>CM062813.1:21113137-22423856 GCA_031772625.1 Pinus tabuliformis
TTTGACTCTTGGATGTTGTACTTTCTCTGCTAAACATTTGAAGACAATCTAATAGAAGAAGAATTTGCAAAGGGCTTTCCCCTTGTGGGGTTTTTTCCTGTCATTGACCAAATATTGTCTCGTCTCTTGGCTGTCTTTCATTGTGCATTTGAATAATTGTCTATCTACTATTTCTCTATTGTCATTGGTTTGAATTGAAGAGGTGGAAATTGTTAAGTTGGATGCTATTGGATATTATTGAAGTAATAGTTGCCACATAGAACAATTGATGAAAATTAACATGGTATCAGAGCTGAGGTGAAGACTAGCCCAAGAGACATAGAGCAAGAGCATCCATCCATCTTCTAAGTAGTCGATTGAAAGGGGAAATTTTTTTGGTAAAAATGTCTACCTCTTATTTCAAGGATAATGAAAAGCTTGTTGACTCATCTGGCTTTGAAACATGGAAGACCGAGATCAATGTCATATTAGATGAGCATGATGTCTTGGAGTATGTGGAAGGAAAGATCTCACCACCACCATAAAATGCTCCTCAAGCCACCAAATCCGAGTATAAGAAAGTTGAGATTAAAGTTAATAAAATTATTATTTATTCTTTAAGAGATCATCTACTTGTTTATATTTCATCCTTGAAGACTTCCAAAGAAATGCACGATAAGATTGTTGGCATGTATGAAGTAAAAAATTTGAGCCACATAATGAAATTGAAAAATCAACTCAAGGAGTCTAAGTTGCGTAAGGGAGAAACTGTGCAATTGTTCTTCATAAGAACCACTGAGATCAGGGATAAACTCCGGACTGCTCAAGAATTATACCTGACAGGGAATTGGTCATGACTGCCCTTAGTGGCCTTCCTTCTTCATGGGACATGTTCATTACTTCTATCAACAATAGGGAGAGGATCCCTTCTTTTGATGAGCTACTTGCTCTATGCAATCAAGAAGAAAGGCTGATGATATCTAGAGGAAGAATTCAAAGGCCAAATGAAGGAGAGCCCACTGCCTTCGTTGCTCAAGGGAAGAAGTGTTGATTTCTGGTAGCATCAGATGTGCTCTAAGTCTCAAATATTGCAGGGAGACTTGGGAACATGTATTCCAATGAACCTAGAAAGCGTTTTGGGAAATTCCACCAAAAACAGTTTGATTAAAATAATTAATTATTTTTAATGGGTCCCTAAGTCTAGAGTTAGGAAATTAAAATAATTAATGGGTATTAATCTAATTGTGGGTGTAACTTCTAGAAGAAGACTAGGATCAAGCAGAAATGATCTTAGCCGTTTATTAGCTTCTAATCTAGGTCATTGAATGTCAATGAGAAGATTATTTAATGTTAAAATTGGCAAACTAGGGTCGAACTCCATGTGGGTCATCTTCTTTGTGGCAGCTGATATTTTTCCTAGATTACTCTTGTCGAGAGGTGTAGGATTGATCTAAAGATCATCCGATTCCAACAAGTATTTATGGAGATATGAATTTATTTATATTTACTTGACAAATTGTCAAGGTCGGCTAGCAGTTAAATGTGTGGCACGCATGCCCAGTGAATCATATAAATACAAGTGAGGTTGATTCATTTTCTCATCATCTCATCTCACTCATTTCCTCTCTCTCTCGAGTCTCTCCTTAGCTTTGGGTTACACAAGGAGCAACTCACACGCGGGAAGGAGGACACAGAAGCTGCTGAAGGTCTCCTTGACCATTGTTGACTAAACGTTGACCTTAGAAAGTGCGGTTTTTGTGTGGCTGCCTCTCCTAGGCAGGCTGCATTTTTTGGCACGAAAATCGAGGCAATCTGACCCAGGTTTGACCAGCGTTGATTGCCTTAGTTTGGGTAGCAGGTTGACTTCAGTCAACTGCAGTTTGACTGTGTATTTGGGGCTGTTTAAGGGCTGATTCTTCAGGCTGTTCGAAGACTAGTTTGACTGGGAAATTGACCAAGCATATTGGAGGTCAATTTCATCTCGTTTGACTAAGTTTGACTTTGCTGATTTAGGGTTTGCTGCTGCTGATATAAAATTACAGAATTCTGATTTTGTACTATTTCTCTCTGCTAAATTATTGAAGATAAAAGAAGATTTGATCAAAGGGTTTCCCTGCATTGGGTTTGTCCCTGGTTAGCCTCCACATCTTGTGTCTCTTGTCTTGGCTTTTTTTCTATCGATCGTTAGATGTTTCATCTGCACTTAATGTATATGTGATTGCTAATCAGTGGCTAATAAGAAAAAAAGAAGTAAACTGCTCTAAGCATAAAACATACCAAAATTAACATGGTATCAGAGATGAGGTGAAGACAAAGCCCAAGCAAGAGCAAGAGCAAGAGCAATCACCGAAGGTTGACAAGGCTATCCTAAAAACCAATGTTGCATTAATCGTTATCGGGATATTATCGGCGAGGGGAAAAAATTAGGAAAATTTCATAATATACAAAAATATTCATCTTTTTTCAAATTTTTAATATCTAAAGCATTTACAACATAAAATAAATACATTGACACACATGATAAAATAACTAATATATAAGATGTGTAATATCATTTCTAGTGTTACATAACACATAACAGTGAATCATGTCCTGAATAGTAAGTCCTGACTCCTGAGTCCCAAGTCAGACTCAAACTATCAACAAAAAATATAATAATGTATCTCATATCATGAATCATAACGTCATATACAATGAAATGAACCATAACTAAAGTCTAATACTACTGATTTCCTCTGCGCCTCTAGATGTAGATGTCGGTGGAGTTGGCAGTGGACTCTGCTGTGCTCTAAAAGCTGAAGAACTAGGAGCTACAAGAGGTAGACCACGTCATCTACTGGTGACAGGGGTAGCTTGTGTCACCTCCTCCTCTTCATAATATATATATTTTTCCCCAAAAAATCGCGATTTTTACTTTCCAAAAAATCGCCGAAAAAAAAAATTGTTGTATTTATCGGGCGATAATATCGCCAGTTTTAAAAAACCGCGATTTTACGATAAAATCGCGATTAATGCAACATTGCTAAAAACTACATGGGGTCCTCAACACTCTTCCCTGCCGAAGACAAGCTCCGTGAGAAGTCTGACTATCACGGATGGAAGATGTTTCTCGATCTGACTTTAGAAGATCAGGAAGTGTTGGACCATGTGAGAGGCAATACTGTTGCGCCTCCATCAAATGCATCCGCTGCTGCCAGAAGCAAGTGGACCAAGGGAGAATTTAAAGCAAAGAAGATCATTCGGGACTCTATCGACAAGCGCGTGGTTGCCTATGTTTCCGAGCTGACCACCTCCAACGAAATCTACAATAGACTGGTGAGTTTATTTAAAGTTAATGATGCAAATCAAGTTTTGTTCTTTAGAAATAAGTTGAAGGAAATTAAGAAGGGCAAAGATGAGAGTATGCAAGCATATTTCTTAAGGATCACCGAGATCAAGAATGATCTCCTATCTATTGGGGAAGTAGTTCCTGACAGGAAATGACTATCACAACTCTTGGTGGACTGCCACCTGAATGGTATATATTTAGGACTACTCTCCTCAACAATAATGTCATCGTAGGATTTGAGGAATTGATGGCTAGATGTATTCAAGAAGAAACAATGATGAAGAGCAAGAAATGGCCACACTTAAAGGCAATCCCTCTGCCTTTTCTTCTCATGCTAAAAGAAGAAAAAATTATGGGGCTAAATCCAAGGGAAAGGTTGGACCGAAGGGTGGAAGAGAAGGACGGTGTTACAATTGCAACAAAATGGGCCACTATGTGAGGGACTGCCCTGATAAAAGGGACTCACACCATGACGATGACCAAAATCACTCTCAAGGCAATGAAAGGAATGGCAGAGGTAAAAGAAATACCATAAATCAAGGAAGAGGACAACCCTTCAAGAAGGCAAGAAACTCTAGGTATGAAGCTAACGTTGTTAACAATAAGCAAGATGAATATTGTCTACCAACGACCCTCTCTACTACTGCTCACTCAGACTTGCTGGGAAATTGGCTTATTGATAATGGTGCCGCAAGGCACTTCATTGGTTTCAAAGAAGCTCTCTCTAATCTGATAGAGAAGGAGACCAACCTGGAAATTGTTCTTTGGGACAACGCAAAATATCCCGTGAAAGGCGTAGGGAATGTCACTCTTCAATAGAATTAGGGTAAATACAATTCATTTGCAAGAAGTCATATATGTACCTTATCTCAAAAAGAACTTGGTGTCCGTTTCGGCAATGGAAGACAAAGGCTACAAGGTAAACCTTCATCGATGGCAAGGTACGTGTATGGAAAGAGAATTTTAAAGAAGCTTTCACTTTGGGTTTCAAGTCGATTCATTATATCAGGTCGGAGGAAGTCCGCTGGGTGTCATGTTTTGTGACACATCACTTAAGTCCGAACTATGGCATCGAAGGTTTTCTCACCTTCATTATAATCTCTACCCAATGCAAGACAAATGGTGATAGGGATGCCCAAGTTTCGAGTAGAGCAAGAAGGTGTATGTCTGGGATGTGCCGAAGTGAAGCTCAAAAGGGGACCATTACCCTCAAGCCAAAGAAAGACCTCCGATATATTGCAATTGGTTCACTCAGACATATCTGGTATGATGCCTGTGAACTCCTTGGGAGGATATTTATATTACCTCACTTTTACGGATGACTATTCTCGCAAAACTTGGATATACTTCTTGAAAAGGAAGGATGATGTTCACTTGGTTTCATCACTTCAAAGCCTTGATCGAGAATCAAACCGAAAAGAAATCAAGATCTTAAGGACTGATAATGGGACTGGGTATGAATCCAATGAGTTCCATGACTTTTGCAAAGAGGCTGCATTAAGAGGGAGACTACAACACCTTATACTCCTGAGAAAAATGGTGTGGCAGAAAGGAAGAATCGTACGATTGTGGAAGTTGTCCGTGCTATGCTCCATGATCAAAGACTTCCGAAGTTTCTATGGGCTGAAGCTGCGAATACCATCGTATATGTGCAAAACCGATGCCCTCACCAAGCATTGGGTTCCAAGACTCCCGAAGAGATGTTCACTGGTAAGAAACCTGACGTATCTCATTTTAGAATTTTTGGAAGTCCTGTATATTTTCATGTGCCGAAGGAGAAAAGGAATAAATTGGGTGCATCTGGAAAGAAATGAATCTTCGTGGGCTATAGCGAAAATACTAAGGGCTATAGAATCTATGTGGCTGGTCAAAGGGAAATTGAGATTAGCCATGATGTCACCTTTGATGAAGATATGGCTCTTAGCAAAGTTGACAATCTTCCTACTTAAAGGGGATCTAAAGAAGCTGACACCAGGGAACCGAAGCAAAAGGAAGATGAGACGATGCCGATGTGGAAGAACCTATGGATCCTATTGATCCCCCTCCGCAAGAGCCTTCCTCTTCTAGGAAGAGGCCTTCATGGCTTAGGGGGACACTGGATGATGCTGAAGGACACATTGCACCTAGAGGGACTTTCCGGGAAAGTAAGAAGCCGACCAGGTATCAGGGATACTTGACCATCATGAGCACGATCATCCAAAATGAGTCTTCATCATTTGCAGAAGCTGTCAAGCATCAAGTATGGAAGGATGCTATGACTGAGGAATATGAGTCCATCATGAAAAACAATGTCTGGGATGTGGTCCCCAGACCCTAGGACAAAGTAGTTGTCACTTCGAAATGGCTTTACAAGATAAAGCATGCAGTTGATGGAAGTGTTGAAAAGTATAAGGCTCGTTTTGTCACTCGTGGCTTCTCTCAGAAGGAAGGTATAGACTATGACGAGATATTTGCACCTATTGCCCAAATATACCACCATCTGCTCGATCATAGCCCTTGCTGCATCGCAAGGATGAAACCTACATCAGAGGGATGTCGAGACCGCATTCTTGCATGGTTTGATCAAAGAAGAAGTCTATGTGGAACAACCTGAAGGATTTGAGATTCATGATCGAGAATCTCACGTGTGCAGGTTGAAGAAAGCCCTCTATGGGCTAAAGCAGGCACCCTGAGTGTGGTATGAGAGGATTGATAGCTACCTGATGAAGCTAGGATTCACTAGGAGTGAAGCCAACCCTAACCTTTACTTTAAGGTTGAAGATGACAAACCTCTCATACTGGTGCTGTACGTTGATGACCTCTTTTTAACAAGTGCAAACCCTCTCATTCTCAAATGTAAGAGGGAGTTGGCTTCCGAGTTCGAGATGAAAGACCTAGGACTGATGCACTATTTCCTAAGACTGGAAGTCTAGCAGAAACCAGGGGAGATTTTCCTATCTCAAGGAAAATATGTGGTGAAAATATTGGAGAGATTCGGTATGGTGGACTACAAGCCCGTGACTACCCCGATGGAGCTTGACTTCAAGAAGTTAAGCGGTAGTGTTGTCGGACCTGTTTTACAAAATGCTACCGAGTATCGTCAACTCGTAGGAGCATTGATGTTCTTGGTGAACTCCCGTCCAGATATATGCTTTGCAGTCAACACGTTGAGTCAACATATGGTTGAGCCTCACCACACACATTGGATTGGTGCCAAGAATCTGTTGAGATATCTTCGTGGCATAATCACTCATGGGTTGAGATACACTGCCAGAGATGTGAGACTACTTGGATATACCGATGCTGATTGGGTAGGCAGTGTGGTGGACCGAAAGAGTACTTTCAGGTGTTGTTTCTCTTTGGGATCTGCCTCGATATCCTGGATGAGCAAGAAGTAGAAGTTGGTGGCTTTGAGCACCACCAAGGCAGAGTACATTGCTGTTAGTATGGCCTCTTGTGAGGCAGTCTGGTTGTGGAAGCTCTTCAGTGAGCTGTTTGGATTCACATTGGATACTACCGTGATCCTGTGTGACAACCAGAGCGGGATTCGTTTATCAGAGAATCCCGTATTTCATGATCGCTCCAAGCACATTGATATTAGGTACCACTATATCCGGGATATGGTACAACGAGGAGCAATAAGGCTCCAACATATCGATACAGATGAACAGGTCGCCGACATTTTGACGAAGCCCCTGGGAAAGGTCAAATTCCTGACTTTCCAAGAACGACTTGGTGTCATTGAGAGACCCTCTTATGAGGGTCGTGTATGATGCATATATTGAGCTCTGGGAGCTCCAGGGGGGCGCGGGGTACTTCTTGGAGCAACATGCGACCACAGGGCGACTCACCATCCCTTGGTGGTGCACTATGTACAGGGTGAAAGGTTCAACCTTCCCTTGTGACACCCCGTGGCGACTGTAGGACAGGATGATTAGTTCTCCTGTGGCGACTGTGGGACAGGATGATTAGTTCTCCTGTGGGCCAGGATGATTAGTTCTCCTGTGGCGACTGTTGGACAGGATGATTAGTTCTCATATGGCCAGGATGATTAGTTCTCTCGTGGTGACTATGGACAAGATGATTAGTTCTCTTGTGACGACTATTGGACATGATGATTCATTCTCCTGTGGACAAGATGATTAGTTCTCCTGTCGAGGCATCCAACCCATGTAGTCTGTGACTCATGGGAAGTACCTCTCATTTGATTAATTAGTAGGGAAATGGGGTTAAGGACCATTAGTAGTACTATCGATGGATGCATCGTTGTATCTACCGTACTCCTTATGCTAGGATGACTTCCATTGATCTAGGATCAATGATACTGATCTAAGATCAGTGAGAGTGGTAGGACACACTAACACTGACTCCCGGTCAGTGGAGGATGGTATGATACATCCTCGATCATTTCTTTTTCTTCATAGTTCAGCAGAGCATAACAGAGCAGAGCCAATAGGGCAAGGCAGTGCATTTGATGGCTGGGATAGTACCGAGGTCAGACGGATTAACAAGATGGAGTTCTCCCTAGTTGAAAGGGAGTGTTAAAATTGGCAACTAGGGCCAAACTCCATGTGGGTCTTCTTCTTTATGGCAGTTGATATTTTTCCTAGATTCCTCTTGTCGAGAGTCGAGACGTGTAGGGTTGATCTAAAGATCATCCGATTCTGACAAGTATTTATGGAGATATGAATTTATTTGTATTTACTTGACAAATTGTCAAGGTCAGCCAACAGTTAAATGTGTGGCACACATGCTCAGTGAATC
Source organism: Pinus tabuliformis (assembly GCA_031772625.1). Lineage (NCBI taxonomy): Eukaryota > Viridiplantae > Streptophyta > Pinopsida > Pinales > Pinaceae > Pinus > Pinus tabuliformis. The sequence goes on from CM062813.1 coordinate 21,121,188, forward strand.
ATATAAATACAAGTGAGTCTGATTCATTTTTCTCATCATCTCAACTCACTCATTTCTTCTCTCTCTCTCCCCTTAGCTTTGGGTTACACAAGGAGCAACTCACACGAGGGAAGGTGGAGGACAAAGATGTTGCTGAAGGTCTCTTTGATCGGTGTCGACCAAACGTTGACCTTAGAATAATGCGGTTTTGGTGTGGCTGCCTATCCTAGGCAGGCTGCATTTTTTGGCACAAAAATTGAGGTAATCTGACCCAGGTTTGACCAATGTTGACTGCCCTAGTTTGGCGCAGCAAGTTGACTTCAGTCAACTGCAGTTTGACTATGTATTTGGGGCTATTTAAGGGCTGGTTCTTTAGGCTGTTCGAAGACTAGTTGACCAGGAATTGACTAAGCATATTGGAGGTCAATTTCATCTCGTTTGACTAAGTTTGACTTTGCTGATTTAGGGTTTGCTGCTGCTGATATAAAATTACAGAATTTTGATTTTGTACTATTTCTCTCTGCTGAATTATTGAAGATAAAAGAAGATTTGATCAAAGGGTTTCCCTGCATTGGGGTTTGTCCCTGGCTAGCCGCCACATCTTGTGTCTCTTGTTTTGGCTTGTTTTCTGTCGATCGTTTAATGTTCTATTTGCACTTTACTTAATATATATGTGATTGCTAATCAGTGGCTAATAAGAAGAAAAGAAGTAAACTGCTCTAAACATAAAACATACCAAAATTAACATTTAAGGAGGCTTGAGGGTCATTTGGAAAACACATAGAGAGTTGATCAGTCAGATCGAATTGTTGAGCCATAGAGTAGAGAAGTGATTTCGTGGTGATCACATAGATAGGGGCAGAGATAGTTTTGGCTGGAGAATCTTATTCGGAGCCAAGAATACGCAACAGAGAGACAGAGAAAGATGCAGAGGAGGTAGCATAGTGCCTAGTGAGGGTGACACAGAGCCAGGAAGGGCTCACGCAGAGCAGTGCAGTGCCTTCCAAGCAGAAGTTCGAGATTTTGTTGGGGGTTTGATGTTCTAAGCCAGGAGGGCTAAAGTCGAAGCTCCTGAGAGAAAATCGATCCAGCAGAGAGGTGATGCAATGCCTCAAAGGCAGTGACACAGGCCCACGTAGTGACTGCGTAGGGGCAGCGCAGAGGTAGCTGGGGACTCGTTGTTTCAGCTGCTGGATCAGCCGGGACTTGCAGTGTAGAGTGAGGTAATCTCACTAATTTCTTTTGCCGAGTGATATTCTCTGTACTGGATAGCCAGCAAGGCATCCAGAGTTTGTATTCAGAAATAACTACTGCTTAATAATAAAAACCCTCAAAACTACTGCACCGGTTTTCCCGCATTGGGTTTTTCCAGGGACATTTGTCCAAAAATAACTGTGTCATTGTGTTGTATCTTTTTCCTGTTCAGTTTCTTGTTTCGGCATATTATTTTAAATAGTGAATGCTGCAGTTGTATTTACTTCGATATTTACCATAGAACACAGTAAATAACTTGTATGGTTTAACAAGTAGGAGAAGTAACATCAGTTTGTTGTAGTAGGGATTCCGGTTTAGGAATTTTCACATGGTATCAGAGTTGTAGGTGAAGCAAGAAGAACAGAGCCGGAAGATCTAGTGCTGAAGAGAAGGAGGATCGAAGTGCTGCATAGGCAACAAATCGAATCCCCAAAGGGATTGCGCAGTCTAGACTAGAGGGCAAAGATTTTCGAGGAAAGGTCTCTCTTTGAGTGAGTTGACAGAGAGGTAAGACCTCCAGATCAAAGTTTGCTAGCGGTAGAGGGAGCAACGCAACAAATTCAGCGAAGAAGAGGTTTTTCTGGTGGGACACAGTTTTCTGCAGGCAGTTGCTGGGCAGAAAGACGTTAGAGGGAAGAGAGAGACACGGTTGAGGGAATTCTTCCTCAGTGGACTTCCAGCCAAGGAGTCCGAAATTTCACTAGCTAACCAGCAACGGAAAGAGGCAGATCTACAAGCTCCAGTAGGGAGTGCGTAGGCTAGTCTAGTGTTTCACAAAGGAGAGAGGAGGTCATTCGACTTTCTATCTGGCAGAGATGGAAGCTAGTGGGTTGAGAGATCAGGACAAGTTGGATGGGGCATACAACTATGTGATCTAGAAGGCAAGGATGTCGTGCCTTCTAAATGAGCATTTTCTCAAGGCCTATGTCGACAATGTGGTGGCTGTGCCTGCAGATCCAGATCTGCTGAAGAAGTACAGGGGAGAAATGCCGATGGCCAAGAGGATGATCCTTGATGGAGTAAAGGATCACGTGGTATGTCACATCGCTAGTAGAGGGACTGCTAAGGAGATGTGGGATGCCTTGGGAGCACTGTATCAAGGATCTTCTGAGCAGCGAAAGATGTACTTAGAGTAAAAATTGAGATCTGCATAGATGCAGAAGGGGGAGCGCATTGATCCGTTCCTCACGAAGCTTCAGGAGACCCGGGATGAGTTAGTAGCTGTGGGGTCTACACCTCAAGGTTCTGAGATGGTGAGACTGGCCCTAAACTTAGTCTTAGAAGAGTGGCAAGTCTTTGTCCAGAGCATCCTAGGCAGGGTAGCTTTGCCAAACTGGGATAGTATGTGGGCAACTCTCAAGCAGGAAGAGATGAGGAGAGATCTAGTCAAGTGTAAGCTTGACGGAAGCAACAGCAGTGGGTTGAAGCCCAAGGAGGAGGAAGAGAATGCAACCCTTGCATCCAAGGGGCAGCAGGAGCAGCGAAGGCGGAAGAAGGACGTCTCGAAGATCAAATGCTTCAGGTGTGGTGAAATGGGTCACTATGCAACACAGTGTCCTCTCAGGAAGAAGGACAAAGATGAGAAGCACAATTTGAAGGCTGCACCCGCGAAGATCGAGGAGGAGTTTGCCATGACAACCGAGATACCTCCAGGAGGGAGGTGGGCTGATTTAGAGTTGTAGTTTGAAAGAGCTACAGATGGGTAGGATCCTTGAGGAGCCCACCTCTCGGATCAATTCCTTGCTACGGGAGCCCAAATCAGAAGTAGTAGGATGGATCAGTGTCAGTTAGTGTAGGGGACTGTTCAAGCAACACAAGCAGTGGCTAGAACGCCAAGTTTGAGCAATGTAGTGCAGAGTTGCAACAGTGTAGGGAGGCATAGTGCAGTAGCAGCAACAGCGCAGTGGCTTCAGAGGGATAACGTGGGACTAGCAGCAGTCAGATCTTCAACATCGAGATGCATCTATGCTGGACACTTGTTCAGTAATTTGGGATGTTTTTTGTTGCTGATGTGTAGCATCAATAGTTAGCAGTGCAGGGGCAGTGCCAACAACAACACAGATGCAGAAATTCAGAGGGAGCTATAGTACAGATGCAGTGTTGACAGTGGTAGTGTCAACAATAGTATAGTTGCAACAGCAGCGCAGTAGTTGGTGGACAACATGTCAGGCATTAGTAGCACAGAGGACAATGTTATGAAGTCCGGGTGATGCTTCAGTGGGCATTGCTATAGCACATTCCTTGCTAAGAGGGAATGTTGATTTCTGGTAACATCGGATGTGCTATAGGTCTCAAATTTTGTAGGGAGGCTGTGCACATGTATTCCAAAGAACCCAGAAAGCGTTTTGGGAAATTCCATCTGGAGACAATTTTATTAAAATAATTAATTATTTTTAATGGGTCCCTACTATAGCACATTCCTTGCTAAGAGGGCCTCAGTGGCAGCGCGTAGGTAGCCCGGGTCTAGTTGTTTCAACTGTCGGATCAATCGGGACTTGCAGTGTAGAGTGAGGTAATCTCACTAATTTCTTATGCCGAGTGATATTCTCTGTACTGGATAGCCAACAAGGCATCTGGAGTTTTTATTAAGAAATAACGGCTGCTTAATAATAAAATCCCTTAGAACTGCTGCACCGGTTTTCCCGCATTGGGTTTTTCCGGGGATATTTGTCCAAAAATAACTGTCATTGTGTCCGAAATTTCATGAGTGAGTGTTTGAATGAGGTCGAGTTCCTTCTTATTTATAGGATTGTGAGGGGTACAAATTGCTATCTTCAGGCCGACTTGTCCCTTCATGTAGGCCGACTTGATCTTTGCAACATGACGAGGTCTTGGAGGGTTTTTTGACTCTATTTTGACTTAAATAAATTTACTTTACAATATGTAACATGCCCAAATGGATCTTCAATACATGACAATGACTGAATTGACTTTATGACAAACATAGAAGCACTCAATGGGTGCTTGACCTAAAAATAAATTTTCCTTGAGCATGAAACCCATGCCTCAAAATAGCAATTGTAAATTTATTTTTCTCATTACATCAAATACATAAAATCATGGTTACATTTGTCCTTATGAAGACTGAACCTAGGTACATATATCAACAATCCCAACCTAGTGCAACTTTGAAATGTGTTTTTTCATAGGATCAATGTTCAAAGAGAGAAATTTCTTCCTGTAAAACCTTGGAAACTCCTTGTAAAACCTTGGAAACCGGATAACTTATGCTTCCCATTTGAAAGTTCCTTGAGATTATCAATGGTCTAGACTTGAAGGGTTGGTTTTATAGTCACCCTCCTCTCAATAGAGCATCTAAATCAATGACCCTTCTCCAACAAAATGTAGGGAGGAAGAAAAAGAGCTAGAGAGGTGGTTGTTTTCATGTGCTTGTGGTCCTGTAGTACTAAGCGAACTCCTGTTTATCCACTGTGGGCCTCCAGTTAAATCTGTCTTTGCTTATCCTTTCTATTTTTTTTTTTTTTTGTTGTTTGTTTTGTTAGGTAATGTGAGTCCTAAAATGATTGGCACGCCTAACCTTGGCTTGAGTAGCTGTGACCCAGAGGCATCTAAGCCATCAAAATCACCCGTGATTGCACCCTGCCCCACACCAAACCTTAGCATGGCTGGATTTTTTCCCACGGGGTTTCAAACTGGTGACCTTTTTCACCACAGAGTGCCTTAATAGAACACCGTCACCGTCTATTCTATGCCCCGTGGGCTTTTTTCCATTATTGTTGTTGAAGATTTGAAAATGAGTTTTTCTTTCTTTATCTATTTATATAAATCCTTGTCATAATGCAAGTGTTATGTTTGGGCAAGTGGCTAATCCAAGATCATTGTACTTTTTTGTTATAGGATTTCTTTTGTTGATCTTGTTGCAGTAAGGCATGCTTTGGCAATGGCTTCTGACATAGCTATGAGAGATCCATATGATGTGGCCATGGTTGTAGGTTGGTAATTCATGGCAAGATTTTTTTATTTGACATGCTAGCTCAAAAGGAACTTCATGATGGCTTGTAAATTTTCAATGTCTTCATTCTTGTATGGATATTTCTTGTGAGATGCAGTTGCATGGGAATCAAATTTTTTAACTACTTACAGCTTACACTACTTAGAAACTTTATTGTGAAGGCACATTTAGATGTTTATATTCAAATCACATGACATGCTTTTGTCCTTGTTTTTGTATGACATGCAGCTAAGCTTGCTCTTCCTGGAGGTACGTTCTGGTAACCATACCTTGCACAGTTCTCATGTGATGTTTAATCTCCTTTTCTGGATGCTATCCTATTCTTGTTTTATAGATTTTCCTTTTGCTTTTAGCATTGAAGATAAGATTGAAAGAAAATGAAAACAGTCTTAGTGAAGTAACTAGTGTCATTTGTGGTTGTTCGCACATCTTTATAAAATTCTTGCGTGGAATTGGGAATCATTTGTCATTTTTGTATTTACTTGTCAGGTTTGTGTAACAACCTTCCAATTCATGTGAATGGAAACAATTTGACATTCTGAGCAAACTATTATTAATGACGAAGAAGCTAATATGTCACTGTCTTATTCTACACTATTGTTACACGGACAGCAGACTTGATTGCTGTGTCGACTATTTCCTTATATATATCTTTTACAAGGATTGACCACTTTTATTGTCAATGGTACCTGAGTTTAAAGACAAATATTGATGGATGTTAATCGAAGTTCATGAAGATGAATAACACAGCAATTAAAAAGTCTTTCTGTTTGTGAACATCATAAGAACATTCATGATATTTCTAAGCCTCTCACTGGATCTCATAATAGGACTAGTTAAGGGGCCTAATTTCCTAGTAAGTTACTGGATCCCCCTCCCCCCCAACTGGATCTGTATAGTTTTGTATCTGTTGTGGATATGGCCAGAATTCCTTCTGCATATGTGCCAGTTGCAGTATCGTACACATTTGTACAAGGTCTGTATGGGATACATAGCAGATATGGCTTGTATGGATTATATGTATATATACTTCATATAGTATAATGTTTATACACTCAACTGCATGTAGTATACCATACAGTCTATTCAGTTGTATATGTGTACAGTATGCATTATAATTATACTGCTTAGTTCCATTCTTATGTGTGATACTGTGTTTAATTATACATAAATAGTAGTTCATAATATGTAGTAATAATATGCGCTAAGTCGCCTGGTTTGTGTTCATGTTCAAATTCTAGGACAATGCCATTTGAAAAAGGTTTGCTAGTGGAAAGAAAATATGATAAAATCTCCCGTTATGTTTGGCAAAGAGAATTGAGTGGATTTCATTGTAACTTCATAATTCAAGCAAATAATAAATACGATAGGGACAGATTTAATGAGATGAAAGAGTAGGGACAGATTCATCATTTAACTGTTAACATACCTGTCTGGGATAGATCCCTGCTCTTCAATGCTGCTGCAAAACTCCAAATTCTAGAAATGCTCAATGAGAGAGGTTTGAGGCAAATAGAGGGGAGAGGATGTCTCTGTACATCTTTTTGGAAGGGTTTAGGAATTGGTTTTTGTTTTTTTTTTTCAAATAAAAGAATTTTCTTTTTCCATGCCAAGTCCACCACAGTTGGGTGCAATACCTCCCTGACTGAGTACACAGTTTGATACCAAACCGGTCAAGTCAAAGCATGACTTGGCCGTTTGGTAACAAAGTGGCCCTACTTGGCCAAGTAGGTACTAGACCCCACCGTTACAGACTTGGCATGGAAAATGCAAAATTTTGTGCTAGGCTGAGTCAATATAGTGGCTAGTCAACTTGGCCAAGTTAACCGAGTCTAAGTTGACAGTCTGATTTTGAAAATAGTGTCTGAGATAATCGATATCCCTGTCAAGGGTATCACCATGAACAATTCTCTATCTGAGCGATTCCATGATCGTTGCTTCTGTACTCGTTAATACTCCCATCAACTATATCTGTGGAATCTGTCTCCAACATCATCCTCCATCAAGGTCCAGTGAACAACTGGAGGTTTCAAATTTGGAGGAAACCAATGCAACATGACTAACATATCTCCTAGTAGGTACAATCGCCCTCATTGAATATCTAGTCACTCTTACATGCTCTCAAGCTTCTACATCTAGAGCAACAACCTCCACATTGTCCTCATCACTAAAGGAGAATCCCGCAAACTGAAGGATCTCACATTCTTGTCAACACAAGATGCTATCAGCGCATTTTCAATGGCATTGAACCTAGCTCTATGACCTCTGGCCATGCATATGTCCCCAAAAAGCTAGAAGGCTCTTCTGACTCCCTTACTGGAATGTGCATGTGCCACTGGATCAACAAGTAACTTGTAAAGGCCACCCTCCCTCACCCCTCTAGCCAAAGTTGCCAGACTAGTTAGATTACAATCACTGATGGTGCACTGTTGCCCTTCAAAGGCAACTCTCCAATATATATTTGTCACACAAGAAACTGAAAGCAGGTTCTTCCTCAAAGTAGGAACCAATAAGATGTGATCCAGCTCAAAAACACTGCTTGAAGGCATCCAAAATGAAATGGAGCAAGCTCCTTTCACATGGTAAGTGGCATCATTGCCAAGCTGCATAGTCATGTCTCCCCTTTCCTCTTGAATGCTGCTGAGTAGAGACCTGTCATATGTCATGTGTCCTGAAACTCCATTGTCCATATACCAACCGGCACTAGACATAGTGTCAGAAAATAAAGAAGTCATGAAAAAACCAGCATGAAAGGCTGGCCCTTTGCTGCTCTCTCCCATCCTCTAATTCTCCCGGCAAATGCTTAATCACTGACAGCTCCAAATTCCCACCTGTGTATTCTCCAGCTAGCCAGAAATACGCACTCCCTATTGTGGCTGATGGTAGTGCTCTAACACACTCCAAGAACTCCTGAAATACTTATGGAGCTGCCTCTCTAGGGCGGGCACGGATGGTCCCCCGAAGTAGAGGTTGAATCTCCCACTTGAGAGATTCGTGGCTAAACAACCGGTTGACTCAGCTAAACAGCGGAGCGAACAGTCAAGTAATTTTGATTGCAAGATGCAAGAATGAATCCAAAATGAGCGCTGCTCCCTCCTTATAAGTCCTTGGGCTTCCCTAGTCTCATGTGGGCCCCTTCATCCACCTATTCGACTTTCCCTTCAAGCTATTTGAATGGGCCAATTCGAACTCCCATGTGGGTGGTCCCCACATTCCACTATCAACCAATTAAAGTCGAATTGCCTCCTAAGTCCCTAAGTTGAAAATGATGGGTTCTCTTCCTCAGCCGAAAATTGTGCAAAATTGTGTAGCAACATCGTGTTACAAATGTATTTGAGAAGGGACATGATAGTCTTCCCCTCCCAAATGTTGCTTGCCCTCATGCAACCTCAAAGCTGGGTGCTCCAAAATGTGTTCACCTTCCCAAGTGGCATCCTCATCCGGCAAGCTCCTTCGTGCAACAAAAATCACTTGTCTTCAAGCAATGCCTGGGCAAGCATCCTCTCTAACTGTTGCTCCCCACTATCACTGCAAAATGTGCCAGGGTTCCAGTTGTGCCACTGGATCGTGCCTGACCTTTGCACTGTCTTGATATGAAAGAATCCTTCAATACCAGGATCCCAAGCAATCTTGTCCAACATGAAGCTCCCCTCACTCCACTCACTATCCTATCCGGTGAAAGTACTAGAAGTCCCTTGCTCCATCATTGACTCGCTAAAGCCCAATGGAAGATCTGTATGATCTCTCCCTACAGTAGCAGGTGCATCCCTAAAGGTTATTGAGCTGCGAAGAGCTGTGTTGCCCTAGTTCCCTGCTAGTTCCAGAGTGGTGCCACCATGCTGATGCTACGCTACTCTGACTATGTCATACTCCCGATCGTGCACAGTCAGTATCCTCCTCTCCTGGAACTCGATGGTGGAATACTGAAAGAGGCGAGACACATCTTGCCTAGGCATTTCCATGGCGCCAAGGCCTACCCATCCAAATCTAACTACAAACATGTGCAAAAACAAAGAATGTCTACCTCCCCATATGATGAAACCCTCCGTGAACCCCCATATGTCATCCCAAGAGTGTACTATATCACTCTTTGTCATGACTCCGCTCATCATGAGTGATCTATCGATCAATTGAATCCCTGCATCCCATAGCCAGACTTGTTGTGGCATAGCCCTGACAACCAATGGAATCCCTCTGGCCCTCATCTCTAGTCCCTGCTTGCCACCCATATATAGGCTCCATACATCATGAACTAATCTGATGCATGCTAAATGGTCCTGTGCTTGCCACTGTGTAATACTGATAACCATTGGAAACCATGTGTGCCACTTAGCTACCCCTGAATGCAACCAATAAATGGTAATGATACGCACAATCGACAAAGGTGTGCAGATGATCCATTCTATCCTGCCAACCATCTCCTCTTGGTCTACCATCCCCCCCTCGGTAAGTGCCAATATAAAGTCTGAGCTTGGACACATACTGGAAAACGACCTTAGTCATATCCGGTATCCCCCTCATGCATGGTCTCGACATGCCCCTGAGAGAGAGTGCCACATGTCTCCCTCGTGACTAGCTCCCTAACGTAGGCTCATTGATGAACGAATGCCATCCCTGCAGATGATCACCTCATCCCCTAATCTGTGGCTGTCAACTGATGCAACAACCCAATGCCACTGCTGAAAAGTCCCCCCCAATGCACTGAGTGTCACCCAAATATGTTGGTGAGCTCCTCGTCCTCTGCTGCTCATGCCCAGAGTGTAGAAAGTCAACAACAAAATCGACTGCGCCCGTGAGGGATGTAGAAGAGGGTCAGGCGTGTGAGTCCCCGCGGATACCATCAAGTATCGCTCATCTGTGTCCCCGTCGATCCTGGGTGAACTACACCCAAAGGTATGCCCGATGTTTCCGTCTAAGGGTCTCCTTGGAGGCAACACTCCAAGACCTTGCTGTGCGGCACTATACAACCCTGCATACCACCAATCATCCTAGTACTACTCCGGACATGCCACTGTACACCGCGGCCTACCCCTGTACACCGCTGGATACCCTCGGCTATGGATATGCCATCCTGTGCTGGCCTGTGTCCTGCCCACTGTACATGTCACACCCCATGCATGTACTCAATGCGATGTGAGGCACTCCCACTCCACAACCCAGTCCAACATACTACGACCCACCACCCTGCATTTCCATGCTCCTCTGCAAGCCCTTGCTCCTCGCTCCATAGCCCCGCACGCCATTGGATGCTATGGCCTAACATTGGGTCTGTATGCATCAGACTGCATCCCTCTACATAACATTGGACCCTATGACATAACTTTGTGTAGTCCTGTGTACCACCGCCCACTGTCGTAACCACCCTGTAACATACATTATCCTGCATGGGCCAAAATATCCACCTCTTTGCTAGCACACCCTCCATGATGTGGGCTACATCCCCCATCTGCTTTGAAAGACTTGAGCGACCTGCCTCTCCCCGCATGCTAATGAAAATGACATTACTGCACCTATCCTCAATAGTCCCTGCGTCCCACTCTCTCCATACCATGCCCTGTCTGATAGCCTGTCGATGTCGCCTCCTCCTACCAGCTCCTGCCAGAGTAAGCTAGTCACCCTGTGACTCCACGCACCGTCAATATGCCAAGACAACTCATGAAATCTGTCTGCTTGCTTGTCAAACCATCCTGTCACTAGTGCTGACTGGGGCTCTGATGGAGATCTGAAAATGTGGGTGCACTCAAGCATCAAGTCCATCACGTAGCTACTACCATCACCTACTAGCTCTATGATGTGATGGAAAATCCCACCTGGATCCCAAAAACAGTCCGACCCTCGAGTCCCTCTGGTAATCCATGGCCTTTGCTGACATGTGGCCATGGATGTATCCAACTACCTAACCTGCTCCATCGAGTACCAACTAAGTACCTCTCGCCATCCAATCCCAAGGGAGAGATCGAATGTGTAATTCTCTGTGGAAGGAACAAGCCCTCCAAGTTGATGTGGTTTCATGCTTAGCTCAGTCCTGCTAACCTGTCCACCCCCTCGGGTACGTCTAGACAACTCGGCCTCCCTCAATCCAACGCATAAGGGTGGGTTGATAACACTATAGACCCCGCCAGTGGGCCTCTGAAGTGAACTGTGCTGAAAACCCAATGCGTGGCCTCTATGCTGCCCCTCATCCATGGCTAGCCCAAGGGATGGCTGCACATCCTCCATCACGGCCTCGACATGAGCCTTCGACTGCTCCTCCATAGACAACCCGATGTGCACGATATGCTCACTAGTCAGCTATAGGCGACTGTCGTCTGGCAACTCTGTCATAGATCTAGAGGCCTCTGTACCTATCGACTCCTCAACAACGGTGGAGCTGTCTTCCGACACCTCATCAACCTGTGGTGCATTGTTATCACCTGAGAACTCAATCACAACCTCGAATACCTCATCAATGGATGACGCCTCATCAATGGGTGCATGCTCAACTGTCTCCTTGCCAACCATGGCCCCTTCAACTACTCTTTCATCTTTTTCCTTAATACTTCTCATCATCCCTGCAAAATCCCATTGAATCTCCATTGGTTTGTGCATACCTCTTAGTTCACAGAATTCCCAAAAAGAGAGGGACGCCTGAATGCTATAACCCAATGATTGGTATGCCCTCCAATTCTCCCCCAATAACTCCACATTAGTTGTAATCATGTTCGGATTCCCAACTGAGGAATGAATCAACTTCTTCCCCACATCAATCATCATTTGTTGTATCCTCACCACCTCATTCTAGGTGACTGCCATGTTGTTTGATTCTAATATTTCCCATAGGCTGAGCCAAGATTATGGCTTTGATACCACTATAATGTTCCTAAACAGGAATATAAGTGATATACAAAGCATGCAAACAATCCAGCAATAAAAAAACGAAATATACATTAAGCACCCATGGAAACACTGGAAATAGAGAACTGCGAAGCTATTTTATTACTTCTTCAGGAGCAAATACAATAGTAAAATAGAATGGTGCACTTGGGCTTGTCTCAATGGACAAGCATGACAAAACCTAGGAGAGAAAATGCTGAACTGAAGGCTGCTACAACTGTTGCACCAAACTGAACTGTGTTGCCCCAGAAAACTGTTATGTCTGCTGACTTCGAAGGTTTGGCATCACAGCTTCCCGTGCTCAGAAAATTATGAGATTTTAGCTCCTTGCTACTTGGCCTAAACCCAGAATAACCCACGAAGGAATTGACCAAATGTTGACCTCAGAATTTTGGCCCAAATTCTTCTTGGCTCCTCTAGCTGCTGGCTCTGTTGGGACCCCTTTTTGACCCTTAGATCTGCCTGGAAAATTCTATAAAATTATGAGTGTGATCCTTGCCCAAAACCCAGAAAAACCCAGAAAGGAATTTGGCTGGTTTAGACTTCGGAAATTCGACCCCTTGGAGCCCAACTTCAGCTGCAACTGCAAAACTCGGCCTGCTGGAATCTGCCTGTAAATCCTCCCAGAAATGGACCCAAAGTGCTGGGTTGACCTCTGCTATCAATCCCTTGACTTCCTGGATGGGCTTCCGGCCTATGGTACCTGCTCCTTAGCTCCATGAAATTGCTGGACTGACCCTCTGTGCTGTCCCCAAGCCCAGTAATTCGAACTGTTGGGATGCTGGCTCTGCTGGCTTCGAAACTCACAAGAAAGGCTGGCCCTTTGCTGCTCTCCCAATCCTCTAACTCTCCCAACAAATGCTTGATCATTGATAGCTCCAAACTCCCCCTACGTATTCTCTAGCTAGCCAGAAATATGCACTCCCTGTTGTGGCTGAATGGTAGTGTGTAACACACTCCCGAAACTCCTGAAATACTTATGGAACTGCCTCTCTAGGGCGGGCACGGATGGTCCCCCGAAGTAGTGGCTAAACAACTGGTTGACTCAGCTAAACAACAAAGTGAATAGTCAAGTAATTTTGATTACAAGGTGCAAGAATGAATCCAAAATGAGAGCTGCTCCCTCCTTATAACTCTTTGGGCCTCCCTAGCCTCATGTGGGCTCCTCCATCCACCTGTTCGACTTTCCCTCCAAGCTAATTCGAATGGGCCAATTCGAACTCCCATGTGGGTGGCCCCCACATTCCACTAGCAACCAAATAAAGTCGAATTGCCTCCTAAGTCCCTAAGTCGAAAATGATGGGTTCTCTTCCTTAGCCAAAATTGTGTAGCAATACTCTGTTACAAATGTATTTGAGAAGGGACACGACATTCTTCCCTGCTTCACTGTATTAGAGCCACGAGTTTTGTGGGCTTCCTAGATTATGGAGCTCCTCCTTACATAGTTCTGAGCGCGTTTTTTCTGCTTGGTGCTAGTATTCTTTTGTGTCCATCCTCCATTATCGACTCTACTTTGCTTTGCAATGACTGATATTCCTTCCATATTTGATCTTCGATAGTCCTCTTGTGCACCCTTGGAGTTACTTTCTATATTCATGGGTCTATTTCATTCATTCCAAAACCTTTTCTTGTTGGTACCGGATCATATACAAAGTTGGTATGTGGACATTACCAAAATATGCTCCCAACACAACGTAACATCAGTGGAAAAAGAGCTCATCATTTCATTTATTTACTTATAAATCATGTGGAAGCCTTCTGTGACCGATAGTTGCGGACTACTTGAAATAGCCATGAATTGTGCGTTTTCCATTTTTTGGAAAGTCGATGTTCATAGAGTGGGTCTTATTACTGAGGGTGCTAGTACTGGTGTTTTGAGTTTTTGCATCTGTTTTAGTGGTGTTTTGAGTTGGCTGTCAATTCTCCCTTTGCAATCTTCATACTCAATGAAGTTTTGACAGACTTGGGAACGCTAGTCCTAGAAATTATTGTGCCCATTTAAAACTTTGGGATGTTGATTTCAGATTTCAGAGTACTCTTAGAGGAGGCGATTGGAATTCCTTGCTGCAGATCCTTGGTGAGCATGGGGATAGGAAAAGGATCTTGACCACAACCTTTGTTTTCTGTGGCATTACTTGCCCAATTCCTCTCTCAGACTATCACTTTGTCCATTGTAGGAGTTCCTTCAATCTGTACGGAGAATTGTGTCATGGGAAGTGGTTTGGCAAGATTCTACTTTTGCTCAGACCATCGTTGCATCATGAGTGTTGGTGTCTAAACAGAGCCTCTCTGCATCGTAAGCCATTGAAATCTCGTAGTAGAAGAGTAATGGGTACTTGGAGAAATAATTAAGAACATGTGTGGTCTGTTCAAAAATCTCGAAAACAAGTTGTTGTGGATTCAGTTGGCCCATGCATGATAGTTGCCATGTGCAATTTCTCTACAACATTCAAAGATCCTAACATGTGGGATTCACATTTGTTCTGATGAGCAAGAGACTTGATACCTGTTAGGTTCTCTCAAGACTGGGATATTGTTGTGAGAGATTTCAACTACTGAGTATTCATTGGCGTGATTGGTTGGAGTCTGGACTCTTGTTGAAATCTTGACGGAAGTGACCTGTTTCTCTTGGGACTATCATTGCTTATTATTTGGTTGCAAATCTTCTTTGAGGCATTACCAGTAATTTAAAAAAAAGAATTGATATTGGAATCTAGTTATGATTTATGCAATTTGTGGAACAACATAAGAAAACTAATTAGGGAAATGCGACTCATTCCCCCCTTTCTTGTTGGGTCCATGATCTATAGCTATATAAGGTGGTTCTGCCATATTTAAGGTTCTTTGGCCCTTTAGAGCTCCAACAACATGAAGGATTTCTTGGTTGGAACTTGGAAGCACCGGACTTGTTGATTGGAATTTCACTATCTCAATTTCTACTATTGGTTCTCCAAACTAGCAAAGACCAAGAGGAGCATTTGCAACAAGTGGGTCCTATTTTGCCCCCAGGGAGAGAAATATGTTGAAAAGTGTAACTAGGTTCGGTCTTCATAATGACATGTAATTGTATTTTTATGTAAAGAGATGAAAAGAAGGAAATAAAATAAAATTAATTGTATGCTTGCATCATGGGTTTCATGAGCAAGAGATTTTATTTTTGAGTCAAGCTCCCATTGAGAGCCTTTAGGAATTTTGTCATCTAGTCATAAAAGAATAAAAGAGTCATTGTCATGTAATGAAGTCATGTTACACATTGTAAAGAGTCACACTTGTCTATGTAAAGTCATCCTCCAAGACCTTGTCACTATCCCTCATGATGTCAGCCTACAACAAGAGATGTATCTAGAAGATGAAGTCGACTTCCCTCCAAGAGATCATGTCAGCCTAAAGGCTAAAGGTCATGAACAAACTTGTATATATAGCCTCACTCGGCCTCATTTGGAGACAAGTAATTTGGTGAAGAAGAGCCTACAATCATAAGTGCGAAGAAGGACTAGAAAAGAGAAGCGAAGGACAAAGGAAGGATAGCGAAGGAAGGGATACTTCTGGGAAGTCTGATTTGGGCTTGTATACTCTCCCACGTGCGAAGGTAGCAGATCCGAAGGCATATAGAGAAGGTCGAAGAACTTGCTGCTGCATTGAGGTGACCTTGTTTGGGTAAAGGATCTCGCAAGAGGAAGCCGAGTAGAAGTGCTATAGGTCTCTCTCTCTTGAAGAGACTAATCAAGGAGCGAAGATTGTTCTAGGGTTTTTGGAATAGGGTTAACCTAAGAGACCGAGATTCTCTAGGAAGCTGAGAAGAGCAGTTCAAGACTCTAGAAGGAAAAGCCGAGAAGGGAAGAGGAAGAGAAAGGGAAGAGGAAGAACATCAAGGAGGCTAGTGACTTGGTCTTGGGAGGACTCTAGTGTCAAGGGTCTTTGTCATGGTCTTGGTATTCGTCAATTGAAGATCTATAAGAAGAATTTTTGATTGGGTTTTCCTCTCAAAGAGTGAGAGGTTTTGGCCCTGGCTGACAAGCCTACATACTGTGTCTCTTGTCTTCTATTGTTTATTTGGTAATTGTCTTGATGAAAAGAACACAATAATAACATAACAAAGAGAAGATCATAATCCAAGAAGTAAAAGTATATCTGTTACGAACTAAAATCATAACAAATTAAATAAAATATTAAAATATTAAGTATTATTTAAATAAATAAATTATTAATGATAATCAATTAATTAGAAAATAATTAGTTAAATGAAGAGACATCAGTCCCCAAGGGACATGTCTCTCTCATTAGGCATGGCCAGTCAACTCCTATTTAAGGAGCACCGCCTCAACCTTGTATTCATCATTCAATTTTTATCTATATATATATATATATTTTACCCTCAGAATCTTATCTGAAGTCTTATTATCAGTTTACAACAAATTAAATATTAATATTGCTAACAGTGGTATCATAGCCAGAACTAGTCTGGTGACACCCACGAGTTTCTGCTGGCCAGCAGGCTTGACAGGCTTTCAATCAACACCCTACATTTCGCTCGCAATACGATGCTTACGTAATAGAGGTGCAATCTGTGAGTGTGGCGTGGCTTAGGTTCTGGAACAGCGGTTCCCTTAGATCTGTTGTATGTTTGATTCTACGTGGTGATCCGCGTACGATAGCGTACACCTGCAAATAAACCGCAGTGGAACTGCAATCCGCTGTCATTTATTTTTTTCTCTACTACCGTGGAACAGCCGTGGTACGGTCGAGATCCACTGTTTTTGCGCTGCCGTGGTACGGTTGAGAGCCGATGTCATTTTTGTTGTCGTGGAAGACATTGCGCGTGTGGAATAAAAATGCTGAAGGGTCTGGTGATATCCGCACGGAGGTAGGTCAACCGACGGAGGTAGGGTCAACGTGCCCATTCATCAGTGACGTGATTGTTCAAACGTCGAATTTTTTTCAGTGAATTAGTTAAATCAAGTTTATAAGCATACTTATATATACGTACATCTAATTAAATTATATATAATTAAAATTACATATATATATATATATTAACTTTAATTAATTAATTAATTAATATTTAAAAATTTTAATATCTTTTAATTAAAAAAAATTGGGTCATCAAAAAAAAAATAATCGGAACAGAATGACGAGCGACAACAATGACGGTATGAAAAAGATCCAAGAAGACATCAACAAGCTAAATAAACGAATGGATAACATCGAAAAATCAGTTAGTAAGCAGGACCAGATGACCGATGATATCTCTTTCTTAAAAGGCTTAATGAGCCGGCGCTTCGGAGAGACCGATCCACCTTCATCTACGCAAAGTCCCAAGACTCCAGAAGGGGAGACTTCCCTAGAGCAGGACTTCATGAGGCATGAGAAGCAACAAATACCCCAAATTCACTTCGAAGGAAGTCAATATTATACTCATTCTATTCTCCGGAAAGAACCATCTTAAAATCAAAAATGAATTACCGAAGTATGATGGTAAGAACTTTAAAGGCGTTGTCGTATGGGTAAATAAGATGGATGCAATTTTTTTAGCAAACCCTCCGCTCGGCGAACAAGAAAAAGTCGTGATTGCATCCAATTACTTAGAAGCAGAAGCATACGATTGCTTTTTTTTTTGGTGGTCATCTAAATGCATAGGTTGCTCATTCAATTGGCAAAACCTTAAAAGTGCTCTGTTAAAAAGGTTCCATGACGAAGAGGAGGATGATGTATACGAGAGATTTGTTCACCTGAAACAAAAAGGATAAATGAATGAATACACTCACGATTGGAAAGTATTTGAAGTAAGGCAGAGAGGGTTTTCAGATGAGGAGCTACTAAAAATGTACCATTGTGGCCTTAAAGATTATATCTGCGAAGAATTAAAATTGCATAAACCTAAAACTATTGAAGAGGCCAGACATGCAACCATAATTATCGAGCAAAAATTTAAACTTCACAAACCACCATATGTCAGTAACGACAGGACTAACAACTATTTCAAGGGAAAGGCAGGTAAAACCTCATTAGAAAATACTAGTAAGTACGTTCCACCACCATTACGAAGTGAAGGAAAACAACAATTTAATGTCGAAAGAAAAAAGGATGGCAAATGCTGGAAGTGCGGAGACAAGTATCATCCAGGACACAAATGCGCAACACAAAAATTGTACAACTGTGAAGCTAAACAAGAAGAGGAATCCTCAGAGGATAGCTTTGACGAAGAGGAAAATGAAGAAAATGCAAACCCTGGTCAAGAATCAGAAGACGATATGCCACGAATTTCCATAGCAGCCATCACAGGGATAACTCAACCACAAACACTGAAGCTTAAGGGTTATATCATGAAGCAAAGTGTTATTGTGATGGTGGACTCAGGAAGTACGCACAACTTGTAGGTGTCAATGTTGCAAAAAGATTGAACATCTTTGCTTACCCGGTAGCAGACTTAAAAGTTATGGTAGCAGATGGAAAGCAGATAGATGGAGTTGGCAAGTGCCATAAAGTTAAGTTGCAATTAAGCGACTATGCAATGGAGTCCAGTTTTTATATGGTTCCCCTAGGAGGAGTAGATGTTGTTTTAGGTGTACAATGGTTAAGAACACTAGGAACTTATTCAGCAAATCACATAAAACAATTTATTAGATTTAAATGGGATGGGCGGAAATATCAGTTGTTTGGGTTTCAGGTCCCACCAACACAAGTCATCTCCGCTCAACAAATGAAGAAGCTTATTCGCAAGGGGGCACCAACATTTGTTGCGCAATGTCAGCACTTGGAATTATTATCAACAGAAGGGACTCATCAAACATTAGAGATTTCATCCTTGATCCAGAGATACGAGAGGGTTTTTCAAGATCTACCAATGAAGTTACGTCCGGAGTGGCAAATTGAACACATTATCAAAGTCAAAACCGACTCAACTCTAGTTAATGTTAAGCCATACCGTTATCCTCAACACCACAAAATAGAAATAGAACGCTCAATTCAAGACCTGCTAAAGCATGGAATCATTACGAAGAGTAGAATTCCATACGCTGCACCCGTAGTATTGGTCAGAAAGAAGGACGGATCTTTCCGATTGTGTATAGATTATAGAGGCTTAAACAAAATTACTATTAAGCATAAGTTTCCGATTCCGTTCATTAATGAAATGTTAGATGAATTAATGAAATGTTAGATGTATGGTTATATATAAATTTTGTAATGCTTTTGGATGACTCAACAATATCTTTGACACAGGGAATTTTTCTTATGTCCTCCAACTTCAAATCAATACAATGTGCAGCACAAGGTGTCCAAAATAAAGTAGGATGCCTGTCCATAAGCATCCTATCTGCAGCAACATAATTTGCAGCATTGTCCATTATGACTTGGACAACATTTTCTGCACCCCCTCCAAAATAAACACATCTAGCAAATCACATAAAGTTCTTGCATCTTTGATTTGTGCAGATGCATGAATAAATTTGATAAACATAGTCCCCTTGGGACAACTAACCAAGAAGTTTATAAGGGTTCTCCCCTTTTGGTCAGTCCAACCATCTGACATCACAGTGCATCCTGTTTGTGCCCATGATGCCCTAAAATCCTCCAATCTTTTGGTGCAGTCAAGCTTTTCATTTTGAAGAATCCGGCCTCTGAAATCATGATAAGAAGGGATTTTGTACCCTGGGCCAACAGTTGCAATAGCATCAATAGCAGGTTGGAAAAATGGATTATTCCTTACAATGCTGAAAGGAATATCACTCCAAAGGAGAAATTTTGCCAGCAACTTGTCAGCTTGTTCTTTCTCAGTTTTTTTTAGCATTGAACTGATAGATGGCTGTGAACCAGGTGTGGTTCGAGGAACAAAAAATGATGAGGCAGCTACCGGATTGGTTGATGCTGCAGTAGAACCAGTGGCACTTGCTTGTTCAACTGACTTTTTTAGTTGCCTCTTCACTTCTTCTTTGGCCTCTCTATTGTGGTCTAAAGTTTCCAATGCTTTCATGGCTCTTTGGATGAGTTCAGGATTTGTATTTTTGCAAGGCCCTACATCAAATCCAGGGATTTTTGCAAGGTGATACTTCAATCTGTACACCCCCCCGGACATATGGTGCCCACACAACTTGCAAAAAGTTTAATTCGGAATTAGGAGCCCACACAACTTGCAAGTCAGTCCATTCCGAGATTTCACCAAATTGAAAGGGTCCAATTTCCTTGCATGTTTGATTTTGAACTTTGAAGTTGAAAACTTGAATGGTGTTTCGGTGAATCTATGGGAAAATAAGGATTACAAATTAGTATTTACAAGTTATAAACTTACAATTTAGTTTTTTACTATTTATATTGTACAAAAACTAAAAAAAAATTACATACAATTTAATAAACTCCATTCCAAACCCAACCAAAAAAACTAAAAAAACAATAGATTGGACAAATGTCAAAAACCCCATTCCAAACCCAACCAAAAAAACTAAAAAGAAATTACATTGGACAAATGTCAAAAACCCCATTCCAAACTCAACCAAAACATTGAAAAAGACAAAAACAAAGTTTCAAAACAATGAAAACAAAAAACATTGGTGCCCATACCGTTTTTATGGAGATAATCGGTCTCCTCCTTAGCACACTCTTTGATTTTCTCCTCCACATAGTTGATTTAGCTCCAAAATGGCAAAATCTCTAAGCCTCTCCAACACTCCAAGTCTCCAAACCCCACCGCGTGCTCTGCTGTCCAAATGAAATAAACAAAAATCGTGTTTTTCCCTTTCAAAATCGTGCTGCCCGAGCCTCCTGCGATTTTTACCGAAAAATCGGGCAAATTTTTTTTTCTGAGTACTGAGCGCGATTTTATTGTTTTGTTGAAAATATCGCGATTTTAACAACATATTATGTCCTCATATGGAGTATGAGGTAGTTGACTACAACTAGGGAACTCTGAAGCTCCTGGGAATGAAATGTGTGAAGGAAGGAAGGAAGAGATCATGCAACAATGGTAAAGGCAGTCAACATCTAAAAGACCAAGAAGATTTGACTATGATATATCCCATAAAGATATGGAGACTCTGATGGAAGTCTAGAAAAAGATGGAGACCCTTGACAAAACATATCTTTAGTAGACGTGTCAACATATATGCAGGATGCTGAGGCCTACAAGAAGATGTCATGTTAAGAGACCATCAGTGTTAAGTTTAGGTATATTCTATGCTAGAGAAATTTATTTCAATTTTCCCAGTTAGCTCAATATCTTTTCCAGATTAGCAATCACATCAGCATTAAAGTAAACTGCAGATAGAACATAAATATAAATCACAGAAGACAAGGCAAGACAAGAGGACACAAAATGTGGCGCTAGCCAGGGACAAACCCCAATGTGGGGAAACCATTGATCAATTCTTCTTATATGTACTTGCTGCACTATACTTGCTGCTGTCCATGCTTTACCATGTTGCTGCTATCCATGATTCTTCATGCTTGCAGCTGTCCCATGTTGCAGTTGTCCTAGTGTCATTGCAGCTGTCCCATGTACTATGCTGCTGTCCCATAATATGTCCAGCAACACTGAGTTATAGAGTCTACACCAACATGCCCAAATAGTCTACAATTAGGCCATGCTGTCACCTACAACAATGTGGTATTATGACAGCAGTTAAAGTGACTGCAACTAGGTCTCTTTGGGCAGTGAATAAGAGTCTTTACAAGACTGATAATGGACATCTCTTAACAGCGGATTGGGGCTGCCTTCAAACTGTATATAAAGCTTATATTCCACTGCTGATCAACCCTCCCTTTGCTGCGGATTATGGCTGCACTTTACAGCCATCAAACTGACTCAACACATACAAGATTCATTCCAAGATGTGTGCACTAGCTCACTGTTCTAGGGTAATTAGGCTGCTGCAATTCTGGACTGGTTAGGGCAACCAACCACAGTCCTTAACAACCGCAAGCTAACCCAGAATTGCTTCCTCTTGTTGCGGCTATCCTTAAATAGGATGCTGCCCTCCACGCTGCTCCTTGAGGGCAGTTCCAAGCCCAACGTATGGACTTGTCACCCTAAAATAGTTGTTGCACCCTCTAGCAAACCCGCCTTGCCTTGGCCTCCAAGAACAGTCACTCTGTCCTCTAAACGGACCCTTGAAATAGCCCTCAAATGACCTCGCTGTCCAGACTTCTTCTTGCTGCGGCTAGGGCTTGCTTTAGCTACAGTTAAGGACTTGTTCTACCTTTCCTCTTGTGGCAGATGTGGCCTTTCCTTTCTATGGAATTATGGCCTCCTTTTTGACAGTGAATAGGGCCTCTTGACAGCGGATAGATGACCTTAGATTAGGTCTCTCTAGACTGCGTTTTAGGCCTCCTTTAGACAGCGGATTAGGGCTCCTTTTGGCTGCGAATTGGAGCTCCCTTTGACTGTGGCTAGGGCATGTATACCTGCGGCTAGGGCTCCTCCAAGACTCCTCCTTTAGGGCTGCGTAGAAGGCATCTTGACTAGCTGCGTAGAACCCTTTCTTCACTGCATTAAAATCTCCTCCATGATAGCGTTGAGATCTAGGGCATCCTCTAGGGTAGTGTATCCTCTTTAGATTTCTCCCTCCACCAAAACCCAAAGCCAAGTTGAGAGGAAGAGATCACCAAGAGGATGTGTGTACAAATGACTTTCAAGGCACCTCTATTTATACTAAAACGTTGAGCACAAGAGGGGTTTATTTGGTTGCTGGCCGACCTTGACGAATTGTCCCATAACACAAATAAATTCATATCTCCATGAATACTTATCGGAATCGGATGATCTTTAGATCAATCCTACACCTCTCGATGAGAGGGATCCAAGAAAAATATCAGCTGCCATTAATAAGATGACCCACATGGAGTTTGGCCCTAGTTTCCAATTTTAACAAATCTAGCATGCCAAATAGACTTGATGGAAATGCACCTTCATCATAATGAGAACTGTATGAGAAATTTTGTGCATGAGCAGAGGTGCCTTGCAGCTTGAGAAGCCTTTCTTCTTCTATCCTCGTCATGACAAGTGAGTGATCTGATGCTTTTCTCACCTCAACCTTGCCATCAGACATATGAATGGAGTGTCCTTGCTTGCGGATGTGGACCAAGGACAACAAGTTTCTCTCTTAGCTGTGGGAGATATAAAACATCATGCAAAAGAAAGTCTAGAAGAATAGGCAATTTGAGCTCGATTGTGCCAAGACCTGATGGCTTGAGTTTTGATTTGCCTGCAAAGTATACTGCTCCCTAAACACTGTCAGTAAATTCTTCAAAATAATCTCTTCTAAAAGTCATGTGGCATGATGCCCCTGAATCAAGAAACCAATCATTTTTCTAGGAAGCAGGTGAAGCATTAAACAAGTCTTCATTTACTCCAATATTACAATGCGCCACAACATAGTGAGCAGATTCAGTTTACCTTTCTCTTTGTCATTGGTTTTACCTTTGGGTTGATTTCTTTCCTACTCAATTCTATCCCAAGGCAGCTTACATGTGGATGCATCATGTGATCCATCTCTATTTCACCTACAACAATGTGGTATTATGACAGTAGTTAAAGTGACTACAACTAGGTCTCTTTGGGCAGTGAATAAGAGTCTTTACAAGACTGATAATGGACATCTCTTAACAGTGGATTGGCGCTGCCTTCAAACTGTATATAAAGCTTATATTCCACTGCTGATCAACCCTCCCTTTGCTGCTGATTACTGCTGCACTTTACAGCCATCAAACTGACTCAACACATACAAGATTCATTCCAAGATGTGTGCACTAGCTCACTGTTCTAGGGTAATTAGGCTGCTGCAATTCTGGACTAGTTAGGGCAACCAACCACAGTCCTTAACAACCCGCAAGCTAACCTAGAATTGCTTCCTCTTGTTGCAGCTATCCTTAAATAGGATGTTGCCCTCCATGTTGCTCCTTGAGGGCAGTTTCAAGCCCAACGTATGGACTTGTCACCCTAAAATAGTTGTTGCACCCTCTAGCAAACCCTCCTTGCCTTGACCTCCAAGAACAGTTACTCTGTCCTCTAAACGGACCCCTGAAATAGCCCTCAAATGACCTCGCTGTCCAGACTACTTCTTGCTGCGGCTAGGGCTTGCTTTAGCTACAGTTAGGGACTTGTTCTACCTTTCCTCTTGTGGCAGATGTGGCCTTTCCTTTCTATGGAATTATGGCCTCCTTTTTGACATTGAATAGGGGTTCTTGACAACGGATAGATGACCTTAGATTAGGTCTCTCTAGATTGCGTTTTAGGCCTCCTTTAGGCAGCGGATTAGGGCTCCTTTTGGCTGTGAATTGGAGCTCCCTTTGACTGTGACTAGGGCATGTATACCTGCGGCTAGGGCTCCTCCAAGACTCCTCCTTTAGGGCTGCGTAGAAGGCATCTTGACTAGCTGCATAGAACCCTTTCTTCACTGCGTTAAAATCTCCTCCATGATAGCGTTGGGATCTAGGGCATCCTCTAGGGCAACGTATCCTCTTTAGATTTCTCCTCCCACCAAAACCCAAAGAAAAGTGGAGAGGAAGAGATCACCAAGAGGATGTGTGTCCAAATGACTTTCAAGGCACCTCTATTTATACTAAAACGTTGAGCACAAGAGGGGTTTATTTGGTTGCTGGCCGACCTTGACGAATTGTCCCATAACACAAATAAATTCATATCTCCATGAATACTTATCGGAATCGGATGATCTTTAGATCAATCCTACACCTCTCGATGAGAGGGATCCAAGAAAAATATCAGCTGCCATTAATAAGATGACCCACATGGAGTTTGGCCCTAGTTTCCAATTTTAACAATCTAGCATGCCAAATAGACTTGATGGAAATGCACCTTCATCATAATGAGAACTGTATGAGAAATTTTGTGCATGAGCAGAGGTGCCTTGCAGCTTGAGAAGCCTTTCTTCTTCTATCCTCGTCATGACAAGTGAGTGATCTGATGCTTTTCTCACCTCAACCTTGCCATCAGACATATGAATGGAGTGTCCTTGCTTGCGGATGTGGACCAAGGACAACAAGTTTCTCCTTAGCTGTGGGAGATATAAAACATCATGCAAAAGAAAGTCTAGAAGACTAGGCAATTTGAGCTCGATTGTGCCAAGACCTGATGGCTTGAGTTTTGATTTGCCTGCAAAGTATACTGCTCCATCAACACTGTCAGTAAATTCTTCAAAATAATCTCTTCTAAAAGTCATGTGGCATGATGCCCCTGAATCAAGAAACCAATCATTTTTCTAGGAAGCAAGTGAAGCATTAAACAAGTCTTCATTTACTCCAATATTACAATGCGCCACAACATAGTGAGCAGATTTAGTTTACCTTTCTCTTTGTCATTGGTTTTACCTTTGGGTTGATTTCTTTCCTACTCAATTCTATCCCAAGGCAGCTTGCATGTGGATGCATCATGTGATCCATCTCTATTTCAACGTATGCAATGAAGATCAGACTTTTCTCCTTGAGAGTGTCTGCCCTCCTGCCTCTGAAATTTCTTCTTCCTCCTCTTCGACCACCTCTTCCTCTAGAAGAATCTTGAACATGATTCTTCTCTCTATGTGCAAGACAAACAACTTCTTCAGAACACTGAGGAGCTGTCTTCTTCCTAAAAGCTTTCTCTCCCTCATCCAATTTATTCACAAGGGAGTCAAAGGTAATCTCTTTGAGGTTTCCATTTGCTTGCAATGACTCAAGATAATTTGAATAAGTGGGATAAAGTGCCTTGACAAAAGCTATCAGAGGAATGTCTAGTTCAACATTAGTGACTTTGATATCATGCATAATAGATTTTACTTCTGATGCAAGAGCAAGAGGATCATCATTTTGTAATTCAAGGTTGAACAATTTAATCATCAATTGGACAACTTCAAGTGCAGAGTGTGAGTCATAGAGTTCCTTCAATTTTTGTAAGGCTTCAAAAGCATTCAAAAATGGTGAAATATGACGACTCACCTCTTCATTTATAGATGCTACAATCAAGGCATAGGCCTTGCTGTTCTTGTTTTCCCAAATGGCGAATTCCTTGTCTGAGGTAGGCTTTGCTAGTTCATTATCTCCTTCTCCTACACAAACTCCTTTCCACAACTCATTAAAAATGAGAGTGTGTTTGATCTTCCGAGACCACTCAGGATAGTTCTCCTTCCCGTTGAGAACCACTCCCACAATAGATATCAATGAATGCATTTTAAAATATGTGTACTGTAAAAATACTTCTGTTGCCAATGTATAAAATTTGCACTTCTGGTGGTAAAAAATGCAGTTCTGGTGTAAAAAAAAATTACAATTTGATAT
This sequence comes from Pinus tabuliformis, assembly GCA_031772625.1. Lineage (NCBI taxonomy): Eukaryota > Viridiplantae > Streptophyta > Pinopsida > Pinales > Pinaceae > Pinus > Pinus tabuliformis. The sequence goes on from CM062813.1 coordinate 21,147,526, forward strand.
GTATAGAGCAAAGGTATTACTGGGGGAGGGTATATTTGGAGGAGGAGTATGTGGGGGAGGGAGTATATGGGGGAGGGGGTTTATGGGAGGTGTATATGGAGGAGGGTCAACGTATTGACCAAGTGGTGGAAGGGAGGTATTAAAACAAATCGGGAGAGAACTGAGGTATTTACTATTTACTGTGCAACGGAGTGTCGAGACAGTGTGAAGGAAGGGAGGTAAAAAATCGGGAGAGAACTGAGGTATTTACTGTGCAACGGAGGGCCGAGACAGTGCGAGGGAAGGGAGGTATTTACTGTCGGGAGTGCGTATGGGAGCCAGCTGGAGTGGATTGGTAGGTCCTATGGTATTCTGTGAGACTGGGGGGAGTCCTTTATACGCTCAACATGGATGGCAGTTCCTACACCCCTTGAAGTACATAGGTTTCTACATGTAGAAGAGGATGACATAGATAAATGTTTGAATGGCTCTAGGATTCTCAAGCGATGACTTGTCTGTACTTTCCACGGAACTCCATAACGCATTTTTGGGCTCTAAAGGACAACACTTTCCACTAGCTGTGGGCCGTAACTCAGGGCTTCAGATGCGTGGCAATGCAAAAGTTGCGTGAACTGCAGTTGAAGTCTAGCTGTCGAGCTATAACAAAATACTGAAACTGGACATGCTTTGGTGTGGAAAGTACAAGGGTCGACTGTGTATGGGAGGCCAGCGAAATGGTATGCGTCACTGTGGTGTGGGGATAATGTTACAAAATTCAATGTCATAAGCCACGGGAGGAAATACTGCAACATATTAATACCGCAACAGTCAAGGTAACATATGCAACCAAACTCGCTCAGAAAAAATCGACATATGCCCCTTGAAGTGCATAGATTTCTACATATAGAAGAGGACGACATAGATAAATTTTTGAATGGCTCTAAGATTCTCAAGCGATGACTTGTCTTTACGAGATGGCTTTTCCACGAGACGCCATATTGCATTTTTGGGCTCTAAAGGACAACACTTTCCACCAGCGGTGGGTCATAACTCAGGGCTTCAGATGCGTGGCAACCCAAAGTTGCACGGAACTACAGTTGAAGTCTAGCTGTCAAGCTATAACAAAATATTGAAACTAGACATGCTCTGGTGTGGAAAGTACAAGGGCTGATTGCGTATGGGAAGCCATCGGAATGGTATGCGTGACTGTGGTGTGGGGATAGCATTACAGAACTCAATGTCATAAGCCACGGGAGGAAATACTACAACATAATAATACCGTAACAGTCAACGTAACATATGCCGCCAAACTCGCTTAAAAAAATCAACATACCATAAAATCGATCCTTCAACAACCTCCAGCAACACAGGTTTCGATCCTCTAGGCAACATAAAACCAATCCTCCAGCAACCTTCAACAATACAGGTTTCGATCCTCTAGGCAGCGTAAAATCGATCATCCAACAACCTCCAACAACACATGTTTCGATGTAGATTAGCGCTTAACTTAAAGAATGGTGCAATGGTAGAGGTGTTAGTTTTGCAAAATGAGTAGAACATAGGCAGGAGGGAGTTACAAGGGTAGAGAGGGAAGCCAAAAATGGCACTGGCTCTGATACCATGTCAGGCTAGGAGGTAACTCCTCAAATCAATTGTGCTTATTCATTAAGATTACTCATGGTTATATACATGAGGAGTGACTCTTGGGTTTCATGTTGATTTGTGGTAGCATCGGATGTGCTCTAGCCATGAAAATTAATGGAGAGGCTAAAGCACATGAGATCTCCAAGACCCAAAAATGGTTTGGGGAAATTCCACCTGGTTGGAGAGTTATTAAAATAATTAATATTTTTAATGGGGTTCCTAAGTTTAAACTTAGGAAAAATAAAATATTAATGGGTATTAATATAAAACTAGGTGAGAATGTTCTAAATGACATGGATCAAGCCAAATCTAATCTTAGCCGTTGATTAGAGACTTAATCTCGGCTGTTGAAGACTCAACAGGAAAGTATAAGAGGAGGCTTGAGGGTCAGTTGGAGATACACCAAGATTGATCAGTCAGTTTGATTTTCTAGAGCGGGGTTTGCTGAGAAAATTCAAACAAGTGATCTGAGTTGTAGCGAGGGGCAGTGAGTACATAGCAGAGAGGAAAAGATAGTGCCAGAGGGCCAACGCATTGATTGAGGAGGCTACACAGAGCTAGCAGGAGCCAAACAGAAGGCCAGAGAGACTGCGCAGAGGCTAGCAAGGTCTGCGTGGGTGATGCAGAAGGCCAGAGCGCTGACACAAAGAGGCAGAGGGCTGACGCAGGGGGGTTCTAGAGCTACGCAGAGGCTAGTAGGGCTGACGCAGAGCCTTGGAGAAGCGCTGGAAGGTTTTTCGTGGGGCAGGCTTGTTGAATATTTGCTTCTGAAGAGAGGTATTACTGCCAGATAGAAATCTCTATTGGGTGAACCAGTTTGGCACCCTAGTTGTACTCAAGAAAGCTGCCTAATAATAAAACCCTTAGAACTACGGCATCGGTTTTTCCAAGTTGGTTTTTTTCGAGGACGATTGTCCAAAAATAACGGTGTCCCTTGTGTGTTTGTCTATTATTTTAGTTGATGATCTGTATATGAGTTGAGACTACATTTGTGTTTATTTTCAGTATTTATATGGTCAAATAACTTGTTAAGGAATAAACAAGTAGGTGAAATAAACCAGATAATGCAGGAAGAATTTCTGACGTGTTAGACTTAGAAATTCCAACATTTCACTTCACGGTGACTCTTCATTTTCCATTATTTATTATTTACATTATTTACAAGTGTTCACCCAATCCCGAGGATTAGGTGTCAACAATATTAGATATGGATTTGGTTGCTCTTGCAACAATGGAAAGACAATGATTGTTTGCGCGTGTCTGAATTTTAAAGCTAGGTTACTAGAACTATAGGTGCACGTACCCGTGGGACAAATTTCCAAAATTAAAAAATTGAAGGATCCATCAATATACATATTTTCAGCTATATATGTCTAGATTATATTGTCCACTTTTGCAAGTAGACAAATCTATATAGTGGAAGTCCGTTGTCAACAAATAAGGGGGTTTGATATGTCATTGTGGCATTTGGCTATGTCGTGATCTTAAATTAACTTTTATTATTTAATAATAAGCATTTTTTTTAGTGTATGCGAAGTATATTATTTAAGATATAATCAATATTAAATATATAAAAACAATATTAATAAATACAATATACAAACCAGAGGTCACAACCCCTCATGTATGTGATCATTCAATTCATATATATTACAAATGTCATGTATTTTGGTAAATATATCATCTCATCATTTTATCAATGTTTATTACACTATGTCTTTATGCATTCTCATGTACAAGTATATTTCTTTGCAGGTCTGCAATAATTGGCATTAGAGCATGGACAATATTTATATGCAGCATACATATACCCAAGATACTGTTATGAATAAAATGTATAGGAAATATTGTAAATGATAATAATCATAAATAAATGATTAGCTAATTAGTAATTAGGTTGAAGAGTGATGTCTAAATTAGACATGACTCTCCATGAAGAGACATCTGCTTGGGATATAAGCAAGCCTCTCACTCTCATTCTATGATCATTGTCATCCATATATTTTTAATATATATTTGTATCCCCAATGGATATTTTCATATTCCAAGTCTTTTGGAGTAATTAATTTGAAGAAGGAACCTTGTTCGCTTCATTTGGTATCAGAGCAGTCAATCCTCAGGTCACTTCACTGCTGCACAGAGCTCGTTCTCCGATCCAGGTCCTTGACTGTCAAAATTCGTCAACATTGTTGTTGTTGAAGTGTTTCGCTACCAGAATTTGGAGTTTCTCCATATTGCCATTTAAGCCTTTGGCCATTTACAAAAAAAGGAAGAAGAAAGAAAGAAAGAAAGAAAGAAAGAATCAATATATATTGGAAAAAAATAGAAAGTCAAATAAAAAAAATTATTAAAAGAAAAAAATAATAATAGTAGGAAAAACAATAAAAAAAGGTTTATAAAAAAGGAATTAAAAAAGGATTTATATTAAAAAAATAAATAGATAAAGAAAAAAATCAACATAATTAAAAAAAAATCAACATAATATATATATATATATATATATATAAAGAGGTAGAAATTAGAGTTTATACATATAAAGAGGTATAAACTCTAATTCTAATTTCTACCTCTTTATATATATATATATATAAAGAGGTAGAAATTAGAATTAGAGTTTATACCTCTTTATATATATATAATATTTAATAAAAAAAATCATATTTAAAGAAAAAAAGAAGAGAAATTAATTTACCTTTAAGCGGTCGCATCCGTCTAAATTCAAGCGGCTCGACCAACTGCACCGCTGCAAGCAACCACTACATCACCCCTGTCAAGCCGTCGTATGCTGTCTTCCAATCAAACCAACCTGCAACCACTTCTTCCACACCGACTGTGGCCTGCAAACCACATGAAATGAGCAACATAGCCGACTGACCATTTCTCCACTGTGGATTGGCTACTGCAAACACAATGTAATCTGTCGATTTTGTTGCATAGCCACCATACCATACTTCCTTCCGACACCCACTAAAAATTCCGCTCGGTTCTAACTGCCCTGATGCCTTTTTCGCTAATCTGCAAATTGTTCGCCTGTCAACACCTCCGCGTACCCCGAGCTCAGTCCACCCATCTGTCGTTTTGTTGACTCTGTCATCCACCGTTTTCATTGACCCCCAAACCGTCGCGCCATTCACATCCTATCTCGTGCCTTTTTATTTTATGCATAGGTTATATAAGCCACCATTACATTACATTTTGTTAATTATTATATAATTTATAATTATAAAGTTTCATAATTATTAAATTATATAGTTATAATTATATAATTAATTTGCATATATATATATAATATATATATATTATTTAAAAATTTATATAAAACAAATTATTATTTAAAAAAAGAGGGGAAATATATTATCAAACCCCAAGTTCATCTTAACAAAGTTAAAATAGAGTCAATTGCTGACGATAAAGAAATTGAGTGTAATTCAGAAATGAAAGAGGGCAGATTTCCTAAAACCTTTAGTAAATGTGTTGATATACTATTTAAAATCAAAGGATCACTCACAGGAAGAGATATCATAATCTCTATCAATCCTGCTGAAAGAAGTAATTATGTTGGTCCTAAATGTGCTAACCAATTAGTGATTCTTGAATCAAATATAGTTGAAACGAATTTTGTTGACACAGGGGACAAACAACATGACATAAACAATCTACACTTAAGTATTGGAGATTATACTTTTACCTCGCAATTCACTGTGAAAACCTTATTTTTTGACGATAGTGACATGTTTTTGGGCTCACTCTGGATGGAAACTCTAAGGTCCTTTATTCTAAATACAAAAAAAGAGTTTTTGACATTTTCCCACAAAAAGAAAAAATAACGCTACAAGATGTTACTTTGAAGCTAGATTCAGTGACGCCAGAAGACATACAAGAAATCTCAAAAGTAATTCTTCAAGAAAGTAAAAAAGCAATGCAAAATATGCAAAAGGAAGTTGACAGAATCACTGCTGACAAGAATGAAGAAGTTTCTTGACTTAGATCCCATAGTGAAAAATTACTAACGCAAATTAAGAAGCTTAAGAAGGATAAGAAGTTGTTGGAAAACAAGGGGCAACAACTTGTTGAAAAGGAAGCGTCAAAATCTTCAAATGTAGAAATTCAAGTTGAAGAAAAAACGAACATCGATCCAATGAATATGACAACTCAAGAAGAAGACAAGTCAGTTGAAGAAAAGACACACTTAGATGTTGCAGTTTAGATGATAAACATCCCAAGTGAAGGTTCTATAACCAACTCAACAACATTGTCACCTAAAGTAAATCAAAAAATTTCCACACACCTAATAAGGGAAAGTCAAACCAAAAAAGTTCCCTATTGACGTCTGAATCATGAGAGTAGACAACTCAACCAATCTAGATATCAAGACCATTCAAAACAGAAACAACAAACTGATGTTCCGAAGACTACTAATGTCAATGCACTTCAATCTTGTGATAACAATTCACACGAAGTTTCCGGTCACCGCAAGATTCTACAAAAGATTAATTTAGGATGGTCAGATCCATTCTCAGTGCGGCAATTTTGTTTATCGCTTAGAAGATCATATCAACTTGTATCAACAAAGATGACAGTGTCGAGACGAGGAGACATTCGAAACCAGAAAAGAGATCAAGCCTTTTGTATCAACAAGCTTTGAGGACAAAGCTTTTTTGAGGAGGAAGGCAATGTTATGAATAAAATGTATAGGAAATAATGTAAATGATAATAATCATAAATAAATGATTAGTTAATTAGTAATTAGGTTGAAGAGTCATGTCTAAATAAGACACGACTCTCCATGAAGAGACACCTGCTTGGTATATAAGCAAGCTTCTCACTCTCATTGTATGATCATTCTCCTTCATACATTTTTAATATATATTTGTATTCTCAATGGATATCTTCATATTCCAAGTCTTCTAGAGTAATTAATCTGAAGAAGGAACCTTGTTCGCTTCAGATACAATTGCAAACATATATCGAGACATGAATCATTGGAGAAGTTAGAACAACCAATAATTGATTACCTACTATTATAGTATACGCAAGATACAATTGCAAGCACATATCGAGACATGAATCATTGGAGACATAAAGAGAACAACCAATAATTAATTACCTACTATCATAGTGTCGTGTGGCACATTCAGGATTCCTTGATGCACTTTATTAATAATTAATTACCTACTATTATAATCTGTGCACTATGACCGTTGTGGCTCTTTATACTTCTAGCAGCTTCTGATTCTTCAATAAAGAGCACTCAGTCAATACAAAACTTATCACTTATCAGCAACAAACATTGTTTTAGATATACAATAACACCAATCTGATAGGGCATGCATGAACTGAAACAGTGGTGAGGAGTTCACCTCTATGATTTGGCAGAATGGGCTCTGTTGCATTCACGTGTAAATGGTAAAAATAAGTTTGTTAATACTGCTAGTGTATGCATGCAATGACGTATACCCATCAGAGAATGGATTTCAATTCAGTGGTTGAAGAATTTAAACACATAATATAATATGTTGATTAAGGGCACAGGCAGACCCTCCTTTGCTTCTCGACTAAGTATTTGATTTCTAGACTAAGTACTTGCAAAATTCCAGTTAGTATTGTACTGCATCATTTTGGAGTGACACAATCTGAAATAAAAAATCTTCATATGTAATAAGCTGCCCAATAACACTAAACAGAACAAAATAATGGAGATTGGTTGTGTTTGTAACTTTGTTCTTGATAAGAAAGCATCATGAGGACATGGTAATCTCAATGAATACAAAATAACCTTTTGTACCTCCCTAAAATATCGTGATATCCCCATTTAAAAGTTAAGGTTTGATGACGAAACACTGTTTTAATATCTTTGAGTGCATTGTGATGGCTGCGAGCCTTTTCCATGGTTTTTGGTTTACTGGCATACATATTAGTGTGTGACACAACTTGAAAGAAATGCTGAATTGGGATGAATAAATTTTTCAGCTTGAATTCTGAAAATTGAAATTGTGTTGGTGCTAAGAAGCTTTTGTATGATATGGGTGTAAAATCGATTTTGTAGCTGTCTTTACGTACCATGAGCTGTTGCTACTTCAGGGGATATTTGAATCTTGGTTTTATTTCATTTGACCCTGTTTTTGTATTTGTAAGTGCGTGCAGCATATTAATATAGCCAGAGTTTGTTACTACTGTTGGCCTGAAATTGAGAACTATTACAAATTATTGATCAGGGCTACTAGAGCACCATTGATATGGGTACTGTATCTTTGGATAGCAAGCCTCCAAATTTAATGTCATTGTATTTGCATTTGGCTGGTTCTTCTTTGCACCAAATATGAGTGCTAATTTCTGATCTGGGTTATTTCTTTGTGCATTTAAACAAGGGAAGATTAATATGACTGCAATTTCATTTTGCATATAAGGAATTGCTTTCTGCGATCCTTCCAAGGCCTCAAGAAAGTATTACATTTTTCATGAATGCCAACATGTTATGCTTCATTAACTGAATTTATATTTCCAATGACTTGTAATTTTTCATAAAAGTTTTTTTGAGTGACATGCCACTTGAGCTAAATAACTTATACAACATAATCATGCAACATATATATTTATGCATGTATGCATTTTTTTTGGAAATTGTTCCAAGTGAGGAATTCAAACAATTCTTTTACAATAATGAATATGATTGATATTAGAAAAAGGGCTGCAGCCAAGCTGGATCATTGTGTGATACAAAAAGAAGGATCAAATGGCCTTGGCCAGCATTCAAAAAGGCTAAATTGTTCATCTAAAGAGATCCTGACCCTAGAGCTTCTTGTTCATCTTCTCAAAATACAGCAGGTATACTACCTTACAAACTGTTTGAGCAAAAGAAAGCTATGTGACAATGCATATAAAAGAATACGGAAATAACTTAAAACCTGGTCCTTGAAGGACCAATGGGGTTCTGCTTCATCTTCATCCATTGCTCGTCATCCTCATGGTTGGTGACGATGTGACCTTTTGCTGTGCTGTGTTCCAATTCTGTGACAGGATGATTTGGAATTCTGTTTTTCTCTCTGTGGCTATGAGAGATGGGCTCCTGGATCAACTTGAATCCAAGTGAAGAGGAAGGGAAATGACTTCTGACGGGATGTGCTGATGAGAGGCAATGCTTCCTATCAACCTCTGAAGGGAGGTTACCTGGACACTGAATTATTCATGTTTACTTCATTGGATGCTCACAAAGGCATCAACTTCCTTTTGCCTTTTAAAAATTGCCAGGGTGTGCTTGGCAGAGTCCCTCTTGCACACTTGTCCCATGAACCATTATCCTTCTGTACCTGACTGTGTTGAAATTTCACCTACACCCTGGGTCTGGTCTATGGCTAGACTTAACACACAGACATACTAACAGTGTTCAACCAAAATAACTTTGCACATCGGAAATATTAGCAGCAGTGAAATCAATAAAGTCCACAAGAATATTGGTCCAAATCTCATTTCTCATTAGTACATTAATAAGAAAATATTAGGGGTCCCCTGCCAGGGATCATAACCCTTTATGAACATTGAAACCTGACACAAACTAGTATACAAAGTATACAAAATTTAGGGCTTGAGGTCTGATCCTTAAGACCTTCAATTTGTCCATCACAACAAAGACAGAATAGCTTGACTTACTTGCTGTAGCAGTCCTCTGCCTCCAGTCCTTTCTGCCCTCCTTGCCCTTGATGTGCCTGGCTGTCCTTTGCCCCAAAATCACACAGTGATCAGATCCTTTGGTCACTGTCCTCTTGGTGCCCACTTGGTAGGCCTCTCAAACAGCTTTTTGAGTCTGGGCTTATCTCTTCAACCCTCAGATTCTCACATGCAATGACTTCTTTCTAAGCCCTGTAAACTCAGCTGCTCACAGTAGGGTTAGTTCCTTTAGCTCACTGTATTTATTTGCTTCAAAACTCACCGTTTAGACCAGTGTTGATAATATCGCTGATATATCAGCGATATTTGAAAATATTGCGATATTTTTGGCAAAACGATATATCGCCGAGTAAATATCGCGATATTTTCTGTTTTGAAAATATCGCAATATTTTCAAAATATCGGCAAAATATCGCGATATTTTGAAAATATTGGCTAAATATCATTAGTGTTATATGTTTAGAAATATGAAAAATATTGATTTTTTATGTTTGCCGATATTTTCCAATATTTTGCCGATATTTTCGCCGATATTACTGATAAGATGTTTTCAGGACCCTCACCGATATTTACCAAACAGTCTTCACAAATACAACTCAACAACCATCTACAATGAACAACAGCCCTTTCTTAATGAACAACAGCGGTTGTCACTGCCTCGCTGGCCTCTCCACAGGCCTGAGGCACCTAGGCTGTACTCTACACGCCTCTGATGCCTCTTAGCCCCTCCTCTCTGCTTGTGGCTTACCTTAGACAGGCTGCGGCCCTCACTTATCTGCCTGCAGTCCTCTCTTGTCTGCCTCAACCCTTCATTTGCTTAGAAAACTAAGGCTCGAGGCCTCTTCTAGGGCTTTGTCCCTCCACTGAAACTACTGTTTAATAGACCTGAGGCCTCCTGCCCCCTTATAAGGCTTCGATCCCCTCCTTTTGAGCAGAATAGACCACACAAATTACTTGGTTAGCATCATTCTTTAGCACAAAACCTTAGCTTCTATGAAGGATAGACTTGACCTCCTTCTCTAGGGCAGAATGTTCCTCCAAAATAGAAAACAGAACCTTCACCTCCTCCTCCTAGCTGATCTGCAGCTTCTTCTCTTCAGCTTTTTGTTCTCACAAGATGAGATTGCTATGATGTGTAATGACCTCAAGAAACGTCTATTTTCCCACTCAAACAAATTAGAATAAACAATTAATTAACTTGGGTCTCAATCCCACTACATTGGGTCAACACCCAAACCAGTTGGGTAACTTGCCCAATCAACTCCCTTTGGTGGGTTTTCTCCACTTGGAAATACCTTCTAAGCTACCCAAATTCCAACACTCCTAAATATTGAGGAAAGTATTTCCTTCGCTCTTTGAAATCTCCAGCTCCATGACTTTCCTTGCATGCTCATGACTGTCCTTGCATGAGTCATGACTTTCCTTGCGTGGCTATATCTGTCCTCGCATGTGCTACATCTTCTTTTGTACTAGGCCTAGCTTTATCTTGCATGGTATACGATTTTCCTCGAACGCAACATGACATTTCCATGCACCACCATGAGTGTCCTCACATGGTTAGTGATTGTCCTTGCATGGTCGGAAAACTCCACTCTCTTGCTCGAACTTGAAGATTCAGACTTCGACTGGGCGGCTGACATTCCTTTGCAGTCTGTCTCTAAAACTAGACTCCCTTTGAGCCTACACAACCTCCATTGGCTCACTCTGTTTTCCCTCTTGGAAAGTGCTGCCACTGAACTTGTGCCCTTCCAAAGTCAGTCCCGAGCTGTGATTGAACACTGGGTCTAATCCACTCTAGAGCACAGGAACTCAATTCTGCAAGTGTTCTCATCCTCCTGGGTCAAATGTGCCATGTGCACATGGCTGCACTGTCGGATGTGCAACTTCACAACCCAACAAAGATACTAACTCAAGATCAACTTGCCATTCTCATGGAGCTATCTCGTCCATGCCAAAGCACCTTCTCTGCTGAACCTCTTGCTCCATGTCTAGCAGTTTCACAACTTGCTCTTAAGCTATGTCACATGGTTTGGGTTTGAATTCAAGTTCGACAATGATTAAGTTCGATTCAAATTCAAATTTTCTAATAGGGTTCTAATGGAGGTTCTAATTTAGTATATTATATCAATATATTCTTTAAATTAAAATATAAATTAATATATATATTATAACGAATTTAATATATATTATTAGATTAATAAATTTATAATTTTATATTAATATTTTTTTTTCTAGTTAAGACTAACCTAAGTACCCACGGGGGATTTGAACCGGTGACCTATCGCAAGGAGTGCCTTAACAGCGCACCCATTCACCATCAATCCAAAGCCCCGTGGGCAATTTTATATTAATATTAAAATACATATGTAATAATATTTTATTATATAAAATAATATATAATTTTTTGTTGAAATGGAAAATTTAAATGTGAACATTTGACGACTACTTGGGGGTTCAAGAGCACATTGCGTTGCATCTTGTTCGACTGCCATGATGCCATCTGAAAACTTTTGGTCATATACGTCAGACGGGTCACCACTGAAGGGCACATTTGATAGTTGTCCGGAGCTTCGAGAGTAGATTTCATTCCACTGCTATTTAAAAATAGCCTAAAAATTATTTACTAAATGTCAAGGATGTTGAATTGAACACCTGAGCCGAACCCTAGTCTATGTCACCCGAATTTAAAGTTTGTTTTGAGGTTCGCCAAACTTTGAATGTCAAGGTTCAAGTTCGACAAACCCTTTGACAATGCTCTTAAGCTGCTTCGCGTGTAGAATTTGATCCACCTGCTCTTTCAAACGTGGCTCTAATACCAGGTTGAAATTTCATTTACACCCTAGATTTGGTCTATGGCTAGACCTAACACAGAAACGCATTAGCAATGTTCAACCAGAACAACTTTTCACAACAGAAATATTAGCAGCAGTGAAATAAATAAAGTACACAAAAATATTGGCCCAATTCTCATTTGTTATTAGTGCATTAATAAGAAAACATTAGGGCTCCCATACCAGGGAACATGGCGCTTCATGGATCATGATACAAACTAGTATGCATAGTATACAAAATTTAGGGCGTGAGGTATGATCCTTTAGACCTTCAATGTGCCCATCACAACGAAAAAATAGGTTGACTTACTTGCTGTTGCAGTCTTTTTCCACCAACCCTTTTTGTCCTCTTTGCCCTTGATCATTGATGTACCTGGCTATCCTTTGCCTCCAAAATCACACGGTAATCAGATCCTTTGGTCACTGTCCTCTTGCTGCCCACCTGGCAGGCTTCTCAAACAACTTCTTGAGTCTGGGATTTTCTCTTCAATCCTCAGACTCCTTGCTGCCTCCTTGTCTCACTGGGAATGACTCCATTCAAAGCCCTGTACACTCAGCTGCTCACAGTAGGGCTAGTTCCTTCAGTTCACTGTATTTATAAGCTTCAAAACTTATTGTTCAGACCTCCCTTTACCAAACAGTTTTCACAATTACAACTCAACAATCATCTATAACGAACAACAGCCCTTTCTTCATGAACAACGACCCTTGTCACTGCCTTGCTGGTCTCTCCACAGGCCTGAGGCACCTCGGCTATGCTCTACAGGCCTCTGAGGCCTCTTGGCCCCTCCTCTCTGCCTGCAGCCTACCTCAGACAGGCTATGGCCCTCACTTATCTACCTGTGGGCCTCTCTAAACTGCCTCAACCCTCTCTTATCTATGTTGACCCTTCTTCTGCCAAGAAAACTAAGGCTCTAGGCCTCTTCTAGGGCTTTGTCCCTGCATAGAAACTACTGTTTAACAGACCAGAGGCCTCATGCTTCCTTCCAGGGCATTAGTCCACTCCTTTTCAGCAGAACAGACCACACAAATTACTTGGCCACTATGTTTCAGGAAATGTTGGGCAGGGGAGGCCGTTTCGGGCAAAAAACGAAACTGAAATGCTGAAACGCTTTTGGTGCGGCCTTGAAAGGCTTCAGCTTCATTATGGATGGATAACCTATTTCCCTTGCGAAGATATTTTCAATTTCTCCATCAGGGTAAAAGATAACATTCCAGAATCCAGAACCTGCGATCTGAGTGGGGAATTCAAACATTAATCATAAAATGTCATTTTGATCTCTTGGTGTTTATTTAATATTTATTTATTTTATTTTTTTGATGCAACTTGAGGGGCATACTTTGGTGATTTTGTTTTGTTTGTCTTTTATGTTATAACAATACAAAATAAAACCTTCCTTCTGTTTGGTCGTTATGTGGAGTAGGTGCTCTACAGGAGGTTCTTCACTTGCATGATGTTCTGGCTAGGGTTTATCTTGCCAGATTGTGCTATACTTTGTCCAGGGCTCGTGTACTTGATGGTGAGTCCATCTGTAATTCATCATTGGCTTTCAGAGTTTTACTGATTTTATACGGGGGTGATTCAACTATTATTAGGTGACTTCTGCTGTCAGATCACTACAATGAAATCTAAATTGTTTTGCAGAAAGGCCTGATATAAAATCCCAGTTCACAAATGTTCTCTATCAGTTGCTTTTGGATCCAAGTGAGAGGGTCTGTTTTGAGGCTATCATGTGCATCCTTGGGAAATTTGATAATACAGAAAGGTACTTTTATTTCCCTTAAAAGGAGTTGTTGATGTTGTTGTTTAGCTAATTTTTGAAACATATTACCTCTGAAGTATGGCTAAATATTGGTGTGATGGGATTTGATATTCTCAAAACAGATAGTTCTAAAGTATGTTTAAGTAGTGTGATAAATTTGATAACCTGCAATTATTTTCTGTTGCATCAGCATTCTATATATTTTCAAAAAGCTTTTGTTTTCTGTTAGTCTTATACATGCTTGTATAGGCCTGAGGAACGTGCTGCAGGTTGGGCTAGGCTAACTACTGAAATTCTTAAATTGCCGGATGCACCTTCTTTATCATCGAATAAAGCTAACAATGCACAAGCAAAAGATGGAAGTACACAGTCTAAAGAGGGTCTTCCTCCAAAAGCTCCAAATGACAGACCAGCCCCAAGGCCAAGACGACCACAAGCTCTAATCAAACTTGTCATGAGAAGGTAGTCCATAATCTCTACATTTTGTTGATGTTATCTTTTGAAATTGCTGATGATGTTTGAATATTACAGGTTAGAATCAGCGTTCCGAAGCTTTTCCCGGCCAGTGCTACATGCAGCAGCAAGAGTTGTGCAGGAAATGGGAAAAAGTCGAGCTGCAGCATTTTCTTTGGGTGTTTATGCAATTGATGAAGACACTCATCCTGAAGCATTTTTGGAGAATGGAAGTATGGGATTATCCGAATCAACAGATGTTGAGTACAAAGATGGGTCTCTTTCTGAAGGTATTACTTCCTTAGAACAGCGTGTGTGCTTATTGTTTCTAAAATCAAATATAGGGTCCGAAACTAGTATTTTACTATTTGGTCAGAAATGATGTTTGAACATGTAATTATCTATCTGTAATTGCAAAAAAGATCATAGATGTCAATTACGTGATAGATTTAGTGTCCAATAAAAGACAACTCTGATAGCAGGTATATCACATGGAACTTGAACGTGGGAAGCATATGTCTTTGTAATTGGATTCACTTGACTGCATATGATCATCCATAGCGGAAATTGGTTAGATGTTTGTAAGATAAGATAAGATAGATAATCTTATCAATGTCCAACAAATGAACACAAAAGTAAGTCGATGGGACTGCTGTTTACAATGATGTCATTACAAAGAGGAAGAACCAAAACAGTTACTACAAAATGCAAGAGACATAAAGTATGGATCTATGGTAAAGCCTGAAAAACCCTGACTCCCAGCATGGGAAGCTGCATTGGGAGGGAGATGTATAGAGGGAATGGATCCAGGAACTGGAAAACACATAACTGATGATGGAGGTATATCATGGTCTGCTAAATCCATCTCTCCTAACATCCAGGGCAAAATGAAGCAAACTTGGATAGAACGATGTTCAGAGGGAGAGCTGGTGGAAGATTTGGACAGCCCACTGAGCTGTTGTTGTAATATTCCTCTCAGAATATTTGGCTAAAATCCTCAACAGTTCTTTCCCAAAAAATACACCATAATAAAGTTGCACAATTTTATCAGCACAAATAAAATTGCATATGTAAAATAAACTAAAAATGCTGCAACTTAGAATAAACACGAGACATATGCAGCAAACTTAACAAAATTCAGCCTTATCATTATATTAAATAAGGTTTTGAGAACCTGTTACAAACACCAGCAAATGGCTGACAATAGCTATTACATCACTGGAAATGATGCCCAAATTGGATATCTGGGTGATCCCCACTCCCAACCCACAGATCTGCTCTAGATCTGCTCAACAACTGATGCCAATGAAGCCCTATGAGATTTTTGAATGAAATCTCCACAATAGTGAGCTGGGTTTTGGGCCAACACACCAAGAAACCCAAGGGTTTTTGTTCTAGGGCTCTCTGAACCTGAAAACCAAGCTCTCCAAAACCTCTCGAAGAGAAAATAATTCAAAACCAAGATGCCCCCAATGACTTGCTCTCCTCTCTTTTAAAGACTTGATGATCTCTCTGTTGGAGAGTGTAACTAGATTTGGTCTTCATAATGACTTTTGTAACCATGACATTGTATATTATATATAAAAAGAGAAAAATAATTTTTATTTATTCCAGCATGGGTTGCATCCTCAAAGTCTAGGTCAAATCATGTTCTTCATGCTTCTAGGGCTTATTGAGTCAAAGAAGTATTTTTGTCATGTGTCGTAGTCCTATTTGGACTTGTTTTTAACTAAAGAAAATCATTATTTGAGTCTAGAAAGTAATTTTGTCCTCCAAGACCAAGTCGATCTTGCCAAGGAAAAATTGGCCTAAATGGGACTATTAGACCGATTGAGAAGTGTCACTTCACAAGTTCTATCTGAAGCAAGACAAGAAGGCATTTCAATAGTGAAAGTCAAGGAGAAAAGGAGAAGTCAAGAACGAAGGAAGAAGACCTCAAATCGGATCATTTTCTGCTCACACGTGTGAAAATCTATGGTTTTTGTGTGAGTTGCAGGGCTGACAATTGCAGGTCCGAATTGCAAACCTGAAGTGGAGGGTCGAAACTTTGACTGGGGCAGATTTTGGAGAATTTTACCTTTGTTGACTTTGGAGGACTTTGACTTGTTTGGAAGAGATCTCATTGGAGGGCTGACTCGGTGCTTGGAATGAATCTTGACTTTGGTCGTTGGTGTTAATTTCGCAGCTCAGTGACAAATTCCAACCATGGGACGAGATTCCTCTTTTCGAGAGGACCAATTATGACTATTGAAGCGCTCAATTTGGACGAGGGAAAGTGTATTTTTGAATTAAGCCCACATGTGCACATTTGATCAGGTCGACCCTAAAGCAAATTGGACACCCTTGGAAGTCTATAAATACAAGTGACCTCAACCTCATCCGCACTTCATCATGAAGCCTTCTTCTATTCTTTGGTTTGGCTTACACAGGTCTGAGATATTTTGTGAATGTTCGATCGCACAAGTCTAAGATTGCAGGGTTCGAAGCTCGCACGTGTTCTAGGGTTTTGGTTTCTGATCGCAGACATGACACAAATAGTTTTCAGTCACAACCTCAGGCACGCAGGCTCATGTGTGCGGTTGGAGGGTTTCAACCGCATGCACATCA
This sequence comes from Pinus tabuliformis, assembly GCA_031772625.1. NCBI lineage: Eukaryota > Viridiplantae > Streptophyta > Pinopsida > Pinales > Pinaceae > Pinus > Pinus tabuliformis. Next base: position 21,164,468 of record CM062813.1, read on the forward strand.
CTCTCTGCGTGCAGTTGGGACTGTTATCGCTCAAACTAGTAGGGGGTCCTAGAGGGACACTTGCTAGGTTAAGAGAAACAATGAAGCTAAAGCCCATTGTCACCACAACTAAAGCTTCCTACTCTTCACATAATTTCACCGATGGGAGGAGACCCAATATATAGAGAATCACTTATAAAGGATAGATCAACTAAGATGGGTGTGAAGTGATCTTGGGGACCCTTTCGTAGGGGAGGGCTCAAGAATGGGACTTGCGTGCTTCTTAAGTAAGGTACAAAGCTTTCTAGGAAAAGATGATGAGGATTTAAGGGCTAGGTTCAAGGAGTGTGAATTGTAAAGGAGCTTTCAAAACCCTAAAATCCTTATTGAATTTCGTTTCCCAAGTGTTTTTTGAAGAATTGACTTTTCAAAGGTATGGGACCACGCGGGACCAAGTGGACCTCGGTTAGGTTAAGGGGAGGGAGTTTAGCAACCAATGATGATCTTAACCTAAACAAGGGGAAAGGATCAAAACAAGAGTTTCCACTTAGAGGTGCCAAATTGATCCTATGAGATACTAGCCTAGGCAACACAAAGGCAAAGTTTGGTCTCAGGGCTAGGGCTTGGGATATCTCACAATCCCACTGTCGGAATTTCTTCAAATTTGGAGGAGACCTTAAGGACACACCAATGCAATAGAGGCTAGGAGATCGAACTTTTTCTATGGCTACTTTGTTGGGAAAATGATGCCCTAGGTGGCCTAGTGTGGCTAGACCTAGAAAAGAGGGGGGAAAGGTGAAGAAAAAGAGGTTTCAAGGTGATCACCTTGTGTTTTTTCAGTGCCTAATTCCTTTGGGGATATGGATTCAAGAAGAATTATGAGAATGGATCTCATTTCTAGCTCAAGGAGGCTTTAAGGGCAACTTCATTTAGCATTAGGGCAAAAAGAGAGTGACCTTAAAACGTTTATACTTCGTTTGCAAATCAAGATGGCTTATCAAGATAACTTTAATCTCTAGGAAAATTCGTTCAACAAACATGGCCCATACATAGAGATATGCTATATAGAAACATAATTCCACAATGAAGCAGTAAATGCATGCAACAATTAGCCCTAAAATAGTGAAAATCCCATGATCAATGTATGTGACAAAGTAAAAGAAAATAGCATCAAAATTGTACTTACATGTAAGAGAATATATCCAACCATCAATACATTTTCCAATTAAGAAGCTCCAAGATAAGAAAATGCAATCCAAACATCAAAATTCATCCATGCTCCAATTTCGTCCACCAAGAAGGAAATGTGAAATTCTCAAGAGAGAGAATGATCCAATCCAAGTGATGATACAAAATGAATTCATGTCTCTCCTATTTATACACTCATTAGGAGTTCGAATTACCTAATTTGAGCCTACATTAGCCCATCAAATAAAAATAATGTGCAAATAACTAACTTTTGGTTACAAACCCACCAAACTAGCTCATAAACAAAATAACAAGCCTCCCAAGAGGTCGAATAATCAATAATGCATGTCGTTGGGCTCTCTAAGAGGCCTGATGAAGTCCATAAGTGCCAAAATGATGAATTGGACTTCCAAAAGTAATGGACAAGGGGTTGGCCCCTTGTTCTCCACACAATAAACCTGTGGTGCTCCCAATGGCTGTGAGGGCACACAAGTGACCTCATGGGTCTCCAAGTAAGTCGAAGATGCCTGTAGACCATTTGTAAGGGCTCAGATGATGGTGTAAGTGATGCCACATCAATATACAAGTCCTAGGTCATTTGCCAAGTGCATGGTACAACTGTGGGACTAGTTGGGCAAAGGTGAAGCAAGTGCATATTCCTCGTCCAATAGGTGAATCTCGAGCAATCTTTGAACATCTCTGGAGATCCATGGAGTGTTGTCTACTATTGTGGAGGCGCATGGCTCTCAACACACACCCTACATGTGCCAATGTAACCCTTTGGAGCGTTAGGACTTAAATTGCACGAAACGTCGAAACGTTTTGGAGTTTCCAAAACGGGTACATTTAGAAATGTCACCTCTCAAAAATGGAAACATTATATATATATATATATATATATATATATATATATATATATATATATATATAAGTGAATAACACATTATCTTGCAAGAAAAAAGGAATAATACCCATAGATGACAATTTAGGAGGAAAAACAAGTATATATTAACTCTCATAGATGATTCCATGATGGTCGAGTTTCGACAAAGTTTCAACCAAGTTTCGGAGTTTCGGGTATGAGTACGACTCGAAACGTCGGGTTCCTAGAATTTTCGTGCAACATAGGTTAGGACTCTGTATAGGGAGACCAAACCTAAGATGGAGACCACCTGCAGTCCTGCATAAGATCCGATGCGTCCCCTAGCCTTCCAATACAACAAATCATCAAGGATATTGAGTAAAAGAGCTTACAAACCATGGACAACAAGTGGGGACTTCATAATGGCATGCCCTTCCATAATGGGCTTTAGCTTGTGCTAATGTCTCCAAGCTCCAAATGGGGTTAACTAGGTATCCTATTAGGTGGTTTCTACTTCTAAAGGGGATAATATGTCCAAGGTACATCCTCTAAAAGGTGGTGGCATGTGGTAAAGGGATGAATGGAGTAGGGAATGGAAAGGGGCAGCCCTGGGCCACATGTTGGGGTACAAGGCTAGCTAGTAAAAGGGAAGCCCACACTTGGGTATATAATGTATAGGAGGGAGCAATCGTGGTACATGAGGTGCCCCAACCTTGATTTTCCACCCTTCTTTATATGCCTTTTTCCTTTTATGATTTTTCTTTGATTAACTGCTTGGGGCTCAAGGGATAAGAGCATGATGTGTAAGGTATAGCAGTGGATATCCCCTTTAAGGTAGGGCGGTTCATTGCCCACCAGGGGTTGGGACAATCGAAGGTTCCTAAATGATAAAGGAGGCTCATATAGGGCCTGTAGGAACTAGGGTGATGGGCATGATGATGGGGTAGAGCTCATGTATTGACTTTTTCCCACGTGCTAAATGTGCTTGCCCCGACCATCTTTTGCATTTTGTGTTACATTTTCTTGTTGAATGTGGCCAATTATGCTTTTTCTTTTCTTTTTAGCTGCATCAACCTCTGGGGCATCATTCCAGGCCCGACCCAATGTGTGGGCAAGGGGAGGGGGAAGGCTAACCCTATGCAGACCCAGTGCAGGAATGTGGATCTAGGTGGGAGAAATGATGAGTGGGGTTATAATGAGTGGAAAGGGGGGGCAATATATGTGGATGGGGGAGCGAGACCATGCAACCAAAATCAGGGTTTCCCATGAAGTACCATCCCTAAAGCCAAATGGTCAGTAAAAGAGATCGCACAGAATTAGAACCCAAGGTTAATACCCAAAAGGGGTCTAGGGGACAAGAGCACAGAGCTAGCCCATTCTTTCCACTGAATCCCCCCATTGATTTATGCCCAGAAGTGTCCACGATAAGCAAACTACAATACTTAATTACCAAATGACAAGGCATACATTTAAGTTCGGGAGGCCCATCTTCAAAAATATGATCATGGCAGATGGGTGAGGGACCACATGATTGGCGTAGGTGGCAGAGAAATGGCACAACGAGCTAGTTGGTGGTTGCAAGGGGCTGCTGGTTACCGGCTGAAGACCATCTTGGAGAAAATTTTTCTCCTAGGGACATCATACACAAAATGGTTGGTAACAGGGACCTCGGGTTTGGTTTTATCAGTTGACCACATATTTCACTCGTTGACTGCAGGGTTTGACAATTGACCGCAAATTGTGACAGTTGATTGCAGGGTTTGACAGTTGACCGCAAATTGTGACAGTTGATTGCAGGGTTTTGAATCAGGGTTTTGATTATTGGCATTATTGAGTTCATCTCATGATGTTCTTTAGTTGATTTTGCTGGATAGGATTATGGTTGAAGATATATGGATCATTGTACTCTCTTGCTGAATCATTCAATCACAATCTAATAAGAAGAAGAACTTGGAAGGGTTTTCTCGTAGTGGCTTTTGCCGTGGTCTCTGAGAAATCCTTGGTGTCTCTATGTGTGATTGCTTTTCTTCGATCATTCCTTTATCTTCCATTGCATTGATGATGATGTTGTTCTTTTTATATAATTGCATATGCTACTGAATAATGTTGTAAATCTGAATAATGTTATGATGATATGGGGTGAATTATATATGTAAATGATGAAATGCAGTTATCAAAGAACAATATAGCCCTAAGAAAAATTAAGGTTTGGGTCTTGGAGGTCCCACTTTGATTTGATTCTATAAGAAGAGAAGTATTCTTTTTGGGTTTTACCGTTGAAGGGTTTTTTCCCTAGCTTGCAGCCTATATCTTGTGTACTTTGTATCTTTGTGATCTTCATTGTTTTGGTAATTGCTTGATGAAGAAGAAATAGAAGTAATAAAAGGCCAATTAATATTACAAGTAATTATCAAGTAAGGAAAGTCAACTCTAATCTACAAATAATTTGATTTTCCAACACTCTCCAACCTTCTAGAAACACTTTTGTTTTATTATTTTATTTTCATTCTATAACCTCCTCCCTTTTATTTTATCGAAGTGACTTATTTTATTTTATATAAGTCACTTTAATCTCGAAGAATGATTAATCTGCCTCTACGATTTCTCCGACTTCTGAAAGTCATTTTTCATCATCCCATCCTGTAGATCTCTTTATTCTGATTCCAACGAGCTATTACACTAAGGTGTTTCTCCAAATAACACCGCTAGCGTATTTAATGAAAATATGCTAGAAAATAACCTCGTTTTACAGGAATTGTTGGAATGTAATGCAACCTAGAACAAACTATGCAGAATTGACTCTGATGATAAAATATGGCAAGCGAACCTCGTCGGACCCCATAAAACTCCTCCAAAACCCTCTGGGCCCATTGATGATGTAATCTTGCTGCTGTGACTTGGTTGTCACCAACCTTGGAAGTCCATCATAACCACATCATAAGAGAAACCAATAATGGGGATATTACAATTGTACGGAGGGGGTCACCCAACATTGAGGCCTAGATGATTTTATTTTCCTATTGATAGGGGGATCTGGTTTGGCAATGCTGCTGAGATCTATGGGGAGGGGGAATGGTCCCTTGGATTTGCACTAGTCTAGAGTTTGAATCAAGGCTATATTAGTTTGTCCTTTTGTACCCCTAGCTAATGGGAACACTGTAAAGAAGGAAGTAATCCTTCGGGTAAAATCTGGTCTAGGAGTACGTTGACTTTTGAAGAGTATGAGGATGAACCTTGAGGGCCTCTTGCATGTATAAGGCCAGGCATCTTTGATCGGGGTAACCTGAAGAAATTAGAGAGGGTCTGAGTCCCTTTAATAAAGAATGGAACCATCCATGGGTCTCATAGTATATGGGGCATTTGAAGATGAATTTCTCCTCTGTCTTGACCTCTTGAAGATAGCATAGTTGGAAAATCTTGTTGATGGTGCAGTCCATTGTTTATGTGATTGGATTTTCAAAAGGAACTTATGGGTCTCTTGAAGATAGCATAGTTGGAAAATCTTGTTGATGGTGCAGTCCATTGTTTATGTGATTGGATTTTCAAAAGGAACTTATGGGTCTTTTGAAGAAACATTACTTAATTTGTTTTCCAATAATTTCATATTAGATGTGTTTTTCTTCCAGTGTTGATTACTGTTGGAAGATGTAAGATGGATAAGAGCAACCATTATGCCTTACCAAGGATTTAGATTGAAGTGATATAATTTTCCTATGATTAGGTGTACGTGATGATGTTTATTAGTATTCACTGTGTTTCTATCTTCTTCATTGCTTTCAAGTTTGGTATGATTGCAATACTTGCCATGCTTGGTTACCATAGTGACTATGCATTAGGCATGTATCTATGTGCAAGGATATGCCGAGAATTTGGAAATCAATAGGGATTGACGCTAACTAGGTCACTAAGATGATGATGTGGGTCATTATATGTAGAAGAAAGATATGAATAAATTTTGATGAAACTTTTTGGATGGAAGTCTCACCAACCTGAACAAAGGAAGTCAATGAAGTTTGAATGCCAACTGAAACATTAAGACTAGTTATGATGCAAAGATTGCAAGGCTAGAGTAGGAATAGATTATGAACCATTTTTTCTTCCACTACATAGAGGGGAATAAATTAGATTGATAAATGATGCGTGTTACCACTCATTTCTTCCATGGCACATAGGAGAGCGTATCAGAGGGAAAAATAATTTCCAAATCTAGTAGAGTGAGGGTGCACCCTTAGCGTGAGTCGCTCTATCAAAAGCATAAAGATCCATATTGGGGTGCAAAAAATGTTTAAAGCATAGCTTAAAAATTGGTCTTGGACTTTGACTCGGCCACCTATCCATTCAGGGTTCGACTCAGACTGGTTTGATTTCAATGACTTTGTTTTGAAAAAAATACATAAAATACATAAAATAATTAAATTTTAATGAAATAAATTATTTTTAAGATTCCAAAGCAATGTTGCATGAAGCGCCCCCCCCGGTTCCAAGGCCCGAAGCGCGCCCGTGCGGATGCGTCTAGGAAGCGTCCCCGGAAGCACGCTTCCGCCTATTCTGGACGCTTCTTGGAAATTTCGGAAGCTTTCCTCGGAAGCGCGCTTCGTACGACGCTTCGGCAGTACGAAGCATGGCGCTTCGGAGGGTGAAGCGTACGCTTCCCTTATGCCTCCGTATGATTCCAGAAAAGCGTTTAGAAAATTGTTTTTTATTTTTTTATTTTTATTTTTTTTTTAATTTTTAATTTTAGGTGAGTTTGCTTGTTGGGGGTGGGTCCACCTTGGGTTAGGGTGAGGAATGAAGGCAAAAAAAATATTAAAAAAATATAAATATAGTAGATGCTCCCTCATGGTAATGTTAAATTCTTTAAGTAAAAGCTAAGTTACCAGAAAACGGATACGGGTACGGGGTTTGAAACAGATACGGCAAATTTTCAAACAATCTGGATACGATACGGCAGGAAACGGCACACACACACACACACATATATATATATTTTAAATATAAGAATTTCATATTACCATTCATATTTCAGAATCTAGATTATCATCTATGATCTATCATGATTCATCATCATCAATTCAACATATGCCATAACCATTCAACATTGTCAACATCATTAACGATTATCGATAAAATTTGAATTGTGCCTCAAAGAAAAGCATAATATATTAATACATCCAAAAACAGTAAAACAGGGTTGATGAAACTTCAAGAAAATGGCAAGTAGTTAACTTTTTTTATATAACTTCAAGAACAGGTTTGAGGTTTCTCAATCGGAAACCAAGAGAGTGACTTTACTAACTTGGAAAGAACTTCATCGGGAACAAACACACGTTAATCAAAACTACATGATGGCATAGTATTATAAAAACATCTGCACCAGAACAAATAACTGATTCTCCAGACAGAAAAAAATTTGCTTGTTGCCATTAAGGTCCAAAATGAATTATTATTTTTATTTATTCTACAAGACGTTGGAAAGAACTATAAATAGTTCAACCTACCTCACAAAATAAAATATTATTTTTATCTATTCTAACATATGTTGAGAGAATTATAAAAGCATCCTAAATGAGCGAAATAGATCAATAGAGCCTACACAAAACACAACATGAAGAAATTAGATGGACTTGGTGGCCACATCAATGCCCTTGATACTAGATAATGGGGATGGCTCCATCATGGGGTTGACCAAAACGCCATAATATGGACGGCTCTCTCTACAACGCTCAGGTCAACCGCATGGTTAAATCATCTCCTGTAAACCATATCTTCGTGGACCCGAAAACTGAACCTGTATTCGCGTCCTCAAAGACCAGAGTTCAACGAAAAGAGATGTAGCGTTGAAATACTTTTTGGCCCCTTCTAAGCTCGATGCATTAATTATATCAAAAAATCCCTTTAGCTGACCACCCATGAAATATCGAGCTCATAACTTGTTTTAACATGGTTCCGTCCAATTTATCATACTCGGCCGCTGCATAAACGATGCGGATTGGCAAGGTGCTTAGCTGTAATGTGAAGGCGGCCCATTAAATTTTCCAGATTACCATTCATTCGGTTTAAGAAGCGATCCCTGATAAAATTTTTGATATACAATAATGGAATATGGCTGCCAGAAAAAATGGATGCGGTATTTGCGGACCTCAAAACAATTTTTTTTGCTGTAAAACGTTTAAAATTTTTCCAAATACGTTTTAGAATTTCAGAAAACGTTTTCAAATTTTTAAAACAGCACGTTTTTTCTACAAAAACGCCATTTGAAAAAAACGTCCCGTATCCAAAAACAAAAAACGGCACCAAAACGTTTTTCTGGCGTTTCGTTCCCGGATCCGTATCTGAAACGGGAAAACGCCGTTTCGGGGGTTAGGGTAGCCATTTCCGGTAACTTAGAATAAAAGTGACATTCTCCTTTATTTTTCATTTTCATCCCTTTACTTAAATTTTTAACATTACCATGAAATGACTCAGGATGTTTGAGAGTGGTTCTAGCCTCATTGGACTTCATATGGAGAAAATAGAATTTCATATCCTATTCAAAATTCAGTAGACTTAACAGTTTTCAGGAATTCAGGATCAATGGGATTGTGGCATTTAATTAGATTATATCAAGTATGAAGGTATGCGATTAGCATTTAATCAAGAGCACCAAGCCCTATATGTACCCTAGTGTTGGTGGTGTTAATTGTTGAACTCCTTTGTCACGCGGCACACCTTTAGCAAAAAATTACCTTTCAATCAAGTCAAAATCGTCGATCAAGCATGTTAAGCTTTTTCTACCATATTTTAAGTCTTGAATTAGGTAGTTTGATCAAAATTGGGCAATGTTGACTAATATCCCTAGACAATCGAGGTAGAGGCAAAGGCTAGACAAGAGGAGAAGAATCTAGATTCTAGATGGTTGATGCTCGAATAATTAATCATTAATGTACAATGGATGTTATATCTATCTTGATTTATGCAAAAATATGCATGTTTTCATGTCTTCTACAACTAATTTGGTATTTGGGATGTTTGTTTTGAGTATAAATGCAAAAATATATATATATATATATATAGCAGACGCTTCCGCAGACGCTTCGCTTCCTAGATTTTTGGAAAATGACGCTTCCGCGTCCCCGCTTCCAAAAACGTCCCTGCTTCGTCCCCGCTTCGTGCAACATTGTTCCAAACCAACAAAAAGTACACTTACAATTGTTATGCCCAACCATGGTTGTGGGGGAGTGCCATCTCCCTAGCCCCTTCGAATCACTCTTGGAGTGCGCTTCGAGCAGGAGTGAATCAAGAGCAACCCGGGAGTGTGCTCCTGAAATTCGCTTCACTCCCGAGTTTTTTCACAAAGTTTTTGTCGCAAAGATTTCCCAAACACAAATTTTTTCAAAGAAACAAGAGTTTTTGAGTAGGGCAGCGTAATATTCAAGCCTATGGCCATAGTATTGATATGCAATTCATGGTGATATAAAATTCTTAAAGTAAAAGTGACATTCTCCTTTATCTTTCATTTTCATCCTTCTACTTAAATTCTTAACATTACCAATAAATGACTCAGGATGTTTGAGAGTGGTTTCGACCATAGTCACCAGGTTCGTGTTCGAGTTCGAGTTCGAGTTCGGCGACCTTGAAATTCGAATAAAGTTCGACAACTAAAATTTTGCCGATAAAGTTTGACATAAAATTCGACATATAGAAATTCGAAAAAAAATGTGTATATATAAAAAAATCAATTTAAGGTATAATGTGTAATGTTGTCTGTTCGTCATCAAAATTTAAATTTTGCTCAAATCAATTAAAATAATTTAAAAAAAAATCTAAAAATAAAAACAAATAAATAACTATACAAAACCTTTAACTAATATCAATTCATAAAAAAGTGCCCATAAAAAATAAATATTTTTTCGTAACTCTGTTAAACGCACTTACAAGTGATATACATCGTTTGATTGCATTGGAGGTCATAAATATGGAGCAACCCTATTACTTTTCATAGTCCGATGAGAAAGTTTTTAATGCATTATAATTTGTATAAACTCCTCTAAAAAAATGTTTTATCGTGGTATATGTGAAATATCACCTTATAAGACACGCAAGAAAATATAAATCATATTAAAATGAGGAGCTAAGGATAAAAACCATTTTAATAAATCCATTTCTTAAAATTTTATTAAATTAACATGTGAAAACGTGGGTGATGTAAATCTCATCGGGTCAGATTAGAGAATTAATTCATGAGCTTGTTTTCATCTAATATTAAATAGCCACGACCCACAACCCGTCGAAAAAGTCATCCGAAACCTGTTGAAAACCCTGTTGAACGATGAAAACCTGTGGCCCGTCACTGTAGTCTGTATGTTGCTCACGCGGACTGGTAGTTCAGTTGAGGTCAGTGGTCGTCGGTCGCTCGGTGGTAGACTGGTAGTGTATCAAACCTAACCCTCCGCAAACAATGAAACCTAACCCTCCGGCGTCCGCAAACAATGAAACCAAAAGCAAAACGTGCCTGCGGGCCGCAATTCATTTCGAAATTTTTTTAAAACAGGAAAAAAAATCGAACCAAAATGAATTTCATCGAACCAAAACGAATTTAATCAATTTTGTTCGCAAAAAAATTCGAGTTCGGCTTTAAATTCGAGTTCGCCATAAAGTTCGGCGAACTTGAACGAATAAGTTCGTATTCGTTTGAAGTTCGGCGAATTTCGAACTTATTTGTTCAAATTCGCCGAACCTGGTGACTAAGGTTTCGACCTTGTTGGATTTTATATGGAGAAAATAGAATTTTAGATCTCACTCAAAACTCAACAGACTTATCAGTTTCCCAGGCTTTCAGGATTGGGGGATTGCAATGTTTTCATTGGATTTTTTCATGTACTAGTGTATGTGACTTGTATTTAATCAAGAGCACCAAGACCTCTATGTACCTTGATGCTAGTAACTTTGGTTGTCAAACTCCTGTGTCATGACCCTAACAAAAATGTACCCATCACTCAAACAAAATCTTGACTTGACATGCTACATTTTTCGATCTTATGTTAATTGCCTAGAGGGTGATATTAATGATAGATCCCAAGATAGGCAATGATTTTGATGATATGTAGCTATTTGTTGTAGCATGCTTTTTTTGGATGATAGAGGCCATCTAGAGTCTATTTGTTGATGTATTTTCGGTTTAGAGATGGATTGCACTCAATGTTATTTTGGTTATGTGCACCCTTACATGCTATATAAATGAGAACTTGCTCCTCCTATTTATCCTTGTGTTCCTTCTCTCTCCATGTGGGACCCACAAGTGCGAATTTCTCCAAGGGGTGCGTATTCCCTCTTGGAGTGGCCCCCACTTTTCACTTGGAATTCGATTTGCCTCCTTTTTCCTATGTTTGAGCCTTCTTTAATCAAAATTGCAAAGTGGGGTCCTCCTAACCCACTTTTCCTAAGTCCATCAAGTTAAAATACAAAAATTGCGCAAAATATATTTACTTCGCAAGATTGCTAAGTGGGAACATCACAATCCTCCCTGCCTAGATGTTGCTTTCCCTCAAGCAATTGTAGTGATGGATGTTGAAGAACCTGTTCTCCTTCCCACGTGGCATCCTCCTCAGGTAGGTCCTTCCACTTCACCAAGAACTCTCTAATGGTCCTACTCCTGAGCTTCCTTTCCCTTACCTCCAAAATGGATTCTGACACCAACACCAAATGCCCCTCATCATCTAGAGGTGGTAGCTTCGTGGTAGCTATCACTTGCTACCCCAATGCCTTCTTTAGGCATGAAACATGAAATATGTTGTGGACTTTGATCCCATGTGGGAGTTGCAACTCATATGCCACCTCTCCAACTCGTCTAGTCATCCTGTAAGGTCCATAGAAGCGTGGCTTGAGCTTCTCAGCTCCCTTCTGCTTCAAGGTGGATTGCCTGTATGGTTGGAGCCTCAGAAAAACCAAGTCCCCAACTTCAAAGTGTTTCTCAATCCTGTGCCTTTTTGCATATCTCTTCTGTTGGTTCTGGTTTGCCTGAAGATTATCCTTGAGAGCTTTAAGGATGTCTTAGCTCTCTTGTATCCAATCCTTGGCCCCTGGGGCCCGACTGTCTCCAAACACCATATCAACAAAGGTCAGAGCATCATAACCATATAAAGCACGAAATGGAGTCATACCTATCGACATGTGGTACGAAGTGTTGTAGCAGTACTCTCCAAGATGAAGCCATCTCATGCACGCTACTGCCTGGTCACATAATTGTGCAGGTATGCCTCCAACCACTTGTTCACAATCTCGGTTTGTCCATCTGTATGTGGGTGGTAGTTGGTACTAGATGTGAGCTCAGTCTCCACAAGGCGGAACAACTCCTGCCAAAATCCTCCCATGAACCTGCTATTTTTGTTGCTAAGTATGGTCTTGGGAAGACCATGTAGCCGAAACACCTCCCTGAAAAAAACTTGGCCACTTGTGAGGCTGAGTATCGAGAGGGTATGGCGAAGAAGTGGGTGTAGCTCAGCCTGTCAACCACTACATAAATGCAATCCCGTCCCTGCACTGTCGACTATCTGATGATGAAATCCATAGTCACGCTCTCCTGTTTCCACTCAGTAATGGGAAGGGGTTGAAGTGATCCAGTTGGGTGTGTCAGATCTCCCTTTTTCCTCTAGCAAGTACCACACTCCCTCACGTGCCTCAGTACATCCTCCTTAAGGCCCTTCCAAGTGAAAAATGGTCCTATAAGTCTTGGTGAACCCCTAATGGCTTGCTAGAGGGTGGTCATGTGTTGCCTGCATGATCTTCTCTTGCAATTGGGAGCCAGGAACCAAGTAAATCCAATTTTTGTAATAGATCACCTCATTCATCATTTTGTACCTGTCACCACCTGCTAAGCCATCCAGGATCTCACATGCACACTAATCCTTGGAGTACTCAACCAACAATAGGGCCCTCCAAGACAATGCATCTACCACCACGTTATGTCGACTCTTGACATACTTAATGCTAAGTTGCACTGAAACGGATATGGGAATGGATACGGGTACGAGGTTTGAAACGGATACGACAAATTTTCAAAAAATCTGGATACAAGACGACAAGAAACAACACGCACACACACACACACACACACATATATATAAAACAACTCTTTTAAAGACCTGGATTCATGGATCCAATTGCTTTCTAGTATGATAAAACACCTTGGAAGTTGCAGAAATTGATGAATCGATAGCTTCAACATTACTAAAGGACATTGATGTATCGCTCAATAAAAATGTTCCGTGTCTAATGCATTCTCAACACTTCCATTTTGGTGACTCCAATGAGGGAATAATTATGTATTCTATGCAATTAGCCAACAATATTGTAGAGAGCTCTCTCCTTCATCTCAACCCTTACTCTACAATTTACTTAACAATAAATGTCATATGGTTCTCAATGCAATCACATGAATGGTATGTCTTCTTAAATGTCCAACCTTCGGAGTCTCATTTGCATACAGTGATGCTCCAATTTAGCTTATGTACCATTCATTAATTGAACATAAATGAGAGAACAATTTTCTAAAGCATATAAGCAATGGCAAACATGTAAAGCATATGAGTAAAATAATCCTCCACATGCCAAAACTTAAAAGAAATATGAACCAAAGGATTTCACCATACGTTGCCAACAAATGGGAGGAAGGAGAGATTCATGTGTTGTGGGTCACACTTGACAATCTTTATCATAGTTCACCACTCAGCAGGTGTCCAAACTGTTATGCAAATGCCCAACATCAGTGGCACAATCTCTTGAAGATGGGCATAGTCTACCAGGTGGTGTACGCTTTGTATTACCCACAGTGCACACACGACATCCAACTTGCCCTAAAAACTTATTAATACATGTATGGCCTCCCAGAGAACATATTACATATTAATTGGTATTAAAAATTAGCAGAAATAGATGCTTTTTACAAAAACGCCCTAAAAACGTTTTTGGATTCCAACCCGCAGTTTCTGAAATTTTGAAACGCTACAAATATGTTTTTATGCTGTTTTTTAGGCATTTTGTACCAGTTTCCGGATCCGAAACACCAAACGACATTTCCGGGAGGTTAGCCCAGCGTTTCCGGTAATTTAGACTTAATGTCAAAATCATATGCCTATAATTTGCTGACCCACTTCTGCCGTCTCTCATTCAGTCTTGTATGCTCCAGAAAGAACCAAACACTGTTGTGGTCAATCTTAACCTTGAACATGTTGCCCACAAGATACTGCTGAAACTTGGCCAACGCATGCATGATGGCCAACATCTCTTTGTGATATATGGAGTACAGTCTCTCATGCTTCTCCAACCTCTAACTCTCAAATGCAATAGGATGCCCATTCTGCATCAGAACTGCCCCAAGTCCCTCTTCAGAGGCATCACACTCTAGGATGAATGATTGCAAAAAGTCAGGTAGAGCCAACACTAGGCAGCTACTCATGACCTCCTTAAGGTGCTCAAAAGCTCCCTGTGCTTCTCCTGTCCACACAAACGCCCTCTTCTTCGTTAAATCTGTTAAGGGTGCTGCCAAATGTGTGAATACCCTCATGAACTTCCTATAATAGGTGCAAATGCCCAGGAATCCCCTCAACTCCCTCACATTCCTGGGTGTGGGCCAGTTTAGAATGGCCTAAATCTTCTCCTGATGTACTTGCAGCCCATCCTCTCCAATGATGTGGCTAAGGTATAACATCTCTAGTAGGCCAAACTCACATTTGGACATCTTGACATACACCTGTTGCTCCTTTAGGATGCACAAAACGTCCTCCACATGTTGTAAATGCTCCTCCTAGGTCTTGCTATAGATCAGAATGTTGCTAAATACTACCAAGGCATATCTGCGCAGCTGCTTGCAGAACATGTGGTTCATGCAAGACTGGAAGGTAGCTGGTGCGTTGGTTAGCCCAAAGGGCATCACCAAAAATTCGAAGTGTCCATAGTGAACCCTAAAGGCAGTCTTCAGGATATCCTGCTCTCTCACCCAAATCTGATGGTACCCAAGGCGCAGGTTTATCTCCTTGAAGAATTTGGCCCCCTGAGCTCATCCATCAGCTCATCTATGCATGGGATCAGGTACCAGTTCTTCAAGGTCCTCTTGTTTAGAGCTTTGTAGTCAATACACATACAAGGGTCCTGTCCTTCTTCACCAACACCACCGAAGAAGAAAAAGGACTAGAACTGGGTTTGATGTGCCCCAATCTCATGAGCTCTTGGATAGCTCCCTTGGGATGCTTGTAAGGGGTAGTGATAACTGCATGCACTCCCTCCTCTAACTCAATAGTGTGCACAAACCCCCTGTCTGGTGGTCTGCCTGAAGGAATATTCTAAAAAATTGTTGGGTACCTATCCAATATCCCTTAAATATCTGGATGTAGAGGCTGTGAATGAGTCTCGATCTCTGTGATCCTGATCTCCACCGCTCACTCTATATCTCCATGTCTCAAATCAACCTCCATATGGTGTTCTGATATGGTCTGCAGTGGGTATGAATGCATCCCCCCTAAACAATACCAACTTCCCATCTGGCCCTGTGAATTTGATCTCTAGCTTCCTCTAGTCAGTAGCGACCCGTCCCAAGGAGTAGAGGCACTGGACACCCATAACCACATTGGTGTCCAGAACATTGATCACAAAGAAGTGATCTGTCATTGAATAATTTCTCATAGTTACCATCAGAATTGGGATGTAGCTATACAATGTATAGTCCTATCTCCTGGCACCAGGATTGCAAAACCCTTAAAGCCCTTTCTTTGTATGCCTCTCCGCTCCACCATCTATGCATCAATGAAATTGTGGGTAGCCCCATTGTCCACCAAAGCCACTACACAGTGCCCTTGTATTGTGCCTTTGATCCTCAGTGTTAAATACTTGGGGACTCCCCTTAGTGAAGCAATGACCCTTCCAGTGGGTCTAAAAATATCTCCATCCAGTGGGGGTGGTGCTCCTCCCCCTCCACCTCCTCCAATAGTCTGTAGCTCACTGCCTTTTGCATAAGCCTCCTGCTCAATATCATCCTCCAACTTGCTATCCGAGAACACCTCTATATAATGGGCCTTGCCCTTGGTGCACCTATGCCTGGGTGCCCATGGCTCCTGACAAATGAAGCACAACCTCCTCCTGTGAAGGTCTCTCCTAGTCTCATCATCCAACTCTTGGAGGCAAAAACGTGGGTATGGTGGATCAAGTCAACCAATTGAAAGCATGAGGATGGGTCAAAGGCGAATGATGGTCGAATTGATGGGATGCACCCAAACTATCCCCTATTATGAACTCCCGGTGGATGCTTTTCTCCTGGTTTGTTGCTTTATTTCCACCAACATTTCTTTTTGCCCCAAATATAAAGAAACATTTGCTTCTACAACAAGATACTCAAGAATAAGATCATTAACCTCTTTGGCAACAACTATGGGATGGAACATCCATCAAATGGATGTCAAGACAACTTTCCTGAATGGTACCATTGATGAAGAAATATGTACTGAACAACCCTTGGGATTTGAAGTACATAATAAAGAAATTCATGTCTGCAGGTTGGAGAAGGCACTTTATGGCCTTAAACAAGCCCTAAGGGCTTGGTATGCTAGGATGGATACATATCTACAAAGGATTGGTTTTTCAAGAAGTTATGTAGGTCCAAATCTTTATATCAAGGTAGCGAAGGATGAACCAATGATTTTTCTTCTATATGTGGATGAGTTATTCATAACATGCGTGGACAGTATTCAAGAATGTAAGAAACAATTGGCAACATAATTCGATATGAAGGATCTAGGGCTTATGCATTATTACTTGGGGTTGGAAGTTTGGCAGAAACCCGACGAAATATATCTAGGTCAAGGAAAGTACATAATTAAGATGCTACAAAAGTTTGGCATGATGGATAGCAAATCAATGACAACTCCCATGATCACCAATTTGAAGAGATTGAGAAGTTCAGAATCAAGCCTCGTAGATCCCACAAGTTATAGACAATTGGTTGGCTCTCTGATGTATCTTGTAAACACACGTCTATATATTTGTTTTGCAGTGAATATTCTCAATCAATTTCAGATGGAGCCTAGACATGACCACTGGATAACAACCAAACATATATTAAGATATCTGCAAGGGACAATACATTACTGCCTGAAGTATGATGGAAAGAAAAATATCCATCTAATGGGATATACCGATTCAGATTGGGGAGGCAATGAGACTGATGGAAGAAGCACTACTGGAGGATGTTTTAGCTTGGGATCCTCTATGATCTCATGGATGAGTAGAAGGCAAGAATCAATTGCTTTAAGTAGTGTTGAAGCTGAATATATTGCAACATGTGAAGTTGGTAGAGAAGTTTGGTTAAGGAAGCTGCTATCTGATTTGTTTAAAGGACCGATGAACCCTACAATTATACATTGTGACAACACAAGTTGCATAAGTTTGTCTGAAGACCCCATATTCTATGCAAGATCAAAGCATATAAACAAGTATCATTACATACGAAAATTGGTGCAAGATGGGGTGGTACAATTGCAGTATATCTCCACTGATGATTAGGTAGTTGATATTTTGACAAAATCTCTAACTAATAAGAAGCTTGTGTATTTAAGAAGCAAGCTTGGACTAGTTGATATTTCCTCCCTAGTTGAGAGGGAGAGATAGACACATCATTCTTATCTTCACATTATGAAGAAAGAATGGAGGATTGGGTAGGCATCTGAAAACTAATACTCTTTGAGGATGAGGTAGGGCATCCAATAAGTAAGAGTAGTCAAAGAGTAGATTTCCTGAGGATGTATAATTCCAAGAAAGGAATGGTCCTAAAAGGACATACCTTGTGAACATTTGGATGGGGTATGTTCCTTGAGAGACAATGATGAGGGTGTCTATAAATCATTGGCTCCCCAACATTGTGCTCTAATCTAGTATAGAGATAGAGCTGTTAGTCAAGGCCTTGCTATATGACAATGTTAGTTAATATGGTGAGATGCTCTTATATAAGTTGAAAGGATAACTTATGAGATGGATTATCAATCCAATTCTTCCTATGAGAAATCTTCAGTATGAGAATGTCCTTGTACCATTGTTATTATGAATACCTCCCTAGTTAAGAGGGAGTGTTGAAATTTGTAACTAGGTTTGATCTTCATAATGTTTTATGTACTCTTGATCTTATGTATTTGATGTAAAAGGAAAAAGAAAATTATTGTTGTTGTTTTTTTTATATAGCATGATTTTCATGCTCAATTTTAAGTTGTTCTAGTCCAAAGCACCCATTGTGTGCTTCTAGGTTTTGTCATAGAGTCAGGAAGTCATAAGAGTCATTGTCTTATGTATTAGTAGACCCTATTGGGCATTTTGTAACAAGTCAAAATAATTTATTTTGAGTCAAAAATGTCAAAATACCCCTCCATGATCAAGTCGGCTTAACAATGAAGAAGTCAGCCTAAGTAGGGCTATTCTTCCTCCTTGGAAGCTTATATATAAGAGACCATTCGATCTCATTGGAGAGTCACTCATTCATTTGATCAAGGAGCAAGGACAAGAAGCAAGAAGGCAAGCGAAGGTCTAGAAGGAAGAAGAAAAGACAAATTTTGATTTTTCTCTCTCTTACTATATCTCACACGTGTGAAGGAGGCTAGGGTTTCTATAGCTACAAGGACAAAATTTCTGAACTACAAGAACATGGATGAAATGTGAAGAAAAGAAGTCAAGTTAATCATCTACAAGCCTTTGATCACGAAGCAGCCCAAGTGAAGGAAGGAGGAAGCCTAAAGACTCCAAAATCGCCCACATGTGCGATGTTGTAGTAAATCACTGGAAGGCCGAAATTGCAGGATTGCAGTGAAGGATGAAGTTTGTCGTTGGGGGTCGAAGTTGTGCATTTGGAATAGATTTGACTTGGTGAAGAGAGCGCATCCTCAAGAAGGTTGACTTGGTATTGGAAGTGTCTTGGTCTTAGGTCTAAGGGTCTTGGAATTTGTCATTCGAAGATTCTATAAGAAGAGGAGATTTTTGCGGGGTTTCCTCTCTAGGAGAGGTTTTGGGGCAGCTTGTAGCCTACATCTTGTGTCCATTTGTTCTATTGATCTTCATGTTTTGGTCGCTGTTTGATGATAAGAACATTATAATCATAAAAGAAGAAGAAGGTAATCATAAAGAAAAGTAAAAGACTATCAAACACAGTTCACAAGTTAAAGAGAAATCACTTCAATTGTAGCCCTATTGATTTCTCAACACAAGTCATCACCTTGGACTCAATGGTTCTTGACAAACCACCTATGATGGTATGAAGGGCTTTTGAATTGCAACTAAACAAGTTATTCTCATCAGGATTCGTTGGAGGAGTTTTAGGAACTTTGTAACCATTTATGATGGAGAGCCAAACATCCACTCCTAAAGCCTTCAAGTAGGTTTCCATGCAACTGCTCCATAGTGGATAATCATTTCCATCAAACAATGGAATTGTTCTTGAAGAGATGCCTTCCATTTCCATATCTGCTCACAATCTTCCCTCCAATGATTAGACTATTAGAGGGTAATTGACTCTGATATCACTTGTTGGAAATATTGAGAAGGGGGTGAATCATTATTTTGTAAATTTCAACAATTTAAGTATCAAAATGATAACCAATAACATCACATGAAATGAACACAATATATATATGCACGCATACACAATATTTTTGTATTACAAAGGAAGCAACAACTTTCGGTTTACTAGCTACAACTGAAAGAGCTACAACGCCAAGATTTACCAGCTCCCACTAGAAGGAGGCGACAACCTTCTGAAGGAAGCTACAACTTCCTTCCCTAGCACCACCCTGCCACCCTATAGAATAGAAGATAAAATAAAACTTCTTGGGCTCCTGTACCAGGGACAATGACCCAATTACAACAACATCCAAATTTTATAAAGGCAACTTCATACTTTGGATCATCAATACCCTTGTCTTCAACAACTTGCTCCAAGACCTAAGAACAAACACCAAAGAATGTCTCCAAGTCTGCTTCAACAAATGTCTTCAGAATCTGCTCCAAATCTGCCTCAGGTTTGCTTCCTGAAGGGCTTCATAGATCTGCTAAAAAATATATTCTCTCAATACTTCAGACTGCTTCAAGTGCTGATTAAAAATCTGCTACAAATAAGGCTTCAAGGGCTCCTCCAAAAATGTCTCCAAAATCCACCCTAAAGTGGAAACTATTCTGCTCCAATATAGCTCAAGAAACTGCTCCAGTCATGCTCCAAGGTCTGTTTTAAGGTATGCTCCAAAGTCTCCAAGGTTTGCTTCAGGAGGTCTCCAAAATATGCACTAGAAATGTCACCAAAGTATGCCTGGATTTTGAGTCAAAAGTGGGTCGAAACAAAGATTAAGGAGAGTCCAAAATCTGTCCCCCAAGAGGCCAAATTACAGGCCTGAATTAGTCCTTAGAAAGTGCCCTAGTTGCAAGGCCGAAACTGTCCACATTAGGCTAAATTATAGGCCCTGAATTTGTCACAGAGAAGGGGGGGGGTGAGTTCTGTCCTGGGGCCTGAATTTCTCCACAGACAGGCCAAGTTCTACAGGTTTGAATCTCTCCACTCACAAGTCTGAAATCTGCTTCTTGATAGGGCTGAAGTCTGCCCCACAGGTTTGACTCTGTCCCTTTCACAGGACCGAAAATTTGTCACAGGATGGGTGAGGTTTGCTACTCTTCTTTATCTTCTCAACAAGGGCTGAGGTCTGTCTTTAAGGGGCTGAGAAGAGGTTGAAATTCTGCTCCAAAGATAGCCAAAAGGAAGCTCCAAAATGTGATCAAAAGTGTCACCAAAAACCATAACCCAAGGCCAAAAACCAGAAACCAAATCCCAAGTGCATGTCAACATGTCTTAAGGTTCATAATATATAAATCTATCTATTCCTTCCTTAGGCTTGGATTCTCAATCTGCTGTCTTAACCGAGTTACCGCCACTAGAGGTTCCACAAAAGGTTATATATAGTGGTTGAGAGGGGGCCCTATATTGGAGTCAACTTATGAAAAGACATGCCCTTTTACAGGAGCTGACCTATACAAAGAGGCATAGGCTTCATTTTAAAAAATAAATTTCTTCCTCCATGAATTCTTCTTGCAAGGCTGATTAAACACAAGAACTTAGGGCAAGCTTATTTACAATTTCAGAGCTTCTTTTAGGGGCTGCAATGTGATAAGATCATACATTCTTGGAATAGAGGTGCTGGTGCAAAGCCCATTGATTGGGGCATTAACCTTCAAAAATTAATATCTTGTCAACCAGGAAGACCCATAAATTGTGCCACCTATCAAATGAAATGGCGAGACAACGGTTATCGAACTAGGAGGTCCTTGCTACCAAATTCACTTGATTTGTGCACACTTATCATCAAACGAACACTCGCCCATTCACCCTTTCACATTGATGACAATTTCTGCAACGCATGTATTCCTTCCAATTTCGTTGTTTTATTTTACAACCTAGATACTGTCCTCTCTTCTAGAGCATTCATTGTATTATTCTGGTTTATAGCGAAACTACAATAGGCTTTGGGATGAATATATCTGTCTGTGGGTGTGGAATCCCTTTGTTGGTTTCACGAGGATGCTTCCCCCACCTCCAATCCATTTCAGATCATCAGATAAAAAGAAGTTTGTTTGCAAAGATGAGCATGCATACATGCTTATTCTAGGCATTGAAATAGAGAGCAAAACATGTAGCATGACTTGTACCTTGTGTGGATGTTGAATTTAAGAGAGTTCAACATTACTTGGAAGAAATTCCCTTCCGTCCCAAGATTGGGGAGTGATGTTGATGCTACTAATTGTGTGGGAGAGAGCTACATATGCTAGTCAAACACAAGCTTTTTATAGGAGGTAGATGGAATATGAAAATTGCAGAAAGTGAACATAATAGTGAATGGCATTGGCAATATATTGATGTGAATGGCAGTCCTTATCCTTTTTATAATAATCAATCTTGCGGTCCATGGGAATTGGAAGCACTTGCGGGGACAACAATAATTGATTCGGATTTAAACAAGAACACAACAAATTACAGATCTAACCATATATACAAAGATGCTGTAGAAATAACACATCATTTTATTAATATCAAACACTGAAATATGCTTACAAACAAAATGGAAATAAGACTAGTTTGAGCGATGGTAGCTTATCTTTGAGAAGAGATGTGGCGGCTACTTGCCTTTGAATTGTGTTACAATGAGTCTCGAAGGCCTATTTATTGTTGAGAAACAATGGAAAATCCTAAACATCCAAAAACCTAACTCTAGGAGATGAAGCGCCAAACTATGGGCCCCGTTTGGGTAAATTGGTACATCAACTTCCCGGGGTCGTAACTTTGACATACGATATCCGTTTGACGCATACAATAGCTCGTTAGAAAGATCTATCTGAGGACTACAACTTTTGAGTGAGCAACATCAGTCTATGACCCATGTTGCTCTTGGTTTTCCCAAAAAATGTTGTTTAGGGCCTCAAAACAGCTCCAGAAGTTTAGGACTTGAAAAACTGCCAAAAATAGTAAATTGTGCTACAAATAAGGAAACTGAAAAAAATGAAAGAAACAATGGTGGGGGTCCAAGTGGAATAGGCGGGTTGCCACCAATATCCACCTGGATCATTTGTCCCCCCTTAGGAAGCAATGGTCCCCATTGCGTTGAGTTCCTTCGTGAGATGAGGAAACTTCTGCTGAACTTGGTCCCTAGTGAGCCACTTGCCTTGGTGAAGGAGTTGGCCTACTTTGACAACTCGATATAGTTGGTTCCTTTGCTGTCGGGTGTTCTTGATCTGCGTGTCCATGATCCGATCAGTGGTGGCTTGCTCCATGCAATCTGGATTTAACTCTATAGGTGTGAGTTGTTCTGCAATGTCTGATGTGTTCAACAATGGTGGGAAGTATGGTCGAAGGCGGTCCACATTGAACACTGGGTGTAGGGCAAGGAATGGGGGAATGCTAAGCTCAAATGCAATGTCGCCCATGGCCTTGGTAATGGTGTAAGGACCATATTAGAGTGGTCTGAGTTTCCGATAGGCTCCGGTAAGGCGTTCCTTCTGCAAATGCAACCAAACATTGTTGCCCACTTGAAACTTGTGTGGCACCCGATGTTGATCATGTCGCTGTTTGTACTTGGCATTTGATTTCTCTAGAATGTCATGGACCTGCTTGCGGATATGTTGGATGTGCTCAATGAAGTTGTTTACCTTATCGGATTTCGACTGGACATGAGTCGAATCTGCCTGAGTAGCTGCAAATGGTATGGCCACATCATTGGGACATAGTGGCTAGAATCCCAAGCCCACCTGAAAAGGGCTGTGGCCAGTCGCGCTGTGGAGAGCCCGTTTATAGCTGTGTTGGACATAGGGAATGCTCTCATCCCATGTGCGTGGATGCTTTGAGTTGTACATGCGCAGAATGTGTACAATCATCCTGTTGACGACCTCTGTCTGGCCATCAGTTTGGGGATGGAAAGCTATGGACTTAGTGAGCTTGGTGTCCAGCATCGACCAGAGATTGGACCAAAATGTACTGAAGAACTTGCTGTCCTGATTTGAGATGATAGATTGTGGGATCCCAAAGTGTACCCACACTCGTTCAAAGAAGAGTTTAGCACTGGCTTCTGCTGTGATATTCTTCTTGCAGGCCGCCATAATGGCCATCTTTGAGAATCTGTCAAAGACCAGAAAAACACAGTCGTTGCCATGCTTAGTAGAAGGAAAGTCCGACATGTAATCCATGGAGATGGATTCCCAAGGTCGACTAGGGGTAGGCAGCGGAGTATAGAGGTCTTGCTTCTTGATGTTCGGTTTGGCAATGGCGTAGGCAGTGCAGGATTTGATGTACTTCCCAACATCTTGTCGAAGATTCAGTAAATAGAAATACTTCTGTAGTACTGCCATTGTTTTCTCGACCCCGAAATGCCCAACAACTCGACTATAGTGCGCTTCCCAAATCATCTTGGCTCGCTCGCTTGAAGGAACACAAAGGTGTCCCAGGTGGCATAGCAGGGCATCATGGAGGTGAAAATCTAGAACTTGCTGACCCTCAAGAGCATCTAGTATGTGTGGTCGAATTCTGGGTCGCTTTTGTAGAGAAGTCGCCAATCAGAAGTCTCGTGCCCACAAGATTTGAGCACGGTGGTTAACGCCGTAATCGGTGGTCAGCTGAGGCAGTCTGCAACATTATTGGTGTTACCTTTCTTATACTTGATATTCAAATGGATTTGCTGCAGGTATGTTGACCACTTTTGATGGCGATCATTCTGCAACTTCCCTTGAGTCTGTATGAACTGCAGGGGTCAGTGGTCTGTGTAGATGACCGTTTCCTTCCCCAAAATGTAATGCTACCATTGTCGGCAGGCATGCACAATGGAATACATCTTTTTGTCATAAGTGGGATACTTCAGGATTGTGTCTGAAAGTGTCTCACTGTGATATGCCACTGGATGCCCCTGTTGAGTAAGGACTGCCCCAATAGCATAGTCAGAGGCATCTATCTCGATCTCAAATGGCTATTGCAAGTCTAGTAAAGTGAGCACTGGTGTAGAGGGGAGGCGATATTTCAACTCTGCGAATGCTTTCTGTTGAGATTCAGACCAAAAGAGTTTTTCTTTCGCTCCTCCCGCAGTGACTTGACTCAAGGGCCAAGTGATATGAGAGAATCCCAACACGAACCTACGGTAGAAATTGGCAAGACCCAAAAAGCTACGGAGTTCTGTCAGAGTGGTTGGGGCTGGCCAATCCCAAATGACTTGGACCTTGGCTGGATCCACATGCACCCCTTGTTCATCAATTATGTATCCCAAATACTGAACCTGGGTCATGCCAAAAGTGCATTTCTCCAAATTGGCACATAGCTTGTGTTGCCACAGTGTTTGGAGAACCTGTCGGATGTGGTGGAGGTGCTTTTCCCAACTCTGGTTGAAGATCAGGATGTCATCCAAGTATACCACTACAAATGAGTTGGTGAATGGTCACAAGATGTCATCCATCAGCTTCATGATGGTTGTAGGAGCATTCGTCAACCCAAAAGGCATAACCAACCATTCGAAAAGGCCCTCCTTGGCTTTGAAGGCAGTCTTTCACACATCGGAGGGTTCGATTGGTACCTGGTGATAGCCTGACTTCAAGTTGATCTTGCTGAAATATTTTGCCCCCTTCAGTTGGTCCAGAAGGCCATCAATCCGTGGGGTCGGGTACCTATTCCAGACAGTGATCTTGTTCAGGGCCTGATAGTCAATATAGAGTCTCCAAGTCCCATCCTTCTTCTGTACCAACACGATCGGGCTCTCATAGGGCGATGAACTCGGACAGATGTGACCTTTCTGCAGCAGCTCCTGAATCTACCTCTTGATTTTGTCGTTCTCCAGAATGGAGCATCGATAGATTGGTCCATTGGGCAGTGATGCACCTGGGGTTAGATCGATGGAGTGCTTGACCTGACAGTGCAGAGGCACCCCTGTGGGGGAGGTGAAGATGTCCTCGTACTCCTCCACGACCTTGTCCATCTGTTGTTGTTGTGCAGAGGGGCCCTATTTGGAGGTCGTGGCCACCGTCTTCTTCTTTCCTTGAGGGCGTATCATCAGGAAAACAAATTTCTCGGTTTTGGAAATGAGCTTACTACATTGTTTTGCAGTAACCAAAGAGATGGTGGTAGGCGATGCTCTGGTATCTTGTACAACTTATTTCCCAAAGTAACAATAACAACACGAGGCCTTGACTCATACACATCATGTCACTTCCATAAGTATGGTTGGCTTAATAATATATCATAAATATCAAGGGGAGCAACGTCACATAATACCTTGTAGCACAAAAACTTACGCTAAAACACGAAGGACTGATAGCTTGAAGACTTAATTGTTAAAATACACACATGTATTTAATAATAATAATTTATTAATATAAATAATTGTATAAGATGATATAAGATTACAATGAGGACCCTGCTTTTATACCTCAGCAGGTGACCTTTTGTGAATGGGCATGTCTTTTAGACATGCCTTTTCACTTATTTAATGACTATTTAACCTAAATAATATTTAATTATTTAATATTTATATTTATTTTATTTATTTAATTGTTATGAATTATATTCATAACATAGTCTCTTCCTTCGGAAGCTTTGTCCTCAAAGCTTTAATGCTGGGGGTTTTCTTCACTTATTGTATGTCATCTCGTTGTATGTAAAGTGTCTTTCCTTTCGTCTTATAGCTAATCAGTGAATTTTTTTTTTTGAAGCCTATTTTTTTTTGTAACGCTATATTTTTTATTTTTATTTTCATTACTCTATTATATATATATATTTTATTTATTTATTTATTTTTTTCCTGATTGATTTTTATTTTTTATTTTTTAAACACTGATTTTTATTTTTTTTATTTTTTAAAGTCCAACCCTTTTTTTTATAACCTTTTTTTTTTTTTTAACTCTATTATATATATATATTTTATGAATAATAATATATATATATATATATATATATATATATATATATTTAAAATATTATTATTATTATTATTAATTTTTTTAAAATAATAATTAAATTAATTTAATATAATAATTAAATTAATTAAATTATATAATTAATTTATAACGAAGTGATTATAGCATTGCGTTGAATCGAAACGTCGTTTGGCCGGTTTTGAAAAACTTGTGAAGGCTCGCTTAAATAGCCCATGAGAACGTTCAATGGCGTTGCACAATGCCGACGTATGGCGTGTGACCTACTATGTTCTGGCAGGCCGACGAGCTTGGTGGAGGGGTCGACAGCAGAAGCAGTTGTTGTGTCATTGGGCGATATGATGCTAAAAGGGCATAGCAGAGGCAGAGTTAGGAGAGAGGTCAAATCGAGTAAGCTGTAGATGTCAAAGTAGTCGGTGGCCATTGTAAGCTCCAAAAGTTTGGGTACATTGTCCACAAGAGCCTTTATAAACTTCGCATCCCAACTTTTGGCAGTATCTATTACTGTTGCACCCGGAGATTCATTTACCTGATGGTATTGGCAATAATCTATGACCATTTTTAAGATGTGGCTTGAAACATTTTGCAAACGAATGGGTGTGTCAGTCTTGCCACCCTCAATCGCCATTTTGAGGACATTCGACTTCAATGCCGCAGCCTTGTCCACCTGGAACAGTAGGCCATCTGAACTCTGTAATGTAAGAATGCTATCATTATACTTCTTTGATGCATTAGCCATGGCCAACAGTTGTCTGTGCATATAACTATGACAAAGAGTCAGAGGTTTGAAGCGAGAATGTCTTGAAGTCAGGAAACGCAGTGGCATGGACCAACGATAGTGGGGTCCTTCCAGTGAGTTTTCGCCGGTTTCGACTAACGCCAGCGGTAATGTTGATGAGGCAACAGGAACGGAAGCAGGGTGCGATGTATGTCGTTTGCTTAGAGATTCTGTGAAAAGATTGGGTTCAATGGTACTATCATAGGCCGTATTTCATACTTTGGTGAGCCACGATTCCTGCAAGGCACGTAAGGACTACGCACCCTACCGCGTCTGTAATCTGGGCTACGAGAATATTTGTGCCTGTAATCATTGCCAAGGCTACGTTGGCCGCTTCTATAAGGTGGGCTTCGGCTTCTCCTACCATATGGTGGAGGACTAGCCCTGCCAATGTAACTCTTAGAGGATGGGGGGCTTCTGCTACGTCATCTTCTGTAATTGAGGCTTCGACTTCTTCTTCTTATCATAGTATCTTGCGGTGATTGAGACCTCAAATGATAAGTATTTGTATTTCGACTCAATTCAGGGCATCGGTGTTTGATATGACCATATTGTCCATATTCGTAACATCTATTTGACCAGTCATCTTCTGCGTAGTATCTGGCAATGTGACCCACTCGACCACAGTTGTAGCACAGTGCTTGACCTCCTCGCCCTCTTCCATTGCTTGTATTAAAACTCTTTAAGATGCTTCTTGGGGTGTCTTGGATTTTTTTCTGGCATATCATCCTCTATTGAAGTGTCTGCCAATTTTTTTTTAACAATTGCTCCTAAGCTTGGAATGTCATCTCTATCATTTCCTTTATCATTTTTTTTATTTTCTGCAACACCTTCATCTTCAACATTATCATCATTTTGATCAAAATATTCTTGATCTATATTAGCTTCATCGAAATCATTATCTTGATCTAGATCATCCTTATTCACATCAAGATTATCTTTATTTGAATCTTCATCTAGATCATTTTCCTTACTATCGATTTCCCTTCGACATGCATTAATTTCTGTAAATGAATTTTCTAAATGCTGAATTGCTTCTTGAATTTTACTAAACTGTTCAACGTAATCAGGATGTGAACGTAACGACACATTGTGCGGCGAACTACGTTCAAAGGCCCGCATGATTATATCGTGTCCCATGGCTTTGATATCACTGTAGCATAAAAACTTACGCTGAAACACGAAGGACTGATAGCTTGAAGACTTAATTGTTAAAATACACACAGGTATTTATTAATAATAATCTATTAATATAAATAATTGTATAAGATTACAATGAGGACCCTGCTTTTATACCTCAGCAGGGGACCTTTCGTGAATGGGCATGTCTTTTAGACATGCTTTTTCACTTAATTTAATGACTATTTAACCTAAATAATATTTAATTATTTAATATTTATATTTATTTTATTTATTTAATTGTTATGAATTATATTCATAACATACCTCCTCTGTGAAGGGCTTGATGTTGTATGGAAGGCAGCACTGCTGGCTCACGCGAAGATCCCGTCCTTGGTGAAGCCACTCGATGGTGTACGGTTGTGGATGTGATGTGGTCAGTAAGCCCAGCTGCTTCACGACCTCTGCCGAAATGAGGTTCTTTTGGCTCCCGCTGTCAACAATGAACTATAGCGGGGAACCCTTTACCCACATGTAGGAGTGGAAGAGGCGCTCCTCCTCCTCTGGATCTTCGGGTTCCTCCTTTTGGATCTTCATGGT
The DNA here is from genome assembly GCA_031772625.1 of Pinus tabuliformis. Taxonomy (NCBI): domain Eukaryota; kingdom Viridiplantae; phylum Streptophyta; class Pinopsida; order Pinales; family Pinaceae; genus Pinus; species Pinus tabuliformis. The sequence continues at coordinate 21,193,441 of CM062813.1, forward strand.
GGCAACGGTGGCGTTGGGCTGCGCATCGATAATCTGCTTCCCTTTGTCATTACCCTTGTCGGGTTCTGACTTAGAGTCGAAACATGCATTTGATTCCGAAGCCTTTAACTCGGCCACCAGTGACTGCTTGGCCCGACACTCACTTGTATTGTGAGTGGAGCTCTTATGGAACTCACACCACTTTCCCGTGTCCTTCTTCTGATTCGCCGCGTTTTATCTTTGCTTGCAGCTTTGGCGGGTTGTCCTGTGCTGCCCCGCCTTGGCTTTGTCTTTTGTTCTGTGGTTTGGGGGCACCTTTCCCTTGCTTCGGATTCACAGATCCAAAGTCTCGCTTCTTCTGTTTAAACTTTTGCTTGATCTTGACAGCATATCGGTATGCCGTGCTAAGCGAGGAGATGTCCAGGAATTCCATCTCGTCTTGGATGTACCGGTGCAGGCAGTCGCGTTACTTGAGAACCAAATGCTTCTCAGAATCCTTGATACCCAACTTCGCGCGAAGGGTATGAAAAACATTGGTAAACTCTGGCACATGTTGGTCCCTTCCCTGTCGCAGCGTTGTCCACTTCATGTATTTATCCTCATAGCTCCCTTCAGGGTAGTACTGCTCCTTGATGGCATCCCGTAACGAGTTCCAAGTGGGTGCGGCTGAAAACAGTGAGTTCGTACTTTCATCCTTTTGCTCACAGTAGGTTTCCCACTAGTCCTTGACGTGGGTGGCTGCTTTGAGAAGGGCAAAAATGATCTTTTCCCGGCTGGAAAAATCATGAATGGAAAAATATCCTTCTAGCAGATTTAACCATTTATCTACAACATCTGCATCTATTTGACCCTCAAATATGGGATCGTCAAAGTTAACTTGTACCTTAAAGGGTGTGGTGCTTCTAGAGTAGATGCCGGAAGTAGATGCATCACCCTTGGGTAGCCGCTGAAGGATCTGGGCAAAGTTGTCCATCATTGCGTTCCTTTGTCGCTCGAGGGCTTCTTCGAGCAAGATTTTGATAGGATCTCCTGCCCCCTCGTCTTTCTCTTCATCCGCCATGGGAGGCCGTCGGGATTTGCGAGGCGGTCTTGCAAAGGTTCAACGAGTTCAAGCCCTAACTCCTTATATCCTGACCTTGTTGGGGACATGCAAAGAAAAACAGAGAAAGAGTAGACCACTCTGATACCACTAATCCGGATTTAAACAAGAACGCAACAAATTACAAATATAACCATAAATACAAAGATGCAGTAGAAATAACACTTCATTTCATTAATATCAAATACTAAAATATGCTTACAAACAAAATGGAAATAAGACTAGCTCGGGTGATGGTAGCTTATCTCTGAGAAGAGATGTGGCGGCTACATGCCTCTGAACTGTGTTACAATGAGGCTCGAAGGCCTATTTATTGTTGAGAAACAATGGAAAACCCTAAACATCCAAAACCCTAACCTTAGGAGACGAAGCGCCAAACTATGGGCCCCATTTGGGTAAATTGGTACATCAACTTCCCAGGGTCGTAACTTTGGCATACGATCTCCATTTGACTCGCACAATACCTCGCTAGAAAGTTCTATCCAAGGACTACAACCTTTGAGTGAGCAACATGGGTTGCTCTCTGTTTTCTCAGAAAACGTCGTTTAGGGCCTCAAAGCGGCTTCGGAAGTTCAAGACCTGAAAAACTACCAAAAATAGTAAATTGTGCTACAAATAAGGAAATTGAAGACTGAAAGAAACAATGGTGGGGGTCCAAGTGGAATAGGGGGGTGGCCACCAAAATCCACCTGGATCAATAATTCCTCCAAACTATAATGCTTCGGGACCCTTGAGTTTTTCGGCGAATGGACTATCGATGAATTCCAACTGACTGTTAGGGTTTCCTTGGCATTCTAGCAATGTGATTTCCTTTCCAGCTCCAAACTATTGGAATATAGTAGAACTAGGTGCTTCCAATGTAGACACAAGCTTCCGTCAGAGTGGAGCACATTTTCGATATGGGCTCATGATGGTCGAGTAGAACAATTACGCGTAAATTTTTGTTAACACGAGCACTCAGCCATAGAACTTTATTAGAAACACATATATGTTCATGGTGTCAAAGGAGTACCCTCAACTGAAGGAGCTCATGAAAATTAAGGATGAGCTTAATGTGCAACACTCCAATTCTATGTACTTGAAATGTGATTTGCGTGATACGGTGGCTCCACCACAGTTATTTGAGACCAAATTTCATGTGATTCTCATAGATTTGCCCATGGGGGAGTATTTCGTGGAGCTCTAGGCATTTTGGATTTGGAGGACTACTGGAGTTAGGATGTAATCAAGAGCCTCCAAATCGAGGATACTGTAGAGTTTCATTCCTTTGTTTTTCTTTGGGTTGGCTCTGTCGGAGGTCTTGAAGAGGGCCATCGTTGTTTTTTCAAGAAGTGGGGATTTTGAAGAGTTGAAGGTATTTGTTGGCAAAAAACAAACCATGAAAATAGTTCTGCATCAAAGGCTATTATAAATGATCTAGGAGCTTTATTCAAGCACACTAAAGAGCACTGTTTGATGGGTAACAATAACTCTGCCCCACCACATCTAATGCATCCAAACATTGATGGAGACGTAATTGTAATTGGAGAACCTCCATATGGATCAACTCATAAGCTCAAGTATCTTTATCGTATAATTGAACATCTGGTTCAAATATTCAAGGTCGAAGATGAATTGAAATTTTCAGTGAAGATCGTAATTTTTAACTGGAAGGGAAAGTCGGGGAATGAGTTGATTTTGTGGAGGATTGGCGTGATGAACTGCATAACCATAACTGAAGTAGCATGAAGTCCATCAAGATTTTTTGGGGGAAAAGACCATGTGAACGGCCATTATCAAATCTGAAGAGTGCGGTGTATCCAAGCGTTGTGATTTTTGTTATTCAATATTGACCCACAAATATCAATTTAAGAGAATTATAATTAGACTAAGAATTAGAATCTAGGTTAATAATAATTATTTTAATAATATTAATATAAATTAGATTAATAAGATTAACGAGAATTAGATTAATATAATTCATAAGGATAAAATATTATTAAATAAATTGGAGCATTATCATTGGAGTTAGAATTTAGTCTTGGAAAAGGTAATATGAAGTTGAAGTTCTTTGCAATCTAAAGTTTTATAAAGTTAATCAAGTTAATTTTGTTTTCAAGGAAAGAGATTAACACCTAATTCGAGAAGACTCGTCATGGAAAATATTTTTTTTTCACCTATGTTATCCCTCATTATCCTTGCTTTGAGAACAAAGCAATTTTAAGGGGATGGCAATGTTATGGACATAATGATAATGTAATAAATATTGATAAGTTAATTAGTTAATGAAAAGATGTGTCTTATCCGAAAGACATGTCCATTAGTCAAAAGGGCACCTGCCTAGGTATTTATAACAGGGGCCTCAATGTAATATTCAATCATTCTTATTCATTCTATCAATTGTTTATATATCAATACATTTATACAACTACAAATATATTGTCTACACACATATAAACAGGGACTGTTTGTTACAAACTGTAATGGGGTTTTTGAGGTCTGATCACATAATATGTGGCCAAGTTGTCTGCTGAGAAAAGAGGATCAGAACTAAAAATTGGTTGGGAGCAATATACTTTGTGGCTCTGTAGTCACTAAGAATGTATAATGAATTTGAGGTGCATCTTTATTAGGACACAAGCATGTTTCTTATAAGATTTGCTGATAGACTTTGAAATTTGTCTATCATAGGAGATGTAAATATATATTGTGTCTATCACTGGTCCCTTTTACCTTGTGGATTCTGTACAACTGCATTGTATGATTGTACCAATTTAACTAACATGTTCTTTAACATTTGAATTGCAGCTGCTCGGGGAAAAGTTGCTTCATTACCATCATCCACAGCTACAGGAGGTAAAGAGACTATTGCGCGGATGCTAGCATCACTTATGGAGGCAGTGCGCACCACTATAGCATGTGAATGTGTCTATGTCCGGGCTGCTGTGATAAAGGCTTTAATATGGATGCAGAGTCCAAATGAGTCATTTGATGAACTTGAATCAATCATCGCTAGTGAGCTATCAGATCCTGTCTGGTCATCATCATTATTAAATGACATCTTACTTAGTTTGCATGCTCGCTTCAAGGTCAGTTTTGATTTTATGGCGACAAATTTATATTATTAATTTTTGTGCTCTTACCTGGTTATGTTAATTAAAATGATGAGAATGTTCAATGTCTATAAATGTCATTGGTGCTCATTATTGCAACAAAATTAAATGGACCTCATATTGAACACAATTATCTCATTGTCAATCTTATATTTACCAGAATCAGGAGATCCGTTTTACATATTCTTCCCTGTATATTGTGCATGTCTCTCTTCTTGAAAACTTCCAAAATTGGTAAAAATTTGAAGATATTAACCTATATTGAAGCTCTGAAGAATAACTGTATTTCCGAAAGAATAATCCACTGCTGTTATCTTGGACTGTTATGGTGGTTGTCCTTCACATTGTTGTGTATGTGTATGTTTTTCTTACATTTGACAATCTCTTATTTTCGGTGACACCCCAGATTGCTTGCAAGGATAATTCTTTCTTAAATAAATTTTGTTGCAATGATTATTCTCTTCGTTGATTTTGAAAATTTAGTCTAGTTATTATCTTATTAACTAATGTTCAATACATATTTCAAATAATGTTTTTCTTCCTTTATGATCTACTGGATACTCAATGTCTGTCTACAAACTGTCCTTTTGCTCATGTAACTAAAGAATCTTATACTAGTAACCATCAAAGCCTTGCCTGTCATAGAATTTGTTAATTTGAGTGCAGATTCTCTTTTACTGTGTCCATGAAATGGTAGCTCTGCTTCTTCAATAAATATATTTAACTCTAGGCTTTGGCATTGCTTCAAAGGCAACAATTGGGAACAGTTTATTCGTCATCATGATTCTATGAACAAAATGTTAGCAAGACCATTGAAATACATGATATTCACGACTGGAAGATTGATAATGTTCTGCGTCTCACCTGGATATCCATATTATGCATCAGGCTTTAAAGTTTACATGCATAAACCATTTTGTTTGAAAGCTTATGATTTTGTAACAGTTTTATATTTATAAATAGGCCAGTTTAGTATAATAAGGGTCCAATGACTTATTTAGTGACTTAGATATTTAGTCTTTAGTTAGGGTCAGTGTTGCACTAATCGCGATATTATTGTATAATCGCGATAATTTCAAAGAAAAGATAAAATCGCGCGTAGTAATCGGAAATTTTTTTTGCCCGATTTTTTCGGTAATTATCGTGGGAGGCTCTGGCAGCACGTGTTTAAAGGGAAAAACGCGATTTTTTTTTATTTCATTTGGACAGCAGAGGGCGCGGTGGGGTTTGGAGACATGGAGTGTTGGAGGCTTGGAGATTTTGCCATTTTGGAGCTAAATCAACTACCTAGAGGAGAAAATCGAAGAGTGAGCTAAGGAGGAGACAAATTATATCCATAAAAACTGTATGGGCACCAATGTTTTTTGTTTTCATTGTTTTGTAACTTTGTTTTTGTTTTTTTTCAATGTTTTTGGTTGGGTTTGGAATGGGGTTTTTGACATTTGTCCAATGTAATTTTTTTTTAGTTTTTTTGGTTGGGTTTGGAATGGGGTTTTTGACATTTGTCCAATGTATTGCTTTTTAAGTTTTTTGGTTGGGTTTGGAATGGGGTTTCTTAAATTGTATATAATTTTTTTTTTAGTTTTTGTACAATGTAAATAGTAAAATACTAAATTGTAAGTTTGTAACTTGTAAATACTAAATTGTAATCTTTATTTTCCCATAGGTTCACCGAAACACCATTCAAGTTTTCAACTTCAAAGTTCAAAACCAAACATGCCAAGGAAATTGGACCCTTTCTGGGAATTTGGTGAACCCAATGCTTCGAATGATAGACTAAACTTGACTTGCAAGTTGTGTGGGCACCATATGTTCGAGGGGGGGGGGGTGTACAGATTGAAATATCACCTTGCAAAAATCCCTGGATTTGATGTAGGGCCTTGCAAAAATACAAATCCTGAACTCATCCAAAGAGCCATGAAAGCATTGGAAACTTTAAACCACAATAGAGAGGCCAAAGAAGAAATGAAGAGGCAACTAAAAAAGTCAGCTGAACAAGAAAGTGCCATTGGTTCTTTTGCAGCATCAACCAATCTGGTAACTACCTCATCATTTTTTGTTCCTCGAACCACACCTGGTTCACAGCCATCTATTGGTTCAATGCTAAAAAAAACTGAGAGAGAACAAACTGACAAGTTGCTGACAGAATTTCTCCTTTGGAGTGATATTCCTTTTAGCATTGTAAGGATTAATCCATTTTTCCAACCTACTCTTGATGCTATTGCAACTGTTGGCGTAGGGTACAAAATCCCTTCTTATCATGACATGAGAGGTCAGATTCTTCAAAATGAAAAGCTTGACTGCACCAAAAGATTGGAGGATTTTAGGGCATCATGGGCACAAAAAGGATGCATTGTGATGTCAGATGGTTGCACTGACCAAAAGGGGAAAACCCTTATAAACTTCTTGGTTAGTTGTCCCAAGGGGACTATGTTTTTCAAATCTATTGATGCATCTGCACAAATCAAAGATGCAAGAACTTTATGTGATTTGCTAGATGTGTTTATTTTGGAGGTGGGTGCAGAAAATGTTGTCCAAGTCATAACAGACAATGCTGCAAATTATGTTGTTGCTGGCAAGATGTTTATGGACAGACATCCTACTTTATTTTGGACACCTTGTGCTACACACTGTATTGATTTGATGTTGGAGGACATAGGGAAAATTTCCTTTTGTCAAAGATATTGTTGAGTCATCCAAAAGCATTACAAAATTTATATAGAACCATACATTTGTGCTTAGCTTGATGAGAAGATTCACCAACAACAAAGAGTTAGTGCGCCCCGCCATTACATAGTTTGCCACCAGTTTCATATCTCTTCAATCCCTCTTGAATTCTATGTGGGATGTGAAGAGAATGTTTCTTTCAGAGGAGTGGCATGCTTTGCCAATGAGCCGCAAACCAGAGGGGGAGGCCGTATGCAGACTAGTTTCATACCAGGAAGACTTCTGGGCGGGAGTGCAGGAGGTGTGCGCCGTTACTGAACCTTTGGTAAAGGTTCTTTGGTTAGTTGATGGTGAGAAGCCCGCAATGGGCTATTTGTATGAGGCCATGGACAGGGCCAAAGAAGCCATTCGAGCCTACTATGATGATAAGGGAGATGAGGGGTTTCAGAGACAACTCCTCCTATGGGGAGTGATTGATGAACGATGGAACAACACATTCCATCGTCCCATTCATGTTGTTGGGATTTTTCTGAACCCCACATTTTCTTACGCATGTGGGTTTGTATTTGATGCTGAGATCATGGATGGATTCTTATCCTGTGTCCAGAAGATGGTGCAATCTCCAACAGAACGTACAAAGGTCTCTAAAGAAATTGAGACATATAGGATGGCAGGTGGCACATTTGGCTTTGACATGGCTGTGACTGATAGGACAATTAAAATGCAAGATATTTTTTAGTTTGTAACTTTGTTTCAATTTTCATTGTCTCTTCAAATTCCATCTTTTTCTTATGTTTATTTAAAATTTTATTTGTAATTTTGTTGTAAATGCATGGTGGAGAATGTATGGTGCTTGGTTACCCCTTCTGCAAAAGCTTGCCATTCGAGTCCTCAACCAAACATGTAGCTCCTCAGGATGTGAGTGCAACTGGAGTGTATTTGAAAAAATACACAACAAGAAGTGCAACGGTTAACACTTAAAAGTTTAAAATATTGCAAATTTCCAAATAAATTTTTGAATTCATTAAACAATATATTTTTATTATTATTAATTATTGTTTCATGGTCTTTGTACAAGTTGGAGTCCCAGCGACTTAATGACATGGTCTACGTCTACTACAATCTTCGATTGTGGGTGAGGCAACTTGAGAGGACACATGATATGGAGGCCATTTCATTGGATGGGATTGACATCACTGCTGCATGGAGGGTTGAGGCTAAGAGGCCTCTCATGGAGTTTGCTGATGATTGGTTAGTGCAGGATGTAGTGGAGGGGGAGGAGGAGGAGGAGGCCAAAGAACAGGAGGAGGAGGTGACACCACCTGCCCGGGCTACCCTTGCCACCAGTAGAGGATGTGGTCTACCTCTTATAGCTCCTACTCCTAGTTCTTTAGCTTCTAGAGCACAACAGACTCCACTGCCAACTCCACCAACGCCAACATCTACATCTAGAGGGAAAGGGAAAGCTATGGCATTTTCTCGCAAGAGGGGCAGAGTAAATCAATAGTATTAGACTTTAGTTATTTTGTTCATTTCATTGTATATGACATTATTACTCATGAGATACATTATTATATTTTTTTGTTGATATTTTGAGGCTGAGTTGGGACTTAGGATTCAGGACTTACTATTCAAGACATGATTCACTGTTATGTGTGATTTTAGCACTAGAAATGATATTAAACATCTTATATATTAGTTCTTTTATCATATTTATATGTCAATGTATTTATTTTATGTTGTAGATGGTTTAGATATTAAAAAAATGAATATTTTTGTACCAAACGATTTTTTCCCGATTATTGCCATTTTTTCCCCAATTATTAGGATTTTTTCCTCGTGCTGATATTATCCCGATAATGACTAGTGCAACATTGGTTAGGGTTTTATTAGGTTTTTTGCCTATCTATGGATATAAATAGGGGTCTTCCCCCTTTCTTATGTATTTCTATCTAAGTTACCGGATCCGACCCTCTGGGGTACAGGATCCACGGATCCACGGATCTGATCCGGATTCGGATCCGGATCCGCGTAAATACGCCCAAGAACCGGCACGTGGCGGATTAATATTTGTTAGAAACGGATGTTGAAATCTGGAAACGGATCCGGTTTAGGGTTGGGTTCGGGTTAAGTTCGATAAATTTCGATTCATGTTCGATTTTTTGCGTGCCTTATTTTGCAGGTTAAGTTCGATAAATTTCGGTTCATGTTCGATTTTTTACGTGCTTTATTTTGCGTTGTAGGGTCCGTCGTATTTCAACTTTAGAGTTCCAATATCTTCGCGTTACAGGGTTTGCCTGCCATATTTCAATTTTAGAGTTCCAATCTATTTTTGTTTGGGTTGTCAAGCATGCAAATGAAAATGTGCGCATACATCTAATATATCATGTATGGGAAGTTGGGAACCATCGTGAAAACTCCGGCAGTTTCAGAAGCCATCGGGCGGTTTTCCCAAAAAATGCAGGCTATCATAAGAGAGCCTTCAATGTATTGGCCTTTGACGATTTGTAGATCAAAAATGTAAAAACTATCATTGACGGAACTACAGTCGCATAGAGACGCCACTGCAAACTTCGGTAGGTTATGCCCTCGAAAGACACGATGGTAATTCAGTCAACAAGCTTTTAACTTTTTCATTTTTACCCCTTTTTTTTAATTTGAATTCATATGGTTTTATAATTTTCTTTTAATTCATATGGTTTTATAATTTTCTTTGAGATACATATTCTTTTATACATATTAAAAACAATAATATATTCATAATAACGAATTATATATTAAATTTTATTTGAATATATTTTCTCATTAAAATTGTTTTATAAATAATTTATTTTCTTTATTTATATATATTAAAAAATAACATATTAATATGCGTATTAAGTTCAATTAAATTTTATGTTAAATATAATAATGTTTATGTGTATATAAAGGATTACAAATTTAATAATTATAATTATATATATATTTGAATTTAATGGCTCTTGTATGGTGTGTGGGCATAAACTAATGATGGTGTTTTATGAATGCAAATTTAAAAAACAACAATTTGTTAATTTGAAGAGATAATTAAAGATGAACTTGAATATATGGTAAAAGCACAAAATGAATGATAATGATTTAGCTTTAATATATATATATATAAAAATGGATGATTTTGTGTCTATTATTAATTTTATTATATTTTTAATATTATTATATTTTTTGTACTTGCCGTATCCTTGCCGTATCCGGATCCTGGATTTTCAAAAAACTAGCGAATCCGGATCCGGATCCGGATCCGTATCCGTATCCGTATCCGAATCCTGGTAACTTAGATTTCTATCCTTTCTTACATATCTCTATCATTTCAAGACAAGTTAGCCAGTTCATGTTGTTTCTTGGAGATGTCTTCCTCCATTACTTGTATTCATGGGTGCAATCTACTTGTGGGTGTGCTGGTGTTTGTTACCCACCTATGTGGGTGAATCCTAGGGGATTTTTTTCTCCTATTCTGTTCAGCTTGCCAGCAAACAGCCCTATGTATCTACAAATAGCTAGCGTCAAAGGCACTCCATCTATGCTTTGGTCAGTTCTTTGTGACATCTAGCTTACCTATCGTATGAAGGTGGGCCATACTTTATAAGGTACATTAACCATTTCTGTAATCAAACACTTCATTTAATGTTTAAGAGCAGATCAGTTTGAATCACAGACTGAATTGGATTATTGACTGCTTTCGGTTGTATTCTTGTTCCCATGCTTCACCTTGGTGGTTATCCTCTGCCTATGTAATGTACCAAGCCAAACTACAAGGAATTTTTGATGCACAATTTCAAAATCCTCAAGCAAATGTTTCCAAAAAGACTTGTAATTCTCTGTGATACCTTTCTTCAAACAATTTGAGTGCAATACACAGACATTCTATTTAAACAAATAACATAGAGGATGTCAAACAGTTGGTATGCAAACTGGAGAAGAAACAATTTGTGGCAAATAAGGAGCTTTCATTAAGAGCAAGCATCAATATTACAAGGCCACTGTAATTCTTACACCTGGAACTTGCATTTATCAACAAAATACCACTGGAAGATAGTCTTACAACCAATTCGGCCTCCTTAGGAAGGCTTCCACAGGCATAAGATTATTTGTTCTCTCCAAACACAAGCTGCTACAGGTATACTGTCAATTCGGCCTCCCTGAAATGAACTGCTACAGGCAAATTATTGTTGTGTCTTCTCCCAAGGAGCTGCTCAAGACATGCGGTATGGCCTCTGAATATGCACATCAGTTCGATCTCCCTCTAACTGAAACTTGTCACTAAACTCCTTCAAACAATACTGCTCGGTCCCTCAAGGAAGAATGTTGGGACTTTTGGATCATCAAACCCTCCCTTGTGGACAGTGATGGAACAGCTTGATGCACTTAAAAACAAAGTCTGCTACAGATAATAAAATGAACGAATGAGGATGCCAATTTCTGGAATAAGAGTGCAGAGATTCGGTCTCTCTTTCTTGGTGCAAAGATTCAGCCTCTGAGTTTTCTTCTAATTGCCAAAATATTTTGGCCTTCTGCCCCAATAACAATTCAGCCACTTGTTGGTTTCCTATTCAGAACAATTCTGGAACCCTCAAACCTTTGAAAAGAAACCATAGCCTCATTGCTAAACTGTTTGACCTCCAAGGTGGCAACTTAACTCGGCTTTCAAGCTTGAAGATAGATGAGATACTTGACCCTCTTAAGCATTCGGCCTTTCTTGGAATGATCTCTGCCTTTGGAAATTCAGTCACAAGGAAATAACCTCTCAATCTTGTATTCATCCCTTCCAAGAGCAATTGTTCTTGGCACCATGATATGCACAAAATACCTTGCCAAACACTGAATGACAATGCAACCATCTCCTGCAAACAAATTTCGTTAGAACTTCAGGAAACGTCAATGAGAAAGAGCTCGACTAGGGTGGAAATGATGTCCTCCGAAGATGGAAGATGTCTAACTAGGGTGGTAACTTGGTAAGGAATCCATTGAAGCGAGAGTGAGGGCCTCACCTGAAACCCTCGGAAGCAAACTCACTTGATCTCCTCACCAATAGCAAATGATATGGCGGAATAGAATCATCAATCATTGAGCTCCCTTCTCCTTGTATAATTGTTCATTTAGACTTCTCCAAGCTTCTAGGTCTTCATTTAATATTATTTTATTGAAGAAGTCAATTTTCCCTCCTAGGTGATTTTTGTTCCTTTTTCAAAATAAAATACTTTTTGCCTCCCCTATAATTTATTATTTACCCTTTTTATTTAATAATAACAAAATTGGGTAAATTCCCATGTATCTCCTGGAATAACTTTTCCTTCTCACTAGCCTATTAGGTTGATAATTAGACAAACATGAAGGATATCCCATGCTCGCAAAAATTGTGGACATTACATCCTAGTCTAGTGTGACCTTCGTTAAGGCTGTTTTTTCCATTGTTTAGGAGGGGCACAAATAGGAGGCATTGATTGATGTTTTTGCCCATGGTAATTTATGCCTAGCACTATTCATATTTGCTTGGTTTTGTATCCCAATCTTTGGGTTGACTATTCTCTCTCATCAATATTGGTTCCCTAATTTCCTCATTATTGAGTAGGTGATAAGAAACTTTGTCCTCAGAGTTTGATGCAGCAGAAAGAAAAGAAAAAGCATAAGCCACGAAGATAAAATGCAAAATATTGGATGGGATAAAAAAAATGTGTGGACAAAAAACTAGCCTGAGCTCTACTCCACTCATTAGCCGTCACCCAATTCTTGGCTAATGCATGAGTATATGAAAAGAAAAGGAACTTTGATATCCCAACCCTGATGAATGATAAATTGCTTTATCTTAAAGGGCCATAAATGCATAAATCAACCTTGTAGCCGAAGCTATGTAAGAAAGGGTGGAGACACAAAAGTACTAGATGCACAGGATGAGGGCCTACTTGGCGATGGATGATTCCACCGCATTAGTTCCATCACTATGCGGGAAGGATGTAAACCCTCTTTAGTTAGGGGTAGCAAAATAAGCTGTTTAGGAGCAATATATCATAAACTTGACAAAGCTATAGAACGTTCTTCATGTAAACTGTGAGTGACTCGTTCCTATCATCTAAGGCCATGTGGAGGCTTATGGTCTCCACATCTATCTCCCTATAGTAGAGTACATTATTGAAGCTACCATGTAGCAACATGCGTAGATTCTTGATATGGGAATTGAAGTCCCCCAAGAGAATGAGGGATATATAAAACTATTGGATTTAAGTGGTAATGTATTTGTTGGCCATGACATAGTCCATCACTATAGAGAAAACATTTAAACCCTCCTTAATTATGGTATTAAAGTTAATTATTAAGGAACAACAAATTGTGGGACTCCTTTAATTGTATGAGGTTCTTCCTAAAAACTAAGTGGCTTGATCTTGTTATTTGAAGTCATGTGGAGGCCACAATTTGAAGATCTATCTCCTAGGGGTAGAGTAAATCCTTGTCTTTGTTATGAAACCAGCTCACAAAAAGATAGAAAAGAAAGATGCCTTAGAATTCAACCTTTTCGAGGGGGCAACCTCCTTTACATTACATAAATGAACAATTCTTGGATGATACAAATGAAAAGACCTCCTTTCTATATATAGGAGTCTAAGGGGTCATAACATAATCAAGCCGACATAACAATACTAATGTAAGGGCACAATAATAATAATAGTGGGCTTCTATGGGGCACAATAGTAACAATATGGGCACTACATGGGTACATCAATATAATAAGTGGGTTGTACTAATAACAATAAGGGGTTACACTAATAGTATAGGGGCCTAACATGCCCCTCTCCTTCAAAAAGCGTTGTCCTCAATGCTTGAGTAGTTCTTGATGCTTCTGTATAAAATTCTTGTCCTCCCATGTGGAATCTTCGGCAGCTAAGTTCTTCCACTTGATGAGATACTCTGAAATTGATCGATTTCGTAGTTGTCGGGTTCTTGTTTCTGTGACTGCTCCAGGTTCCAATATGATTTTTCCTTCGTCTTCAATTTCTGGCAATATTGTTTGAATTGGGATATTTTGCAACTTTTGAATAAGTGGCCATACTTCTTTGTCCTTCTTCCCTTCATCCCTTGCTTCGTTTATCCAATCTGGTTGGATAATAGAAATAGCACAAAACAATGCTTCCACATCCTCATCTTTGAAGAGTCTTCCCATTCGGTAAGGTCGCCATTTTTTAAGTGCATGTAGTATTGCCAACATTTCCTTCTCATAAATAGCTTGCTTGAGGTGTAGCAGTAAAAATACCCAATCACCTACATCAAAATTTTTTTCACTACAATGTTGATCTACCTGTTGTTTCATTTGATTTTGCACCGAAGTGGCGTTATCCTTTAAAAGTTGGAGAACTTGTTGTTGATGCTCGATGTGATCTTTCACTGCTTGAACCTTTTTCTTCTTGGTATGTCCTTCTATCTCTAGAGTTTGAGGAGTGGTAATTTCTTCCAATCCTTTACAAGATATGGTCGGATTCATTTCTTCTTTCTCGATGTGATCTTTCACTTCTTGCACCTTTTTTTTCTCGATATGTCCTTCTATCTTGAGAGTTTGAGAAGTGGTAATTCTTGCCAATGCTTTACAAGATATCATCTGATTCATTTCTTCTTTCTCTGGGGTGGGGTCTTGGCGCATATTTTCTTCTTTTGATGTTTCTTGATCCTTTTCTTCCTCCTCTTCATATTCTATGTAAAATAATTTCTTCTCAGCACACTGATGACCTTTAATGCATTTGCTATTACAATTGTAACAAAGCCCTTTTTCTCTTTTGTCTTCCAATTGTTGTGGTGTAACCCTTGTAGGTTGTGGAAGGCTAGGAGAAACAACACTTCCATCGTTATAGTTGTGAGGGGTATGCTTCCTGGTTTCCATAATTTTGCTTTCCACTATGTCACAAAGCCCTTTTACTCTTTCCAATTGTTGTGGTGTTGCTCTAAAGAAGGTGTTGCTCTTTGTATCCTCATAATGTGCTATCATTTCCTCCGTGAAAATTGACCACGTAACAAGTTTTTTACGAGAACAAAGCCCTTCATACCATAAAAATGGATCTGGTTCTAAATATGAAGATGCAATACATACCTTTTGTAACAGTTGCACCTCATGTAGATCGAAATATTTCTCCATCTGTAGTATCCAATTTACTGGATCCTTGCCATCAAACTTCCTCATCTCGCTTTTTCTTGATTTTAGGAGCTCGATCTTGAAACAACTGTAACTTTGTACTTTCGGATCTTTAGCTCTGAAATTGCGACCTTTAGTAGACCTCTGTGTCCTCTTTCCAATGCCACAAGTCTGACCCAAATTGGGTTCTCCAAGGAAGAGTTATGCGAAATCTCCCACAGTGACTTGATTATAGACTAGTTCAGTAGAGCACACTTGTACGACGTGCCACGAGTCACTGTTTCAACCTTTGGATCTGAAACACGCATACAAGAAACTACAGTCCGTCCTCTTTTTGTACCTTCTTATGAAATTTCAATCCGATCCTCAGAGAGAAAGTTATGACGATTTTCCCCAGGTCACCTGTTTTGAATGTAATTCAGGAGTCTGCAAAAAGACCAACTTCCTCAGATCATATCTCCGCAAATCTCGCGCAAAAAGCTCTGAAATTCGGACCCAAGGTTCAGCGCGATTTCTTCTCAAATGGGTTTTTTTTGCGACTTCTGAAACGTCACAGAAAAAAAGTTATAGCAAAAATTCCACAATGACCTGTTTGGAGCAGCAAAACCCTAGAATCCAAAGCTCTGATACCAAATGTTATGAAACCAGCTCACAAAAAGATGGAAAAGAACGATCCACGCCTTAGAATTCAGCCTCTTCGAGGGGGCAACCTCCTTTACATTACATAAATGAACAATTCTTGGATGATACAAATGAAAAGACCTCCTTTCTATATATAGGAGTCTAAGGGGTCATAACATAATCAAACCGACATAACAATAATAATGTAAGGGCACAATAATAATAATAGTGGGCTTCTATGGGGCACACTAGTAACAATATGGGCACTACATGGGTACATCAATATAATAAGTGGGTTGTACTAATAACAATAAGGGGTTACACTAATAGTATAGGGGCCTAACAGTCTCTCTTTTGTAGTGACACATGTATTTTCATGGTATGGGCATTGAAGCCCCCCCTATAGAAGGACCTCACCGAGAGTGGACTAATGGGAGATGTTCACATAAAGGGTGAAGAAGGGGTCCTTGTTAGGCTCCTTGTGGAGTGCAAAGTGTAACGAGGATGGGGAAAATAATGGATTGTGATGTAGATATTGCAAGGAAGTGGGCACTCTTGCAGTTTCAAACCCATAAGAACTTGGTGTACTCATCTTAGGAAACCATGGAGACCTTGGTTTGTAGTAAATCTTGGATGAGGCAGGCAACCCCACACAAACATCTGATGACATCATTGGAAGGTGTCTCTTATTTGCAAGACCAAGTCCCATGCTAACTATGGATTCAAGGTGGTATCTGCATGGGGCTCAAATGTGTATTTATGAGGAAAAGGAGGTCTTGGGATGCATTATGAAGTGTTACTAGACACAACAACATTGTGGAGAGAGATAGAAATCAAAGCACACGAGAGAGCGTAATATTCATTATTACCTTTGGCAAATGACTTTATTAAGAATGGTGGTTCACATGAGATGATTTATACAAATGAGAGGGAATCAAAATACCAAATTGAAAGGTGGGGCACTTTTCCCAATTGGAGATGTGGGGCCTATATAAATACTAAATAATACAAGGCTAACTATGGGAAAAAATGAAGACTATGCGATTTTCAACATTCCCCTTTAAGATGATCATGGGCCATAGGGAGAAGTCACACACACATCTTTAATGGCAACTCTCCCACACCAATATTATTTCTGGTTTGCTAAAGGTGGTCTATGGTAAAGGTTTTGTGAAGATGTTTGCAAGTTGGTTTGTTTAAGGTATGAAGATTGGCATAATTTTTCTGATTTTGTGTGAAATTTTTTGATGATCCACAAGATTATGAGCTAATTGAATAATGCTTTGGTTGTCGTAGAATAGAGAGTTGGGGTGTTTTTTAGGAAGACCTATTGTTCAAGAATCATCAACGTAAATGCAAGGTGTTTTCCAACAAGAATGATGCAAAGAATAGAGTTGTGGGTTGTTTTTGAGGAAGACCTTACTATTAAAGAATCATCAACTTACATGCAAGGTGCTTCCTAGTAAGAATGATGCCAACATATTTGGCTTTTTTCAAGGAGAGGTCCATATTTTGTTGCTTCTTGGAACACAAAGAAACCAGTCTAGGAATGAGAATATATAGGTACCTTGAAGTGGATCTTCACCCATCAAGATCATTGGTTGAATCGAGCTTAAATAAGCCCTTGAAGAAGACTAGGTGTGTTGACAGAGTAGTGGATACCCATGTGAGGAGTGCCTTTGATATAGAACAAATGTGTTTTGGCATCGTGCGAGTGGTTCTCATAAGGTTCCGACACATAATTGGCGTATCTATTGACAACAAAAGATATATTGATTGTGTATGAATAAGGTAGAGTAGACTACTCAATAATGACCAAAAAGTTATAACATCAAATAAGGGAGATGGAAAATTGGATTGAAATTTCATTTTAAAAAAGAGAGGGCTCAAATAAGGTTACAATTGATCATATTAAAGTGTTGCCTAAAGTCCAATATAGATTGAAGTTGAGAGAGCAAAATCTTGGAGGAGAACTAAGTGTTTTGAATTCTGAGAAAGTAGTGGAGTAAGCCTAAATCAATAATCTTAAAGGATTCTTATAGTTGTAGCTTCATTTCCTTAAGCGTGGATGATGGATTAAAAATCACAAGTAGGTCATCAACATGAAGCACAGCAATGAGGGTCTAATTGCCATGATAGTGATATAGAGATCATGTTCAACCTTGCAACTAGAGAAATGAAAGTTGAGAAAGAGGTGTAGATTTTTTCATTCCAAGCTCGATGTGTCTTTCTAAGCCCATGGAAATAATTTTCAAGTTTGCAAACCAATGGTGTTTTCTCATCTTGAACAAATCCCAATGGTTGTTTTTTCAAAATTTCCTCTTCAAGGTCTCCTTAAAGAAAGGAACTTTTGATGTTCATTTGATGAACCTCCCACTTCAGTTGAGTAACATTAGATAGAACAATTGGAGTATAGTCCATTTGAGCAATTAAAGGAAAGGTTTGAGTGTTGTCTAAACCATCCTTTTGCAAAACCGCTTTGCTACAAGTCAAGCCTTATGCTTTTCATTCTGTTTCTCAACACCAAACTTTGTTTTGTAGACCGAGTTACTAACAAAATATTCTTATTCTAGTGAAATGGGACCAACTCCCATGCCCAATTATTGATTAGGGAATCATACTCACCGATTGTGGTTGCTTCACACTATGCACATTCTTTGGCATTGGTGGGATATTTGTTAGTATCCCTTGACAGGAAAGGGCTATTTTGGAGAAGGCTCCCAATGATGCTTTGATCCACTTGTTGGTGCATGAAAAATTGATAGTGTGGATAAGTGTGGATATGAACCACTTGGGAAGTGGTCTTCAATGAGTTGGAGGAAGAGGAGTTGACTTAGTGAATGAAAAGAGAGGTTTTCTCCAACAACATATGGTTTCTTAGTCCCTGTGAGATGAGTGTTGAAAGGGGCATTGAGTATAGAAGGAAAGACCTATGTAATGTTGGACATTGGATAAGCCAACGCTTCCCGTGTGTTTCACGACATGGACTAACTGCCTCTCGTGGATCCTTATTTCTAGCGATGCAATCATTGACTAACACCTGCGGGTTTTGGTCTAATGACAATTGTGGTTCTCAACAAGTGGTATCAGAGCGCAGGTGATGAGTTCGGTACACACTCAACTCGCCTTGGAGGGGAGATTGTTGGACATTGGGTAAACCAATGCTCCTCGTGTGTTTCGCAACATGGACAAACCGCCTTTCGTGAATCCTTATCTTTGGCGATGCAATCGTTGACTAACACCTACAGGGTTTGGTCTAACGACAATTGTGATTTCGAACATGTAAGGGGAACGTAAGTGGGTTTAGATGAGTTCAAAGGTCTTTGTTAACATCTCTAGGGAGAGTGTTTGAAGAGACACTCAGGAGATTGAGAGAAGGAATGACATTATTGGCTTGATGAGAGAGATCCACCAAAATATGATGAGATGGAGGGCAATCATTTGTAAGGGGTAGTGAAAAAAGATTTTGGCATACAATGAGTATGTACCTCATGAAGGACATCATCTCTATGTTGAATCACATTGCGAGTGGAAGGGTCATATAAATGATATTGCTTGTCTACTTTGTTGTAGCCCACCAATATGTAATAGTGAATTTTAGTCTCCAATTTGTTTCACTTTTCCCTAGGAATATGGGTCCATGCACATATCCAAAAAAAATGAAATGTGAAATTGGGGGTTTGTCTTGATATCATTTCTCATATGGGGTCATATCTTAAACAACATGAGTAGGTCTTTGATTGATGATGTGCTCCACACAAACAATGACTTACCCCCATAATTTAAGCTCCATTTGCTTAGAATGAAGCATTTATTGAGCTGCTTCCATAATTGCTTTGTTCTTTTGTTCAACTAGTACATTCTATTGTGGGGTGTAGATAATAACCTTTTGACAAGAGATGCCATGAATAATGAGAAATGTTTGGAAATTGTTATTAGTATATTATCCTCCTTGATTGGCCTTGAGACTGTTGATCTTTTTCTCATTTTGTTTTTCCTGTAATCCTTGAATTTTTCAAAAGCTTCATCCTTGAATTGAATGGTGTATGTCCAAATAAATCTACAAAAACCATCAATATTGATGAGGAACTACATAGCTCCTCCAAAAGAGTGAGATGTCATAATTCCACAAATGTTATTATGAACGAACTTGAGGGGTTGACAGGCATGTCCCACATTATTATTATGGAAGTACTCTTGATGAAATTTCCCTCACACACATCCTACATAGACAACACTAGCTGGTTCAATGCGTTGAATATCATTAGTTGTTTGAAGACAACATATGCGTAGAAGGGACCCAAACTTTGTTTGCCCCAAATGTAGATGCCATTCGCATGCTGGTGTTGTTTACATTGGCAACCATGGTGATAGATCCCTTTTATTTTGAGGAAGGAGTCTTCCCAAGCTTGTACATATGGTTAGATTCATCATAATAACCTGAGGAAACTACTTTAATGCCATCATCCATATCTTTAAAAACCTATCTGTTGGGTGTGGAAATGCCATTATTGTAAATTTCTCTAGTTTTACTTACTTAAGCATAGTCGGGGCCGGGGGAGGGGAGGGGGATGTGACGGTTGAAGGTTTCGACCAATTATTCATGGAATTATCAAATTGAAGCTATCAACTCGATCTCCAATATAAATAAGGTGAAACAATGAAGGTTCAAAAATATGTTTTGATGAGTTGTAGTTGTTGTTGATCTACCAAATTGCTATAAGTAGTTGTCACAAAAGATGGATGAGCATTCGTCTTATTTTAACTAGCATGCTTTCTTGCATAATACCAATACTATATGAATATGAGTTTTTCAAGAGAAAGAAAACCTAAGAATCAATGTTTTGATCATATTCAAGAGACCACATCCCAGAACATTGAAGAAAAGCCCAAGGATACAAGACATAATAATAGAGCTAAAGGAGAAATGGAAGCCAATTGATATTGGACTAGATCCAACAAGAGTCAACATAGTAGGATCATGTACAAAACTTGGGAGCAACACGAAAGAGAATAAAGAGATAAAAACTAGTTTCATAAAGGGTGATGATTAGAGACATCTCAAAAAGATATGAAACTCAAACATTGCCATAGATACAACAAGACATGAAGGGAATGATTTCCAGGGCATTCGAAGCCAAGGTACATGGTGACAAAGATGTTTAGAAAAATGCTTAAAAAACTAGAACTGGTTTTTGAATTGACCACCTATCTAACTGGAACAAATTGAACTGGATTCAATGAACTAGATTTGAAAAAAAATACATAATACAATTATTTTTTAATGGAAAACATTATTTTTAACATTTCAAACCTTTAGAGACATAATATGCAAAGTTTGCTTAGCTATATACCTTGTAATGGTGAATATGTCAAAATGACTCAAGTGCAATACATTGGAACAACAAAATACATAATCAATGACTTGCTAAATGGTCTCTAGAGTAAAAAACCGTGCTAAAAGGCTCCAAGCTATTGGGTCACTGACTTACCACAAGTACAATTCTATTGATCCACGTGATCACTCATCAAAATCATCACCACTACTAAACATGGGATCTTCACAAAAACATCATTTGGGCTAGAGTTTGAGGACTCCTTAGACTCCTTAAGGACATCTGCAACCTTATTAATACAAGTAATAGTCCTAGGCCTAGCAGAAGCGCGAGTTAGCCGAGCTGCATGAGTAGCACTTGCATGTGCCATGCTTGATGATTTGCTTCCTTCAACTGCTGTTTTTATTATCATATTTGCATTGGGATCATCCCTCACAACTCCATGGCATCAATATCAAAATCAATGTCAAACTCAGCTAGATGAGTCGTCTCCACCCATTTTGAAGTTGGATCAATATCATCCAACACAATGGGATCTATGTAAGTTCTTTTCTTCAACAATTGGTTGCACCTTGGTTGAATATTGTGTTGCAAAAAGATGAGATCATTTAACCATTTTTGTTCCAAATGATTTCTCTTCTTTGTGTGAATCCACTGAGAAGTAGATCAATTGTGCTCGCACCTACTAGCACTGCAAATGTGGTTGGGGACTCTAATTGCAAACCTTTGCAATTGAGGGCACTGATTGTCAAATGACTCCCACCAATGTGTTGCAAAGACAAAGACTAAAGTTAGTTCATGCAAAGACAAAGATTATAGCTAGTTCATGTACTTTTAAAAAAAGTGGAATTGGTTACCTGGTTGATCCACAACTCTTGCCATCTTTGCTTCGTTTTCTCCAAATGTACTTACGGTCCTAGTGAAAGTACTAATCTATTTATGTATTTCAAGCTGCTCGGACTCATAAGAGACCATGTGCTCCAAGAACTCCCACAACCATCTTTGAACATCCCACTATGATCTTCTCCTAATTGACCTTTGTAATGATACCTTGGGTGCATGAAATACCTGGCTGCATGCATAGGATGATGAAGTTGATTGTTCCATATGTTATCAATGATCTCCCAAATAGACCCATATTTACCTACTTTATCATTGTAGGTTGCTCATATTCACTCCTTTGCTTGATCCATAGCCTCATAGATGTATCACATGGCGAATTTTTCCCCATCCACCATCAACATTACCTTAGCAAGGGTCTCGCCAATTTTCACAAGCACTGTTGGATTTTTTTTTTTTTTAGTTTAGTTTATATATATATATATATATATTTTTTTTTTTTTGCGCGAAAAGTGCTAAACTTTTTCTTTTTGTTCCTTGTTCCATCTTGTTTATGAGCCCAACGAGATGTATTCCAATCATCATTAGAAAACATCTTTTGGCAGTTCTGTTGAGGGAGGTTGCAATGTGAGGGAGTGAGTTGAAAAGCTCATGATGGCAAGCCTAATAAGCTCCTTGTTAAAGTTTGTAGCTCTGGCGGGTACTTCTGCACAGGGCTTATGTATAGGCATGCAAAAGTCACCCACATATCACCTTAGGTTATTCGCTGATGTAACTTAGCTAAGTTCTAACTTAGGAAAAATCACATAATTATATGTTGGCTTATCGAGCTAAAATAAAAACTCAGATAAGGTAAATTATTTACTTTAGTGATTAAGTTTTAATTTTAGCCGGCGATCTCAAGTGAGGCAAGATCTAATCTCGGCCATCCATCCTTTGAGATTAGGGTTAGGGTTAGAATTAGGGTTTTGACTCAATTTAAAGTGATAAAGGTAAGGCTAAGGTGAGGAGATGAGACACAACAACAACACAATATTGAGACAAGCTTCTCAGTCAATGCGTGTTGGGTCTGAGAAAGTGTAGTGAGGCTGATGATCAATTTTGTATTTTCTCTGTTGGGCCATTATCCCTAGTACAAGAGCCCAAGTATGTTCTGTGATTAATCTATTAATGAAGAACTATTGATTGAACAAAAATCTATTTCTGTGTGTGTGATTCAGATCGACTACTTTCTTGCTTGTGCTATATTTTTTTGCGTTAGGTCTCTGGTCATGTATTGGTTCCATTAATAATTGTTAGTAATCAAATACTTGGTGTTGGGTTGGGAAATTCTAACATGGTATCCGAGGACCAACTCTAAATTGATCTTGGAATTATAGGTGATGAGTTTGTATCATATCGCCGAAGCTAGGGTGGCAAGGATCATATGAACGATTTTTTTATTATTTATTATTAAGGTGGTGAGATTTTCTTTTTGGGGCTTGTTGTCGCACAAAGTTTCTAGGCATCGCGACAACGCTTAGAGTAAGGGCTATCACTCTAATCCTTACTCACTCTGTTTAGACTCTCTCCTAGACAAGTCAAGGGGGGTAGTCCCTAAGGTGAATGAATGAAAATAGCCTGTGAAACACAGGCTCTAGGAGACTTAAAGATGGACAACTTGATTAATTTAGAACAAGTCTTGGTCAATTGAGATGGATAGATAAAAATACGACACAACCACAAGATAAAATTGATTATAGACCAGTGCCTTTATATTGAAGTAACCATCGACTAAATAAAAACAAGTTATCCTGAGCAATTTATAATGTGGCAAAGCGACGATCATGAACAATTAAATGTGAAGTGCTCAAAACTTTAGCATGCAGGATAATCTAGCAAAATATTTTTCTCCAACAGTCAATATGTTTTTTTAAAAACATTTATTGCTCTTCACAATAGAGAAATCACAAAAATTAAGATTTGCACTTAACACCAAAGACACTAAGGAACTTTAGTTTAACATTTTAATTATTCCTTAGGCAATTAGTTGAATGTGGTAAATGAAGAAATCAAAATTTTTTAATGTGATGGAAGTAAAATGAATCAAAGGGTTAAAAAATTAAAATTTTAATGTGAATGCAGGAATCCTTTTTTAATTTATTTCATTCTCAATCCCAAAGTCACCAAAATAAAAAATTTAGATTTTTAAATTTTTTAAATTTTTAAATTTTAGATTTTTTTATGATTTTCTAATTTTTAATTTTTTTTTAATGCTTTAGAATTTTTAAATGAAAATCAAAATAAAAATAAAAGAAAGGAAATCGAAACAAATATCAAAAGAAAATCATAAGAAACTAAAACAAAAATGAAAATCAAATAAAAATAAAACAAATTAAGAAAAAAGAAAATCGCATTAAAACAAATCTACCGTAACCAAACTTAAAAAAAAATGAAACCCGATTTTACAAAAAAGGGGCTTAACCCTAACTCACGCTCATACAAATAAATAAAAAAAGGAAATTCGAAGTGTTTCCTTGTGTTTGCAGGTGAGTTCGACGACGACGTATGGAGATGCGGGGCCGGGCAATAGTGGAAGAGCTGAGAGCGGAAGGACAAGGATGCAAGGGCCGCGGAGCAGAGGGATGGAGATGTGCAGGTCAGAGCAATGTATGAAGAAAGGGAGCCGTGGGGAAGAAAAATGATGCGAGTAAAGGAGGAAACTCGACGACAGATTTGAGGTGTACGATGATAACAACAAGGAGCACGAGGGAGATTGCAGTCTACTCGACGACGCCAGAAGCACTCATGCAAGGTGGACACAGGGATGAGGAATGGATGTGGGGGTTTTTGCAGCTCGATGGAGGAGAGGGGATTATGCAGGTTTGTGAGCAGTGAGGGTTTAAGGCCACACACAAATGGAGATGACGCAACGACAAGTAGCGTTTGAGGGAGCGAAGAGAGAAAGAGCAAAGAAGAAGGTATAAGGTGGTAGCGTTTATCATTTGAGATGAGGCAACAATGGAGGAGAGAACTGGAAAATCTCAGGCAATAATGGAGAGAATGCAACAAAGACAAGGAGCTGCATAAGGATTCTCTCACAAAAATTTTCGAAATTTTTTATAGCAAGAAGAAAAAACCCAGACAACAGTTCCAGGTAGCCAGTGGTATCTTTTAAAAACCCAAAATAAACCCAGAAAAACGAATATTACATCAATACATTTTTTATGTTTCAGATTTGGTAGTGAAACCTTTGTAAAATTTCCAGATTAAAATTTTAAAACCCTTGGACTGCAAAAAAAAAAAAGTTGAATAATATCCTCGGAAAAATGATTTTGAGGCCAGATCTTGCCCTCCAGGGCCTAGATCTGGCTTCAAATCAAACTTCTCTTTCAGATTTGCAACTTGTACCTGAAAACAAAAACACCCAGAACCTAGATATACAAAAATAAATAAATAAAACCCTAGAAACCCAACTCAAAAAACCAAAAACATTTACAAATCTATGCATAAGAATGGTAGATCTATCAAATCTGAGAAGTATAAGTCCAACTCCACTCCCAGACCTGATAATCTAAAGCTCTCAACAGCCAGATCTATCAATTTTCCACACAATTTTTTTTTTTTTTTAATTTTAACGGAGGTGCTTAACTCAAAATCCTTCGTATATCACACATAAAATCTTATGATAAACCCAGAGCTAATTTAGTTGGGCTCTTCAGAAAACACAGATCGGGAGTTGGCTGGTCCAACTGAAAACTTCTCCTAACGCCTGAGGATCTAAACATCAAGATTTTCCTGCAAAACTCAATCCAGCCATCAAAATAGAGCGAGAATATAATAACAAAATTCAGACAAATAGAGATACCTGCTATTACACTCAAATTTTTAAATTATCATTTAAACCCCAATGACTGAGCAAGATACTTGTACTCAAATCACTCTTCAAAAACTATCATTAATGGCTAAAAAATTCTTTATGCATGAAAACAACATATCTTATAGTATTCCCATGAAGAGTAACACCATCGAAATTTATCCCAAAGTCTTTCTTTATTATCCAGAAAAAGATTACACGAGCTTTTTGCTTAGTGTTGAAATTTCCAAGTCTGACACGTTAGAAATCCCTACTGCATTATTTGGTTTATTTCACCTACTTGTTTATTCCATTAACAAGTTATTTATACATATAAATACTGAAAATAAACACAAATGCGACCTTAACTCATATACATATCAACAACTGAAATACTAGACAAACACAAGGGACACCGTTATTTTTGGACAATCGTCCTCGAAAAAACCCAATGCGGGAAAATCGGTGCAGCAGTTCTGAGGGTTTTATTATTATGCAGATTTCTTGAGTACAACTAGGGTGCCGAACTGGCTCACCCAACAGAGATTGTTACATGACAGTAATACCTCTTCTCAGAGACAGATATTCAACCTTTTAGCTCTAGTCTGCACCACGAAAATCCTTCTGGCGCTTCTCCTAGGCTCTACGTCAGCCTTGCTAGCCTCAACATAGCTCCTGAACCCTTTGCGTCAGCCTTTTGCCTCTCTGCGTCAGCTCTTTGGCCTTCTGCGTCACCCACGCAGGCCCCTCAGCCTTTGTGCAGTCTCTAGCTGCCTCTGCGTGGCTCCTGCTGCCTTTGCGTAGCTCTGGCTGCCTCTAGGGCAGCCTCTTTAGTCACAGCGCTCACCCTCAGGTACTATCTCTGCCTCTCTGCTATGTACTCATTGGCCCTCACTGCAACAAATCACTTGTTCGAATTTTCTCAGCAAGCCCTGCTCCAGAAAATCGAACTGACTGATCAATCTTGGTGTATCTCCAACTGACCCTCAAGCCTCCTCTTATACTTTTCCTGTTGAGTCTTCAACAACCGAGATTAAGTCTCTAATCAACGACTAAGATTAGATTTGGCTTGATCCATGTCATTTAGAACATTCTCACCCAGTTGTATATTAATACCCATTAATATTTTAATTTTCCTAAGTTTAGACTTAGGAACCCCATTAAAAATATTAATTGTTTTAATATCTCTCTAACCGGGTGGAATTTCCCCAAACCATTTTTGGGTCTTGGAGATCTCATGTGCTTTAGCCTCTCCACCAATTTTCATGGCTAGAGCACATCCGATGCTATCTCAAATCAACACTTAGCACACGACTTAGAAATTAGATGGATCGACTAACAAATGACTTCCTATTAAAAGATAAATCTTCCAACGATTAGTCCGATTGATCCTCGTCAAAGCAATCTCAATCGTTGATGAAAATTAAAATTTCTTTTAATCTCATCCGTTGAAATATTTAATTCTTGAGGAAATTCGAATTTTTCAATTAAATATATTTGAATTAACTCAAAAATTAAATTTTTGAGTTAATTTTCCCAAAATTTTGACTTTGACTTAATTCTAGGGATCAAAGGTTTAAAATTTATCAAAATAATTAATTTACCTTAGTCCCTAGATCTCTTAAATTTAATTTTTAAGGACCGACGAATTTTCCATTTGAAGAATTTAAATTTACTTAGGACCTAGAATTAATTAAACTTCAGGGTTAGGATTTTAATTAATTTTTGGCTAGAAAATTTAATTAATTAACTTATGAGGGGATAAATTATTTTTCCAACCCTCAAGACACTTTACATCATGATTTTCATATTTTTTACATCATAAGGGGGAAATCCCATTTGTAATAGACCCTCACGGACTACCCATTTTTGCAACACAAATATAATTCAGCAGACCAAGGAATTTGTAATAAAATAATCTAACGAAATAGTTAAGATTATGCCCAAATCACTTTTACATAGACTTGATCTAGAACACTAGGACTCGTTTAAGATCCTAGCGACAAAATCCATCCCAGCTTTGGGGTAACACTGAAGGAAAACTTTGCCGACCATTCGAGAATGGATCGGTGAGACAAAAAACCTCCCAGAATGGAGATTGTTACTAGAAAGGTAGGTTTACCTAGGTTGTTACATACATGACATGGTTCTGCTGAGATTATTTACATCATATACATGCAGAATGGGTTTACATTATAACATGATGATCAAGCTGATGATGATAGCTGGATGACACAGACACATCGATCAGACGCTATCCTTTTTGCGAAAAAAGGGGGTGTACCCCTATGGGTCATTGACACATAGTGGTCAATAGGGCCTTTTTTTCTCCTTTTTTTCAGGCAATATTTTCTTTTTCTTCGAGTCGAAAGGAGAAAAAAAAGTGGTACGATTCCAAAAAAAAGGAAAAGAAAACAAAAATGGGAGCTCATTATTTATTTATTTATTTTTTAAATTAAAAAAATAATAAGCAAAGGGTTGGGTGGCCGTAGTGAATGGCCGATAGACCACCAGACACCTATAGCAGCTGCAGGGGGGAGCTGTTGCCTGGGCAGCTGACATAGTGCCACAACCACCACTGTTGTCGAAACAATGGACCACTCGTAGAGCAACCACACACAACACAACCGTGAAGGCAGAAGAGACGATGAGAGGCCGCAACAGTCGCAGAGCCATTGGTAGGGTGTGCATAGGTCAAAGATTGGTCGCAGTCGAAGAATAGGGAAACATAGGTAGCACCATCGTTTGCTTGCATAGGCACGACCGTTGCATGAGACAACGGTCCAGGCCATAAGAGAAGAGGCCAAGCTCCAAGCTGTAACATGAAGGAACAATCGTTAGCAAAGTGAAAGTCGCCGGTATGCACAACACAGTTCGTCGCGACCAAAGAAAGGGAGTAGAGTCGACCAGTGTTGCGGGGGAGCGCCCCCCCCCCTCTCGCTCCCGCTCCCGATCCGCGCTCCGGGCGGGAGCGGGTCGGGAGCGCGCTCCCTAAAAAAAATTTCGCTCCCTGCCTTTTCGGGAGCGTTTTGCCTTTTTTGCATTTTTTTTTTTGTAGTAATGTTCGAAATGCAATTTTTTTTGAAAGAAACAAATAGTTTTTGAGTGGGGCAACTTAATGATCAAGTCTAGGCCCTAGTATTGATATGCTATTCATGGTAATGTTAAATTTTTAAAGTAAAAGTGACATTTTCTTTAATTTTCATTTTCATCCTTTTACTTAAATTTTTAACATTACCATGAAATGACTCAGGATGTTTGAGAGTGGTTTCGTCCTCATTGGATTTCATATGGAGAAAGTAGAATTTTAGATTTCATTCAAAATCCAGCAGACTTATCAGTTTTTCAGGATTTCAGGATTGGGGATTGCAATGTTTCCATTGAATTTTGTCATGTATTAGGGTATGGAACTCATATTTAATCAAGAGTACCAATCCCTCTATGTACCTTGATGTTAGTGACATTGGTTGTCGAACTCCTCTATCATGACCCTTCTAAAAATGTACGCATCACTCAAACAAAATCTTGACTTGACATGCTATGCTTTTTCTATCTTATATTAATGCTTAGAGGGTGATATTAATGACAAAGATCCCTATACAGATACAAAGGTAATGACAAAGATACCTCTGGATATTAATGCTTGGAGGGTGATATTAATGACAAAGATCCTGATTTTGCAACAAGACTAAAAAATTAGACATTTCTCGTGGTGGCAAGAGGCCCAAGCATAAGAAATAGATAATAGATTTACTTCTCTTCTCTAGTTTCTAGTAGCTTTTATAACTATTGACTCTTTCATATTTATTATGATATTTTTTTAAACAATATATGACAATTTAAGTTTGAAGTTGGCAATTATAACTCATTAGTAATGAATTATGAATATGATGCTTCATGAAAGTTGAAAGTTGTTTCATTTCGTTTCATTTTATAACATTTCATTTCATGTTAGATATTATTTGTTGTAATGGTTACACTTAGCTTACAAGTACAACTTTGGTGATCAATGATGATAAATGTTATATATTGAATTTTGAAAGCTTGAAACTTTAAGATTGATGAATCATGAGACTCAATATGTTGTATGTTACTATGTTACTAACTTGCGGACGTGGTTGATGAAGATTATAACTTCTAGATGATTGTTGTTATATGGTTCAATCTATGCTTTTTTATGTTTTTTATATCTAATTCATCATTTTACATGTTTTTGTTGACATATATGTATCAAAAATTAAAAAATATAAAAAATATATATACTTTTAAAAAATCGCTCCGGGATTCGCTCCCAAACCGGGAGCTTCTGAAAATGCTCGCTCCCGCTCCCGCTTCCGCTCCCGCTCCCCGCTTCCGCTCCCGCTCCCAAGTAACATTGGAGTCGACAATAGATCACTAAGCTAGACAAAGAACATGGTGATAGGCAAGAGTAGCCACCGTTACAACACAACGACCAAAGTTGTAGGCTGATAACCCATGAGGTCGAAGCTTGGGAACAGGCATGAGGAATAGGTCGACAGTTGTGATTGTTGCCAACCGACAAGTTTGAATAGTAACGTAGAGATCAATGGCACATGTGACAAGTTAGTAGCGTAGGGTGTGGTGTCGATGAATCTCAAGGAGAAGTAGTGTAGGGATTGTTGGTAGCTTTGAGAGGCACAAAATGCATGAGCTAAGGCCAAGAGAGACCAACAACAGACGTGCCAGAGTTTAGAGATGGTGTGGGAGAAGGTCGGTGAACCAACAAGTGTCGAAGATCAGTGGCACGAAAGGTAGAAGCGTTGACTGCAAAGGCATTATGATCAACAATTGTGAGTAGATGCAACAAGGTTGTAATGCACTCATGAGGCAAACATTTTAGGGTTGTGTGAGGTAGTCATCGAGATTGAGTTGTGGTAGACAAATCTCGACAGTAGGCCAGAGCCATGGTTTGGGCTTTTGAAAATCGATTGTATTGACAATGTTGAGGATCGTGCTGCGAGTAAGATGTCACGCTGGGCATGATCGGGGAAACTGCGAGATGCAATGGCCAACGAGAGTTGCTAGGCATGGGATTTGCCATGATAGGCATGGGCCAAAAATTGCCAGTAGAGCTAGTAGTAGCTAGAAACAAGGGTGAAGGATAGTGCCAACAACCAAAAAGATTGGTGGAGCTCAGCCCTCAGAGGGAGACCGTACTAATTGGGGGATTGGTAATATAATTTGTGGGTGTCTCAAAGGACTAAGACAGACCCATAGCCGTGTTAGAAGGACTTAGCACAGGATCGAGGCTAGTGGATAGTAAGGCATCCAGTCACATGATGAGGGTGAGGTTAGTGTTCCACAATGTTTCAGAGACAAGGTCACAGTGCAGTGTTTTTAGTGGGACTAGTAACATGCATGCAACAAAGGGGGTTGGATGTGTCAGATTCTAGCTAGAATCAAGAGGATTTCTAGAGGTGATAGGGATGTTGTTTGTTCCAGGGTTGATGGTATGCATGCTCTTGGTATTAGCCTTGGAAGATGCTGGATATAGTGTTCTGTTTTGAGATGGATAAGTGATTCTATTTTTAGAGGGAGCAACTTTGTATGCATTTGTAGTGCTTGGCATCAGATAGGGGTAGGCATACAGGTTGTTGGGACAACCTGTGGGTATATCTGACGGGTTCTTGAATACAAAATCAATGTCAGTTACTAAGAGGGACTAAGTGGCAAGGAAGAGTGATTCTTCAGGTACTGCTAGGAGCCTCAATTGGTATGATAACACATTGCTAGACGCTCAAGATTAGGATCTTAGGAGCATGGTTTGATGTGACAAGTTCTCAACTCAAGTTTAAGATAAAGGAGCAAGACAGGCTTTAGTGTCAGAGGGAGCAACTATAGATACTGAGATGGGCTTTGTTGATTTGGGGTAGTATTGGATGTGCTCTAGCCACGAAATTTGGTGGAGAGGTTGGGGCACATGGGATCCCCAATACGCAGAAAGGGTTTGG
This sequence comes from Pinus tabuliformis, assembly GCA_031772625.1. Classification (NCBI taxonomy): domain Eukaryota; kingdom Viridiplantae; phylum Streptophyta; class Pinopsida; order Pinales; family Pinaceae; genus Pinus; species Pinus tabuliformis. Next base: position 21,225,031 of record CM062813.1, read on the forward strand.
GCAAATTCTAAACAGATCAAGAGATATTAAAATAATTAATATTTTTAATGGAGTCCCTAAGTCTAAACTTAGGGAAAATAAAATATTAATGTGTATTAATATGAATTTGTGTTAGAGTGGTCCAAAAGACATGGATGAAGATAGATCTAATCTTAGCCATTGATTAGGTTCTTAATCTCGGCCATTGAGATGTCAACAAGAAAAGTATAAGAGGAGGCTTGAAGGTCACTTGGAGAGCACACTAGAGTGATCAGTCATTCTATTCTCTAGAGTGGGGTTTGCTAAGAGAGATAGAATTAGTGATTGGGAGAGCAACTGAGGGGCATTGAGTACAAAGAGACAAAGAAGCAGAGATAATGTCGGGATAGCAGCAGAACAACCAGAGAGAGAGACGCAGGAGCAGTCAGTGCTCACGCAGGGCCACACAGAGGCAGCTAAGTGCTGCGCAGAGCACCAGAGGGGCTAGCGTAGCTGACATAGAGGCTCAAAGAGCTGACATAGGGCCTCTTGGGGCTGATGCAGGCCAAGATAGGCTGAACGCTGGGCTAGGAGAGGCTGACGCAATCCAGATTGGGCAGACGCTGGGGTTTCAGGAGCAGATTGGTGCTGAGTAGCTGTCGAAAGGATTATCCGGGGTTTCAGCCATTAGATTTGTCTGAAACGGAGAGGTATTACTGCTAAGGAAATTCTCTGTTGGGTAGGCCAGTTTCGCCACCCAGATTGTACTCTGATATTGCTTAATAAGAAAATCCTCAGATAGCTGCACCGATTTTCCCATATTAGTTTTTTCTGGGGACATTAGTCCAAAAATAATGGTGTCATGTGGTGTGTTTGTTCTTGTTTCATTTAGTTACTGATCTGTAATATGTTGAGTATGCACTAGTGTTTATTTTCAGTATTTACATTGTAAATAACTTGTTAGGGAAAATAACAAGTAGGTAGGAATAAATCAGATAAAGTGCATGGAGGGTTTCTAACTAAGGAAACTTAGAAACTTCAACATGGTATCAGAGCGTTATTGTAGATCACAGGAGGACTAAAGGACATCAACCGAACGGAGCAATAACAACAGAAAACAACTGTCCCGATGTGACAGAAGCTGTTTCTAGCAGGGTAGAAGCCAAGGAAGTGTGACGTAGAGCCAGCCAGGGCCGCGCAAAAGAAGTCGAGAACTGCACAGAGCCTTAGAGAGGCCAGCGTTGCTGACGCAGAGGGCCAGAGGGTTGATTCAGGGCATCCCAGGGCTGACGTAGACCCATCCCGGGTGACGCAGCGCTAGTGTGACGCAAAGAGGGGCTGACACAATTCACAGAGAGGCAGTTGCTGGGTTCTAGAAGGCTACAGGGATATTGCAGAGTGGAGCTGGTGAGGTACTGTAGTCAGAACAGTACCTGACAGAGCAGGGCCTAAGGAGTTGTTACCGAGGGTTTCTCGCTGAGGAACTCGGATCAGAAGTGCAGCTGCACAAGTCAATCAGAATAGGGGGCATCTCGACAAACGACAGAAGGATTTCCAAGAGGGAAATCAGGACTCAAAGGGAGTTTGGAAGAGAACTTCCAGACGGGAAGTAGAGACTAAGAGGAGTCGATCAGAGAAATTCCAGGAGGGAAGTAGAGGAGCATTATGGCACTACACAGGGTAAGAGACTAGGATAGACTAGACAGAGTATCGAACTTCGCAGTTTGGAAGGCCAGAATCTTATCAGTGCTTAATAGGAATCGTGTCAAGAACTTCGCCTTGAAGGTAATAGCTGTCCCAGTCGACCCTAATGATAATGATAGGTACGAAGAGGCGATGGCGAGGGCCAAGTGCATTATCCTTGATGGGGTCAAGGATCATGTGGTATCACATATAGCCGAGAAGAAAACGACATTTGAGATGTGGGAGGCTCTCAAGAAGCTGTACCAACATACTTATGTGCAGAGAAGAATGCTGCTTGAGAACCAGATGAGGTCGTATCAGATGAAAAAGGGTTAATTGGTTGACACCTTCCTCGGAGGACTGAATGAAAACCAAGACTAGTTGACTGCTATAGGAGCAACACCGGATCATGAGCTTATGGTGAGGACAACCCTGAATGTTGTCTCAGAAGATTGGGAAGTATTTGTCCAGAGAATCCTGGGCAGAGGGACTCTCCCACCTTGGGACGAGATGTGGGCAGCTCTTCGCTAGGAAGAGATCAAATGGCAGTCAAAGACAGGTAGCAACAGCAAAGGGATCAAGGTCAAGCAGGAGGAGGAAGATGTGGCCCTAACATCTAAGGGAAAGCAGGGAAAGCGGAAGAAGAAAGATCTCTCCAAGATCAAGTGCTTCCACTGCGGAGCTGGGTCATTATGCGACCCACTGTCCACGGAAGAAGAGTAAGGGAGAGTCTTCTGGAAGGAAGTTTTGACAGATGATGATTGTGCCATGAGTGCACATGCACCATTTGAGCGGAAGTGGGGAGACATCGAGCTGTAGTCAGGAGGACTACAGACGATGAGGGCAGGATCCTTGAGGTACCCAACCTCTTGGATTAGACCTTGCTATGGGAGCCTTGACGAGGAGTAATAGGAGTAGCTGGGTGGGTAGAGACAGATGCGGATGGAGCGGTAGAGAGAGCTACAGTGCAAGAGTCCCGAGACAATACAGAGCTAGTAGGCTGCAACAGGGCGAGAGGCACAGGAGTGTTGCACTAGTGTAGGAATGCACAGAGAGGTGTGCAACGGTGCAAGATGCAGGGAGTTGTTGCAGCGGCGCAGAGGTCAGAGAGGGAGCACTTGTCAGCGGTAGAGGGAGCTTCAGCATCAGTGGGTGTCTCTAACCCAGCTGGGAGGTCAGATTGGGAGATCGGTTACTTACTTCTCAGTAACTGAGTTGCCATGCAGTAGTGGGTAGCACGATGCAACATGATGAGAGATGTAGTGCAGATGCAGTGCTAGGAGGAAGGACCAGCAACAACGCGGATGTAGAGGGAGCTGTCGTACAGATGCAGCGGTGGCAGTGGCAGAACCATGGGTAGCAGTACAGGATGCAACCGTGCAGAGGATGTTGGGCGGGAAGGCCTAACATCAGCACAGGTACCGATGCCGGATGATCAGAGTAATACTCAATGAGGAGTATTGCCAGAGCACAGTCCTCGCTAAGAGGGAGTGTTGATTTGGGGTAGCATCGGATGTGCTCTAGCCACGAAATTTGGTGGAGAGGTTGGGGTACATGGGATTTCCAATAACCAAAAAGGGTTTTGGCAGATTCTAAACAGATAAGTAGATATTAAAATAATTAATATTTTTAATGGAGTCCCTAAGTCTAAACATAGGGAAAATAAAATATTAATGTGTATTAATATGAATCTATGTTAGAGTGGTCCAAAAGACATGGATCAAGCCAGATCTAATCTTAGTCGTTGATTAGGGACTTAATCTCGGCCGTTGAGATGTCAACAGGAAAAGTACAAGAGGAGGCTTGAGGGTCACTTGGAGAGCACACTAGAGTGATCAGTCATTCTATTCTCGAGAGCGGGGTTTGCTAAGAGAGATAGAATTAGTGATCGGGAGAGCAGCTGAGGGGCATTGAGTACAAAGAGACAGATAGGCAGAGATAGTGCCAGGATAGCAGCAGAACAACCAAAGAGAGAGATGCGGGAGCAGCCAGTTCTCATGCAGGGCCATGCAGAGGCAGCTAAGTGTTGTGCAAAGCACTAGAGGGGCTAGTGTAGTTGACACAGAGGCTCAGAGAGCTGATGCAATTCCTCCTGGGGTTGATGCAGGGCTAGTGCTAGGTTAGGAGAGGCTAATGCAATCCAGATTGGGCAGACGCTGGGGTTTTAGGAGCAGATTGGTGCTGAGTAGCTGCCAGGAGGATTATCCGGGGTTTCAGCCAATAGATTTGTCTGAAACGGAGAGGTATTACTGCTAAGGAAATTCTCTGTTGGGTAGGCCAGTTTAGGCACCCAAATTGTACTCTGATATTGCTTAATAAGAAAATCCTCATATAGCTGCACCGATTTTCCCACATTGGGCTTTTTTGGGGACATTAGTCCAAAAATGATGGTGTCATGTGGTGTGTTTGTTCTTGTTATTTTAGTTACTGATCTGTAATATGTTGAGCATGCACTAGTGTTTATTTTCATTATTTACATTGTAAATAACTTGTTAGGGAAAATAACAAGTAGGTAGGAATAAATCAGATAAAGTTCATGGAGGGTTTATAACTAAGGAAACTTAAAAACTTCAACAGGCTTGGAGACAAATCCAAATGGAGGAGGTTCTTCTAGAACTACCTCCCTTGCTAAGAGGGAGTGTTGAAGTTTGTAGCACATGCAAGTACTTTTGTTAGGCCTTATGTCTAGGAGTGTAGAAGTTGCCTGCATATCACCTTAGATTATTTGCTGTGGGTATGTTGCAGAGTGGAGCTGGTGGGGTACTGTAGTCAGAACAATACCTAACTGGGCAAGGCCAAGGAGGAGGGAGTTGCTACTGAGTATTTCTAACCGAGAAATCCAGATCAGTGGTGCAACTACACTAACGATTGGAGTGGGGGCATCTCGACATTGGCGGAAGGGTTTCCAGGAGGGAAATCTAGGCTCAGAGGGAGTCACCACCAAGAACTTCTAGGAGGGAAGTAGAGGAGCAGCGAGATGGCAATGAACGGGGTAAGAGACTAGGATAGACTAGATGGAGCCTCAAACATTATAGTCTGGAAGGCCAAAATCCTATCTGTTCTAGACAGGAATCGTGTCAAGCATTCGCCTTGAGGATGATAGCTATCTCAGTTGACCTAGCTGATAACGACAAGTACGAGGAGGAAATGGCGAGGGCCAAGAGCATCATTCTTGATGGGGTCAAGGACCATGTAGTACCACATATTGCGAAAAGGACACTACAAATGAAATGTGGGAGGCCGTAAAGAAATTGTACTAGCATACTTTTGTGCAGAGAAGGATGTTACCAGAAAATCAGCTGCGATCAAACCAGATGCAGAAGGAAGAACAGATCGACCCCTTCCTTGGTCGATTGAAGGAGATCCGGGATCAGCTGACTTCCATAGGGGCCACGCCTGATCAAGAATTGATGGTGAGAATAGCCTTGAACACAGTCTCAAAAGACTGGAAGGTGTTTGTCCAGAGCATACTGGGCAGGGCGACCCTTCCATATTGGGAGGAAATGTGGGCTGCTCTTCGCTAAGAAGAGATCAGAAGGCTGAGCAAGGCGGGAAGCATCAACAAGGGGATCAAAATCAAGGAGGAGGAGGTGGATGTTGCCCTAGCATCTGAGGGAAAGCAGGAGAAACGAAAGAAGAAGGACCTCTCCAAGGTCAAATACTTCCACTGTGGGGAACTGGGTCATTATGTGACCCAGTGTCCAAGGAAGAAGAGCAAAGGAGAGGTCTCCATGACCAAGGCTGTGCTAGCAAGGGCAGAGAAGGAAGTAGAGATAGAGGATGACTGTGCCATGAGTGCACACACACCACTTGAGCGGAAGTGGGGAGACATCGAGCTATAGTCAGATGTACTATAGGTGATGAGGGGCAGGATTCTAGAGGTACCCAGCCTCTTAGATTAGACCTTGCTATGGGAGCCCTGAAGAGGAGTAGCAGTATTGGCAAATGTCAGTAGAGATGGATGTGGATGGAGCGATAGAGGGAGCTACAGTGCAGGATTCCCAGGACAGCGTGAGGCAGCAGTGCGAGAAGCACGGGAGTGTTGCACCAGTTTAAGATGGCACAAAGAGGTGTCCAACGGTGTGAGATGCATGGAGTTGTTGCAATAATGCAGAGGTTGGAGAGGGAGCACTTGTCAGCTATAGAGGGAGTTTCAACATCGAGGGTGCTCTAGCCTGACAGAGATGTCAGAGTTGGGAGATCAGTTACTTACTTCTCAGTAACTGGATTGCAGTGCAACAATTAATAGTGACAATGCTTTGGGCAACACGATGCAATAGGATGAGAGGGAGTTGCAGTACGAATGAAGCAGTGGCAGTGGCAGGGCTATGGGTAGCAGTATAAGATGCAGCAGTGCAGATTATGGGCAGCAGGCCTAGCATCAACACAGAGACTGATGCCGGATGATCAGGGTGATACTCAGTGAGGAGTATCGCTAGAGCACAGTCCTCGCTAAGAGGGAGTGTTGATTTGGGGTAGCATCAGATGTGCTCTAGCCAAGAAAATTGGTGGAGAGGCTAAGGCACATGAGATCTCCAATACCCAGAATGAGTTTGGGTAGATTCTAAACAATTTGGGAGATATTAAAATAATTAATGTTTTAAATGGAGTCCCTAAGTCTAAACTTAGGGAAAATAAAATATTAATTTGATTTAATATAAAACTGTGTTAGAAGGGTCCAAAAGTCACGGATCAAGCCAGATCTAATCTTAGTCATTGATTAGGGACTTAATCTCGACCGTTGAGTTGTCAACGAGAAAAGTATAAGAGGAGGCTTAAGGGTCACTTGGAGAACACACCAAGAGATCAAGATTTTGACTTTCTGGGGTTGGGTTTGCTGAGAAAGTTGAGAGAGTGATCTGAGTTGCAACTGAGGGGCAGTGAATACCGAAGCAGAGAGGCAAAGATAACACCGGGAGGATCAGCGCAGTAGCCGGAGAGGGACGAGAACCAGCCAAGGGTTCACGCAGAGCCAGCCAAGGGTTCACGCAGAGCCAGCCAAGGCTCACACAGAGGTAGCCAGGAGCTGCGCAGTGACGCCAGAGGGCCAGAGGACTAACGCATTGCCTCTAGAGGCTAACGCAGGCCAAGCTAGAGTGATGCTGGGCTAACGCTGGGCCAGAGAGAGCTGACACAGTCCCTAGAGGTTGACGTTGGGGTTTCGTGGGGCAGATTGGAGCTGTGGAGTTGCCAGAGTGTTTATCCGGGGTTTCAGCCGGAATATCTGCTTCCGAGTAGAGAGGTACTACTGCCGAGATTTTTCTCTGTTGGGTGAGTCGGATTTGGCACCCAGATTGTATTTTGAAACTGCTTAATAAATCAAACCCTCAGATAGCTGCACCGATTTTCCCGCATTGGGTTTTTCTGGGGACATTAGTCCAAAACAATGATGTCACTTGTGTTCTTGTTTCCGTTTGCTTCAGTGGATGATCTGTAATGTGTTGAGCATGTACTTGTATTTATTTCCAGTATTTACATGGTAAATAACTTGTTAATTAACATAACAAATAGGTAGGAATATATAAGTAAAGTGCATGAATGGTTTCTAACAGTTAGACTTAGAAACTTCAACACTCCTCTATCATGACCCTCCTAAAAATGTACGCATCACGCAAACAAAATCTTGACTTGACATGCTATGCTTTTTCTATCTTATGTTAATGCTTAGAGGGTGATATTAATGACAAATATCCCTATACAGATCCAGAGGTAATCACAAAGATACGTTTGAATATTAATGCTTAGAGGGTGATATTAATGACAAAGATCCTAATTTTCCAACAAGACTAAAAAATTAGTCATTTCTCGTGGTGGCAAGAGGCCCAAGCATAAGCAATAGATAATAGATTTACTTGTCTTTTCTAGTTTCTAGTAGTTTTTATAACTATTGACTCTTCATATTTATTATGATATTTTTTAAAACAATATATGATAATTTAAGTTTGAAGTTTGAAGTTGGCTATTGTAACTCATTAGTAATGATTCAATGAATTATGAATATGATGCTTCATGAAAGTTGAAAGTTGTTTCATTTCATTTCATTTTATAACATTTCATTTCATGTTAGATATTATTTGTTGTAATGGTTACACTTAGCTTACAAGTACAACTTTGGTGATCAATGATGATAAATGTTATATATTGAATTTTGAAAGCTTGAAACTTTAAGATTGATGAATCATGAGACTCAATATGTTGTATGTTACTATGTTACTAACTTGTGGATTTGGTTGATGAAGATTATAACTTCTAGATGATTGTTGTTATATGGTTCAATCTATGTTTTTAATGTTTTTAATATCTAATTCATCATTCTACATGTTTTTGTTGACATATATGCATCAAAATATAAAAAAATATATATTATATAAAAAATGCTCCGGGATTTGCTCCCAAACCGGGAGCTTTTGAAAATGTCGCTCCCGCTCCCAAGTAACCTTGAGTCTGTCTGTCGGAAAGCTTTATTCTTTTTCCTTGTCAGAATATTATGAATCTCTTCAAAATATATGCCTGCATATTATTATTGTTTGAAATATTAGAATCCTCGCAAATTCTTATTTAAAAGTGGCTTCAAACTTGTTTTATTATTTTTAAGGTCTTCCTAAAGTCTAACTCATCAAATTGAAAGCTACGATCAATTGTTCCTTTTCAACATACATTATAGTTAATGCCTTTGACCAAACTACTCGAAAACTTTTCTAGAATGGTTTAGCATAATTTGTAAAATCTTTGAAATTACATAAATAGTGACTATACATAATTGCCCCAAATCATTAACTAGTTTGGCATTAGGAATGAACAAGGTCGAATATGTTTGATCCTTTTAAAGTAATATAAAACGTATACATCTATGATATTACTTGGTTGAAGCTTATTTTATGGTCAAATCAGAATTAAAAAAATTACTAAGAAAAAACACAAAAGTTATATTAACAACAACTGTTTTTATATTTACAACAAAAAATTAAACAAAACACAACAGCATTTTTAAATGATGGGTAAACATAAAAATCAAATGTCTTGAGAAGGGCAATTTTAAACGGAAACCTGTCATAAAATTTTTACTTGATGGGTAGGAGTGCCCGTCAAATTTATATGCTGATCACAGGTATATATGGTAGTGAGTTGAGATTCAATGATGTTTCCTGTGTTCTCATGAATGCTTTCCAAAGTCATAATATAGTGGGTGGATTTATAATAACGATCTTTTTAAGTGTTTTAGTTGCATAAGACTTTTAATTTCTCTGCTGCAACATTGCCATGACTTTCAAGAAACTCTACCTAGCTTTGATTTTTAATTATGTAGCATCCCGTCATATTTGGATGGAATTCATTTTTGTGGAGCTTCCATCAGATTAATTTTGGGTGTATTTGTCTCGTGTTATTGTTCTCATAGAAAAATTATTCCTAAACTTTGTCAAGACTTCACAGTATGACTAATATTTCTTTAGGGTTCTTTTCAAGTTATTGCCACAGGAATTGTGATTGGACCTTTCTGATAGATGAGTTTATAACAGTCTAATTTAGTATATCTTATATTAATAGCTCCTACATTGTTGCGTAAAGAATATAAAACGTGATCTTCTACTAGTAATTTTAGTCTCAGATTCAGTACCAATTATATTCATCCCAAAAACATGCTTTGTTCTTGTACTCATTGTCTCGAAATGAAAGAGCAGTGCTTAATTAGAGACTCTGCTGTTCCTTGTTTGATAGAGCTTAACAAGCAAAATTTTTCATGCAAACACTTCTAACTGAAATTTCATTTTTACCCTAATGGGAAGTTTCTGCCAATTGGTTGATTTTATTACAAGCTAAATGCTTTTAGGAACCAGTTTGTGAATTGATGACATCCAAGTAGGTTTTCATAGTAGCAAATGCAACTATATGTAAATTAGTACTGAAGACAGGTTTTTTTTGTTTTTTTAATATTAATTTTGCTCTTTTTTATTTATTTATTAAAATACCTTTGAGTTATCGCATTTTAACTTCAAAAGCTTTTTGATGCTACCTATTATTGTTTTGTTTTAATAACAGAGGACAGTAAAGTTTTATTGTTTTCACTATTGGCCATGGACTGTGTTTGTAGGCTACTCCAGAAATGGCAGTTACATTACTGGAAATTGCAAGGCTTTTTGCAACTAAAGTGCCTGGGAAGATAGATTCAGATGTCCTTCAACTTCTGTGGAAAGTAAGTACATTCTTATTCTGCCTGTGTTTTTATTCCGAACATAGGTGTAGTTTTCAACTTTTCATCATTGATGTTATTCATATGTTGCTTGTGATTTAGTGTTGGATAATTGATATTGTAGAGATTGCATTATAAGTTGATTCCCTTCTATTTTGGATTAAGAGAATATGCTGTTAGTTGCTGGAAAGTTGGGGAATGTTCTCTGATTTTATCATTACGATGAAAATAAGTATTAACTTGTTAAGAGTAAATGCAAAAATATATAACATATTCAAGTACAATATGGATCACTTTGGTAAGTGACATGTGGCCTAGATAGTGTTATAGTATTTACTATTAGGTTAGGGGATTGGAGGTTTAACCACTTTAACTAACTTATAGGATCTATATAAGGATGTATTGAGGGATGAGCAATTTGAGAGAGTGAGATTTAGTAATTGTGGGTAGGGTTCCCATGTATGTACTAGCTGCATCATCACTAATATATTTGACATTTAATATTCCCTTTCAATTATGTTTCTAATATTGTTTCATCTATGCAGTTATATGAAATACTACAAGATTTAACATCTATGGCTTGAAGTTATATCCAATGTTACTAGACTCGGAATTGGCAATAAATCAGCGAGGCAAAAGAGCGAAGAGTTTTAATCGGATTGCGAAAAAATTGGCAAAAAATCGTTGAATTCATTAAACAAAAATATACACATATATTGAATTAAAAAAACCATTTTTCATTAATATTGGGTAAAGGCATGTCCAAACAATGCATAATATCAATAGATGTCCAAAATATCATGAATGAATAAGTATCTCATATATGTTATGAGTCCAAACATGATCCAAAGCATTGAGTCTTGAGTCCTTAGAAGCATATGCTTCTAAAAGTTTACAAAAAACTGCATACTATTCAGAAAAAAATCAGCAACTAAGAGTCTAAGACTCTTATGAGTGAGAACTAGAAGCAATTCCTTCCACTCCTTCGCTTGCTTGACTCTCAAAGTTTTCCAAGTCATGAAGGCTTAAAAGAGGAGGCTCATCTAAATTAACCCAGTTTGCCGCATTTGTAGCTTGCAAATCTATCTCTTCAAGGTCGATTGGTGAATGATCCATACCTGTCATTATCATGAGACATTGAAATGTGAATTAAAGTTTCACTTTGAAGTTTGAAGTTTGAACTTTAAAGTACGAACTAGATTATGGAACCTTCAAGTTCAAGCTCTCGAGTCTCACCTAGTATTGGTTTGTTGCGAAGTCGTAGATTGTAATGGACAAATACAAGGTCATTCAAGCATTTTTGTGTCAATCGGTTGTGCTTCTTAGAATGTATTTTCTCAAACATGCTCCAGTTGCGTTCACAACATGAAGCACTGCATGCTTGGTTTAAGATTCGAATGGCAAATCTCTTCAAATCTGGCGTATCTCTACCAAAGTTTTTCCACCAAAGACCTAGCAAGTGGTAAGGGTTTGTGAGTAGAAGTACTAAATAGTAAAAAATTAAAAAGAAAAGAAAATTTAATAAAACATTTAACATACAAAATAAAGTTTAAACAAATTTAATGAATTGACGAAGCCTTCAGGCTAGGTACTTGGCAACATCTTAGACCTTTATCCTATAGCACTGGTATAGGCAAACAATTTAGATGGTGCCCTATAATCTTGTAGTTGGGAAAAGACACGACTTTGATGTTCTGGATCAGGGAAGCACCTTTCCATGCATGTCCTAAGTCCTCTACCAACCTCCCCATCCTCATTAAATTTGCTCTTATCATAAAAATATTGTGGGTTTAAGAAGTACCCAGCAACATGTAAGGAGGAATGCATTTGCCTATCCCAACGTGCATCTATAATGTCCCAAAGAGGCATATACTTTGTCTCATCATCCCCATATCTTCTTTTGATGGCCTCCTTTGCGAGATCCATCGCCTCATAGATGTAACCCATAGCGGGTTTGTCACCATCAACCATCCTGAAAGTTCAAGCATTCAAATTTAAAGAAATATGAAACATTGTAAATAAAAAGAAGCTTGAAATGAAATTTAAAAAATGAAAAAGTTAAGAGACTTGAAATACCTGAGAACTCTAACAAGGGACTCCGTCACAGCAATAATCTCTTCGGTATCTTTCCAGAAACCATCATTAAACACAAGTGCAGAAATTTCGATGCTTAAAAGGGTCTTGGAATGTTTAGATCCCATCCACTCAGGTCCCAAGAACATCCTCTTCAGATTTATCTTTTGCTCAACCACAGATTGCAAGGATATGAAATTTGTTGCAAATCTAGTCACTGTAGGTCGAACAATTTCTTTACCTTCAGTGTATTTTCTCATAGCGTTTAGGACAATAGTGTGGTTGTATAGGTATTTGGTTATGGATTTTTCCTTCTCCACAACCTCATGTATCCAATGAGGCTTACCAATGTCCTCAAGCATTAAATCTATGCAATGGGCAGCACAAGAGGTCCAAAAAATACTGGGGTGCCTAATCTCAAAAAGTCTACCAGCGGCCATATAATTAGCTACATTATCGGTGACAATTTGTACATGTTCTTCTCCCACTTCTTGAACGACTTCCTCCATCATTTCACAGATAAGTTGGGCAGTCTTAACCTTGTCTGAAGCATCCATTGATTTGAAAAACATTGTGCCTGCGGGACAAGATACAAGGAAATTTATTAAAGTTCTATTCCTCTGATCTGTCCATCCATCACTCATGATGGTGCACCCCGTTTCTACCCATGATGAATGAAACTCAGCTAGCACAAGCATGACATCTTCAACACTCTCTAACAACATATCTGTCCTAAGGCTCTCTGATGTAGGGGCATTGAACCCTGGACCTGCAATAGAAATTGCATCAATCATAGCTTGCCAATAAGGACTTCTGGCATAGTGGAAAGGTATGTCAGAATAGTACCAAAAGTTAGCAATGGCCTTCCTTGCCTGACTATGGATATTTTTTTTCCAACCAGTGGCATCCAAGGTAGGTTGGGAACCAGGTTTTGTGCGGGGAGAAAAAAAGGTGTTTATGTTTCCACCTCCAGTGTTGAAGGAAGGAGTCGAAGGACTCGTATGGCTTTGAGTTTGACTTGGCCTTGGAGGCATGTGTGGAAAACTTGGGAACGACATTGAGGATTCAACAGAGTGAGGTGACATGGGGCTAGTGGTAGAAAAACTATCAACTCCAAGAGTTCCTATTTCAGTATTTTGCTTTGCTTTCTTGGCATTATGCTGATCTAACATATCAAGGGCCAAGGTTGCTTGGTGTTTGACATTATCGTCAACCTTGCTGCAAAGACCTATATCATGGCCAGGTATTTGTGCAAGGTGGAACTTGAATCTATAAATGCCTCCACTACATTTCGTTTTGCAAAATTTACAAAGGAGCTTGGGGTCTCCGAGAATCTTGTCACAATAAGCCCAAACAAAGTCCTTCTCTCTCGTCATTGTTGTTGCTTTGAACTTCTATTTAATTTGTGGCTCCTGTGAAAGACAACAAAAAATCAAATTTAAAAATGATCCAAAAATTTAAAATATGCTAGAAATCTAAAAAATTAAATGAAGACAGATGTCAGTAAACATATAGAAATGTTGCATTTCAATAAAACCAGAAAAACATATTGCTTGATACATGAAATGCAGGTTACATATTGCTTGATACAATAAATTATAAAAGCAGAGTTTGGTTGATTTTTTGGAGAGTTTTAAGTTTTGATTGATGTAATTATTGATTGTAATTATAGTGAGAAAAGCAAACCTGATATGATGCAGGTTTTGTAGGATGAGACATATAATCTGTGTAATAAATGCTCTCTGCTGGCAAGGAAAGCTAAAGGAAGTTGGTGATAAAAGTCCCTGGAGTGAATGCTTGGCATCTTTGCACAATCTATTGTATGTGATACTTGATAGTTCATGATACTTGGTTGCCTCAAATTTTAGAGTGTAGTACAGCGGATTCTTGTATCACATATGCCCTTAAATAAGAATTTTTTTGGCAGTGAACATGTAGCTCAAAATGCCTCTGCAAATAAGCAATGAGATAGATTTTGTGCAGACTTTCATACAACAAGGGAAATGATTTAAGATTCACAGTCCAATTATATGATTTTTGATGCATATATATTATAATTATATATTTAGAAAACATGCAGAACCCTGGTTTTATTCAATGGAGCACAACATAGCTCTAAAAATTGGCACAAAAGCACACCAAGAAAGTGCCATGTCATGCTGAAAGGCCAAAGTGCAGTACTGCCTTTTGCTGGTTGAGAACAGTCATAACAGCGGCACAGATGACATGCAAAGCAGACCAAAAAATGGCACATTAACTGCTTGAAAATTCCTTAAGAAGTGCGTCTCCTTACCAAGCAAACATACTCAACAGTCAACACCCTATCTCATGTGAAAGAGATCCAAAAATTGTGCTCTCCATCACACCAACAACAGTAACAGTAGCACCCTCCTCTAAGCTTCACTTATCTCTCATTAAATCTTGAAAAAGGTGCTTGGAATAAGTAATTTTCAAGCTTGTTTATTGATCATGCAAAATAACAGAAAGTCTTCACAAGTGAATACCGTAAATTTGACTTAGCCTGAGGTGTAAGAAACCTCCATATGTTGGTCCTCCATGTGCATATCCCAAGAACGTAGCTTAGGGAGTAAGCTACCTCATTAGACGTGGATTTGAAAGAGATCTGATATGCTTCATATCAGAGTTGGAAAACAGTGCAATTTGTTTCTCAAAGGCAATGGAAATTTATTGTATCAAGCAATATGTTTTTAGCATTTGCAGAATGTTAAAATGAATGTTAAAAATTTGGTGCTTCTTTAATCTTTTCAGATAACTATCACAATTGTAAACTGCCCTATTTTCCCATCTCTTGATACAGTATCATCTGAGTGGATTGCCATAATTGAGCACCTTGATTCATAATCAGAGTTCCATTTACCCAAGTACTTAGCTTGATCCCTGTAGGATGTTGCACCTTAGTGCTACATAATCTATGATTCTACATGTTGCTCAACAGGTGAAAAAGAAAGGTCAGAACTCAAGGAAAATAACAACCACACTATTAATATGTATTCAGGACTAGAAATACTGCTGTAGATAACAAATTTCTGTGAGTTTGCAGCCTGTTTGCATGATGAGACAGGTCCACCGTCCACATTTCAACGATTAGTGGAGAATGCAATCTGAAACTTTCAGCCCATTAATACAGATTCTATGTTGGGTTTGAAATAAGATTTGAAATGGAAACCTCTACTTTATTTACTGCACATTACAGCATTGAGAACTTAAAAGGAATACCTCACCGTTCACGCAGGTTACCTCAAGGCTCATGCAGGTATATCTCAACAATCCGGCTCTGCGACGTCGAATGCGGCTCTGCGGTGTAACCGTGTCTGTCAACAATCCGACTCTGCGGTGTATGGAATGCCTTTGTGGCTCTGCGACGGTGTCGACTCTGTGGTGTCTGGAGTCTGGACTCTGGACTATGAAATAGCTCTACCAAGTAACCGATAAAGTTATAAACTTACAAAGCGACAATTCGAAACCCAAAACCCGGTAAACCCTAAACCTAAAATTGGCTGGACTCAGGAAAAAACGCAGAATCGGAAAAATCAGAATAATCGCCATACTCGCGAGTCAAACTCGCGTTGACCACAAGTCAAACTCGGTCAACGCGATTTGACTCTCAAAGATTTGACTCAGATTGTTTCATGGGCGAGCAGAGTTGGAATCGCAAGTAATCGGCAAAATCGGTGATTCTTGTTTCACTGGTTATATCAATGACTATATATGAAGTAACCATCAGAACGGTTACTTTTTTACTATGTTGCGCTGGCTTTGGGGACAGGCGAACGGCGGGGACGGGGGGACGAGTCCCTGGAACAGCTAGAGCGCACTCCCAAATTTTCAGGGGAAGGGGGCTTGGGGACTCCAATATATATATATATATATATATATATATATATATATATGCAGAATTCAATATTAACATTTGTAGTTGTTTCAAGCTAGTATTATGCACAACCCTTACACTCGCCAATTAAAATCTCAAACAATTTGAAAAGGGGTTGAGTGACATTCCATTATTGGCCACTAGACATGAGCTTTAGCTTTAGGAAACTTAAGTGTAACTACTTTAAATTTGTAATAAGGTCCATGAACAATCTATCAAGGAGAACTATCTTTATATTAGTTTTTTTTCCACATATTTCTTGTTAATGATGACTATGCTAAACACAAAAGGCATTCCCTTTTCAATAGGTTTTGCAAACTTTTATGGCTGTGTTGAAAACCACTATAAAATAATTTGGTTTTCTAATGATATTAAATTCATATTTCAGATTAAGAAGGGAATTGAATGGGAACTTATTTAAACATTTAGTACTCAATCCAATTCACAACTATCTTGTTTTCGAAATGCTTGGTGTTGGGATGATGGAAGCACTGAACTTGAATGAGTCCTCGAAACCCACATACAATATGCAAAAGCTGAGATGATCCTAGGAAAGAACAAGAAAAATAACCACAAGGATCATCCTTTTAAAATGTTGTATTTTCTGTTTTCTTGACATGGAGGGTGCTTTTTGTAATTTTACCATTGAAAATCCAATATCTAAATCACTAGAAATCCAAAATGAAACCCATCATACAAAACCCGTGTTTTGAGCTGCAACTTGTACAAAAAATTTAGATTCAATGCATTGCAAAAAAAATGAATGCAAAAATGATCATATTTTTCAATCATCAATGTCCATGATTGTCAAAATTGAAGCTCTGTGCTTGGATTATCCCTAAACCTTCCCAAACATCCCTGAAATCTGCTCAGAAAACCCTTGAAATCTGCCAAAAACATCCCTGAAATCTGTCTGGAACATCCCTGAAATCTGTCTGGAACGTCTTGGGGACGGCTAGCAAGTCCCCAATGGAGTCCCCAGCAATCTGGGGACGTTTCCTAAGGGTCCAAAAGTCCTCGGAACGTGGGGACGCAGCATATGTGAGTATTTTTTGGGGGTACAGGTCCCTGTCCAACATAGATTTTTTAAAGACAAGTAGAAGGATAGGATCTCTTATGAAATTCCACATGGGAAACAATGCATTGTCCATGTAACTGTCTCTACAGCTCACTTCATCAGAAAGTGGCAATTCTTTTGAGCTCTTTCTAAATGGATTTTTGATATTTTGTCTTGTGCATAAGACCAAGATTTCTTAAATATTCAAACCAATTTGAGACCTCCATCCTTTACAGATGAAAGAACATATATGATACTTATTCCTCACGATATTTGACCGATCCATAGGAGTTCCTATACTGTAACTAGGTAGTATAATATGGGGTACCTACCTAAGGGAATAATGAATGTAATGTGACCATAATAATGGAATAAACTCATTATGTAATTAAAATAAAATAATATAATAATAAGGGGTATTTGGCATAGGCCCCTAAGCATACTCATGAGAAAGTATAAATACACTAGTGTCATTGTATTAGAGATGTGTTGGATTGTATTATCTTGTAGCAAGCTTGGCTTGTGGAGTGATTCATTCCATGACTATTTAATGGTGTAACCCTACCTCAACAGTGCTTTTTCTCTATATTTTTGTGTTGTTTGTGGTGAATGATTTGGATATCATTCGTGTTTAAGGGTCTATCTCTGAAGTTTAACTGCTTATTCTCTCTTTTGTCTATCAAGTTACACTGCAGTTCCTAAGTTTTGTTTGCTTGAAATTTGGTAACGTTTTAGCTACTTGATTGGAGAACGATCACTTGCCAAGGAAAAAACTATCTCAAGCAATTGATGTGTGCTTTCTTTATTGGTAATCTACAATACTCTATAGTCTGCTGGAGTATTACTCAGTTTTACTCCATTTCCCAGCTATTGTTAAAGCCTTACTTTGTGCTCACTTGGTCAATCTGTTCTTTCTAGATCTATGGTCATGTTTTCTCTGTCCTGCTGCAGATTAGCAAATTATTAGGAATTATAATAGGGGAAGAAAGATCTCAGGAAAATATTTCAGAAGGTTTTGTCAGACAAATATGAGGAAATTGTTTCTTTGAGAAAACAAAATCAAACCTTATTTGCTGAAGTCAAATGATTAAAAGGAAGAGAACTATTCCAAATATCAGCATGGAGACATCTGCCAACATTGAATCAAGGATGTGTTTAGGAATTGAACTGCAACTCATGGACAAAGAGATGCCCACTGACACAATCCAGGTTAAAATAACCCAGGTTAAAATAGAGCACAAATTAGAGTGAACAATAGAAGGACACCTGATCACTTATCGAAAGGTAGGTCGACTACAGTCAAATACTTCAAATTATTTGGGAGCAAGTGCTATATAAACAATGCATAGTGAAGATAATTTAGGTAAGTTTGATTCAAGAATAGATGAAGGTATCTTTCTTGGCTATGCATTTGGAAGCAAGGCCTACAAATGTGTAATGTCCCCAATTAAATTAATTTTGCTAAGAAGAATTTCCATTTTTTCTGTTGGACACCTAATCCTAAAGGGTTAGCGTGGAAGTTGAATGGACAAAGCAGTCCAAGAGACCTTGGGATTTGAATCCCAAGAGTCACCTATTGTACTATAAATGTACATCTATTGTTAATAAAAATTGTACTCAATGATTTATCTTTCCATCTGTCTCGCTGTCCATATGAGTTTAACATGGTATCAGAGCCATGATGAGTGGCCTGTTTTCCCTGAGCAACTGGTCTGAGTTGCCTTGAATAGTGCTGACTAGAGCTGGCCTAGTCTTCTGTAACGCTCCATTAATTCTGCCATCCCTGCGGTGTACCTGTGCCCTGCTCTTCTGAAGCTGCATACAAAATGATGTCAGAGCTGAAACAATAACGCTGCCTGAAACACTGCTGAGTTAAACGCACGCTTCTGACCCGCTGCCACTGTCCATATACGCTCTGCGTCCACTGTCCATATACGCTCAGCCTCTGTGAAATCTTAATCCTCGCAGATTTGCAGGTGAATAACGCATCTGTCATCTACGTATCTGTCATACGCATCTGCATAGTTCTCTGCTTAACGCTCATTCCAAATACATCTGCCACATTGAATAACGCATCTGCATCAAGTTTGTCATGGGGAGAGGGTTCATTTGGTGCGGTGGTTTGAAGACTCTGATGCATTAAAAAGTCTTGAAACTTTGTTGAGAACCGTTGTGAACGCTGCCTGAATTGAAAGATGATGCACATGAATGAATATCTTTGAAGCTCTGAAATTGTTCTATTTGGCGCTGCGGAGAGTCGATCATATCAGACGAGAGAATTTCTTTTAAAGTTTTGCTTTTGGTTGGTTTTTGGAATTTGTTTTCGGCCTTCTTGAGGATAAAAGAAAGGCTTATCTCTGAGCAACAGATTTATGATGCGTTCATTGAGCAATCTGAAGTGTGGACCTGTGGCAGTTCTTTAGGGCATAAACTCAACATCTATTCCGAAGCCCTAATGTTATCTCCAGCCCTGTGACAATGATTAAAATTATGCGAGGATTGAAGGAAATATTTATGTTTGTTTTGGCTTTGGGATATTTTTGCAAGTCGAAGTTCTAGGTATCTGTGGTCAAATAATATTATTTGCTGCACCAATGAAGTTCTGAAAATTTACATGAAGTTAAAGTTTGAGATGAAAAAATGATGGCTGCGTGGAGGTTCACTGGGATTGTAAAGGAGTTACTCCATGGTGAACGCTGTCCATTGGGTTACTCGGGGAAGAAACCAACAGTAGAGAAGGCAAGCCTTTCTCGAGACTGATTGTCAATATAATTGTGGAAACTCAGAAGTCGGAAGAAGGAATAACCTTACCTTTTAAATCTGATGTGCAGTCTGTTTAAATTTCAACAAAATCTGCCTACATGCTTGCTGGTTTTGTATTGATTGAGGACTCTTGCACACGAGTTCATCTTCACCACATTATTCAAATTTGTTAGTGATTGAAGGTTGGGATTTTGACAACTTTTGACAACAGATAGATGAATATTATGTCACTCCTTTTATAATTTTGTAGAACCAGATTATGGAGGTCAAGGTTGCGTACTTTTGATACATTTACATAAATTTATGGAGATGAGATGTTTTTTGACAATAAAGTTCTGAAACTAAGTGATATGTAGCTGGGGATTCGAAGTAAATGTCCATTGCTGGTTGTCACGCTGTTGGTAAGTTGAACGTTCTTGAACGCTGTTCTTGAACGGGCACCTAACAAATAGACGATGTGCATGTCGGCCGAGATTCTAACTGAAAAATCCATCAAAATACTTGCAGATGATAAGTGTCCTCCAAGCCATGTTAGATCATGGGCACCTGAGAGTAACGCCAAGGTTTAACGACGGTTTATATGCTCAGAGTCGCAATACTTCTTCAGGCCAAAAAGCTTGAGAGGCAGAGAGCAACGTTTTAGCATAAATAAATTGAGAATAGGGTTTTAGCATAAATAAATGGTTGAGGGCAGGATTTTAGTCTTCGCTTTTGCTTGTCTTTTCTAATTGTAACACCGATATGTAGGAGGCTGTGGCGTTTTTCGAGCAAAAATATTAATATGTGCGTTTCAGTTTCGCTGTGTGTTTAACATATGTCATTTGAAGGTCAGCTTGTTAGATGTGAAAGCCCTCTGCAAAAACTGCTCGCTGGAGAGCGTAAAACTGCCTAAAGGGAATATCTCAGCTCTTGTCGATAGGAGCATCTCTTGCCGCCAGCACAACGCCATCCATTAAGAACTGTAAACGTGAATGATGTTATCATCTAAAGGGTGCACAAGCACGGAAAACCGCTTTACTTTTTAATTAAACTCCATTTCACATCTAGAAAGATACGAGGGACGGTGCACAGGCACGGAAAACATATGAATTTCATATGAAAACAAGTTGACTGGGTTGTGATTGTCAACGCTTTTCTCGAGAATATGCAGAAATGGCTCAGATTTTTAATTTGAAGGGCAAACAATATGTACTTGTCAGCAAAGGAGCAAAGTCTGATTGAGATATATACTCTTAGATAAAAACGCATTTAGGTTCAATGGTCTAAATCCCAGTGCCAGCTTATACGATATTCTCTACTGTGAGGTGTAAGAACTGTTTGAAGAGTTCAGATACTTGCTCAGACGAAATATTGAGTGGTTTCTCAGAAATTGGAACAAAAGATAAAATCGATAGTTTAAACTTTCTCAACTTCCATTTTTCTTGTATAGATTTTGGAGCAGTTTCTTGTAGAGATTTTGCATGATTTCCATAGCAGCTAGATGCTCTGAAGTCTGAAGTTGAGGACAGCGCTCATCTTCACATGTTATGCTCCAGTTCATTCTTGAAACGAACTGTGGACTGTTGATTTACCATGTGCCCAATTGTACCAATGTTTATTGTAGCTTGACGAGAAATGTTTATTGCAGTTTAACTTGGTAACATCCAGCTTACTCAGGTCCTGCTCCATCAACCATTTTCGCGACATTGTTGCCACTTGATAAGCCCTTACAATATCTTGTAGTAAGAGTACAATATTATTTCTCTGTTGCTGTTGCCTCAGTTGTGTTTTTTAAGTGACATTGAAGAAAAATGGCCAGACTTGAAGATGCATTAAAGTTATTGAATATCCTAATTCATTCCACTGTTGATGAGATGGTCAAAGTTAACAAAGAAACTCTCTTTGACATCCAAACCTCTCTGCAAACTGCACATGAGAATATTGAGTTTTTGCAGCTTGAAACAAAGCTACAGCAGGAAGAATTACACCATTGGAGTCATCATTCTGAACCTGTTTCTGTTCAGAACAATGAAGCAGACTCCCATAAACACCAAGTCAATAATGGTACAGTTCACTCAAATAAAGCAGCAGTTGTATATGCAGATGCAAAAACTCAGTCTGCACTTCCCAAGCCCATCATCAGACCTTGGGACCAGCTTGTCCACAACAAGCACAGAACTGGTCTTGGATATGACAAGGACTTGTCCTTTCATATTCCAGACTACTCAAAGCCCATTCAGTTTCAGAGTGCTGGATTTATTCATGACAGTTCACCTGCTTCTCATGGCAGCTCACCTTCAGCTGTTCCAGATTTTGCCCCTCTTCCACAGCAACAACAACAACAAAAACAACAGATCGTGAAATGCCAACACTGTGACCGAGTTGGCCATTTGAAAGATCACTGTTTTGATCTTCATCCATGTAAGCACTGTCATAAAACCAGCCATTCTTCACACAGATGCTTCAAAAACAAACGACCTGCAAGAACGAAGATTCATCTTGGATGGATCGCTTCTTGGCAATGGGCAT
Organism: Pinus tabuliformis; assembly: GCA_031772625.1. NCBI lineage: Eukaryota > Viridiplantae > Streptophyta > Pinopsida > Pinales > Pinaceae > Pinus > Pinus tabuliformis. Next base: position 21,247,153 of record CM062813.1, read on the forward strand.
CAACAGCCAAGAAGATATTCCAAACACATGTCAGAACCTGTTCCAGAGTATTGAACAGTCTTGCAGCTGAGTTTTCTCCATCTTTTCACCTTGTACCTGACAGGGGGGGAAATGATGGTCATCTACAAGCTTCAAAGTCACATCAAGCGAGCCTGAGCTACAACCTGCCACACCAGTTTCAGAGTTGCAGCCAGAGACAAAGATGCCCGTGAACACAGATTGAGAACACTTCCTCTAGCAGAAGACTCCAGCTTCTTGCCAGTTTTGGAAGAGTTCCAGGAATTGCATTAAGCATTCCAGAGTTGTTGGTTATCCTTAAACCATCACAGGTTGAGACTTCCCTTTTCAGGTTGAAGTTTTACCTTTTATGCGGGGTGAGACCTCCCTTTTATGGTTGAAGGTTTCCCTCTTTAAAACAATAGGATCACTTCCTCTAGCAGAAAACTTCAGTTTCTTGCCAGTTTTGGAAGAGTTCCGGGAACTGCACTAAGCGTTCCAGTGTTGGTGGTCATCCTTAAACCACCGCCCTTTATACCAACATTTCATAGAGCACAATCAGCCTAGTGCTGCCATGCATTCTTTGCACATTTTGTATTACAGCTCTTTTCTTGGACTCATACATAACCCTTCGGATTAAGGGGGGGAATGTTGGACACCTAATCCTAAAGGGTTAGCGTGGAAGTTGAATGGACAAAGCAGTCCAAGAGACCTTGGGATCTGAATCCCAAGAGTCACCTATTGTACTATAAATGTACATCTATTGTTAATAAAAATTGTACTCAATGATTTATCTTTCCATCTGTCTCGCTGTCCATATGAGTTTAACATTTTCCATTGAGCGTTGGGAGATATTTTGGCAGGTAAACTTAGGAAAAGTGGGTGGAGGGAGTCTCCACTTAATTTTTGGAGAGATGGAGGCCACTGACATTAGAGAAAAGGAAAAATTAAATTGGTAGTGGGATGTGGGGGCCACCCAAAAAGGGGAATTCAAACCCCTTAGGAAAATCGAGCTAGGGAGAAGGAGGTCGAATTGGTGGGGCCCACAAGGAGAGAAAGGGGGCAACAAAGATAAATAGAAAGAAGAGACATCATTTTGGGGGCTTTTGACATTTTGATAACTGATTGTCACTCTAGCTGTTTAGCTGAGTTACAAGTGTTGCTTAGCACAAGAGCTTCCCAAGGAGTGAAGCTCAACCTTTCTTCGGGGGACTTCGAGTGCCACCCTAGGAAGGATTTTCTCTTGCTTTGGAGGTTGGGAGAGGGACATCACATAGGTACACGCTATTCTGGTTCAGCTGGGACGTAGAGGGAGAGGCCACGCAGTCATTGGGAGAATTGGTGCCGGAAATTGGAGTCTCTATTGCTGCAGGGGTGTTCTTGGTCAGATTCGAGCCAAAGGAGGGAGATTTTGGGAGGCAAAAGGGAGTCCCTCACTGCTGTACGAATTGTTGAAGCTTGCTACTGCGTCATCCCTCACAGGCCTGCGCAATTCTTCTTGGGTGATTGTTGTGTGGGGTGTCGGTTGGAGGATTTAGGGGTTGAGCTGCTAGGATTTCATTTGGAGGGAGATTGTGGGGAGATTGCTAGATGTCAAGTTAGCCTTTCTAAAAGGAAATCTAGAAGAAATATATATTGAACAACTAGAAGGATTTCAATTATCAGAAAAAAGATCATGTATGCAAATTGAAGAAAGAACTGTATGGACTAAAGCAAGCAACTTGAACTCAGTCTTCAAGACTTGACAAATACCTAGAATGAGGTTTCAAAATAGAAGATGCAGACAACTATCTTTACATCAAAACAGAAAATGAAAATCTATTAATCATTTTGGTTTATGCTGATGATATCATTTTTACTATGTTGCACTGGTTTTGGGGACAGGGGAATGACGAGGACAAGGGGACGAGTCCCCGGAACGGCTAGAGCGCACCCCCAAATTTTCAGGGGACGAGGGGTTGGGGACGAGTCCCCAGAATGGCTAGAGTGGACCCCCAAATTTTCAGGGGACGAGGGGTTGGGGATGACAATATGTATATGTGTGTGTGTGTGTGCAGAATTTGATATTAACATTTGTGGTTGTTTCAAGCTAGTATTATGCACAACCCTTACACTTGCCAATTACAATCTCGAACAATTTGAGAAGTGGTTGAGTGACATTCCATTAATGGCCACTAGACGAGCTTTAGCTTTAGGAAACTTAAGTGTAACTACTTTAAATTTGTAATAATGTCCATGAACAATTTATCAAGGAGAACTGTCTTTATATTAGTTTTTTTTCCTCATATTTCTTGTTAATGATGACTATGTTAAACACAAAAGGCATTCCCTTTTCAATAGGTTTTGCAAACTTTTATAGTTGTGTTGAAAACCACTATAAAATAATTTGGTTTTCTAATGATATTAAATTCATATTTCAGATTAAGAAGGGGATTGAATAGGAATTTATTTAAACATTTAGTACTCAATCCAATTCACAACTATCTGATTGTTTTCATAATGCTTGTGGTTGGGATGATGGAAGCACTGAATTTGAATGAGTCTTCGAAACCCACATACAATATGTAAAAGCTGAGATGATCCTAAGAAAGAACAAGAAAAATAACCACAAGGATCATCCTTTTAAAACGTTGTATTTTCTGTTTTCTTGACATGGAGGGTGTTTTTTGTAATTTTACCATTGAAAATCCAATATCTAAATCACTAGAAATCCAAAATGAAACCTATCATACAAAAACTATGTTTTGAGCTGCAACTTATACAAAAAATTTAGATTCAATGCATTCCAAAAAAAATGAATAGGAAAAATGATCATATTGTTCAATCATCGATGTCCATGATTGTCAACACTGAAGCTCTGTGCTTGGATTATCTCTAAAACATTCCCAAAACATCCCTGCAATCTGCCAAAAACATCCCTGAAATCTGTCCGGAACATCCCTGAAATCTGTCCAGAATGCATTGGGACAACTATCAAGTTCCCTGTGGAGTCCCCAACAGTTTGGGGATGTTTCCTAAGGGTCCAAAAGTCCCTGGAATGCGGGGACACAGGGTACGTGAGTATATTTTGGGGCGCCGGGTCCCCATGCAACATAACATTTTTATGAGTAATGCTGACAAAAATGAGCCAAAAGTTTGCATAAGGAATGCAAACAAGATTTCGGATGTCCATGCTTGGAGAATTGCCATTCTTTCTAGTTTTGCAGGTTTTTCAATCCAACAACGGCATATTCATTTCTCAGGCCAAATACATGAAGGAGACGTTGAAGAAATTCAGAATGGAAGACTGTGCACTTGTTAGTACACCCATTATCGTATGATGTAAATTGTAGAAATTTGATGAACCCCTAGAAGAAAAACAAACATTGTACAGGTCAGTGATTGGCAGCCAACTATATGTGACAATATCGAGGCCGGACATCATGCAAGTAGTAGGATTGGTTACAAAATTTCAATCTGCACAACAAAAAAAATATTTAGATATCTGAAAGGCATATTGTACTTTGGCCTGTGGTATTCAAGAAGTAAGGACTTCACGCTAACAACATATACATATGCATATTGGGAAGCAAGTATCGATAACAAGAAAAGTATAAGTGGAGGAGTGTTCTTTCTAGGCAATTGTTTGCTATCATGGTTGAGCAAGAAGCAAACTTCAATCTCTCTATCCATACTAAAATCCGAAACATTGCAGTAGTAGCATGTTGTAGACAAGTTCTCTAGATGAAGCAGACACTAAAGGATATCAATGTAGAGTATGAATAACCAATTTCAATCATCTATGACAACACAAGTGCAATCAACATTTCAAAGAATCATGCTATGCAGTCAAAGATGAAGCATTATTCCCATCAAGTACCACTTCTTAATGGAACAAGTAGTTGAACAAACTGTCAAGGTGCAATACATTTCTCAATGGAAGCACAATTTCAGACATAACCCCTTCCCTATGAAATGTTTGAAAATCTTAGAGAGAAGCTGGGAGTGATATCCCTCTCATTTCGTCAGTAAAGGGAAGCACAAGCTTAGGGAGAGCAACCCTTTGCCATCAATGTCAAGGGGGGGAGGTTTCACAAAGAGGAAGGATTGTAGACACAAGGGGAGTTGCAGATAGAGGGGGTACTACAATATCATTGTAGAATTGACTAAGGGTTGCCATCAATGACAAAGGGCGAGATTGTTGGAAATATTGTTGTCATTGATGTCAAAAACAAGGGAAGACTACAAATGTTCAAGATCAGTGTGGAAAAAGTCTGCAAAAAATCCCGATTTAATCCTAAAAATGCGATTTTTTAAACTAAACGATTTAATCCCCCGACTTTTTGGCGACTTTTTCAGAAAGGAAAAAATCCCGATTTAATCGTTATACTCCCGATTTAATCGGGAGTCGACCCAAAAAGTCTGCCTCCCTCCCAGGCCACGGATAAAGAGGCCGCAAAGGCGAAAATGATATAATTTTCTCCTGTTTAATCTTAAGGCAGAGAGTGGAATCTTTCAAACATAGCCCTAGAAATTTGGTGATAACGTTGTGCTGTGCAATTTGTTTTGTTGTTGAATCTTAATTTCGAGCATTATAGTTGGTTGGTGTTACTAAGAAAATTAATTGCTTGGTTGCTATATTCTGTTGAATGTTGAAACATATACGACTATTATTGGTTTGCTCTTGCTGGATGTTATGTCTGCAAAACAATAGGGATCTATATGAGATGTGCAAAAAAATATAGAGAAGAGACATTAGCCAAAGGCTAAGCTGTCAGAAGGCTGCTATAAGAAACTGAGAAGACTATGAAAAAGAAGTGCATACCTACCTCGACGAGCATGATTGTGAGACATAAGAGAAAGAGGACAAGGAGTATCCAGACTAGCAAGCAAGGCAGTGTAAATAGCTGATGAACATTCCCAAGAATCAACACTGTTATGATCATATTTTTTGTGGATAATGTTGAAAAACATTGGTGATAAAATGCACTTAGAATGCAAACTGCAAGAGTGTAACATCCTTTTAGTGATCGAATTCACATGTAAAGAATGACATTGTAGTAAAACACTGAAAACACCTCTAAACTACGACTTTGACTCTAGATGTTAAAAAAAAAAAAAAAAATGAATAATTTTGTGTTTTTTTAATTTTGTTGACATTTTGCCGACTTTTTCAAAAAACTCCCGACTTTAACGAGTTTTTCAACTTTTGGACCCTTGCTGAATTAATCCCGACTTTGACTTTTTCCACATTGTTCAAGATAAACATTGCAAGATTGAGATTGTTGGAAATATTGTTTTTGGACTTTTGCGGCCTAGTTTGGATATCCTATCTTTGAAAACCTTTTTACTCTAAACACCTAGCTCAAATGGGATCATAGGATATATGTTTGAAAAGCCTATTCCGAAACATTTCCAATGGTATATGGCATTTGCTCTATCTCCATAGGAATGCAGAGATATGAAGATTCTATCAAGTCGGCCTTGTTAGAAAGTACAGGTCAGTCTCACCAGTTTTACAAGTTGGCCCATAAATGAATGCACAAAAACTATAAATGAAGGATATATGAGTGCTTTTGAAGTGTGTCCAAGTAAGAAGGTCAAGTACAAGTGCATACAGAAATTTATAAAGATAAGCTTTTCTAGTTTTCACCTCCAAGGGTTTCAATGTTAAACTCTGTGTACTGTGATTTGAGTTTACAGGCATTTAATGTTTTGAAGTTAATGAATGATTGATGAATGCTCATTTAAAAAAAGGGATCTTATACTGATTTGCCCCCTTTCTCAGTATAAGCATTAGTTCAACACATGTATACAGGGGTTGTGTGTATGTGTGTGTGTGTGTTAAACTGCAAAAAACCATACCCATGGCTACCACATTGCACAATGCACACAGGAAAGAAGTGTCTAGATCTCTAGTAGCAGTGTCAATTTCCAGCTTTAAGGTGAACTTTAAGCTCGGTGTGTTTGGTTGGTGGGCTGGAACAAATGAGAAAAAATGCAATTTCGGGCTGCCTTTGATTTTGTTAAAATAAATTTGTGGCTTATTTTGAACTGTATCATATGCTATATGGCATGGCGTACCATATAGTATCTGACTATATGGTCAATGTTATATTGAGCATATAATATCCCTGTGGAACAAAAAATATGGTTGAAGCTGTACATGGTCAAATTTCTGTAAGCATAGGGCTGATTAGTGTGTGTTCATGTTGGCAATTTATATCTAGGAGTTATAAATAGCTTTGTATAGAATTAATATAAATGCTACTTCCTATTCCTTCTATGCGCTGATAATCTTTTGGCATAATTTTTTTTAATGTCAGTGAGTACTTTTCCATTGAAAGATCAGATTGTTATTAGTACTTTGCCTTGTAAGATGGTTATGAATGTTTTATTATTTTACGTTTAACATAGTATAATTAAGGAGTGACAGGTGGTGTAAAAGGACCCTTATCAGGTGAATTTTATCAGTGTATCTATAGGTGTTATATTCAAGTTGATTTGAGAAGTAATTTTTTTGTATCTTTGACAATTTTCATTATTTATGCAATGAACAATCTTCTTAAGACTTCAGTTGGAAATTATATTCACATCTTTCCATGCAATGTGTATCTAATATTGATGATTTTCTTTTGTTGTTTCATTATTAGACATGTCTAGTAGGAGCTGGTCCAGGTGGAAAGCACACAGCTCTAGAGGCAGTTACTGTAGTCCTTGATTTACCACCACCCCAACCTGGATCTATCGATGGAATTACATCTATAGATCGAGTTTCTGCATCAGATCCAAAGTCTGCACTGGCATTGCAACGATTAGTACAGGCAGCGGTAAGTGCCATATCATAATCTCAATATTTGTCAACATTGTTTGGGAATGCATTATAGTAATGAAAAGCAATAAATTAACAAGAAAGTCTTTTTGTCTCTCTTAACTGGGATACTTAAATTGTAATGTTTAATTGAGGAACCGTGTTGTAGGAATCCTTTGATGTTGAGGCAACATAAATCTTTTTTGCTTGTAGGTCTGGTTCCTGGGAGAGAATGCGAATTATGCTGCATCGGAGTATGCTTGGGAATCTGCTACACCTCCTGGCACAGCTCTGATGATGTTAGATGCAGATAAAATGGTAGCTGCTGCTAGTTCTAGAAATCCTACACTTGCTGGCGCCTTGACACGTCTTCAAAGATGTGCTTTCAGTGGAAGTTGGGAGGTATGCGATTTAATTTGTTAATCTTTTTTCATAGGAATATCGATTTTCAATGCTTATAATTATCTTATCTGCAGTAATGTATTTGTTTCCTAGACAAGCATTTATGGGATTCGGTGTTTTAGATGGAGATGATAAAAGCACTCACTTGGTTGTACAGAGCATGTTCATAGCTACGAGTCTTATCTTTGTTATTCATGAATATAAAAAATAATTTCTTTGTTTCTATCTTTTGAATTTCGTTTAGTTCTCAACTCTGATCTTATCCCTTTAGTGTTCTTTGAAAATAATAAGTTTATCTGTTGTTGCCTTACTGCATCTTGGTAACATACACACAGGTGAGAATAATTGCTGCCCAAGCCCTTATTACAATAGCAGTCAGGTCGGGTGAGCCTTTCAGACTACAGATATATGAGTTCCTTCATGTGTTAGCTCAAGGAGGAATGCAAACAAAGTTTACTGATACACAACTTAGTAATGGTGAAGATCAAGGAGCAAGTGGCACTGGGCTTAGTTCTATAATTTCTCCAATGCTGAGGGTCCTTGATGAGATGTACAAGGCACAAGATGAGTTGATTAAGTAAGAGTTCTTATGTGTTTCCCATATGAAAATGTTCTTAGTGCTTTGGGAACTGTTGGTTTGTTTGGTTTCATGTTAATTTTTAAATGTATACTCTGTTAGGCTATTTGGTTGTAGGATATGATTAGAAAGGTGAGTTGATTGTGTAGGCATGAAAATAATTTTAGTGATTTGGGTATAGTTGGTTTATTTGGTTTCGTTTTAGTTTTTAAATATATACTTTGTGAGACAATTTGGTTGCAGGATATGATTAGAGGGGTGAGTTGATTTCGTACCAGAAAGTTACAATGTACTCTTATCTTTGAAAATGCTTTAGCTATATTTGATTTTCTGTTGATATCTATAGGTACTTTACTAATTTGAAGCTGTTTGGCTGTTGGATGTGATTAGAGATATGAGGAATCATGATAACAATAAGCAGGAGTGGACAGATGATGAGCTTCGGAAGCTTTATGAGACCCATGAGCACCTTCTTGATCTTGTCTTTCTGTTTTGTTATGTTCCTCGATCCAAATATTTGCCTCTAGGGCCAATAAGGTACTGTTTTTCTGCTGCATTTGTAAATTTGTCATTCTGTTATTACACTCATATTTGGTTGATCTTAGAATTGACATTGACTGAGCTTAATGCCTAAGTGATGCCATTGCCTAGTTTTCACTCGTATTGGAAGAAAAGACTAAAATATTCATTAATGAACTCCCACTATGTTTTATTTAAAAGGATCCTTTTATGCTTTATAATTTTGGAGATGTGGGTGTCGTGTGGGGTAAACCTATATCTATTTTGATCAATGCTGTCTCTCTTTTAGGTTATTCTATACTTTTGGTAGGCTATAATGCAAGCTTTATGACATACATTAGCTGATGGCCTTTTGTCATTATTCCAATGCTTCATCTCGTGCAAGTTGACTGTTTCTTGAGGACCTGCTACCTTATGAGACTTGTTTTACATGTGGGACATCTACTTGGAGGGTGCACATGTGGACAAGGGACTTGCTATTTTTGTAGCCAACACATGGTCAAATCCTCAGACCTCAATCAAATGAGGCACCCCCATCAACTTGCTCTTATTTTTAGAAAGAAGTTGCAACTAACTCTTACTTCATTCATTTTTTTGACTTGGTTGTTTAATTTAGTTAGAGAAGGCAATGCTATGTTTATTTTTCTAGAATATTTTAGTTGAGGATGTTGATATTTCAACAAACTTCTTGTTATCTTTAGTAAGCAAGTTGTTGATGTTGGAAATTCGATTGAAAGATTGTATTTCTCATCATGACAATTACTTGTGACGGTTTATATATGTTTTTCTACTAGTTATTACTTCATCATTAGGTCATCAAACAATTATACAAATAGCATGCACAAAAGACATGGAACACCAGAAATTAGGCCAGAGGCTAGGGCAAAACCCATGAGGGGAAAACCCATGAATCCTTATAGATTCTTCGTCAACATGAGAAATCCAAGTCAAACTAACCAGTGATCCAAGTGCCAAGTCAGGCCTCCAAAGTCTGGCATGTTTTTCTTCATGAGATAATTCATCAGTCTGCCACAAGCCTGTCCTTTAGATGCCATGTCCAACTGTGATGCCTGTCCTACCTTCTTGTTGATTTGGGGTAGCATCGAATGTGCCATGGCCATTGGTGGAGAGGCTAAAGCACATGAGATCTCCAAGACCCAGAAATGGTTTGGGCAGGCTCCAACTGGTTTGGGAGATATTAAAATAATTAATATTTTTAATGGAGTTTCCTAAGTTTAAACTTAGGAAAAATAAAATATTAATGGGTATTAATATAAAACTGGGTTAGAATGTTCCAAAAGTCATGGATCAAGCCAAATATAATCTTAACCGTTGATTAGAGATTTAATCTCGGTCGTTGAGGGACCAACGAGAAAAGTATAAGAGGAGGCTTGAGGGTCAGTTGGAGAACACACCAGAGTGATCAGTCATTCTTTTCTGTAGAGCAGGGTTTGCTAAGAGAGATAGAATCAGTGATCAGCAGCGAGGGGTAGTGAATACATAGCAGAGAGGCAGAGTTGGTACGAGAGAGACAGTGCAGAGTCAGGAGAGGTTCACACAGAGGCAACTGGGTGCTACATAGAGGCAGCTAGGAGATGCGCAGAGCCAGGAGAGGCCAGCATGTGAGACACAAAGGGTCTAGGGGTTGATGCAGAAGCTCTAGAAGCTGACGCAAAGGCTAGCAGAGTTGATGTAGGACCAAGAGGCAGCGCTGAAAGGATTTCATGGGACAGATTGGGTGCTGGTGACTCGAGTAGGGTGATGCAGTCCCTATCAGAGTGACGCAGAGCAGTGGAAGTTGCAATTGTTGCGGTGGGATCGTTCATCCCGTGATTATTCAGCCGGAATATCTGTCTCCAAGGAGAGGTACTACTGCCGAGGGCATTCTCTGTTGGGTGATTCATTTCTGGCATCCTGGTTGTATTATGAAGACTGCATAACAATAAAACCCTCTGAATAACTACACTGGTTTTCTCGCATTGAGTTTTAGCGGGGACATTGGTCCAAAAATAATGGTGTCACTTGTGTGCTTGTTTTCTTTCAATTGATCATCTATAGATATTGATACTATACTTGTGTTTATTTTCAGTATTTACATGGTAAATAACTTGTTATGTAATTAAAAAAGTAGGAAGAAATAAACTAGATAGTATAGGAAGAATTTCTAATGGGTTAAACTTGGAAATTCCAACACTTCTTGTTGCTTGTATCATAGTAACCACCCTGTAGCTCGTATCACACAAAAATTAACCTTTTTGTAGCTCGCATCACAGAGATATGTAGCTTCTTGTAGCTCACATTATAGGGATATATATATATAGCTCACATCACAGAGATAAGAAGCTTCTTTTAGTTCGCATCACAGAGATTTGTATAACTTCAGATAGACCTTTGTAATGTTCCTAAGTAGGAATACAAGTGATATACAAGCATACAATCAGTTTAGCAAATAGAAAAACGAAATAAATACTAAGCACCCATGGAAATGTTGGAAATAAGGAATTGCTGAGCCATTTTATTACTTCTTCAAGAGAAAAATACAATAGCAAATAGAATGGTGCACCTGGGCTTGTCTCAATGGACAAGCATGACCAAACCTAAGTGAACAATAACTGAATTGATGGCTTCTACAATTGCTGCACCGATTTGCACTGCTCTACCCAGAAAATTGCTCTTCTTGCTGACTTTGAATGGTTGGAAACACCACTTCCTGTGCTCATAAAATTATGAGGTTCGAGCTCTTGACTCCTTGGCCTAAACCCAAAAAAACCCACGAAGGAATTTGGCTAGTTCAGACTTCTGAAATTTGACTGCCAAGGAGCCAACTTCAGCTGCAATTGCAAAACACGGCCTGCTAGATTTTGACTGTAAAACCTCCTAGAAAGTGTCCAAAAGTGCTGGGCTGATCCCTCCTACAAATTCCCTGACTTCTTGGATGAGTTTCCGAGTTGTAGCTCTTGCCCCCAAGACCCATGAAAATGCTAGACTGGCCTTCTGCGCTGTCTCACAGGCCTGGAATTCGAACTACTGGGTTGCTGGTTTCTTTGGCTCCAAAATTCTCAAGAAATGTTGGTCTAATGCTGTCCTCCAGATTCCTTGTTTCTCCTAGCGAATGGTTGATCTACTGTGGCTCAATCTCATTCTGCGTATTCTCCTGGTGGCCCAGAAATACGTATTTCCTGAGTGTGGCTAAATGATGGTGCTGTAGCAAACTCCCAGATCTCCTGAAAACGCTGATGGAATTGCCTTACTAGGGCGGGCACTCAAGGTCCCCTGATGGTAAGGTTGAATCTCCCACTTCAGAGATTCATGGCTAAACAACTAGTTGAATCGACTAAGCAGCGGAGTGAACAGTCAAGTAAATTTGATTTACAAGGTGAATGAATGATGCATATGAGAGTCTCCTCCCCCTTTTGTCTTCATGGGCCTTCCTTGCCTCATGTGGGTGCCTCCATTCAGCGTTTCGAATTCCCTCCAAGCCACTTGAATGACCTAGTTCGAATTCCCACCTGGGTGGCCCCCACCTTCCGCTAGCAACCAAATTCCCCTCATCATCCAACGGGGGTAGCTTATTAGCTACTGTCACATGTTGTCCCAAATTCCAATACCTTCTTGAGGCATGAGACATGAAAGACATTGTGTACCTTGCTTCTAGGTGGAAGCTCTAACTCATATGCCACCTCACCAATCCTCTTGATCACCTTGTAGGGCCCATAGAAACGTGGTTGTAGCTTCTCGACCCCCTTCTGCTTTAGCGTTGTCTGTCTATAATGTATATGGTTGGAGACGTAAGAAAACCAAGTCTCCCACCTCAAAATGTCTCTCAACCCTGTGCATGTCTGCATACATTTTTTGTTGATTTTGGGCAGTCTACAAATTATCTTTGAGAGCCTTAAGGATGTCTTGGCTCTCCTGTATCCAATCTTTGGCCCTTGGGGCCCTGTTGTCTCCAAAAACAAGGTTAGCAAAAGATAAAGCATCATATCCATATAAAGCACAGAAAGGTGACATACCAATAGACATATGGTAGGTAGTATTGTAGCAATACTCCCCCAGGTGCAACCATCTCATCCAAGCTCACTGCTGCCCTATCACATAGTTCCGCAAGTATCCCTCCAACCACTTATTAACTATCTCGGTCTGCCCATTTGTCTGAGGGTGGTAGCTGGTACTGGGAGTGAGCTTTGTGCCCACCAACTGGAAGAGTTGCTGCCAAAATGCCCCCATGAAGTGATTGTCCCTGTCATTGACTATGGTCTTGAGGAGACCATGCAACCTGAAAATATCTTTGAAGAATAGCTCCGCAACTTGCGAAGTAGTGTACTTGGGAAAGATAACAAAGAAGTGGGCATACTTCGTTAACCAATCCACCACTAGATATATACAGTCACGACCTGACACCATCAGAAGTCCTATGATGAAGTCCATCGAGATGCTCTCCCACTTCCCCTTAGAAATGGGAAGCGACTACGGTAACTTAGCGGGATGGGCCAACTCCCCCTTGATCCTCTGGCAGGCTTCACACTCCTACACATGCCTCAACACATCCCCCTTGAGGCCCCTCCAAGTGAAGTGCTCCCTAACTATCTTGTAAGTCTTCAGGAACCCTTGATGTCCTGATAGTGGCGAATCATGTGCTGCATGGAGAATCTTCCCCCTCAACTATGAACCAGGTACCAAATATATGCGCCCCTTGTAGTAAATGACATCATCCATCACCCGGTAGTGCTCATCCCCATGAGTACCATCCAAGATCTCACATGCCTATCGATCCTTGGAGTACTCCACCAAAAGCTGTGCCTTCCAATCATGGCAGATGCTCATGAGTGAAAGTGTCGTGGGCCTCCTGGATAGGGCATTTGCCACTATGTTTTGCTTGCCCTTGACATACTCTATGTCAAAATCGTAGGCCTGAATCTTGTTGACCCACTTCTGCTGCCTCTCATTGAGGCCCTTCTGCTCCAAAAAGTGGTGAAGACTGTTATGATCAGTCTTCACTCTGAACCTGTTGCCCACCAAGTACTGTCAGAATTTGGCCAATGCATGCATAATGGCCAACATCTCCTTGTCATAGATAGAGTACAACCTCTCATGACTAAGGAGCTTCCGACTCTCAAAAGCTATCGGGTGGCCTCCCTGTGACAATACTGCACCAATGCCCTCACCTGATGCATCACACTCCAAGGTGAATGGCTGTGTAAAATCAGGCAAAGTCAACATCAAACAACTGCTCATCACCTTCTTGAGGTGCTCAAATGTTGCCTGTGCCCTATCCGTCCATGCGAATGCCCCCTTCTTAGTCAAATCTGTGAGGGGTGCCGCTAGCTGTGAGAAGCCCTTTACGAACTTCCTGTAATATGTGCAAATGCCCACAAATCCCCTCAACTCAGTCACATTCCGGGGAACTGGCCAGTCCTGGATGGCTCTAATCTTCTCCTCATGCACCCACACTCCATCCTCTCCAATAATGTGCCCCAAGTAGAGCATCTCAGTCAACCCAAACTCACACTTGGACAACTTTGCATAAAACTGTTGCCCCTCCAAAATACGAAGCACCTCCTCTATATGTTGTAGGTGCTCCTCCCATGTCTTGTTGTAAATCAATATGTTGTCAAAGAACACCAACACGAACCTGCACAACTGCTTGCGGAACACATGGTTCATGCAAGACTGGAAAGTAGTAGGTGCATTGGTCAACCCAAAGGGCATAACCAAAAACTCAAAGTGGCCATAGTGACACTTGAAAGTTGTCTTAGGGATATCCTGATCCCTCACCCGAATCTGATGGTACCCTGATCGTAAATCTATCTTAGAGAAGTACTTGGCTCCTCTAAGCTCATCCATAAGCTCATCTATGCGGGGGATGGGGTATCTATTCTTCAAAGTCTTCTTATTAAGAGCCCTGTAGTCAATGCACATTTGCAACATACCATCCTTGTTCTTCACCAGAACAATTGATGAAGCGAAGGGACTAGCGCTAGGCCTAATGTGCCCCAACGCCAGTAACTCCTGAATAACTAGCTTAATCTCATCCCGACAGGCCTTGGCATGTCTGTATGGGGTTGTGATGACTGATTATACCCCTATCTCTAGCTTAGTAGTGTGCTCAAACCCCATGTCAGGTGTTCGCCCTGGTGGGATGTCTCCAAATGTTGCTAGATCTCTGTCTAGGATGGCCTGAACATCTAGATGTGGTGGTCGGGGCTGATCCCCTGCCTCTGAAATCGTCAACTCCATTGCCCACTCAATGTCTCCATGCCTCAGGTCTGCCTCCATCTTGTGTGCTGAAATTGTCTGTGGTGGATATGAGTGCATGCCCCTTAGCACAACTAACTTCCCATCCAGCCCCGTGAACTCCATCTCCAATCTCTGCCAATTTGTGGTAACTCGTCCAAGAGAATAGAGCCATTGGACACCCATCACCACATTGGTGTTCGGAACATCAACCACAAAGAAGTGGCAGTCACTGAATAGTTCCCCATGATCACCGTCAAAGAGGGAACATACCGGGTGCACTGCATGGTCTTGTCCCCTGGCACAAGGACTAAGAAGCCCTCAAAAGTCTCCGTGGGAATGCCCCTCCTCTTTACCATCTGTGCATCAATAAAGTTGTGGGTAGCCCCACTGTCCACCAATACTGAGACACACTGCCCTTGCATTGTGCCTCTGATCCTTAAGGTCAAATATCTGGGAACCCCTCACAATGAAGCAAACACTCCCCCAACAGGTGTGAAAGATGCACCCCCAAGTGGTGGTGCTGGAGGTGGTCCTCCCCTGATCTACATCACCCTCATGGTCGCTGTCAGAGAAGACCTCAATATAATGGGCCTTGCTCGTGGTGCATTTGTGGCCTGGGGCCCAAGGCTCCTGGTAGGTGAAGCATAGCTTCCTCCTCCAGAGGTCCCTCCTAGTCTCCTCATCCAACCTCCCACGTGTCGGTGCCTCATGCTGTGGTGGAGGCCTAGTGTTTTTGCCCCTCTGCTAGAATATGGGTGTTGTGGGTGCCTATGCTCTGGTCCTGGGAACCGCATCCTACAAGTCCCGGGCTCTTCCTATTGCATCCTGTAATGTGGTGGGCCTTTTGGATCTCACCAATCCCCTCAGTAGCTTTGCGAACCCCTCCACAAATAAGAAAACTCTCCTAGTCTCCGATAAATCTTTCACCATCATTGATACCCTTAGAAACTAAGAGATATATGTCTCGACACTACTGGTTTGCTTGAGATGTGTCAACTCTTTGAAGTGCTCCTCAGGGTCTCTCCTCTCAAAACGCTCCAACACCCTCTGTGTGAACTCCTCATAGGCAATAATACCTGCATGCCCCAAAGTAGCCAATCCATGGAACCACCAATCATGAGCCTCTCCCTCCAAGTGCAAAGTGGCAATCTTGATTGCCTCCATCTCTGTCATTTGGTTAAGCTGGAAATAGACATCCAACTTCTCAACCCATGCCCTAGCTGAGCTCTTAGAAGAGCCGTCAAAAGTTGGAAGGAATAACCTTCCCATCGTGTGTTGCAAATCAGTGCCATGCACATAAGCTCCCCCACTCAACCCCTTGTTCTTGTTGTTATTCTTGAGCTGGCAAAAATCTTTGAAGGTGATGGCATCTCTAAAATCAACCCCATATGACTGGTACTCCAAAGTAGTCTCCCATGGGCATATCCTCCTGCCCCTATTGCCCCTCTATACGAGATGCTAGAAATGTAGGGATAGTCAACCTGGGTGGTGTGCTATAGATGTGGGCCGTATTGTGTGGGTGGTTTGTGGCCTGATGGTTCAAGTGTCCCTGGTGGTGTGAGGTGCCTGAACCCTCTCCCAAATGGATGTCTCCTTGGCTACCCTTACCCCTGTTATTACTGCTATTATGCTGTCTCAACTCATCAATACCCTTGGCCAAATCATTGATAACCTTCAAGAGGCTATGGGAAAAGTCCTCCTCTTTCCTATCTCTGTCATTAGGATTATCCTCCATGTTTGGTTTCTCAACCTCTTACTCAAGGGTTTCTGGGTCAAGGGTAATCTGTAGCTATCTTTCCTTGCTTTTGTACTTATGTCTCCCGTAAGTGATATTCTGCTTGTCCTCTGTTGTCATAGAATGAAGGGTTTCCCACAAGCTAAGCCAAGATTATGGCTCTGATACCACTGTAATATTTTGTTTGGGCTTGCTACTGTGAGCTAATCAAGAACCTAGGTGTAGAATGGCTGCCAAAGTGCAAGTACAAGCTCCCTCTGAATGCATGTGTTGGCCCAATAAATCTGCTACTGTTGACTAAGTAAAAATGGCTGTGTAATGCTCCAAACTGCTCCAAAATAGCTGAAACTTTGGCAAACCCCCTATCTCAACCTGCTCCACCAAACCCAAAAAGGATTTGGCCACCCGAATGGACTCCCGAAAACCCACAAAATGGTGCGAGTTGCCCAGAGAGACTGGCTACATGCACTTCATGGAATAATGCTAGCAAGCCCTCCAAAATGCTAGAAAAAACCAACCAAACACTCCTCTGGATGCCTATGCAAAATCCCAACTCAAATCAACCCCAAATGCCTATCCTCTTTGCTCCCACGAATTGCTCAGGAAATGCCTCTACGCAAGCTTGCGTAGGCCCTAGAAATGTGCCAATATCATTGCAAAATCCCACAGATATAAGCCCAGCTAGTACCCCGAATCGCTAGCAAATAATAATCCAAATCTCTCTCTGGAAGCCCGAAAAAAGATGTTCTCCACAACTAGCTCTCCCAAGAAGTGCAAATTCTCCTACTACGTCCTGTTTGTTGAGGAAACTGCACGAAAACTCCTAAAAGCCTGCTTGAACTTCTCCCCAATGTAGTGTAGATGACCTCTAGGGTTGGCATTGTTGAAAATAGTGTAACTAGGTTTAGGTTTCATCATGTCAAATATTGTAACGATGTATTTTTTGTATTAAGAATTTTTTATTGTTTCTTGAGACATGGGTTTCATGCTCAATAAGTTTTGGCTCCAATTGAGAGTCTTAGATGAGTCATGTAAAAATGAAGGCAGTCATGTATCATTACTCGTGTAAATATAATTGATGTAAGTCAAGAACCCTTCTAGATCATCAATGAAAAACTCCAACATGTACCCATGGATTTGTTGCAAAGAAACCGCTTGAAGAAATGCTGGAAACCTCTTATTACCACGTCAGCTAAATCAAGAATCACGTCGGCTAAAAGGATCACATCGGCTTAATGGTAAGGAGGCAAGCCTATATATAGGGTGCATTGACACCTCTTCAAGATATAGCTACTTCATTTCTCATTCGTGAATACAAGCGAAGTGAAAGGATCAATGATAAGGGTAGCTGCAGTCGTTGGGGAGGTCTGTTCCCTCATTCGCAAGCTTGTTCTCTATTGTGGCATTCTGATCCGGGTTGCGGCATTCTAATCCGAGTTAGGGCATCTCATTTCTTGTGTATGTTGTTGAGTTGAAGGTCTGATCTAGCCGAATTTGCAAGGAGAAAATCACTGTCGTAAAGATCGAAGATATCGTAGGTCTAGAAGAGCCCTAACCCTACTCACATATATGTCTAGACTCTGATATAAAAGGGTTCTGTTCTCGCTGTATTGGGGTAGTCACTGTTTTAGCATTACAAAGCCTTGAAACAAGCTCCAATCATCATTCTGTCGAAGTATGGAGGATCTTCATGTAGTGCAAGGATAGAGAGAGGCTAGAAGAGCCTATTCGAGTCTATCATTGCTAACTGTCATGATCATGCTACATACCTAATTCTCTGCAAAAGTATACAATACGTTTGGGGACATGTTTGGAGGTATTGTCATTTGAGGTTGAAGGCATTTTCTGAGTTAATGTTTGAGTCATGTAATTTCTCAATAAAGATTCTATAAGAAATTGTTCAAAGGGTTTTTCCTCTCAAGCTTAGGAGAGCTTTTTTCCCTGGCTTGGTGCCAATATTTTGTGTAGTTGTGTATTCTCATCTTTTTGTTTTGGTAACTGGTTGAAGATAATAATTCATATAGACAATAAAAGGCAGAATTCAAAGTAATAAGATCTCAAGCAGTTGTCATAGTTAAGAGAAAGCAAATATTCATATTGCCCTTCAATTTCTCAACAAGCACTCCTAGGGTGAGATTTTCGCATGAAAACCTCATGTGGTAAGCATCACTATGTAGTCTTGGCTAAACAACTCAAGAGAACAATAGAGACAATGTAAAATGATCAAAAAGTCCCAAATGGAGGCTCTCTCCTCATACTTATACTTGCTAGCCACACCTTCCTTCTCTCTCCTCCAATTCACTTTGCCTCCCTTTTCTTCTCCTCCCACAAATGCATACTAGCTTAAGGGGTGCGAATTCCCCTTTGGGTGGCCCCCACTTCCCACTAGCATTTTAATCTTTCCCTTTTTCTAATGTTTGGCTATGCTTTCTCCCACAAAATGAAGTAATTCTCCCTTTTCCACCCACTTATCCTAAGTTGAGCCAAAAATTAATATTACTTAGACAAAATTGCAAAATTGGTGTAGCTGCTAGGTGAATTTAAGTAGAGGGGACATCACACTCCAAGTGCTCTTGAACTATGGTTCCATCTTGCAAATTACACTACTTTCGTTTGTTGTCCCAAGTCACTTATGTTCTATCATTCTTTGCTGCCTCACAATAATTGGACAACAACCTCAAGTTGTAGAGCACAAAAACCAGTCTTCGCTCTGTTAGTGTCTACATTTAGGTTGTTTCTCTTCACATTGTGGACGAAGTTGTAGGTGCTCCAATGCCTTTCTACAAAAGACGTCTTAACTACTTGTGAAAGCACCCCCATTACTAATATAGTAGATGTGTTGTAAAGGAGTTATATAGATTCTAGCGGTTTTCAACCTATCTTGATCATTAGTTTCATGTAGGCTAGCAAATGCTCCATGTTGACTAATATACATACTCAATTTGCTTCATTTTTCAGCACACTCCTCTTCATTAGGGATCAACTTGTGTAAACATTTACCCATTAACTACCTTTAGGTTTGTTTGTGCTTTTTTTTTTTAAATACACCCCTAGGTGTTTGTTGGGCCAACAAAGTTGGAAATAATGTTTGGGTGTGAGGACATATGCTAGGGCATGGAGTAGAACATTCAAATTATGCCTCCTTTTGACCACATGTTTATGAATGTCATCACTCAAAATTTCATCTCTAGGCTCAACAATATCTATGATTTAGCCTAACATGTTGTCCATTTGTTGACACACCTCCCCAGCCATGGGCTAATCTATATATGTGAACGAAATCATATTATAAATGGGCTTGGTGAACTGGAAAAGCATGCCTAACCTAAGCCCAAACATGGATGATCAAGAACGGTGCCATCCACCTCCTAAAATTCATGCCTATTAGATGTAGATGCAGTCTTGTCTTTCAAACCTTGCCATGAATAACTTGAGTCTGTACTAGCCAATGCCTCTCTTTCCTTCAAAAGGCAAGTGAAGGTGAGGTGATAGCTAGCAAATTTGGTCTTTGCGATCATAAGTAGCTCCAACTTAGAGGGATTGCATGAAATGTAGTTGGCAGGCTATAATTGGTATTAAAGTTTATTATTTTCTTCAGTTTCTTGTATAATGTACCAATCCACTTATAATTATGGTTATTCATCATAACGATATCATGCACAGAGACGTTCAATGTTTGAACCAAACATGCTAACCAAAATATGATAGCGTACATATCCTCAATTAGTAGCATTACCAGGAATGACTTGAATGACATTATATGACCCAATCTCTTTAATGGTTTTAATTAAGGGTTCTTCAATATTAGTAATAGTCTTACAATGATTTGATTAGTTGGCTGAAAAAAGGACCTCACCACTACTCAACATACAAAGAATATTTATCAATGGCCCTCCTTTAACATTTTGTCCAACCATTAGATACAATGGATACTCCATATTTAGTCCATTCATTTGTAAATTTCCCCATAGCACTATGGATTTTTGTTTTTTCCCTATCATGTCCCATTATTTTAGCTTTGTTATACCTAGGGTTCCTATATCCTTTAAGGGCACTGTTAATGGCTTATACCATTTCATGCCAATAGGGTGATTGAAGAGCATTGAATGGTATGCACATGTATAGAGGACCCTAAATTTTTTTGCATCCACATCATCCCTAAAACATTGGTCAAGGAAATCTAATATTGTTCTATGCCCTAAATGCATGGGAAACTAGCATGGGGGGATGAGAATTGATCATCAAACATTCTATGAGAGCTTCAGGTCTGAGATTCAATCATGATTTCTTGGATTTGTTTTATGTAACCTTCTGTTCATTCCTATATCTGTTTCTCTCTTTCATTGGTGTTTGATCACATGTTTTGACCCTTATAGTCTTGCTTTCATCACATTGCATATTACATAATCCCATAGAGATGCCTTCTCACATGGGTATATGAGCTCTTGTAAGTTGATTTACAATGAGAGCATAAAAATATTGTGGTTCCACCCCGTTTTCCTTTTGCAAGCTTTATCACATACTTTCACAAGGCTGCTGAACTCTTTATGTTTCTCCCCATCATCATGGCCAGTTTCATGATCATCATGCCCTTCCATTTCTTCCTCTCCATGGTATGTGCCACTGCCACTGCCTACTTCTAGTTCTTTGCCATCATTGGTGTTTCAGTTTCCCAACACCACCAGCATAATAAAATGAAACCTAAAGGATAAACCGCATACCTATCATGCTTCTTGAGAATAACTTGTTGCTTGCAATAGAATGATGGACGAGAAAAGGGAAAAAGTAGAAGAGAACATTCAAATATTCAACATAGAAAATCTACTAGTTTACAACAAATGGAAAACAAATTTAAAAGTGACAAGAATGGTATTTATACCTCACCTCTTCAGCTCTTCGATATTGGTTGAATGTAACTATGGCATTTTCCAGTCTCCCTTCCAAGCTCTCTGAAAAGGCAGCTTCAATTTCCCTTCCTGGTCTCATAAATATGCTCCTCAAAAACTAGCAAGAAATCCACTCAAAACCTTGGCGAAATGAGTGATACTAGTAAAATATGATAAATAGAATGAGAGAAAATGGAGTAATTGAATGTTTTAAGCCATAAGAAAGCCCTAGCGGCCTAGCCATGCCTACATCAACCTTTGGGAACCTTGTCTCGGTTATCCCAACCAAAATATTCTCAAGTTTCCCTAGCCATGTGGGCAGGGAGTGATTGTCTTCACTCTTAGGAGCATTCTGGGAGTGTTTTGGGAGTGCCTGGGGAATGTTCTGGGAGCATTGCTCCCAAAGCAGTCACTGAATGCTCCCCAAGGAGGCAGGGAGCAAGGTTTTGGGTAAGGGAGTGAGCTCCAGAAATTCACTCCTAGGAGGGAGGATTCAGGAAGCAATGTAGGTGCAACATATCAAAAGGATTCAGGAAGCAATGTAGGTGCAACATATCAAAAGGATTCAGGAAGCAATGTAGGTGCAACATATAAAAAATCGAAGTCGCAACTTTTTTCGAGAGTTAAGAATTGACATGATTTCACCCTCTTTTCCCTCTTTGCCTCTTTTCATTTTATATCATAAACTCATTTCAAATAAATATTGTCTGTGAAATGCGATGAAGTTTCTGATTCTTTTTCTATATGCATACTATGAATTGTTTTTGGTGCTTTCATGCATTTTTCTGAATCTCCATACTTTTGTTGTACTCATAGGATGACTTCCTACTTTTGAAATATATGTTGCAACTATTGTTTCAAAGCTACAAAGAAGTTTAGATTTTGTGCTTCTCTTCCTCTTGTGTGATTAGATTGTGTTTCCTTTCCTCTACTTAGTGGGGTATCTTTTTGATATGCATTGTTTGGATGCCTTGCAGTGCTAAGCTCATCAATATTTATCGAGATTGTCACCATATAAATGCTGCTACTGGATTAAATGATCCAGCTGTTGCCCAAGGAATTTCAGATCTTGTTTACGACAATAAAGTGGCACAAACTCAATCTCCATCAATCAGCAATGAAACAGCAAATGCTTGGGCTGCAAGTCTTGGTGATGATTTATGGGGTAACGATGCACCGGGTGTTAATTTGGTGAGAAACTTTATTATAATTTTCTTTTTACATTTTGACATTGTTTCTTTTATTCTGTCTAGGAATATTCAGCTATTTTAACTTGTCAGTAGATATTTCTAAGATACAACAATCAACTATATGATCAAGTTCCGAAGTCTAGAAGCTAATTGTCTGATAATAATGCTGCGGGGGATGGTAAACATAGAAACACATTAAATGATGCATCCCTTCTACGTATCCAAAGTATCAATAGATGTTAGTTATTTTTATCAAACAATGTCATGGATATGTAGATGCATACATACACATTTGTATGCAAGTATATATAGTACATAGGTACACTGATCCTAAGATAGCTATTCTTGATTCAGTAATTGCTCTCTCTGAAAGAGATTAATTTGTCTCACTTCTATCGTTGACAATTCCCAACTGATGCCTAATTTTTGGGTGTTGTAATCGAGTATACCTTCTGATGCTGATGGAATTTCAGTTATTTTGTTTCCAGACATTAGTTTTTTGCTAAAATTCTTGAATGATATCACTTATAGAAGATATTGATAGGTTCACACAGACATATTTGATAGAATATATATTTTCAAATAATTGTCAATATCCATGAAACATAGTAATGGATAAACATTAAGGGAAGTGGACGTTTATGAAACATCGGAAGAACCTCAATATGAAAAGAGGTTGACGATGAAGAAAGTCATTGTTTTGGGGGGATCCATTTCATATTTTGAAAACAAATGTATTTTTTACACTTTCTTCTACAGGATATCTATTATGAAAACAAAATGGTGATAAATTTTCAAAGCTTCAAATTTTATCAATCACTTGTCTTGTGTTGAATTTCCACAACCTTGGGTGTAGGATAGAATCTTAAAATCTTTGATGCTACCAAACCAAGAATCTCAACGATACTACTTTGCACAATAGAATATAAACAACAGTAAATCACATATGCACAGAATGTAGACAACATTTTACAGTTTTCAACCCAACTTCATTATATTAAACAACATATAATACAACAGTCTAGGGCTCTCGTACCAGGGATAATGGCCCTCATACATCCAGTAGTACACGATACTCTGACCATCTAGTTGTAGCATGCTTTATCAGCTCCTCTCGGTTGTACCCTGTACCTGCCCAATCCTTCGGCTCCCGATTTGCCGCGCCTACCGCTATCAATGCTCCAAGTCCATCGGGCCACTGAACATCGGCGGGCAATCTGCTCACTAGTTGATTGTTCGTCCATCAACACATCAACAGATCGAGACTCGTGTTGAGTTTTCACAGCTCCACTTGTGAAAAACTCTTAATCTGCACATTGCTACTCTTGAACTACTCAGGGACTTCAACCCACTATGGTTTTCCTGTGCTGCTCCAATGAAGACCAACATAGGGCACGAAGGGCTACCACCTATCACTGCAAGATGTTCATCTCCCACAATGAACGCGGGCTGGGAGAACTGCCCATCATCTGTTGTAGAAGTCCTTCTCCACACACAAGTCTCAGGCTCCACAAACTTCTCCTAGTTGATCAAACCCTTGAGCTCAACAACTGCCTCTCTCGCAACTACCTTTGTCCATCAAGGTGTTGCTCACCGGGCTCCAACTTGGACACTATCACACTATCCTCCAATAGGCCATAAGTGCCCAATCACGTCCACACTTGGCCTACTCTCACGTTGCCCTCCAACAGTCCATGAGTGACCAAGTCCACGCTGTAGCATCTGCACCTAGTTAGGGTATCCTCACACCTAGGAGACCCTTGCACCCAATTGCCATTAGAGTTCTCATCAACTGCTCCTTGCTTCTACAATAGATGAGCTATTGCACAAATCTAGGCACTAATCTTCATTGTGGAAACTGCCCACTGGTTAGGGCTTCTAACATGCCACGCCAGCCCTACCTTCTTGGCATCCATAGGCTACAACAACTCTGATCCAATCTGGTCAACAAACTGTGACCCAACACACCTCCAACCACTGCTCCAAATTAGTTTGTACTACTGCAACAAGTCTGCTTCTGTTAGTGACTGGTTAGGGCACCCACAAGCTGCAACAACCCTTAGAACAGTCACCAAACAACCCTTAAATGACTGCGACCTCTCCTAGTATAGGTCTCCTCCACCTTGCTGAAAGGATAGGGCATAGAACAACCCTCAACTAGCTCCATGCTTGCCCTCACTGAGATGCTATGGCCTGTGGCCTAGCACTTAGTCTTGCTGTAGCACAAAGCACCCTCCAAACATAGATTTAACCCCATACAAGGCCTCCAAACAGACCTGTTAGTCTCTCTGCCTCCACGCTGCTAGATAGGGCTTCAATTAACCCCACAACAGCCCTATGCATAACCTTTCTGTGTGGATAAGGGCTTGTGGCCTTACCACAGGTCTATCCTCCTTCCATGACCTGTTGAGACAAGGGTTCCAACCCTCGATGCAGACCTTAAACAACCTACAAACATTACCTCTGCCCTCGACTCCCTTCCTGCAATCTTGATCTCCAAAAGTAGCCCTGAAACAATCCTTAAATCACCTCGTTGTCCAGTCTTTTGGTGTGGCCTTCAAGCACAAGGCCTCGACCCTTCCTCCAGCAAGACTTTGCCTCCAACCAGCCCTTGGTTGCCTACATAAACCCTTAAAACAAAACCTCCTCTTGCTGTGTCTAGGGCACAAAGATAATCCTCCTCCAATGAGTCTTTCTTTTGAGAATGCGTTGCACAAATGGATGAGAGAAATGACTCTCCATCACCCTCTATTTATACTAAAGAGAGGGGCTCCTTCCAATGTCACTCTAGGGCTGTCCAACTTGTTAAGAGGCTTATTTAACCCAAGCCGACCTTTACACATATGGTGTAAACCCACTCATGACCTTCAAAAATTCATAACTCCTTAACGACAACTCAGAATCATGTGTTAGAATTGTCTCGCTGAGAGCTATCATCCTGATCCATCATATGTCGAAAACTTGTCACGGTTTTGGCCCAAACATCCATGGGTGCAAAACCCTAGGCTTGGGTTCTAAGCACACAAGCCTACTTGTGGCGCTTTGACCTCCAACCCTCAAACACTAGGGCTTGGAGTACCTCCCAAGCTACACAAATCAATAGTCGCTCTTAGCGACGGAGGTACTTCCAAGACTAGGAAGTAACCATCATCATTCGACGACGACACTAGCCGATCTGTGCCTCATCATTGCAGCATACCCTGTAGATGAATCCAGAAATCTCGGTAGTGCCTTTGCCTCATCATATCTGATCCTGAAGATCTCAAACTTCCATAGGGTTGCTCCCTCTAAGGCTAGACTCCCTCTGAGCCTACATGATCTCCACTGGCTCAATTCTGCAAGCACAAATTCTCCTGGATCAAATACCACTCGTGCAAATCCCACCAATCTTGGATTTGCAAGATCATGATCCGATGAAGACTCTAGCTTGCCAACCTATATTCCATCACATGAAGCCATCTCGATCAACCTGATCTCGTCCATGCCAAAGAAACCCTCAAGCTGTCCCAACTACTCATGACAAGACATATGACGTCCACGATCTACAAACTGCCACACAACATACTGAAGTGCACCAATTTCACCATCGATCCACCATAACTCCAAGCCCATCTCATCATGTAGTTTATCAAGACCACATCTCCATGTCCTCAGTTGAACCCTCTACTCCATGATCTAGACATCCACACCTCCCTTTGAGTTGCTTCGCTGTGCACACTCTGATTCACTGTCCCTCAAAGTAGCTCAGATACCCTTTGATACCATGTTGAATTTCCATGACCATGGGTCTAGGATAGAATCTTGAAATCTCTGACACTACCAGACCAACAATCTCAACGATACTATTTTGCACAACAGAATATAAATAGTAGTCAATCACATATGCAAAAAATATCGATAACTTTTTACAGTTTTCAACCCAACTTCGTTATATTACACAACATATAATACAACAATCTAGGGCTCTCGTACTAGGGATAATGGCCCTCATACATCCACTAGTACAAGATGCAAAACA
Organism: Pinus tabuliformis; assembly: GCA_031772625.1. Lineage (NCBI taxonomy): Eukaryota > Viridiplantae > Streptophyta > Pinopsida > Pinales > Pinaceae > Pinus > Pinus tabuliformis. The sequence continues at coordinate 21,273,504 of CM062813.1, forward strand.
AGATACTTTGACCATATGGCTGTAGCATGCTCTCTCAGCTCTTCTTGGTCGTACCCTGTACCCGCCCGGACCTTCGGCTCTCGATCTGCAGCTCTTGCCTCTATCAATTCTCCAAGTCCATCTGGCCACTGAACCTCGACTACCAATCTGCTCACTAGTTGATCGTTCGTCCATTAGCGCATCAACACATTGAGACTCGTGTCAAGTTGTTCATAGCTCCACTTGTGAACAACTCTTAATCTGCGCACTGCTGCTCCTCAGCTACTGAGGGACTTCAACCCACTATGGTTTTCTTGCGCCGCATCGATGAAGACCGACACAGGGCATGGAGGGCTGCCACCTATCACTGCAAGATGTCCATTTCCCACAATGAACACAGGCTAGGAGGACTGCCCATCCTTTGTTGTAGACGTCCTTCTCAAAATAGAAGTCACTACTGCTGGTTGATCAGACCCTTGAGCTCAACAACTGCCTCTCTCGCAACTACCTATGTCCATCAAGGTGTTGCTCATCGGGCTCCAACTTGGACTCTATCATGCCGTCCTTCAGCAGGCCATAAGTGCCTAATCACGTCCACACTTGGTCCACTCTCACGCTGCCCTCCAACAGTCCATGAGTGACCAAGTCCACACTATAGCATCTGCACCTAGTTAGGGCATCCTCACACCTAGGAGACCCTTACACATGGCTGCCATCAGACTTCTCATTTGTTGATTAGTGGTTGTCATTGATGTCAACCCAAGCAGCACCATGGGCTACCCCGATCTTGCAAGTGCATTTTGAATTGACAACTTACTCTATTCTGAGTCAAGGATATCCTAGATGGATTCTACTTGTCGAGATGTTTCTGTTGATATATGGCACACCAAGTAATTCTTCACGGTTTGAGAGATATTCATGTTTGAAGTTAGTAACCCTAGTTAGTGGGCTAAAACCCTATGGGGTTGTGGCATGGCACTCATAATTGGTTGTGGTCATTGAATAGTCAATAATTAATAATATATTTTTTGCTCCTAAAATCCCTCCAACGTTCACTTGTTGAGGACCCTCTCAACTCAAGACATTCATATAAATAATGACCCTCATATCCTCCTTTAGGAGGGATTTTTTGGCTTAAAACAAGTCATTGTGGCATTTTCGATTTAACTCCTTTTTTTTTACGAAGCTTCAGAAGCTGAAATTAAAACCCATTTGAGTTGAAATCTTGATGAGCCTTGTGACCGAATTTTAGATCTTGGTTTGCTATATTTTCGGAGATATGATTTGAGGAAGTTAGGGTTTTGCAGGCTCCTAAATTCCATGTCAAACAGGTGATGTTGAGAAAATCGTCATAACTTTCTCTCTGAGCATGGATTCAAATTTTGTAAATAGTCACAGAAAGAGGAGGGACTGTAGTTTGTTGAGCAGCGTTTTCAGGCCCGAAGGTCGCAACAGTGACACGTGGCACTTTGTATAAGTTCACTCTATTGAACCAATCTATAATCAGGTCATCGTGGGAGATTGGGCATAACTCTTTCTTGAAGAATTCAATCTTGATCAGACCTGTGGGGTTGGAAAGAGGACTTAGAGTGCTAGCACAGGACGAAATTGCAGACCTTGGTGATCCGAAATTACATAGATACAACAGATTCAATATCAAGCTTCTAGAAGGAAAGAAAAATCATGCATTCAAGGATCACTGCAGTAAGGATCACACATCAACAGTCAAGGGTAAGTCTCCTACAGTAAGGTATGTATGATTAGTGTTTACATTTGAATTTTGAGTATCATCTCTAGCATATGTTTTTGCAGGACAACGTAAGTATATATAGTGTCTCAGTTATATCTCTATGTCTCTATATGTCACAATTATTTTTTCGGATGTCTTATTCTTGATGCTACACATTTTATGCTACATATTCTTGATGCTACACCAAGTTTGCTAAATCTATATGATGTTGTAAGTTCATGTTACTTGTCTTGTCATAGTTGATAGAATGGTCTCTGTTATTGTACTTAGAACTTGGTGTATCAAAAGTCTAGGGTCTGTCATTAGTTTTTATTGTATATAACTTTAGGTCAATTTTGGATATAGTCTTGCATAGAGTCGAGGCCTATATCAAGAGTGGGAGTCTTTGTCTACTGCTGCAACAAGTCAACAAAAAAAGTGGCAAGCACACTTCATGTACATGTTGTATTTATTCATTATTATGCACTTACATGTGTTTTGCAGGTAGAGGTAAGTTGAAGGGTATTTTGTTTTTTTTTGTCATTGGTTTCGCTAGACAAATTTTGCATGTAGGTAGAAGAAGATTCAAGTACAACAAATTCAAGCAAGAATTCATGCGTAGAAGTATCAAATCAAAGGAAGCATTGCAGCGGGACATCCTTTGAAGACATGACAGCAATCCATATATTGTGAAGAAGTGTCAGGGCCAAGAGTCATCATTGTAAAAGAGTCATCATTGTGAAGATTGTAAAAGAGTCATTTGTGAAAGAGTCATTTTGCCTAGAGTTGAAGAGGCAGTGTTGGGAGGTATAGGAGTCACTCTTGGGATGATGTCATGGTTGGGTTGCAAGTCATAGAGTGATTGGGTATTCTGTCAAGTACACGAAAAACATTGTACACCTTATTGTATGTCCCTGGTTTGGGAATCCATAGTCTTGTCTTATTTCAGTCATTATAGGGTGGCAGGGAGGTGCTAGGGAGGTGTATGAAGTCGCGTACAGGTTGGGGCCTGTGAACACTTCAGGGTGGTAGGGTAGTGCTAGGGCGAGTTGTGGCTCGCTAGGGTGTTGGGGCATCCATTTAGTTGATTATTGAAGAAACCAGGGCATTGGGGCGTCCTTCCAGTAGGAGCTGGAGAAGAATGCTTTTCTAGAATTCTTGGAAGTTGTTGCTTTCATTTCAGTTGGGGCTGAAGTTTAAAGAATTTATTAGAAAAGCGTTTGGTGGTTTTTGACTCGAAGGGGGTTTTCCACCTAAAATTGTTGTGTCTACTGTGTTCTTTTATTTACTATTATTACTGCATAAACATTAATAATAATTGAAGATTAACTAATTCTCTGAAAAGATTTAAAAGTGCTAATTGCTAAGGAACATTGATTCACCCCCCTTTTAGTATTTCCAACATCATCAACTGCCCTTTGCTTCTGCAATAAAGGAGCTATTGCACAAATCTGGGCACCAATCTTCATTGCGGAAACTGCCCACTAGTTAAGGATTTTAACATGCCACGTTAGCCCTACCTCCTTGGCTTCCACACGCTGCAACAACTCTGATCCAACCTGGTCAACAAATTGTGACCCAACACACCTCCAACCGTTGCTCCAAATTATTTGTTATTGCTGCAACAAGTCTACTTATGTTAGTGACTGGTTAGGGCACCCACAAGCTGCAACAACCCTTAGAAAAGTCACCAACCAACCCTTAAATGACTGCGGCCTGCCTAGTACAGGTCTCCTCCACCTTGCTGAAAGGATAGGGCATAGAACAACCCTCAACTAGCTCCATGCTTGCCCTCACTGAGATGATATGGCCTGCAACCTAGCGCTTAGTCTTGCTGTAGCACAAAACACCCCCCAAACACAGATTTAACCCCGTACAAGGCCTTCAAATAGTCCTATTAGTCTCTCTGCCTCCACGTTGCTAGATAGGGCTTCAATTAACCCCACAACAACCCTATGCATAGCCTTTTTGTGTGGATAAGGGCCTGCGGCCTTACCACAGGTCTATCCTCCTTCCATGACCTGTTGAGATAGAGGTTCCAGCCCTCAACGCAGCCCTTAAACAACCTACAAACCTTACCTCTGCCCTCGGCTCCCTTCCTGCAATCTCGGCCTCCAAAACTAGCCCTGAAACAGTCCTCAAATCACCTCGTTGTCCAGTCTTTTGGTGCGGCCTTCAAGCACAGGGCCTCGACCCTTCCTCCAGCAAGACTTGGCCTCCAACTAGCCCTTGGTCACCTGCATAAACCCTTAAAACAAAACCTCCTCTTGTTGTGGGTAGGGCACAAAGATAATCCTCTTCCAACGAGTCTTCCTTTTGAGAATGCACAAATGGATGGGAGAAATGACTATCCATCGCCCTTTATTTATACTAAAGAGAGGGGCTCCTTTCAATATCACTCTAGAGCTGTCCAACTTGTCAAGAGGCTTATTTAACCCAAGTCGACCTTGACACATATGGTGTAAACCCAGTCATGACCTTCAAAAATTCATAACTCAGTGACAACTCAAAATCGGATGATTCGCGTTGCGCTAGAATTGTCTCGCTAAGAGCTATCATCTCAATCCATCATATGTCGAAAACCCGTCACGGTTTTGGCCCAAACATCTATGGATGCAAAACCCCAGGCTTGGGTTTTAAGGCCGCAAGCCTACTTGTGGTGCTTTGACCTCCAACCCTCGAACACTAGGGCTTGGAGTACCTCCCAAGCTACACAAATCAACATCTTGCAGTCTCCTTTGCTTCTTGTGTACTTGTCTATGGTCCATGAACTTTATAGATATCATGGTTGAGCTTTATTTAGTCATTTCTCATTTTGTTAAATTATATGAGTTGTTTGAATTTAGAATTGGCAAAGATAAAACATATTTGAGGCTTGTAGATGGTTAATATTTAGAAGTGAAAGCAGTGGCATCTAATGGAACCAAAGGAAACCCCATATTCTGCATAACTGAGTCACAAGAGCTCTATAGAGAGATAACCCTAGTGTCCTTCAGAGAGAAAAGAAGGCCCAAGTACAAGTGTGCTACACAAGGGAGGGGCAAGTTCTCATAAAAAAAGAATGTTTGATCACAATGATTTCCAATGATATAGGTCCCCTTAAGCATAAAACACTTTAGATGAGAGATATCAAGAAGATCAGAAGATGATACAATATAAATAGGAGTTGTCATGTATTTATACACAACTCAATTAGGGTGCTACCCCAAGAGGGGTTAACGAGCCTATGTGTAGAAGTATGACTAGGTCGGCTTTAACTACTCCCTAGTATTACAATATATGATGATAATTGATCGAAGGTTGGCCTTGATCACCCCAAAACAAGAGTAATTGGTGTAGATGGGAAGTCATCATAATCATCTTTGAATAATGAAATGGAATTGATACAAGCATTGACATTTGCAACACAAGCATTAGATAAGCCGCAAACAAGAGCTTCATCATTTACAACATGAGATTTGATGAGGTATTGGCAAAAGCATGCTAAAGTAGTTTAAAGATATTCACAATAGGAAGGCTCGCTAAGTCATAAATAGACTCCTTATCAGCCACAAGAGTTTTCTTACATATTGTAGGAACAATACCTAGTTGAGTACTCATAGAAGTAGGATTAGGACCAATTTCATAATCTGAAGGAGAAAGGTCCAATAAGACACGATAAATGTAATCTAAAAGAGGATTTTCATCGTAATGAGAAGAGGCATGATCCATGGAAACATGCGAGAACCATTTGAAGAATCTTGTCAAAATCGTGGGAGAGATCTTGGTAGGTTGTGAGTAGGAAGCTCATGAAAAGTGGTCCCTATTTATCCATCCAATTAGTGAGTGGTGGGATCATAGAAGCAGTACCCCTAAAAAGCTTCATTGCATCCAATGAAGTTGGTGTAGGATTCTGAAGATGCTACTATGTTTTTCCCTTTAGTAGCAATATGTGCCCATGTACGAGATCCAAAAAATACAAAATGTGAATTAAAGGTCTGTTTCCAAACCATTTCTCATACAAAGTGATTCCTTCAACAACATGAGTAAGGTTCTAATTAATGATATGGGTTGCACAAGCGACTGCCTCCCCTAGAAAGTAGGCTTCTTCTTTTGGATTGAAGCATGTAGTGAGCCATCTGCCTATTGGCCATATTGTTTTGTTTGGCTACTCAATTTTGTAGTAGAAGTGTTGAGATCCATAAGAGAGAAGAGTTGAATGGAACCACCGACAAGCCTTAAAAGCTACAATAAATGGTGAAAATTAAAGCACTAGGGCGAGGCATGGAGGGAAAGACAGGAGAAGTGAAAAAAACAAATTGAATTGTTATGTGTACAATACCAACAATGTAAGAGGATATTCACAAAAGAAAGAATACACGAATAATATGGAAGAGTGAGAGGAGATTTCCAAAACTTAGACACTTATTCTATTTTATATATAGAGTATTGTCGAAAAAATTGGCATAGGCCAAAAATCACCGAGGGTCCAAAATACAACTTATTAGTAACATCAATGAAAAATCAACAAAAGCATTAAAATATACAAAATAATAATAATAATAATATTATTATTATTATTATTTTTTTCCCTAAATTTTAAAATATAAACCAACAACAACATCAAAGAAACACATTAGCATATAAATATGGAAAAAACACCGATATATATGATGTAGTGGATGCCAAATAAAAGTTGATGCATCAAAGTCGATACTAAATCTTGAACGCTAATCATTGTCCAATCAAGGACTCAAAGGTGGACAACCAATGCAAAATGACATCAAATATCTAAATGAATATCGTCATTATGTGTCATTTACAGTAAAAAATCTAATAGTTGGCTATCTAGTATCAATTCCCTCTCCCCCTTTTATGGGAGAAGGTCATAACTTGCTTGCCTCTAGAAGATCCTATGCCATCTGTTTGACATGGATTGTTGTTGTTGTTGTATGAATTTGTGTAGAAGGCGGTGTTGATGTTTTTGCATCACCTTCGGTGTTGTTGAAGTGCTCCTTTTCCGCCCATGCTTGTTGCTTCTCTCTTGCGCACACTTGTTGCTACTACTCCTTTAACCACTCAAGTTCCTCCTCCATAATAGGTGCCTCACACTTGATTGTCCACTTAGACAATACGTTAATATTGTCAAGGAAATGTGGTCAACATCAAGTATGTTTGCCTCACCCATAATCAAAGGTTGTAGTGGACATAAAGCTAATTATTAAGACATTGGAAATCTAACCTCTAAGAGTGCCATAATAAATTTAATGTGTGTTAAGGTTCATAACCATAAATTATAATAAGTAATTGCTTAGTTGAAATTCTAAACTATGGTGTTTCTTTGAGCATATTTTTTCAAGGGAACTCCAATTGCGCTTGCATCCTAAAGTGCTGTATGTTTGGTCAAGGACCAAAATGGAAAATTTCCATAAAGGTGGCACTTTTGCATTGTGATTTTGCCATGAAACATCTATGACAAGTAAGAGAAAAAACTAAAGTTACATTTCATTATAGTGGAAAATAGGAAATTAAAAAAAGATAGTTCAACTTTCAAATAATATGCGTGATTAAATTTGCCTGTGCAGGGCAGCGCAATAGGCAAGAGCCGTGAAAATGAAGTGTTTTGTACCAAGAGATTCAAGGTTCAAATCATCTCGACTTACCCGTGTCTGCAGAAGTGGTATACGTAGGCACCTAAGGGTTATAGTGGTAGCGGTCGTAGTCAACACCGTGTCATGCAAATACGAAACTTACCTAGTTGCTGATTCCTCTAGTCACCTAAAAAAATGCGATGAAATTTCTAAATTCTAATGGCTTACATGGCATCTAAATACACTTTTTTTGGACAAAACAGGTAAGAAAAATAGTTTCCTAGCATCTCGATACATCTACATCTCAATGATAAATTATTTTGTGAACATTCTCATCATCATTTGGAGATAGGTTAGGATCACCTTGCCGTTTAAATCAAAGCTGCATGAGTAAGTATAGGCGAGGTTGAAGAAAAATGTTGTTGCTTGAATGGGATGAAGGAGCATCCTAGTGCATCAACTATTGTCAAATCTAATATCTTCATGTATTTTCCATATCCAAGGATACCATTGTACATATTATAAGATCGGATAGTTTTTTTGGCCCCATTCATGGTCTCATACAAGTAGCCCATTGTGGGATTATCCCTGTCAATTTTGTGGAGAACCTTTATTGAAGGTTTGCTAAATATGCACACTTCTCGCACGCCTTCCCAGAAGGAATTGGCGTACACTAGGTTAATGATGGCTCTCCCATCCAGTCTTGTGCTAAATGTGCAATCATGCCACTCATCACAAACAAACACTTGCATCAAATCAAAATGGCATTTAGGCATACATTGAAGGGAAATGAAGTTGATGGCAAAACATGTGATTGTAGGATGTTGAAATATAACTAGTGTCAGTCTTCATAATTGAATATGATGTCATGACTTGATGTAATCATTGAAAAGAAAAGAAAATTATTTATTTTGTAAAAAATTATTTATTGTAAATGGGTTTCTTGCCCATGGTTTTAGTTCTAGGTCAAGCACCCATTGTGTGCTCTATGGTTTGTACAATGAGTCAAGTCAAATTCATAATGTAAAGTCCCTTGGAGGGCTCTTGTATCAATGTAAAGGAAATATTTTTGTCATAAAAAAGTCAGAATCCACCAAAGGAATCAGGTCGGCTAGTTCTAAAGGTCGGCCTAGAAGAGGCTTGAGGACCCACCCCAAAGCTATATATTGAGGAGAATTAGTCCTCCATTTGAGATACAACACGTTTGGTTTTCTTGAGCAAGTCTGATGTTATAGATCTGACCCAGAAATACTATAGATCTGATATGAAAATATAAGACAATGCAAATAAACCCAATAATAAGATGAAATGATTCTTTATTGATCAAACCCTTAAGGTAGGGCAACACCATACATTCACTCCTTAAAGAAGGAGAACACTCCACAAGCCATATGCTTGTTCATACAATAATCCTTGACAATATTCCTTCACATGGAGTCTCTAGCCTCTATATAGGCCTCATACATACAATACCATGGGCTATTACCATGGTTCCCTCATACCACCAACTAATACCATGGGCCCATTACATTATTATTAACTACTTGTGGTCCCTTACATGATATGGGTTAACCACTTTATTTATTACTATGGCCCATCCCATTATTACATTATTACCTTGGGTACCTCCTTTGGTACCCCATATTATCCCCCCCTAGGTATATAACACTCCACCCCCCTTAGCATGTTTCGTCCCCGAAACATGGGAAGAACACAAATAATAAGATCTACTCAAAAGAGTAGTCCACTGGTACCATGCACGTGCATCTAGCCATCCAAGAGAAAGGTGAACCCTCGATCTCGCTGGTGCCTCGCTTGCTTGAGATGGAAGTTGACCATGGCAGCTGTTTTGTGTTGATATGTAGTAGGTGGATCTTCGCTCCTCGCTATCCTTCATACGGGAGTTGTTGTCCTTGTGGCTAATTGGTTGCCATCTTGTTGGTTGTTTTCTTGCGGGGTGATGTGGGTGATGATATGTTAAAGTTTTAACCCACGGTGTCTTTTTCTTTAATTCACCCTGCTGTGGTGCCTGTTGTGGTGTCTTATTTTCCAATATGACTTCAACCACTGAGCTCTCATCTGAGGTACCTTTAACCTTGTCTGCTTCAGCCGCTGTTTGTGTTTGATTGTCGATCATCAAAGGCTCATCATCCGATATGTCAGTCCCTGGAACATCTTCTGCGTCAGCCTCCATGTACTCTACCTGTTTATTGATGGAAATATCCTGTAATGTAATTTTCTTCTTTTTATACTAGAGCTTCAAGAATTTCTTTTGCACATTAATATTGTTAGTACCCACAGATTCCATCCAAGGATATCCCAAAACAACATCCATATTATCCATCTCTGAAGTATAAAAATCGCCATGCAACACATACTTATCCATAGAAATCTTCAAATCCTTATACAATTGAACATCCTCATCATCCACCTGTGCGTTTTCAATGTGTTTTGCAGGAACTTGCAATTTTTTTACCAAATTAACATTGATGAAATTATGCTTGCAACTAGGATTTATAGAAACAATGATCTTCTCTTTCTGAATCAATCCATGAACCTGCAATAAGGATATACCAGTAGGAAATAGCCCCACATGTTTCTCCTTATATTGTTTTCTCGCATGAGACCATCTGTCTAAAAGTAATTTTTCAAATTCTTCATTGGGCAGGTTGAAACACTTCTTTTGGTTAAGTAATCCCCACCATGTGGCTGCCTCATCTTCAAATTTAGACAGTGCCACCCATTTCCAATTGTGTCTAAATAACCTTTTGTATTCATTTATGTGTTCTTCAATAATAGGACCCTTATCATTCCCTGTAAAAAATTCCTTGCTAGAAGCCATGAAGGTTTGGAAAAAATTCACTTACTTGGCGAAAATTTGAAATTGTCACAGTTGAGTCAATATTGCTCAGAATTCGTATTATGACCTGTTTTCGGAAATGGAACAATCATTTTGCATCTTACCCATGTGATAGAAATCTTGATACAGGCACTAGAATTTCAGATCTGCGCTGCAACTCTCCCGCCGTCACCAAAATTTCTGCAAAAAGACCTGATTTTAAATCAGCAATATCTCCCTCATCCGGACTCTGATTCGACTGATTTTTTTTTTGAAATTAGGTATTTTTTCACAAAGATTCCAGATTTACCATTAGATTTGGCAGATCTTGCACCAGGACGTCCAGATCTGTGCCGTAAACTCGCTGCCCTAAAAAATTGTCTGCAACCCCACTGATTTTTAAATCAGCGATATCTCCTTCATCTGAACTCCGATTCAACCAATTTTTTTTTTGAAATCGGCAATTTTTTCACATAGAATCCAGGTTTGCAATTAGATTTTGCAGTTCTTGCACCAAAACGTATAGATCTGATCTGCAAACTCGTCGCCCCCGAAATCCTGCAAAAATAAAAAAAAATTCTCCACTTTTGCCCAAGAAAGTGCTCTGATACCACTTGTTATAGATCTGACCCAAAAATATATGTTAATAGAATTAAACCAAGAAGTAACAAGATAGAAATAGATAGAAATGATTCACTTTATTAATCAAAAGTGGTATTAGAGCACTTTCTTGGGCAAAAAAGTGGAGAATTTTTGTTTTTTTTTTTTGCAGGATTTCGTGGGCGGCGAGTTTGCAGATCAGATCTGTACGTTTTGGTGTAAGATCTGCAAAATATAATTATAGATCTGGATTCTATGTGAAAAAATACCCGATTTCAAAAAAAAATTGGTCGAATCGGATTTCGGATGAAGGAGATATCGCTGATTTAGAAATCAGTGGTGTTGCAGACAATTTTTTGGGGCAGCAAATTTGCAGCGCAGATATGGACGTCTTGGTGCAAGATATGCAAAATTTAATTGTAGATCTGGATTCTTTGTGAAAAAATACTCAATTTCAAAAACAAAATCAGTCGAATCGGAGTCTGGATGAGGAAGATATCGCTGATTTAAAATCAATGTTTTTTTTCAGAAATTTTGGTGACGGCGGGAGAGTAGCAGCGCAGATCTGAAATTCTAGTGCCTGGATTAGGATTTCTATCATATGGGTAGATGTAGAATGGTTGTTCCATTTCCAAAAACAGGTCATAATAGAGATTCTGAGCAATATTGACGGAATTGTGACCATTTCAAATTTTCGCCAATTTTTTTTGTGATGGCGGGCCCAGATCAGAATTTGAGGGACTTGTATAAATTTGATGGCTCTCATCTAGCCAAATGGCTAGTAGGAATGGAGAAATTTTTTAGATTGCATTACATCATGAATGATGAGACTCAACTGAGTGTGGGAACAATGTACTTGGACAATGAAAGACGACAATGGTGGAAATGGCATCAACGTTACTATCGAAGGCCCTTGACTTGGGACATATTCACAAAAGCTCTTATGGACCACTTTGACCGTAAAACTAATCTTGTGGATAAGCTCACACAGACAGACACATAGCCTAGCAAAGATTTTATTGTTACAGGAAAGAAGGAAACCAAGGAACCAAAAGGGTTATTTTCGCCTGGTATCTCCTTATTGCAGGTTCATGGATTGATTCAGAATGAGAAAATCATTATGTCTATAAATCTGAGTTGCAAGCAAAATCTCATAAATGTCAACTTTGCAAAAAAATTGCAAGTTCCAGCAAAACACATTGAAAACACAGGTGGATGATAAGGATGTTCAATTGTATAAGGATTTGAAGATTTCTATGGATAAGTATGTGTTGCATGGTGATTTTTATGCTTCAGATATGGATAACATGGATGTTGTTTTTGGGATACCCTTGGATGGAATTAGTGGGTACTATCAATATTAATGTGCAGAAGAAATTCCTGAAGCTCTGGTATAAAAAGAAGAAAATTACATTACAAGATATTTCCATCAATAAACAGGTAGAGTCCACGAACGTTGAAGCAGAAGATGTCCCAGGGACTGACATATCAAATGATGAGCCTTTGCTGATTGGCAATCAAAGACAAACAGAGGCTGAAGCAGAAAAGGTTACAGGTACATCAGATGAGGGTTCAGTGGTTGAAGTCATATTGGAAAAGAAGACACCACAACAGGCACCACAACAGGGTGAATTAAAGAAAAAGACACCGTGGGTTAAAACTTCAACATATCATCACCCACATCACCCCACAAGAAAACAACCAACAAGATGGCAACCAATTAGCCACAAGGACAACAACCCCCGTATGATGGATAGCAAGGAGCGAAGATCCACCTACTACACATCAGCACAGAAGAGCTGCCACGGTCAACTTCCATCTCAAGCAAGCGAGGCACCAGCGAGATCGAGGGTTCACCTTTCTCTTGGATGGATAGATGCACGTGCATGGTACCAGTGGACTACTCTTTTGAGTAGATCTTATTATTTGTGTTCTTCCCATGTTTCGGGGACGAAACATGCTAAGGGGGGTGGAATGTTATATACCTAGGGGGATAATATGGGGTACCAAGGGAGGTACCCAAGGTAATAATGTAATAATGGGATGGGTGATAGTAATAAATAAGGTGGTTAACCCATATCATGTAAGGGACCACAAGTAGTTAGTAATAATGTAATGGGCCCATGGTATTAGTTTGATGGTATGAGGGAACCATGGTAATGACCCATGGTATTGTATGTATGAGGCCTATATAGAGGCTAGAGACTCCACATCAAGAATTGTGAAGGATTATTGTATGAACAGGCATATGGCTTGTGGAGTGTTCTCCTTCCTTAAGGAGTGAATGTATGGTGTTGCCCTACCTTAAGGGTTTTGATCAATAAATAATCATTTCATATTATTTCTGGGTTTATTTGCATTGTCTTATATTTTTATATCAGATCTATAATATTTCTAGGTTAGATCTATAACAAGTGGTATCAGAGTTATAACAAGTGGAATCAGAGCTATAACAAGTCATCTGGGTTTATTTACATTGTCATATCAGATCTATAATATTTCTGGGTTAAATCTAATAGATCTAACCCAGAATATAAGAGAAATAACAAATATACCCAATAATAACAAGATTGAAATAGATAGAAATGCTTCTTTATTGATCAAACCCTTAAAGGTAGGGCAACACCATACATTCACTCCTTAAGGAAGGAGAACACTCCACAAGCCATATGCCTGTTCATACAATAATCCTTGACTATATTCCTTCACATGGAGTCTCTAGCCTCTATAGGCCTCATACATACAATACCATGGGCCCATTACATTATTATTAACTACTTGTGGTCCCTTACATGATATGGGTTAACCACCTTATTTATTACTATGGCCCATCCCATTATTACATTATTACCTTGGGTACCTCCCTTGGTACCCCATATTACCCCCCCTTAGGTATATAACATCTGAGGCATAGCAAGGAGTGCGAAGAAGAATAGGACAAACAAGAAGGAAGACGTCATTTGATCTTGGATCTTAGCTAATCTACTCTCTCTTTGGCAATCAATTTTTTTGTGGAAGAACAAAAGTTATGTAGGTCTGAAATTTTGCAAGAAGGAGCAAGTCTGTTTCTCTATTTGGGTCGCTGACCTGATTTCTTGGTGGATGGTCTAGTGTTAAGGTCTTGGAAGTCTTCATTGAATTGATTCTATAAGAAGATATTTTTGTGGGTTTTCCTCTCTAGGAGAGGTTTCGGCCCTGGCTAGCAGCCTACATCTGGTGTTCTTGTGTTTGCATTGTGATTTTCTGATTGGCATTTGTCTTGATGATGAACATAACTAAATACTGATGAAAACGTCCTAATATAAATCACAAGAAAATTTCAAGGATTAAAGAGAAATCAAGTTAATAAATACTCTAACTCTTTGCCCTAGATTTCTCAACATAGGTTCCAACAACTCCTTGTTTCTTGTGATTTTTCACATGAAGCTAAGAACAAATGCGTGGCTATATGTGATGTTCTTATCCCAAACAATGACCTTCTTGACAACATATATTCTTCCCACATCCTCAAGCATCAAATCAATGCAAAAATGAATAACACATGGAGTCCAGAATAATGTGTGTTGCCACTCTATTAGCAACTTGTTGACAACCACATAATCTGTTATTGTTTGCACAGCATATCACAAATCAATCTCTTGGATATACCCATCCAACAATTCAAACAACAATGTTGCATCTTTAACATGCTTTGATGCATCAGTGGATTTAATAAATATTTTAGCCATAAGACAATCTAATGAAAAATTAACAAAGGTCCTATCCTTAGCATCTATCCAACCATCATACATCATTATGCATCTAGTGGCCTCTCATTACTTCTTTAGGTCCTCCAATATAGTATCCTTGTTTGCTTGAGAAGCCTTAGGACCTATTTTAGCAGTATGAGGACTAAAGGATAAGGACCTAATGTTTTGGAAGAGCTAGTAGAAAGCTTTGGAGCTTGAGGACAAATCGTGGCTTCATACATGAGCTATATGATATTGAACCCATACACTGGTGGTAGGTTTGATTTGATAAGCATTAGTGTAATTTGGAGGTAGTCAAATGAGGATTGTTAATTAGACTCATTAATCAAAGGTCCAAGTGTTAAAATAAGATCATTGTTTCACTATCAAGATGTATAAGCAAGTGTCAAGTTGAGAGGAATATGGGTGAAATGAATGGTGCGGCACAAACGCAAAAGGTCACAAGGAATCTCAAGGGTCCATGTTGAGGGATTGTAAATACATGATGTTGAATTGGAGAGAGAGAGTGTTGAAATGTAACTAGGTTTGGTCTTCATTAAATGTATTTGAGTCATTTTGTAATGTACCTGTCAATTGAATAAGGAAAATAATTTTTATTATTATTATTGTGACTTATTAAAGCATGGGTTTCATGCTTGGGTCACCATGGTTTAGGTCAAAGTCCCCATTGAGGACTTCTACGATTTATTTTGAGTCAATAGAGTCATTGTACTTTTAAAGAGACCCTTCTTGGAATCATGTAAAAAGGTTAAGCATTGAGTCAAATGTAATTTATATATCCTCCACATCAAGTCGACCTAAGGACATCAATTCGACCTCCCTTGAAGCCTATACATAGAAGAAAGTCGAATTTATTTGGAGCACTTCATCTCACACAAGTTTGATATCTCTAATGAAGCTGGGAAGTGCGAAGTCTGAAGCTGGGAAGCCAAAAGAAGTGCGAGTTGGGTGAAGTTTATGGAGAAGAAAAAAATCAAAATTTTGGTGCCTCTCTCTCTGTGTTTCATGCCCTAGATTGGGAGATCGAAGTCTTCCAAGTTTCACTGATGCCGGACGCTGCTGCTTAGTCAAAGTTGCTGGAAAAAGGTCGAAGATCTGGGAGGCTGACTTGGTGTGGAGGGTGTTGGAAAATCAGAAAGGTAGTAAAGATTTCCTCGTTCTTGATAATTACTTGTGATGCTACTTAATATTATGATTCTTTATATCTTCTTTCTTTAGTTCATCAAGCAATTGCCAGAAGAAACAACACATAAAACAATGGACATAAGATTGTAGGCACATGCCAGGGCAAAACCCCTCTCGAGGGGAAAACATAGTCAAAGTAATTCTTCCTTTCAATAGTATTCCTTGTTGAAGGAAATGTAACTAGGTTTGGTCTTCATAAATGTACTTTTTATATTTGTATTTATTCAAGAAAAGAAATATTATTTTATAATATGTGTCAATGAGTTTCTTGCAAATTGAAGTAGGTCTAGCACATGTTAAAGTGCTATAGGTAAATCAAAAGGTCAAAAGAATTATGTTAAAGACCTTAAGAGTATGTTACATTGTAGAAGAGTCAAAGAAGTAACGTCCAAGCAATGTCAAGTCCCCTCCTATGCAAAGGCACCATCAAAGAGTCTCCTTCAAGCATGTGACACTACCAAAGAAACCATCCGAAGTAAGCATAACAAGTCGGCTTGCAAACAGTCTACATGTTGGCCTTCTAGTCAGCCTAAAAGGAGGGACAATCCTCTATAAATAGAGGTTGTCCACTCCATTACAACGTTCACCAAGCAACTCTGAAATCTGCGAAGAGAAGAGGCTAGAAAAAGGGTAATAAAGGACAAAAAAGAGGTCTTCTAGGGAAGCGAAGGAAGGAGGAGAAAAGCAGAAGTGGAAAGGACTATTTTCTAGGGTTAAAACAATCACACATGTGAGAAAAGATAGTACAATCTGCAACTATATTAGCAGTAAGGTCACATTCACATGTTCATCATTGTTTGGGTTAGAAATTAGGCCTACAAGGCCTCTCAAGGCAAGCGAAGTAGACTCTCTCTCTATCGAAGGTAAAAGGATCCTAATTCTCTAGTGTACCTCTCTCATGTGCGAGAATTAGGGCTGCAGTGTTGTCACATTAAGGAGGATTGAAATGCTAGAAGAAGCACAAAATGCTAGGGAACGAAGTGCCTGAAGGAGGTGAACAAAGTGCCGGGGAAACATAGTGCAGAGAAAAGAAGGACCTGACTTGTGCTTGGAGGATCTTCTAGTCAAGGGTCTAGGGTTTGGCATTGATCAAGAAAGAAGCTTCAATAAGAGAAAACTTACCGAAGGGTTTTCCTCTCAAGAGAAGAGAGGTTTTGGCCATGGCAGAGAGCCAACATTTGTGTTCTTGTCTTTATGTTTTTAGTAGCAGTTTGATGAAACACACACACTAATAATAAGATGAAGATCAAGCTAAGATAATTGTAAAAGTGCTTCACAAATTGTTATCAAGTCAAGATGAATCACACTACAGCTAATTGCCCTAGATTCTTCAACATTCCTTGAGATTCTTCACACTAGACCTTCGATCAGACCTTCCCTCCACACCAAGTCAACCTCCAGAAGATTGACCTCTTCCCAGCAACTTCGACTATGCAGCAACTTGCGGCAGCTCATGACATCCGACAACAGTCCAACTTGGGAGACTTCGTTCTCCCAATCTAGAGCACGAAATAGAGAGAGACGACCACCAAAATTTTGATTTTCCTTGACTCCTTAGACTCCCCTAAACTCGCATTTACTTTGGCTTCCTTGCAACAGACTTTTCCTAGCTTCCTACTTCACACTCCTTCCCAACAAATAAATTTTCGCACCTCTTCCCAGTAGAGAGAGAATGAGAAGTGATGCTCCAAATGAATTCGTAGTCCTTCCTTTTATAGGCTTCTTGTGGGGTAGAATGGGTCCTTAGGCTGACTTGATCTTCTCTTAGGCTGACATGGTGTGGAGCTTCCATAATTCATATTGGACTGAATACTAAACTGATTTACATGATTCAAAAGCCCAAGAAGGGTCTCCTTAAATGTATAATAATTCTATAGACTCAGAATAAATCCTCAAAGTCCTCAATGGGGACTTTGACCTAAAACATGATGACCCAAGCATGAAACCCATGCTTTAATAAGTGACAATAATAATAGTAAAAATTCTCTTATTTATTCTTTTGACAAGTACGTTACATAATGACTCAAGTACATTATGGAAGATTGAACAGTTACTTTTTCCAACAAAGGGAAGGTCTGGTCTTTGTCTAAGGTGAAGAATGCTATTGAAAGGAAGAATTTTCTTGACTGAGTTTTCCCCTCGACGGGGGTTTTTCCCTAGCATAGTGCCTACATCTGGTGTCCATTGTTTTATGTGCTATTGCTTTGGTAATTGCTTGATGAATTAAAAGAAAGAAAGTATAAAGAATCGTAATAACAAATCAAGATCATCACAAGTAATTAGCAAGAATAAGAAAATCTTTCTGCCTTTCTGTTTTTCTAACATAATGACCCATTGCCACCTCAGTCAAGGTCCCCTGCTGTTTATGGACTTTCACTGACAGGAGGAGTCCCGGTAGGAAGGGAATCACTTAGGATGCATAAATCAATGATTTAGGTATGAAGTGATTCTACCAAGCCGTTTCAAGGAGAGACACAACAATGGCTCAATGCTTCAAGGAAGCTAACATGCTCTCCAAGAAAAGATTCAAGATGAAGAGTTCAAGACTTAGGGTTTTAGATATGATGACGATAATAAGTATGCCTAAGGTCAAGACTCTAAGAGATGAGGTAGGACCTCACAAAGAAGGTCTATGTGATGATTTGACACTTCCAAAAGGCCCTTTGCTCTCTTTGAGAGGATTAAGAAAAGCTTGCGCTAGACGTAGGGTTTTAATGAATGATTGTGGGAAGAAATGCTTCCAAGGTACTCACTAGGTCAAGGCAAGGGAAGAGAAAGGGTTTCTTGAGATTTATTCCAACGAATACTAAGCTCATACAACCCTTAAAGAAGTCCCCAAGGTGAAAGAGGAAGACCTAGGTTTTGCCTGTTAGTGTAGCACCTAGGGTCATGGATGAAACTTGGGTGGATGCCCACCAAACTTGTAGCATAGGTAGCCTAGCCTTGAGCTTGATGTTTGGACCCTTAGATTTCTGAAACACCTCACTGAAAAATAGTTCAACCACTTGTGAGGCCGAGGATTGGGCTGAAATAGCGAAGAAGTGGGCAAATTTCTTCAATTTGTCAACCACCACGTATATGTAGTCCTTGCCTTGGACTGTAGGCAACCTGGTGATAAAATCCATCGAGATGCTCTCCCATTTCCCCTCAGGGATATGAAGAGGTTGTAGCAACTCAGCAGGGTGTGTCTGTTCACCCTTGTTCCTTTGGCACATATCACACTCTCAGACATGCCTCAGAACATCATCATTAAGGACCCTCCATGCAAAGCGCTCCCTGATAGTCCTGTATGTCTTGGTGAACCCCTGATGCCTTGCTAACGATGAGTCATGGGCAACCTGCATGATCTTCTCCCTCGGCTCGGAGTTGGGCACTAAATAAATCCGGTCTCGATAGTAAATCACCTCGTTCATCAGCCTGTACCAGTCATCCATCACAGCACCATCAAGGACCTCACATAAAAATCGGTCCTTGGAGTACTCCACTAGCAACTGCGCCCTCTAATTTGGCGCAATGCTCATCAATGAAATGGTGGCTGACCTCCTAGACAACGCATCAACTACCACATTGTGCCTACCCTTGTCATACTTAATGTCAAAGTTGTATGCCTGCAGCTTGCTCACCCACTTCTGTTGTCCCTCCTACAACGGTTTCTTCTCCAAAAAGAATCTGAGGCTATTGTGGTCTATCTTCACCCGGGACCTATTAGCCACCAAGTACTGTCTAAACTTGGCTAGCACATGCATGACCATTAGCATCTCTTTGTCGTATATGGAGTATAACTTCTCATGGGGAAGTAACTTCTGACTCTCAAAAGCTATCGGGTGCCCCTCCTGAGTCAAGACTGCTCCTATGCCCTCCCTTGATGCATTGCACTCAAGCACAAAGGGTTGTGCGAAATTTGGAAGTGCCAACCAGTGTTCCACGGGGACTCGCCCCCCCCTAGGGGTCTAGTTTCCTTGCTCCCCCACGCTCCGGGGACTTGGGGACGAGAAGGGGATGTTTCCCCACACCCCCAAAAATCAGGGTACGCAAGGGGACGTGCCAGGGGGACGTTTCCCTGTCTTGAGGAAATGTTTCTGAAAAGGAGGATGAGGGGGGTCATGAGGGGTCGTAGGGGGTCGTGGGGGCACAAGGGGGGATGAGAGGCCCGATTTTAAAAAAAGAAAATGGCTTAAAACGAAAATTTAATTTAATTATTTGTTAAAACGTAGGGTTTTAATATTATATGTTTTATGTTTTAAACTGTAAACCTCACACACACCTCACACCATTTGGCATTTGCATTCGCTCATCAGAACTCCTCCCATCTTCCGTTGAGTAGCATCCTACAAGCAGCTCCATGTCCTGACTCCTCCGTCGAGCAGCCCTCCAGTAAGCAGTGAGCAGTTCACGTCCTAAGAGCAATCCTCCAACGAGCAGCGAGCAGCACCTCTCCCCGTCTAGCAGCACCTCTCCTCGTTCCATCGCGGGCGGCACCTCTCCCCGTCGAGCAGCACCCTGTGTCACTTGCAAGTTGATTGTTGCGGTCCTGCCTGATTCCCTAAACGTTGACTGCTATAGGTAAGTAACAGAAATTAGAACTATTAGTAATTTTTTTTCATCTTTGATTTTTTTTTTTTTGTAATTTTGAAATCTGTGGTTGCGTTTCTTATTTTTTTTTTCATTTTTTTTTAAATTTACTGTATTTGATTTCTTCCTTGAGTGTTCCAACAGGAACTCTTCTTTCAAATTTGATACTGTAGCATTTTTTCCACACCTGTGACCCCATGTTAGAGTTCTCTTCTGTTGCACAAATAGTGTTCTTGATTTGCGGAATGGAATACTTTTATTAATCTTCACTTTTGACCTCAAATATTCTTCATTTCATCATTTGTTTTTTCTAAGGCAAGGGTTGCTCCAACACGTCAATAGAACTTAGGCTTACAGCTATGCAAGCACACCCTCAGCTACTGTTTTGGAGATGAGGTAGTCTTTGAGATCAGCCCATAGATTGATATGCAAATGGTGCCAAAATTACCATTTCCTTGTAGTCTTCACTGGGTGTAAAATGACTTGAACAATTCATTCTGATCAGTCTAGAGTCTAGACTCTGCAAAGATAGCAAAGCAGCTACAGGTCTCCCAATCATCAAGTCAAACCCTTATCTAACCACAATGAGTTGACAAACAGAAAATGACTTATGATGAAGTCTTCTTTCCCTTAGATTCTCCTGACCTTGCTATTGAGACTACAGATGGCACCATAGGTTTATTCTTCAGGACCAAAGACACCACTTGAATGTATCGCAACAACCCCTCTTCCGTTTGAATTTTGATCATAACCCTAATGCCTCTACCTTTGTTTCAGTGTCAGAATAAATATTAAATACCCGAACAGGAAACCCTTACTTGATGTACAAGATCAAGATGAGAACAACCATAGTATTGATTTCATTATGTAAATATTCATTGTTTAGTAATCAATGTTCATAGTAGGAAGTGGAACATGAATATGGTTTAAAGTTTAAAGTTTAATCATAATGTATGATGTATGATTATAAATTAGGATTTTAAATTTATATGATATTAGTCTTTAAATAATGATATTCATATCAATGATCATGCTTTGCAGCTTTTCAATTCAAACCCAATTGTCATGGTGGACTCAATTAATAAATTATATTTTATATTTATAAGTTTTTAAGACCCTAATGGCCCCCACCCCCCCCACGTTTCCTAAAAATTGGTGGAGAGCTTTTGCATAGCTCGCTCCCACGTATCCTCGCTCCCTCGCCCCCTTGTCCCGGAACCTTGGTGGAACATTGGTGCCAACACTGGGCAACTACTCATAACCTGTTTGAGGCGCTCAAAGGCCTCCTACACTCTATCTGTCCACTCAAATGCCCCCTTTTTTTTCAAATAAGTGAGGGGAGCAACGAATTGGGAGAAGCCCTTCAAGAACATCTTGTAGTAGGTACATATACCCATGAAACCTCTTAACTCTGTCACATTCTGGGGTACTGGCTAGTCCCGGATGGCCTTGATCTTCTCCTCATGCACTCTCACACCATCCTCCCCATTGATATGCCCCAGACAGAGCATCTCTGTCAATCCAAACTCGCACCTGGACAACTTGGCATGAAATTGTCGCTCCTCCAGAATACGCAACACTGTCTTCAAGTGTTGCAAGTGCTCCTCCTATAGATCAAAATATCATCGAAAAACACCAATACAAATTTCCGCAACTGCCCACGAAATACATGGTTCATGCAGGACTGGAAAGTGGCAGGTGCGTTGGTTAGCCCGAAGGGCATAACCAAGAACTCGAAGTGCCCATAGTGACACCTGAAAGCCGTCTTGGGGACGTCCTAGTCCCACACTCTGATCTTGGCGGTACCCCGAATGCAAGTCTATCTTGGAGAAAAACTTGGCCCCTGTCAGCTCATCTATGCATGGGATGGGGTAGTGGTTCTTTAGGGTCTTCTTTTTGAGGGCCCGGTAATCTATGCACATGCGTAATGTCCCATCCTTCTTCTTCACCAGGACAACTAATGAAGCAAAAGGGCTATAGCTAGGCCTAATATGCCCAAGTGCCAACAACTCATGAATGGCATGCTCAATCCCATCACTGTAAGCCGTGGGATGTCTGTACAGGGTGGTAATCATGGCCTGTACCCCCGACTCTAACTCAATCATGTGCTTGAATCCCCGGTCAGGTGGCTGCCTAGTGGTATGTCTCCAAACACTACAAGGTACCGGTCTAAGATGGCCTGTACGTCAGGGTGTGGTGGCCTGGGCTGACCCCCAGCCTTAGAAATTCCCAACTCCACCGCCCACTCAATGTAACCATGCCTTAGATCAGCCTCCATCCTGTGTGCTGAGACAGTCTGTTGAGGGTAAGAGTGCATGCCCCTAAGGACAACGAAGTTTCAATTTGACCTTGTAAACTCCATCTCCAACTTCCTCTAGTCAATAGTGATTCGACCAAGCGAATAGAGCCACTGGAAACCCATCACCACATTGGTGTCCGGTACATCCACCACGAAGAAATGATCTGTGACTGATTACTTCGACTTAACTTTATTAGAAATAAAGTTAAAGTGACTTTATAAGACTTTAAGTCATAAAGTGGCTTTGTGATTAATTAATGTAAAGGGGACTTAGGGGATAAAGTGACTTATTTCTCAATGAGAGATTAAATCGCCACCCTTGATCTCAATAGCTAAGATCTGATCTCAACCATTGGATCTTAAGGTTAGGTCTCTTTTCATTATGAGAGAACAAAAAGGAAAAGCAAAGGGGGAAAGGCGCAATTTGCACACTTTCTTCATGAGATTTGTAGAAGGTGAGAGAACAAAGTACAACAGTGGAAGGACAGTATGGCAAGTACAGCAGCAAGGCTACAGACACAAATTCAAAGGCAGAAGCTGAGCAGGCTGGCATGGATTTTGAGGAGAAAATTCAATGCATTTACTGCTGCAGACAGGGCACAGGATTCAAGGTAGTCTGGGCCACATTTATTGCACATTGACAGGCTCAGAAATCGAGGGGACTGACAGGCATTTATTTCTGTCAGAACTGGCACAAAATTTGAGGGTCTGGGCCACATTTATTGCAGTCTATAAGGCACAGAAATCTAGGAACAATGCCGCTGACTTTTGAGATAGTCAACATGAATTTCTGTGTGTTGTGCTGCGTGCATGATTTTTGGGGCAGCCTGGGTGTGTTTTCCGAGTGAGTTAGGATGATTTTCTAGAGACTGTCAGAGCACAAATTTTGAGGGAAACTGACAATTAATTGCTGTCAGATTGTACAATAGTGGTACAATTTTCTGAGTGAGTTGAGCACAAAAATGTAGGAGCTGTCAGGCACAAAATTCAAGGAGCAGCCACAACACATTTTGCAAGGAATTCTGAGCATGAAATCAGGGAGATAAGTTGACAGTGTGTGTTGTATTTAATTGCTGTAATAATTTCTCTGAAAGAAATAAAATCTCTCTCTCTCTCTCTCTGTTTTTCCCTACAGGGTGTTGTTAGGGTCATTAGAGCAGAAATCTTGTGTCAAAAATTGTGTGATTGCATGTATTATCTCAGCTAAAGGAAAAGAGTAGAGTAGGCTCATGTGTTTCCTGTTTTGAAAAATATTCATGTTTATGACAGCAGCATAAAACATGTGGGTTGGACATTAAACTTGATATGATTTCACAAAACTTGAAACCTGGTTGGGCCTAGAAACAAATTTTCTACATTTTGTTATTATTATTATTTTTATAATTTCGGAGCTGGGGACTTCTATGCTAGGGGCCCTCATGTCCGCCTTGATTTTCCCTATAATTTAGGGTTTCTCCCACATCTCCCCGCAGGCATGCTTCCTTGTCACTGAAACTTGGTGTAACATAGGTCGGACATCTGACTAATCAACCATGTGTGGTGGAAAGGTGTCTGGACTTACAACACCTTCATATATCTCGCTGTTATGGTGTGGAGGAGCATATGCTCTAGCTCCTGATGCTGTAGTACCTCCAGCTGTGGGGTCCCCTTGCAAGGACTATACAGTTCCACTCTAGCTCTTGATGTCTTCAGTTGTGGACAAAAGAAACTCTAGCTCTTGACACCTACAGCTGTGGAGTTGGAAGAGCTAAAAAATTAATTGCCAGTTTCGACAGTGGACATTAGCAACCCTATTGGTCAGGTACACCGTTAGCCTCATCTACCCATTCAGACAGAGTTGGAGCAGTTATCATGTTGCTCTCATAAAATGCTCTCAAGGCATCCCTCCAAAATCTAGCACCATCACATGAGGCAAGCTTCTCCTTCTCTATTCTTTTAACGAGTTAACAGTTCACTCCCAAGAAGATCTTTTGTTCTTCACATTCCCCCTTCTTGAATACATTTGGGGAGAAATTAGGCTGAGTTGAAATACAGGCATCACAAATTGGGTAAAAGGTGAAATGAAACTGATCCCTGTTAACTTTTTTACTCTAATTCAACTTAGGAAGTAATTTCAAATCAATCTTCCCCTTCCCAGGCTCACGAGGCACTAGGACTAAGCTGGGCATCCTCATTGAGCAAGAATTCCTTGAACCTTCCCTTGGGTACAATTTTGATAACTTCATTAACATCCTTCCAGGCTGTTTCCATCATCTGACCTTGGTCAGTATGGGTCCTTGTAAACATGAAACTGCACAAAGTTAGCTTTCCCGAATCCAGAGAACATCATGATATTTAAAAAGTCATCAACCACATAGTATTCTAACTTTTCTACTATTATTAAAAGGAAATAATTCAATGAATAATCAAGGAAATACGAAATCCATGACATAATTTCCCATCCAAGCATCAAAATGTTCATCATATCCTTTAAGGACCTAAAATGAAGTATCGATCAAAACAACAATAAGCGAGCAGAAGCGACAGCTATTATTATCACAACCATATTTGGTGCAATAATTTTATCACAATAGCGAAAATGATGAAAATATTACTCTATGGAGAAATATTCCGTATGTGAACCAAGTACCACCTTCTAATAATGTTGTTACACCCTTATAGGAAGCCAGGAAATTCTGTCTTTCTATATGTTCTTGGGTATCCCAATTTGTCATTTATTGAGCCTACTCTTTTGTTAAAACTGGATTGAACTTCTAGCTGTCACTTGCAGTTTGCAATACAAAGAACTTTTTTTGAAGCTATTTGTTTATGTTCTTATTTTTTTGGTGCATATGCCAACAAATTGCAGGTAAATGAATATCTTGCTGGAGCAGGTACTGATGCTCCTGAAGTAGAGGAAGAGAATATAACCTCTCGACCATCTGTCAATTACAATGATATCTGGGCGAAATCTCTTTTGGAAGCATCAGATGGGGAGGTATGCACTATAAATAGCTAACATAATTTTGGATATGAATAATCTTCACATTTACTCATTACATCCTTTGTGCAGCTTTTACTAGTTTTGTGCTCTATATGTACAGGAAGATGATGCACGATCATCTGGGGCTTCCTCACCTGAATCAACTGCATCATTTGAAACTTCGGCTTCCTCTCAGTTCCATTATCCTTCATTGTTCAGCTCAGGACCATCATCTCATGGCACAACTTCACGCTTAGTATGTTGCTAACCTTAATGTTTTCAAATGATTTGAGTTCTATGTAAAAGATGTATGACTCTGTTTGTAGTTTTAAATGACCGTTAATTTGTGCTCAGGTGGTTGGATCTGAGATCTGCATGCCATTGTAGTTATATCTTTAGAGGTTTTTCTGTGGAAATATTTAGGATATCTCTATTGCTTCTTTTAATCAAGAATAAATGTAATCCATCAGAATACTTTGCTTTCACATTTCCAGTGTTTCTCGTTTGTTCTGCAAACAAGATATACTATAAAGGATCTGTAGAAAATGGCTCCTTATCTGCATCAATTGGGGTGTACTTCACTAAGTAAAGTGTTTAAAAAGATATTCTATGCAAATTGTTCCTTGCAGCTTCTTTTGTCCATCTTTTGTTTCTTTATGATATTGCATCTCCATTCAAATCCATTTGCTTAGCATTTTTTTGAATGTAATATGTTCTGTTTAGAATCTGTATTTATTCCCAGTGTAACTAAAGTGTCTTGAATGAAATATTAAATGGCTTTGTTCATATTTGCTAATGATCTATTATTGACTATATAGCCCAGTTACCGCAAAATCTAGCAGGCCTTGGAGAGGGAAACCCTACAAGGCATAAACTAGACCAAGAGACAACAATGGGTTAGTGGTCCATTGTCACCACGGCCAAAGCCCCCTGCTCTTTACGGATTTTTACTGATTGGAGGAGTACTGTTATGAGATAAAAGGTCACCTATCTATGATGTTCTAGGTAGAGAGTATTAGGTGACTTGACTAGATCTTCTACAAGAAAGGCACAGCAATTGTTCGAGGCTCCAATAGGAGGCAATTTGCTTTCTATGTAAAGACCTAGGGCTACAAGCAAAGGTCAAGGATAATAGAAAAGGGTTCCAGCTATGTATATCAGCAAGGTCAAGGCTCATGAAACCTTCAAGAAGCCCCCGATTTGAAGTAAGATAAAAGTAGGGTTTCCCTCTTAGGGCAAACAACTAGGGAAAGAGAATTTATGGATGGAATTGAAGTGGATGCCTACCAAAAGGATAGATTTTGTGGAAAATGATATCCTCTTTGATGTTTAGGCCCTTCATCGCCAAGAATTCTACTTGCTTAGTGTTGAAAAATGTAACTAGGTTCAGTCTTAATAATTATCATTGTACTTGTGTCATTATATATTTCATGAAAAAACAAAAAGAAGAATAAGAAAAAATAGCATTTTGATTATTATTTCCTAGTCAAAACATGTTCTTCATGCTCTTAGGGTCATTTGAGTCAAGAAGAAAATATAATTGAGTTAAATTCCATTTGGAATCTTTGTAAGAAAAAGAACGAAAAATTTATTGAGTCAAAAGAGTCAAATTGTCCCCACAAGACCAAGTCAGCCCTCCAGGACATGTTGGCCTAGAAAAGGCACCCATTCAGCCATCTGGACAGCTATATATATACAAGAGACTTTGACCTCATTTGAGATCCATCATGCACTTCGATTTATGTGCAAAAGAAGGAGAATTTCGGCAAAGGAAAAAGAGAGAAAAAGAGAAGTAAAAGGAGAGAGCTCGTTTTTCTGCCATAGTTTTTTGCCCACATGTGCGAATTCCTGAGTTAGTTTCTGTGGTATTGCAGGCCCGAAATTACAGGGACGAGATTTCAGGGAGGTAGAAGTTTCAGGGATTGATCAAAATTTAGATGTTTGACCAACATTGAATTTGTTGACTTTGACTTGATGAAGAAGAATTGATGGAGGGCTGACTTGGGTCTATGTGGCAGTGTTTGTCTTGGTCTTGGGTCTTGGATATCTCACTTTGATCTGATTCTATAAGAAGAAGAATTTTATGGGTTTTCGCCTTGTTGGGTTTTTACCCTGGCTTGGAGAGCCTACATCTTGTGTTTTTTTGTTTCTTTATGATCTTCATGTACATTTTGGTAATTGCTTGATGATGAAGAACATAACATAATGATAATAAGCCAACAAACACTCACAAGTAATTATCATGAAAGAGAAATCAACCCTAATTTGCTGCCGTATTGGGTTTTCGACATGGAATCAAAGCTAAGGTTTATGGAAGGCAGTTTGAAGAACACATTTTGTTGGCACAATCATTGGACACACTTACATCAACTACATTGAAGGACACAAATTGCAGCAGTTATATCTATCAAGGAAGAAGACTTGAAGTAGCTACAACAACTCTCTCTCTTTGACATGTAAGTACCCTCCTATCACAACAAGGCTTCTAAAGTTTATGAAAAGCTGCCTGGCATAATTTCTGTAATACCAAGATCTCTAAGGCTATGATTACATTCATTTGAGTTTTATGTGAGCTTTTATCTTGGTGTGACATGGAAATTATTCTTCTACAACCTGTACCAAGACCTATCAAGCATCCGAATGTTCGATGATACTACTATAATGTTGAAGTTTCTAAGTTTACTTAGTTAGAAACCCTCCATGCACTTTATCTGATTTATTCCTACCTACTTGTTATTTTACTTAACAAGTTATTACAATGTAAATACTGAAAATAAACACTAGTGCATGCTCAACCTATTACAGGTCAACAACTAAAGGAAACAGAAACAATCACACCATATGACACCATTATTTTTGGACTAATGTCCTCGGAAAAACCCAATGTGGGAAAACCGGTGCAGCTATCTGAGGGTTTTCTTATTAAGGAATATCAGAGTACAATCTGGGTGCCGAAACTGGCCTACCCAACAGAGAATTTCCTTTGCAGTAATACCTCTCAGTTTCTGACAAATCTCCTGGCTGAAACCCCAGATAGTCTTTCTGGCAGCTCCTCAGTACCAATCTGCCCCAAAAACCCCAGCGTCAACCTCTCTCAGGACTGCGTCAACCCCTCTTTGGCCAACGCTAGCCCTGCGTCACCCTAGATGGGTCTGTGTCAGCCTTAGGAGGCCCTGTGTTAGCCCTCTGGCCCTTTGTGTTAATCACTCTGGCCTCTCTGAGGCTCTGCGCAACTCCCGGCTGCCTCTGCATGGCCCTGCGTGAGCCTTGGATGGCTCTGCGTCACTCTCCCTGGCTACTGTGCTGCTCTCTCGACACTATCTCTGCCTCTCTGTCTCTCTGTACCCAATGCCCCTCAGCTGCAACTCCCGATCACTAATTCTATCTCTCTTAGCAAACCTCGCTCTAGAGAATAGAATGATTGATCACTCTGGTGTGTTCCTCAAGTAATGCTCAAGCCTCCTCTTATACTTTTCTCGTTGACAAATCAACGACTGAGATTAAGTCCCTAATCAACGGCTAAGACTAGATCTGGCTTGATCCATGTCTTTTGGACCATTCTAACACAATTTTATATTAATTCACATTACTATTTTAATTTCCCTAAGTTTAGACTTAGGGACTCCATTAAAAATATTAATTACTTTAACATCTCCCTAACTGTTTAGAATCTGCCCAAACCCTTTTCGAGTATTGGAGATTTCATGTGCCCTAACCTCTCCACCAAATTTTGTGGCTAGAGCACATCCGATGCTATCCCAAATCAACATACAAGACATCCAAAGTCTCTCTGTACTACCAATTATAATACAATTTACATAAGGACTATGTAAGAAAGTTCTAGGCATCAGAATCCTAGAAATGAAGCAGATCTAAAACATATGGTGGCAATTATGAACGGTCAAAAATTCTTTGATGATTTAGACAATGTTTCTAGGCCACTTTGCAAGGGAAAAACTCTTATCTAGGGGAAAACCCAATCAAAATCTCTTCCTTATATAGTTTTCTTGAGACTCTTCAACCTAGACACAGATATCCTCCAACCACTAAGTTAGCCTCCTCTTCCAGCAACTTCGACCTAGAACTTCGACCTTGAAGAAGCAGCACTTCTGCCCAACAAATCGATAATTTTGGCCTTCTAGCAGTAGAATCTTTGATCCAACACTTTCAGAATTTCGACCCTTCCAGCAGTAAAACTTTGATCTAATGATTGGCCCAATAACTTTGCATACGAGAGAGAAAGAGATACCCAAAAACTTCGACCTTGATCCTTCCAACACTTCTTCTTCTTCTTCTTGGAATTTCACACTTTTTTGCTTCCTTCTCTTGGATATCGAACTTGTGAGAGAGATGCTCCAAATGAGTTCAAACTACTTGTATATATAGGATTTAGGTGAGGTCAAATTTCCCTGTTTGAGGATGACTTGATCTCCTTGAGGCCGACTTGGTGTGGAGGTGTCAAATACCTAATTTGACTCAATAATAAATCTTTTTACATGATTCAAAAGCCCAAGAAGGGTCTCATAAAATGTACAATGACTCTAATGATTCAATATAAATCCTAGGAGTCCACAATGGGGACTTTGACTAATAAAAGATGACCCAAGCATGAAACCCATGCTTTAATAAGTCATTGTAATAATCTAAAAAAATTTCTTTTTTATTCTTTTGACAATTACATTACATAATGATTCAAATAAATTTATGAAGATTGAACCTAGGTACATTCTTCAACACATATGCCATTTACAATACATGAAGTTTCAAGGTTATGTTTGATGCGAAGTTCTTCTCATGTATATAATCCAAATTCTGCCATGACAACTATGCAAGTTCCAGTAGACATCTCCTGTGGTATCTTTCTCCGAAATGAAGCAAGTCCTTCAACAATATAAATATCTTTTGTCAACAAGCCTAGGCAAGAATTCATGAGAACTATTTGAAGCATCCAAATCTTACAAAAGATTGAACGAGATAAGAAGGTTAAGAACTTGTAAGACATCTGAATTTATGGATGGTATCCTCTTAAATGCATCAATGCTGATATGAAATAATACTGTTGGGAATCATGATTGCCGTTAGACCAAAACCTGCAGGTTTTAGTTAACAATCGCATCGCCAGAGATAAGGATCCATGAGAGGTGGTTAGTCCATGTCACGAAACGCACAGGGAGTGTTGGTTTATCCAATGTCCAACAATCTCCCCCCCAACGCAAGCCGTGTGTGTATCGAACTCGTGACTTACACTCTGATACCACTTGTTGGGAATCACAATTGCTGTTAGACCAAAACTCACAGGTTTTAGTCAACGATCCCATCACCTGAGATAAGGATCCATGAGAGGCGGTTAGTCCATGTCGCGAACACATGGGGAGCATTTGTTTATCCAATGTCCAACAAATACTTCTTCAAGATATGAAGTCATACAAGGAAAATATAGGACCGGACATTCAGTGGTAGCATTTGAAACTTCAGCGAAACCATATTCCAATAGCATGACATAATCCAAAACCTACCGATTCGATAAAAGAGACCAAAATCTTTGTGGATCTTCTCTGAAAAATATATATCTATATATATATATATATATATATATATATATATATATATATATATAGATAGCCTATCAAGGACCGAAGCTGTGTATTATCTCCATAATCAAAAGCAAGCCGAAACTTTGTAAAAGGATATGCGGAGATCATCTCTGTGGCACTCCAATTATATAACCGAGGAGCAAAGGACATTTATGTGTTGAAATCTGCAGTGAAAGAAACAATATGAATCATCTCTAAGGCATACACAAAGCAACATCTTTTCCGTGACATTCATGGCAACATACATAGGCTTGTAATGAGACCATTGCTACCACAAGTGTACGAGGTATCTAGATGAAAAAAACATATGATGACCTGGTACGTATCCTAGTTTGAAGACCAAAACGTTGAAGCTCTATGGATAAATTGTGATTTGAAGCTTATCTTTGTAACATCAGTACTTGAGGCAGTCATGTTATCCAGATCTCCTTCCTATTCATAATAGAAGAATGAATGACATCAATAAAGCTGACCTGATGTTCGGGAGAAATGATTTAAAGGATGAAAACGAAGTTACAAGTGACAGACCTGAAGAAAGTTATTGTATACACACAGAACAAAAGTTTGGGATATCTACAAAGGTGACCTTGTCATGGCATATAGCTTGAGAAAGAGAAAGAATAACTGTGTAAATCCCATCTAAAGACTGAGACTTCGTAATGTGGGCTAATGTGAAATTAAGTCATGACCATTGATCTTGAGATGGTGTTATTAATCTCAGCCATTATGATCTAGGTTTAGGGATTTTGGTCATTAAAGAGAAGTAAAATGAGAAGAGGGAGTGGAAGAGGCACACTATTTGAGAAGAGAGGAAGAGAAGGGCCGTGGAGAAAGAAGCAACAACTTGGGAAGGGCACAAATCCCAAGGCATTTCATCATTTATTGCAGGTATAGGAGGCCGTACTGCAACAGGTCGTACAATAAATAATTCACACAGAAATTGAGGAAAACAAGGCATGATTTTCTAGGCATTAAATGGCTGGGATATACTGCATTTAATGTTGTTCAACATGCAAATTGAGGGTCTGTACAGCTGTGTGTGGGCACAATTTTTGAGGGGCTACACAACAGTAAATTAGGGGCAGACCATACAGTAGGAAGCAAACTGATTTTGTTTGTTGGGCATGAAAATCGAGATAAATTTGTCTATTGTTTGCTGGAAATTTGATTCAGTTGTAAACTCAGAATTTTCTCTATGAGCTTATTAATAAAAGGTCCTCTTCTCACTGGTTTTCCCTTTAAGGTTTTTCTAGGTGCTTGACCCAAAATACTTGTGTCAAATGTGTGATGCTTACTATTTATTTCCTTTACTATAGATCAGATTTTAGTCATTTGTATTTTTACTCGTAAAAATCAGATTGTATGTGTTTTGCTTAAATGCATTATTTGGGAAAGTTTTTAATGCAGACAGAAATCAGTGTCTGACAAAAGTCCTACAAAGGAAAATCAACTTGTAGGTGGCTTTTGAAAAAGAGCCATGATCCACCATAAAAGGGGGCACATTGCTTTGGTCATAGGCAGTTGCCTTGGGGGTGCTACCCAAGGCCCCCCTTTTTAGTGGGTGCCGTTCTCATTTTGGTGGAGGCATTGCCCTGGGGCACCCAACCTACTTTCACAGAGGGGAGACCAATTTGCTTTTGTAATAAAGGACTTCTAAAATTGTGAGCGAGAGTCAACCAATAAGAGACACATGGATTTGTAGCATATTGACATGTGGCTCTTTGTCACATCACCTTTGACAGATAAATTGTGATTTGAGCACAACACAATTGCCTGTGTTGGAATATTCACCAATACTAAGAGGGAAGGGGTGAATTAGTATTGGGCACATTTTAACAATTTTAATCATATCATGTAAATATTAGCTCAGTTGGTCAAAATCAGCTCAGTTAGATCAGTTGGTCAAAATCATGTAAATATTAGCTCAGTTAGCTCAGTGGGTCAAAATCAGTGCCTCGCCATCGGGAGGTCACAGGGTCCATTCTCCTCGAAGCCCTTGGGGTCAGGGCTTGCTAGTGGGCCGCGGGGCTAGATTCCCTTCGGGGTCGATCAACCCAGATTTTTCCGTGGACGTAGCGCCACCCGTTGACCAGGGTGTCCGTGAACCATAGCGTATACGAGATTTTTAGGTCGAAACCCTTCCAGGAGAAAAACCTCTAAACACTTTTAATATATGTCGTAAAAATTACACAACAAGAGCCTCTAATTTATGAGATTCTCCAACAACAACTGGAAAGAGGATCTAACCCCCTGATTTATTTGCTCCCACTGAAAGGATGCGCCAACACCCTGGTTTTCCAGCTCCAATTGGAAGGAGGCTTCGGCCTCCTGGTTTTATCAGCTCCAACTAAAAGGATGCTCCTCTTGAATTTCCATGACACTAGAGAATCTAGGTTAGGGTCTTACAATCTCTGACACAACCAACTCAAATGCCACAACAAGACTACTTTGCACAATAGAATAAACACAACAGTAAATCAACACGTGCACAATAGACAACCTTTTACAATTTTCAACCCAACTTCGTTATATTGATTGATCTTTAATACAACTGTCTAGGCCCTAGGGCTTCCGTAATAGGGATCATGGTTCTCATACAATCATTGATACAATGTAATGTTCCTTTTTCTAGTGTTCCTTATGACATGGTTAAGATGGACTTTCGGAGTTGGGGGCAAACAGGTCACAGGTGCAGGTTGGTGTCATCAGCGAGCCTAGAGGCTTTTAGAGGGGTTTTGAGGAGTTTTTATGAAGTCCTATGGATTCGGTTGGTATATTCCATCATCTGCACAATTTTCCTTTCGTTTTGGTGCATTTTGACAACTTTCAAAAAACAAAGTTATTATTGGGCCTAACTCAATTAATTATGCTTAAGATGGCATTCCAGGAGGAATACTTGACAGAACACCTTAGTGTAATAGCTCGTTGGTGTTAGTTTTTGGTAGCGTCGGATGTGCTCTAGCCATGAATATTGGTGGAGAGGCTAAGGCACATGAGTTCTAGAGAACCCAGAAATTGTATTTTATTAAAATAATTAATATTTTTAAAGGGGTTCCTAAGTATAAACTTAGGAAAATTAAAGTATTAATGGGTATTAATCAAAATATGGGTGAGAATGATCTAGAAGGCAGATCAAGTCATGTTTTAATCTTAGTCATTGATTAGAGACTTAATCTTAGCCGTTGAAGTCTCAACGAGAAAAGTATAAGAAGGAGGCTTGGGGTTCATTTAGAAACACATAGAGATATTGAAGAAATTGATTTTTTGAGGTGAGAAGTTCTTAGGAAGAAAATCGATTGGGGAGATCTTGTAGCAGAGGGACAGGGATAGTTCGGGAATACTGACAGAGAGGCGGAGAGAAGCTTTTGGAGGCAGCGTAATAGCTAGAAGGGCTAACGCTGGGACAATCTGGGCCCATGCAACCTTGACGTAGAGCCAAAAGGGTCAGTGTAGAAGTTGATGCTGCCCTCCACGCAGAAAGCCGAAATTGCTAGAACAACCGGGAAAGTTGATGCAGTGGGTAGAAGAGACAGTGCAGGGCTGATGCAGAACCTGAAATGATGACACGGGGCCTACGCATGGCCAATGAAAAAGTAGCTAGGGTTAGACAGTTTTATTGCTGGATCAACTAGAATCTGCCGAGTGAAGTGAGGTAAAACTCACTCAGATTTTCTGCCATTGTATTTCTCTGTCACTGGTTTGCTGGGAGGGCATCCAAACCGTTAGAGCTGCTGCACCGATTTTCCCGCATTGGGTTTTTTCGGGGATTGTTTTGTCCAAAAATAACTGTGTCCTATGTATCTTGTTTTTTGCTCAGTTTTCTGTTTCATGTATTCAAATATTAAAGAAGTGTAGGCTGCAGAAGTAATTTGCTTTAGTATTCAGAGAATAACTTGATAATGTATATTAAAATCAAGTAGGTGAAGTAGATTTAGATTTGCTGCAGTAGGGGTTCCTTGAGGATTAGGAATTTTCACATGGTATCGAAGCATTGATTTTGAAATAGGGAAGAGTAGATCCAGCGCTGAGCAGTGAGGCCTCAAGAATGGAAGGGGATCATCATTCTTGTTTTTTTAGATGATGCAACCACCCTTTCCACACCAACGTTGGCCTCTTTTTCCATTTCTTTCCTCTTAGGTAAAGACACGTGTACATGCTCTAATTCCACAACCTGGTAAGGCCAACAAATGAGCTTTCACATGGTAATAAGTGCTCTTGAAATGATTGTTGCAATAGTTGCATTTCCAAGCAACATTGCCTCCTCCCTTCAACTTGTTGCTTGGCCGTTGATCTCTTGTGACATACTTCCACAAGGGATATTTGATTTCTTGAGCCTGCTGTCTTTTTAAATTTATTTTGGCCTCAACATTTGAATTTCTTGTTGCAGCCCCACTTCCAATAGAGGGAACACTTGCAGACCCTGATGAAATTGGAATAGGAGGGGCATCACCAATGGGGACATTCTTCCCCTTCCTTTGCCCCTTCCCTGCTGCCCTTGATTGAGCCATGAATGCTGTAAAAAAATAAAGAAAAAATGCACAAACTTGTAAAAAAATGGACATGCAAACTGCTGTAGCAAAAATGCAAAAAAAATAGAAGCAAAATGCACTTACCTGTTGCTTGAATCACCTCCAAAATGCTCCCAAACCCTTTTCTAGTTGCTCCCACACACCCACAGCAAGAGAGACACTCAAGAATGAGTGAGAAATGGGCCCAAATCGGGCTTTAAAGGCCGTGCGACACACTTTTTAGAGGGACACGTGTTCCGAAATTGGGACTTACGTGCCCTTTGAGTCTGACCCGCGTGCCCATCGAATCCCATGTGCTAGGGCAAGCTGGATATGTGAATCAAACATGTGTCCTAGAGAATCGTGTCCGATTCGTGGGATTCAGGACACGGGGGGTGAGGACGAATCCGGTTTCTTAGCTAGTGATGCATCTAGATGGTTCTCTAGTCTTTCAGATAATAGTATTGGTAGTTTTGATAGATTAAAGGAAAATTCTTTGTAAGATGGGCTGAAAAGAAAGATGTTAGGTATCTTTTCAATGCATTAACTGAAATTAAGAGAGAAAAATGAATCAACAGAGGAATTTAATGTAAGATTTGATAAAGTATTTCAAGAGATTCCACACACACAGAAACCTCTTGATCAAGCAATCTTAACATACTACCTAAGTCACCTGACACGGGGATTCAAGACACGTAGGATTCGAGATTCGTGGTGTCGGATTCGGACACGCTGACCCCCCGGAACAGGACACGTTATATATTATTTTATTAAAAATATATATATTAAAAATTAGATATTATCATATTTCTTACACAAATTTTAATTAATGATATAAATTTATTGATTTCAAACGTAGATCTTCATCTATAGCTATTAGCATGCATAGTACATACAAAATTCAAATAAATGTCAGTGGTATTGGTCACATAAATGATAAATCTATTAAAAATTTAAACCATGATTCATAATTCATAACTGAAAGACAACTTACAACTACAAGATAGTAAGATAAACACACTGACAATTGTAGTTTTCTCATTAAGTCATCAAATCAAAATGTGTTACATAGGTAGTGTTGGTGCAATGCCAATGGCAAATAGAAATAGAAAATATAAAACAACTACAGGTATACAAGCCTCAAGGCATCAATCAGCATCAGAATCAGCATCACTGTCCCCATCATCATGGTCCCCACTGCTCTCCTCTGCATCCTCCTCCTACCCTGTATCCATAGTCGTCTCTGCATCTGCTGGTATGGAGGTTGACCCCTCTAAGTCATCAAATCTAACAGGCTCTAGCACTGGATCATTGAGATCCATGTTGGCCAATGCCAACTCAACAGTGGTGTCCAGACCCATATCATCAGGAACAGTGTTACTTGGGAGCGGGAGCGAAAGCGGGGAGCGGGAGCGAAAACGGGAGTGGGAGCGACATATTCAAAAGCTCTTGGTTTGGTGCTCTTGATTAAATACGAGTTCCATACCCTAATACATGACAAAATTCAATGGAAACATTGCAATCCCCCAATCCTAAAATCCTGAAAAACTGATAAGTCTGCTGGATTTTGAATGAAATCTAAATTTCTACTTTCTCCATATGAAATCCAATGAGGCCGGAACCACTCTCAAACATCCTGAGCCATTTCATGGTAATGTTAAAAATTTAAGTAAAATCCTTTTACTTTAAGAATTTAACATTACCATGAATAGCATATCAATACTAGGGCCTAGACTTGATCATGAAGCTGCCAAAATGCTCTACTCCTTGCTGCAACATCACAAATCACTTGCCAAATGAAAATATTAATGAGCAAACACGCCCTTTTTTTTCCCGCACTGAGCTTAGCGAGTCTTGGAAACAGGACACGTGTCCCAAAATCGCGACACACTTTTGAAAACCGTGACATGACCTCGGATTCGACGTGTCAGAAACGGACACGACGTGTCATATGATTTGGACACGAATTCGGACTGAATCGTGTCGAATTCACTGGATTCAGGATTCGTAGGGGGTTTAGGATGAATCCGGTGACTTATTATAGTATTATACTACCTTATTTAATGGAAATTTTTCTTCCTTTCTCAATCAGTCTATACCCAATACTATCAATGAGGCTAAGGAAAATGCTAAGGGAATTGATACTAGTTGGGTATTATTTGGTAGACTTGACATGATGAATCCCAATGAACGAAGAGCTAGATTTTAAACTAAAAATAAAGCTTCAACTTCAACTCCCAGTAATTCAAATGATCCTATTTCTCTTCTCAGTCAACAGTTTAAAGACTTTCAATTATCTGTGGGCCAATCTCATGAAGCATTAATGCAAAGGCAATATGCCGTGAGGAAAAAAATTGTTCAATCAGAGGAGTCAACAATCTTTGTCTACACAGAATAATTCCCCCCCAAAAGGGATTTACAAGGCCCTTTTCCAGGGCCCAAAACTCCCTAATGTTTTAGAATCTGCGAATGTCTTAGGACATTTGAATCCTCATTTCTGTAGGGTCTGTGACTTATTTCATTCAGAGGTCACTTGTGCTGTCTTTGCCAAAGCATGGAACGTGCAAAACCTTGACGGACCTAGTATCCTAGATACATGCACTTGATCTTCATTTTCGGGGATTGGTGGATTGTTTGGGGAACCTGATCCACAGGAAAGTGAGCCTGAAGTAGATAGAGCTACCCAACTGTTTGAGAGGATGCCTTCCCTCAAGAAATCTAGCAAATGCATGCAGAGAGATTCAAAGGAAAGACCTACCAAAAAAAATAATTCCAAAGAAGCATTTGTCTTGAACCAAAGCCTGGGTGAGACATCCTCCTCCCTCAGGAAAGTAAACGATCAACATGAGTCTTTGATCTCTAAGGAGTTGGATGTGGACTTTTCTAGATGGGCCAGTAATGTCATTGTGCTGATCCCATTGACTGTCAAGTTACCTACCCTCAAGAGTCAAATCGAGAAGTCCTGGGTTTTGAGAGTTCCAAGGTGAGTGAGAATCTTAAAGTTAGACAACATAATGTAGAGCAAATTGAAGATCCTTTGGTGTTCCTCAATTCAACCATGTTTAATAGGCTAAGTAAGAACCCCTTGAATGAGCTATTTCTAGTGTCATTGGTGGTGACTAACTGGATCCCTTACAATTGTATGATGGATTCAGGGGTTGTTGTCAATGTCACAAGTTTAGATGTGGCCAGGAAGATGGGGCTTATAACTTCACAGCCATATAGCAATATACCTGCATTTGACTCAAGAAATTCCTTTTCTAGGCTTGATCAAAGATTTATATGTCCACCTATCTGTGCATCTTAAGGTTTATTTGAGCATGGATATTGTAGCCTTCGATGTGCCTCTAGCTTGGAGAATGCTTCTTTCTCAGAAGTGAATGGTGGATTTAGGCAGTGCAATCCAAATGGATTTATCATACATCACCTTAGGTTTTATAGAGAAGCATACTGAAAGAATCACATGGAAGATCCTAGGAAGCCAGAAAATGAGATCAAGTTCCTAGAAGATAGTGTGGGATCTTACACCATTTTAGCTGTCGATCTTGCTTCTCGTGAAGATGTGGATGGTCTGTGGAAGATGAATTTTGATGGTGCATCCTTGAAGTATGGGAACAGAGTTGGAGTAGCATTCACATCTCCAGATTGTGAAATGATCCATCTTTCATTTCGTCTGGAGTTGAAGCCATGAACAATGTAGCTGAATATGAAGCATTGTTGTTAGGATTAGCTGCTGCAATAGCCTTGGGAATTAGATGTTTGAGAGTAGTTGGGGACTCAGATCTAGTGGTTTGTCAAGTTAAAGGTCCACCTGCTTGCAAGAATGAAAGACTTAAGAGATATAAGTAGGCAGTCTTGGGAGCAATTGATGCTTTTGGTGTGTTTGGTTGGAGGTAGTTCCTAGATCAATGAATGTGACAGCCAATTCGTTAGTAGTCGCAGCTTTGGTCATGCAGCCTTGTGCGGAATTGGTATAGGGCAGACATATATATTATAGACACTCTCTACAGGCCTTGCAGTCTGGGTAACATAGAAAATTGGCAAGTGTTTGAAGATGATGATCAAATTGTTTAATTTCTCAAGAACACAAATGAATTTGAGAGACTTGAACCAGATTTGAGGGATGGGTATTCAATTTAACAATTTTCCTCCAATAAACCTGGAACAGCAGAAGAGCATATATATATATAGTGGCATTTTCTCTAAAATAAGCTTGATAATCCCAATACTATTACGGGTATCCCTAACTTTGACTATCTTTGACTGGTTCAATTTTAGTTCCCTTGGAATTATCTTTCAGTAAAGATCAGTGTTTTTAAAACCGGAACTGGTCCACCTAATGAACCGGTTTACTGACCGGAACCGGTCTAACCGGGACTGGTTTGGTCTAAACAAACCGGTTTTAAAAAAATACATTAAAAAATTTTTTTTTAATGAAATAAAACTATTTTTAAGATTTAAAACCATGATTCCAAGCCAATAGTGACAAAAAATGCAAAGTTTGCTCATTTAAAGGTGAATATATCAAAATGGCACCGAGTGCAATACATATCATAGAAAGGTTTGTTGTTCTGCCTCATAGAATCATTGCAATCAACTACTGCTCTGTTAGGTTGATTTAAGAAGTGTCTTAAAAACTCCATTTGAACAAATTTAACACATCCCAGACCAACAATAGACAAGATGTATGCACTCTACTATGATATCAAGGCATCGCTGTATCCTCACTTTGTTATACAATTCAATGGCTTTAATAACCCATAGACTTTGTGCAAATGTTCCTCATGCCAAATGATGATTATGAAGATACCAGTGAATAGATAAAGTTATAAACACAGCTCTTAGGAGTGGATTTGTTCTGTGTAATTTTCTCAAACAATTATTTGCAATATGTTGTAGGTGATATTGCAAGTTTCACTTGAGTTTGGATGTTTCTTCCAATGGAAGATTTATGTGGAGAACATAATGTTGTAGACAAGTTGGGGCTTCTTTGTCTCAGCATAACATATATAATACTCAGTGTGTAGAAATGAACTCCAACTAGCAAAATTTACAAAGTATTTAAAATTTTAACCCAAGTAGAAATAATGTGTATTAACTACATACTGGAATATTGCAGAGTCATTATACCTGCCTTCAAAGATGTACAGAGTAAGAGGTAATGAGGGAACCTGGTCAAGCCTGAGAGAATATGACAGTAGCTCTTTTCTGGCAAAGTGATGGCAAACCTCTATTTGAACTTTGAAGTAACATGCAGGTCCAGCCTCTCCTCAAGGTATACACAACTCCAGAGCTCAGCAAACAATGAGTAACACCAACTCTAGGAAGAAACCAACAACTCAGCCCACTACTAGGTAAATATTAGTCACAACATAAGTATGCAGGCCAGTCTTTTCGTGATCATGGAGAATCACTCACTTCCAAAGTATTTCGTTACTTTGATTTGATTTGCAAGGGTCTGTTTATGGTTGTTTCCCTTCAACAATGGTAATGACATTCCCACTTCAGGCTTGCAAATATATCAGCAAACCTCCAGCTAGCAGATAAGGCACAATTTTACCTCAGTGAGTGACACGTTGTTCTAGAATATGCACAGAGATAACCAGCCCCCCAGCAAGCAACCCATACACTTCAGCAAATGGGCCAGAGTCTCTGAAAACCCACAATCAATGACTCTACAACAGTGTTTTTAAAACAGTCTCTGAAAACGGCGGGTGTGCCTCCTAACTGGCCGGTTTAGGATGGAACCGGCCAGTTTGATACAAACCGGCCGGTTAGGACCGGTTTAGGGCAAAAAAAGGAGAAATGACTGGCCTGACCGGGTTTTTTGGCCAGTTTCGACCGGTGGGCCTGCTAACCGGCCAGTTAGACCGGTAACCGGTTAGCAAGGCCGGTTTTGAAAACTATGGTGAAGATGATGCTTCCAAAGGACGTATGGATACGATTGGCTCCAAGGGGTATGAAGAGATTAATGTAGGAACAGAAACCAATCTGAGGATGATTGAAGTTGGAAAAAACATTACCTGGGACAAAACAGATAATATTAAGAGTGTGGTGATCGACTTTAGGGATGTGTTTGTATAGTCATATGATGACCTGAAAGCCTGCAAAGATGACCAAGATGAATTTCTATGGTTATTTGGTTTTACAGTACTGTATTGGTACTCTGAATTTTGTGATGATTGAACTTGATTCATGCAAAGTTGCAAACTGCAATTCACTTTCTACCATTAGTTTTTCATGCTACAGTGCATATAGTTTGATGTCATGTAATTTGTGTTTAAGAGTTAATAGGCTGTTCTTTGGATGGGCAATAATGACATTAAATTCCAAATGGAGGAAAAGTTTTAAGCTGGTTTTGTATATAGTGTAAAATCTCCTCTGGAAAAAATTATTTGTGCATCTTTTTGTAATGTTTGCATTAGGCACAGTGCAATTCAAGGAGATCAAGTTTTGTCACATGGGTACAAATGCCAAATCCTGTATCATCTCATGAAAATTCACTGACCTGTTAAAATTTGTCCTTGAGGAAATGTTTTAACTTCTATTTGGGTGAAACCTTACAGTCTTTGATGTTTGTATACTGGCATGCATTCTTTTGTGGGGCCTCATTTGCTGGTTTCTGAGATGATATCTCTGAGACCATAACTAGAGTATTATGTGAAATCCACTCAGGTTCCACCCAGCTACAACTGTCCCGAAATTATCCTAAACATTTCAGTGATTATAGTTTTTGGCATTGAACCAGTGCCAGTGACCCACATCCAACTGACATGTAGGTTCATGTACGGATTTAAATGTAGTTCCTGGCCCCTAGCATTTCCAAGTTTTGTGAATCTCTTTATCTACTGGCATTAAGTGTGCAATTGCTTGCAATGATGCATTCTCATCATTTTCAGAATCATGCAGCTTCTTTCAATTGCCTTGAGAGTCGAGACTACCAAATCTCATATTGTTCAGAATCATGCTGTTTCTTTCAATTGCTTCTCAGATGTTGAGATTACCAAGTCTCATTATTTGGCAGTGTCATTTTTATTTGGGAGCAAGAGTTTTACTCGGAATATGGTATTTGTTGCCCATGTTAAACTTAATGTCCTAATCATAATAGTTCTGTTAAAGAGTATTGGACATTGAAAGTAATAATTGTGGATGATTGTTATGATTGAACAGGAGGATAAGCCTGTAACTGGAACTGCCAGCAGACTAAGCAACCTTTCAACAGGTTCATCATTCCAAGATCAACATGTGGACTCTCGTGTAAGCATCTTTTCTATTTCATTTGACAGTCTTTCCTAAGATATTTAAAATTCCTGTCTAAAGATTGGTCTGTTGTCAGCTATCAAGGGAAGCACCACCAAGCTATGAGTCAGCAATAATGCAGAGATTTGAATCATTTGAAAATCCAATGGCTGGCTCTGGGAGCCAAGGTTTTGGGTCACATGATATGGAAGAAGAAGAGGACCGCACAGAAAATCCACAATTTGGCAAGGCATTGTATGATTTCACGGCCGGTGGTGATGATGAGGTAAATTTAACAATTGCAAACTGTTGAGGTTGTTTTTTAAAGGAGGCATGCAATAAACACCCTAATATTTTGTGGACTGGTGTTGCAGCTGAATTTAACAGCCGGGGAGGAAGTTGAAATTGAGTATGAAGTAGATGGCTGGTTTTATGTAAGTACATAAGTGAACATTAAGAAAACCCTACCCTTATATTCTTTCCCTCTAGATCAGTTTGTTTCATTGATTTTGCTTTTTGTATTTGAGCTGCAGTGGAATCATGATTTATTTATGCCTCTTAAGTGAGATTGTGTCAGTTTTTCACCTATTTGCAATTTAATGTTATAGGTAAGGAAGAAGCGGCCTGGAAGAGATGGTAAAATGGTAGGATTGGTCCCTGTGCTTTATGTAAGCTCCTCTTAGAGCAATTTTCCATTGGGTACCATTAAATATGGAATGCTTCTCTGATTTTCCTTGATCTTTCAGATCTATTAGTGGTCTTCATGTGGTATAGTTGGGAGTTGAGATGTACCTGCTGTTGTCCAAATGTATAGTTGTGATAATATCTCTCTGTTCAGATCTCTCCAGTTTTCTAATTCTTTTTCATTGCCCTTTATTCATCTCTTTTAGTATTCTTTTTCACATTTCTGATATGTAGTGTAATGGTGGTGTGCAATAATAGTCTTTTCCATTGGAGCAATGTATTCTACCTCTTCAAACGTGTGTCTGTTTATGGTCCGAGTATAGAATGCCAAACTGGTTGTGAATACAATACTATATTTCATTTCAATATATTCATTATTTTACCAGATCAACATTCTTTTGCAAAAATATTTGGTAACAACAGCATGTCTTATTGCTAAAAGCTTTGATGTTTTTTTGCATGAAGAATGTTCAATGCTTCTTATATGACATGGACTTCCATTCCCTTATTTGTCTTTAAGGTTCTGTTGTAATCATAAACTTTCACAGGCAATCTGGATAGGTTGAGATCTCAGGATCACGGAAGAAAAAACACTGGTTTATATTATGTACCAGTACAATATTCAGAATATATACATACATCTTAGTCATCAGATCTTGAAATAGATAATCTTCATGTCCAAAATATCTTAATCATCAGATCTTGAGATATCAGGATTAGCTTATAGTCTTAAAATCTGGCATCGTGGCACAGCTGTTGTGGTTGATAGGTTTCTGGACATTTATTTAAAGGTTGGTTTGCTCCATCGCTTGGAACAATCAT
Organism: Pinus tabuliformis; assembly: GCA_031772625.1. Classification (NCBI taxonomy): domain Eukaryota; kingdom Viridiplantae; phylum Streptophyta; class Pinopsida; order Pinales; family Pinaceae; genus Pinus; species Pinus tabuliformis. The sequence continues at coordinate 21,317,835 of CM062813.1, forward strand.
TCTATGCAAATTATTTGCAAAATTTTATGATTTAAAAATTAAAAACAAGGTTCAATGATCATATGCTTTAAATCTTCGTGTTAATAAAATTTACGTGGAAGAGAAATGAACATGAAATCATGCTAGGCAAGATTATGCTAACATGAGTTGCTGGTTACTTGGAAAACTTACGAAATCTTCTGAAGTTTTAAAGTTAAAATCATTCAAATTATCCAAAGCTGGTCAGAATTGATCCATGGTCAAAGTTGGTATAATGTGGTCAAACAGGTCAAAACCTATTATGGTAACATGAGTTGCTGGTTACTTGGAAAACTTACGAAATCTTCTGAAATTTTAAAGTTAAAATCACTCAAATTATCCAAAGCTGGTCAGAATTGATCCATGGTCAAAGTTGGTATAATGTGGTCAAACAGGTCAAAACCTATCAAATTTGCTGCAAATTTTTTTGCCATTTATGTTTATGTTATATTTTATGTAGTTTGTACTGTATAAGGCCTAGTGGAAGATCTGACTGATATATTAAGTAGTGATGATATGTAGAGTATAAATATCAGTAGAGAAAGTTGAGAAAGTTGAGGAAGAGTTTTTTTAGATTATGTAATTATAAACTATTTGCTATCAGTTTCTAAATTATGAGTCTTCAAGGTTTTGGCTAAGATATAATCATGTGGATATTATCATTTATGTTTGTGTAATTTTAGCTATGTTGCATGAGTTTCTGGAACGTGGGAGCATTGGGAACTTGGGTACGGGTGTCCGGAATGGCTAGAGGTTTCCCAAAAGTTTCCAAGAAACTGCTAATTGGGAGCGTAATATTATATAATAAAAAACTCAAAAATGTTCTTTCATTATATAATTTATATAATAATCAAAATATTCGAATATTATTTCAATTCATTATATGAATATCAAATTCAAAAATGAAAATTTGAAGATGATTCAAGGGAAACTTTTGAATTTAAGAAACATAATGAAAACCAAAGAACTCATTATATTAATATTCATTTTGCTACGATGCGACATAGTAAAAAAAAATGGCAAATGCCCAAAGTGGCAAAGTAATACATGGTCCAAAAATGCTCAAAGGCCAAAACATAACATTAAAGACTAAAGTTGAAGATGATGATAAAGTGCAATCTTTGGCATCAAGACTCTCCATATAACCTTGAGCTTCGCTAGGCAATTCAATTCCATCATCACCATCATGAATACCAAGATCACTTGCAATGCTACCCAAAGGTATGTTAGCTAAACCTGCATCTGTTGAATGATTATCCTCGTCATCATCAATTTGAGAAGCATCCTCAACATCAACATCCCATCTTGCTGCAGGGCCCTCTAAATACTAAAGTAGCTTCTTTGAGTGAAATCGATGACTACTATGCATATTAACCAAGTTCTCTGCTCTCTTAGAGGTAAGCTTATTCCTCTTAACAAAGTGAATGAAACTAGAAGCAGACCAATTCCTTTCAGCTACCGATAAACTAGAAACCTGAGATAGCAATTTTGAGGCAAGATTTCGAAGATCTTGGGTTTTCCCCCCATACATTCTCCACCATCCAATGGGATTCCTTTGTGCATAAATGTTGATGTCCACCCTTGCATCTTGAGAGAATGTTGAAGGGTTTAATGTAGAAAAATCAAGAAATTGTTCCCGCATTACAGTTGCTTCATTAGGTGTATGGATTTTGCATATGGCATCAAGAAAGCCTTGTTTCACTTCTTCATCATCAATGGGTAGAACTCTGCTTGGCCCCTCCATATTCCACTTTGGATTAAGGGCATAAGTAACCATGTGAAGAGAGTATTGAGTTTGATCCATCTCTTCCCTATTATCTTATGAATTTCATTGAAGAACTCCAAAGAGGGGTTTCTATCCCGAATGATGTGCCTTGTCTTGCCTACTATGCTATCAATACATTCATAAACTTCTCCATGTGAAAATTCCTAGTCCAAGGAACCCCTACTGCAGCGAAAACTGAATATACTTCTACTTGATTTCAATATACATTATCAAGTTATTTTCTAAATATTGAAGTTAATTACTTCTGCAACCTACACTATTTTAAATTTGATTACATGAAACAAAAAACTGAGCAAAGAAAAAGATAGATAGGACAGTTATTTTTGTACAAAATAGTCCCCGGAAAAACCCAATGCGGGAAAACCGGTGCAACAACTGAGGGTTTTTTATTATTAAGCAGTAATTCTGAATACAATGTTGGATTCCCTCCCGACAATCCTGTGACAGAGAAAGTATAATGGCGGAAAACTGAGTGGGTTTTACCTCAATTCACCCGACAGATTCCAGCTCATCCAACAGCAAAACAGGCTAAGCTCGACTATCTCTGCACTAGCCTTGCGTAGACCCTGTGTTAGCTTTACAGGCTCTACGTTAGCGCTGCACTCTCTCTTCTGCCTTCTGCGTCAACCCTCCCGGCTGTTCCGACAGTTCCCCGACAGTTCTGGCTTTCTGCGTGAGGGCAACTTCTACTTCTGCGCTGGCCCTTCTGGCTGTGTCAGGCCTGCATCGGCCCAGATTGGCCCAACGTCAGTCCTTCTAGCTATTGTGCTGCCTCCACTAGTGTCTCTCCGTCTCTCTGTGCAGTACTCCCGAACTATCCCTATTCCTCTGCTACAAAATGATCAGTCAATTTGCATTCTCAGCTTCTTAGCCCCAGAAATCGAACTCCAGATCAATTCGTTCTCTCCGTGTGTGTTTCTAAATGAACCTCAAGCCTCCTTCTTATACGTTTCTCATTGAGACTTCAATAGTCGAGATTAAGTCTCTAATCAATGACTAAGATTAAAACTTGACTTGATCTGCCTTCTAGATCATTTTCACCCATGTTTTGATTAATACCCATTAATATTTTAATTTTCCTAAGTTTAGACTTAGGAACCCCATGAAAAATATTAATTATTTTAATAAAATACAATCTGTGTGGAATTTCACCAAACGGTTTCTGGGTTCTTTAGAACTCATGTGTTTTAGCCTCTCCGCCAATTTTCATGTTTAGAGCACATCTGATGCTACAAAAAACTAACTCTCTCTTAGCGAGGAATGTGCTCTAGCAAGAATGTCCAACCGCATGCTACTCTGTTTTTGAAGCATTTCCTTTTCGTACTGTTGTTGGTACCAACAATGTGTTGCTGCTGCAATTATATTGCTACCCATGGCTCCACTCCCGATAATCCATTGACAGAGAAAGTATAATGGCGGAAAACTGAGTGAGTTTCTCTGTTAGGCGGAAATTGCTGGATGCACTCCCGATAATCCAATGACAGAGAAAGTATAATGGCGGAAAACTGAGTGAGTTTTACCTCAATTCACCCAGTAGTTTCCGACTAATCCAACAACAAAATTGACTATCCCCGACTATCTTTGCACTGGCCCTGCTAGACCCTGCGTCATCCTTACATGCTTTGCGTCAGCCTTGTATTGTCTCTTTTGCCTTCTATGTCAACCCTCTCGGCAGTTCCCCGATAGTTCTGGCTTTCTACTTGAGGGCAACTTTTGCTTCTGTGTTGGCCCTTTGGCTCTGCGTCAGGCCCGCGTGGGCCCGAATTGGCCTAGTGTCAATCCTTATAGCTACTGCGTTGCCTCCACTAGTGTCTTTCCGCCTCTCTGTCCAGTACTCCCGAACTATCCCTGCTCCTCTACTGTAGAATGATCACCAAGTTCGAATTCTCAGCTTCATAGCCTTAGAAATCGAACTCTAGATCAATTTGTTCTATCTGTGTGTGTTCTTAAATAAACCCCAAGCCTCATTGTAGTTTTCTCATTGAGACTTCAATGGCTGAGATTAAGTCTTCAATCAACGATTAATATTAAAACTTGATTTGATCTGCCTTCTAGATCATTCTCACCCAAATTTTGATTAATACCCATTAATATTTTAATTTTCCTAAGTTTGGACTTAGGAACCTGTTGATGCCCCAAAAATCGTTGTATCAACATTGGGGGATAACCACCCGGTCCGGACCTTAATACAACTCTTTTTCTGTTTGGAATGGTGGCTCCGACTGGGGATAATGGGACCAGTTTCCCAGCATTGAATAAACGGGATGAATGAATGATTGATTGACTAATCTAATGATAGGCGAATAACTTAATCTATCAGCAAAATAAAAGAACTACTACTAATCCCGGGAACTATTGTACTTTGAAGTGTAGCGCTTGATGATCTATGTTTATTAACATGCATATAGATGACTCCATCTAATAAACATGGACATTTATTCATTCAAGGATTACTTTGCTTAAATAGTTAAACAAGGTGATTAACGCAATATTGCTACACTCATCATTTATATCATCAATACATATATGATCAAAAGAAAAGCATTACCATAAACATCCAATAGTGGAGGGAATAAAGAAATGCTGTTAAAACACATACATATATTTGATAATAGCAAAGGCGATCAAATAACAATTCATATAAAAAGAATGGATTCAGACATAGATAATAGTACCATATGAACTACGAGTCACTCCCAATATCAATCGCTATTTGAGATTCTTCCTCTAACGCAGAAATACTTTCAAACAAAGACAATAGTGCACATTTGCATAAAAGCTTCTTTGCCAAAATCAAAATGATTGGTCCAGTTTTATAAAAGAATATGCTTGAAGTACAGTAGTGCAACTTCAGGCTTTAAGTCATGTACAAAACTTTACGACCCTTTCCAAAACAATGAAAGGGTCTATAAATACTGAATTAAACTAACTATCTATGAAATTGAAATCCTACTTAATTGGTATCAAATGATCTTGAATATCTCCTTCTCAGCAACCTGGCAGTCGGCAGCATGAATCATCAAGTAGGCTGTTTGCTTTTAAACTTGAGCTGACTTATCGCAAGCATTGGATCCACTTCGGGCGGTCTGTTGAGGTGAGAGTTAAGCTGGGCGGCATAGGTGGCATCCTGAATATCGGGGATAATATACTCGATTGCATCTGTAAGGCATTTGAGGGCAGCTCTTTGACTGTGCGGTTTTACCAAGAAGAACCAATAGGTGTCCCATGTTAAACTGTTAATTCCAGCAATTAATCTCCCATTTTTCTCTAGATCTGGATAACATGTCTGCTCCAATGTTTTCGCCGTTGTCAATTTACCTGGAGTGCATTGGGAAATCATGTTTGACAAGTAGAGAGTATTATTAACCAATTCAACCAAATTACTTGTGGTTGATTTGCATCTTGAAATTGCCCTCTCTGCTTTCATTCACTGGGACTGCCATTCTGTAAATAATATTTCTTTATGTGATTCTAAAATCCTTGGTAAATTTGCCGCTTGTCCCTGATCGGTATCTTGCCAGTCAAGAAATTCAGTTAATGTTTCTTCAGCTTGATCCAAGTCTGTTTTAGCCTTTTCTGTTTGTTTACTTATTGATGCTGTCAAATGGCATAATGGTTCCGCCTGGGCGATTTGTTGACATAGAAGCTTGATTTGTGTTATTAATGCCTTATTTATCTGTAATGCTTCTAATTTGAATTCGGCTATCTGTGGAAGATCCTTTGTCTTCTCAAGTTGTGCTGATAGTTGAGCAATCTGCTCATCTTTTGACTTCAGCATTTGTTCATTTGCTGCCCTCAGTTGTGCCAAGGCCTCAGACAACTCTTTCTGCTTCTGGACTGCGCTGTGATCAATCCTCTGTTTCTCTTCTCGCAATTGTTGAGTTAATTGATTATTTATTTGTTGTTGTGTTAACAATTGCTGTTCTGCCTGCTCCGCTTTCTGTTGTGCTTCTGTTAGCTGTGCTTGCAATAAAAAGATTTCCTGGTCTTTTGTCTTTAATAAAAGACTCACCTCTGATGCCTTGTCTATTGTTGCTGCCGAATAGGCTCCAGCATATTGTGATAGTTTTGTTAGGTCATCAGAGGGGTCAAATTCCTCCTTCCAAACCACATTGCCCGTGACCGTTTGTTCTGGGAAAAGGGAAGGTTGATCAGTCCTTCTTCTCTTCCTCTGTCGTTTTACCACAGCTTTGTGCCTTGGGCTATAGAAGACATCTAAGGGAGGAATTTCTTCTATCTGCAAAATAATTTGATCGGAGGGGTCCTTTGGGATTATTTCTCTCTCCTTTGGACTGGGTAGGCTGCTGGTTCCACTTGGAACCTGTTTTGAAGTGGTTTTCTGTGTATCTGCCGCTTTCGAAGTTTCGGTGTCCTTTGAGCATTCAAGACCACTGATAATTGAATCAAATTGCTGCCATTCCTAGAGCAATTTGGGATCAATTTGAGTATCCACATTCACCTCTATGTTGCTCTGTTTTTGCTCTTTAGTCTGGGTTTCCTCTTGCACTTTCTCCTGTTTCTCTGTTGTAACCGGCGGTTCCTTTGAATGTTGCTGTTCAGGCTCGCTTGGTCTTGTTGCTAACAGATCTAGAGGCAGAGTTTGCAACCTCTGTTCTCTAACTCTGTTGAATTCAACTAACCCTTCATCTTTGTATTCCATTATGGCCAGCGATCTAACTTGATACATTGATTCAGCTGAGGAGAACAGGTCATCAAACTTATCTTCTATATGATCAAACTTTGTCAATTTGGCCTGTTCAAGAGCATTATAGGCGACTTTGTTGGGATCAAATCGCCTGTTAGGGAGAGTCGCTAGAGTTAATGATTTCATCTTCGTAGCTTCTTTTTCCGCATGTTTGAAATCATGCAAAGTGTAGACACCACATCTCAGAGGAAAGGAGGGCTAGACCTGCTTCTTATTTTTCTTTAGAATTTGTGTAACTCCTTCGACAATAATCTGATAGGCTATCTCCCTTGCCAGCAGTTTGTCAGGTATGTACAAAGGAAGGACATGAGGTTCGGCTTGGCTGCCGAAAATTCTTACATAAGTAAATTTCTCCTTTCCGAACCATCTTCCTATTGATGTCAAATCAATCCCTGCTTGGTAAGAAATTTTGGGAGCAGGTTTATTAAAAATAGAAAAATGAATGGGTAACATGAAGCCGTTGCAGACTTGGTATAAATGGTGCTTATAGGAAGTCTTCCACAATTTCTGATGGTATATGTGAATAGGCGTGGGGTCTTGTGGAGTCCACCTCCAGCCGAGTACATGAAACTCAGAATTAAAACACAGGGTATCTAGTATATACGCACTGTAATAGAATGGGGGAATAAGCCTTTCTGAGACGGAAGTTTTAGTTCTAAAACTAAGAACTATTGTTGCTAGCTTATCTGACAGTATGGTTGCCCAATCCATTATCTCACTATTACATGCCGCTTCCATCAAGGGAACCATTTCTATAGTGAAATTAGCGGAATCGTGCAACCCCCACAATCTACACATCATTATCCCAGCATAACAATACGGAGAATATAGAGAATCAACAGAGTACTTACCAGAAGTTTCATGCTTGTGTTTCGCCGGATTTTGCCTCCATTCCCGAATGGGTTTGGATTCCGTTTCGTTCTCATTTCGGAATTTCTCCAGAAATGCCTTGTTGTACTTCTTCTCTGGCTCAGGCAAATGATACATTTGCTTCAAATCATCAGCCTTGAATGAACCGAAGATTCTCCCATCTTTGGTGCAGAAAGTTCTGTCTGTGATTGGGATTTCCTCAATTGCCCACTTTACTACATCCGTATATGGGAGAATTTGTTCCCGAGCCACTATCCGATGAAGGAAAGAGTCGGCCAAGTCTTTCAAAGTACCATCAGATTTTCTATTGGAACCCGCTGTAGCTTGTACTGCTGTCACCTTTGGTTCTTCGGCTTCGATCAAATTATAGGTACTTTGCCAAGTGGTCTTGCCAAGCCCTGAACATGTAGTATCAGATATTAATCCTTTCTTTTTAGTTGCTGGATCAGCGACGGCTTGTCCTGTGGCTGGTGCAGTGGAAGCGATTGCGGTTTTCTTAGACTTCTTCCCCATTCTGCTTGAATCTATTACTTCGGAAGAATTCTGCACAGTAGTGGAAATAAGCATAACACAGAGAATTGGTAGCGAAAACCAAATACGAGTGAGATATATTGATCAATGCATTATGAGGGATTAACTTAAAGTGGCCGCGGATACAATCTATGAGAAGATTTTTTAAGCTTACTATTTCATTAAATGGCCGTTAAAACCTGCCAATCTTTTAAATGCCCATCATATCTCTTATCGGCCGCATGATTTGTTTAAGCGTGCCTTGGACGTTTTGGCTGTTGAGCGCAGGTGAATCACTGTTTGAAAGATAAGGCCTTAAATACGAATTAATCGTAATACCTCTGCTTTAACGGTTTTTTGAAGTTTGCGCTTTTGGCTTTATCGCAATCGGGTGTCGGGGAAAACTTAAATCTTTATATTGACACCTTTTGGAATCCCTGATCGCCGATAGCGATATCGCATCGCATCGCATCGGGAGTATGGGTACTTTAAAAAGCATACATGGTATATCCCCGATCGCCGATAGCGATATCGCATCGCATCGGAGCGAAAGGGACGTGATCGCATCGCATCAGAGCGAAAAGCATTTGATCGCATCGCATCGGAGCAAAAGCATTTGATCGCATCGCATCGGAGTGGGAGGCACTTTTGTTATGGGAACTTATTATTGCCGATATCCGATAGCCTACTGCATGTCATCGCATTGGAGAAAACCAATGGGCCTTTAAGTTATGCCTCCTTTGTCATTGCGATATGCGATCTTGCGATCGCTTTATCGCAATGATAAAAGATTAATTATTTATATTATAAGACCAAATAATTGGTTTGTCAAAAAAGGTTTTTTATAATGCTTTCATTTTGTTTTTCGGACCTTTTTGAATAATACAAAGTTGATACCAATTAAAAATAAAAAGGGACCCATTTCATATTATAGTTTTGTGAATAATAATGGTATGAAATGGGGGGTTGTTGTAGAGCACAACAGAACCCCATTAAAAATATTAATTACTATAATAAAACACAATCCTGGTGGAATTTCACCAAACAGTTTATGGGTTCTTTAGAAGTCATGTGCCTTAGCCTCTCCACCAATTTTCATGGCTAGAGCACATCTGATGCTACCAAAAACTAACACTACAAGGGTGGCAGAATTAGAATCTGCATACCTAATCAACTCCATAATTGTAGCTAAGAAAGAAACAACATATTTACAATCAGACTACCAATCATTATTGAGAAGTTGCTCTCATATCTTCTTTCCCTGCACTGATTTAGATTCATACCATGCATTCCACTCTTCGGAAACAACAATGGCTTGTAAGGATGCATGCACCTCAACCATATGTTGAAGAAGAATGAAGTATGTAGCATATCTTGTTTCCGGAGGTTTCAAAAATGTCTTCCTTGATTACATCCTATAGATTGCTAAAGATGCATGGTGGTTGCAAATGTACATTTGTGCATCTCTTGCATCTAAAATTAGTTTTGCAATCCAAGATATTTTGCCAATATCTTTGAAGACATTATTCAAGGCATGTACACAACAAGGAGTCCAAAAGAAATGGCTGTATCGACTTTGAACCATGAAACCCGCTGCTTTGTAAACAAGGGTTGCATCTGTGATTACATGTACTACATTTGAAGGACCAAGCTCATCAATTACTTCTTTCAATACCTCAAACATGAAGGTAGCATCCTTTAGTTTCCCACTACAATCAACTGCTCTTAAAAAATGTGGCCCAGCTGGAGATGTAACACTAATATTTAACAATGGCCTTTATTGAATGTCTATCCAATCATCCATAACTATTGAACATCCTGAATAAATCCAAAATTGTTTAAGGGGGCCCATAAGCCCCTGCATTCTTGTCACCCCCTTATCTAACAATGATGTCCTCATTTTGTTGTAATTTGGAGGTGCATATCTTAGCTCAACAACGATGATTTTTCACACCGTTTTTTTGTAATGTGGAAAACGGGTAGCATTAAATGAAATTCCATTTGCCATAAAAAAATCAACAATAACATCATCAATCTCTTCCCTATATAGTAGATTGTAGATTTTAGAAATTTGTTCCTGAGCAAAACTAGCAGGCCTCTTACTCCTAGAAGTAGCCGCGCTCCCCCCCCCTCCCCCCCCGCCCCTCCCCTCCCCCCCCGCTCCCCTCTCTGCCCCACAACCTGAAATTTGTTTGATGTATTTTGATTAACCAAATCTTCCGTGTCATGGGAAGATGATCTAGGTACTTTAAAATTACAATCATTGCCCAGGTTAACTACATTGGATCTTAGGGAAGCCATATAAAGCTTTGCCGACTCTATCCTTTTCTCAATAGTACATGTACAACTCTTTACCCCATCACCAAATAGGGATAGAAGATGATGCCACACCCTAGTGTAGCTTTCTTTAAAAACATGGTTACACAATGTGCACATCCATTCTTCACAACCACCACTATTCTTTTTCTTTTTTTTTAGTAATTTTCTTCACAAACTTTAACAAGGGTTTCTTAGGGTTTGTTCTTTGTTGGACTTGACCACTTGGAATTGGAGGAAGAGAAGAATTTTCAGATCCACTTGGTATTTGACTAACAATCTCCATGATTTCCCTGATTAGTACAAGAGAAATAAATAAATAAATAAATAAATAAAATAAAATTATAATCAAAATGTACAATGAAAAATAAAAAAAATTTAAATAACATGTACTTGTATACAAAAATCCATTATTACATCATATTTTCCCATATATTTATAAAATATTAAAAATCAACCATAAAATTTGTTAGTCCCAATCCCAATTTAATCAATTTCCATGAAATCCTAATCTTAATTTTTTCCATCACCTATACACCTACCAAGTCTCACATGAAACTGATGCATTCATTGATTCACATGAAATTGCCTAATCTTAATTTTGTATGGATTGGCAGCAGTTGCACATCCACCTATAAACACCTACCAAGTCTCACATGAAACTGATGCATTCATTGATTCACATAAAAGAAAAGTAATAAATATAAAATAAATATTGAATTGCAAAATAAAGTTTAAGAAAACATAATCAAGATATATTTAACAAATTTTGTATGGATTGGCAGCAGTTGCACATCCAAAATAACAAAACAATAACATAAACAAAAATAAATTGAATTTTTTATAATCAGTTACATCTGCAACATATTCACATCTTAGATAAATTAGAATGAATCAGTATTAACACCGATGATTTAAAATGTTGAAAGACAAGATAAAAGCACAACATTTTCCGAATAACAAACTGAAGGTAGAAACAATACAAAATGCACTGCAAAGTAAATCAAAGTTGGCAAAGAAAACGTTGTAAGAAAGAACTTCACGACAAGTTTTTAAAATTCAAAATAAATTTCAAATGACGCAAAATTTAAATGCGATTTTCTTAAATTTTCAAAATGATAGTAAATGAGCTACTAAATTGGATAAATTGGCAGGATTTTTGAATCCACAAAAAAACAGTAATATGAAATGCAAATGAGAACAAAATTCAACATTTTAGAATAAAATCGATCATGATGAGAAGTTTGAGGTAAAGAATTGATAAAAGTCTAAGAAATTGTTTAAAATAATTGAATAAAAATTGCAGTAGTATAATGCTCCTGCCCAACACTCGATGATTTGGATTTTGACGGATGCAAACCAAACATTTGAAAGTTGAAAATTCTGGAATGTCAAAAAAACATTCTATATGAACAAGATAACAAGCACATATCATTATTCTCTTTCATCACATTGCAAACATCATATTTTAATTTCTTTCAACAAGAGAGTAATCAAAGACCACTATGAAATTTCGATCGAGAGAATGACCATAGCCTCTCAAACTATCGGGGAAAATGATTAAGAATTGTTGTAGAAACATTAGATATCAAAATCAAAATCAAGATGCAAAACAACAATAGCACAGAGGTTATTCCAGACAGCCTCTCTAACGACCGGGGAAAATGATTAAGAATTGTTGTAGAAGCATTAGATATCAAAATCAAAATCAAAATGCAGAACAACAATAGCGCAAAATTTATACTAGACAACATAACCACTCCGTCCGCCACTGTTTGCAAATGAATACCAACAAACTACTGCGCTCTCCAACAACAAACAAGTTAACAACTGCAATGATGGAGTGAAAAGGAGGTCGAGGAACAACATTTATGGAGGATTGTGAGTGAGTTTGGTGGGAAATAGAAGTTTTTTGTGTGTGAATTTGGGAATTGGAGTTTTTTTGGCCCCAAATTTATGTGGGAACACAGGAACTGAAATTTTTAGGCGTAAAGGCTCCCATAACGGTCTTCAGCTCCCAATCCAGCTACCACAGAAAAGGGAACGATCCCATACCGTTTCAAAGCTCTTGGGAGCGTGGGAACCATTGGAATGGGTTTCCCACCTCCCGAGAGTCGTTCTGGTGTAACAAATAATTTTAGTCGATTCACCATTTCAAAATGAATGGTTTCTTAACATTTCCTTGGTTTATGTTATTGAATGGATTTCTTTATTTTATTGTCTCTCTCTCTCTCTCTCCCACACACACACACACACACACATATATATATATTAGTTTTCAATGAACTAGAAGTCAGCTCTTATATGAGGGGTTTTGTAGTCATTCTCATGTATTAGCTATGTAACTTGGAAAAGTTAACGTACAAGAGCTATATGATAGTTTTATGTTATTAGTACATAGAATCATTGTGTTGTAACAAACATACAATAGCTTGTTGGTTGGGTGAATATTGTGATATGATGCAATGATGCAATGGATCAGACATAGTATCATCCATGCAAGCAATCTAAGTTCAGACTATAGTGATTGTAGATCCCTTGTGTTTTGGTGGGGAAGGGACAGGGGACGGGGGGGGTGTTGAGGGGGTGGAGGTGGTTGACTACTTGTAGTTGGTTTCCATCCATGCAAAAAACCCAAGTTCAAACTACAACGGTTGTAGATCCCTTGTATGTTGATGGGGAAGGGGGAAGGTGGTTGACGTCTTGGATTTGGTTTCCCTTTGTAAACAAAGAGTTTAAAAAGTCTAATAAGCCAAATTTGTTTAAATGGGGGTTAATAGGATACTTTTATGAAGGAGACCCTATTGTGGACATAAAAATTGCAAATGTTTTATATACAAGATGGTCATAGATTTAATTGTAGAATTAGGTTCCCATATTCTCAAATGGTGTTTTGGTCCACATGAACTTCTAATGGTTGGGGAACCTTCTGTAATATAATTTGTCAAGGTTGTAGGAGCTTGGATGCTTCATTGAAAATTATGAAGTTTTTTCATAAATATAAACTTATATAATGTTGATTTATAGCATAAGCCAATGGACACATTGGTTATTCAATGAAAGTTATGGAAATTTAGTTCCACGCCACTCCCAATCTTTATTTCTTCCCATATATACATCAAGATTTCATTGGGTGATATTTGTGTGTTTATATAGGTAGTTGTTTGGTGAGGCTATGAGAAAAATATTTGATTTAAATCAATCACAGAAGAAGTTAGTAGGTTGATGCTTGCCTTTGTGGTAGCTAATAGAAGTTCCATGGTAAATTACCAAAGACTTGTGGTATGACATATACCTTATTTGATAAGAGTTAGTTAAGAAAACATTCAATCAACCTTGTAGGTGTTTATGGCATCAAAGTTGTGGTGTTTGGAGGATAAGAACCAATATGGAAAATAACTTTTGTTGTCTTGGAATTGCTTCCATGTCTAAAATCTTATCTCCCTATTGTGTGTTATCCCACATTCATTGTGGGAGTTGGTCTACAATAACATACAAGTCCCAACATAACATGATCCTTATTCTAGAAGGGGAAACCACAAGGGAGTGGTGTCCCTTATTAACATAATGGTTTTTTAGATGCAGGATAAGTATGCTTCCTTGCTCAATATTCTTGTTCTCCTTGTTGTTAGGTTCTCTGTGTGTTTGAAACAATAGTTGGATGCACCCATCATGTGGAATTTAAGAATTTTTTTCCACAACTATAAAATCATGCTTTTGGACATGTTATAGTGGGCTTTGGAGTTGTCTTGATTATCATAACTAATGATGGTGCACTTGTACTCAAATTTGCCAATAAAAGTAATTATTTAGAGTGAATTTTCTCTTGGTGCCCAAGATTTCCATTTGAAATTTATATGTTATGGTATGCTTCATTTTCATTCGTCATGGTTTGTTCATTACACTTCGTCTATTTGTTGTGTTTCATGCCATTTTCTTAAATATTGAGTACAATTCACATTAGCACTTCATGTCTTGTTAAGCCAAAGCATTGAGTCTCATGTCTTCTTTAAAAACTATCTTGATTTTTTTGGATATGTTGGACTAACCTAAGTAAAAGTCCCAAGATTTTTCGGGGTACTGTGATAAAGTGTCATTTCTTTAGGGCATTCTAAGAGGACTCCTAATTGTTTAGGCATATCATTTATATTTGAAGTGTCTTATTGTGTGTGTTGTTTGGTTTGGACTTGGTGATATTAGGTCATGGGGGGTGTGCCTAAGAATTTTCCTCCTTGTCGTCTAAGTTTGTAAAGTTTGATTGTTGAGCTCATGTAGTGAGTTCATTGGGTTGGGCTTTAAAACATTATTATGTGTCTTTCCCTAGGGGCTTTTAGATATTTCTATATTGATAATATTTTTACAATGCAAAGATACATATTGAATAGTGAGATGTAATGATTAGACTTAGATTGAGGAAAACATGAAAGAGCGTGATATTGGAAAGATAACACAAGATCAATATTGAATACTAAGTATTATAGTGAAAATTAAATTTTATCAATGAATTGCATGGTAAAAGTTGATGCAATGTTCATAAAATAAAAATACAAAGTGGTTAGAATGGTCACTTATATTTGAGAAGAGCCATAAGAAGACATTGAAACTACACTATATAATGATTCTAGAAACCAAAAAAGGCCAAAGAACCTTATTCCCAACACGAATACAAAGTGTTTAGAGTGGTTCATAACAATACATAGTGGTTAGAACGGTGGTAGCTTATCTTTGAGAAGAGATGTGATGACTATCCTTGTTTGCAAAAAACACATTAAAAAGACATCGAAACTACATTATCATCATACTAGAAATCTAAAAAGATTAAAACCCTAATTTACAAGAAACTTATTCCTACCATAGAGTTAGCTTTTGACTAAGAATGTTCAGTTAGACAAATCTAAATTGTTTGAAAATGGTGGGAGGCTTTATGGGATGTTAACTCTTCACTTTGTCTTCATTTTGGGCCTTTAGCACATTCAAGAGAAAATTAAAACAATGAGTTGTTTCCATGGATTTTGGGTAGAAACATCTTGTAGAGATACAGGAAGGCCTCGGAATGTGCATTAAGAAATCATCGCTAGAAAATGATCAAGATTAGGGCCATCCATGAAATGATCTTGGATGGGCAGTGGGACTAATACTTCCTCTTTGAGGAACAATGGTCATCTTTGCATCAAGTTCCTATAACCAATGGGTAAAATTCCATTATATATGGTTCATATAAGGGTGCCCTTCAAGATGGTGTCCATGATTTGATTCTTTGTAGCTTGCTCAATGTAGCTAGGGTTGAGCTTGGTAGTGCCCAATGATGCGCAACTTTAAAGGTGTCCAATAGAGTTGGAAAACATAGATAAAGTAGATCCACTTTAAATAGAGGTTGTAAGTTGATGAAGGGTGGAAGATTCAATTTAAATACATTCTCATGCATGACCTTGGTGATGGTACAAAAGTAGTATCATAGTTGTATGAGCTTCACAGTTTCTATGAATGCAACCATATCTTGCCACTGACTCGAAACTTGTGTGGAACTCTATGCTACTGTCTTATTACTTGTACTTGGTATTGGATTTTACAAAATAACGTGAATTTCTTGTTGGATTTGTTGGGATATGTTCAACAAATTCCATTCCTTTGTCTACCTTGTTCTTCATGTGGCGGATTCTTCCCACATTGATGTAATGGGCAAAGCACATCAATTGGGGCCAATGTATGGAACACACACATGAAAATGGTTGTCGTGGCAATAAAATTGTGAATAGTGCTATTGCAAGTGCACTAAAAGGAAAAAAGTTTTTGATTCCATTTATGTTAGTGCTAGGAGTTGTACAATTCAAGGATATATACACTTTTCTATTGACTATCTTTGTATGGCAATCGTTATGGTCAATTTTGGTGTTCATTATGGATCAAAAGATCCTTAGGAACTTATTGTGTCTATTAGAAATAATGATGTTTAAGAGCACCAAATGAACTTAAACATACTTCAAGAAGAGCTTAGTAGTGGATTTTGTTGTGGCATTTTTCTTATAGGTGTTGTTGGGAAAAGTATCCAATACGGAATGACCCTATCCCACTCTAAGGGTGATAGTACCTCAGCAACAACTGAATACAAAGCTATTCAAGATTACTTCTTTATGAGATGAGAGAGAGAAGAGAAAAGGGATCCACTAACCGTTATCTTCCGCTAATGGTTGATCCAATCTTCCCTCTTGCTGCTTGCTCCTAGCTCCTTGCTCTTTCACCGGCCCAGCTACACAAAGATCCTGTAAAAGCACAAAGAAAGGAAACTACAAGAAGCATACATCCATAACTGATTCAAGGATTAGAATAAATCAAATATACAAGCATCAATTCACCATAGAGACACATGCATATAGAAGAACCTCAAATACTTTATTAATGGAAGAAGTAAAGTTCTGAGAGTGTTACAACCATAATAGGCCCAATCCAGCAACACCTCCCAGCAGAAAGAAATCTCCTCTTCACCTCCTTCAAAGCAATCACCCAATAGTTCTATACACAAACCAACAGCACTTCCTTACTTGCACAAAATTCCAGCCTCCCTAGACCTCATGAGAGAGCTCTATATATAGGAGATTTGGAGAAAGGATGAGTCAGCTTGAGGCTGGCATGAAGCTGACTAGTGTCCTCTCCCACTTTAGTTATTCTTCAGTTCTTGAGTCCACTTGGAGATTCTTGCTTCCACTTGGAGATCAAGACCCTCTTACTCATCACAAGGTGAATTCCTTGACCCAAGTGTCAGTTTGGAAGCTTCCTGGGCAATTGACACCTTGCAGAATGACTGTGCCACTTGGCCAATCTCGCCCAGCGCAGGTAACCTTCATTAGATTTGACATTCAGTGCAGGTACAGAGTGGAGCAGTTGACATTCAGCGCAGATGCTCAGTGGAGCAACTGACATGATCCAGAAATAGCTTGTTTTTGAGTGTTTTCAGGTGGAGAACTGATTTTCAGCGCTGTGGTTTGCTGACCTTGTTCCTCTAGAGGTAGGAACAACATGTTTAGGGACTTTGGATCCCTCAGATTATCGACATTTCATGCTTCATGTTGTAAGGCACAAAAATGTCTATAACAGTTGCCCCCTAAAGTATGAGGTCGTTTATCGGGTGAAATGCTTTATCAGGAGGATCCGAAGTTCATTCAATCGCTGAGAGGTGCCCTGTAATAAGATACAATACAATACATTATTTTTCATTCTGCTTTCACGATCTAGCTGAGGTGGGCATTCCCATGCTCAGCTTTATAAATTCATTTTGGTATATAGAACAGACGATCGTCTGATGGTAGACTGATAATTCTCTGCTGAAATTATCATCCTTTGAGTAGGATGATCATCTGCTGCAATAATGTACATATCAAATGTCTTTATATTTCCTGAATATATATCGCAGCCCGAATGGATGAAACTAGATCCGGGGTCTTCAATCTCGTTCGATCTTCACTCTAAGTACAAGTCGATCCATGTGAGAATTGCGCTGAAGTCGAACATGGAAAGACATCGCTTGATTACCGGTCAATAATGTAAACCGTTAACAAGCGCGAGAGGAATCACCAATAATGACAATGACCCTCAAGGTACTGCAGTACAATTCACGTGGTGTGAATAAAGGACTTGGCGTCGAACACCACGCAAAATCTTCTGGTCGAAGGTCATTGATGTATACCTGTCGCCGGAAGTGAGAAACTTGCCATTGAGGCATGCAAGCTTCAAAGTACTGGGGGGGTTGTTCCTGGATCAACTTTCTTGGATAATGAGCTGAAGTCGACAAGAAGCGATCCGTCAAAGGAGGGCCTTAATGAATCCCACATCAGTGACACGGAACGGAGCTAATGATTTTAGTGGGGGTGAAAACAATCTGTGAAATATGATTCAGGGTGGCGATCATGGGTGGATGAAGGATAATGTATGGCAGTGGATGGGACACGGTTGACTCTTTCTGAACACATCTCTTGAACATATAACGACACTGATGTGATGGATTGGTAGCATTACCCCAAATGTGGATGGTTTGGCGAGGACCATGGTGATGAGACCGGTGAATGAAACAACCCAACCCGATGTGATACAGAGGACAAAGTGTCATGTTCAAGAGCGACTTGCTACCATTAAAGCTTTGAGGTTCTCCCAATTTTTCCCCAGTCATTTCTGACCAGTACCTCTTTATTTTTGTCAAGCTTGAGGAGGATAACATATGCTTGTTCTATAACCCGCCCTTCGGGCAAGCCCATCGCTATGTTTTAACGAGCCTAGCGATAGGGAAACTCGTTCTCGTCTAAAGACAAGTTTGTCGCTATTTAATCATTTTAACGAGTCTAACGACAAGGAAAACTCGGTCCTTTTCATTTTTAGAGAGTCTGAAAAGGTACAGAAAGTTAACTCCAAAATTCCTTTTTCGTCATCTAATCCCTTAAGTCCGAAAAAGTATAAAACAATACAGAAGGGATGAGTTTTCGATAACTTTAACGAGCCGAATAAAACAAGCGCTCGACCTTTTTGTGCAATAATCCCTCAGGTCCAAAAAGATTAAAATCTAGAGGAGGGATAGCTCTTCCGGTCACTTTAATGAGCTGGAAGGCCAAAACTCGGCAAACTTTTCATATTTTACGAGTCAGGAGAAAAGAGCTCAAAGAAGACTCGTCTTTTGAGGAACGAGTGATAAACAGGGATAGCAGCGGATTCCAGGTACAGGTTGGAATTTTCCAATCACGGCAGTGTCACAAGGATGGCTAAGTGAAATCACTCTTCACAGCTGTTCCACAAAATGGGTAAACAATCATATGGAGGTGAACGATTGGCCAAATGAAATGGAGGTGGCAGGTGCAAACACGACCAAGGCTTTTATGGCTAATAAATTTACGATCACAATGGTTATTTACCGGAATAGGTTCATTTTTTAATGAGCTTGAACTCTGGGGGAAACTCTTGCTCAAAGCTTATGTTTATTTTTTAACGAGCATGAACTATGACGCTAAAACTGCTCGGATCTCGCTTTTCTATTTTTTAACGAGCATAAATTCCGCGGTAAAACTGCTCGATATACCAGTCATAAGATAAGAAATGTCTCCTGTGAGATAGCTATTTTTTATGGAGCTTTATCTCACGAAGCTATGCTCCTCATTTGGCAAATTTTGACCTTTGCCCCACATCCTTTCTTTATGCAAGTTCGGAAACGACTAATCCAAAAAACAGATAAATAACCGCTCTTTGCTTTCACTCCAAAAGGTTCGCATGCCCCCAGGTATAAAATACAATTTCAAGGCTACCCCTCCTCTCCCCCACCTTTTTTTTTTCTTTGGGTGTTCACAGCTACTTGTCGTCTTGCTAGTCTAATGTTAACGATACTTGTCTTCTCGTTATTTTTAACGAGTCTTACGCGGTACTTGTCTTCCCGTCGGCCCAACTTTTAACAGATCTTTTGCAAGATCGCAAGAGAACAGCTACTTGCGACAAGAGAGCAGCTACTTGCGACAAGAGAAGAACACAACTCAAAGACAAAACATTAATGTTATTGAGGGAGGCTTGCCTCTTTCTGGTTACCCAAAGAATGGTTTTATTTGCTGCCGCAAATGAAACTCTTTCTTCAGCGATGTCTATCATTAGGTTACTCAAAGATGGTTACAATTTGTTGCAGCAAAGGAATCTCTTTCTTTGGAGGCTGCCCCTACTTATCCTTTAAAACATTTGTTTTAACGGGTGAGGCTTGCCTTTTACCCAAAGATGGTTACAATTTGCTGCCGCAAAGGAATCTCTTTGGCATTGCCTACCTGTTTAGACAAAGTTGAATGACCTTTGTCAAACAAGTAACCTTGACAAAAGAATCCTGTTCTAGAACAACCCCTCTTCCTTCTTTCGGACGGGGTACGGACTAGTCATATTCTTTCGCGGAAATTCTACCTTATACCCAGGGTTTCTTCTGCCCGAAGCAGACCAGGATGCATGCCCCCTGGGTTCCAATCCCATCTTTCCGAATCACTCGCACTCATCGGGAAGGAGGACTGGGGGTGGAGACATTTCTTGGGTGAATAGACCATTGAGGGTTGGTATTTGACTATTTGCGATGCGTGATCCCGTAAATGAAAGTTGGTCTACGAGCTTGACCATTCTTCCTTCGTGTGGAAAACACATTACTCTAAAGAGTGAGGAGACTATAGCTCCCATGCAATATATATAGTCTCGTCCAAGGAGTAGGTTATAATCCAAGGGTCCTTGAACGACCATCACGTTCATTTGAACGGTCTTCCCTTTCAATGTAACAGGCACATTGGGGAGGATCCCTAATGGTCGACTGGTTCCTTTATCAAAACCCGAGAGATTTCTTATCTCAGGCAAAAGCTCTGGGGAACCCAGTGCTTTCCAAGCAATAGAGGAAAGGATACTCACAGATGCCCCTTCATCAATGATAGTTCCAGCCATTACCATTCTGTAAATTTGGACTATGATTCTGAATGGTATACTGGCTGGTAACCGGGGTCTGCCTAGTTGGTTCCAATCAAAGGACACAACCAGGTTGCTTGGTGGTGGGACCGAATACACGGCCGGATACGATCCTGACGATGTTCCTTCCTGCGATAAAGGAATGGGTGCATTGCCCTGATGCTCATCAGAATCTGAGGTGATGAAAAGAATCTGGATGGTGTCATCCTTATTCTCTTCAGTGAGGGTGTCATTTGAAGATGAATCTTCAGTGATGGTGTCATTTGAGGATGAAACCTCTGAAGGAAGAACCGGGTCAACTGCCGTATCGACCTTTAGACTTTCGTCTGGTCTGGATTCAGTGGGTTCATTTTCAATGACTGATGCTTCAGCTGACCACTTGAGCAGGCCAGCTGTATTTTCAACCAACGAAGGACTCGGCACGAGTTTTTTGTATCCAGGAGGAAGTATTACCGGTGAAACCAGACGATCTTCCAAAACTCTCTTCGCTTCGTCTAAGAAGGGACAACGGTGGATGGCGTGATCGCCTTCACACAGTCTATAGGGGGATCTTGCTCCCCCTCTTCGTCTTGAACCTTCACTTTCGCTGGTTGACGGTAAGCAATCAACATGGCTATCAGAGGTTGATGCTCCCGAATTGTGCAAACGAGGTGACCAGTCCCTTAGTATCCGGGGAATACAGGGACAATCTCGATGGAAATGGTCTCCTCTACATATGACACATGGCGATTTAGGCCCGGTCTGTGCTGTGTGTGGGTTTTTGTCAGATGTCTTTTGCTTGCCCCCAGTCGCCTTAGGCTCCTTCTTCTTCTTCTCTTTCTTCTCCATGGGAGCTTGGCTTTTGCCGGCTCTACCTTTCAAAGATGAAGGATTGGAGGAAGAGTTATAGGAAGTTGAAGGCTGGTGGGCAGCTCTAGATTCATCTAATTGTTGACTCGACTGTTCAGGAACCATGGTGGTCTGAACTACATTAGTTGAGAATAGCCAAATAGGCAGGCCAATTGTCAGTCCTGGAAGTGACAATGTGGCCATGTGGGGCGCACCAACTTCTCCCCAAGAGGAGAATGGACTAGGATTTCCATCATGTGGAATTCCTTGGTTGGGGCGTTCCATGTTCTCAACTTTAAGATCAACGCGGGAATAGGAGGTGATTATGTTCCGTTTAAAATAAATTTTATAACGACGCTTAGACACAACTTGCTTTTTCACTTTTTAAGAGTCGAGAAAAAGCTAAAGATGACTCTAGTCTCCTTCGATGTTTTAACGAGCCCGAAGTGACAAATGATCGGATGGACTTTTTCAGTTATAGAGTTTGAAAAAGGCCAAAAGAAACTGCTTTGGAGTTCTAGGCAGAGGGTGTGCCAAACTTTTCGCAAAACCACAGAATACGTTTTACGGTACGAGTGGTCGATCTTCGTGAATGCTGTGTTCACTGCATTGCGATCAGTAGGGCGGCCGACACAGTTTCCTATTGGATAAAGGCTTTATTCCTATAGGGGTCTCCCAATATATACGCGACGGTACGTGGGAGCACAAGTCCGTATTGATACTTATCGCTTCACCATGGAGGAATCACCCAACCACTCAACGCTAAGATATCACGTTTAACGACGCCGGAACACGTCTCTAGCTTAGACCTCTATGTGTTTGCGTTATGTTTCAATGCGTTGTTATGTAAATTCAATTTATTTTAAGGTTGATCTTATTTAGCAGTTTGCCTTTATGGATCACCACGAGATGTATGATAACACTCCTAAATGCAGTCTAAGATGATAAGCAAGCTTTTCAATCTTTCAACTTTGAAAACCTTAACTACTGAGGGAAAAGAAAGATAACACCTTTTCACACAGATCATAGAGCACACACTAATGAATTTTCCCCTAAATCAACATGCAGACTGTCATAATGTATATGCACAATGCAAGTATTTCTTTTCTCTTTCTTAATGTTGGTGTAATGCAAAAAGAAAGCTGTTGTATAATTTTGAATTCAATTTCAAGTGAAAGCAAACAAGCTTGTCCAAAATCAAAAGACACCTTAAGATTTACTTGTTTCGACACTAGAAATATATAAACTCAAACCAAATGACGAAAGCAAAAGCTCAATCAGCTATGAACATCAAACAAACTAACTCTTAAGATCAAAACGACACTTTATCACAGGTCTAGATCTAAGAGGCCACAGCAAGACTAGTTCACTTTCGTTATGGGAAACTGTAAATGTACAAGAAATACACAAAGAACAAACACAGTTTCTTTATACAACTGAGGCGGAATAGTGACAAGGAAAGTTGGTTTCAGATAGGCCCACTGACTGGTAACAAACAACAAAAACAAGAGTGAAAACAGGGCAAGAAACAGCAGGAAACCCCAGCAGCACAAGGCAGGACTGGTCCAGCGCAGGTGGAACACTGCCTGTTTGACCTTCAGCGCAGGTAGCCCCTTCGGGAACTGTGCTGAAATGCAAACAGCCTTTGTACAGCCTGCACTGAAGAACGAAACTTTCGTTTCTGGTGGTTTCCGGGTCACAGATTGCTCAAAAATTCACAGTTTTTGCTCAAATCAGAAGCTATCAGTCAAGGACACACTAAGGGATGACAAGGAGGATGAAAAGCTATCACTAAGAGCTTATTAGAGTCTTTGTGGATCAGCTCTTCAAATCATAAACTTGCCCAGAAACTGAGCTAGAGTAGCTGCCCTCTACTTTGTATTTGAAAGATTCAAACACAGTTCGATTCGGTACTCCCTTTGTTTATGAAATGAATAGCAAAAACACAAACAACCAACAAGATACGATCCCCAGTGGAGTCGCCAATTTGTTGTTGGGAAAAGTATCCAATACGGAATGACCCTATCCCACTCTAAGGGTGATAGTACCTCAGCAACAACTGAATACAAAGCTATTCAAGATTACTTCTTTATGAGATGAGAGAGAGAAGAGAAAAGGGATCCACTAACCGTTATCTTCCGCTAATGGTTGATCCAATCTTCCCTCTTGCTGCTTGCTCCTAGCTCCTTGCTCTTTCACCGGCCCAGCTACACAAAGATCCTGTAAAAGCACAAAGAAAGGAAACTACAAGAAGCATACATCCATAACTGATTCAAGGATTAGAATAAATCAAATATACAAGCATCAATTCACCATAGAGACACATGCATATAGAAGAACCTCAAATACTTTATTAATGGAAGAAGTAAAGTTCTGAGAGTGTTACAACCATAATAGGCCCAATCCAGCAACACCTCCCAGCAGAAAGAAATCTCCTCTTCACCTCCTTCAAAGCAATCACCCAATAGTTCTATACACAAACCAACATCACTTCCTTACTTGCACAAAATTCCAGCCTCCCTAGACCTCATGAGAGAGCTCTATATATAGGAGATTTGGAGAAAGGATGAGTCAGCTTGAGGCTGGCATGAAGCTGACTAGTGTCCTCTCCCACTTTAGTTATTCTTCAGTTCTTGAGTCCACTTGGAGATTCTTGCTTCCACTTGGAGATCAAGACCCTCTTACTCATCACAAGGCGAATTCCTTGACCCAAGTGTCAGTTTGGAAGCTTCCTGGGCAATTGACACCTTGCAGAATGACTGTGCCACTTGGCCAATCTCGCCCAGCGCAGGTAGCCTTCATTAGATTTGACATTCAGCGCAGGTACAGAGTGGAGCAGTTGACATTCAGCGCAGATGCTCAGTGGAGCAGCTGACATGATCCAGAAATAGCTTGTTTTTGAGTGTTTTCAGGTGGAGAACTGATTTTCAGCGCTGTGGTTTGCTGACCTTGTTCCTCTAGAGGTAGGAACAACATGTTTAGGGACTTTGGATCCCTCAGATTATCGACATTTCATGCTTCATGTTGTAAGGCACAAAAATGTCTATAACAATAGGCTACCAAAATTGTTTACCTTAGAAATTTGATCAACATTTAGAAAACAAAAATTGTTAGCATGATTGGTTGAGGGCAACCTTGACGTAAATTCCATGAAGACCATTTCCAAAGGTTTATTTGGAATAGTAAAGGAATGTATAATCTTTTCTCCTTGTTTGTAGGTTTAGGGATGACATAAATAATGCATGATGCAATCTTATTGTTTATGACCTTTTGGATCTTTGGCTTGTAGAAGTACTTACACAACATCACTATCATCTTTCCCATGTAAAAATTCTCAACACCTCACTATGATGTGCCTTTATAAGTCATATTCTCATGCTCACTCGAAGGAACACAAAGTTGGCCCATATAGCATAGTGGTCCATCTTGGGGGTGAAAGGCATAAATTTGTTTACTTGGGTTAGGGTCGCCATGATCTAGTTGGGGCCACTCTAAAGTCTCATGTCCATAAGACTTGAGCATGATGGTTAGTTCTACTAACATAGGTCTAGTAAGGTAGCTTTTGTCATGATTGGTGCTTCCCTTATTATACTTGTTCTTTGTTGAAGGGTACATGGATGACCCATAATGGCCATCATTTTATCATTTGCACTATTTTGTACCAATGGTAGAGGCTTGTGGTCAATATGTATCTTTGATTCCTTTCCCATAATAAAATTCTTCCTCTATTGATAGCCCTACACGCTGGAGTAAAATTCCTTATCGTGAGGTCATATGTATTAACATTGTTAAATAGTGTCTCAATATGATAGGCCACATGATGTCCATGTCATGTGGGAATTGCATCAATGATAGGGTTAGATGGATTTTTCAATTTGGAAGGATGTTAAATTTGGAAAAATCAAGGTTGGCATTGTGTAGAAGTGATGGTTCAACTCAATTGCTTTCCATTATGCCTCATCCTAAACAAACTTGCCCTCGAATTCAACGTTGGTCAGTTAGGTCACATACCAAGCGATATGAGAGGTTCCCAAGATAAACCTATGGTAAAATTTGGTGAGGTCCAAAAAGTTAGGAAGATTTGTAAGTGTCTTTGGGGACAACTTCTTGCAAAAGACTTGGATTTTAATTGAATCCACATGCATACCATGCTCATTCACAATGGATGGTATATATTGATTTTTCAACATGTTGAATGAGCATTTTTCTAGGTTGCCAAATAACTTGTGTTGTTGAAGGGTGCTCAACACTTGTGGAATGTGCTTTAGATGCTCTTTCCCAAGGATTTTTGAAGCCTAGGATGTTGTTTAGCTATATAACTGCAAAAGAATTGGTGAATGGATGCATAATATTGTTCATCATCCTCATGAACATTACAAAAGTGCATGATCAACCACTCAAAGAGACCTTCCTTAGACTTGAACAATACCTTCCATACATTCAGTGGCTTGATGTAACTTGGTGATATCTTGACTAAAGATCAATCTTCTTGAAAAACTCAGGGCCTTTGAGTTGACTAAGCATAGCATCAATTCAAAGAATGTGGTCTTAGTGCTTAATTGTGATTTCATTTAAGGCATTGTAGTCAATAGAAAGTTACCTTATATTGTTCGTCTTCTAAACTAACACAATATGAGACCCTCAAGGTGAGTATGTATCAATGTTCTTCCAACAATTGATCTACCTACCATTGTTGGATAGAAGGTCCTTGTAGATTTCTTTCTAGGTGGGGTGATTATATTTGTTGCTTCCAAATGGATCATGAAGAGAGTAAATCTCACTCTAAAAGATTATATTTCTTTACTACTCAATAGTAAATAGAGACATTGGTAGTTAGGGACACCTTTGGTATCTTGTAGAGGTGATCTCCCTCTTTGATAATGACACTAAGGTTCTTAGATTGGTAAACAATATGACACTTCATTAGGGTAAATGTGAGGTCTAAAATGGGTCCTCTAAGACATTTTCATACAAAAACAAAATATAGAATGTTTTTTGTCAACTAATAGGATTTAGGGTGATGATCTTAACCAAATGGGTGAATAATGTTGCAGGGAAATAATAAAACAACATTCTATTCATGTATTTTCATTTCATCTCAACATATATTTACTAAAATGATTGTGTAGGTATACTTTGGATGTGAAATTAAAATATGCATCTAATGAGTACCAATACATGGAGAAATGTGGTTTCATAAAATAGAAACACATATTTTCATGCATTTTTATGCTTTCTCATCATAGGTCTATTAGTAGTATCAATTATTGGTACTATCTAAATATTGAATTTAATTTGGCATCCAAATATTTAGACATGATACTCTTATTAAACCTATAGGAAGATAAATTGATACTATGTGTATATTCCCCTTCCATAATTTACAATGCTTCTTTTATTATTTTCCTTATGGTACTTAACCGCAAATATTTAGAAAAATCACATAAAATGTAGTGCAAAACCTAAAAACACAAGAAGACAGGTATAAACGCTAAGAAATATCTCCTTGATAATGAAAAATAGATATGTATGTTCTCTTGCCTCTTGAAGGGGGTAGCCTCTAAGAGTAATGCTAAAAAAACAACTCTTGACAAAACATACTATAACTTTATACTTTATATATAGTTATCCATAAAGAATCTTATCTACCTATGGGGGCTTTTTAAATAGGATTGCCCAACTAATTTGGGCCTTATTAGTACATAAGGGGGTTAGGGTATTTTACTAGCATGCCCTCCCCTACAAAAGAAGTGTTGTTATCAAGGTTGAAGGTGGGGAAATTGTTGAAAAATGTTGTTGGTTCATGTGTGGCATCTTTTGGTTGCATATCTTTTCAATGGATCAATACTTTCTTGATTCTATGTTGGCCAAATGTAACCATATTCATCAAGTTTTTGTAGGTTAGTTTGCACTCTGCGATCTAATCCCACAACCTTCGTTATATAAGACACATGAAATACTAAAGGAATCTAGGAATGGGATGAAAAAGCTAGCTTGTAGATAACATAACCAGTGTGTTGTATGATTTATTGGGGACCATATAATATGGCAACTAGTTTATGGGAAAATTTATCTTCCAGTGATGTATGTTTATAGTGAAGGAACACTTGATCTCCTTCAATAAATGTTTAGATTTGTGTTGATCAAATTATTATTGTTGATCAGTGGTTGTCATTGATGTCAACCCAAGCAACACTGGGGGCTACCTCGATCTTGCGTGAGCATTTTGACTTGACCACTTTCTCTATTCTGAATCAAGGATCTTCTAGATGTATTCTACTCGTTGAGATGTTTTTGTTAATATATGGCATGCCAAGTAATTCTTCATGGTTTGAGAGATATTCATGTTTGAAGTTAGTAACCCCAGTTAGTGGGCTAAAACCCTATGGAGTTGTGGCATGGCACTCATAATTGGTTGTGGTCATTGAATAGTCAATAATTAATAAAAAAAATTCTCCTAAAATCCCTCCAATGTTCACTTGTTGATGACCCTCTCAACCCAAGACATTCATATAAATAATGACGCTCATATCCTCCTCTTGTAGGGATTTAGTGGCTTCAAACAGGTCATCGTGGCATTTTCGCTATAAATTGGTTTTTGCAAAGCTTCAGAATCTGAAATTAAAGCCCATTTGAGCTGAACTCTTGATGAATCTCGTGACTGAATTTCAGATCTTGGTTCGCTATATTTTTAGAGATATGCTCTAAGGAAGTTAGGGTTTTTGCAGGTTCCCGAATTCCATGTCAAATAGGTGATGTTAGGAAAATTGTCATAACTTTATCTATGAGCATTGGATTCAAATTTCATAAATAGATATAGAAAGAGGACAGATTGTAGTTTGTTGAATAGCATTTTCAGGGCCGAAGATCGCAATAGTGACATGTGGCACTTCATACAAGTTCACTCTACTAAACCAGGATATAATCAAGTCATCGTGGGAGATTGGGCATAAGTATTTCTTGAAGAATCCAATCTTGAGCAGACTTGTGGTGTTGCAAAGAGGACTTAGAGGGCTACCACAGGACAAAATTTCAGACCATGGAGATCCAAAATGACATAGATACAAGATTCAATATCGAGCTCATAGAAGGCAAGAAAAAGCATGCATTCAAGGATCACTGCAATAAGGACCACACATCAACAGTCGAGGGTAAGTCTCCTACAACAAGGTATTTATGATTGTGTTTACATTTGAATTTTGAGTATCATCTCTGGCATATGTTTTTATATGACAACATAAGTATATATAGTGTCTCGGTTATATCTCTATGTCTCTATATGTCACAATTAGTTTCTCGGATGTCCTATTCTTGATACTACACATTTTATGCTACATATTATTGATGCTACACCAAGTTTGCTAAATATATATGATGTTGTAAGTTCATGTTTCTTGTCTTGTCATAGTTGATGGAATGGTCTCTGTTGTTGTACTTAGAACTTGGTCCATCACAAGTCTAGGGTCTGTCATAAGTTTTTATTGTATATATCTTTAGGTCAGTTTTGGATATAGGCTTGCATAGAGTCCAGGCCTATCTCAAGAGTGGGAGTCTTTTTATACTACTGCAACAAGTCAACAACAAAAGTGACAAGCACACTTTAGGTATGCATTGTACTTTTAATTTGTATTTATTCATTATTATGCACTTACATGTGTTTTGCAGGCAGAGGTAAGTTGAAGTGTATTTTGTTTTGTTTTGGGATTGGTTTCGCTAGGCAAATTTTGCATGTAGGTAGAAGAAGATTCAAGTACAACTTCAAGCAATAATTCAAGAGCTGAAGTATCAAATCAAAGGAGGCATTACAGCGGTACATCCTTTGAAGACATGGCAACCATCTGCATATTGTGAAGAAGTATCAAGGCCAAGAGTCAATGAGATATCCTTTGAAAACATGACAACCATCTGCATATTGTGATGAAGTGTTAAGGCCAAGATTCATCATTGTAAAGTTGTAAAAGAGTCATTTGTAAAAGTGTCATCATTAGAAGAGTCATTATTGTAAAAGAATCAATCTTCCTAGAGTAGAAAAGGCATTGTTGGGAGGTATACGAGTCTCTGTTGGGATGATGTCATGGTTGGGTTGCAGGTCATAGTGTGATAGGGTGTTCAGTAAAAATAATTGTAAATCATATTGTATCTTGGATCATTGTCCCTAGTACACGAATCCACACTCTTGTATCATTTTAGTCATTATATGGTGGCAGGGAGGTGCTAGGCAGGTGCATGAAGTCGCCTACAAGTTGGAGCTTGTGAACAATTCAGGGTGGTAGGTTGGTCTAGGGTTTTGGGGCATCCATTCAGTTGATTACTGAAGAAACCAGGGTGCTGGGGCTTCCTTCCTCTGCGAGTTGGAAAAAAACTCTTTTCTAGGAAGTTGTTTGTTTCATTTCAGTTGGGGCTAAAGAATAAAGAATTTATTAGAAAAGCATTCGGTGGTTTTTGACCTGGAGGGGGTTTTCCACCTAAAATTTTTGTATCTCCTGTGTTCTTTTATTTACTGTTATTACTGCATAAACATTAATAATAATTGAAGATTAACTAATGCTCTAAAAATATTTAAAAGTGCTAATTGCTAAGGAATACTGATTCACCCCCCCTCTCAGTATTTTCCAACAATTGGTATTAGAGCTTGGTTCCTTCAGTAGTAGTCTAACAACTGGAAGGAGATCATGGAGTATACTAAGAATATAGTTCCTTTGTTCAATGGAAGTAACTATGCACTTTGGAGTGGAAGAATGTAGGTTCATTTGCTGGTGCAAGGATATGAAGTATGGGAAATCGTTGACAAAGGCTTCACACCAACCCAGGATGAACAATGTAAGAAAAATATGGTATATGATGCAAAGGCTAAAGATCTTATTATCTGTGGGCTTATCAAATCTGTTTATCTTAAGGTATTGAGTTGCAAAACTGCTAAAGAGGTATGGGGCAAGCTTGAAAATATATATGCAGGTGACTCAAAGGTGAAAGAAGAAAAACTTCAAATTTTCAGGGAAAAAATGGAGCAACTCAAAATGAGGGAAGATGAAGATATTGCTACATACTTTCAACGTGTTGATGAAACAACAAATACATTGGAAGGTTTGGGAGAACCTATTGAAACGAAAATTGTTGTCCAAAAGATCCTCAGAACCTTGCCAACAATATTTAACCCTAAGGTATATGTCTTGGAAGATAGATCGAATCTAATCAATCTCAACATAGATGAATTGCATGGAATTCTAACAGCATATGAAATGAGGATTGAAGAAGAGGATGACGCATCTCACTTAGAAACAACATTTTCCACATCCAAGAAGAATAGTAAGGAGAAGCAGACTCCGAAAGCAAAAACATGCAATTGTAAGGATGATGAAAATGAAAAAGATGAAGAAGAATTCTCAGATAAAGAGTTTTCCTATTTCTCACGGAAAATGAGAACAGGTACAGGAAAATTTAAAGTTAAACTTCCATTAATATGTTTTAATTGTGGTGAGGTTGGGCATTTTTCAACCAAATGTTCTCACAAAAATGAGGTTGTTACAAAGGAAATAAAAGTCCCAGGAAGTTCAACAAGCAAGGGAAGAAGAAATGGTTTAAGAAAAGTTTCTTCTCCAAAGAAGATAGCTCCTCATCCGAAGAAGATAGTGATAACGAAGAAGAATTCAATGGAAGAGTATTGTTTATGGCCAAGCACAATAAGCAAGAGGCACTTGACGAAGAAGGAGACGAAGAATAAGAATTGACTGAGGTTGAATTTCAAAATGAAGTGATCAAGGTTATCAAAGAGCTCAAGGCCAAGAATAAGCATGTCAACACTCTTGAAGATGAATTAAAGTCAGAAAGGGAATAGGTCCTAAATCTTAAAATCAAGGTTGACTACAAATTAATTGAATAATCACTCAGGAAATAATTAAAGGAAACAAACAAGGAAAGAGAAGCACTGGAACTTGAAATTGTTTCTTTATGAAAGGAAGTAAAAAATGGAAAAACTCTTCAAAACTACGCCAACATCTCAAAGACTTTGGACGAGACCATCAACAACCAATGATCGTGCAGTGACAAGACTGGTCTTGGTTACAAAGAAAAAATCGAAAAGGAGTCAAGTCCTTCTATGACAACTAAAGAAGATGGATATGAAAAATCTACTAAACAGGTAGATCTCCTAGCTAGATCGAGAGATCAAGACTCACACGAAGCACCTTGGAAGACAATTCGTCGAAGAATACTTCCTCCCAGTTATCAACTTATCTTTTATGGTCACTGTTATTCATGTGGAAGGTTTTGACATAGAGCTTCAGAATGTCACATGTATGTTTGGAATGAATATAATTCTAGGAGATCTCTCATAAATGGATATTCTAGAACTCAACATAATATCCACAAATTTGATCATCTAAGAGATGATTTCAAATGTTACAAATGTAACAATTTTGGACATATGGCTAGGGATTGTGAAGTTCCAGACAGGTACAACTATTATCAATAAAACCCTAGAAGCAAATTTGCAGGATCACGAGATAAACACCAAACAAAATCTTCTATGAATAACATCGAATGTTACAAATGTCATAACTATGGACACATAGCTCGTAACTGTAGGTACAAGATGGAATCAACCATGAATGAAAATATTGACAACGAGAATAAGAAGGTTTGGAAAGGAAAACAGGTATAGGATGAACAAGTACAAGATGACCAAGAAAAGCAAGAAGGCAATAAGGTCCCAATAGTTATGCTTTCACGATTCGTAACGAATTGTGAGGAATCAACAGCTTCTTCGGTTAATGACTCGAGTCAAGACGATCCATTAAATGACACATTATTTTGAACAATTCATCTTATTGAATCCTAGAAAGTTGAAGATGAGGAGTCTATGAAACAATATATGACACAATTCTACGATTGACAGACACATAGTTTGAACAATATGGAAATTTCATTACATGTTCAGGGGGAGAATAATATTTTACGTATTATAGATTTAAGAAAGGAATCACTGACAAGAAATCTCTATGTGAAAGTGGATCAAGAAAATCTAACAATTATCAAGATACCTCAGCAGGATAAAGGAATATTCATATATCAAATCAAGTACATCAAGGAAATGCTCAATAAATTCAAGATGGAAGATTGCAAGCCTATCCTTACCCCCATGGTAACAGGTTACAAGAAGATTCGTCAATGGATGTGGACCAAAGGTTGTATAGATCCATGATTGGTAGTCTCCTATATGTGACAGTCTCCTTGCCAGATGTGATGCAGGCAGTTGGACAAGTAGCAAGATTCCAAGCAGCACCAAAAGAATCTCATATTTTTCTCATCAAAACAATTCTTCGATATATTAAGGGCACAATGGAATATGGTATATGGTATCCCAAAGGAAATGATCTGGTTATCCAAGCTTATACAGATGAAGATTGGGCAGGGAGTGTTGATGATTGTAAGAGTACCAGTGGAGCAACATTCTATCTAGGTGGTTGTCTTGTTTCATGGTTAAGTAAAAAGAAGTCTTCAATCTCGTTATCCACAGCAGAAGCAGAATATATTGCGACAACAACTTTTTGTACTCAATTTCTTTGGATGAAGCAAACTTTGCAAGATCTTCAAGTCAAGTTTTATGAGCCTATTCCCATATTTTGCGATAACACCAATGCCATCAGTATCTCCAAGAATCCTATGGTGCATTCCAAAACAAAGCACATTCCGATTAAATATCATTTTGTTAGAGAGCGGGTCATCGAAAAGAATATCAAGCTTGAATATGTTGGCACAAAGGAACAAATTGCTAACATCTTTAACAAACCATTACCTCGTGAAGCATTTGAGTATCTTCGCCAAAAGCTTGGATTATCCCAAGTTTTCATTAGACTCTTTCTCTTATCTACTCGAGTAGAAAGGGGGAGTGGAGGTGTGTATAGGTCCGCAGGATGGTTGTTTGACAAGGGGAGTTACCCTTTGCCATTGATGATAGAGGGGGAGAGAAGGCAGTAGGAAGAGGTGTCATGATCGCAGGGGGAGTACTCATATAAATAAGGGGGGCTTATTTCATTTGAGGAGAATGAAAAGGGGATTGTTGGGAAACCAACAAGACTCTATTTTGGACATTTTTTTTCTTTTTAGAAAATAGGTATTTTTTAAAGAGGAATTTAGTTCTTAGATTGGATTTTCCAATTTTTTCCTAGTTTTCCAAAAGACCATTTCAATGTTTCCATCCATTTTTCCATAAAAAATCAGTAAAGGAAAGAATATTTTTTTCCACTTTGTGCCCATTTTTTTTCCCACTTTATGCATAAGGAAGGGATTTTATTCCACATCTAGTGTACTTAACCCATAAATTTTTTGAGAAAACACATAAAATGTAGTGAAAACCCAAAGAACACAAGAACATAGATATAGACCCTAGGACAAATATCCTTGATAATGAAAAATAGAGAGTTATGTTCTCTTTCCTCTTCAAGTGGGGAACCTCCAAGAAAATTGCTCAAATACAATAACAATTCTTGAAAAAACATTACATAATCACCTATTCTATTATAATTGTATATATAGAATATTATCTACCTATGAGAACTTTATAATAAGGGTCGACCAACTAATTTGGGCCTTGATAATAAAAAATACACTTTACAATTAAGTATTATTCATTAACACATTAATAGGACTTATTCAAGGAATGTGGCCTCATATATTAATAACGTATCTAAGTATGGGGTTAGGGTTTTACCCTAACAATTGTTGACTAATACAAATGTCTTATCCATGTCTCACCTAATTGATGGTGTATTTTGGGGATGCAGCGTCATTGACAACATCATTTTATTGATGAATTTTTTTGAGATTAGGTTCTTCTAGCTATCATTATGAAAAATGATGTGCAATTATGTCTCTTCATCGACATATGATTAGAAGAGGCATTGGCCTTCCTTAAGTTCTTTTCGTTACTTTATTTGGTCCTTTGTGAAAAAATAATAACACTGGGTTCTGCATTGATAATCTTGTTTCCCTTATCCATGGGACCTTGTAGCATTTGGATTGAATATAACTCAAATCTTTCTTATCAAATAATAGTTGCTTCCTAGTTTGAAATTCATCATTTTTTTGCCAATAGTTTTATTAGTGGCACAACACTTGTGTCCTTGGACTCATTCTTTGTCTTCTTTGTATGTTGTTTTTGTTGGTTGCATTTTTTATGATGTCCTTTGTTTTTAGAATTAGGAATGAATTTACACTTCCTCTATTGCTTTTTATTTTGAACCCAAACTCTTTCTTATCTCTCTATCAAAAAATTTGGTTCAATCTTGATGATTTGGTCAACTACTCCTAGTGAAGAAATGTATAGAAACTCCATTTCTCAGATGGAATTGTGTGGGTTGTTGAGGTACTTTAGAATTAAGTGCCACCCATAGTCCATACTACATAGTGTTGTGTGTAGTGTATGAAAGGTGTTTCTATACTTTTTCATAGTCCAATATTTATTCCCATGCATAAGGTTGTCCCTCACAAGTACTCCTCTTCATACTTCCCAACAAGGAGATACTCCTTGAAGTTGTTAACAAATTCCCCCCAAGTGGGGTATATCTTGGGTTTTGTGGGGATGTGTTCTTGAGGGTTAGGAATGTTCTCCCATTCCTACACTCCTTACGCTCCCAAGACATGGGTACTTCAAGGGAGTTATTTCCTAGTGTCCTATTTCGAGGAGGCCACAATAGGGAACATTCTTCCTAAAAAGTTGACACTAAAACAATCCCTTTTTATCAAAGTGTCTTGTTTTGAGGAAGGAAAATACATACGAGAAAGATAAAATATTACATGAATTTAAAACCAATGCATAAATGGATGAGGAGGACAATGCTTATGTAACAACACCATCCCACTTTCTTACCAATGGGGTGGCTACCTGATTACCCAACCCCTCAAGTAAAGTTATAGGAATGGGATAATTTTTTGTTTCTGTTTCCTTAGGTTCATTTTTCTTATCTCTTCTCCTACCCAAGCAGTTCATAGTATTAATTTAATTCTCCTCTTTCTCCCAAAGCCACATAACTAGGGCTCATAACAAAAACATAGGCACACACACGCACGTGCGCGCGCGCACACACACACAAATAGTTAAGTAATTAAATATTCATTGGTGGGTTAATACCTTGCACACACATAATATATGACATGTGCCTCCCTCTAAAGGTTCCCATCATATATTGATCCTTGGGCCAATAATAACTTGCCACGACTCCTGCACTTGTGGTTCCACCGGTGCCCATCTAATTTGATGATCCATGATACTCTTGGACCTGATCAACGCATTCTGTTGGGTCAACATGCCTGCAAGTTAACAAAGGTAAGGGTGTCCAAAAGGGCAGCTTTCCAAACCTGCCCATTGTCAAATCAATGGATCACATTCACTCCAACAAGGTCAAACCCATTTTCCAAACCCACCAAGGCACCCCTCGGAAGTGGATTCTGGGTTCCAGCGAAACTACCACGTCTTCCTTACGCACACATGACATCAGGTTGGGGAATCACCTTTATGTCCCCTCCCATGGTGCTAGCCCACCACATCATCTTGTTGTCCCTTTTCACGAAAATCCCATTCGTGCTTTCCTTACACCTCTTGGATGGGGTCTCCAAGACACATCATACTGATGTTTTCATCTCGACGACTCACTTTTCTGTTCTTACGCGCACCTCTAGGATGGAACCTTCGGGTCACGTGGAGACTATGGGCCATTCCCTTTCACATACCATCACTTTCTATTGGCCCCCATGTTTGTGGCACCGCATCATCTTGACACATAGCATTTTGGCTCGCTCCTCTATCATGCATCTCTTGGGCTTCCAGGGGCTACCCTTCACGACACGTGGTTAGTGGGACATAAATTTGCATGACCCTTACTTCCGATTGGTCGACAGGTTACAGCGTGACGTCATCCCATGCCATCTCAACCCGATGCACTTTTCCAATGTTTCCCAAGCCTATTCCCCTTTCGTGCCTCTGGAGTGACGACCACTAGTGCACGTCATCCTGGTCCCAACTCCTCAACGCTCCTTTTAACTGCATCCTTATGCACTTCCAGGATATGGACTCAGGGATAAGTTATCCGTGAGCTCCATCTTAGCCAATGAAAATGCTCCTTGCCTTCAAGCTGTGAATCCAACTAGTTCAGTGCCCAATCATTGTAACAACCCTGGTGAAAATTCCATGTAATAAATGTTAAAAACAATAACCATGGATGATTGGGACACTTATTCCAAGCTGAGTGTTGGGCAAGACATCCTAGGGGGTGTTGATTTGGTTGTTTATAAGGAAATTGGCAAAGGAAATGGCTAAGGCATTAAAAGGCGTTTTGGCACATTTATTAATGAAAAATAATGGAAATTAGGAGAAAAAGGAGGTGAAAGGTCACAGGTTACATGTGAGGAGGAAAATGAAGGAAAATAATGGAAAATGAAGAAAATAGAGGCCTCATTCATAAAAAGGCTTCTGAGGATTAGTTTGTAACCTTTTGTCAGATTAACCTTTTGTTACTTTAGTGTCTGGGCTCTCTAATTTTCTCTCTCTTTCTCTCTCTCATACTCTTGGATACTTAGAGTTTTCTTGGAGCAGTCTTGGAGGGTGTGGCATACTTGGATTATTTGAGCAAGAAGGAAAAGGAAGAGCAAGAAAGAACAAGACGACATCGACATAAATAGCTACATCAAATTTTCTTGTAGGTACCAAGCTGCATGTATGATTTCTTCACTAGTTTGGACATGCATGGCATATGCATGTGGATTCTTGTTCATGATCTTTTATTGGCATGGAGGGTTCCCTAGATTGATAATGGATTGCATAACCTTTCCATTTCTTGGGTAGCCATGGTGATTGTGGGTTTATTTTCATTGCTTTGTTTTGGTTGGTTCTCATGTTTCCTTAGCTTTGGTTGAGTTATTAGTTCCTGGAGCCTTGGTTTGAAAAATTCTCTAGAGCCCTATAACAGCTTGGGTTGAGTTACTAGTCCTAGATCCTTTGTTGGACAAACGATATGGATCCCTTGGTGAGTTGAGTTACTAGTCATGAAGCCTTGGTTGGAACAAATTATATGGAGCCCTAGAAGGCTTGGATGGAGACCAATCCGATGATGGTTTTAGTTATGTATGATCGTGAGGTGGAATCACTGTTTGATGGGTTGAGGTGGATGGCCTCTGGAAGCCCTGGATGGGTTTTGATTGATGTGTTCATTGAGATCCCACATTCATGCTTGGAATATGGCACGGGGGTGAATGGATGAAGAGAGATTTGGCTCAGACATTCTATGGTCGAGTGGAACGTGGTAGTCCCATCTCCAGTTGTTTCATTGCATTCATTAATGAGAAATCCATTCCATTGATTTTCTTCTAAAAAGGTACAGATGTATTTATGGATTTGATGCATGTTGTGTTTATTGTATTTTTGTTCCTATTATGCTGGTTATATGCACATTTTATGACAACAACTATGCATGGCTCTCAACATGTTTTTACTTGTATATGAATGGATAATGTGCCTATGACCTAATAGATGATAATGTAGTAAATGGCATGAGGGAACAATGTTTCATAGCGATTCTCAGATAAGTATGAGATCCCTATGCTTAATTATGTTGTTTACACCTGTAGATTACATGTCGATGATATGTTTGATGAAATGCCTGTCATGGCTAGTAGGGATCCAGTCAAGGTCTTGAACAAGTATTTTCTTTAGTACTTTCATTTCCATGTTACTTTACTGATTTGAAGAGATGGATTAGTTTTTGGCAGTGTCTTGGGCTCTGAGCATGAGAAAGTGGCTTAAATCCTGGGGTTGCTGGCACAACATTGACAATTTTTGTCCACATTTGTTGGTAGGCAGGCCTGTGAGAGCGACTTAGGTTTCTAATCGCTCCCTTGCCCATAGCATGAGAGCGACTATGGCCTAAGAGACCTAAAAAAACAACGGGCCCTAGGGACAGGTTATCTGAGTGGCTGACTTGTCTTTTGAGGGTTTTGTTGATGATGTTGGATATCTGTATTGTGTGTTTCCATCGGTTCGACTTCCTTAATGTGACTTAGGAGGTCGAATCATATCATAGTGGCCTCTCGTTGCATGTTTACCCTAACTGGTTGATTGCTTAGGTAGATGTGGTAGGAGGGTGTTACAGAGTGGTATCAGAGCATGGTTCACCCCTCAGACTAGATGGGTTATGTGTTGGTCATGAATGCATGTCAATTGCATGTGTCTCTTACACTAATATACTTGTTGCAATGGCTTGATGTCAGATTAGGGTTGTAATATGGTTATCATGGAGAATTTGTTATTGATTTCATGAAATGTATTTGAAATGAGTATGTGACTGACTTTGTATGGATTATATGTCGCCTACATGTTGATTTCATGATACTACTCACATCCTTGTATGTTAGGTTACATTTTGAATATTTTCATTACGTGCATCAGTCATGTAGGTTGATTACAAGAAATGATCGAGTATGTTCAACTACATGCGGTTATGTGTATTTGTAGTTGGTTTGGTATTGCTTATGCATACTGCTGGTTGCATGTGTACAATGGAATAATGGTGTTGTCATGCATGAGGTCATAGCATGCATCATAGATATGGCCTTGCATTGATGACTGGACTCTAGTTAGAGTAATGTTTATGAGTTGATACATTTACTTGCATATGTATATATGATGTTATGATTATGTTATACATGTATCACGCTGATTTGGTAATATTGCAGACAAGGCATCCTCCCCGTGCTATACTAAGGTTCCTTGGTTTATTTTTATTTAGTTTATTTGACATATTATGCTTTGCAGGAAGAAATATCAAATGGCTAGCAAGATGGTTGACTATAGAGACTCTCCCTATGAATCCGAAGAGTAGTATGGTGTTGGGAACTCTTCTGACTTGGCAGTGACACTAATAAGTTTAAAGGAAGAGATCAGGAGCTGTAAGGTAGATCCTGACAAAATCATGTGATCACAGGAAAAGTTAGTAGAGGTAAATGCAGGCATACTTCAGAGCTTGTCGGATTTGCAGCGACAAGGACCGCTCTAGATTAGTCATGAGAATGAGGAAAAAACTAATGGGTCATATGGCAGTAGGTCTCGTAGTAGACATGATTCAGATCAGAATAACACCATTTGAGATGGCAGATTTTTGGACACTCCAGAGAGGAGAAGGAATAGACATAGGTTTGATTCTAGTTCTGATTCATATAGGCACTATGATTGTCATCGGTATCATCCTTACATGAGGAGTGATAGGGGGTATTTTTTGGATTAATTTAAGAAAGAGAAGCCACCTACTTTTGACGGGGAAATGAATAAACCACATGATGCAGAGGCATGGTTTCATGGCATGAGCAAGTTCTTAAGGTTGCATGAATGCTCAGAGAACATGAAAGCTAGAGTAGCTACGTTCAGTCTCAAAATATGGGAAGATGTGAAGAATGTCAGGTGTATTCATGAGGAAGATTTGTCTTGGAGTGAGTTTGAGCGGCTATTTAAGAAGAAGTACTTGTCAGAAAGGTACTTTGATGACGGGGAAAAAGGATTTTATGAACTAAATATGGGTTCCATGACAGATGATGAGTACACTAGCAGATTCTTGGAGTTGTCGTGGTATGTGCCTTATCTTACTAAGGAAAAGGCCAATATTTAGAGGTTCCTTAGTGAATTACCAGTTGCATTCAAAGACAAGATTGAGTTCGATGAGCCTAGATCATTGGAGGAGGCCATTCAAAATATAAGACATTTCTATGAACAATCAAAGCATAGAACTGAGATTAAGTCAGACTAGAGAGGTGATATAAAGAACAAAGGCAAATGGGATAAAAATCGAGCAAGGCCACAAAGTATAGCTAACAAGGAGAATGTTGCACTCCCTAAGAAGTTCAATGCGTCAGATAGAGGACAGGGACATCGACCTCAGGAGCATAGTAAGGAGCCTGTGCATTTTTGGACTTGTGGAAAAGACCACCTTAGGAGAGATTGTCCGCAGCATCAGAGTGGTAGACCTTTCATATATAATGCACAGGAGGCGTGGACTATTGGAGATGTAGGCCAGAGTATTCCCCGTATCTATGAAATTCTGGACAATAGGTAGGTTGAGCATTAGGCATTTATCATTGAGATGGATGATAAGCTCTATGATCAAGTTATTTCTATTTTGATTGACCCTAGATCTAATTATAGCTATGTTAGTCCTAACTTGGTGGATAAGTGTGGGTTGAATAAGGAGTTGCATGCAGAGTCTTGGTTAGTTCAGTTGGCTATAGGTGAGAAGAAGCAAGTTCATCATTGGGTAAGAGCTTGCACATTTGACTTAAATGGTACGCCTACCGCAACCAATTTGAATGTTTCACCATTGGGTTCATACAATACGTTATTGGGCACAGATTGGTTTTATTTACATAGAACCAAGATTGACTGTTATGACAAAGCTATTGAACGTGTGGATGAAAATGGAGAACCAATAGTCTTACAGGGTAAGAAGAAAGCTACATTGGTTAGGATGGTGACAGATATGTAATCAAAGCATAGCCACAAGAAAGGGTGCAAGCTATTTGCAGTACATATTTCTAGTGATAAGGATAAGGAAGTTGAGGATGCAGATGTGTTGAATAAGTACCCGGTTTTATAGTAGTTCAGGGGTGTATTTCCTGAGGACATTACAAAGTTTCCACCACATAGGGAGGTAGAATTTTCTATTGAGTTAGTGCCAGGGGAAACTCCAACATCAAAAGCACCTTACAGGATGAGCACGCCTGAGTTGTTTGAGTTAAAATTGTGGTTGAAGGAGATGTTGGACAAGGGATACATTAGGCCAAGTGTAACACCTTGGGGAGCAACAGTCTTGTTTGTGAGGTAGAAAGATGGTACCCTCGGATTATGCATTGATTATAGGAAGTTGAAAAAAGTGAATATCAAGAATAGGTACCCTTTTCCGAGGATTGATGACTTGTTCGATCAGCTGAAGGGAGAATCAATGTTCTTGAAGATTGACTTGAGGTCTGGATACCATTAGGTATGCATCAAAGAGGAGGATATTTACAAGACTGCATTTAGGACCAGGTATCAAAATTATGAGCTTGTTGTTGATCCATTTGGCTTAATTAATGATCTAGCTACATTCATGTGTTTGATGAATAGTGTGTTGCGTCCATATTTGGATAAGTTTCTTATTGTATTCATTAATGATATACTGGTATATTCTAAAAATGAGGAAGAGCATGCCGAGAACTTAGTAGCAGTGGTGAGGTTGTTGAGAGATCATCAGTTGTATGCTAAGCTCAGCAAATGCAACTTCTTTCAAACCAAGGTACATTACTTGGGACATGTTGTCTCCAAGGAGAGCATTGTAGTGGATCCGGAGATGATAGGGGTCATCATGGAGTGGGTAGCTCCTAAGAGTGTGGATGAGGTGAGATTGTTCATGGGTCTAGCAGGCTACTATAGGAGGTTCATCAAGAACTTCTCACATATTGATTATCCCATTACCTCATTGCAAAGAAAAGGTAAGAAGTTTGAATGGACTGAAGAGTGTGAGACTAGCTTTGAGTAGATTAAGCAATTGCTAACATATGCACTAGTACTATAGATTTCAAATCTGAACAAAGAGTTTGTAGTATGTACAGATTCTTGCAAGAGAGGGCTTGGTGGAGTCTTTATGAAATATGGACAGGTGGTATGTTATGAGTCACGAAAACTTAAAAAGCACGAGTAGAACTATCCCACGCATGATCTTGAGTTGGTAGCGATTATACATGCACTAAAGATGTGGAGACATTATCTTCTTGGCAGGCGATTTGTGCTTATGAGTGATCAAATTGGGTTGAGATATTTGTTCGACCAACCAAATCTAAATGCTAGATAGGCTAGATCATTGGCCACGATCAACAAGTTTGACTTCGAGATCAGATACATCTAAAGGAAGGAGAACCGAGAGGCAAATGCTCTTATTAGGCGGGTACAAGTGAATCGCTTGGTAGCTATGAGCTCTAATGGGACAGATTTGAAAGATAGGATCTTGCAGGCAGGACAACAGGATGTCAGATATATGGAGATTCTCCACAGGTTGCAACAGGGTGATAGTAAATGTACATGTGTAGGTACGGCGGGTGCATGGAGTGGTATAGGTACAGGTGGTAGTATATGTACAAGCATAGGTAGAGGTACAGGTATAGGTGCAAGTGCACAGGAGTTAGATTATTGCCTTATGACAGATGGATTGGTTAGGTTCCAAGAAAAGATATATGTACTAGATAGTAGCGAGCTCAAGAAGGTGATATCGAGGGAGTTTCATGTGAAACCTTATTTCGGTCACCTAGGTTATCAGAAGAAACTCACAATGGTGAAGAGATATTACTATTGGTCAAATATGAAGAGGGATATAGCAGAGTTTGTGGCTAGATGTTTCAATTGTCAGCGAGTGAAGGAAGAGTGCAAACATTCAGGTGGACTACTACATCCAATTGCTATCCCAGAGTGGAAATGGGAGATCATTTCCATGGATTTCATCACAGGGTTTCCGAAGAGAGTGAAGTAGCATGAACTAATCATGGCCATTGTGGACAAGTTAACAAAGGTTGCACACTTCATTCTAGTGAAGTCTACATTCTCAGCTAGTGATGTGGCACAAGTATTTATTAGAGATGTGGTTAGACTACATGTTGTCCTGAAGAAGATTGTGTCACACAGGGATGTGAAGTTCACTTACAAGCTTTGGAAGGAGTTATTTGTAGGTTTGGACACAAAGTTGGCCTTCAACACAACTTATCATCCACAGACAGATGGACAGACAGAGAGGGTCAACAAGATTTTAGAGGACATGTTGAGGATGTATGTGATGCGTCAGCAACGGAAGTGGGAAGAGTATCTCCCTTTGATCGAGTTTACATACAAAAATGGTTATCAGAAGTCTTTGAGGATGAGGCCTTTTGAGGCATTGTATGGGAATATTTGTAACACTCCCATCAGATGGAGTGATCTAGTTAGCAGGATATTGATTGGATCAGATATGTTGGCAGATATGGAACAAGAGATGTAGGTGATAAAGAAGAATCTTAAGGCATCACAGGATAGGTAGAAGAACTATGCTCATAGGAATAGGTTGTTCAAGGAGTTCCAGGTTAGGTAACAAGTGTACTTGCGCATCAAATTGAAGAAGAGCTCCTTGCATATTGGCTCATGTGCCAAGCTGGCACCATGATTTTGTGGACCCTTCAGTATCACCGAGAGGATTGGGCCAATAGCATATTGACTTGCACTACCTCCGACAGTGAAATTCCATAATTTTTTCCATGTCTCATTGCTTAAGAAGTATGTTAAAGATCTTGATCATGTGATTGATTGTTCTGTATTGTAAGTGGAACCAGATGGATA
The DNA here is from genome assembly GCA_031772625.1 of Pinus tabuliformis. Classification (NCBI taxonomy): domain Eukaryota; kingdom Viridiplantae; phylum Streptophyta; class Pinopsida; order Pinales; family Pinaceae; genus Pinus; species Pinus tabuliformis. The sequence goes on from CM062813.1 coordinate 21,361,692, forward strand.
ATTCCAGTTGGAGCCTCATTGTATATTGCATAAAAAGGTTCTCATGCTTTAGAACCGAGCAATAGAGCAAGTTAAAGTGCAATGGAAGCACTTTGGGCCCGATGAAGCTACATGGGATATGGAGGATCAAATGTGGGCTATGTATCCTTCCTTGTTTTCCGATTGAGGCAAAGCATATTTTATATGGTGATTTGGTGATTTCTTATGGTGGTTTGGTAGTTTCTTTATGGTGGTTTAGTATTTTCTTATGATGGCTTGGTATATGCTTCATGGTGATTTAGTATTTTCTTTATGTTGGTTTAGTATATTCTTTATGGTGATCAATATATGCTTTATGATGGTTGATATATGTTATATGATGTTTTTGATATATGCCTATATATGATGTTGGTATATGTTTGATATATGTTTTGGTATATGATTTGGCATATGTGTTTGGTGTATATAATTTTGATGATGTTGCTATATGTACACCCGTGTATGGTTGTAAATACCATAAAAAGCTATGTTATAAAGATCCACTATGTAGTATATTCTCTTGGTGTCATGATGTTATGTCTTGAGCATATCTTTCATTGTAGATACCACATCGAGCTATGTTAAAAAGCTCCATAAGAAGTATGTCTTCTTTCAGCGGGTTGTTGAGGTATAGGTGTGATTGAACACCGAGGATGGTGTCCCCCAAGGGGGAGGGTTCTGTGATAGCCCTGGTGAAAATTCCATGTAATAAATCTTAGAAACAATATCCACAGATGACTGGGACACTTATTCCAAGCTGAATGTTGGGAAAGACATCCTAGGGGGTGTTCATTTGGTTGTTTATGGCTAAGGAAATTGGCAAAGGAAATGGATAAGGTATTAAAAGGAATTTTGTCACATTTATTTATTAAAATAATGGAAATTAGGAGAAAAAGGAGGTGAAAGGTCACGGGTTGCATGTGAGGAGGAAAATGAAGGAAAATAATGGAAAGTGAAGAAAATAGAGGGCACATTCATAAAAAGGCTTCTGAGGATCAGTTGGTAACATTTTTTAAGTTCAGTGTTGGAGATCTCTCATTTTTTCTCCCTCTCTCTCTCATACTCTTGGATACTTCGAGTTTTCTTGGAGCACTCTTGGAGGGTGTGGCATACTTGGATTCTTGGAGCAAGAAGATAAATGAAGAGCAGGAAAGTGCAAAAAGGCATTGGCATCAACAACTACATCAGATTTTCTTGTAGGTACCTTGCTGAATGTATGATTTCTTCACTAGTTTGGACATGCATGGCATACTCATGTAGATTCTTGGTCATGATCTATCATTGGCATGGAGGGTTGCCCGGATTGATAGTGGATTTCCTAGCCTTACCATTTCCTGTGTAGCCATGGTGATTGTGGGTTTATTTTCATTTCTTTTTTTTGGTTGGTTCTCATGTTTCCTTAGCTTGGGTTGTGTTATTAGTTCCTGGAGCCTTGGTTGGACAAATGATCAGGAGTCCTATAACAACTTGGGTTGAGTTACTAGTGTTGGAGCCTTGGTTGGACAAATGCTTTGGATTCGTTGGTGGGTTGAGTTACTAGTCCTGGAGCCTTGGTTGGACACACACTCTAGAGCCCTTGGTGGTTTGAGTTACTAGTCCTGGAGTGTAGTGACAACTGTGGGTTGAGTTACTAGTCTTGGAGCTTTGTATGGAACAAACACCCTCGATCCTTTGAAGGCATGGATGGAGACCAATTCGATGATGGTTTTGGTGATGTTTGACTGTGAGGTGGAATAATTGTTTGATGGGTTGAGGTGGATGGCCTCTGGAAGCCCTGGATGAGTTTTGATTGATGTGTTCTATGAGATCCCACATTCATTCTTGGAATATGGCACAAGGGCGAATGGCTGAAGAGAGATTTGGCTCAGCCATTCTACGGTCGGGTGTGTTATAGACATTTTTGTGCCTTACAGCTCTAAGCATGAAATGTCCATAAACCAAGGGATCCTAAGTCCCTAAAGGTGTTTTTTCGACCCCTAAAGGAACAAGGTCAACAAATTACAGCTTCTCCCAGAAGTTCTCCACCAGAAACTGCTCAGAATCAGTTAAATCAGGATCATTTCAGCTGCTCCACTAGCTAGCTGCGTTGCATAGCACCCAAGTACACTAGTTAGGTGCGTTGCAACACACCTAAATGCACTACCAGGGTGCGCTGAGTGGGAAATGATAAATGGCAGTGTCATTCCGCGAGGTGGATAGACAATGGAAGCTTCCAGAATCTTCCCCAATGACACTTGCCTCACTGAGTTCGACCAAGGATGAGTAAGAGGCTCTCAGTCTCCAAGTGGAAGCAAGAACTGACAGAGAGAAGCCACAAGTCAAATCATAAGCTGACTCATCCTCTTTGCATACATCTATATATGGATCCCTCATCCTAGAGATCCAGGGGCTGGAATTTTGTACATTGCAGAGAATTGCTGTTGGTTTTGAGATAGAGATCAGAGTATTGGGTGATTTATGCTTTGTTGGAGGTGAAGAGGGGATTCCTTTGCTGGGGGGTTGATGCTGGATCAGGAATCATCGGTTGTAACTCCTCCTGGACCTTCTTGTTATATCAATAAAAATATTTGAGTTTCTCCTACATGCTTGTGTATCAATGATGTTTGCTATATTTGCATGTTTAGCTTAAATCTGATCCTAAGCTATTTATGAATATAAATCCATGTCTTTGTGTAGTTTTCTTCTTCTGTGATCTTGCAGGAACTTGGTGAAGCTGGTCAAGTAAGGGAGCAGGTAGCTGGAAGCTGTCAAAGAGGAGAGAGATTGGATCAAAGGACTAGCGCAAGACACAGGTTGGTTCATCCTATTCCTCTTCGTTTATAGTTCATAAAGAAGAATACAAAAGTAGTTTTCTCTGTTTGTTTCTAAGGTACTGTCACGCATTAGTGGGATAGGGGCGTTCTGAGTAGACACTTTTCCCGTTAACAAAATGGCGACTCCACTGGGGATCGTGTCTAGTTAGTTTGTTTGTGTTTCTCTTCTTGTTTGTTTCATAAACACAGAAGTAGCAATCGAATTGCATTTGCCATTATCAAATGCAAAGTAGACACCTGCTACTTCAATCCATTCATTGGGTTTGTTTATGATTTGAACAGCTGAATCACAAATGATCTGATTACCCTTTGTGATAGCTCTTAGACCTCCTTTAAATCCACCCTCTGATTGTGCATTACTGATTGCTTTCACTCGGCCAAAAACCATAGATTAAACTACAAATCGTGACCCAAAACCCGGATAGAATTCTTGTTTCTGCCCCAGCGCAGGTTCTGTGAAAAGATTCTGCATTTCAACGCAGTTCCCGATAGGGCTACCTGCGCTGCAATCCAGTTTCTCTGTGTAACAGGTGCGTTGATCAGCCTAGCCCTGTGCAGCTGAGGTTCTTTGCTTCATTTTTTCAGTTTTGTCTCTGAATTTGCAGCCTGTGATCAATGTGTGTCTGTTTAAAAACCCCTTTTCTTTTGCCTTAATTCCACCTCCTTTGTACACAAAGACTGTAGATGTTCTTTGTGTGTTTGTTACATCATTTACAGTTTTCCATTGAAAGAGTAGAATAGTCATACTGTCGTCCTTGGATTTAGATCTGTCGTAAGTGTCGATTTTGATCTTAGGAGAAAGTTTATTTGCTGTTGATAGTCGATTATGCTTTTACTTTTTCCTTTGGTTTGAATTTGAGACTTTCTAGTATCGAAACGAGTGTTTATTTCAAAATCATAAAGTGTCGTAATCATCTCTACCTTTCGATTTCGAAAAGAAGCTTGTTTGTGTTTGTCACTTGAAAGCAAATTCAGATTTGTACATCAACTTTCTTTTTAGGCATCAATATTAAGAAAGTGAAAACAAATACATGCATATGTGCATTTGCATATTGATAGTCTGTTTGGCTTGATTTAGGAAAAGTGCATCTACAGTGTGCTCTTTTCTCTTTGAGAAAAGATTGTGTCTTTCTTTTCCCCTTGTAGCTAGGATTTTCATTTCTGAAAAGAGATAAAAGTTTGCTTATCATCTTTAGATTGCATTTTAGGAATTACATCTACATCTCGTGGTGATCCCAAAAGGCAAACTTCTAAGAAAGATCAACTTAAAATAAATTGAATGAATCTAACAACGCATTGGAACTTAACACACAACATTTAGAGGTCTAGGCTAGAGACGTATTCCGGCGTCGTAAAGCCTGGTAATTGTTGTCCTCACTGATGGTTGGGTGATTCCTCCACTTTGAGACGATAAGTGCCAGTACGGACTTGTGCTCCCACGTACCATCGAGTATACATTGGGAGACCCCTATAGGCTTAAAACCTTTTATCCATAGGAAGCCGTGTCGGCCGCCCTACTGATCGCAATGCACCGAACACAACATTCAGGAAGATTGACTGCCATACCGTAAAAAGTATTATGCAGTTTTGCGATTGGTTTGGTACTCCCTCTACCTAGATCTCCAGAGCAGTCCCTTTCGTTCCTTTTCAGACTCCTTAACGGAAAAGGTCCATCTGAGCACTTGTCACTTCAGGCTCATTAAAAATCGAAGGAGACTAGAGTCATCTTTTGTTTTTTCTCGACTCTTTAAAATTGAAAAAACAAGTTGTGTCAAAGCGTCTAAAATTTATTTTAAACGGAATAATCATCACCTTTCCCTCGTTGATCTTCGAAGTTAGTCTCCGTTCATCACAAGTTCTTGTAGAATCGCTGGGAAATCTTTTGGATTAGATATGTCTGAACAACCATCAACATCAAGGATTGTGTCATCCGATGCAGCAGTGGCAGAACCTCCTGCTGCTACTCCAACGATGTTCGATGGTATACCAACTGTCCCGGCAAGTTATCAACAACAAGCCGGAGTCCAATCGGGGACTGTTTCGACGACATGGTCAGTTCCTATTTCTTCATCCGGATTATCATCTGGTATTTCTTATGTTGAAACTCAACAAGTTGATCCAATGTGTGTTCAAAGGCCAATCTACCCTTTAAGTACTGGATTTCCACCATATGGAGGGCAGTATGCCTTTTCATTGTTCCCTCCCGAAGAACAACCATATGGGAGTTTACAACAAAGTTCAGGTCAAACTAGAATTACATCCAGCGGTTGGGAACCAATACTAGCTCAGCAACCAAGGGTTGTATATTCAATGCAACCAGTCCACCCTGTGTCGAATATTCCCACTATACCTGCTATGGTGACTGCATCGCAAGTACAAGCGTTACCTGTTGTATGTCAACCCCAAGTTTCTCAGGTTGCAATACAACAACCTCTTGTCTCAACAACTCAATCACAACCTCAGGTTAGTGCCTCCTTATCTGGAGCGACTCAAGCTCAAAAAAGTACTATGACTCCTCATCTTGGTCAATCATCCAGTATTGGACAACAACAAATGGTCCAACAACCAGGGCTGGTTCAATCTCAACAACCGCAATTCCAGCAATCATATCAAGGACCTGAGCAACAAGTCTTTGTAAGTAATGGGCAACTGCATTTCCAAAGCGGTTTTCAACAACCATACTATAATGGTTATGCCCATCAACCTTGTCAAAGTTGCCAGCATCAAATACATTATGCTGGTATGCAAAGAGTCATTGCTCAGGCGATTCCATCTTATCCTGGGTATGCTTCGCCTAACCTGAATCAACAGTTTCCCTTTGTAGCAACTCTAGAATTACCAGATCTAAACCGGCTGACGAATGATCCAATTGCTTATGCCCCTTGGTGGCCAGCGATTCCGCATAAACTTCCGTCAGATATTCCTAAATTTAATGGAAATCCGGGTGAAGATCCATCGAATCATGTGATGACATTTCATCTGTGGTGTTCATCAAACACCCTAAACGATGATTCGATTAGGCTTCGCCTTTTTCAGAGGACGTTAACTGGTCCGGCAGCAAAATGGTATATCGAATTGCCTAGAGCTTCATTCGACAACTTCAGTACCCTAGCCACAACCTTTTTAACCCATTTTCAGTTACCGATAAGGTACGAAACGGGAACCGAACTTCTTACCAACTTCAAACAAATGACGGCCACTCACATATCTGATCATATACATGAATGGTGACGTCGTCGTAGAATGGTGAAAACGTATGTTCCCGATCAGCTTTTGGCTGAATGGTTTATTAAGTCATTACAGCCTTCCATCACGGAAGATGTGGCAAAAGGGGGAGTCGTCACAGGAGAGCAAGTTATCGCTCGTGCGCAATATTTGGACTTGATTTACACTCAGTCCGGCACGCTCTACGATAAAATACCTGACGCCCCTAGACCAGAATTCTCAGTTCCTCCTCCTCCTAAATCAAACAATGACTCTCATGCCATCGATGGCGTGATTGGCACGACAGACACGAAATCGACAAAGGCTACATCTAAAAAGGCCTATAAGATTTCTAGTCAAAATGCAAATGAGGAACTTCTTGCCTCGGAAGTAAATGCCGTGTCGACTGACAAGGGCAAACAACTGAAGCAACCAGGGGGAAAGAAGAAAAAGAAAGGGAGAAAAAGGAAGCAGGATGAGTCATCTCCTGAAAAGCCTTCTACAAACCCTTCTGGGCAAAGGAAACCCCCTGCGGGGTGTCATATATGCGATGAGGATCATCGGACGAGAGATTGTCCACATAAAGCTGAAGTTAAGAAACTCTTTAAGAGTTCAAAAACCTCAGCAGTATTGACTGATCCGTTTCCAAGCCCGGGAACCAAACTGGTTGCTAATCAAAATGCTTCCCGATCCCAAGTGCTTATGTTGTCTATCTCAAAGCAGCAAAATGATGCTTTGGCAAGGAATAAAGATTACGGGAATCCACAGGTGTCGAATAACAAGGCTAATGAACAACCTAGTAGTTCGACAACAACTTTGACCAAAGTTGTGCCACCCATCATTCCTGAACAAATGATAAAGTCGCCAAAGGGAGTAGTGCACAAATCGACATTTAATCCTCGTGCGAAAATAGCACAGAATTATAATATAATAGAGGACCTGGCCCAATCGCCGTCCGCTATGTCGACACTTGAGGTACCACAAAATTGCCTCTCCCAAGAGCAAGCTTTATTATCAACAATAGGTGGGATTGACCCAATGGATTCCAATCTTGTGGCCTTTAATCATAAAGGATATGACCCTCAGTTACCAGCTCAACTAGCTTTCCTTATTCAAGTGAAAGCCCTCAACAAAGCTGTTCATCAAACAATTATTGATGAGGGGGCATCTACATGTATTATGTCGATGAGTTGCTGGAAAAATTTAGGCTCACCACCCTTGTCGAGATCGTCAACGACGTTAAAAGCATTTGATGGACGATCATACACTCCATATGGGATTTTAAGTAACTTGCAAGTTGAACTGGGGGGCAAAACAGTAGAAATTGATGTTGAAGTAATCGACAGAAATCTTGATTACAACATCCTACTAGGAAGACCATGGATATATGCCATGGCAGCTGTTGTGTTGACCTATTTCAGAAAGATTGCATTTCCCTTTCAAGGAGGGATTACAATCGTCGATCAGCAAAACTTCCTCCCCAACAGTTCACAAGTTACGGGAAGCATTCCAATGATCCATGGAAGCAATCATTCACTTCAAAATATCGGAGTAGGTCTCCTAAAAGACCATGCCTTAATGGGTACTTTTTCCCTACCGCCTCCGAGTAATCTGGCGGAAGTGGCCATAGTGGAATATGAAACCTTCTATATCTAATGGATTTGGACTCTGAGGACGGTTCTTATCTCGTGTCAACCTCGTTAAAAAATGAAACAAGGAGTCATGAGGATAGTTCTTTTACTGTGTCAACCTCATTAAAAAATGAAACAATCCCCTTTCCAAATCTCAAAGGTAAACCTTCATTCCAACCACCAAGTTGAATGCAATGAAGCTTGGGGGGCATGCACCTCGATTTGCGTTATTATGCTGGGGGCATACAAACTTATCACGAGTAGAGTTACTGCAGGGTTCAAGCTTGTTAAAAAATAAACCCGCATCGAGCAGTTTTAGCACATAGTTCAAGCTCGTTAAAAAATAAACATAAGACATGAGCAAATGTTTCCACCCACGTTTAAGCTCGTTAAAAAATGAACTATTCCCCGGTAACTAACCACTGTGAATGAAGCATTTCAGCCATTAAAGCCTTGGTCGTGTTTGCACCGTCACCTCCACTTTTCCATTGGCCGATCATTCACCTCCATTTGATTGTTTACCCATTTTGAGGAACAACTGCGAAGAGTGATTTCACTAGCCATCCTTGAGACACTGCCGTGATTGGAAAATTCCAACCCTTACCTGGAATCAGCTGCTACCCATTTTATCACTCGTTCCTCAAAAGACGAGTCTTCTTTAAGCTCTTTTCAACTGACTCGTAAAATATGAAAAGATTGCCGAGTTTTGGCCTTCCAGCTCGTTAAAGCGACCGGAAGTGCTATCCCTCCTCTAGATTTTAATCTTTTTGGACCTGAGGGATTATTGCACAAAAAGATCAAGCGCTTGTTTTGTTCGGCTCGTTAAAACTATCGAAAATTCATCCCTTCTGTATTGTTTTATACTTTTTCGGACTTAAGGGATTAGATGATGAAAAAGGAATTTCGGAGTTACCTTTACGTACCTTTTCAGACTCTCTCAAAATGAAAAGGACCGAGTTATCTTTGTCGTTAAACTCGTTAAAAAGATTAATAGCGACAAACTTGTCTTTAGACGAGAACGAGTTTCACTATCGCTAGGCTCGTTAAAACCTAGCGATGGGTTTGCCCGAAGGGAAAATTATAGAACAAGCATATGTTATCCTCCTCAAGCTTGACAAAAATAAAGAGGTACTGGTCAGCAATGACTGGGGAAAAATTGGGAAGAAACTCAAAGAATCTTTATTGGTAGCAAGTCGCTCTTGAACATGACACTTCCACTCCGTACCTGAGTCGGGTTGGGTTGTTTCATTCACTGGTCACATCACCATGGTCACGCCATACCATCCACATTTGGGGTAAATGCTACCAATCCATCAGATAAGTGTTGCCGACATGTTCAAGAGAAGTCATCCGTGTCCCATCCACTACCATACATTACACTTCATTCTTTCATGACCGCCATCCTGAACCATATATTGTCAGATCGTTTTCACCTCCATCAAAATCATTTGCTTCGTTCCGTGTCATTGATGTGGGATTCATTAAGGCCCTCCTTTGACGGATCGCTTCTTGTCGACTCCAGCTCATTATCCAAGAAGTTGATCTAGGAACACCCCCTTCAGTACTTTGAAGCTTGCATGCCTCAATGGCAAGTTTCTCACTTCCAGTGACAGGTATACATCAATGACCTTCGACCGAAAGATTTTGCGTGGTGTTCGACGCCAAGTCCTTTATTCACACCACGTGAATTGTACTGCAGTACCTTGAGGGTCATCATCATTATCAGTGATTCCTCTCGCGCTTGTTAACAGTTTACATCATTGATTGGTAATTAAGTGATGTCTTTCCATGTTCGACTTCAAAACATTTCTCACATGGATCGACTTGTACTTCGAGTAAAGATCAGACGAGATTGAAGACCCCGGATCTAGTTTCATCCATCCGGGCTGCGATATATATTCAGGAAAATAAAGGCATTGAAATGTACAGCATTGCAGAACAGATAATCATCCTACCAGAAGGATGATGGCTCTATCAGAATCATCAGTCTACCATCAGACGATTGTCTGTCCTATGTACACAAAAATGAATTTATAAAGCTAAGCATGGGAATGCCCGCCTCAGCTAGATCTTGAAAATAGTATGAAGATAATGTATTGTATTGTATCTTATTACAGGTCTCCTCCCAGCATTGAAAGAACTTCGGATCCTCCTAATAAAGCAGTTCACCTGATAAACGGCCTCATACTTTAGGGGGCAACTGTTATAGACATTTTTGTGCCTTACAGCTCTAAGCATGAAATGTCCATAAACCAAGGGATCCTAAGTCCCTAAAGGTGTTGTTCCGACCCCTAAAGGAACAAGGTCAACAAATTACAGCTTCTCCCAGAAGTTCTCCACCAGAAACTGCTCAGAATCAGTCAAATAAGGATCATTTCAGCTGCTCCACTAGCTAGCTGCGTTGCATAGCACCCAAGTACACTAGCTAGGTGTGTTGCAACGCACCTAAATGCACTACCAGGGTGCGCTGAGCGGGAAATGACAAATGACAGTGTCATTCCGCGAGGTGGATAGACAATGGAAGCTTCCAGAATCTTCCCCAATGACACTTGCCTCACTGAGTTCAACCAAGGATGAGTAAGAGGCTCTCAGTCTCCAAGTGGAAGCAAGAACTGACAGAGAGAAGCCACAAGTCAAATCATAAGCTGACTCATCCTCTTTGCATACATCTATATATGGATCCCTCATCCTAGAGATCCAGGGGATGGAATTTTGTACATTGTAGAGAATTGTTGTTGGTTTTGAGATAGAGATCAGAGTATTGGGTGATTTATGCTTTGTTGGAGGTGAAGAGGGGATTCCTTTGCTGGGGGGTTGATGCTGGATCAGGAATCATCGGTTGTAACTCATCCTGGACCTTCTTGTTATATCAATAAAACTATTTGAGTTTCTCCTACATGCTTGTGTATCAATGATGTTTGCTATATTTGCATGTTTAGCTTAAATATGATCCTAAGCTATTTATGAATATAAATCCATGTCTTTGTGTAGTTTTCTTCTTTTGTGATCTTGCAGGAACTTGGTGAAGCTGGACAAGTAAGGGAGCAGGTAGCTGGAAGCTGTCAAAGAGGAGAGAGATTGGATCAAAGGACTAGTGCAAGACACAGGTTGGTTCATCCTATTCCTCTTCGTTTATATTTCATAAAGAAGAATACAAAAGTAGTTTTCTCTGTTTGTTTCTAAGGTACTGTCACGCTTAGTGGGATAGGGGCGTTCTGAGTAGACACTTTTCCCGTTAACAGGGTGGAACATGGTAGTCCCATCTCTGGTTAGTTCATTGCATTCATTAATGAGAAATCCATTCCCTTGATTTTCATGTGAAAATGTACTGATGTATTTATGGATTTGATAGATGATGTGTTTATTGTATTTCTGTTCCTATTATGTTGGTTATATGGACATTTTATGATAACATCTATGTATGGCTCTCAACATGTTTTTACTTGTATATGAATGGATAATGTGCCTTTGACCTAATATATGATAATGTAGAAAATGACATGAGGGAACAATGGTTCACAGCAATTCTCAGATAAGTATGAGATCCCTACCCTTAATTATGTTGTTTACACCTATAGATTACATGTCAATGATATGTTTGATGAAATGACTGTCATGGCTAGTAGGGATCCAGTCAAGGTCTTGAACAAGTATTTGCTTTAGTAATTTCATTTCCATGTTACTTTACTGATTTGAAGAGATGGATCAGTTCTGGCAGTATCCTGGGCTCTGAGCTTGAGAAAGTGGCTTAGATCTTAGGGTCACTAGCACAAAACTAACAATTTTGGTCCACAGTCACTGGTAGGTAGGTCTGTTAAAGCGAATTTAGGTTGTTAGTTTCTCTCTTGCCCATAGCATGAGAATGACTATGGTCCAAGAGACCTAAAACAACAATGGGACATAGGGACAAGTTGTTTGAGTGGATGACTTGTCTTCTGAGGGTTCTGTTGATGATATTGGATGTCTGTAGAGTGTGTTTTCATCAGTTCCACTTCCTTAATCTGACTTAGGAGGTTGAATCATATCTTAGTGTCCTCTCGTCGCATGTTTACCCTGGTTGGAGGGTTGCTTGGGTAGATGTGGGAGGAGGGTGTTGCAATCATCCCTGTTACTCCTTTGCGCTACAAAAATAAGCTTCTAGGATATTGCCTCTAGGCCATGTCACCCCGCCATTGCCCAATCACAGTAAGGAATTATATGGGCATCCAATGAGGGACTTCCACAACTAGTTTTTCCTCAGATTGGAGGACTAGGCTTATTCAATCAAATTATAAGTTGAGTCCCTGCTCAGATTTGTTGCACACAACTATGTGCATAAGTTAGCCATTGGATCATGGATTTACTTATGGCCTAGTGGAAATGGCCCTGCTACCATATGGATCTATGCTAGTGTTCCACCGTGGATACTTTGGCTTATTAAAAGTGCTTACTAACACTAAACCTCCTAATATTATGCTAGAACGACTCTTCCCTAGTCCACGAGAGTTACAAAATACTAAAAGGGTCATACAGAGTTTTGCGATCCGCAAAGATCTGCATGCCAAGGCTCACCTCAGACTTGAAGTGACCTAGCCAACAACATCGAGGTGCTTGTTGAAGACCTCTAGGACTAGTGAAAATGAAAGGATAAGAAGCCTCTATTGTAGATTCATAAGTTATTATATTTAAAAGAGGGAGTGATTCTTCATTGTTAACACAACATCACATAAAATAATTCACAAGCTTGTAACCAATACACACACACACACACACACACACACACACACACACACACACACACACACACAGTCCTTTTCAAACATGCAGTGTCCAATGTTATCATTCTACATTAATAAAAGAGTTCTTTGTGTCAAGTGTTGCCATGTTTTAGTTCAAATCCTCATGGATATTTTCAATACTTTTACACCTTACACAATATGTTATTTATTATGTGCTATTAATGACACAGTCAAGCATTTCACACAGCACAACATTTCAATCGAGAAATGAAAACACATGTTCATCACATTCATAAGTACCATTTCAATCCATAAATATAAACACATATTCGTCAACATTGCAAACGCATAAGAACACTTATCTTGGAATATTTTGGGAAACTAAGTTTGGGACAAGGAATATCCACCCAACCATAAACATCTTCAGCCAAGCTCACTTGCATCTGTCACCCTCGAGCTAGATTCCAGAGTCTGAGGGGCTTGCTCAAAGGAGTGAAACACCAACTGCTAACTGAAATAGGGAATCCAAAGGACCTCCACCTCCACGCACCAACCACTCAGCATTTCAATAATATATAGGGAATCCATGGGTTATCTACCACCACCCTCCAACCACCCAATGTTATCCAATCAAATCACAGGGAATCCAAGTACTTCTTCTCCACCCAAGAAAAAACAGGGAATCCAAAGGCCAATTTCCTCCACCCAAGAATGTCAAGGGAATCCAGATAAGCAAGTCTCCACCCTTCAACTACCCAATGGCATCCAATCAAAAACACATAGGGGATCTAAAGGCTTCTTCTTCACCCAGGCACAAGCAAGGAATCTAGAGGCCAACTTCCTCCACCCTAGAATGTCAAGGGAGTCCAGGGAAGAAATTATCCACCCTAAACACAGTGGTTCCACCCACTCTTGGGAATCTAGAGTCCACTATAAAATCATAGCAAGAAAGACTTCAAATGTCCTCCATGTAGGAATCCAAGGTCACAATCATCTACCCACGCCATCAATGGAATCTAGAGAAAGACAATCTATGCCCTCTAGATTTATAGGGACTCGAGAGGCAATGTTCCTCACCAAGGAGAGACTATCTTCATCCCAGTCATGCCAAATGATATGTTGTCACTACCTTCTCTTCTCTTCAAAAAATCCTTGCTCTTATCTTCTCTTCAACTTTTTTCTCTATTGAATGATGCTCCAATGGATGAATTTTCCTAGTTGAATGAATGAATGAATAATTCTCTCCTTGAGGTCAAACCCCCTCTTTTTCCTCTATTGTTTACTTTTCTACACAAGGATTGACTTACCTATCCTTTATGTATTGCAATATCTTCCAAGACAACATGGGATGCATGCTTCAAATTCAGCCCCATTAAATTCGGATTCAATTCATTAAAACATATACCAACCAACCTTTAGTAGCTGTTGAAAATAATTCAGATTTCTTACACAAGGAAACCTTATACATTCCAAGAAAGTCACTTCCTTAGCTCTGGAATCGATGTCCCTTTTGACTCAACCCTTTTAATATATTTTACAAAGTTTTTACATTTCATTTTCATGAGGAAACCTGGGTTAGGGCTATCACAAACCCCTCCCCCTTGAGGTAACACCACTCTCAGTGTTCTTATTCTCATATGCAACACAAGAAACAAAGTATATACACATATTGTTTTATGGATCTTTATACAGATAAATCTATACAATATTTACAACCATACATACATCTTCTTCAACCAAAAAATGATATGTCACTCCCATGGAGTCAACCATTTCCCAGGTGGTTTCCTCTAGCCCAAAATGCCTCCAATGCACTTTGACTTTCTCTATGGCTTGATTCTAGAGCATATGACTCCTCTAGTTTAGAATACACAATGGATCTGGTTAGAACTCTCCCTTTGGTTCCACATATAGCATAGACCAATCACTCACATGATTAGAATCCTGCACATATATTTTAAGCAAATAAACATGGAAAACATCATGAACTTTAACTGATGGAGGTAAGGCCAACCTATAGGCCATTGGTCCAATCCTTTGAAGGATCTCAAAATGCCCACAATACTATGGTACCAACTTGGCACATGTCCCAATATTTAAATAAATCTACTTAGGCTTGATCCTTAAATACCCATGTTTCCCTACATGGAAGTATTTATGCACCCTATGCTACTATGCATAGATTTTCTTCCTATCCTGTGCCACTTTCAAATTCTACTTGATGATATGAATTTGCTGCTCCATTTCCTTTAGCATATCAGGCCCAATAAGGACCCTGTTTACTAAATCACTCCATCTAATAGGAGTATTGCAACTTCTCCCATACAATGCCTCAAATGGTCTCACCTTTATGGATTCTTGGTATCCATTGTTGTATGCAAACTCTACAAGTGGCAGGTACTCCTCCCAATTCTTGGGTTCATGCATCACATACATCCTCAACATGTCCTTGAGGATCCTATTTTTCCTCTCTATTTTCCCATCCGTTTGTGGATGATATGTTATACAGAATTCTAATTCTGTCCCCAAACCTGCAAAGAGTTCCTTCCAAAATTTTGAAGTGAACTTAGCATATTTGTCTGAAATAATTTTCTCAGGAATTCCATGCAGTCTCACAATATCCTTTATGAATATTTGTGCTACCTTACTAGCAAAGTTAGTGGATTTTACTTCCACAAAGTGAGATACCTTACTCAATCTGTCAATAAATACCATGAGTGCATCATGTTTCCTGGATGTTTTAGGAAAAACTGTGATAAAAGTCATAGAAATTACCTCCCATTTCCATTCTGGAAATGAAATGGGTTGTAATAATCCTGGTGGATGCCTGAATTCAGCCTTTACTGACATTTTATGCATTTAGCCACAAAATCATCCACTTATTTCTTTAAACTTGGCCAATAATATAACTTTTTGATGGATGTGAGGGTCTTCTAGTGCCGTGGATGGCCTAAATAAGGCTTGACATGGAACTCTTTCATCCATCACTATTTGGCACATGAATTTTGTTTTTGAACCTAATTAGGTTGTCATTAGTGAGGTGATATTCCTCATCCTCACCACCTTGTAACAACCTTTCTCTCATTTTATGATATTTTTCATCTTGCGTTCCTACATTCTTGACCATTTCTACCAGGTCTGTTTTGTAAGAGCTTACAACTACCAAATGATTCATTTGAATCCTCCTACTAAGAGAATTAATGACCCTATTTTCTTTGCCCTTGATGCAGTTAATCTCAGAGTCAAACTCACTAAGTATGGCCAACCATCTAGTCTATCTTACATTCAACTTGGGTTGCTCAAACAAATACTTGAGCCCACTATGGTCTGTCATAAGTGTAAATTTTTTGCCAAGGAGGTAATGCCTCCACATATTCAATGCATGACGGATGACAACTAACTCTATATCATGGGTCACATAATTCACCTCATGTTCATTTAATTTTCTTGACCCATAACATATTACCCGTCCTTCCTACATCAAGACTCCACTAAGCCATTCCTTGTAGGCATCTATGCACACCACAAAATTCTTGTCAAGATCTACAATCCTCAATACTGGTGCATTTATGATCAATTTATTTAGCTACTCAAACTTGCTGCACACTGAGCTTCCCATTCAAATTTCTTTCCTTTTCTTTGCAAGGATGTGATAGGATGGCCTATCTTGGAGAAATTTTTGATACATCTCCTATGATAACCTACCAATCCAATGAATGATCTAACCTCATTCACATTCTTTGGTGTTGGCCACTCCATTATGGCTTTGATATTTTTAAGATTGACTAATATCCCTTATTTGGAAATAATATGCCCCAAATAATGTATTTGTGTCTGGAAAAAGTCATGTTTCTTGAGATTTGCATAGATATTGTGCTCCCTCAGCAACTGTAATAGTGTATTTAGATGCTTTTCATGCTCTTCCTTTGTCTTTTAGTATATGAATATGTCATCAACAAACACAATGACAAACTTGTCCAAGTAAGGACACAAAACACTATTAATTAAGCCCACAAATGTGGCAGGGGAATTAGTAAGCCTAAAATGTAGCACTACAAACTCATAGTACCCATATCTTTTCCTAAAATATATGTTGTGAATGTCCCCCTCCTTGATCCTTGATTGTTGATATCTTAACCTCAAGTCAATCTTGGAGAACACTTTTGCTTCCCTCAGTTTATCAAAGAGATCATCAATCCTTGGCAATGGGTACTTATTCTTTATGGTCACGTTGTTTAATTGCTTGTAGTCAATGCATAATTTAAGGGTTATATCCTTCTTCTTTACAAAAAATACATGTTCTCCCCATGGAGACACACTCATCCTTATCTAGCCCTTGTCCAACATCTCCTTTAGTTGCAATTTTAGCTCCACCAACTTAGGGGTACTAATCTTATATGGTGCTTTGGATTCTCATGTCACTCTAGGTACCAACTCAATAGAAAAATCCATCTCTCGGTGAGGAGGTAATCCCATAACTTCCACTGGAAACACATTTGCATACTATTGTAGAATCAGGTACCTTTTCATTATTTCATTTTCCTCATTATCAACGTCATTTCCAGCCTTCTCATCACTTGATATTTTTCATTGCAAACAACATGCATCCTTTTCTTCTGCTACACTTGGCTTGCATGTCTATGATCAACCTCACTAAATTAGGATTTTTCCTACCCTACAAAACTTGGATTTCTCTTTGCTTATCCAAGCATTCAATTTCCTTTTCAAAGTAGTCCACTTTAGTTCTATGCAAGTACAACCAATCCATACCCAATAATATATTGTATGCACCCAATAGAAATACATTAAGATGAACTTTTGTAGGCATGCCACTAAGCTCAAATGTACATGATCTCACCCAATGATTAATATTTCTTTTTCTTTCGGTTTCCAATTGAACTAACCATGGTTCTTCATGAAATTCTTTAACCAAATTTCATTTTTTAATGAGCTCTAGGCTGATATAGTTGTAATTAAAACATAGATCAATTAAAACATAGATCAATTAAAACAAAAACAATTTGATCACACAACTTACCTTCCATCTCAATGATGGCTGCCAGGTGGTCTTCCTGGCAGTTATCTACAACTACATAAATTCTGAGTAAATCTCGAGCTACATCACCCACTGTGCAAGCTTCTTGGGCATTGTAAATCTTTGGTCTCGCATCCTGCTAACGCAGACAATCTCTTTTGCTGTGGTTTTTTCCACATGACCAACATTTTAATGGCTCTTAGGCTGCAAGCGTGAGTTTCCCTGACACTGGCTCTTGCATATTTATCTTAACAACAACATTGGCTTTCTGCTGAAATTGCTTTGTATGAGCTGGATGCTTTCCTTCCCTCTTTGTTGACCTTTTTTTAGGCCAATTATTCTTAGTTTTGCCATTGTTCTTTGCCCTCTAGTCACCTTTTATTTTTGGCTTGCATTTCACTTGCTCATAGTAGTGCTTTAGATTTTTAATAGCATCTTACAGAGTTTGAGGTTCCAACAACTCACTTTTATCTAGGCAACCCACTAATAAATATTTGAATCTTTTCCTTCTCGTCTTTCATATATAGCACAAACCTCAACAATTATAGGAACTTGATGACGTATTCATATGTTAATTTCCCCATCTTGAGTTCATAAATCCCTTTTTCCTTGCCATCATAGTAGCATTCAAACAATTGTTTCTCTCTGAACATATTTTGAAATTGATCGAAAGTCAACTACTCAGCAGTTCCTATAATATTTTTCAAGTCTTCCCACGACATGTTTGCTTTTCCCTTCAAGATGAAGATGGAAATCATTTCTTTCATATTTTTAGAATATTCATGGATTCTAAAAACTTTCATCATGCCCAGCAACCAAGCTTCTATCTCTTCTAATTTAGTCATATCCCCATCAAATGTGGGTGGCTTGGCTCTCTTAAACTCCTCTGGCATGTAATCTTTTTCCTTTCCTTCCTGATGACGGTCATGGTGATGATAAGAGTGATGTCATTTCCTTTTGTTAGAAGAACTAGATGGTCTACCAAAATGATGCATTTAAGTGTTGGTTCCTCTCCTTGGGGTCATTAATGGTGAAATGACCAACACAATGTCTTCACTTTCCTACCCGTGCCTCTTCCTAGACCTTCTACCATCTACCCCATTTATATTCTGTTCTAACTCTTGAGAGATCTTTTTGACCCTATGACTAACCCTCAACCCAGGTTGCCTTTTCCTTTGCAAATATGAGATACTTTCTAGGATGGTTGTATTTATCTCAACTTGTCTCTCTTGAGCTCTTACCGACCTCTCGTTAACTACCTTGAAGCTTCTAACTTCATCCCTTAGGACTCTCAAACTATCCATCCAACATGGAGAGTGATTCCATCCCCCTTGGTCAACTAATATTTTTTCTTCGTTGGCCCTAATGTCATCACTTCCATGTTGTGATTGATCAAAACTGTATTGTACCCTACAAATCCTCATTATTGAGTTATCTTTGTTTTAGGTTACTTGTGATGTGATGTTCATCACACACACTGTTAGGTTTTCATGTGATAAACAAATAAATACAATAATGACCTTGAACCTTGCAATCATGGTGCTACCATTACTATCTCTCCTATGAAAAAATAACATTGTCAGTATGCCAATCATATGCATCCATCATACAACAAGCAATTCCATTATTAGAGCATAATTAGTAAATAAATAAATAAAATATGCCCATAATATGCCCATAACTCTACCAGCTTGTATGGAATCTCTCTTCAATACCTAAAAAACTTGTTTAGTTAATTTTTGAAATTCATCACTTGCTCATGATAGAGCCCATCCAGTTGAAGTGTTGAACCTGGATGCTTTGATACCACCTGTAATAACACCAACCCACTTTCTTACTAGTGGAGTGGCTACCTACTTACCCAACCCCTCAAGTAAAGTTAAAGGAATGGGATAATGTTTTGTTTTGTTTCCTTAGGTTCATTTTTCTTATCTCTTATCCTACCTAAGGGGTTCATATTATTAATTTAATTCTCCCCTTTCTCCTAGAACCCCATAACCAGGGCTCTTAACCACAACACACACACACACACATATGTGGCTTCATAACTTGCACAGACATAATATATGTTGCGCCCCTCCCTCTAAAGGGTCCCACCATATATAGATCCTATGGTCAATAATAAATTTCCATGACTCCCGCACTTGTGGTTCCACCAACACCCATCTAATTTGATGATCCATGATGCTCCCAGACTTGATAGATGCATTCCGCTAGGTCAACATTCATGTAGGTTAATAAGGGTTGGGGTGTCAGAAAAAGGTGGCTTTCCAAACCTGCCCATCACCAAATTAATGGCTTATGTTCACTCCGACAGAGTCAATCCCATTTTCAAAACCTACCAAGGCACCCCTTGGAAGTAGATTATGAGTTACTTTGAAACCACCACAACTTACTTATGTGCACATGACATTAAGTTGGGGACCTACCTTTCCAGCCCCTCCCAAGGTACTGGCCTGCCACATCATCCTGTTGTGACTTATCCAATCTCTCCCATTCGTTCTCTCCTTATACCTTCAGGATGGGACCTCCAAGCTACCATCCCAACGACTTGCTTTTCCGCTCTTACGTGCACCTCAAGGATGGAATCCTCGGGCCACGTGGAGACTGTGGGTCATTCCCTTCTACATACCATCGCTTTTTATTGGCCCATTTTGTTGTGATGCCACATCATCGTGATGCATACCATCATGGCGCGCTCCTCTATCATGCATCTCTTGGGCTTCCAAGGGAGACCCTTCAGGAGACGTGGTCAGTGGGCCATATCTTTGCATGACCCTTGCTTCTAATTGGCCCACTGGTTATAGTGTTGCGTCATCCCGCACCATCTCACCTTGCCGCATTATCCCAAAATTTCGCAAGGCTATTCCCCTTTCATGTCTCCGGGGTGGGGACCATCGGGACACATCATCTCAGTCCCAACTCCCTAGTGCTCCTTTGAACCACATCCTTGTTCACTTATGGGATATTGCCTCAGGTATGAGTTGTCTTGTGGGCTCCATCCTGGTCAATGGGAGCACACCTTGTCTCTGAGTTGTGAGCTCATCTGGCCTGATGCCCAATCATCCGTATTGTAACATCCTTTATTTTTGATAAGTTAGTTTTTATTTATAAAAGAGGGTATAAAAAAGTAAATAATAAAAAAAATGAAAATGAAAAATGGAAAATAAAAAAAGAGATGAAATGAAACCCCATCAAAAGAGAATCAAAATTTTTACAAGTGAGTCAATTTAAATTCCACTTCAAAGGAATAAATTACATTATAATAAATTAAGGTTTTGTGTGCAACTTGTTTAAATGCCACAACATTTTGTTTTGATTTGGACCATATAGTTTAATCATGATCAAATCATTTAAATTTATGTTTTATATTAGTGGATAAGTTCACCAAATTGTTTAATCTTGTTAGAACATTATTAGATAGGATAAATAGAATAAATAATGGCCTAACATTCTCAAAATTTGGCCAAAGGATGTATTAGATTAGGGTTACAAAAAAAATAGGCAAATAATTGGTTTCTAGTCCAAATGCACAAAATTTAGATTAAGAATGATTTGATTAGGACTTAATTACCTCTTAAGGGTGATTAACTTTTGTATAAATTAAACTTTATTATATTTTAACCAAATTCATAAAACGATAAAGAAGTTTGTCGTGAAGAGCTAATGAGCTGACACATTTAGGTGGTGATCCTCTTCCCCACCCAAATCAATGACGGGGATGCCATTTCACACCCACACCCCCTTCCACCATTATGTGATAACGACAAGGGTGGGGGGGCAGGGAAATTCGAAAAGTGGTTTCCCTCAAGGCGAGCCCATCGCAACGTGTCACTCCCTCCTTGCTTTGCACCCCCCCACCCCCCCTCTGAAATCCGCTTACCTTCCTTATCTCATACGTCTTCCCCCCAATGGTCATTCCCTTTTCCCATGCCTTCCATCCCCTAACCATTTCACTCCATGTTTCCATATCCATTGCATTCCTATCTACCTATCCGTTTCTTCCAGCCATTACCATCCTCCTGTAGGCCATAAATGAATATCCTCATGTTTAGTAATAGTTTCCCTTTAACGGAAATACATTCTCCATTATAAATAAACCCCACATCCCCTTTGTGTGATTTCCTTGCCTTTGCTTTTTATTTTAGATTCACAGGTTTCCCAAGTTCGACTACTCCTTGCTTCTACTCTACGACATAAGAAAATTTACCATCAGAAAGAAACCTCCTCTTTGTTAGGTATTTTTTTCCTAAGCCTTTTGTTATTTATTCCTCCCATTTATGCAAATAATGGCACCCTCGTAGTCAAACCTCATCACGGGAAAATCCCAAAGTTACTGACACCCTAGACCTTGACCACATCCCCTTAGTTGACCAATTTTTTAAAATTACAAAAATAGAGTGCGAACTTGATATGTTCGAATTGCACCATTAGTTAATGCAGACTTATGAGGACTCTGAAGATAATCAACTTATGGGAATATTTATTTCCCATGTTCATGTTTCCTCAGACCCATCCTTTTCCTAACTTAGTCATGTGGTATTAAGCTAAGTACAATACCTTGCAGAGAATTGTGGTAGCTCAAAATGGAGACATCCTGATATCTATCACCCCTGAGACTATCAATAAGATGATTCCCTTAACTTTTTCTACACTACTATCCTAATGGATTTATACCATAAGCTCACTTTCCCCCAAAGAGCTCAAATTTTTGAGATCTTTCTTCTAGAAGATGATGAACTTTCTAAAAAGAACCCTCCTTATCCAGCGTCCATGTTTCCTGAGAGAGCTAAACATATCATTTCCTTAGTTTCTTTCTTGTTAGGTTACCAAATAGATCAATGGGTAGATGAATCTATTCTAGGTTATCTATCCATCTTCTCCAAAGAACACAAACCAGCTTTCATGTATAATTACAGTCAATTTTTGGCTGAAAGTATGCATGAACAATTAATGAAAATAACTACTAAAGGGGTATTTAAATATTATTATGTACTAATGCCTATGATCCTTTTTCAACAAGGAGACATGTTTCCTATAACTTTGCACAAGAAGGATGATCAACAAGTAATTCAATCAGTCACACAATGGACTTCATTGATAAGGAGGAACTCAACTGAGTTCAAATTTTCAGATTTCATTGATTGTTTTATTCATCCAGTTGCACAGATTCTCTTTAGCCAGAGCGACCCTAGGACCAGTCTGGAAATTAAAAGATCCTTCACTTGAGTGACCAAGCCAAGACAAAGGTCTGATATCTTTACCATAATTACACAGAACTTAGGGTGCATGGCTGTGAACTAGCCCCATACAAATTGCCAAAATATGTTCCAATGAGAATTTTATCTCTGGAATATATTAGGCAAATGATCGATATGGATGAGCTACATTTTATTTCAGGGAAGAGAAAATGTCATTTCAAAATCAAGTCACAAGTAGGATCATTTATTTGCAATACCAAATCAACATGTATTGAAGTAGATTTAATCCTTAAACAGATGGGATTCCAACTAATTTTCACCTGTTCTTATGACCCATTTAGTAGAATATCCAACTTAAGGGTGGAACTCAAAACCACACCTTACAATCATACTCCAATATGATAGATCAAAAAGTACAAAAATCAAGAATAGTGGGAGGAGAACAAACTTCAAGAAGTAGAAGAACATGCTTGACCTCCTTCTACCCTCTAGACACCCACTTCTTAAAGCAGGAAGGAAAAGAGACTAAGAGAAGAATCTTCATCTTCAGCAAAAGGTGTAAAAGAATTCATTATTTATCAGAAGAAACCAAGGACTGACTCCAAAGGTACTACTACACAAATCTAGAAAGATCCTATAATCATCAATTTGGATGATTCACAGGTTTCTACAGGGACAAAAGAAAATGTAATCACCACTCCATCCTCCTCTTCAGTTTCACAGAATTTGTTGGAGATCGCCTAGTCTACAAGAATAAGTGAGAAAGAGGAGCCAAACATCTTCACTAGTTTCCTTGAAATTAAACAGAAGAATGAATCTTTGAAGGAAAATGTCTATGCTTAGTTTTGGAAACAGACATCAACTTCACAACACAGGTTATTGACAAATTTTGACAGTGAAAAAGGCAGGACGCAAATGAAATTCCTACAAGCTCAAGTGCCTTTTCAAAAGGCTTCTTCAGACTACAAGAAGACCATATTTTCCTTTGATGCCAACTAGATACATATAATCGACCATATGGACATGCACAGATAGTCTGGTGAGATGCTTTTCTCCACCATGACTAACGCTACTATGGCATTATCAAAATTAAGGACAACTCTTTCAAATGTATAGTCACAATTAAAGATAGAAAAGATATCCTCTTTGGAAAAGGATAACAAGGTAAAATCATTAGAAGAATTAGTGATCAAAATTGGGTATGATCCCATTGATGTTAAAGTTGCAGAGGACATTATTAAAAAGAAGAATGCATATATTTGAGCATTAAGAAAGCAGCTCAAAATACCTTCTACAGAGGATCCCCAAACCAAGGAGATATCAGAAAGTGAGTAGCACAAAGAAGAAATGCTCAAGTTAATCATTGAGCAAAATGTACAAATAAAAATAATGGAAGAGAAAATTGAGAAATTACTTAAAGAAAAGGAAGAATCTGCTCAAGTAGCCATAGCTCCAATTACAACTATACCTATTACAGTGTCAAGGACAACAGGGGAATCGACATCAGCAACAACAAAGCCTAAATCAACAACGGGTGATTTAAAGAAATTCATACAGGAGCTATCTCTCCAGAGATAGGAAAATGAAAGGCTTCATAAGAAATTCAAAAATCTAGAGACCCAGAAGATTAAGAATGATACTCTTTATGTTGAAGAGATGCAAAAGTCCCACAGATTGGCAAGAAGGATAGAAGAGTTGGGAAATGAGTCATTAATGGCTCAGACCTTGGCCCAAGCCAAGAAAAATATTTGGGCAGAAACCAGTCATGCTATAACTGAAGTTTGGCCCTCCGTACATATTATTTTTGAATGGGAAGAGCTCATTAATAAGTGCCATACAATTATTGAAGAAGTCAGAGAACTCCTTAAGGAAAAACCAAGTGAATCCACATACATGATTAAAGTTCTCAATTCAAAAACTAGGACCGAGTTGGAAGAGATTCACATTGTTGGGAGGACAAAAACTACTTCGGAGATTAAGAAGGTTTTGTAGAAAACGAATCTCATGACTTAGTTGGAGACAAAGTGCCAAAAATTGAAAACTGTTGTCCAAAGGTTTCATTTCAAGTTTAACTTACTCAACTAGAGAGGACTACCAGGATTAGTGGCACCAAATGACATGTTAATCAGTTTGGAGGAATATTGTCAAAAGCTTTATGCAATCAAAATTGATAAAGCTAAATTTGGAGGTATTAAGGGTCACCTTACAAGGAAGGAATTCTTCGAGGCTTTGAATTTTGATTTAATAATTAAACATGAAATCAAACATATTTTTATTAATAAGCCTACTTTTGAAAAGTATACCGAGGTTGATGAAGTCTACAGAAAATTGGTTAATCTTTATATACCAAGTGAAGATAAACGAGATCACTTGTGTGAAATTATCGAGTAAATTTCATCACCAACTGACAGAAGAAAGGAAACACTTTTGGGGACCATATAATCAACAAATTCCTTAAAGATAGTGCTAACACTCAGCAGTTTTAGAATTCCTATATTTTTGTACTATTTTCATATTTTTGTTAAAAATTATCTCTAGAAGATCTTTCAGTTTGTATAAATAAATCTTCCTTTGAGTTATTAAGGGTTGAAACCTTGGATGAGCTTTCAAATCAGAATTGTAACTGAGCTAGATATTTGCTTCAAATTAATGAAAGGATTTTGGATTTCCCTCAAATAGTTTGTCTCCTTTAGAGATTTTCTTATGTGTTCATTTCATTATGTTTTTCTTCATGTATTTAAGTCTTTATGGAGAAATATGGGTAAGATCAAATTGAATATCAGTCCATCTTAAATCCCCTGTGAAGTTATAAAAAATAATTAGATATTAGTTTATAAAATTGTTTGTTGTTATAAAATCTTCAATATCAATAAATTGTCACACCCATCTGCATTAGATTAAATACATTTTATTGAGCAGGAAAACATTGTTTACTTCAATTCTTTCTTATAATTAACTAAATATTTTGTTTGAATATTTAGTAGGTTGTAATTCTCTAATATTCTGATATTCACTCAATTAAAATCAATTAAATATTTGCAGACAAATAAACAACCCTTTCATTCTATTTGGCAAGTGTTAAAGTTTAAGCACTTGTTTTCAAATTGTTCATAACATTGGTCATCAAAAAGCTTAAAAAAAACAAAACATTTTAGATGCTTTGGCATGATTAATTAACCTATAATCATCTCATAGGACAACAATCCCTATAGCTCCTTTGGGTTGCAACATCAAACCTTTGGGATATTACCTCTAGGACATGTCACCCTGCCATTTCCCAATCATGGTAAGGAAAGATCTGGGCATCAATCACAACTTCCACGGCTAGGTTTCCCTTATATTGAAGGATAAGGCTTATTCAATCAAATTATAAGTTGAGTCCCCGCTTAACTTCACCGCAAGTAGCTCTGTGCAGAACTTAGCCATTTGATCATGGATTTACTTATGGTTCGATTTCAATGGACCTGGTACCATATAAATCTACGCCAACATTCCACCATGGATACTTCAATTTATTAAAGCTCTTACCGATGCTACCCCTCCTAAGTCGTTGGAACCGCTCTTCCAGAGTCTACGAGAGTTGAAAAATACCAAAAGGGCCATACAAAGACTTGCTCTCCACAAATATCCACATGCCAAGGTGCACCCTCAGACTTGCAATAACCTAGCCAGTAGCATTGAGGTGATTGTTGAAGACCTCCAGGACTGTTGAAAATGAAAGCTAAGAAGTTTTCAGGCAGATAAATTGTTCTTGCGGACAAGACCGATCTCCCTAGTATCTATGGATATCTAGTGACAAGCAAACCAAACAAATTATGCCTTTCTCTAAATATTGCGATTTAGAAATAAAAGCTAAGATATGTTTAAGACCCTACCTCAAGTTCAATGCTAGTTTGTGGAAGCCAAGCTCCATTTGTCCAAATGAGCTCCCTTTTAAAGAATATGCAAACACAAACAGGCACACATCAAATAACACCTGCATAGCCAATATAATAAACCATATTTATCATGATGATCAAGGAATTCATGAAATAAACCATAGAAGACAGCTTATTGAGAAAAATGAACTTGATTGTATTAACTTTAAACAAAGAAGAACTTTACAAGCTTGGTGCCTTGATGTTGTACAAGCTCCTCCCAGGGTCCAGCAAGAATCTCCTATACTTTGACAAGTTTCACTCTCTTCCCAAAGAAGCCAAAAGGTATGTAATCTCTCCTCTTAAGCTCAATTAGGAAGTCTAAATTCCAACAACATTTACCCTAAAAAAATATTCTGCTTTCAACCTCGCTAGCAACAAGCCCAATGCCTCAATTTAAAGTGCAGTGGAGGGAAGTTACCAGGTCCACCTTCAAAGGGATAGAGTCCTCCTTCAAAGGGATAAGCTCCTCTCATCAAGGGGTTAGCTCCTTTATTTATGGGATGCATGAACCACCTAGGAGCAAACTTGCCACCTTAAGATTCCTTCTAGAAGCGTCCATAATTAGTACAAAGTGAGTTTTTAATAATAAACTTGTGCCTTATTGACTTTTACAGGGGTCTGCACCCATTCATTTAGAGACATAACGGGCAGGCCCGCAGGTAACATGACCAAGGGGTGCAGGACTGCAGGTAATGCTAAGAGAAAGTGTGGAACCAGAGTTTTAGATATTTTCAAGGACTTTCTCTCATTTTTAAGGCTTGACATGAAGAGCTGAGGTTTAAGACTTACAAAGGAGGACAATATGAGTGGTGATAGACTCACACTGATTGCAGAAAGTCATGGTGACAATATTTTGTGTAACAGATTGCCCTCTAAATTGTAAAGTCTGTAATAGATGAGGATTTCATTTATCATCTAAGAAGAGTGAAGTACTTTATCATTTTGAGGATCGTCTTGTGGAAAGCCTGGTTGGAACTTGTAAAAACATTCAATACAAAATATATATATGAGATCATATCATTGCTGAGGTAGGCATTCCCATACTCAGATCAAAACTGACTAGAAAACTAAATAAACTGTTCTGATATAGGAATGATCTTGTAATACATCACAAGTATGGACATATGTAGACACAGTATGGGCGCAACCATCTATTTTGAATAGTCCACTGTATAATGAATAAAAAAAATCCTCGTAGCCTGGATGGTTGAAACTAGATCTAGGGTCTTGATTTCTACTTCCCGAAATAGTACGATTCTATCCATGTGAATGAATGTGTCGAAGTCGAACATGGTAGAAACCACTTGATTACCAGTCAATGATGTAATCTGTTAACAAGTGTGAAAGAAACCACCAGTAATGTAACTGTCTCTCAAAGTAACCAGTACAATCTATGAAATGTGAATAGATGTGTTGATGTCGAAAATGTCACGGAATCCTTTGATCGAAGGTCAATGATGCAACCTGTCGTCGAAGGTGAGAAACCTGCCATTGAGGCATGCAGATTCCAAGGTACTGACGATTTATAGATCATCTTTCTAGATAATGAGCTGAAGTCGAAAGAAAGCGATCCGTCGTAGGCAAGCCCACAACACGAAATCATAGATCAAGTTTGAAGAAATATGTTTGCAAGGACTGACTCAGGGATGGTCAAGAAGGATGACAGATATTTTGCAGATGAATGGTTTATTTACACTGACCTCTTGAACACATAATGAAAATGCAGATGGTTTGGTGACAATTGACCCAAAGCTAATACCCAGAAACCAGCTGAAGACTTTCAATATGGTTTGATTAACTGTTAGGCAAAGGATTTCCCAACCCAGGTGAACAAAAAGTGCCGTGTTCAAGAGTGGTTAAATTTTTTTTTTTTTTTTTTTTTTTTTTTTCTGAGACACAAAGTATAACAAACAGGTTCATTTTTCTCTCTTTTCCCCCACCATTTCTGGCAAGTACCTCTTTATTTTTGACAAGCTTGAGGAGGATAACATTTGCTTGGTTATAAGCTCATCCTTCGGATGAGTCCAACTTAGTTTAAATTCGAACCCTAAGAAAGAGTGGTTCGTTCCTGTTTGTAATTGAACAGGTCCTTTAATGTTAAATTTTAACAAGTCCAGTATAGGAGAAACTCGGTGTTTTTCAATTTTAGGGAGTCAGAAGAAAAAATTAAGAAAACTCCATGGTTGTCTTTTTTCGTAAATTTGTGTCTCCCAAGCCCAAAAAAGTATAAAATAATACTTGAGAGAATCGCTTGACCATTACAATCAAGGAGTACTTTTCATAATTAGTGTCTCTGATCCGAAAAAGTAAAAAAGTGATCAAGGACACGTTGTTTTATAACCAATATAGAATTTGAAACGAAAAAAATTCGGCAATCTTTTCATGTTTATACGGTCAGAAAAGAGCTGTAAGTGGACCGTCCTTTTAATTTCATTTTAACGAGCTTAAAAAGAAAAACTCGGCAATCTTTTCATATTTTACGAGTCAGAAAAGAGCTTAAAGAGGACTCGTCCTAGAGGAACGAGTGGTATAAAGGGTAGCAACTGGTTCCAGCAATGGAGGAACTGCTCAAAACATGTAATGGTTAAGAGGCTGGCTAATAAAACCACTCATAGATGTGGTCCCTCAGGAAGGGTAAACAATCAAGTGACAACATATGATCAGCCAAAGAGATGGTGGCGATGGAATGAAAACAAACAAGGCTCATCTAACAGAATTTAGCGGATAAAAATAGCAATCACGAGATGTAAAATGGGTATGGGTTCATTTTTACACAAGCTTGAACCATAGAGAACTTTGCTTGGATTCGGTTTCATGTTTACACAAGCTTGAAACGAAAAACTATGCTTGTTATAAGTTCACATGCCCCCAGCATAATGACACAAAATGAGGTACATGCCCCCCAAGCTTCATTGCATTCAACCAAGTGGATGAAATGAAGGGTTACTTTCAAGATCTTGGAAAGACTCGAGGGAGTTGTTTCATTTTTTAGTGAGGTTGACACAGGAAAAGAAGTATCCTCAAAACCCTTGTTTCATTTCTTAAACGAGATTGACACAGGATAAGGAACTATGCTCATGACTCCTTGTTTCATTTTTTAATGAGCTTGACACAAGACAAAGAACTATGCTCATAAAATCCTTGATTCATTTTTTTAATGAGCTTGACACAAGACAAGGAACTATGCTCAAGTCTACTCTCTACAATCTACCTAACAAGGAACTATGCTCTAAAATCCTTGATTCATTTTTTAACGAGCTTGACACAAGACAAGGAACTATGCTCAAGTCTACTCTCTACAATCTACCTATATAACCTACTGATTCATTTTTTTAATGAGGTTGACACAAGAAAAGAACTGTCCTCATACCTGATTCATTTTTTAACGAGGTTGACTTAGTAACAGGAACTATCCTCTGACCAACTGATTCATTTTTTAACGAGGTTGACACAGGAAAAGAACTGTCCTCATACTCACTGATTCATTT
Organism: Pinus tabuliformis; assembly: GCA_031772625.1. Taxonomy (NCBI): domain Eukaryota; kingdom Viridiplantae; phylum Streptophyta; class Pinopsida; order Pinales; family Pinaceae; genus Pinus; species Pinus tabuliformis. The sequence continues at coordinate 21,391,720 of CM062813.1, forward strand.
TTTAACGAGGTCGACACAGTAAAAGGAACTTTCCTCGAAACCCTTGTTTCATTTTTCAAAACGAGCTTGACACAAGACAAGGAACTGTGCTCAAGAATCCTTGTTTCATTTTTTAATGAGGTTGAGATAGGAAAAAACTATCCTCGGACCAATTGATTCATTTTTTAACGAGGTTGACACAGGAAAAGAACTGTCCTCATACCTGATTCATTTTTTAACGAGGTTGACACAGGAAAAGAACTGTCCTCATAACACCCTGTTTCATTTTTTAACGAGGTTGACACAAGAAAAGAACTATCCTTGCGGCAACTTGTTTCATTTTTTAACGAGGTTGATACAGGAAAAAACTATCCTCGCCAACTGATTATGGCTTCCAACTGGAAGAAAGACATGTCAATGGACACACCTTGATCATGGCTTCCAAGAGGTCTTCATTAGAAGGAAGAATAGTTCTCTGGAAGGAACACATGTCAAGGGACTCAAAAGGGATAAGAACATCGCGTTCAAGTAATCCCATAGAGTTTTCCATGTCAATTATCGGATCTAAATCAAAGGAATATGAACAAACAATGAGAGGCTCACTTACATCGGTAACTGAAAACATGGGACCAGTTGCCATATAATTAACCCGTGGCGGGGTAGATACCACTTTAGAATCAGGAACATTTAGGGGTGTCATATTATTGGTAGTTGAAACAAGACTAGGGAACGAAAGCTGGTCTACAGTCACAATATTTCCATTGTGAGGGAAAGACATCACGCTAAAGAGTGTCGATACGACAACTTTCATTGTATAAACATAGTCTCGCCCAAGGAGTAAATTAAAATTCAAGGGAGCTCGAACTACCATAAGATCAATATAGACAGTTTTACCTTCCAAGGTAATAGAAAACTTAGGAAGGATCCCTAAAGGTTCACTAATGGTTCTGTTAAAAGCTTTCAGATTCTGCGTAATAGGCCCAAGTTGAGGGGAACCCAAAGATTTCCAAGTAGTTGAGGATAAAATACTAACAGAAGCACCTTCATCTACCTGTGTGCGATGTATGTCTCTACCACTAGCCTTGACAATGATTTGGAAAGGGATGGAGGAAGGAAGATGAGGTTCTATCAGTCTATTCCAATCAAAGGAAAAGGCCTCAGTACTTGGAGGGGGTTCTGTAGAAACAGGTGAAATGCCCCCGACATAGAAGAATCTGATGTAACAAGAAGAACCTGAGCGGTATGAAGTTCAGTCTCTAAAGGGAGAGTGGGATCGATTGAATGTGAAACTGAATCGACCACTTGATCAACTAATGGATCATCAACCTGAGTGATATGACTTTCACTTTCCAATGGAAGAGTGGGATCCACTGTACTTGAAATTAGATCAATCACTCCGTCAATTGACGGTAGGTTGTGAGAAAGTTTACGGTAACCAATTGGAAATTCTTGCTCTAGAACAGAAAGGTTTTCCAACAATTTTGAGGCTTCCTCCATGTGAGGGCAAATGTGAGTTCGATGACTCCCTTTGCATAACTTACAAGGAAACCTAACTTTACCATTTTTCTCAGGAACCTGACTATCACTGGTTGATGGATCAATGGAAAGTTGATGAGATTTTTCTGATCATACTTCCAAGACCTTTGGAATACCAGGACAATTGATAAGGAAGTGGTCACCCTTACAAAGCCTGCAAGGGTATTTGGGTTTACGATGCATGTTGGAGGTTTCCTCAACACAACTAACACTTACAGCCATGGTTGGTTGGTTGACTTCTTCCTTACCTTGCTTCTTCTTCTTCTTCTTCTTAGCCACCTGGTTACTAGCATCAAGGCTTTTACCAAGCGAAGAGGAAGAAATGGAGGAAGAAAAATTAGGCGAAGAAGGTAAAGGGTCAACAGAAGGTTGGTGATGTTGAGATGGTGAACTCTGTTGAGGTGAAGCATTCGGTTGAGGTGGAACAATTGGAGTATTTGGGGCCAACGAAGTTGAAAATAACCATATCGGTAAACCTATTGTAAATCCAGGTAATGAAAAAGTAGCCATATAAGGAGGACCAACATTTCCAAAGTAAGGAAAAGTACTAGGATTCTCGTTAAGAGGGGTTCCTTGGTTGGTAAATTCTGGAACAGTTGCCATTAAATTCAACTTTAGTGAATTTTATTAACAATTTAAAACTAAAATTAACAATTCACACCTAACAACTAAAATTCACAATTCACACCTATGGTCTCTAAAAGTAAAAACAAACAAATTAACACGCGCTATCAAATCTAGGAGTCAAACCACACACAAACAGTAACTTCCCGTACTAAAAACACTAGTTGGTGATGAAATCCAACGTCACAGAATTCAATACAGAAAGGGCGGTTGGAACAGTTACCCCGACAACCTGCTTAATGAAACATACTGGCACAAGTTTCTTAGCAAAACCGTCTCGAGTGAAGATAACCCCCCAAAGAGTCCAAGTGAGTCTAGTCGATGTCTGCTCCAGGTATAGTGGGATCTTCCCTCCACTGTCACCTTAGGAAAGAATCCTATAGATTATGGCCACTAAGGTTACCAACAGAAACAAATATACCTGGGGGAACAGTCTACGATCCGATACACATGCAAGGGCAAAGTAACAAAGCTCAATCCCCTTGAAGGCTCCTTGACATAATCCAAGGTTTACCAACAAGTGACCACAGGCTCCTCGACAATGGTTAATCTGAGGTTTATCGTTTTTAATACGTGTATATCTGCTATCGTTCCCAATGAAGAAGGATTGATTACCTCACTGGTTCAGATATGATCTCGTGCTTGACTCCTTTAAGAGGAGCTTCCCAGAGCATAGATGTAACAATTGGAATTTATTTCCTACTGCAAGATATAGCTACTTGTTTGTTTTACTGTCTTGGAGAGTTAACTAAAACCTATTCCAAGACAGTAGCCTAAGCTAGATTGGTGGAAAGAGCCCTAAAAATGTAAAAATTACTAGATGAGTTTTAATTAAGTGCTGTGTTATTTAGGCTATTATTACTCAAAAGGGTAAATGGATATGAAACCAATGGTGTTATGACCCGACCCAAAACTGAATGCAATCGAATATGATAATGTAATATTTTCAATTCAATGAATCCTAACTAAAGTAAGGAAAGAGTTTCCATTCACTTTCAACAATGCAAAAAATTGATCACTAAGAAAAAATATAACAAATTCTCTAATGCACTAATTTCATCAAGAAAAATTAATGCAAATCAATTCCAAAATAGTTTTTATTTTTATTTTTATGTGTTAAAAACAAGCATAAAAATATGTAAATTCAAATAAAAGAAAACTGATCTAAATCTACGATTGATTTTTCAGAATGTAAGCTATGCAATTGTAATCTATGCACAATTCACTTGAAAAGTATGCAAATGTAATCTATGCACATTCTTCATTCATATTTTGAAAATGAGAATTCTAATTATGCAAATGTGATCTATGCAAGAGAATTCTAAAACACAAGATGATTCTAATGTAATCTAAGAACCAATCAAGTGCAAGTCAAGAAAATTGGGTGAGAGTTCCAAAGATCAAAAAGTAAAAACACTCAAAGGTGATTAACACTCATACACAATTTAGCCCAAACCTCAAAGCTGATTAACACTCATACTGAGACAAACCTCCAAGTAATGACCAAAGGAAATCAAATTAAGAATTTCTCAAAAAAGAGACTCAAAACACCCAATTAACTTAATGGAGATTGATGAGATGAAGAATTCGCTGAAAGAAACTCATAAACAAGGCTTTTTGACAGAACACATGCAAATCTGGGTAGACACTAAAAGCCGAAAATAAAAACTAAACTTAACTAGACAAAAGCAATTTAGATTTTTCAAAAATTTTAACAGGGTCCGCAGGCTTCCAGTAGAACCAGATGCGGTACCGCTCTGTGCACTAAAGGAACAGTGCGGGGATGTTCGCACTGTCTTGTAAAAGAAAGTGCGGTCCTCTTCAAAATTTCAGAAAAAACAAAATATACTCCAGATCCTAAAAAATAACCAATCCCAAACACATCAAGCAAAAACCAGAAACAAGAAAAAGTTTCTCAAGTCAAAGTAAAAGGAAAGGAAAAAAACCAAATTCAAGTCCCCAGCGAAGTCGCCATTTTGTCGGGCGGATAAATCGTTCTTGCAGACAAGACTGATCTCCCTAGTATCTATGGATATCTAGTGACAAGCAAACCAAACAAATTCTATCTTTCTCTAAATATTTCGATTTATAAATAAAAGCCAAGAGATGTTTAAGACCCTACCTCAAGTCCAATGCAAGTTTGTGGAAGCCAAGCTCTGTTTGTCCAAATGAGCTCCCTTTTAAAGAATCTGCAAACACAAACAGGCACACATCAAATAACACCTGCATAGCCAATATAATAAACCATATTTATCATGATGATCAAGGAATTCATGAAATAAACCATAGAAGACAGCTTATTGAGAAAAATGAACTTGATTGTATTTACTTTAAACAAAGAAGAACTTTACAACATTGGTGCCTTGATGTTGTACAAGCTCCTCCCAGGGTCCAGCAAGAATCTCCTCTACTTTGACAAGTTTCACTCTCTTCCAAAAGAAGCCAAAAGGTATGTGATCTCTCCTCTCAATCTCAATTAGGAAATCTAATTTCCAACAGCATTTACCCTAAAAAATATTCAGCTTTCAACCTCCCTAGCAACCAGCCCAATGCCTCAATTTATAGTGCAGTGGAGGGAAGTTACCAGGTCCACCTTCAAAGGGATAGAGTCCTCCTTCAAAGGGATAAGCTCCTCTCATCAAGGGGTTAGCTCCTTTAGTTATGGGATGCATGAACCACCTAGGAGCGAACTTGCCACCTCAATATTCCTTCTAGAAGCGTCCAGAATTAATCCAAAGTGAGTTTTTAATAATAAACTTGTGCCTTTTTTACTTTTACAGGGGTCCGCACCCATTCCTTTAGAGATAGAGCGGGCATGTCCACAGGTAACATGACCAAGGGGTGCAGGACCGCAGGTAATGCTAAGAGAAAGTGCGGAACCGGAGTTTTGGAGATTTTCAAGGACTTTCTCTCATTTTTAAGGCTTGACATGAAGAGTTGAGGTTTAAGACTTGCAAAGGAGGATAGTATGAGTGGTGATAGACTCACACTGATTGCAGAAAGTCATGGTGACAATATTTTGTGTAACAGAAGCCTATAATGTAGAGTCACAATTTATTATATTTAAAAGAACAACTAATTTCTCAACATTAGCACAATGTCACATAAACTAATTCACATGCTTGCAACCAACACACACACACACACACAAACACATGTAGACCCTATCAAACATGTAGTCTCCAATGTAATCATTCTACATTAATAAAAGAGATCTTTATTTCAAGTGTTTCCATGTTTTAGTTCAAATCCTCAGGGATAGTTTCAATGCTTTTACACCTTACACAGTATGCTATTTATTATGTTCTATTAACAACACAATCAAGCATTTCACACAACACAACATTTCAATGTAGAAATGCAAACACGTTTTCATCAAATTCGTAAGTGCCATTTCAATCCATAAATATAAACACATATTCATTAACATTGAAAATACATAAGAACACTTATCTTGGAATATTTTGGGCAACTGATTCTAGGACAAGGATTCTCGACCCAACCATAGATAGGTGCATCCAAGCTCACTTGCATTTTTCACCCCCAAGCCAGATTACAAATACTGAGGGGCTTGCTCAAAGGAGTGAAACACTAACTTCCATCTAGAACAGGGACTCTAGAGGACTTCCACCTCCACCCACTATCCACTAAACAATCTAATAATATACAAGGAATAAAGAGGCCAACTACCTCCACCCTCCAACTGCCCAATGGTAGCCAATCAAAGCACAAGGAATCTAGAGAATTATTCTCCACCCAAGCACAAACAGGGAATCCAGAGGCTAGTTGCCTCCACCCAAGAATGTCAAGGGAATCCAAAGAAGCAAGTCTCCACCCTTTAGCTACCCAATGGCAGCCAATCAAAAACACCCATGGAATCTAGAGGCTTCTTCTCCACCCAAGCACAAGCAGGGAGTCGAGGTCAGCTGCCTCCACCCTAGAATGTTAAGGGAGTCTAGAGAAGCAAGTATCCACCCTAAACATAATGGCTCCACTCACTCTGGGGAATCTAGCACCCATTATAAAATAATAGCAAGAAAGGCTTCAAAGGTCCTCCACCCACACTATCAAGGGAATCTAGAGAAAGACCATCTCCACACTTTGTATTTGCAGGGACTCAAGAGGAATTGTTCCTCACTAAGGAGAGACCATATTCATGTTAGTCATGCCAATTGATATGTTGTCACTATCTTCTCTTCTCTTCAAAAAATCCTTGCTCTTCTCTTCTCTTCAACTTTGTTCTCTGATAAATGGTGCTCCAATCAATGAATATGCCTGAATGCATGAATGAGTGATTAATTCCCTCCTTCAAGTTAAACCCCCTCTTTTTCCTCTGCTCTTTAATTTTCTTCACACGGATTGAATTCCCCGTCTTTTTTTCCTTGAAATGTCTTCCAAGACAGAATGGGTTGTGTACTTCAAGTTCAACCCCATTAAATTCATGATCAATCCATTAAAACATATACCAACCAACCTTTAGTAGCTGTTGAAAATATTGTATATTTCTTGCACAAGGAAACCTTACACATCCCAAGCAGGCCACCTCCTTAGCTCTAGAATCTGTGTCACTTTTTACTCAACCCTTTTTAATATATTTTGTAAAATATATACATTACATTTTCATGAGGAAACCCGGTTGGGGCCGTCATAGACTAATAGGCACAATTTGGGTTGGTTGGTGTGTCATTAATTATTTTGGAGAATGCACACGATTTCAAGTTAGATAGTGGCATTCCCATGGTTGTTCTTTATTCTTCATGAAATGGTTGGATGTAGACACTAGTGGGGCATTCCCTTGGGCGGTGATGCAAATTTATCATTTGACTTGTTCTTATATGAATTATTTTAAGATGGGAGTATATCTTTTGAGTTATCTAAATATAATGGGATATATAATGGTGATAGAATATTAGTGAATTGTGATTATAATGTTATGTTATTGTGTGCATTATTTATGATTATTATGCTACATTTAATGACATATGTTATTAGCACATTGTTATGTATTACATATGAATGGTTTATGTCTTTTTTCATTATATATTTTAATTTAAATTTTGTAGTATTTTTGGCATTTTCCCTCTCTTTTGGAGTTCCTAAAATCCCCTATGACATTCCCTAGAATTTGGGGCTTGCTTCCACAAATTCTTGGATATGATAACCTGATATCACATTTCATAAACTTGGTTTTATCACATACAAATCAAAATCTATGAAATATTGCACATAGTGAATATTCCATCAATATAAAGTGTCGCAAAAGTAATATTTTCATTGTTTTAAGAGATATGAACAAAAAATTCATCCCTTAATAAATCTAAGGATATCTCCACATATTTTCTATCTATTTTCATTTAACTAGAGAGATATCAAAATTAACTTATATCTTGAAGGGTTTCATCTCTCCAAAAACATTTCTTATCAAAGGTTCCTATGTTGTTCAATGTCATCAAAGATTATAGGAAAAATAGTCCATAAACTTGTTCCTCCTATGCTTAAGGGTTTGTTGGAGAAAAACCTAGATAGTATACCTTACTTTGTAGTTTTTTTTATTGTGTCTACCATGGGAGGCTACTTGATTTTACAAGGGTAGTCTTTACCAATATTGATTAGTTTTCAACCCAATTCCATGTAATTTGACCTTATCACGGACATGCATAGAAAAAAAACGTAAAGTATATTGAATTGAGAATGAAATGAAATAATACAATATCTAAGATACTAAAATAATAGTATATTATTGCAATGCAAGCCAAATTCTTCTAATGAGTCATATGATAATAAACATTTTAATGTACATAGCCATACAAAGTGGTTAGAAAGGCGAGAATTTATATTTGAGGAGATGTGTGATAATATGTGACTATTATGTCCATTTGCGAAAAGAAACTCTAATAGAATTTTGAAACCAAATTTTACAATGATGCCAAAAATTTCTAGAAAACCCTGAATACGAGAGAACCCCATCCCTAGCATGAAGTTAGGGTTGCGTAGGAACACCATACTAGATGAATACACATTGTCTAAAAAATAGGAGAGGTTTATTATTTGCATTAAATGCCTTGTTTTGGGTATTTTTTAGCCTATTGGAAATAAAATTAGCATATTTAGTTTGTTCCCTAGTTGTTGAGCCCAAAATTTTGAAAATGCATTGAAACTCCAAAAAAAATTGTGACTCAAAATTTCCATTATTAGGAGTATTTTTAGATGGCTTCGTATGTCCCCCTAGATTATGCAAGGTATCAAAAGATACATAAGTATGTTTATTTGGTCTAGCAATAGGACATCAACCTAGGTTGCTTTCTAATAATTAGTTGGTATTCAACTCTACCTAAGACTACCCCTTGCTTGGAAGATCATTTGTGGTTGAGGAGGACGTGCAACAAGAAGAACGATGATAATAGACATGATAAAAAAAGGTTAGAGCACTTGGGAAGTGGAGCGATAACCTCCCAAATAAAGGAATAGTATGAAGGACAAAAATAAGAATGTGGATGTTTAGCCTTCTAACCTTGACCATATTCTAGAGAATATTGGTGAAAAAAATAAGACCATTGACTATAGTGGATTTAGAGGAGAGATAGAGACAGCAAGGGCATGTATGCCAAAGAGAAATGAAACTTGAAAAACATAAACAACTCAAGTTGGAAAGAAAAAAACTCAAACAACTCTAATAAATAAAAATATTTAGGAAATGAGAAGAGTAGGATGTTGAAAATGAAGATAGTGGGAAAAGTTACATGAGAAATTATAATATAGAACAAACCGCAAAGGAAATAGAAAAGGAAGTTGAGAATGAAGGAGATACATAAGAGAAAGAATTCTAAAGAAACTTAGTTCATGAAGACATCATATATAGATTAACCTAAACACATATCCAAAGATAAATATAGATGGCATAAATACCATAGGATAAAAAAGAGTTCATAGAATTTGACAAATAGTGCACTTTGTTGAAACACATTCCTAGATTGTTGGATGCGGAAGCATATGTCATTATTTTTGTTATCATTTATAAGAAGACATGCATACATATTTAATAAGAATAACATGTACTATGGATCCAACTGATATCCCAAGATATTATGGTTCCAACAAATAGGGCGACTCTCTATTTATTCGATTCCACACAATCATGTTATAATGTGAAGAATATAGGAAGAATTGTGAGTGAAACTTAAAATATCCTTGAGAGGTGATGCTCTTTCTTGTTGCCTAAAAGTATAATCACAAAACTCTTCCTTCATTGTTACGATTTAGTAGATCAATTCAAAGAAACTAGTGCCCATGTGGATGCCAATACCATTATGTTTAGCCTTCTTAGGAGCATGAAGTAGATGGCCATGGAAATTATTTTCCACTATGATAGACAAATCAGGGAACTAATTAGTGAAATCCTCTCAAAATAGGAAAATAAGAGTTGGTTTATTTCTAATTTACATATAAGGACTTGAGATAGGTCTTGGCAATCATATTATAAATCTACAAAGTAGTTGTTGCAGGGATTGAAAATGGAGGAGGAACTTGATTTGTCTGTAACCTTTCACATGGAAGAAGAGAAGCAATATTAGAGATAAAAATGGAAATGTTGGAATAATGAAACTGGTTACTTAGGCTCTATATTTCAGATTCATGCCCATAAAATGAAAATATTGTTGGGACCCTCTTGGATTGTGGGAGTTAATACTTTTTTAAAGTTGATTATAATGGAATTATTTAAAGATAAATTGGGCCCCTTCCAATATAAATGAGCTACATAGAGTTGAAAAGTGAAAGGAAAAATAAGTGAAAATTGTTGAAATTCGTAACTAGGTTCGAGCTTCATAATGACATGTAATTGTGATTGTGATTTTATGTAAAGAGATGTGAAGAAGAAAAATAAAATTATTGTAATGCTTGCATCACGGGTTTCATGAGAAAGGGATTTTATTTTTGAGTCAAGGCTCCCATTGAGAGCCTTTAGGAATTTTGTCATCTAGTCATAAAAGAATAAAAGAGTCATTGACATGTAATGAATTCATGTTATACGTTGTAAAGAGTCACATTTGTCTATGTAAAGTATTCCTCCAAGACCTTGTCAATAGCCCTCTTCAATTCGACCTACAATGAATTAAGAAACCTAGAATATCATGTCGACTTTCCCTCAAGTGATCATGTCAGCCTAAAGGACATGAGACAATGTTTATATATAGTCACACTCGGCCTCACTTGAAGCAAACAATTTATTGAAGAAGATCCTACAAGCATAAGTGTGAACAAATGACTAGAAGATAAGAGCAAAGAACAAATAAAGGATAGCGAAGGAAGAAATTATTCTTCGGTTTCTGATTTGGGGTTATACACTCTCCCACGTGCAAGGAAACAGGTCCGAAGGCATAGAGAGAAGGTCAAAGAATTTGATGCATTAAGGTGACCTTGTTTGGGTATAGGATCTCACAAGAAGAAGCCAAGGAGAAATGGGTATCTCTCTCTTGAAGAGACTAATCAAGGAGCATAGATTATTCTAGGGTTTCTGAAATAGGGTTAACCTAAGAGACCAAGCTTCTCTAGGGAAGCCAAGAAGAGTAGTTTGGAAGAGTAGAGACTGAGATTCTCTAGAAGAAGTCAAGGAGAGCAGTTCAAGTTCTAGAAGAAGCCGATAAAAGGAAGAGGCAAAGCATCAGGGATAGTGACAAAAGTATTGGGAGGACACTAGAGTCAAGGGTCTTTGTCATGGTATTGGTATTTGTCAATTGAAGATCTATAAGAATAATTTTTTATTGGGTTTTCCTCTCAAAGAGTGAGAGCTTTTAGCCCTAGATGATAAGCCTACATATTGTGTCTCTTGTATTCTATTGTTTATTTGGTAATTTTATTGATGAAAATAACACATTAATAATATAACGAAGAGAATATCATAATACAAGTAGCAAAAGTATATCACAAGCAATTATCAAGAAGATAAATCTCCTAATCATCCATGCCCTAGATTTCTCAACATGGGATCAGAGCTTAGGTGTTGAAGTCAAGAAGGGGCATTCAAGTAAGAAGGCACACAAGAATCGAGATTCAAAGAAGGATCAAAAGCAAGTCAAAGAACACAAAGTAAGAGATCAAAATATTCATCATACAAAAACCCTAGAAGCATTTCCAAGATCATTAATGAAACAAGGCTATAACATTCAAGAAGGATCGTGAAGCAAGCCCTTTCTCATATATTATTCAAGGAGTAATATTCAATAAATCTCAAGATTAAGGAGGAAGAAAGCATCAATCATTCAAGTAATTTTACGACTTAATCTCTACTCTCAAAATGTCTTTTTGCAAAGAAAGCAACAAATTGGTTGGGGCTTCAAACTTCCTTGCATGGAAGAAAAGAACTAACCTAAATCTCATTGAGAATGAGGTCATGGATCACATCAAGGGGTCAATAACCCAACCTACCAAAGAAGATACTCAAGCACATGCTAGATTCATGAAGGGGGAAGTGAGGGCCCAGAGGATTCTCATAGAATCCATCAAAGACTCTCTTATCCCATATGTATCAAAATTAGACACTGCAAAAGCTATATATGACAAATTGGTAGAGTTGTTTTCTGTAAGCACTGCAAGAGAAGTAATCTCATTAAGGCAGGAACTCTACAAGCTAAAGATGAAAAATGAAGATGGAATAGCCTCTTACTTTATGAGGATTTTAGAGATAAGAGATAAACTGCAAGATCTGGGAGAAGTCATGTCAGATATAGAAATGACAATAATGGTATTAACTACACTACCATAAGAATGGGGTAGATTTACTTCAAGTATTTATGAAAAGAAAGAAGCTACTCCATTCCAAGATCTATGGTATCTATGTAAGATCGAAGAAACTAGATTGAAAGAAAAGACCGATGTAGGATTAAATGAGAAGAATCAAGCATATGTTGCTATGTTAAGAAGAAAAGGAAGTTTGGAAAATTTGGTCCTCAAAAGAAGAAGAGGAACATGGCTAATGTATAGTTCTATGGATGTGAAGAATATGGGCACTATCAAAGAGGTTTTCCTAAGTGTAAAAGGGACAATAAAAAGAGAAATAAGGAAGAGTCCATATTACCAAAGAAATAGACGAGCCTGAGTCAAAGAAGCCTAACAAGGGGGAAGTGAAAGATCTCTACTAGGATGGATGGAATCTCCTTCACTAAAAGGAACTCTTATTTTGTATAAATTATAGATAAGAAGCATTGAAAATTAGATAGGATGCATTATAGTAGAAAATGGCATCATCAGTAAGAGCTTGCGACATATATAATATGAAGGATGTATGGAACAAAACCTATGGAAGTAAATTATGTAGCGTATAGCTCTTGGAAACCTCATTGAAAGCTCAAGTGATATTTATTGAAGTCATCTAGAAAAATAGGTTATCATACATTTGTCAAAAAGCAAACATCTATAGGGTAGGATATGCAATATCCTCTAAAAAATAATTCTCTGATGGAATATTTATTGTAAGATTCACTGATCAAGAAGAAAATAAAGTGTTTCTTCAAGACAACATGACAACATGACAATGAAGCATATAAAGGGAATGAACTTATTTCATTCAAAGATAGTGTAGGTTTTAACCCTGTACAGAAATTAATTGCATATGAATTCTAAAAACAGAAAATAAATAATAGCGAGAGAATAACACATAAAAAAAATATACACAGAGATTTTCCCCTGGATCCCAAAACCGAGACTACTAGATTGATTTTTCATTATGTTCCTTTCAATGTTACAATACATATATATACATGCCGAAGAATCCAATACCATGGACCGAAAACCATCGCGCCCAAAACCATGTGCAAAAACCATGCACAAAACCATAGGTAGGTTCGCCCCACCTAATATAGGGTCCACAAATTTCATTCCCTGGGGCATTGCCCCGAACCCCATAGAGGGGGACTAATTTCCCCCATCAAACTCTTTGTGACCCCCCCACTGCGCAATCGGCACAACGAAGGGGGGCTGGAACTCCCTGGTTAACTAGGTCAGCTAGTCGTGGAAAGAATATAACACAACCCAACATTCTCCCACTTGTTGTTTTCTTTCCACAGAGGTCCACAGGAGAGCTTAGTCATTTATCCATCCCTACAATGCACATTGTTTCTCTAAGAGCTCACAGAGTTTGTTAATGCATATGTAGTATTCTTCAAAGTGTCCACCTTTATCAGCAACACCTTTTTGTCTTCTATCATATCCCTCACAAAGTGATACTGAACATCAATTTGCTTTGTCTTTGAATGATAAGCAGGGTTCTTTGCCAAGAAATTGCACTTTGGCTGTCATAGTCTATCCTTATAGCTCCCTATACTAACCCCATACTTGAACATAACATTTGCAACCAAATGACTTCCTTTCTTGCATGAGTGGTTGACATGTATTCTTCCTTTGTAGTTGATAGTGCCACTACAGATTGTTTCTTACTCATCCAACTAACTGCACCTCCAAACAGGTTAAACACATACCCACTTGTAGATCTTCTCTGATCCAGATCTCTAACCCAGTCTACATCAACAAAGCCATGAATATCCAACACTCTGTCCAATCCCGGTCTTCCTTGGTAGCACAAACCATAATCACTAGTGCCACGCAAATACCTAAAAATCCGCTTCACTGCTATCCAGTTCTTCTTCCCTGGTTTTGACATAAACCTGCTCAATGCTCCCACTGCATGTGCAATATCTGGTCTAGTACAGACCATCACATATATCAGGCTACCAACTGCAATTTCATATGGAACGCGGGACATGTCCTCTTCCTCTTCTTGTGTCTTGGGACATTGTTTAGCAAATAACTTTACACCTACAAGAATAGGAACCTTCCCGATTTACTATCTTGCATATTAAATCTTTGTAGTATTATCTCGACATACTTCCTCTGGTTTCACCAATGCTTCCTCTTTGCCTGATCTCTTTCAATTTCCATGCCCAAAATATAGTTTGCAGCACCAATGTATTTCATGTTGAATTTGGAGGGCAATTGGGTCTTCAAATCCTGGATAATTTCTTTGTCATTTCAAACCAGAAACATATCATCCACATACAAGACTAGATAAATAACACGGTCACCAATTAAGTAAAATACACACAGTGATTTTCTTTTCTTCTGGTGAAGCCAAGTCCTCGTATAAATGTATCAAATTTCTGATACCACATCCTTGGTGACTATTTTAACCCATACATAGACTTCTTTAACTTGCATACCATTTCTTTCTTACCCTTCACTGCAAAACCTTCAGGTTGCTGCATTTAGATCTCTTCTTCCAGATCCGTGTGAAGAAATGTTGTCTTCACATCCATCTGTTCTACCTAAAAATCAAAAGCAACAACAACATATAACAGTAATCTAGTAAAAGATACCTTGGCAACAGGAGAAAATATATCACTGAAATCAATTCCCGGTACCTGGGATTAACATTTTGCTACCAACAGAGCTTTGTATTTCCCCATCTTTCCTTTTGAATTTGTCTTCTTCTTGAACACCCATTTGCTACCAATGGGTTTCCTTCCAACCGACAACTCCACCAGATCCCAAGCCTTATTTTTGTGCAAAGATGCCATTTCATCAATCATGACCTCTTTCTAGGGTTTTCCATCCTTTGAATCTACTACTTCCTTCACATTTATGGGATCATCATCAATAATAGATAAAGAAAAATTTGAATAGAAAGCATATGGACTATACCTTTCTGGTTGCCTTCTTTCTCGAACTGATCTTCTCATAACTGGAGTTTGTGGCTCTTCATCTTCTGATTCCTCTTCTACTATTGAGTCTGATTCTTTCTCCTTAAGCTCAAACTCTATCTTCTCAGGTTCCTTTGGTTGGAATTCATGTTTAATAACATCTTTCACCTCTCTGAACACCACATCTTGGTTGTACACAACCTTCCTTGTTACTGGGTTCCAAAGTTTATAACCCTTTAAACCATCCTTATACCCAATAAAGATGCACTTTTCAGATTTACTATCCAACTTTGTTCTTTTCTCCTTTGGAACATGTACATATGCATCACATCCAAATACACTCAGATGTGAAAGAGAGGGTTTCTTACCAGTCCATACCTCTCGTGAAGTCTTATCCTTCAATGGTGATGAAGGTGATCTGTTGACCAGGTAACATGCAATCTCCACCGCCTCTGCCCAGAATTCATGTCCTAACCCGACACCACTAAGCATGCTTCTTGCCCTTTCCATCAACATCTTGTTCATTCTTTCTGCAACTCCATTTTTCTCAGGTGTGTATGGAGTAGTTTTCTGCCATGCTATACCACACTTCTTACAAAATTCTTCAAATTCCTTCTTGCAAAACTCTCCACCATTATCTGTACTCAACACCTTTATCTTCTTCTCTGTCTGGTTTTCCACTAGAGCCTTAAATTCTTCAAACCTGCCAAAGACTTCAGATTTATTCTTAAGGAAATATATCCATGTATTCCTTGAGAAGTCATCTATAAATGATACATAGTACACAAACTTACCTAGTGATGGAACCTTCACAGGTCCAACCACATCACTGTGCACAAGCTCTAATATTTGTTTCGCCCTGTTACCACCATAGGGGAAACTCACTTGATTCTGCTTCCCATATACACAATTTTAACATAAATCAAAATCCAGAGAGCTATTATTCATACCTTCTACCATACCTTTACCACGAAGTATTTAAAGGCCCTTCTCTCCAATATGTCTAAGCCTTTGATGCCATAACATGGTCTTTTCTCCAGAGACCACTAGGTTTTTTGCTCTACTTTTAGGAACCACAGAACTATTGCACCCATCAACAATAACGATACCTTGTAGCTTGTACAGGGTTCCAATCTGAACTCCCTGCATCAATACCAGTGCTCCCTGTAGTGGCCAATCTAGGGTGCTAGATTAGACTATATTTAATATCAACCAAGGTAGGTAAACTTAGAGGCACATGTCTAAAGTCTATAGACCTAAAAGGATCTCATCTACCTAACTAAGTGTTTACTGTGACAGGCTACAACACTCCTTTACAGGAGATTGAAATATGTTTCCTCTCACACCTTAACACTCAGATCATCTAATTTATCTAACTGTTCTAAAGAAACAGCGTGTTGCTAGACTGAGTTTTTAACCCTCTTACAAGGATATTATCCACAAAAGCTCTTTACAGCTAACACACTAAGCATTCATGAAAATCAAAAGCTCTTTTAAGCACACTGAAGTTTTAAATGCATGAAAACAGAGTCCACAAAGATACTTCGAAATCTAATGATCGATCAAATCTTTTACAAGATATTGTTCAATGATCTAGCAATTGAATTCTCAAGCTATCACCATGAATATTATTTGCAAGAACTTCTAATCAAATCAATAAACTCACAGGCAAGAAAATAACATTAAACGCTATTCACACTATTCAGATTTGAAAACGCTATGGAAATGAAAATAAAAGTATACCAATTTCCACGTAGGGCCCGTCCACGCTTCAATGGCACACTTAAGAAACTTCAAGCCATGAGAATGTTAACGCATAAGCACTGTAAGGGTAAAATGATGACTGTAATTAAGTTCTGGAAGTCAAAATCACATGCAAGAGCAATGTTCTGGAAACAATACACAGGAATAATAATCGTTCTGGACAATACAATACACAATCTTTTATTTGCTTGTCTCCTATCCTATGTTCACTAACTTTCCCTCTAAATCGAATGTACATACATTATGCAGATGTTTCTGCTTTTACAAAAGAGTGATTTTTGTCTTTTCTAATCTTAACTGATTTCCAAATCAAAACAAAATCAGTTTGGGAAACTCTAGCGTTTTGCTGCCTTTGTGACCAAAAAGGCTGGGTTTGACCAGCATTGACCATGTATCCAGTGGCTTTAGATTCGCTGTTGTATAGATATTTCACCATATATGTACATTCCAGATCACGTTCCTATCCTTTTTTTTGATTTTCCTGCCATGCCACATGTCACATCATAAACCATTTACAGGAAGTCATGACATCCTGTAATTTTTGTTGAAAATTCCTAATTTTTAACATAAAAATTCACAAATTAAATTTAATGTAAATTAACAACTATAATGCTTTGATTAATCAATTTCAATGGACTATGAGGGGTTTATGGGAGAAAAATATAGACAAGTGATGGATTTCTAGAAGAAAAGGATGGCAATGAAATCGTACCAACATCTCCCCCAAGCTCAATGATTTAGCATGTCCTCATGCTAATCCTGATGTGCTCCCTTTATACTCTGTTCCTGCCTGTGCCTCTGCTGCTTGTAACAATGCATCTATATTCTTCTGAGCTTGGGCATTCTTCTGAACGTGGAGCTCATGTTTCAAATTCTTGTATTTCTCTTTGAGAGCTTTCTTTTGAGTATACCATTTGGTTGCCCACTTGCAAATGTCAGTTTCTTCAGCCTTGAGTTCTTTAATTTGCTCCTTCAGCTTCTCATTTTTCTGCTGAGTCTCCTTGCTCTGAGCTCTCAACATTTCATTCTCCTTCTTGATGATCTTCTCTAGCATGTTAGCCTCCATCAATTCTTCTTTTAACTTTTCAATTTGTTTTTCTAACCTCCTTTGTTTCTTGTTTGCAGGTGTTGGCTCTTTCCCTTGTCCATTGTTACTCTCAACTTCCATTTCGGCTTCCGGTCCTAGCTGTGAATGAGCACTGCTCTCAATGTCCATCGGTGCATGTGCATTTGACTCTGGTTGATCTTCTTGTGTTTGGGTCTTTTGTCTTCTCCTTGATCTTCTTGTATATGTAGTGAAAATTTTGTCTTGCTTAATTTTCTGGGCAGCTTCTTGCCTCATCTTTCTTGTCCTTACACTACTGCTATTTGGAGGAACATTGCTTGACTTGCGCATAGGGATTTCCTCATCAATATCAATCATAAATTCTGAGTGCTCTTGCTGCTGTTCCTGTTCATCTTCTTTGATTTGGTTGGCAATTAAGAATTCCTTCCATGTTTTTCCCCTCCTCTGCACTTCAAATTCAATTAGAATTTTAATCAACCCAAAATGATATAAACTCTTATCTTCATTACCCTTTCATTTCTGAATGGTCTTGGCCGTTTTAGTCAAACTCTGTAAGAGGAAATAAGGTAAACTGATGGTGCATTTCCATTTTAAATGCAACAGGAGTTTGATGTGATATAGATAGACTATGCTGTAACGACCTTCACATGTAACAAATTTCTTAATAATGTACACCATTTCATGCCATGGGTGCATCAGCCAGCTTCTAGGGACACCCTTCTTCCAGTTGACAGAGGAAACCCTTGACCTAGACATGAATTGAGTCCATGATTTTTCCTTAAATTGTTTTGTTTTGAAATATTTTTCTCCTTCTGGACTGATTCCCAAGGTTTGTGCTATGGTCTCCTCTGAAATCCTAAAAGATAAGTTGCCTATCAATGCTTTCTCTCGATTAAATGTAAATGCAAACTGTTTGGTTACTTCTTCATTGTTCCCATTAAACTTCTCTAGGAAGGATAACCATTGTTTTTCCCTTAAAATTATAAGATAGTCGTCATGATATTGGGAACTATCAAATGTCGTAGGCTCTGCTCTATTGGTCATTTTGACAAAGAAACTCCTATTCTAACCCTTTTTTTTATGCTTAATAATTCAACAAGGGTCTCTTGATTTGTTACCTCTGTTTTGCGCTCCACTCAACCGACCTGGTAGTGCCCTCTGTTCTCGGGGTCTCCTTCTTCAATGACTTGGGCAGCGACCGGATTAATGTCCTCGGATTATGGCGGAGGTAGAAAATCGTGGTGAGCCCAATTACTGTGCTCTCCCTTTGTAGCGCCTGTTGTTCTCGACCTTCTTTGAAATCACAGAGTTTGAATTACTAGTATGATAATTCCGTTTTTACGAACTGAGAATGAAATGAAACTTAACAACCGACCTTACCCAATTTACTATAATGATAATGCAGAGCACATTCATATCACAAAGACAAAGGAGCTGTACTGGTTTGCATAGGTACAATCATGAGAATGCCGTAGACATATAAGGAGTGCTGGAGTGATGATAACGGATAGTTGTTGCATGACTCGACTTGGGTCAAACGATCATTTTATAACTTGGCAGATTCAAAAGAAAAATGAATGAAATCGTTTAACACTTGGCTCTCCAATGATTCACCACTTGTCCATTACTTGTTGGTACTTGGCCGATTAAGAAGATGATGGATCGATGATAAGGTTTGATGGCCGATTCAAGAATGAGGAGTTAATGACAAGGTTTGAAGGGTGGTGTAGGAGAAGATTTAAAAATCGTAGGAGGAATATGGCGATAGGCTAGAGTGTGTTGGGAAATGATAGTAGTTAGGAATGTTACAAGAGTGATGGGTATAGGGATGTTTTTGAAATTGATCAGAAGCAATCATAATCATCATATTTAACAATAAAATAATTCAAGAATTTTAAATGTTAAAAATAAAAATTACAACAATACATTACACTTTGTTGGTTGACCAAGAGTTGAGTTGGCATGCATAGGTAGGACTGATCTTTATTACAGGTAGGACTGATCTTTACTACAGGTAGGACTGATCTTCACTGTCCATAACAGGTCCCTTCTGAGATAAAATTGGATATAACAGGTCCCTCTGAGATCTGAAGAATGTTGTGTGTGCAGCTTCTTTGAAATCTGAAGAACTATGTGTGTGCAGCTTCCTTGATCTTTGGTGTTGATGTAGCCTTGATGATAAGAAACCTTTGAAACTCTGTTGAAACTTTGTTGAAGTAGCCTGATGTAGCAGTCTTTAACAGGTCCCTTTAATGTTTGTTGAATAAGTCCCTCTAATATTAGTGCTGGTAACATAGTCTTTTGAACAGGTCCTGCTGCATATTGCTTGAACAGGTCCCTCTGATTAGAAAAAAGACAAAAGCAACTTCTTTATTGAAATACTGAAGTGCTGAAACAAACTCTTTGAAAATTTACAATGAGGAGATGAGATAAGGAAAAAAAAAATGCTGATACTTCTCCCCCACTAAAGCTTTGACTTGTCCTCAAGTCATTATTGAAGCGATGAACCAAAGAGTAAACAAATAGAACAAGGAATTCTTACCAACCAAAGAATTGGTTTTCAAGTAAGAATTCTGGGTTAGAGTGTGCCAGAGTCTGGTTTTCACATCTAAACCATTATTAAATTATATATCTATCTATATATATATATATATATATATATATATATATTTAATTTGTTTTAATTTTTTTTAATTTTTTAATTTTTTTTTAAATTGAAATGAAATGAACTAAGGTAGAGATATCACAGCTGAAGGCTGCAATATCTCAACCTCCCTTTGCTGAGATACAGTTTGAAGAAAATCCTTGTTGTGGGGAAAAATGCCTATGCAGGACGATCCTATCCACCTAAGGTGTGACAGTGCCTTAGCAACAAACAGAGATAACTATTCTAGTATTCTTCCTTTATGAATTAAGAATGAAGAGAGATGGATGGACTAACCGGTGTCTTCCGTTTTTCCCTCGATCCAGTTCCTCTTCTCTTTGAGAGTTCCCAGCTACTTGCCTTCTCGCTCGCCCAGCTTCAAGAGGTTTCTGCAAGATCACAAGAAGAGAACACTACACAAAGACATAGATTCATATTCATAACTAGTTCAGGATTAGAAATAAACTAAACATACTAATGCAATCATACATCAAAGATACACCAGTATATAGGAGAAACCAAGATAGCTTTATTGATGAATAACAAGGTTCAGGAAGAGATACAATCCAGAGGGCTCCAATCCAGCATCTCCTTCCCAGCAAATGGAATTCCTATCTTCACCCCCTTCAAAGAATTAAGCACCCAATGATTCCAATCTCAAACCAACAGCAATTCTTTGCAATAACAAAATTCCAGCCTCTAGATCTCATGGAGGAGAGATCCATATATAGATGTTTGGAGAGAGGATGAGTCAGCTTGAGATCTGACTAGTGTCCTCTCCCTCTGTCAGTTCTTGATTCCACTTGGAGGTTCTTGCTTCCACTTGGAGATTGGGAACCTCTTACTCATCACTAGTCGAATTCACTGAGGCAAGTGTCATTGAGGAAGATTCTGGAAGCTTCCTGGGTCTTGACACCTCTTGGAATGAACTTGCCATTTGTCAACTCTCGCTCAACGCACCCTGGTAGTGCTTCTACCTGCGTTGCAGTGCAGGTAGCCAGTGTTGGCTTTGACATTCAGCGCAGACAGCTAGTGGAGCCACTGAATTGATCCTGAATTGACTTGTGTTTGAGCAGTTTCTGGTGGAGAACTTCTGTGAATTGCTGTGGTTTGTTAGCCTTGTTCCTCTAGGGGTAGGAAAAACATGTTTAGGGACTTTGGATCCCTTAGATTATGGACATTTCATGCTCAATGCTGTAAGGCACAAAAATGTCTATAACAGTTGCCCCCTAAAGTATGAGGCCGTTTATCGGGTGAAATGCTTTATCAGGAGGATCCGAAGTTCATCCAATGCTGGGAGGAGACCTGTAATAAGATACAATACAATACATTATTTTTCATACTGCTTTCATGATCTAGTTGAGGCGGGCATTCCCATGCTCAGCTTTATAAATTCATTTTTCTGTACATAGAACAGACAATCGTCTGATGGTAGACTGATAATTTTGATGAAATTATCATCCTTTGGGTAGGATGATTATCTGCTGCAATGATGTACATGTCAATGTCTTTATCTTTCTGAATATATATCACAGCCCAGATGGATGAAACTAGATCCGGGGTCTTCAAACTCGTTCGATCTTCACTCTAAGTACAAGTCGATCCATGTGAGAAATGTTCTGAAGTCGAACATGGAAAGACATCGCTTGATTACCGGTCAATGAGGTAAACCGTTAACAAGCGCGAGAGGAATCAACGATAATGATAATGACCCTCAAGGTACTGCAGTACAATTCACGTGGTGTGAATAAAGGACTTGGCGTTGAACACCACGCAAAATCTTTCGGTCGAAGGTCATTGATGTATACCTATCGCCGGAAGTGAGAAACTTGCCATTGAGGCATGCAAGCTTCAAAGTACTGAAGGGGTTGTTCCTAGATCAACTTCTTGGATAATGAGCTGATGTCGACAAGAAGCGATCCGTCAAAGGAGGGCCTTAATGAATCCCATATCAATGACACGGAACGGAGCTAATGATTTTGATGGAGGTGAAAACGATCTGTGACATATGATTCAGGGTGGCGGTCGTGAAAGGATGAAGGATAATGTACGGCAGTGGATGGGACACGGTTGACTTTTCTGAACGACTTCTCTTGAACATATGGCGACACTGATGCGATGGATCGGTAGCATTACCCCAAATATGGATGGTATGGCGAGACCATGGTGATGTGACCGGTGAATGAAACAACCCAACCCGATTGTGGTACGGAGGAAAAGTGTCATGTTCAAGAGCGACTTGCTACCATTAAAGTTTTCTTGAGTTTCTCCCAATTTTTCCCCAGTCATTGCTGACCAGTACCTCTTTGTTTTTGTCAAGCTTGAGGAGGATAACATATGCTTGTTCTATAACCTGCCCTTCGGGCAAGCCCATCGCTATGTTTTAACGAGCCTAGCGATAGTGAAACTCGTTCTCGTCTAAAGACAAGTTTGTCGCTATTTAATGATTTTAACGAGTCTAACGACAAAGATAACTCGGTTCTTTTCATTTTTAGAGAGTCTGAAAAGATACATAAAGTTAACTCCAAAAGTCCTTTTTCGTCATCTAATCCCTTAGGTCCGAAAAAGTATAAAACAATACAGAAGGGATGAGTTTTCGATAGTTTTAACGAGCCGAATAAAACAAGCGCTCGATCTTTTTGTGCAATAATCCCTCAGGTCCAAAAAGATTAAAATCTAGAGGGATAGCACTTCCTGTCCCTTTAACGAGCTGGAAGGCCAAGGACTCGGCAATCTTTTCATATTTTACGAGTCAGATGAAAAGAGCTTAAAGAAGACTCGTCTTTTGAGGAATGAGTGATAAAACGGGTTAGCAGCTGATTCCAGGTATAGGTTGGAATTTTCCAATCACGGCAGTGTCACAAGGATGGCTAGTGAAATCACTCTTCGCAGCTGTTCCTCAAAATGGGTAAACAAACATATGGAGGTGAACGATCGGCCAATGGAAAAGTGGAGGTGACGGTGCAAACACGACCAAGGCTTTAATGGATGATAATATTACATTCACTGTGGTTATTTACCGGGATAGTTCATTTTTTAACGAGCTTAAACGCGGGTGGAAACATTTGCTCGATTTTATGTTTATCTTTTAACGAGCATGAACTATACGATAAAACTTCTCGGATCTCGCGTTTATTTTTTAACGAGCATGAACTGTGTGCTAAAACTGCTCGATTTATATGGTAAAATTTTGATTTTTTACCATAACTAGCTTTGCCCTTTTTCAAAGATAGTACTGTATCCTCAATTGCTGCATCAAACTAGTTAGAAATGAATAACATTTGCTTGAAAACGAGATTAAAACCCTAATATTTCACTTTGAACTACGTAAAAAGCAATTAAAAAGTGTTTTTACCTCTCATTTTACCATTTCATTTGAGCCTGGTTTGTTGGAGCTTTGGAGGTGCCTCTTCCCCCTTGATTTTCATCAGTTGATTCCGGGAGATTCTGCGGACGATTTTCGGCGCCGTCTGGACCAGGTAGGAGCTAAACCCTAGCTCTTTCTTTTCATGGTTCCCTTTTTCCATTCTGTGCCTGTTTTCCTGTTTCCTTGAGCCCCTGGGGTTTTGTTAGGGCGCTCTGCCATCAGCGCAGCTGGTTCACTCAAAACCTGCGTTGAATGTCAAGCTACATGAAGGCAGTTTGACCTTCAATGCAGGTGGAACACTGGCTAGTTGCGTTGGGCACAGAAAAATAGTTTTGTTGCACAGTTTTTGATGAAAATTTTGCCAGTTTCTCTAACTCCTCTCATGTTTGTTTTTCAGAGATTATTGGAGCAAAATGACCCTTACATGGCGAGAACGAGAACATGAAGAAGAGGACATGATTGCCCTCCATGATCCTGTCACGGTGAACGCGCTGCGGAACTGTGGTCTGCTGAAGTTCTTCCGTATCTCTAGTATGAGAGCACAGATCTCCCTACTGCAGTATATGCTTGATGCTTGGGATCCTATCAACCAAGTATTTCAGATTAGAGGCAAATCTATCCCCTTGACCGTGGTAGACATTTACTTCTTGACTGGCTTGTCGAGGCGGGGTGCCCCCATTTCTTTGTCAGGTTCGGCCCGAGGGAATGACTCTGTGAGAGATTATGTCCGCCAGTATTGTAGGGAAGGATCTCAGCCGAGTAGAGACGGCAAGGTCGTTATCCGTGAGATTGCTGACAGGTCTCTCAGGTCCATTCTGTATACTATTGGTAGGATGGCCGGTAGTGCATCTCTTCATGTTGCCAACAGATCCTATGTGCAGCACGCCTTGGAGTGTGTACTTCTTCAGATGAAAAGTCAGTTGACCAAGGTAAAGGACGGGAAGCTGAAGAACTTTGGATTTGGTTCTATTTTGACTGCCTTTGCCTTGGAGAAGATACCACTGATGCAGCCTCAGTATATCGCACTCGACTTGCCTTCTCCTACCGAGCCACGCATGCAGAGATGGGTTGATCACATGTCTAGGCATGCTGGTCAATCTCAGATTTCTTTCACTGATACCTTCTTCAGGTGGTTCGAGCGTCAGGAGATGGTCTATTCCGAGTATCCATATGTTGGCATGGATTTCTGAGGTGATCCGGACTTGGTACTGCCGGATGACGAACAATGGGGCGCTATTGGTAAAATCCTCGACCATATCACTATTTACTGTTTTTATTTATAATGTCCTTGTGCTTTATTCTATCAAGACTTTAATCAAACTCATTTGTGCATGCAGATGTTGGTCCTGTTCGTCCAGCAGTTCGCCCGAGAGCACCAGTTGCTGCCCCAGCAGGGGAGACTGCTGGGAGGGTTATTCTTCGTGACCTTGATGTGGCCGAGAACCTTACAGCTGTGCAGGAGTAGGTTGAGAGCCTTACTCTTGGCATTCCCGATGTGAGGATCGACGAGTTACCTTTACAGTTGCAGCGGCATACTACTGGTGTGCCTAGATGATGGACTCGTCTCTTACGCATGATTGCACAGGCCGTGACGTGCTATCATGAGCATCACTAGGCTAGGGTGCCCCCTAGCATTTTGAGTTTTTGGGTCATGCGACCGATTTTTGTCTTGGTTACAGAACATTATGTATAAACGATAAACAGCTTATATATATATTTTGATTTTCGGGGTTTATTCTGGTTGAGTTATATGATCCATATGTACAACATTGATGATGTGTCTCTTTTTATAAATGTCGCAAATGTCTATCTAACACATAGTTTGCTAATGAGTCGGTTAATGTGTTTAAGTTTCTGGAAATATGTTGGTATTGAATTAAATCAAATTGTCTTTCCAAAATCTTAACCCTTAGGAACATGCGATAAATAGCTGGGTTGCGGACGGAATATATACCATTGAGTTGTAGTATTACGAGTTGTGAGTCTAGCCTGACGATTAGTCGGCGTATACCATGGGTGATGGCATCAGAGAGTAGTTCTATCAACGCGCTATACTCAGCGATGTTATTTGTTGATTGCCCGATACATACACCTCTGAAACTTACTAACTCGCCGCTTGGATCAAAAATGGCCCAGGTTGCGGAGGACAGGTTCCGCGAACTACGACTCGCTCCGTCGGCATATCCAACACATGTCTCCAGAAGGTTCGACATCTGCAATAAATGTAAAAAGGTGGATTACTCGACCAAAACAAACACTTTAGAGAAAACAAAATACAACAAAAGCATACAGGTTACTATTTAAGCATAGTAACGCTTGAGGTACAACCCATTACGGGGTTGCGCCAGTGGAATTCCGTCATAATCCATTAACTCGTAGGCTCCTTTTGCTAAAACTCGTTTAACAATATAGGGGCCCATCCATAAAGAATTAAATTTACCTGCTCCCAATTTATCGGATTCTTGGTCATAAAGCAAGACCAAGTCACCTTCTGAGAAGACACGGGGTTTGACATTTTTGTCGAACTGCGCCTTGACTCGTTTCTTATGGGCTTCGTTAGCCAAAGCGGCATCATGATGGGTTTCATCCAATTGGATTAATTCAAAGAAACGGGCCTCTTCTTCCGAAGTGCCGGGGAGGAGATCAATTGCGAGTTTAAGAGACGAGATTTCACACTGGATTGGTAAGACTGCTTCCAGGCCATACACTAGTTGGAAAGGTGTGAACCCTGTCGCATTCCTTACCGATGTTCGGTAAGCCCACAAGGCCGATTACAGGATTAGGTGCCACCTTATTTTGTGAACTCCGATCATCCTTTGCAACATACGCTTCAGGACCTTGTTGATCGCTTCAACTTGTCTGTTGGCTTGTGGATAATACGGGGTAGAGCTGTCGTGAGATAGCCCTAGCTTGGCAGCTAATTCAACCATCATGTGATTGCGAAAATGCAATCCATGATCTGTAACTATAGCCTGTGGTACGCCGAACCTGGCGACTACATGATTGAAAAAGAAAAGGGCAGCTGTTTCACCAGTGTTATCTAATGTAGGCATCGCCTCGGCCCATTTGGTAAAATAGTCAACGGCGACTATAATATACCCATGCCCCCCGGTCGAGGTGGGGTTACATGTCATGAAATCGATGCCCCATTTGGCGAAAGGCCCAACAACAACTATTGGCTGTAAAGGTGCGGGTGGTATTCTGGTTTTGCTATCAAAAATTTGACAAGCATGGCAACTTCTGACTGCGGTTATGCAATCTTTGAACATGGTTGGCCAGAAGTATCCTGCTCGTAAGATTTTCTGTGCTGTAGCATATCCAGATTGATGCCCCCCACATGCGCCTGAATGACATTCATTCAGGGCTTTTTCAGCCTCCTCATGGGTGAGGCACCTTCTCAGAACTGTATCGATACCACGATGGTAAAGCGTATCACCGACGATCATGTAGTCTTTTGCTTGGTATCGTATACGTTTCTGTTTTGAGTGAAAGGTGTTAGGCTTGAATTTTTGGGTTTGGAGATAAATTATTATATCTCCATACCACTCATTGCTTGCAGATATCAGAAACAAATTCTCGTCCACGATTGATTCTTCGGATGTTTCATCGTTGGACGACAATGGGAGATCGCACAATAATTCTGCGAAAACTAAAGCTTTCTTTGATTTGGATTTTAAAAATTCCAGATCAAACTCTTGAAGGATCGCTATCCATTTTGAATATTTGCCCCCCAGCAACTGTCGCGACAATATATAAGTCATGGGGTTGCAATCTGATAAAATGGTAGTTTTCCGAAAGAGGACATAATGTCGAAATCTTTGAATCGCTTGAACAGCAGCGAGTGCTAGCTTTTCAAAGTAAGAATATTTTCTTTCTGTATCATTCTAGTTTTTACTTAAATAATATATTGGATGTTCAATTCCATCGACTTCTTGAACTAAAACCATCGCAATGGTCGTATCCGCTGCAGCTAGATACAGGTTAAAATCTCTTTGATAGTCCGGGGCATACATTAATGATGCTTTTACTAGAGAATCTTTCAGAGCATCAAAGGAAGCTTGCGCCACCTGATCCCAGACAAAAGGTACATCCTTTTTCAAAAGACGAGTATAACCTTTAGCAAGTTCTGCGTAATTTGGAGTGAACCTCCTCAGAAAGTTCGCTTTCCCTTGGAGTTTCTGAATCTGAAGAAAATTTGAAGGTGGAGGCAAATTAATGATTGCCTGAACCTTGCAAGGGTCGAGACGAATCCCATCCTTAGAGACTACAAAGCCAAGTAAATGACCAGAACCGACGCAAAATACACATTTGTGCAGATTGAGTCTTATCTTGTAGTGTCGGCAACGTAGAAATATCGCTCTTAAATGCTGCGGATGATCAGTCCGCTTTCGCGAATGAGCCGGAAGGTTGTCGAGGTATGGTTGAACGATGTTCTTGATGTCATGGAAGGCATAATTCATTGCCCTCTGAAACGTCGCCCCTGCGTTCTTTAAACGAAAGGGTAATTTTCGATAAGCGAATGTGCCCCACGGACAAATGAATGCAGTCTTTGACTGGTCCTGTGGGCGGATATTTATTTGATTATACCCGGAGAATCCATCCATGAATGAAAAGATTTCACATCCGGCGCATTCATCAATTATCTGGTCGATGAAGGGTGTAGGGTAGTTGTCTTTCAGACAAGCTTGGTTCACATCCCTATAATCGACACACACTCTAATTGTCCCTTGTTTCTTCATAACAGGGACAATATTCGATACCCAATCGGTTAGAGGAACCGGGTAGATGAAACTAGCATGGAGAGGCTTTTCAACTTCTGCTTTAATGGCAGCGGCTTTCTTGGGGTGCACCTGCCGAAGCCGTTGTCTTACTGGTTTGACATCAGGATACATCTTAATTTCATGTTCAACGATACTTGAGTCAATGCCTGGCATTTCATCATATGACCAAGCAAAGACATCTCTGAACTCGCGAAAAAGAGCGTTATATATTTCCAGTTCTGAAGGAGAACAACCTTTGCCGACATAAATATTCTCTACAACATTTGTTTTAGTCGAGATATTTATGGCTATAGTCTCTTCAATATTGGATAAGTTTCGCTCGGAATCCACCGTATTTACAGTGTTTGATAGTAATTCAAAAACTGAAGGGTGATAAAGGTCATGTTGAGTATCTTCTTCATAATCTGGAAGAAGGGAACGATGGTGGCAATCATTCCATGGTGCCCCCTCAATCAACATTGATTGTAGGATTCCTTCGTCAATCCCATGCACTTTCTACCAAGGATCTAATGGGGTACCATATTCTCTAGACCTATCTACCCAAACGCTTGATGAGCGTTGATTTGGGTTCGCCTCCCATGCCCGGAACATTGATTGCTACAATATTTCTATAGGGCTTGGGGGCAAAACCATTGCATGATCCATGTTGATATCGTCTTCTGAGATCTTCGTGAAAGATATCATGTTGCAGGTTCCTACCAATGCTACTTCTCCTATATAGATTGGAGGTGGAAGTGCGAAAGTTCCCATTAATGTGGGGTCTT
The DNA here is from genome assembly GCA_031772625.1 of Pinus tabuliformis. Lineage (NCBI taxonomy): Eukaryota > Viridiplantae > Streptophyta > Pinopsida > Pinales > Pinaceae > Pinus > Pinus tabuliformis. The sequence goes on from CM062813.1 coordinate 21,420,934, forward strand.
TCAGTAGGCCTACTCCAATATCTTGAAGCGAATGGTTGCTCCCATGGATCATTGGAATGCTTCCCGTAACTTGAGAACCATTAGGGAGGAAGTTTTGTTGGTCGACGATCGTAATCCCTCCTTGAAAAGGGAATGCGATCTTTCTAAAATAGGTCGACACAACAGCTGCCATGGCATAGATCCACGGTCTTCCTAGTAGGATGTTGTAATCAAGATTCCCATCGATGACTTCAACATCTATTTCTACCGTTTTTCCCCCTAGTTCAACCTTCAAGTTATTTAGGATACCATACGGGGTATATGTCCTTCCGTCGAATGCTTTTAATGTTGTCGAAGATCACGACAAGGTTGGAGATCCTAAAGTTTTCCAGCAACTCATCGACATAATACATGTAGATGTCCCCTCATCAATGATTGTTCGGTGAACAGTTTTGTTGAGGGCTTTCACTTGAATAAGGAAAGCTAGTTGAGCTGGTAACTGAGGATCGTATCCTTTGTGGTCGAAGGATACAAGATTGGAATCCTTAGGATCAACCCCACCAATAGCTGATAACAAAGCCTGCCTTTGGGATGTACAATTTTGTAGTACTTCAAGAGTCGACATAGCGGATGGCGATTGGGCCAAATCTTCCACTATGTTATAATGCTGCGCCGCTCTGGCGCGAGGATTAAATGTCGACTTGTGTACTACTCCCTTTGGCGGTTTTATTGTTAATTCAGGAATGATGGGTGGTACAACTTCTGTCGAAGTTGTTGTCGAACTACTTGGTTGATCTTTACCTTTGTCGTTCGACAGCTGCGGATTCCCGTAATCTTTGTTCCTTGTCGAAATAAAAGCATCATTTTGTTGCTTGGAGACCGACAACATAAGCACTTGCGACGAGGAAGCATTTCCACTATCAACCAGATTTTGTCCTGGATTTGGAAACGGATCAGTTAACACAGCTGAGGTTTGCGAACTTTTGAAGAATTTCTTCAGCTCAGCTTTGTATGGACACTCCCTCGTCCAGTGATTCTCATCACATATCTGACACCCTGTGGTAGGGGGTTTCCTATTTCCAGGAGGGTTTGAAGAAGTTTTTTCGGGGGATGACTCACCCTGTTTCTTCTTCTTCCCTTTGTTTTGCTTTTTCTTGCTTCCTGGTTGTTTGGTTTCTTTTCCCTTATCTGCTGATACGGCATTTACTTCCGAAGCAAGAATTTCTTCTTTTGCATTTTGATATGAAATCTTACGGGCCTTCTTGGAGTTGGCCTTTGTCGATTTCGCGTTTGTCGTGCCAATCACGCCATCACCGGCATGAGAGTCATTGTTTGATTTAGGAGGAGGAGGAATTGAGAATTCCGGTCTAGGGGCGTCAGGTATTTTGTCGTAGAGCATGCCAGACTGAGTGTAGACCAAGTCTAGATATTGCGCACGAGCAATAACTTGCTCCTCCGTTACGACTCCCCCCTTGGCCACATCTTCTGTTATGGCAGGAAGTAACGACTTGATAAACCATTCAGCTAATAGCTGATCGGGAACGTACGTTTTCACCATCCTACGACGACGACGCCACTCATGTATATGATCGGATATATGAGTGGCCGTTGTCTGCTTGAAGTTGGTTAAGATTTCCGTTCCCGTTTCATACCTTATCGGTAATTGAAAATGGGTTAAGAAAGTCATGGCTAGGGAGCTGAAATTGTCGAACGAGGCTCTAGGTAATTCAATATACCATATTGCCGCTGGGCCCGTTAACGTCCTTTGAAAAAGGCGAAGCCTTATCGAATCATCGTTTAGGGTGTTTGATGAACACCACAGATGAAAAGTCATCACGTTATTCGATGGATCTTCGCCCAGATTTCCATTAAATTTAGGAATGTCCGAAGGAAGTTTGTGAGGAATCGCTGGCCACCAAGGGGCGTAAGCAATTGGATCGTTTGTTAACCGGTGTAAATCGGGTAACTCTAAAGTTGCCACGAATGGTAACTGTTGATTCAGGTTAGGTGAAGCATACCCAGGGTACGATGGAATTGCCTGAGCAGTGGGCCTTTGCATACCAGCATAATGCAACTGATGTTGGTATGACTGATACGGTTGGTGGACTTGACCACTGTAAAGTGGTTGATTTTGACCGTTTTGAATGTACGGTTGTCCACTGTTCGCAAAGATCTGTTGCTCAGAACCTTGGTATACTTGTTGGAATTGCGGTTGTTGGTATTGCACTAGCCACGGTTGTGAAGTCATGCTCTGTTGCGCTATACTAACCGTTGGACCAAGGTGTGGGGTAATTGTACCCGTTTGGACCTGTGTCGCCCCACCAGTAGGTGATTGTGGTTGAGTCACAGGGTCAAGGGGTTGTTGCATTACAACCTGAGAAATCTGAGGTTGACATACAACAGGCAACGTTTGAACCTGTGACACTGTCACAATAGCCAGTGTGGTCGGGATGTTCGACATAGGTACACATTATTGCATAGAATACACAACCCTTGGTTGTTGAGGTAGCATAGGTACCCAACCACTTGATGTAACTCCAGTATAACCTGAATACTGTTGTGAACTCCCGTATGGATACCCTCCCGGAGGGGGTAATGAAAGGGCATACTGCCCCCCATACGGTAGCAATCCGGAACTCAAGGGGATTGTTTGTCCTTGGGGACTGGATTGCCCAAATTGACCTCCAAATGGATCAATCTGGCGAGTCTCAACATAAGAGTTGCCGGATATTATTCCGGAGGAACAAACTGGAACGGACCACACTGTCGAAATAGTCCCTGGGTGGACTCCTTCTAGCGGTTGTGAGCTAGTTGGGACAGATGGTACGCCGGCAAACATTGTCGGAGTGACGGCAGGGAGTTCTGCTGTCGCTGTGTCGTTCGACACAGTCCTAGATGTTGACGATTGTTCAGACATTTTGAGTCTATCCAATAGATTACCTGGCGATTCTACAGGAACTTCCACTGGTGGTAGACTAACTTCTGATGTCGAAGGAAATAGATGTTGGAGTACTTGCTTGCGGATCCTCTACAATTTCCTCTATCGCAATAAAACCAGGTGGAAGGGGAAGACCGTCAGGTCCATAAAATATTTCTGGTGCTGAAGAAGGGGTTGAATTGACAGCAACAGTTGTTTGAAGAGCAAGACTCTCTGAACCGGTCACAGATGGAACTGGTTCAGTAACGCAAGTTTTTGCTCCCAGACTAGGATCAGTGTTACTGTCCCTCTGTGGCTGTTGAACTTCTTCTGTAGAGGCAGGGTTTCCAGAAATGTTTGGAGTAACCGGAACCTCCGATGTCGTCGGAACACTTGTTCTAACTTTAAGAGGAGATTTGGAACCGGTTAAACGAGTTCGCTTTGTCCGTACTGTTTTCGATTCTGGAGACAAAGACGGTTGACTTGTAAGCCTCCGCGAACGACGGGGTTTCAATTGAATTTCTTCCACGATTGCAGATTACTCGATCAACCAAAATACAAAAGGGGAAAATGTGTTTCCGAATTAAATGAATTTTTAGACGCTTTTAGACACAACTTGCTTTTTCACTTTTAAAGATTCGAGAAAAAGCTAAAGATGACTCTAGTCTCCTTCGATGTTTTAACGAGCCCGAAGTGACAAATGCTCGGATGGACTTTTTCCGTTATAGAGTTTGAAAAAGGCCAAAAGGAACTGCTCTGGAGTTCTAGGTAGAGGGTGTGCCAAACTTTTCGTAAAACCACAGAATACTTTTTAGGGTACGGGCGGTCGATCTTCCTGAATGCTGTGTTCAGTGCATTGCGATCAGTAGGGTGGCCGACACGGCTTCCTAAGGATAAAGGTTTTATGCCTATAGGGGTCTCCCAATATATACGCGACGGTACGTGGGAGCACAATCCGTACTGGCGCTATCGTCCCTCAGGAGGAATCACCCACCATCAACGAGATCGACAGTCACTAGGCTTTACGACGCTGGAAGACATCTCTAGCCTAGACCTCTATGTTGTGCGTTATGTTGCAAAGCGTTGTTAAGTTCATTCAATTTATTTTAAGTTGATCTTTTTAGAAGTTTGCCTTTTGAGGTTCACCACGAGATGTATGATACAATTCCTAAATGCAGTCTAAAGATGATAAGCAAGCTTTATATCTTTTCAACTTATGAAAATCCTAGCTACAAAGGGAAAAGAAAGACACCATCTTTTCTCAAAGAGCAATCAGCACACTCTAATGCACCTTTCCTAAATCAAACATGCAAACTATCAAAATGCAAATGCACAATGCAGGTGTTTGTTTTCCGCTTTCTTAGTATTGATGCCTACAAAGAAAGCTTTTTGTACAACTTTAAATTTGCTTTTAAATGAAAATACAAACAAGTTTACTTTTTCGAAATCAGAGAGGGTAGAAGAGATTACAACACTTAACGATTTCTGAAATGAATACTTGTTTCGACACTTAAAAGAGACAAAATCAAACCAAAAGCAAAAGTAAATGTATAATCAACTGCAAACAGCCAATGAACTCTCTCCTAAGATCACAATCAACAGATCTGAATCAAGGGCTACAGGATGACTATTTCACTCTTGCAAAGGAAAACTGCAAATGACGCCACAAACACATAAAAACACTCACAGTCTTTTTGCACAAAAGGAGGCGGAATTTAAGCAGAGAAAAGGAGTTATCAGACTGGTACCTATGCTGGTTACAGGCTGCAAAAATCAGAGATCAAAACAAGGAAAAACAGAGCAGAGAACCCCAGCTGCACAAGGCCTAACTGGATCAGCACAACCTCAAAACAGGGGTTTTGACATTCAGCGCAGGTAGCCTTCACGGGACCTGCGTTGAAATGCAGAACTTCTTCACAGGGTCTGCGCTGAAGGAGAAACGAGAGTTTCTCATTGGGTTCTGGGTCACAGTTTGCTATTTAATCTACAGTTTCAGGCCAAATCAAAGCAACAAGCAAGGTACAATCAAAGGGATTCTTTGAGGGGGTACTAAGATCTATCACAAAGGATCATCAAATCATTTGTGATTCCATTTTTCAGATCATAGACAAATCCAGTGTTTGGATCAAAGCAGCAACTGTCTACTTTGCATCTGAGAATAGCAGATGCAGTTCGATTGTTGCTGTTGAGTCTATGAAACAAACAATGATGGAAACACAAATAAAATGACTAAACAGATACTCCCCAGTGGAGTCGCCAATTTTTTGTGGGGAAAAATGCCTATGCAGGACGATCCTATCCACCTAAGGTGTGACAGTGCCTTAGCAACAAACAGAGATAGCTATTCTAGTATTCTTCCTTTATGAATTAAGAATGAAGAGAGATGGATGGACTAACCAGTGTCTTCCGTTTGTCCCTCAATCCAGTTCCTCTTCTCTTTGAGAGTTCCCAGCTACTTGCCTTCTCGCTCGCCCAGCTTCAAGAGGTTTCTGCAAGATCACAAGAAGAGAACACTACACAAAGACATAGATTCATATTCATAACTAGTTCAGGATTAGAAATAAAACAAACATACTAATGCAATCATACATCAAAGATACACCAGTATATAGGAGAAACCAAGATAGCTTTATTGATGAATAACAAGGTTCAGGAAGAGATACAACCCAGAGGGCTCCAATCCAGCATCTCCTTCCCAGCAAATGGAATTCCTATCTTCAATGATTCCAATCTCAAACCAACAACAATTCTTTGCAATAACAAAATTCCAGCCTCTAGATCTCATGGAGGAGAGATCCATATATAGATGTTTGGAGAGAGGATGAGTCAGCTTGAGATCTGACTAGTGTCCTCTCCCTCTGTCAGTTCTTGATTCCACTTGGAGGTTCTTGCTTCCACTTGGAGATTGGGAACCTCTTACTCATCACTAGTCGAATTCACTGAGGCAAGTGTCATTGAGGAAGATTCTGGAAGCTTCCTGGGTCTTGACACCTCTTGGAATGAACTTGCCATTTGTCAACTCTCGCTCAGCGCACCCTGGTAGTGCTTCTACCTGCGTTGCAGTGCAGGTAGCCAGTGTTGGCTTTGACATTCAACGCAGAAAGCTAGTGGAGCCACTGAATTGATCCTGAATTGACTTGTTTTTGAGCAGTTTCTGGTGGAGAACTTCTGTGAATTGCTGTGGTTTGTTAGCCTTGTTCCTCTAGGGGTAGGAACAACATGTTTAGGGACTTTGGATCCCTTAGATTATGGACATTTCATGCTCAATGCTGTAAGGCACAAAAATGTCTATAACAATCCTCCTTGCTGATGGGCTTATGGTAGAGTTTCAACCGATGGCCATTGACAAGAAAGGGGTGGCCTTCTCCATCAATGGTAATAAGCTTGACTGATCCATTTTCATAAACTTGAACTATTTCATATGGGCCCATCCAATGTGTGGTAAATTTGGCTTTATGATCTCTGAATTTAGAGTCAAAGAGTAAAGCCCAGTCTCCTTCTTTGAACTGTTTCTTCTTGATGTGTGCATCATGCCACTGCTTCCTTTGTTTCTGCATTAGGAGTGTTGTCTCCTCTGCTTGCTGCCTCATTTCATCTAGCTGGTTCAATTGCTGAATCCTCTCTTGTTGGGCTTCATTGAGATCAATTCCTAAATCTGTAGCCATCTTATAAGTGTGTATTTGAAATTCAATAGGAAGCATTACCTCTTTTCCATACACCAACTGATATGGTGTAAATATTGTAGTGTTCTTCCACGTGATTCTATAAGCCCAGAGTGCATCTTTGAGCTTCTCTTCCCAATTCTTTCTATTCATTGCTACGGTCTTAGTGATAATTCCTTCCAATGTTTTATTTGTGGATTCCACCTGGCCATTGGCCTGTGGATGGTAAGGTGTACTTTTTCTGTGCTTGATTTGATATTTTTCTGTGATGTCTTTAACTAGCTTTGAAGTAAACTGAGTACCTTGATCTGTCACTATCTCCCTTGGTACTCCATACCTTACAAAAATTTCTTCAAAAAGGAAGTTTACCACTGTTTATTCAGTTGCTAGGACTAGTGCTTTGGCTTCAGCCCATTTTGTTACGTAATCAGTACATACTAGGATGTACTTTTTACCTTTGGAAGTTGGATTGATGGGTCCTATGAAATCGAGAGCCCATTTTTCAAATGGCTCTAAGTGTACTTGAGGCTGAAGTGGCATTTCATCTGTAGCTGTTGGCCTACCCATTCTTTGACAGCTATCACAACTCTTCACATACTTCTTGGAATCCTTAAAAATAGATGGCCAGTAGTATCCAAGACTAAGAAACTTGAATGCTATTCTTTTAGCTGCAAAATGCCCACCACACGGCTCATCATGGCAAGATTTTAAAATATCATAACCAGTGTAAAATAAATCTCCATTAACCCATGAGTATCGAGCACTTTGTTTGATTAGCCTCTTCTTTTCCTTTGGAGTAAAATATGGAGGTGTTCTTCCTGTGGACAAATAGTTGGCCAAGTCAGCATACCAAGGATTCACTATTGAAATTGCAAATAAATTTTCATCTGGAAAATAATATTCAACGGGAACAACCTCACCTGGATTTTGCAGTCTAGAAAGAAAATCTGCCACCTGATTCTCCTTACCTGGTCTATCTAACACTGTGATATTAAATTCCTGTAATAATAACAACCATTTGGTAACTGTGCCATTAGTTACTGGTTTCTTCATTAAATAATTAATGGCAGAATGGTCAGTATGTACAAAAACCTCATAACCAGTTATATAATGTCGGAATTTATTCACAACATGTATGATTGCAAGCATTTCGTTTTCAGTGACTGTGTAGTTTAATTTTGCAGGTGTTAGATTTTTACTAGTGAAATATATGGCATAATGAAAAGATTCCTCTTTTTGGCCTAATGAGGCACCTACTGCAGTATCAGATGCATCTGTAAAGATGTGAAATGGTAGGTTCCAGTTAGGTCCTTTTAAGACTGGTGTGGTTGATGACTTTTCTTTGAGTGTTTCAAATGCCTGCTGACAATTCTCATTCCAGTTGAAAGGTGTATCTTTTGCTAGAAGTTTAAACAGAGGTGAAGCTATTTTACTAAAATGTTCAATAAACCTTCTATAATAGCTTGCATACCCAAGGAAACTTCTTACCTCTTTTTGAGTCTTTGGAATTGGAAAATTGACAATGATCTGGATTTTTGATGGATCAACTTTAATGCCTTGAGAAGAAATATAGTGGCCTAATAATATCCCTTCATTTAACATCATAAAACACTTTTCATTGCTCAGGGACAGATTAGCTTCAATACATCTCTTCAAAATTTTTTCAAGATTCTCTAATGCATGCTCAAATGAATTACCATACACTGAAAAATCATCCATGTAAACTTCAACACAATCATGAACTAAATCAACAAAAATAGCTAATACAGCTCTTTGAAATGTAGCTGGAGCATTGCAAAGTCCAAATGGTAAAACATTATAGGCATAAGTGCCCCAAGGAAAAGTCAAAGTGGTTTTGTCCTGGTCCTCTAAGGCTATCCTGATCTGGTTGTAGCCACTGAAACCATCAAGAAAAGGGAATGATGATTTCCCAGCTAATGTGTCTAGCACTTGGTCAATAAATGGTAGTGGGAAATAATCTTTGAGGGTTGCTTTGTTCAATTTTCTGTAATCAACACAAATCCTCCACTTACCATTTTTCTTGGGCACTACTACCAATGGGGATACCCACTGGCTGTCAGAGATAGGATAGATAAAATTGGCTTTCAACAGTTTTTGTAATTCCTCTCTAACAATATCCTGAAGCATGGGATTCATTCATCTCTGCGGTTGCCTCACTGGTTTGATATTACTATCCGCATAAATATGGTGAGTGCATGTTTCAGGGTGAATTCTGTGCATATCGGTGTAGTCCCAAGCAAATGCTTTCTGGTATTTTCTCAATAATTGAACCAATATTCAACATTTTTCTTGGACTAATCTCTATGGTCTTGCTCTGTGTGTTTGTGATAGATTGGATAGGAAAAATGTTCTGAAATGTTGTTTGCAAGGAATGAATGGTGCATGTTTCCTGAAAATTTTGTGCCAAAATTTCATCTGCAGCATGGTATTGGTCATTTCTCAATTCTTTGGAAACATCAGGTTGAGAAAGTAATGATTCTACCAAATCATCATTATTATGTTCTTGAAAATCATAGATTTTATTGATGCTGGAAACAGATTGAACTTCTTCCTTGTCATTGTATTTATCGTCAAGCCATAAATTGTGTGTTACTGCTGGTGATTGTGCTGATGGGTAAAGAGTGAGTTGTTTTCTTTCAGTTCCTCATGAAATAATCATATTACCCGATCTACATCCTATGAATGCATCAGCAGTTGCTAACCATGGTCTACCAAGGATGATGGGGTGTCCTCCTAAATTAGATTTTGGCTGAAGAACTAAAAAGTCCACTGGATACTCCCAAGAGTCCAGTGAAACAATTATATCTTCCAAAATCCCTTCAGGAATCACTTTAGACCTATCAGCTAGTTCTAGAACAATTGTAGTGTGCTGCAAGTTTGTGAGCTGCAATGTTTTCATTGTTTCAAGAGTCATCACATTTATTGTAGCCCCAAGGTCAATTAAGGTGTTTGGAATATGTATGTTGTTAATGATTGTAGTGACTCTGGGAATACCAGGATCAACATACTTTTCCATTGAAATGGTGTTTGTCATAAGGCCAGCTAAATGTCCAATAGCATGAATAGTTTGTGGATCAACTCTTTTCCTAGTAGGATTTTTAAGGCACAGTTCTTTGATGGCTTTAGTATATATGGGAATGTCTTTTATGGCTTGTAGTAGTGGAATTTTTATATAGACATTCTTTAGCTCATCTAAAACATCAAACTGTGGTATAGACATGGGAAGTTTTGTTTGGACCAATTTGTCTGGAAAAGGTGGTGGATGCAATGGTTGCATTTGTTTATTTTTGATGTCATCATTTTGTTTCCTTTGAATTGGAGTTTCATTTTCATTTTCTTCGTTTTCTTCTTGTTTATCAGCTGTTGGAGATTCTTTGTGAAGTATCTTACCAGACCTCAAATTGATATTTTGCAAGGGTATTGTGGGATATGATGGCCCCTCATCTACATTATAAGCTGGTCTCTCTGCGCTGTTATTTGGATTTGGTAGAGGTTGAGCAGGGATTTGAGTAGGTCTAGGAGGTTGTTGGTTAGACGGAAGTTGTAATTGTGGTGGATTTATTGGTGGAGGAGCAGGTAATGCTTGTTGAGTGGGTTGGGGTTGATGTGGGTAAACAACTTGCTGCTAAGGATATTGCTAATATGGTTGAGGATATGGCGAATATTGCTGATGATATTGTTGATATGGCTGTGAATATGGTTGGTATGGTTGAGGATATGGTTGATATTGTTGAGAGTATTGCTGAGATGGTCTCCATTGTTGTTGTGGATAATTTTGGTGCTGCCATGGCATGGGTACATTCCACGAATTTTGAGCATACATTTGATCATGTGCAGGAAATTGCAAATTCTGGTTTGGGAACATACCTTGAGGTGGAGGTTTTGGCTGCAATGGTCTCTTTGTGCCCATGAAATACACATTTTCCATATCTGTGTTAGCTGCCACATTACAATTCTGCAAAATCTTGACTTTAGAGCAATGAAATATATCATGATTTTCAGTACAAAAGGCACAAACTTGAATGTTTTCTAATGGGCAGTCTTTTAAGGCATGTTTCTTCTGGCATTTTGGACAAAAGATAGCCATCATTTGATCTTCCTCTTCTTGTCTTTTCTTAGCTTTAAGAGTGTCAATTTGAGTTCCTAAGGTACTCAATAGATCTGTTTTGAATTCCTCTAACAAGTTTCCTATTTCAGCTCTTGTGACACTTGCTGAAGCAAATTTTGTGGCTTTGGATGATATGGTTCTTTTTCCAATTTTGGCTTTGCTCCTAGAATACTTTTCACATAACTCAACAATTTCTTCAAAAGGTAAAGTGGAAATATCACCTTTTCCCATCAAATTAAGATCATCTAAGTATTCCTCTCGAATGCCCTTCAAAAATATTGTTCGAATCAGATCAAGAGGCATGGTTCTGTGTTTTGATTTTTGTAAATTGTAAACAAACCGCTCTAAGTACTCCTCTAAATTTTCATCCTCTTGTTGGTTCATCCTAAAGATATCATCTTTGGAATCTTTCGATCTACAATAAGGTTGGTATTTCTTTAGGAATATTCTTCTCATGCCATCCCAATCAGTTATTTCATGTTCACCAAGCCCCATGAACCATATTAATGCTGATGCTTTTAATGTTGCTGGGAAGAGTCTAAGCCTATGGGCATCATCTGTGTAACCATTTGTTCGACATACTATGTCAAACTCAAGCAAGAATGAATCTGGGTCTTCTGAAGCCATGCCATAAAAGTTTGGTAGCACAGATGGAGGTATGTTTTTCATTTTCATTTCGTCATCCTCTTCTGGTTCTTGAATAGGAAATTTAAAGGTTGACTCTTCCTCCTCTCTTCGACCTTGATTTGGTAGTCCTCTTGCTGATCCATCTCCTTCCTTAGCCATTTTGATAAGTTCCTCTGTTGATTTAATTTATTGTTCAGTGTCACTTGTTTCAAATAGAAGTTCAAGGAAAGATTGTTGAGTTACCGTGCTACTTTCTCTTTTTATAGAGGATTCAGGGAAATGTTTCTTCTGTGATTCGTGTGCTAATATAATTTGCCTCTTGATGAGTGTGAGTCTTTGCCCCGATTTCTATTTATCCTCTAATGTTTGTATGGTAACTTTCCCAGCTGGTATTGTGTGTTCAACTTTTCCTAAAGGGTCTGCTCCTGATGGTAGGTTAGTTTTTGGATGGGGGGTTTTTATGAATCTACCTTTATTATCTCTAGATCTAGGCATAAGTAAACATGACTTCTAAAATGATGAATTAAAATTAAATCTATGTTTTTGCTTGTTTTTGTTTTTGTTTTTGTTTATTTTATTATTATTTTTTTTTATTTTGCTTTTGGAAATCCTCTAGCTGCGCCTCCCCGGCAACGACGCCAAAATGCAGTGGCCAATCTAGGGTGCTAGATTAGACTAGATTTAATATCAACCAAGGTAGGTAAACTTAGAGGCACGTGTCTAAAGTCTATAGACCTAAAAGGATCTCATCTACCTAACTAAGTGTTTACTATGACAGGCTACAACACTCCTTTACAAGAGATTGAAATATGTTTCCTCTCACACATTAACACTCGGATCATCTAATTTATTTAATTTTTCTAAAGAAACAACGTGTTGCTAGACTAAGTTTTTAACCCTCTTACAAGGATATTATCCACAAAATCTCTTTCCAGCTAACACACTAAGCATTCATGAAAATCAAAAGCTCTTTTAAGCACACTGAAATTTTAAATGCATGAAAACAGAGTCCACAGAGATACTTCAAAATCTAATGATCGATCAAATCTTTTACAAGATATTGTTCAATGATCTAACAATCGAATTCTCAAGCTATCACCACGAATATTATTTGCAAGAACTTCTAATCAAATCAATAAACTCACAGGCAAGAAAATAACATTAAACGCTATTCACACTATTCAGATTTGAAAACGCTATGGAAATTAAAATAAAAGTATATCAATTTCCACGTAGGGCCCATCCATGCTTCAATGGAACACTTAAGAAACTTCAAGCAATGAGAATGTTAACACATAAGCACTGTAAGGGTAAAACGATGACTGTAATTAAGTTATGGAAGTCGAAATCACATGCAAGAGCAATGTTCTGGAAACAATACATAGGAATAATAATCGTTCTGGACAATACAATACACAGTCTTTTATCTGCTTGTCTCCTATCCTATGTTCACTAACTTTCCCTCTAAATCGAATGTACATACATTATGCAGATGTTTCTGCTTTTACAAAAGAGTGATTTTTGTCTTTTCTAATCTTAACTGATTTCCAAAGCAAAACGAAATCAGTTTGGGAAACTCTGGCTTTTTGCTGCCTTTGTGACCAAAAAGGCTAGGTTTGACCAGCATTGACCATGTATCCAGGAGCTTTAGATTCGTTGTTGAATAGATATTTCACCATATATGTACATTCCAGATCACGTTCCTATCCTTTGTTTTGATTTTCCTGCCATGCCACGTGTCACATCATAAACCATTTACAGGAAGTCATGACATCCTGTAATTTTTGTTGAAAATTCCTAATTTTTAACATAAAAATTCACAAATTAAATTTAATGTAAATTAACAACTATAATGCTTTGATTAATCAATTTCAATGGACTATGAGGGGTTTATGGGAGAAAAAGATAGACAAATGATGGATTTCTAGAAGAAAAGGATGGCAATGAAATGGTACCAACACTCCCCGAACTAGCTTGTAGGTATCCTTCTCGAACACTGTTTTTACACCTGCATCATCCAGCTTGCTTACATAAATCACATTTCTAGCCAATGCAGGAATATGCAGAACACCTGGAAGTGTTCTAATCCTTCCACCTTGCAAATTCAACTTAACTTTTCCGCGGAAAATTATTTTGGCCTTCTTGTCATCCCCCAAGAAGACATTAGCACCATCATATTTCTCATACTCGCAGAACCACTCTCTATGGGGAGTGAAGTGAAATGATGCACCTAAGTCAATCAACCATGCCTCATGATCTACATCTATACTTGAAGAATCCAAGTACACATTCCCACCTTAATCTGAGGTGGTTTTCACCTCTGTAGAAGGAGCATCATCAGATCCCTTTCCTTTGTCAGGAGCTTTAGATTTACAGTCCCTTTTCTAGTGCCCTTCCTTTCCACATTTCCATCACACCTTTACAGGTTTTCCTAGAGATTTAGATCTCCCCCTCAATGAATTATTTTTGTTTCTATTCTGGGACCTTCCTCTTACATATAAGGCATCACGGTTCTGGCTCTCCATATTTTTCCGTCTCATCTCCTTCGTCAGTAAGGGTGAGACTATTTCATCAAACTGCAGGGAAGTTGCATTGTTACCCATTGTAATAACCAGACTATCCCATGAATCTAGTAGAGAACACAACAAACTAATGCACTTATCTTCATCTGAAATTTTAATATCAACAGATAATAACTGACTTACCATAGTATTAAATGCATTCAATTGCTTTGTCACCGAGTCTCCATCTTTCATCCTTAGGTTATACCACTTTTTCCGAAGGAATAGTTTATTCACCAGAGACTTAGATTGGTACAAAGTCCCTAACTTGTCCCACAAAGACTTCGTCGTAGATTGAAACTTCTTCCATTCTTCATTGGACACTCCCATTGGTTTAGTACCCAGATCTACCATGATCCACTGATCTTTATCCACCAAGAGATCCTCCATCTTGAGTTTCCAAAACTCAAAACTCTGACCATTAAATTTCTTGATCTCTATTTCTCCACTGCTCGCCATCTTCTTTCACCACTAGAATTGATCCCACAGATCTCCCATTGAACACAGTTTACCACAGGCCCAAACGAAACCCCTCAGCAACAAAGGCATCCCCTTGAAGCCAAAACAGCTCCGATACCAAATGTAGGTTTTAACCCCGTACAAAAATTAACTGCATACAAATTCTAAAAATAGAAAATAAACAATAGTGAGAGCATAACACATAAAACAAATATACACAAATATTTCCCCTAGTTCCCAAAACGGGGACTACCAGATTGATTTTTCATTATGTTCCTTTGAATGTTACAATACATATATATACATGCTAAAGCATCCAATACCATGGACCGAAAAACATCGCGCCCAAAACCATGTACGAAAACCACACACAAAACCATAGGTAGGATCGCCCCACCTAATATAGGGTCCAAAACAAATTTCCCTGTGGCGCTGCCCCGGACCCTGTAGAGGGGGGATAACTGCCCCCCTCAAACCCCCCTGTGACCCCCCGGTTGTGCAATCGGTGCAACGAAGGGGGGGCGTTGTCCCCCCTCTAACCCCCTGGTTAACTAGATCGGCTAGTCGTGGAAAGAATATAACACAACCTAACAAGTAGTTGTTGCAGGAAGTTTGGATGATCCAAAATAAAAAATGAGGTATGAATGTTCACATTTGATTTTATATAAGTCATGTCATATGGTTGCAGACAACATGCATCATTGCTCTGAAGAGGCATGATGAAAGTAGGAATATCATCCCTCAAAAGGACACTATAATGCATGAATCACATATTTAATAGATGAAATCAACATAATATGTCCTCATATGGAATTATAAGGTGTTTGATTATAATTGAGGAACTCTAAAGCTCTTGGGAAAGAAATGTGTGAAGAAAGGAAGGAATAGATCATGAAGCTATGCAACCATGGTAAAGGAAGTCAACATTTGAAGGACCAAGAAGATATGACTATGTGTTGATGGTTTTGTACCCGCCAAAATTCGAGGTGATCTCCCCAGTAAGAAGTCCCAACTAGACCTCAGACTATTTGGAGTAGGAGTCCCAGCAGTGGGTGGTGATGTAGTGCCTTGACCAAGATAGCGTGCAAAGATAAGTACAATGAACTTGGGTGGAAGAAAGTGTGTGACCTTGCAGCAAGTTAACTGAGATGTATGGGGGGTTCTAACACATGGAGGGGAAAGGAAGTGCACCCTTTAGAAGCCTATAATAGTATGCATCTTGAAAGGAACACACGAGAAAAATGACATCACAAGCTAAGATGTGGAATAGTCCACAAGCTAAAGTGATGTGTTAATCCAACAAAACACATTTGACAAGATTCATACAATTGCATACAAATTAGTTCATAAGAAAATATGTAAGTTAAAAAACATACATTGCTAAAGCAACCAGAATAGTCCAACTACAATAACAACATATGCATGAAAGTGTGTTGGCTCTGTTATTATTATTATAAGTGAAAGTTCCATCCATACATACACCATTGACAACCACTAGCCCCAATAGCGAAACATTACAGTCAAGAACACCGACTCCTCCAAATAAGTATACTCACTGTGGAGAAGCCAAGGCTCGTCACAATACTCCCAAGCCTTCTCTAAGCGTAAGCCTAGCCAAAATCCTGGCTCCCAAAAAGCCCGTTTTATGAGTTATGAGGTTATATTTATAACAAAGGGTAGGGTGACCCTTGACATTCCCCTTTGTGACTCTTTGACTACCCTCATGACTCTTCAACTGCTTTACAAATACCTCATTACATTACATAGTGACTTTTCACATTCCACTAATGACACTTCGAATTTCACTTACAACATATTTACAAATAGTATACATTTTCCACTTGTACCCATGTGAGACAAAATAGGCTAGAGATAGCCTAACAAGACAAAACACTATGATTATGAAGTTTGGGGAAACACCAACTTGGAAACCTCCACTTGATGCTTCTCGGCCACGTACTGATGCCAAGCTTGGTATTGTGCGATGATGTACCCAAACTGCTTAATGGTGTCTTTCTGATAGAGGACTCTTGCCTCCATAACTTTTGGGTATATGGTCTTGGAACCTTTTTGCAACTCATTCTAAAGCATGTGCAACATGGTATTGACCATGACAGGACCACCAATGTACTTCTGTAAGTTTTGCGTGCTCATCTCCAAGTCATCATTGGTGCCCTCTTGCCTTAGCTGCTCCATGTAGCTATCAGTCGCTAGCTGGGCTTGGTTCTTGTGCTTAGCTTCGGTGAGGGAATGGATTGACAGGATCTTATGCATTCTTACCATGACATCCAAAATCTTATACAACTGTGCATATGAAGCTTGTATTCTTCTCACGAATGAGGCGAGTTGCTCATAGTTCTAGATTAACATCCTGGCCTTTGCTTTGTCTAGTTCTATCTGCAACTTCATCATCTTTTGAAAGCAAAACAGGGCCCCTTTGTACTGCATTGTCCATTCTTGCACATTGATGATGTCAGCATGTATGTCCCTGAGAGTTTGAACCAACTTTTTTCTTCGTTTCTGTAATCCTTGTAGATGGAAAACCTCCTTATGCACAGTGACGAATCCATCATAGAGCTTCCACATGGTCATCTCAAGTTTAGATACTTCATCAAGTATCACTTTCCTCATCTCTGCCATTGTGAAACTTGCACTCTATTCTCTGGATTGTTTTGCCTCTTACCTAGCTACCTGCAAGTTCTTTGCCATTTTTTCATTCCCGGATAACAAGAACTTAACATTTGATCTCATGGCTCCTGCATAAGAAAAATTGGCATCAACAATGGAAATTGGATGCTTTCTAACATATGACACTATCACCCTTTCCTTCATGAATGCAGGTGATGCATTATCATCCAGAAAATGATTTCTCCACACCTATACAATATTCTTCTGCAACTCATCAAATGATAGATTGTACACATCCATCACCAAATCATCATCAAGGAGAACAACCTCTCCTTACTCACTCGGGATTGGTTCTGACACTCAAGGTGGTGGAGATTGAGAGGTGACCTCAAGTGCTCTCTTCATGAGATCAGTGTCTTAATCCTATGGCTCCTGCCCTAACTCCATGTCTGTTGCTTCAATCAATTGCTCAATTTGCTAAGCAAGCTCCCAATCCTGCATATGTTCACCTTCTTCATTAGTTGTCAGTTGTTCTGACTCCTCACCTTGTATGGGTGCTATTTCTTTTGTCATTGTGCCTTGCCTTTATTCTTCTTCCTCTTTATGCTTCTCTTCCCTCTCTCTCCTTATCAATTCTTTCTCTTCCTTCAAATTCTTCTCCATTTCCTGCAACTTCTGTTATGCTTCCTCCAACCTTTGATTTTATTTCTTCTTTCTCTCTGCTCTCTTTAGCCACTTCTCTCTCTTTGCCTCCACTGCCAAATTTTCTTTCTCAGTGATAGGATCTGCTTTCATTTTATAGCTTTTCTCTGCCCCTGATTTCTTGAAAATCTTCCTCTTTCCCTTGTCCTCTGTTGTTTTGTTGCTTATTTTTGCTTTTATTGTTGCTTCCTGCGTTGTTATTGCCTGCAGAGCAACTTTTCAAGTTGTGGCTATATTGACTAGATCGTGGAGTTTGGAGTCATTGTAACAATATTTCCAAGGGTTCTCCTCATTCCAATGAAATGTCTTGTGGATTCATGGATAGTACAACTTTTCACATTGGTTCTTGCAAAATCGTGGGGATCATACAGATTAAAGTCTCTGGTGTCGAACTTGAACTTCACTATTTCCTTAGCTTCGACATCTGCATCCTTCAAGCTCTTAATCTCATATAATCCAATCCACAAAGGAAGAGTGGGCCATGGTGCCTTCTTCCTCCTATGTAGTCTTGCTTATAACCATGTGGAATTGTGGTATGATACCTCTTGCATTACCAACTTGTCTGTGGCATACCTTGGTAGAACATGCAAAGGCTTCTATCTACCAAACATCTTGATGAAGGTTCCACCAGGTGAGGCATACCAATCTATAACGTCAAGTATTACCTCCATCACCTCTTGGGACATGCAAGGTGGATCCTACTCAAAGATCAACTTGTACAATGTGATGATGAAATGGTCAGTTAGCCTTACCATAACTCCTCAGTAGTTGTAGTTGGGAAGAAACTTGCAATAAATGTTAATGACGGTCTCTTTCGATGTCCATGTCCAGCTCATGCCAAGAAATTGATGTTGGGCACATATTGCATCAAGTATATATGCAGACATGTATAATCTCACTTGCTCATCCTTGGGCAGATTCCAGGTGTTATTCACATGGACTTTCAACTAAAGCTCCAACAGATCCAACCAATTGAATGGCCTTCCATCATTCACCAAATGGTCCAACACAACCACCCAACCTTTAGGAAAGGTCTTTGTGCCCTCTTGACTATATAATGAACATGCAAAGATGATCAAGAACTGGAAGGCCTTCCTGAGAAACTGTCTTGTAAACATGATTGGGTGTCATTTTGAAATTTAATGACTCCTTCACCCAATACTTGACAATATCTTTGGTGTTCATAAATCTATGGTGGCATAAAAAAGTGTGTCCATGTTGTTCACCGGCTGAGGTAAATGATACATCTGCTGATAGTTCCACTCGCTAAAGGTGGCAAGCTCTATGTTGCTGGCACTACTCAGTGTCATAGTCTATAGATTTATGTGTGAGACAATCCAATGGATTATGTCCGGACATGGGAAAATGGGGTACCTGCATGAAACATTGTATAAGCCTGATTGTTGGATACTGATATAAACCTACCATTTCTATAAGTCTTCCTTGGAGTCCTCTGCAAAGGTATCCTTGATTTGCTTCCATGCCAACTTCACTCCCTTCTCGATGAACAACTGAGTGTCTGTATAAACTAGAAAATTCACTGACACCTGATCAACTGCTTCCACAATTCTACTCTCAACGGTATCCTTTGATGCATCTCTCTTGGAGGCCATGTTAACTGAAATTTCTAGAGAGTTTCTTAAAAATTGTTGTACCTAGAGACAAAGAGGAAACTCATGGCATGCAAATGTTAGCTTAAAACCAAAAGCAACTTCAAGAACAAACTAATAAACAAACCAGGCTAATGATGGGAGGGATTGCACAATTCTAGCCCATAGAGGTGACTGCATGCTAGTTGGAATTGTGCATTACACAGTCCTAATAGTTAGTGGGGAGGTCTTGCTGACTGGAACTGCGCAATGCGCAATTCAGTCTCGGCATAGGCCAAGATAGATTGCGCACTGTGCAATATCAGTGGCTAAGGCTTGGGGCTAGCTCCTGAAACTGTACAGTTCACAGTTGGAGCCAGGCCTGGGCAACCTCTATGCAATTCCAGAAGCCAAGGCTAAGGCCTTAAGCACCATAAATGCACAGTGCATGCTGGGAAAGCGAGAACTGGGCCAAGGAAGCCTAGATCTGCCCAGGGGGAGTGAGAAATCAAATAGATTTGAAGGATAATGCAATGACGAGTGTATATATAAGTGAAATAAGTGCAGGAATAAATCAAACTGAAGGAAAATGAAGCATGTGGGAAGAGTTTCCGCAATAATGACCATTGGTGCAAAAACTAGGTGATGCATGCAACACTTGGGAATGGAAATGCAAAACTTAAACAACACTTCTACAAGCTACAATAAGTTAAAAAAATAGTGGTCATTCAAAAAAATGAGTGAAACAACACTCTCATAATCTAAACCAGCAAAAGTGATAGAAAAAGCAGCGAAAGACTAGAAAAACAAGTCTTACCCAGAAAAAGAAATGATGATCACACTGAAGGTTCCTTGATCTCCTCAAGAATGCCAGAGCTCCAACATCGAATTTGAAAATGAGCTTTGGAAGTATCAATTAAATAGATCTAGTTGATTTAGGAATTATGACGCGAAGGCCAAAAATCAAGGAAAAGCGACAGTTGGGGGCAGTGTCCAAAATAACTCAAGTGTCTCCTCCAGGATGCTAAAGATAGATCCTTGTTTTCTAGGGATGCTTTTTGCTTTTTGATTTTTTATTTTTTTCAGGAAAAAGTTGCCATCCATTTCCTGGAGAGATTGTGCAGTTCTAGGAAGGAATGGACAACCCACTGGCTCATTCACTAAGAAACTTATGAGGACGAAGCTTCTGCGTAATTTCTAGGTTGAATGGTTGTGGGCTACCTCTAGTGCTCTGCGTAGTTTCCTAGCTGAAGGCTAGTTGTCCACTGGGTCTACGCAATTTTTGAGCTGAAGGCTCACTATCATCTTGGACTTCACAATACCTAGGAGAAAGGTTGGTTTCGCTCAAGGATTGCGTATTTCACTAAGGTAAGCCTACAGCTGGGTGAAAACTGAGTCAAGGGATTTGATTGTGGGTTAGACAATGAACCAAGTGAGGAAACACAAGCCAAAATGCAAAATGAATCTCAATCAAAGCACAATCACTTGTGTTAGTGCGATATGAGATGTTGTGATTTAGGAGGGGAGGCTCCAAAACAAAGCATAAGAAAAATTTTGGAGCATAGTTGTAGTAGCTACAACATTAGCGACACTAGTAGAACTCCAGATCTCTATATGGACCTTCTCGCGTGTGAAGAAAGTCTAACTCTTCCAGAATTATTGTTCTATTCTTCGATTCTCCTATCTTATTTACTAGCTTGAGTTAAAGATGCTGTACCTACCATTCTCTTTATCGACAAGACACATACCAAGCCAAGTCAATTGAGTTGTTTCAATTGGGGATGAGGGGTATATTGATGCACAAGTAATATAGACTATCATAGTTTTAGTTTCATCTCTGGTGTTGCTCTACTTCCAGCAGGCTTGGATAGTACCCCGATGGAGTCACTTCAAGAACACAAGCATTGCTTCTCTCCCAATGAGCCTAGACAGTACCCCAGTGGAATTACTTGCCTCACCTCTCTGCATAGGAAGCCTTTCTATTCTTTTTCCTTTTTTTTTTTTTTTTCATTTCATTTTTCAAAGAACTGTGCATAGGCACTTATTTATTTCATGACGTAGAAGCGGGATCCCGACTTCTTGAGAGCAGAAGAGGTTGTCCCTTCATAGAAGGATGTTTGTATATACCTCTGACATACTTGTTAAGGTTTCCCCCTCTTATTACTCTACTTGATTGAGTTTACAAGGTTTAACCGAATATAGAAAATTGATTAGAGTAGGCAGTGCTAGTTAAGAGTGCAAGCCTTGTGATTTCGCCATGACTCACTCTGAAAGGAACGTATTTTCCATTAGGGTATCATTGAATAGGAGAAATTAAATATCCTCATAAAGAGAGGGAATAGATAGATAACCAAGTGTTGATAGGTTTACAAGTCCTCTTGGTTTTCACCCTGCTTGTCTAAGAATCCAAACACGGTTTCATGTGGAAACTAATCCTACAAGTGCACAAGTAAATAAGAAAAGGAAAGAAGTACAAAGAAACAAAACAAGGTAAGAAAAAAAAAAGGAAAGAAAACACTACTCCTACTCCTAAGCTCACGAGAGCATGGGCCAACTCACATGAAGTGATATTTCTAATGCATCCACTGATGCATTGGTTGACCCATGTACACAATTATAGCATGATTGACAAGAAAGATATTCAAGAATACCAACAGACAAGAAAGATGAAACAATGCAAACCAAATCATTCAAAGTTTGAATGCATCCATAGAAAATCAAAGGTTGAAAGCACAGGAAAGGAATTATGCAGATGTATCATGTTTTGTCACATTGCACGTGGAAGACAAACATGTACACACCTCCGAACTTGACAAACGAGAAAACATGAAGAAAGAGGAAAATTTTCGTTTCACAACAATGCTTGCTATGTATGACTCCTCCAATGCATGAGAAATATGATCGTGTGATTCTAGAGGATGCAAAAACTATGAATTGGATTGATTTTCAATGTGAACAAGAGAGTGATGAGGAGCCTGGGGAGATTCAACAAATTTCTGATCAGGAGTGGAAATGACCTCAAGGCTATGAGAACTTTACATAATCATCATCTCGCGCTGAAGTGCCTCGATATCTTGAGGAGTTTCCACTTCATAAGAAGATGGATCATCAAAGATTGGTGGATTAGAAAGATCAATAGTAGGTGAATCAGAATCGTGATCAAATGAATGAGTGAAGAGATTATGACAACCACGATCAGAAAATTCAAGATGGAAAATGACATCCTCATGATCTAAAGAATCATAAAGAGGGGGTGATGGAAAACAAAAAATTTCACCCTCTGAGTTTCCAGAAATGAAAGATGAGAGATCAACTGGATCTAGGAAGATAGATTTTTCCTCTTTGCAGTCAAATGACATATTGAAATCCTACGTGTTCTATGAATGATCAGAAGTAGAAACATCTAGAGATGGATTTTCACAAGAGGGAACATAAATGGCAGAATCATAGAATATTTCAGCATAAATTGGACGATGTGCAGACATAAGGAGGTTATCCTTCACCGCAACTTCTTATTCAGACTCTCACAGATACTCATAAAAAATGATATCACATGTTGGCTTCCCAACACCAACTCCATCCACAACTTCATCCTCGTGAACATCACATGTAGACTTTGGAATGGACAAACACAACACAAAAAATCCAGAGGATCAAAGGAACTAGTGGATGGAGGCCGAGCAGATGAGACCATGTGACAACCATTAGGGTTGCAGTCCAAATCTGTGTAGAAATCCAAAGTAGGTGGGGTAGGAGGAGATGGTGACAGTTCAACAGGTGGGTTCACAACTTCTCCCACCTTGTCATGCAGAGCTAGAGCTGTTTGATGAGAAGGGGATGAAGGGTCACTTGGGACAACAACCTCATCCATCTCAGATGTAGAGGTTCTAACACTGAGGTATGTTGGGAGAGAGTCAGAAGTTTCTAACTTGTGTTGATTCTCAAAGATGTGAACAAGATATTGAAATATTCCTTCCAAAAATTTCCAGTCAACTTCATCTTCTGGAAATTCAAAACAGTAATGAAGAAAACAATCATAAAAGTGCTCAAGTGATTCATCAGGTGATTTTTTCAATTTTAATTTTTTTTGGATGAATTTCTTTGCGGTCATAAAGAATGAAAGCACGACATAATTCTCTAAACATGTGATCGAAAGAGTGTATAGAGGTTGTGGGAAATGTGTGACACCATTTCTTGACATGCCCTTCGAATGTGAAAGTGAACAACCCACAGGCGATGTCATCCGAGGGGACATCATTCCTGTCACAGAAGCCCAAAAAGGAAATTGCATGACTGAACAGGGGTGTTCCATTTTCACCATCAAATTTGTATCTTGAAAAGTCATCTATAACATTCACCAACACATCAAAATCAACAGCGTGAGAAAAACATGTCAGGGTTGTGATTGAGATATAAGTCATGAATGATGTGCAGAAATTCAAAACAGACTTCAAGGGATCATGCTGTCATCTGGCCCTCCTTCTAGCGCTAGAAATGTTGACGGTGCTAGACCCACCAACATTCGAGGGGATCTCTCCAGTAATAAATCCCAACTAAACCTTAGACCATTGGAGTAGGAATCCCAGAAGTGGGTGGTAATGTAGTTCCTTGATTGCGGTAGCGTGCAGAGATAAGTACGATGACTTTGGGTGGAAGTAAGTGTGTGACCTTGTAGCAAGTTGAGTGAGATGCATGGGGGGTTCTAACACATGAATGGGAAAAGGAAGTGTGCCCCTTAGAAGTTTCTAATAGTACACAACTTGAAAGGAACACGGAAGCGAAATGACTTCACAGGATAAGATGCGGAATAGTGCACAAGTTAAAGTAATCGGTTAATCCAACAACACGCATTCAAAAAGATTCATACAATTGCATACAAAATATTTCATAAGAAAATGCATAAGTTAAACAACATACATCGCTAAAGCAACCAGAATAGTCCAACTACAATAACAACATATGCATGAAAGTGTGTTGGCTATGTTATTATTATTATAAGTGAAAGTTCCATCCATACATACACCATTGAAAACCTCTAGCCCCAATAGTGGAACATTACAATCAAGAACACCTACTCCTCCAAAGTAGTGTACTCGCTTTATGCTATGCAGAAGCCAAGGCTCATCACAATACTCACAAGCCTTCTCTAAGCCTAAGCCTAGCCAAAAGCTTGGCTCCCAAAAAGCCCGTTCTATGAGTTATGAGGTTCTATTTATAACAAAGGGTAGGGTGACCCTTGACATTCCCCTTTGTGATTCTTTGACTACCCTCACGACTCTTCAAATGCTTTACAAATAACTCATTACATTACATAGTGATTGTTCACATTCCACTAATGACACTTGGAATTTCACTTACAACATATTTACAAATAATATACATTTTCCACTTTTACCCATGTGAGAAAAAATAGGCTAGAGACAGCCTAACAAGACAAAACACTATGATTCCGAAGTTTGGGGAAAGACCAACTCAGCAACCTCCACTTGGTGCTTCTCAGCCATGAATGCTAAGCTTGGTACTATGTGATCATGTCCCCAAACTTCTTAATGGTGTCTTTGTGATAGCAAACTCTTGCCTCCATAGCTTCTGGGTATATGGTCTTGGAACCTTTTTCCAATTCATCCTGAAGGATGTGAAACATGGTATTGACCACAACAAGACCACCAATGTACTTCTACATGTTTTGTGCAAACAGCTCCAAATCATCGTTGGTGGCCTCTTGCTTTAGCTGCTCCATGTACCTATTGATCTCTAGCCGAAATTGGTTCTTGTACTTAGCTTCGAAGAGGAAACTGATTGACGGGATCTTGTGCATTCTTACCATGACATCCAAACTCTTATACGACCGTGCATATAAATCCTATATGATACTGATGAATGAGGTGAGATGCTCATAGTTCTGGATCAACATCTGAACATTTTCTTTGTCCAGCTCTGCCTACAGCTTCATCATCTTTGCAAGTAAAGCGGGACCCTTTTGTACGACATTTCCCATTCTTGCACATGGACGATGGAATCATGTATGTCCCTGAGAGTTTGAACCAACATTTTTCTCCAACAAGTATCACTTTCCACATCTCTACCATTGTGGAACCTGTGCTCTACTCACTTCATTCTTCTTCCTCTTACCTGGCTCCCTACAAGTTCTTTCCCATTTGTTCATTCTTGTCTAACATGAACTTAACATTTGAGCTCGTAGCTACTACATAAGCCAAAGTGGCATCGACAATGGAAACTAGATTCTTTCCGACATCTGACACTATCACCCTTTCCTTCATGAATGTTGGTGACACATGATTATCTGGAAAATGCTTTCTCTACACATTACAATATTCTTCTGCAACTACAGTTGTCGCATCAGATCATCATCAAGGAGAACAACCTCTCCTTGCTCTCTCGAGACCGGTTTTGACACTGGAGGTGGTGGAGATTTAGAGGTGACCTCAAGTTCTCTTGTCATGAGGTCAGTGTCTTGATCCTATGGCTCCTTCCCTAACTACATGTCCATCACTTCAATCAGTTGCTCAATCTACTGAGCAAGATCTCGATCTTGCATCTGTTCATCATCTTTTTCAACTTCCAATTGTTCTGAATCATTAACTTGTATGGGTGTTGTTTGTTCTATGTTTCCTGCAACTTCCGTTATGCTTCCTCAAGCCTTTTCTTTTATTTCTTCCTTCACTCTGCTCTCTTTGGCCGATGCTCCCTCTTTGCCTCTGTTGTCAAAGCTTCTTTATCACCAATAGGATATGCTTTCATCTTGTAGCTTTGCTCTGCCTCTGGGTTCTCAACGATCTTCTCTTTCCCTTGTCTTGCACTGGTTTGTTGCTTATTGATGTTGTTGTTTTTGCTTCATGCGCTATTGTTTCCTACAAAGAATCTTTCCAAGATGAGGCCCTATTTTGACCGGCTTGTGGAGCTTGGATTCATTGTAATAGTATCTCCAAGGGTCATCCTCATGCCAATTAAATGTCCCATGGATCCATGGATAGTACGCCTTCGCACAGTGGTTCTTGCAAATATCATGGGGATCATACGGACTAAATTATCTGGTACCGAACTTGAACTTCATTATTTCCTTAGCTTTGGCATCTACATTCTTCAAGATCTTAATCTCGTACAATCCAATTTGAAAAGAAGAGTGGGCCATGGTTCCTTCTTCCTCTTATGTAGTCCTACTGATAACCCTGTGGAGATGTGGTATGAGACCTCTTGCATGACCAACTTGTCTATGGCATACCTTGGTAGAACATGTAGAGGCTTCTCTCCACCAAGCATCCTGACTCAAGGTGCCACTAGGTGAGGCATACCAATCTGCAATGTCAAGTATTTCCTCCATCGCCTCTTGGTACATGCAAGGTGGATCCTGCTCAAAGATCAACTCGTATAACAAGATGATGAAATGGTTAGTCAACCTTGCCATAACCCCTCGGTAGCTGAAGTCAGAAAGAAAATTGCAATAAATTTTGACGATAGTCTCTTTCGGTGTCCATGTACAGCTCATGTCAGGAAACTGATGATGGGAACCATTTGCATCAAGTAAATACGCGGACATGTAGAATCTTGCTTGCTCATTCTTGGGTGGATTCTGGGCGTTTTCTATAGGGATTAATGCATGGGTGATTGTGGATGAAATACCCTCTCGGATCTTCCTGGGATACAAGGAAGACTATTTAATATTAGTTGCAACTGTCACAAAGAAACATATATATATATTCATATTAATGCATGATTGACAAAGTGAAAGGAGAAGGATTACCTTAGTCCTTGGTGTAGCCTTGCTGGAGAACTCAATGTGGCAAAGTGGAAGACCTCTCTACCTTCTCCTAGATCAGAACCTGCACATAGACAAGATAAAGCATAATCCTACAACATATAAACCTTGATAATCAAAACATCAATATATGAGAATATAAGCTAGCATGCATCTAAGCTACTTATTAATCATGGAATCGAATCAACATGTAAAGGAATACAATATTGACACCATTAAGTATACAACACAGAAACATATCTATATTATTATATAGAAGAAGAATGATTACAACCTTCTTGGCTGGATCAAGACTCCTCTAGTCCTTCAGCACCTCTCTCTCTCTCTCAACTTCTTGGAAGCATAACAATACTAAATATCTTGCAAAGTTTCGACAACCATTCAACCTCCTTCACAATGAAAAAACCTCCAATATATAGATGTTGAGACGCTCATCCTTGCCAATTCTTACATGAGTTCCATTGAGGCAAAATCTTGGAGGTTTCCTCACTTTACTTCTCTTTCCCTTATCATGAGACTCAGTTAGGAATAAAAATTTCCTTAGTTAGGCCAGAGGCAGATGTTTCCTACTTTTTGAGCTAACTTTTGAGTGAAAAGAAGAGTGTTAGTCAGTCAACTCAGGCTTTGACCTCCAGAATCTCACAAATATCTAGTAACATTTCCCTTTAGGAAAAACAAAGCGTTAATCTAGGCACTAACACTTTTGGCTAAGAGATGGAAAGTGTTATAACTCTCCTTGTCTATTTCTCGGGTGCGTTACCCTGTAAAATAGGTCCGTGATTTAGGCCTTGTCTTCAACCAATATGTCTTTCTCCTCTGAGATGATGAGGAGGTCATTTTCCTGTATAATAGATGCCCCCTAAAGTGTGAGGTCAGAGACGAAGAAAATGGTAGAAATACTTTATAGATATTGTAATAAAAGAGAGAGAGGATTGGAACTTCGAGACTGCGGGGGACCTGAAACAAAAAAAAATATGTAAAAAAATATAAGATCATGTCCTCAATCGGGCATTCCTATGCTCAGTAGCTGTTTCAAAGTGATTTCCCATAAATGGATACGACGATCATGTCCACCAATAAGCACAATGTGGAACTATGTCATAATATGATCAACCTGACGAGTTGTCTCCAAAAACAATATATGCAGCTTGGGAGAGGAAACAATGTTGAGTGATGTAAGCCTCTACCCAAGGTCTTGGTTGTCTCTTATCTGAACAACATATTTCTGCACATTTGAATAAAGGAGTTGAAGTCAAACATGTGAGAAATCATCTGATTACCATTCAATGATGAAAAATGTTAACAAATGTGAGGATGGCCACCAATAAGGATGATGGTATCCAAGATGAACAATACAATCTAGCGAGTGTGAGAAGGATGTTTTCATCAAACACTAATAGAATCATTCAACTAGGAGCTAATGATGAAAACCTCCAATCAAATACAACGTAACCTACTGCTGAGGACTATAAGTTCCAAGGTACTGATATGTTTCTGGATCTGCTTCCTAGATAGAGTGTTGAAGTCAATAGGAAGAGATCTGTCAAAGGTAGGCAATGAGGTGTCCTACATCAGCCAACATGAAATGAGACAAGAATGATTGTTTTGGAGATAAATTTTGAGTAATGGGTAAAACAGACGAAGGTCATTTTTGAAGTATATGAGGGATGGTCGATAGATGAAGTAGAGGATAGATGGGTCCCTTGAACAAGAGGAGGCATGTTACAAACTTTTACCAAACATATTAGACTCATGAACACCAAATATCATAGTATGAAGGCTAAGGTTCAATGAAAGGTTGGCAAAAGAGGTTTTTTGAGGGAGTTCCATATTCAAGGGGTAGATAGCTACCAAAAAATCCTTCTGAATACATATATTGAGTCATTTTGTTGTCCAATTTTCCCCATATGATTAAGTTTAATGATTATAGATGGGTAAAATCGGTGGTCTTTTCATATTGAGAGAGTCTGAAAAGATCTTAAAGAGAAACTCTAGGGTGGTCCCTTTGTCATGGTTGATAGTCGGGTTCAACAAAGGTTTAATAATATACTCGACACAGTTCTTTTTCTGTAAGTTTGTCTACTATGTTTGGATAAAGTGATAAACCTATGCTCAATAGATGTCTGCCTAATTTTTTTACGAGTACGATGGGATGGAGTAAACGCGATGTTTTTTGTGAAATTTTAATGAGTCAGATGAAGAAAAAATCATTAGATCTTCATAAAAATTTAACGAGTGAGATGAAGAAAACTCGATATGTCTTTTTTCAGTTTAGGGAGCGAGAAAAAAGAGATAAAATAACTTATTAGGTATTCTTCATAGGAGTTTTACGAGTTTGAAGAAGATAACTTGGGGATTTTTTCACTTTAAGAGTGAGAAAATGTCCCAAAAAAGAAAGTGCTCATATCTTCTTCATAGGATTTTTACAAGCCCGAAGAGGATAACTCGGGGATTTTTTAGTTCAAGAGCGAGAAAATGTCCCAAAAAATAACATGTTCATATCTTCTTTGTAGTATTTTAATGAGCCTAAAGAAGGAGACTCGAGGATTTTTTAGATTAACGAGCAAGAAAAATACCATAAAAAGAATGCTCAGAACTTCTTGATATCATTCTCATGAATAGAATGGTCTATGTCAGGAATTTCCAAGTAAGACCAAGGGAAAACATTGTGAAAGTCCCTAAAAGGATAGATGAAGCTTGCACTTTCCTCAGGATTTCAGTTCACTACAATCTGAATGCTTTCCACGATAACTATTTTTACCAAGATAGTGATGGGAATAGTCTTTGAAATATTTCCCAATTTCCCTTCCAATTCAATAGTTTGGATATTCGTATAAATCTAGGGAACAATCTCAGGTGGTTCAAAAGGTGGGATTTTTACATTTGTTTCATCCGAATCATATATCAAAATGCGATGGTGAGAGGTTTCCTAATTTCACTCCTCTAAAGACATTATTACTCGAATAACTTCGTCCAAAGGTAGGAATTCATTGAGGAGATCGTTAGAAGGAGTTATGATGGGAGAGGAGGTGGTACCATTGGTCATAACCAAAGTAGTGGAAGAATCAGATGTAGATTGAATGGCTTTATAAGCCAATTCATCTGGTGAAAGTGGCATTTGTTCTCCATAAGAGTCAATGTATGAAGGGGCTAGGAGGATCCGAGGATCAGTTGGGTCATGAGGAATGGTGGAGAGCATAGAAACTATTTGTGGAACCTTGGGCAGTGAAAGAGGAAAGAAACCCAACAGGGAGGAACCCTTCAAAAATATCGGTACCAACACTGACATGAGAGTCAGGTATGCAAATATTTCTATTGTGTTGGACAAGTTTGCAATACTTCAAGTGCATACATGGTTGATGGTGCTTGCACCAAATCTTCTACAATACTATAGTTCTAGGTAGCACGTGCACAGGTATTGTGTGTTGTGCGATGAAGTGCCCCTTTAGGGGGATGGATCACAATATCAACAACATGACTTTCGATATGACAGTTGTTAGGCGGAAATGGATTTGAACTTGAGGCAGCTTCTAGAGCGTTAGCGAATGGAGTACCATAAGTTTTGGCTTGCATTTGAATATCAACTGTTTCAAAGGTGTAAACAGTTGACGATCCTTCACTAGAGGAAGGATGATTTGAACTGTCATTGCCCCCTTGCGAGGGTTGCAGTGGGTTCAAAATAAGATGTTGGTACTGCTGAGCAGGGAAAGGGTTGTGTAGGACTCCAGGGGTTTGGCCAGTGTCCTTTTGAGCAAGAAGATCCATGCATTATTGAGGATGAGGAAATTTGTGTGTCATGCGGTCCTCCACATAAGTTTTTCAAGGGAACTTGACATTTTTTTCCTTTTCGACATCAGATTTGGTAACAACTTTCTGTTTGGGGTTGGGCTACATAGCGGGATGCTCTTTAGAAGGAGAAGCATTTTTCTTGTTATTCTTGTTCTTACTGCTAGGTTTTTGTGTAGACTGCACATAGTTGATTACATTGGTTGGAAGAGGA
Source organism: Pinus tabuliformis (assembly GCA_031772625.1). Classification (NCBI taxonomy): domain Eukaryota; kingdom Viridiplantae; phylum Streptophyta; class Pinopsida; order Pinales; family Pinaceae; genus Pinus; species Pinus tabuliformis. Next base: position 21,451,964 of record CM062813.1, read on the forward strand.
GTTGATTGGGTAGAAGTAACTGTATCGACAGACAACTGGGTAATGTGCCTGCTAATTTGTTTTACAGTAGCCCTGGAGGTAGTGTCGATGAGACCGCTAGTGTGCGCACCAAGTTGATGAGTAGCGGGAGCATTGGAAGTTTGAGGGGCATGGGGAATCAGATTGTATAGCTTTACAAACTGAGAATAAATCAGATCTAAATGTTGGGCATGATGAATGGATTGGTCTTTCGTGATCGCACCACCTAAGGCAATGTCCTTGGAAATTTGGGGAAGAAGTGATTTACAGAACCAATATGCTAATAGGTAATTCAGAATGGGGGCATTGACAAGCCTCTGCCTATGTATCCATTCATGAATGCCATCACATATGTGGGTAGAGGTATCTTGGTGCAAGGTAGGAATAAGTTCCGTTCTGGTTTCATAGCAGATAGGAAATTGAAAGTGCTTTAAAAATTTCATTGTCAAGGCACCAAAGGTATTGACTGAAACGCATGGTAACTCAATGTACCACTTGGCATCATTTCCAGTATGGGTGAGGGGGAAGAGCCAGAGCCGGATACTCTCATCCACCATGGAGTTTGATACTTAACATAGATGGTAGGTGGTGATATGTGCACCTAGGTCATCCCCTTATTTCCATTCAAACTTCGAGATGTCGAAAGGAATTTTGTGCAGGATTAGAGGCCAATGCAAGTTATGGTAGATGCAGTCATTAGTCAGTTTATACAGATTGGGGATATCGAGTGTTACCAAAAAAGGCAAAGTGTTTGGTGCTTCGAGTCTGACCAGGGTGATGAAGAATGGCTTGAAGGACCCTGGGGTCCTCCCACATGTTGTTTCCAACATGATACGTAGGATTTATTGGATAATAGCCTCCTTGATATGGTGGAACAATCATACGGTGGTGGTCCATAAGGGCTATTAGCCTGGGGGTCAAAAAACTTGTTTTCCCCAGGATAAAAAATGCCCCCTTTACTCAATTGAGGTTGAGGAGGGGGTGCCCAAATTGACGAAGCGGGACTAGCTTGAGGGATTCCACTAGCCATAGAGTTTGTTGTAGGTACATGAATGAAACTAGAGTAGTGTCCACTTGAAGGAGGTAAGTCGATAAATGATGATCTAGGTTGTCTTATAGGCGGAGGGGGAATAATGATGCCCTCGACTAGTATGTGCATGTTGGGAACATTGCCCCCAAGCATCTGAGCTTGGGGGTTTGAACTTAGCAAAGGGTTCCAACCAAAAGGATTACTGAAGGTAGTCGTGCTAACTACACTATTAGAAGAGATAACCATGGGTCTAGGAGAAGACACAAAAGGGGTTGAAACTAGTATGTATTGGGTTTCACTCATAGTGGGTGTGACTAGGTTGTGTGTATTAGGCATATTTTGGATAGCAGGTTAACCAATCAACTATGTGTTACTGACTATTGGCAGGGGAAGTGACATTTGACCAAATTTGTCCATAAAATACCACGACCCATTAGTCACGGGGGGATGTTGGATGTGGATACTGTCGAAGACATGACAGGTACAAGTTCTACCTGAATCAACATTGGTCCTAGAGGATCGACGAGGGAAGGATTATAAGGAGGTACAACTCCTTTGCTGAAAAAATCCTCAGGGAGTATAGTGTCTTGGGAGGTGTTATGTGATTCAGTGGTAGACATTGGGGATTGATTTCCCGAAGAGGGAGAATCCAGGTCACCAAGGCTTGATTTATCTTCTAGAGTCATGAGAGGAAGACCTTGTTGTTGCCTAGATTAATGAAGAGGGTCGTATGTAGCCATGGTGCCGATATATTTTATCAAAAAAATTTATAGTGATATTTATTATAGTCCCAGTGCTAACAAAATAGCACCTAAAAATAAAAAATAATCTAAAAGTAAATAGCAAGTAGTCAGGGGATATGACTTTGCATGATAACGACCATTTGTTAGAGATGAAACCCAGTATCGCAATGGCTAAAAGAGAGATATGGCCAATTGTAAAATTACGATTACTCTTGAGCTTCACCCAAACCTCAAATTAAGGGGCCAAGTACTCTCGTGAAGACAAGAACCCTCCCAAAAACCGAAGATAGAGTAGGTTTGTCTGTTTAGGTACTAGGGAAGCCCGCTCCAGTCACCTTATGTTCATCCCTAAAAGATTCTGGCCACTAAGGTTACCACAAATCACAGACACCACTGGGGGGGACATGGTCATAGTCAGTACGCTGTGTGGGCAGGATACTTGAGTCCTCGACCCAACTCCGATATCCCTGAGGGATCCCCAATACACATAATACCCAATAGGTATGCAATCAAAGGTGGGATACCTTCTCTCACATTCCAATGTTGTCTCTCATTTAAGTCCTTTCTGAGGGGAGCGGTCTCGAATGATATGAGTGTAGCAAGATTTTACTCTATTTAACAACACAAGTCTCCATTTTGTGATCTTGGGTAGTTTACTCATGACTTCCTAGCCCAAGATCCTAGCTTAGAATAATCTATGTGTATGCTAAAAAACAATAGTTGATTGTTTTTATTACGAGATTTAATTTAAAGTTAATTCATTACTGTCTTGGGAAAGGGTGTTGGTGTATGGAGTTTTATGAGACTTGACTCAAACCATTTAGAAAACATGCTTTTCAATTTCAATTTGATGAAGAAGTTATTTGTATAAGGATAGAGTTATATATAGATCAATTCAATACCATGCATCCAATGTAGTAAACACATGCACAAATTGCAAGCATGAAATTCTCTCTAATAACTAACCCAATATACATATGCATAATCAAACCAACTAAAACATAAATTTTAAACAATTTTTTTCATTTTATTTTCTTGAAAAACAAATTCACTCAAGCTATTTTCCTAAAAAGAAAAATGATCATATAAGAAGACAACCAAACACAGTGCACAGTTGCATATCCCTAAAATAGACTACAAGCAGCCTCCCAAACCAAGATTTCACAGAACAGGGTGAAAATCAAGATAATGGTGGACTAACGCTTCTCAGAAGAGGATACAAAGTGTTAATAGTAGGACTAACACTCTATCCAAAATCCTGGGGAGCGTTATAACTCAGTGAACTGCACAAATAGGGTGCATTATAGAGGCAGAGGTTGTAAAATCATTCTTCCAGGGTCTGATCAACAACACAGGAGGTTGTGAAGCATCTTGAGCGGTCAGAATGGGAACCAAGAAGAACATGAAGGTCTGGAAAGAAAGAGAGATTCGAGAACTTGGAAGATCAAAACCAAAAACTAAGTATTAATCCCTAGTGGAGTTTCCATTTCTTCTATAGGGATTAATGCACGGGTGGTTGTGGATGAAATACCCTCTCGAATCTTCCCGAGATCCAAGCCAGACTATTTAAGATTAGCTGCAATTGTCACAAAGAAGCATACATATATTCATATTAATGCATGATTGACAAAGCGAAAGGAGAAGGATTAGCTCAGTCCTTGGTGTAGCCCTGCTAGAAAACTCAATGTGGCAAGTGGAAGACCTCTCCTCTAGCTCCTAGATTAGAACATGCACATAGACAAGATAAAGCGTAATCTTAAAACATATAAACTGTTGGGTGTGGAGCCTTATTATCTTCTGTATACAAAGGTATCGTCGCATTGGACCCCAGTTCGTAATGGGGCAGCAACGCCGCCCGTAAAATATACGCTGCAGGGGGGGTCCAGGGGGGGCGGCTGCAACCTTTGGGAGCCCCCCCTGGCGGGGGGATTGGGGGCAGCGCCCCCGAAGCTAAAAATAGATGTAAAATTGCCTTGTAAAATGTTGTAATTTCATAGTCAATCTGGGCCGTTCATTAGGTGGAGATCTAATGGTAGATGTTATGTTTAATTTAGGGTATTTTGCCCTAGAAGGCACCCTCTCACTATATATGAGGGAATTGTATTGCATCTATGTAGATTTGTATTCTGAGTGAGGAAGAGAGAGGAGATTGAGAGCGAAGAGGGAATTACATCAGATCTGTTGTAGGTTGTATCTCTTCAGCTTGTTGGATAATATAAAAGGAAGGACTGGCTATTTCTCCGTGGACGTAGCCCAAACTTGGTGAACCACATATATCTGTGTCTCTCTTGTTTTATGTGTTTTCTACGTTTATATTTATGCAATATATTTTATGTGTTCCATTTCTCTGTAATATATAATTTTCTAACAACTGGTATCATAGTAGAAGGTCTATTTGGTTGATAAACTCGTAGGAGAGAAGGGTTCCTGGTTCGAGTGGGAGCAATGGTGGAAGATGGTAGGATTAGGGTCGAAAAATTTAATGGCCAAAACTACTAGTTGTGGAAGATGTAGATGGAAGATTATTTATACCAGAGAGATCTATACCAACCATTGAGTGGAAAGGAAAACAAGTCAATGAGTATGACAGACACAGAATGGAATATTCTCCATAGAAAAGCACTTGGAACAATACGGCTATGCCTAGCGGTGTCGGTAGCATTTAATATTTCAAAGGAAACGACAATAGAGGGTTTAATGTCGACACTGGCCAAACTATATGAAAAATCCTTGGCCTCAAATAAGGTATTTCTTATGAAGCATTTATTTAATATGAAAATGTTAGAAGGTGGATCTATTGCTAATCATTTAAATGAATTTAATACAGTTACCAGTTAGTGAAGTTCCGTAGGGGTAACTTTTGATGATGAAGTTAGGGCTTTGTTATTTCTGTGCTCATTTCCAGAAAGTTGGAATGGTTTTGTTATGGCCATTAGTAACTCTATCTCTAGATCTAGTACTTTAAAGTTTGATGATGTTGTCGGTGCAATCCTTAGTGAGGAAATGTGACGGAAAAGCTCCGGTGAGACCTCAGGTAATGCTTTGACTGCAGAGACTAGGGGAAGAAAAATGGAAAGAGGAAAGAGCCCAGGATATTGAAGTAAGTCAAGGAAAGGCAGATCCAAGTCCAGATCAGGGATAGTGTGTTGGAAATGTGGGAAGAAATGACAACTGAAGAATACTACAAGTCTCGGAAGGGAAAAGAATGAGATGCGAAACAAGAAAACAATCATGTAGCGAATGTGACAGCTGATGTGTTGCAAGATGCTTTGATTCTTTCTTTAGAAAATATTATTGATGCCTGGGTGGTAGATTTAGGGGCCTCATTCTATGCCACACCTAATAGGAAACATTTTCATGATTATGTTCAAGGCAATTTTGGACAGGTTTGATTGGGTGATGATAAACCCTGTAAAATCATTGGAATGGGTACAATTTTCATAAAATAGAAAAATGGAAATCAATGGCTATTGAAGGAGGTAAGGCATGTTCCAGATCTGAACAAAAATCTTATTTCAACAGGCCATTTGGGAGGTGAAGGTTGCGTAACTATTTTCACAGATAAAACCTGGAAGGTTGCTAAAGGAGCCCTGGTAATAACAAAAGGAGAAAAGGTTGGTACATTGTATTTATGCAATGGTATTTCTAATTCTGTTAATGATTTAACCTCTACAAGAGAAGATACGACATTGTGGCATCATAGGCTCGGGCACATGAGTAGATTCTTCACTCAAGAAATTTTTTGTCAGGTTTGAAGCATGTTGATTTAAAAATTCTGTGAGAATTGTGTTTATGGAAAACAGAAGAGAGTCAGATTCCTCAGAGTTGGGAAAGAAAATAAGAGTGAAAAATTAGAGCTTGTGCATACAGATGTATGGGGACCTGCTCAGGTATCATCTCTTGGTGGCTCTCATTAATATGTTGCTTTTATTGATGATGCAACCAGAAAACCTAGATTTATTGTATTCTAAATAAATCTAATGTATTTGATACTTTCAAAAAATGGAAAGCTTTGGTTGAAAATGAGATAGGAAAAAGGTTGAAGTGTCTTAGATCAAACAATGGAGGTGAATATTGCAGCAAAGAGTTTGATAGGTAATGTTTAGAGAATGGAATTTGCAGAGAGAAGATAGTTCCAGGAACACCATAAGAAAATGGCGTTTCAGAAAGGATGAACAGGACAATCATGGAGCGTGCAAGGTGCATGAGATTGCATGCAGGATTTCCTTTACAATTTTGGGCAGATGTTGTAGATACTATTGTTTATCTAATAAACAGAGGGCCTTCAATTTCCTTGGATGGTGGTATTCCAGAGGAGGCATGGACAGGTAAAAAGGTAAACTAATAATTTTTAAAAACTTTTGGTTGTGAAGCCTTTGTCCACATTAATAAAGAAAATAGAACAAAGCTTGAGGCAATATCAAAGAAATGTACTTTTATTGGATATGGTGTTAATGATTTTGGTTATCGCTTTTATGATTATGAAAAACAAAAAATCATTAGGAGCAGAGATGTCATATTCGATGAAAAGGTTTTGTATAAGGACTAGCTGCAGGAAAAGAGATAGGAGAAAGAAAACAGAGAATACACAATGCTTGGAGAGATGATAGAAAAAGTGATGGTGCTTGAAAACCATAATGATCAACAGCTAGAAAAACAACCACAACAGCAACAAGCACCTCAAACACTTGAAAGTGATGTTAGAAGATCTACCAGGATAAGTAGACCCCCTGAACGATACTCTCCTTCATTATATTATGTACTGTTGACTAATTCTGGTGAACCAAAATGTTATGAAGAAGAAGTGCAGGTAGAAACTAGGAAGAAGTGGGAGCAAGCCATGAAAGAAGAGATGGACTCCTTAGCACATAACCAGACTTGGGACTTAGACTTGGGACTTAGTCAGGTTGCCTGCAGGTAAAAAAACATTGCAGAATAAATGGGTTTATAAGTTGAAGGAAGAAGATGGAGGTAGAAAAAGGTATAAAGCTAGACTTGTGGTGAAAGGGTTTGTACAGAAAAAGGGTATAGATTTTGATGTGATATTTTCTCCTGTTGTTAAAACGACTTCAATCAGAACTATTTTAAGTCTACCAGCAACTGAAGATTTGCATCTTGAGCAGTTAGATGTAAAGACAACTTTTCTCCATGGTGATTTGGAGGAAGAGATATATATGCAGTAGCCACAAGGATATGAGGTAAAAGGGAAGGAGAAACTAGTATGCAGGTTGAAGAAGAGCATGCATGGATTAAAACAGGCTCCAAGGTAGTGGTATCTAAAATTTGACAGGTTTATGTCTGAACAAGGTTATACTAGATGTCACTCTAATCATTGTGTTTATCTCGAAAGGAAAAATGATGGCCGCTATTTTATATTGTTATTTTATGTAGATGACATGCTTGTTGCAGGTTATAACATGCAGGAAATAAATGTGCTCAAAAGAAAATTGGCAAACTCATTTGCAATGAAGGATTTGGGTGCTACAAAACAAATCCTTGGTATGAGAATAACTAGAGACATGAAGAATTACAAATTAACATTGTCTCAAAGTGAGTACATAGAAAAGGTGTTGAAAAGGTTTACTATGCAGAATGCAAAACCAGTTAGTATACCTTTGGCTAGCCATTTCAAATTAAGTAAGGAGGAGTGTCCCAAGACTCAGGAAGAAATGGCTCATATTTCTAAAGTTCCATATGCATCAACATTTGGAAGCTTAATGTATGCAGTGGTTTGCACAAGGCCTGATATTGCACATGTAGTGGGGGTTGTAAGCAGGTACATGAACAATCCGGGAAAAGGACATTGGATGGCGGTGAAATGGATTCTAAGGTATTTGAGAGGTACCAATAATCAAGAATTATGCTTTGGTGGTTCAAACATTGCTCTACAGGGATATGTTGATGCAGATATGGTGGGTGATAGAGATAACAGGAGGAGCACCACAAGGTATGTGTTTACTGTAGGTGGAACAACTATCAGTTGGGTCTCAAAACTGCAAAGTGTTGTTGCACTCTCAACAACAGAAGTAGAGTATGTTGCTGTTACAGAGGCTAGTAAAGAAATGATTTGGTTACAAAGGTTTTTGGATGAATTGGGTAAGAAGCAAGAGTTGGGCAGGTTATACAATGACAGCGAGAGTGCCATACATCTTGCAAATAACTCTGCATTTCATTCCAAGACTAAACATATACAACTTAAGTACCATTTCATAGGCTCAGCATTGGAATATGGACAGTTGAAGATGGAAAAGATACACACTAGCTAGAATCTTGTAGATATGTTAACAAAAGTTGTAACCAAGGAGAAACTGAAAGTTTTCTCAGTTTCAATTGGTCTTTGAGTATGATGAAGAAGATGAGAAACAACCAGGTCCAAAGTGGAGTCATTGTCCAGCAAATGAAGCAATGGTGGAGTTGCTATAATCAGTCTCCAAGTGGGAGATTGTTCGGTGTGGAGCCTGATTATCTTCTGTATTCAAAGGTATCGTCGCATTGGACCCCAGTTCAGGGGGGCGGTTGCAACCTTTGGGAGCCCCCCTGGTGGGGGGATCAGGGCAGTGCCCGCTAAGCTAAAATAGATGTAAAATTGCCTTGTAAAATGTTGTAATTTCGTAGTCAATATGGGTCGTTCATTAGGCAGAGATCTGACGATAGCTATTATGTTGAATTTAGGGTTTTTTCGCTAGAAGGCACCCCCTCACTATATATGAGGGAATTGTATTACATCTATGTAGATCTATATTCTGAGTGAGGAAGAGAGAGGAGATTGAGAGCAAAGAGGGAATTAGAACGGATCTGCTGTAGGTTGTATCTCTTCAGTTTGCTGGATAATATAAAAGGAAGGATTTGAAGTTTCTCTGTGGACGTAGCCCAAACTGGGTGAACCACATATATCTGTGTCTTTCTTGTTTTATGCCTTTTCTGTGTTTATATTTCTGCAATATATTTTATGTGTTCTGTTACTCTGTAGTATATAATTTCTAACATAAACCTTAATAATCAAAACATCAATATATGAGAATATAAGCTAGCATGCATCTAAGCTACTTATTAATCATGGAATTGAATCAACATGTAAAGGAATAGAATATTGACACCATCAAGTAGAAAACACAGAAACAGATCTATATTATTAGATAGAAGAAGAATTATTACAACCATCTTGGTTGGATCAATCCTCCTTTAGTCCTTAAACTCCTCACTCTCTCTCTTTCTCTCAACTTCTTGGAAGCATAACAATACCAAATCTCTTGCAAAGTTTTGACAACCATTCGACCTCCTTCATAATGACCAAGCCTCCAATATATAGATGTTGAGAGGCTCATCCTTGCCAATTCTTTCATGAGTTCCATTGAGGCAAAATCTTGGATGTTGCCTCGCTTTATTTCTCTTTCCCTTCTCATGAGACTCCATTAGGAATAGAAATATCCTTAGTTAGGCTGGAGGCAGATGTTTCCTACTTTTCGAGCTGACAGTTGAGTGAAAAGCGGAGTGTTAGTCAGTCAGTTCACTCTTTGACCTTCGAAATCTCACAAATATCTAGTAACATTGCCCTTTAGGAAAAAAAAAAAGCATTAACCTAGGGATTAACTCTTTTGGCTGAGAGATGGAAATCATTATAAATCTCCTTGTATTTTTCTGGGGTGTGTTACCCTGGAAAATATGTATATGATTTAGGTCTTGTCTTCAACCAATATGTCTTTCTCCTCTTAGATGTTGAGGAGGCCATTTTCTTGTATAACAGACTTAGTTACATGGAATTTCAACTAAAGAGCTAATAAATTCGACTAGTTGAATGGCCTTCCATCATTCACCAACTTGTCCAACACAACCACCCAACCTTTAGGAAAGGTCTCCATTCTCTCTTGATCGTATAATCGGCATGCAAAGATAATCAAGAACTGGTAGGCCTTCCTGAGATACTTTGTCTTGTAAAAATGATTGGGTGTCGTTATGAACTTTGACGACTCCTTCATCCAATTCTTGAAAATATCTCTAGTGTTCACAAAGCTATGGGTGGCATAAAAAAGTGTGTCCATGTGGTTCACCGGCTAAGGTAAATGATACATTTGCTAATAGTTTTGTGCCTTGAAGGTGGCAAGCTCTATCCCACTGGCACTGCTCAATATCATAGTATCTGGATCTCTGTGTGAGACAATCTAGTGATTGGTGTCTACACATGGGAAGGTGGGGTACCTGCATGCAACCTTGTATAATCCTTATTGTTGGATATTGATATAAGCTTGTCGATCCTCTAAGTCTTCCCTTAAGTCCTTTGCAAAGGTATCCTTGATTTTCTTCCATGTCAACTTCATTCCCTTCTCGATGAATAGTTAAGTGTCTGCATAAATTTGAAAATTCACTGACACCTTCTCAAATGCTTACCCAGTGCTACTCTTGATAGTATCCTTTGATGCAACTCTCTTGGAGGCCATGTTAATTGAAACTACTAGAGAGTCGCTCAACAACTATTGTAGATGGAGACATAGAGGACACTCATGGCATGCAAATGTTAGCTTGAAACCAAAATAAACTTCAATAACATACTGAGAAACAAATCGGGCTAAAGCTAGGAGGGATTGCATAATTCTAGCTCATGGAGGTGACTAGATGCCGACTAGAACTACGCATTGCATAGGTCCAACAGTTAATGGGCAGATATTTCTTATTGGAACTATGCAATGTGCAGTTCAGTCTGGGCACAAGCCAGGAGAGACTCTGCATTGCACAGTCTTAGAGGCTAAGGCTTGAGGCTGGCTCTTGGAACTATGTAGTGCACAGTTGGAGCTAGGCCTAGGTAGCCTCTGCACAATTCTAAAATCCAAGGTCGAGGCCTTGATCTCCAAAATTGTGCAGTGCATGCCAGAAAAGTGAGAATTGGGAAAAAGAAGCCTAGATCTACCTAGGGGGAGTGAGAAATCGAATAGATCTGAAGGATAGTGAGATGCTAAGTGAAAATCCAAGTGAATGATGATGCATATGAGTGAAACAAGTGCAAGAATTAATCAAACTGAAGGAAAACAAAGCATGGTGAGAGAGTCGTCGTAAAGATGAACATTGGTGGAAAAATTGGGTGATGCATGCAACGCTTGGGAAAGTCAATTCTAAACTTAAAACAACACTTCTACAAACTAAAACAAGTTAAAATTCTAGTGGTCATTCAAAAATACGATTGAAACAACACTCTCACAAGCTAAATAAATAAAAGTGACAAATATAGCAGCAAAATACTAGAAAAGCAAGACTTACTCGGAAAACAATGACAATCGCATTGAAGGTTCCTTGATGTCCTCAACAATGCCAAAGCTCCAATATAGAATGTGAAAATAATATTTGGGAGCATCAATTAAATATATTTTGCCGATTTTGGATTTATGAGGTGAAGGCCCAAAATCAACGAAAAAGTGACACTTGGCGACAGTTTCCAAAATAAAGCAAGCGTCTCCTCTATGCTCCTAAAAATAGATCCCTATTTTCTAGGGATGCTTTTTTCTTTTTCCTTTTTTTGGTAAGATACTGCCATGCATTTCCTAGAGAGATTGCGCTGTTTTGGGAAGGACTGGGCAACTCAATGGCTCATGCACCGAACAACTTCTGAGGAAGAAGTTTCTGCGAATTTATAGACTAAGTGGATTTGGGTTACCTCTAATGCTCTGCATAGTTTCCCAATTGAAGGTTGGATGTTAACTGGCTCTACACAATTTTGGAGCTAAAGGCTCACTGTCAGCTTGGACTGTGCAATTTCTGAGAGCAAGGCTGGTTGCCCTAAAGGATTGCACAGTTCACTAAGGCAAGCCTGGAATCGGGTGAAAACTGAGTCAAGAGATCAGCTTGTGGGTTAGACTGTAAACCAAGTGAGAAAAAACAAGCCAAAATACAAAATATGAAGCTCAATTAAAGCACAAGTACTTGGGTCAGTGTGAGATGAGCTGCTATGCTTTAGGAGGGAGGCTCCAAAACGAAGCATAGGAAAAATTTTGGAGGATCATTGTAGCTTCTACAACACTATGATATCTCCCAAAAAGATATGAAGGCTCTAATGAAAGTTTGGAAAAAGATGGAGACCCTTGAAATACATATCTTTAGGAGATGTGTCAACATATATGTAGGATTTTGATGCCTACATGAAGATGTCATGATAATACACCATCACAAAGATAATTATGATTTAAGTATTCATTATTTATAAACTAGTATTTGGATGGGCTTATGCAGGGCTACCAAAGGAAAGAACTATGAATGTCTTCCATGAAGAACCTTGTATAAGGATGCAAGAACCTTCTGAAAAGAAATCCCGATGAAGGTAGCATAACATGAAGCAATGCGAGATGAAGACTTTCCGATGAAAAGAATGATGACATGACTAATGGATGATATTGATGGATGGTTTGTTCCCTATAAAGAAGTCCAAAAATATGAATAATCCACAATAAAGAAGAAATTCATGACATCAAATAAAGGAGTCCTTCAAGCAATTGGTTGTCCCATCACCACCACCTGAGAAGTTGCTGAAGGTCCCTATTTTGAGAGGGAGCCTGGAAAGTTTCTTAATTAGAAGAAACTTGGAAATTCCTAAGCCAAGATGGAGCTTAGGTACATTCCTTGTGTAGGAATGAGTAAATTCCTTTAATGGAATAGATATGTCCTCCCTAACTGAGAGGGATAGATAGACGCATCATTCTGGTCTTCACTTGGGAAGACAGAATGAGAGGATTGGGTAATCATTTGGAATTTGATACCCTTTGAGGATGAGATAGGGAATCCGAGAAAGAGTAGTCTGCATATTTCTGTGGTGTGGTTTTTGAGGTTCATAATTCAAATATTCCATAGTTTTCATTTTGTGTTGCCTATGTTTCGAGTCTAGAACAAGACTCATCCTCAGGACTGATTTACAAAGAAGAGAAACGCTAGTTATAAATATGTTCAAAGAATTGTAAAGTAAAGCTGACCAATTCAATATTGTTTATTTTATTTTATTCTGATTATTTATTATTATCTTCTTCATAAATTATTTTATAAATTTCTCTATTATTTATTTTGTTATAATAATGATTTGTTAACATATTAATATGTTTATGTTGGCATTATGGCTAAAGTGTTGTCCTTGATGGCAACTCTTACAGGTGATGGATCACTGTACATCCGTTCAGTAGCAGAGATTGATGATTAGCTCACAATAATGAAGGAAATAAGAAGTACGCAGATACATAGTACAAAAGGCGCGGACCCGCAGGAATATCATAGATAAAGTGCGTACATACCCGCAGGTACACCATGTAAAAGGTGCGGACCCCAGTTCACGCACTTTCATGCAGTGAAAAAGTATTCTCACGTGGGAATCCAATGGTGGACCATAGTATTTAGCCCGACGTATTTGATCCTATGGTTTGGTCAGTGGTATTGTTTTATATTATTATTATTATTATTGAGCCCCATGTTTTTGGGCCCCTTGTATTGGTTATCTATGGTATTGACTCATGGTTTTAGCAAGAGATTGCCTATATAAAGCAAAGGAGATCATTTGGCTAGACACTTGTGAAATTAGAAGATCTTAAGAGAAGCTAGATCTGAAATTCTTGTAATCGGTTTGTGAGAGAGAGTTGAATCAATATCAAGGAGAAACATGAGAATTACAAGTCGGATCTACTAATGGGTTGATATCTCCTCGGCGCATGATCAGATCTGTAGATCTGATAGTCTGGGTTATCCTTGAAGTCTGAAAATTGTCTATACCCGCTGGACCGCAAGTGCAGTGAAAGAAAAGTGCGGAGATACGCAGGCACAGAAGCGTTGCAGGTGCGCAGATACGCAGGCGCAGAAGCGCTGCAGGTGCGCGGGTTCGCAGGCCCAGAATTGCAGAAGATGCGGAGGGGTGCAGACATTTCATTGGACACAGAGCGGAGGTGCGCAGGAAGTCTGTGAGACACAATGCGTGGATGCGCAGGAAAGCAGTTGGAAACAATGCAGATGTACGCAGGTGTTCTATGTGAAGCTGCGGACTTTTCATGAAATCTATTTAGCTGCCCCTGTTTATTATTGTTGTGTTCTGGGTTTTGAAGTGATGTCTGGTATTATGTTCTGATAACAGCAGTGATTGATTGAATGATTATGATTAGCCTCAGTATTGATAGATGAATGGATCGGGTTCATAATGAATTATCCTTATATGATCTGGTGGACTAGATTTGGTTGATAACTCTCATTGTATATGTATTGATCTGGTGATTGGGTGATTCAGAAGGTTGTTTGATTATGAGCTTCAATGTTGTTGTTGGGTCCAATATGAAAATTGGATGAAATGTGGCCTTTCAGATTATGTGTTGTGCTTCAGTGTATCCAGTCTAAAAATTGATGAAACGTGGTACCTGGAGGAGAGAATATTGTAGGTCAGCACCTACGTACTAGTATCTAAGCTAGTACAAGAGCTAAAGGAAATCTTTGGAGCATTATAGCAGGTAGCAACCTGCATACTAGTAAATGGATCGGCTAGTACAAGAGCAAAGGGGGTTGTAGCTCCCGTACTGGTATAAGACTGCACCAGTACAAAATATTGTAAAAGGATTTTCTTATTAAGAAGAAGATTGAGATGACTTGTAGCAGGTGGTTTTCTCCAGCATTGGGTTTCCACCTTATATCATGGTGTTCATGTGTGTGCCTTATGTGTGATGATCTACTCTATGTTACTGCATCTGTTAACTGATAATATGGTTGATAATGTTCTAATGCACTCATTGAAGATCAATTAACTTAATCATAAGAAGTTGTGGAAGTAGAATATATGAATCAGAGTTTGGAAATGAAAAAGTTTTATTGACTTGATAATACTGATTCACCCCCCCCTCTCAGTATTATTTCCAATAGTTTAATGATTATAATAATTGTTATTTATATTCATACCTTATGCTTTTTTGTAAGATTAGTTTCTTTAATTTTCATTTTTATTATATTCTAATTAAATTACAATAGTTTGTTTAACTATGGTCAAAGTGTTAAATCATTACTATAAGACTTATAGGTTTTAGATTTATTTTTGTTTATGTTAATGGTTAGTTTATAAGGTAATAAATGAGTCCTCATATTGTTTTATATAAAGATAATTTATTGAATGTTTTATATAAATTCAATTTATAGAAATTATATTCTAATTAAATTTCATTAGTTTGTTTAATTATATGTAAGGTGTTAAGATATAAATTTACTTTATTAAAATTAAATTATATTGAAATTTAATATTAGGTGAAGTGTTTAAAATAAAGTCAATCTATATTGTTTAATATATAGTTGATTTATTGAAATTTAATTATATTCTAATTAAATTACAATGGTTTATTCAATTATGGGCAAAGTGTTAAATTATTGCTATAATGTTTATAGGTCTTAGATTTATTTCTGATTATGTTATTGGCTAGCCCTAAGGTATTTATTAAAATGAATCCTAATATTGTTTAAAATAGAATTGATTTATTGAAGTGAGATTTTAGTATACATTGTGTTTTTTGTTTTAATTTATTTATACTAATTAATTTTTAATTTTAATGTTATGATTGTAGGGAAGTGTTAATATATTATTATACTAATATATTGGTTTCTTTTTATGCACTTGGCTTATTGCTAATGTGTTCTACATTGTATTTTAATTATACCTCATATTGTTGCTATATTATAAGTGAGTTATTTTCCTTACTTAATGTTTGATATTATATTTTATTTTATTAAGGTTATGAGAGGGGAAACATGTTTCTCCTACGCTAGGGTCAAAGAAGGGAGGTTCAATTAAACTCCAAGGTGGGGTATGAGAAGATGAAAAAGAAAACTGAGAGGAGAGGGGATTGAAACTGAGGTTAAGGGTGAAGAGGACGGGAGTGACGAAAAATGGTAAGGTCAATGTGAACGGGGGAGCATTCTATTCAATGGGGTTGAGAAGGGAAATCCAGTTTCTGCTAACTTCCAAGCCTTCATCCCTATTGAGGCTATGCAAATGTTTAATGATTTCAAGTGGCTCTCAAACTTTGCGCTTAAAATGATGTTTTTCGTTGGCAATGACCTTTGTGTCTTCGAGGCAGATGTGGTGGTTTTTCTTAGTCTTACCTACATGCTCAGCTAAAGTTGAAGAATGAGTTCTCTCATTTCGGATGTCTGCACCATGCTCTTTAAGCCTTATCTTGATTGACCTACCTGTTTCTCCAATATAGCATTCCTTGCAAGAGCAATTGATCATGTACACACCTTTCTGCTGGAGGTGTTCCGGGCTGTCTTTGACTGATTTCATTCTTTGTTTAATGGTCATCATGGGTTTGAATGAATTTTTGATATCTTTCTTCATGATAAATTTAGCTAGCTTGTCAGTGACTCCTCGAATATATGGAAGGTAGGCATTAGCAGTTTGAGGGTTATTAGATTTATCTTTTTTGTTTCCGGATCTGGCTTTTTAGATGGCTTTGAAGATGTCTTTATTATTGTATCCTAAGCTAGTAAATATTTTCCTTAAGTAAGTAATCTCTTCTTCAGTGTGTATCTCATTTGATATCCTACAAGCTCTAGTAAAGAGGGTTTGAAGGACACCCATATTTTGAGCTGGATGGTGATGTGAATTAGCATGAAGGTAGTTATCAGTATGAGCCTTTTTCTAAACACTTTGTGTCCTAGGGAACCATCCTTATTTCTTATGAGGAGGATATCAAGGAATGAGATGCAATCATTCTCCTCAACCTCCATTATAAACTTGATGTCATCTAACATGCTATTGAGATGGTTTAAAAAGTTTTTAAGCTCCTCATCCCCATGAGGCCAATCTACACTAGTGTTGTCCAAAAACCTTATCCAAAACTTAGGTTTAATGGGAAGGTATCAAGAGCCTTATTTTCAAATTTTTCCATAAAGAGATTGGCTACAATAGGAGAAAGAGGTGATCCCATAGCCACTCTTAAGGTTTGCTCAAATATTTCCCCCTGGAAGGTGAAGAAAGTGGAACGGAGACAAATTTCAGCTAACTTTGCAGTTTGGGGGTCTTCTACTTCTTTTACAACTTGGATAGCTTCATCTAAGGGAATCTTGGTGAAGAGTTGGACCACATCAAAGCTAACAATTTTATCACCTGGATCAAGTTTAGCATTTTTTATGAACTCAACATATTGGTTGGAGTCTTTGATGTAAGAGCTGGTTTTACCCACTATAGGTGCTAGAGTGCTGGCGACATACTTTGCTAATTCATAAGTTGGTGCTCCGATAGTATTGACTATAGGTCTGAGGGGGACATCAGTTTTATGTATTTTGGGGGCTCCATAAATACGAGGGGTAATTTCACTGTTAGGGGTGAGGCACTTTTTCAGTTTCTCATCTAGGTTGGCCTCTTTGATGGCTTTCTTGACAAGTCTTGTAATTTTTGAGATGGGGTTTTTCTCAAGATTTTTGTAACTGCCGTTGTTATACATGTGGTGTTATGAAACCATCTCACAAAAAGATAGAAAAGAGGGATAAATGCCTTAGAAATAAGCCTCTTCGAGGGGGAAACCTCCTTTACATTACAAAAATGAACAATTCTTCGATGATACAAATGACAATACCTCCTTTCTATATATAGGAGTCTAAGGGGTCATATTATAATTAGAGCTGACATAACAATAATAATCTAAGGGAACAATAATAACAATAGTGGGCTTCTATGGGGTATAGTAATAACAATATCGGGACTACATGGGCACAAAAATATAATAAGGGGGTGGTACTAATAACAATAAGGGGTTACATTAGTAGTATAGGGACCTAACATGCCCCTCTCCTTCAAAAAGTGTCATCCTCAATGCTTGAGTAGTTCTTGATGCTTCTATATAAATTATTGTCCTCCCATGTGGAATCTTCAGGGTAAGTTCTTCCACTTGATGAGATATTTTGAAATTGATCTATTTTGTAGCTGTCGATTTCTCGGTTTTGTGACTGCTTTAGGATCCAATATGATTTTTCCTTGCTTGTCAAGTTCTCACAACACTATTTGAACTGGGATCCTCTGCAACTTTTGAATGAGTTCCCACTCTTTTGGGCATATGGATATCTGTAAGGCCTGATGTTTGGAGGAACACTTCCTGGAATCAAATGAATAGCATGATCATGATCACGAATAGGTGGGAGGCATTTGGGAGTCTCAAATACCTTGGAATGATTGTCCAAAACGTTTTGGAGATTCAGAGAAATACATGATTTCGATGTGGGATCCTCTAGTGGACATAATTGTGCAATTACGCCCTATTGTTCTTTATTTAGAAGCTTTGTCATGCTGTTAGAGTTGATTATCTTTCCCGGTTTCCCTTCGATACCCCTCAATTCAACTTCCTTTCTTTCCTAAAAAAATTTCAAGAAAAGTTCTTGAAATTTTTTTGAATTATTGATCGGAGAGTCCACAGTTTTTGTATTTTTGTATCTCTGAAATCCATATTCTTGAAAATTAAAAGCTATCGTACCCAAAGATTGTAGCCATTGGACTCCTAGTAAAACATCAGCACCACCCATTGGAATGGAAAGAATTAGGCTATTCAATACATATTCTCCCATGGATAACTTGATATTATGGCACTTTCTAGAGCAATTTATGGTTCCTCCACTTGCAACCATCACTTGACACTCCGGTGCTAGATATAGGAAGAAATGCAATTCCTTGGCTATCTTACAATGAATAAAATTATGGGCACTTCCCCAATCCATCAACACTATTACCTTTTTCTTGTTGATATGTCCTTCTATCTTGATAGTTTGAGGAGTGGTAATTTCTTCCAATGCATTACAAGATATGGGCGGATTCATTTCTTGATGTTGGATGTGATCTTTCACTTCTTGAACATTTTTCTTCTTGATATGTCCTTCTATATTGATAGTTTGAGGAGTGGTAATTTTGGCCAATGCATTACAAGATATGGTTGGATTCATTTCTTCTTTCTCGATGTGACCTTTCACTTCTTGAACCTTTTTCTTCGTGATATGTCCTTCTATCTTGAGAGTTTAAGGAATGGTAATTCTTTCCAATGCTTTACAAGATATGGTTGAATTCATTTCTTCTTTCTCTAGGTTGGGTTCCAAGTGTATATCCTCTTCTTTTGATGTTTCTTGATCCTTTTCTTCCTCCTCTTCATAATCTATGTAAAATAATTTCTTCTCGGCACACTTATGACCTTTAGTGTATTTGTTATCACAATTGTAACAAAGCCCTTTTTCTCCTTTTTCTTCCAATTGTTGTGGTGTAAACCTTGTAGGTCATGGAAGGATAGGAGAAAAAAAACCTCCATAATTATAATTGTGAGTGGTGGGATTCCTTGTTTCCATAATTTTTCTTTCAATTTTTCTTGCCCACCTGAATGCCTTCTCCAATGAATCGGGTTCCAAAAGACGAACTTCATGTTGAATGTTATCCTTTAAAGTCCCTACGAAGACATCAATCCTTTGCTTCTCTAGAATATCATTTACCTTTATATTCAATTTTTGGAAGTTCTCAATGTGCTCTGCCATTGAACACTTTTTTTTGAGATTTATTAGTTGGCTAAAGAAGGTGTTTCTCTTTGTATCCTCATAATGTGCTATCATTTCCTCCATGAAAATTGACCACGTAACAAGTGGTTTACAAGAACAAAGCCCTTTATACCATAAAAATTGATCCAATTCTAAATATGAAGATGCAATACATACCTTTTGTAACAGTTTCACCTCATGTAGATCAAAATATTGCTCCATCTGTAGTATCCAATTTACGAGATCCTTGCCGTCAGACTTCCTCATATCGCCTTTTCTTGATTTTAGGAGCTTGATCTTGAAACAACTGTAACTCTGTAATTTCATATCTTCTAGTTCTGAAAGCATGCCCTGCAGTATCCCTCTGCGTCCTATTTCCAATGCCACTGGTCTTATTGAAATTGGATTCTCCAAGAAAGAGTTATGCACAATCTCCCTAGATGACCTGATTATATACCTTTTCAGAAGAGTGAAATTATATGAAGTGCCATGTGTCACTATTTCAACCTTCGGATATAAAAATGATACAAAGAAAACTAGAGTCTGGCCTATTTTTGTAACTTCTGATGAAATTTCAATCTGATGCTTAGAGAGACAATTATGACAATTTTCCCCAAGTTGCCTGTTTGGGATGTAATTCGGGAGCCTACAAAAACACTACATTTCTTGGAATGTATCTCTGAAAATATAGCCAAACAAGATCTGAAATTCAGGTCTACACTTCCTCACAATTTCGGTTCAAATGGGTTTTAATTTCAGAGTCTGAACCTGCGTAGAAAACAAATTATAATGAAACTTCCACGATGACCTGTTTGAGATGAACTTCTGGAGCTTGCAAAAACCATAAATTCCTTAGATCATATCTCCGAAAATATATCAAGACAAGATATGAAATTTAGACCCAAGTTTCAGACTGATTTCTTTTCAAATGGGTTTTTGTTTTAGCTTCTGAAACACCGTAGCAAAAACATTATAGCTAAAATGGCACGATGACCTGTTTGGAGCAGTGAAACCCTAGAATCCAAAGCTCTGATACCAAATGTTATGAAACCAGCTAACAAAAAGATATAAAAGAGAGATAAACACCTTATAAATAATCCTTTTCGAGGGGGCAACCTCCTTTACATTACACAAATGAATAGTTCTTCGATGATACAAATGACAAGACCTCCTTTATATATATAGGAGTCGAAGGGGTCATAATATAATCAGAGATGACATAACAATAATAATCTAAGGGAACAATAATAAAAATAGTGGGCTTCTATGAGGCACAATAATAACAATATGGGGACTACATGGGCACAACAATATAATAAGGGGGTTGTACTAATAACAGTAACGGGTTACACTAGTAGCATAAGGACCTAACAGGTGGTCTTTCATTTTGTTATGTATTCCACATGATCAATTACCACCATGAGGCCTCCCTTGTCGGCCTTTAGAATGACAATATCATTATTATCTCTTAGACTTTTTAAGGCTTTAAGTTGCTCATGGTTTAGATTACTCTTAGGAGGTCTAGCTCTCCTTAGTATGACAGCACACTCTTATCTAACTAGTTCTTTATCTTCATCGTTGAGGGTTCTTATTCCATCTTCAAGACTGCATATAATTTCTTCATTAGGGATTCTATTGGGGGCTAGGGAAAAATTGAGTCCCTTGTTGAGGACCTCAACTTCTTCATTTTTCAATTCATAAGACGAAATATTTATGACTTTTTTATTGTTAATAGAATTGTGGGTTTTCATTGTTTTATTGTCTATATTTTCTTCTACGTTGTTTTTCATAGTATTTGGTTTTATTATGTTATTATCTACTTTATTATTTATTTTATTATATCCCATTTTATTTATTTCATTAGTGTTTACATAGTTATCTATTTTATTATCTAAGTCCATGGTTATATTTCCTAATTTATTATTGCTCTTACCTAGTCTAGAATCTGTGTTAATTTCATTTGAACTTACTACATTATGAATTTCATTTTCTTTCGTTTTGCCTCTTTTTTATTATTAATTTCGCTATTCAAAACCGCGTACCTGTTGGAGTCATTCAACGTTATGTTTGACCCTGGATCACTTTCGTTCTCGCTGGTGTTGGACCCTGCATTCTGGCTGAGCATCGTCTTTTATCTAGGCCTCAGAGACGGATTATCCTCGTTCTGGGACATAGAATCTGTGTTGTCTGATATACCCGTATTGTTTGACAGCGGTATTGGAGATAATGAAGAAAGCTAAATCTAGAAAGCTGTTATAGTGATGATAGGATTGAGATTCTAACTTTAGATCTCAGATCCTAATATTTAGAGAGTGGTTCAAACCACTTCATTGTGTGAAAGCCTATATGTATTAGGTTGTTCTCCACATACCATGAATTGCATGAGTGTGTGTACACTCTCCAAGTATTTCACCTAGAGAGCCATTTAATTAATAGAACATCGGATTTTAAGTTGGTATCAGAGTTGCAGGAAGGAGAGGCCTATATGCTGTTGAGGGATGATACATTGTCGCCAGGAAGCTGAAGAGTAATTGCGACAATACTATTGGTTCCTTCACGCACATTTCATTTTTTGCATCTTCGTAGGATTATGATGTATCTATTTGAAGTTCGTCGCAGGAATCTCGTGTACATTTGCGACTAGTCGCAGATCAGAGAAACAAATCTGCGACGATCGCCTGGGAGCTGCGGGAAAACAGTGGCTACATTTTTTTTTTTTTTTCTGGTTGCGTGGTGGCTCCCTGTCTGCCTAAGGGAGAAGCATGGATATAAAGGAGCGAAAGAGCTGGTGAACCGAGCATTCCTGTGTGAAAGCCGAGGGCGTGGCTGAGAAAGTTGTGTTGCTTCGTTGACCAGCCCATAGGAGCTGGATCTACTGGTGTGCTACGAGGCGGTCAGATCTGCTATTTTTTGTTGTTGGTCAATCTCGTCGAGCAAAACAGATCTATTTATTATATGCCAGTGTTTGTTAAAAATCTACTACTGCTCACATGCATCAGATCTAGCGCATTGGAGGCGTGGTTTGTAGTGTGAGAGGACTGTTTTTTCTTTGAAGGCTGCGTGTGCCTGATCGCTGGTGAAGTGCTTTAATTAAAAAAAAATTATGTGTTTTTTTCTGTTAATTGGAATTGGGGATCTGCACAACCTATTCACCGTGCTATGCGTTGTGATCTTTGCCTTACAATCAAAGCAATCTCTTTGATCTGAAAAATAAATTGGGATCTAAAAACCAATTGGAAATATGTGCATCAGAATTAGATATTGATAGTGTTTCTAGCTTGTAAGAGGTTGTTTAGTTGCTCGTCGCCAGAGCCAAGGGCACTAAAAATTGCATGGCACAGAAGCCAGAGTCTATAAGGTTCTACAATTGAAGAGCTACCAAAGGGAGAAGTTTCCCGCCTGCGAGGTAATGGGGTTGTTGGAGCTCGAGGACCGTGTGGAGTTGAAAAGAAATCTCAAAGAGAGATAAGCTGGACTATCTTCAATATGGCTGCACTTTTAGACATATTTGATCCTGATGATATTTTTTTCATGAGACTTGGTGGTTTTATTAATGACCATGCTTATCAAGAGGTTCTATATGTTATGAAACAACATGAGACTGAAAACTCACGAGTTGTTTTTCAGGAAGAGTGTGAAGAAGAACAAATGATTGAAGATCAATGGGATGACTCAGATGAAGCTGATTACAAAGATGTGGTAGAAGTAAAGAAAACTGATGAGAATTTAAATTGTAATGATCCCATACTTGATTGTGAAACTGAAGATGCAATGATGGGTGATGAATGTGTGCCTGTAACTGAAATCTATGACGATGAAAACACATCCATTATTGTAGAATCTGAAAGTCTTCCTGATGCAGAAATCAAGTTTGATGAGATTTATATACCTCATGATGAATGGATCGATTTGATGATTGAAGAACATCTTATTGATAAATTACTGTTTGGTGAGAAGGAAGGCCTATCCTCACATACAGATCAAATGCAGAACATGCCTGCAACAACAGAACTGGGTGAAGGCATAATTGTGACAGCAGAAAGGGATAAAGTAGGGAGAGATGGTGAAATGAAAGCTCTCCTGAAGGAGCAAGAGGATGAAAGTAAATGTGGTCTTCTTTATAAATCTGACATTGTTTTCTGTGCAGATATTGGGAGGCAAGAAACA
Organism: Pinus tabuliformis; assembly: GCA_031772625.1. Lineage (NCBI taxonomy): Eukaryota > Viridiplantae > Streptophyta > Pinopsida > Pinales > Pinaceae > Pinus > Pinus tabuliformis. The sequence continues at coordinate 21,475,415 of CM062813.1, forward strand.
ACAACAAATTTTGAATAAGAACTGAAGTTTCTTGAAGCATGGCTGAAAACACCATGTCTTTATGAAGTTAACAAAGAAGTTGCACACATCATCACTGACATTTAGTTGATTGACACCGAAAATAGTGATAAGGAAAATTATCCTATCCATCCTGTCGTAATTTTGAGAAGGACGAGAACAAGAATTCAAGTGTTCCATCACAGGGGAAGAACTGAGGTGAAGATACCTCATTATCTCATGGCGAGGAAAGTGAAGATGAAGCTTCGACTCAAGATGAACAAGCATGGACTCTCAAGCGAGAAGACAAAAATGAAAACTCTGTTGCCAAGCTTTTTCATGTGTTTAATTGTAAGCCTAGTAGAGACTAGACCAGCAGGCATGTGTTATTGTTTAGTACCCTTTCTCCATTAAGGGGGAGCGTTGGAGATAATGTAGAAAGCTAAATCTAGAAAGCTGTTATAGTGATGATATGATTGAGATTATAACTTTAGATCTCAGATCCTAATATTCAGAGAGTGGTTCAAACCACCTAATTGTGTGAAAGCCTATATGTATTAGGCTATTCTCCACATAGAAACATAGTGTGAATTGCATGAGTGTGTGTATACTCTCCAGGTATTTCACCTGGAGAGCCATTTAATTAATAGAACAACGATTTTTAAGCAGTGGCATGCTGTTCTAGTCTGCTATAGGGCTGCATGGTATCGGTTTTTTTCCATGCTTCGAATTGGGTAGTGTATTTGCTTCGTTATGGCTAGTAGAATTTGCATTAAATAGTGCGCTCCTATTCCAGTTCTTTGAATTGGGTATCAGATTTACCTCATTTTGGATTGCATTAATGGGTATTGGATTTACCTCATTTTGGATGCTGGTTGAGTTAAACAGCGTACTCTTATTCCGGTTCTCTGCTATAGAACTGTGTAGCACTGATTCCATTCCATGTGCAAACTTCCTCTCAGAATCTACATGATTTAAATTCCTGTGTGTGTGCTACCTCATGACAAATTCACGTTCATTGTTGCAGCTTTCTTCCAGGTTTTGTAGTTTCTTATTGTGTCGTATCTGAGCTGAGTGTCCCTCCTTGACAGCCTTAAGTGCTGCAGAGGCATCGATGACTGGCCATAGGTCTCTGCGGATGCTTCTTGCTAGTTTTAAGTGAGTTCTGAATACTATTGAAGATAGCTGAGCTAAAGAAAATTTGATCTTGCATATTTCCAGGCAGATTAATGTTTTACTGAGCCGTTCAAACGCCTTATGGTTTTGCTGATTATCTAATATTTGTTTAATGCAGGCAAAAAATGGAGTTAGATTGGAATCATGACATTGCTTAAGGAAGGCTAGATAGGATTCCCTTATTTGTATTTTATCCCTTGTCTTTTCGAGATCACGGACCTCTTTCCAGGTTTCCCCTCCATACAGGGTAACAATGATGGTTTGCAAATTTCTGTGGTGTGGTTTTTCAGGTTCAGAATTCATATATTCCACAGTCTTCATTTTAATTGGAATATATTTAGTTTTAATAAAGTAACGTTATATCTTAACACCTTACATATAATTAGCAAACTAATTAAATTTAATTAGAATATAATTTCAACAAATTGAATTTATATAAAACACTTCAATAAATTGTCTTTATATAAAACAATATGAGGACTCATTTATTACCTTAGAAACTAACCATTAACATAAACAAAAATAAATCTAAAACCTGTAGGTGTTATAGTAATAATTTAACACTTTGACCATAGTTAAACAAACTATTGTAATTTAATTAGAATATAATAAAAATGAAAATTAAAGAAATTAATATTACAAAAAAGCATAAGGTATGAATATAAATAACATAATTATTATAACCATTAAATATATTAATATGTTAACAAATCATTATTATAACAAAATAAATAATAGAGAAATTTATAAAATAATTTATAAAGAAGATAATAATAAATAATCAAAATAAAATAAAATAAACAATATTGAACTAGTCGGCTTTACTTTACAACTCCTTGAACATATTTATAACTAGTGTTTCTCTTCTTTTTAAATCAGTCCTAAGGATGAGTCTTGTTCTAGACTTGAAACGTAGACAACACAAAATGAAGACTGTGGAATATTCGAATTCTGAACCTCAAAAAGAGTAGTCGTGGAGGACCGATGTTCTTTGAGGGTTGGGGTGTCCAAGGTAAGAATAGTCCTCATGCAACACACCCTGAGTACATGGGGAGGATATGTTTAGGGAGAGACAATGATGAGAGTGTCTATAAATCATTGGTCTTGTCAGCATTGAGCTCAAATATTGTGGTGAGATATAGTTGTTATTCAAGGCCTTGCTATGTAGCAATGTTGGTTTGTATGATGCTAAACAAATGGGTTTCCAATCTGATTCTTCTTATGAGAAATTATTCATATTGAGAATGACCAAGTACCATTATGAATACCTCCCTAGTTAAGACAGAGTGTTGAAAATTGTAACTAGGTTCAGTCTTCATAATGACATGTAATTGTGATTTTGATTTTATGTAAAGAGATGTAAAGAAGAAAAATAAAATTATTGCATTGCTTACATCAAGGGTTTCATGAGTAAGAGATTTTTTTTGAGTCAAGTTCTTCATTGAGAACCTTTAGGAATTTTTTCATCTAGCCATAAAAGAATAAAAGAGTCATTGCCATGTAATAAATTTATGTTACACATTGTAAAGAGTCACACTTGTCTATGTAAAGTATTCCTCCAAGACCTTGTCACTAACCCTCTTCAAGTCGGCCTACAACGAATGGAGAAACTTAGAAGATCATGTTAGCTCTCCCTCAAGTGATCATGTCAGCCTAAAGGAAATGAGACAATGTGTATATATAGCCACACTCATCCTCACTTGAAGGAAATAAATTCAGTGAAGAAGAGCCTACAAGCATAAGTGTGAAGAAAGGACTAGAAGAGAAGAGCGAAGAACTAAGAAAAGATAGTGAAGGAAGAGATTCTTCTGAGGTTTCTAATTTGGGGTTATATACTCTCCCACATGCGAAGGAGGCAGGTCAGAATGCATAGAGAGAAGGTCGAACAATTTGTTGTTGCATTAAGGTGACCTTGTTTGGGTATAGGATCTCACAAGAAGAAGTCGAGGAGAAATGGGTCTCTCTCTTGAAGAGACTAATCAAGGAGCATAGATTATTATAGGGTTTTTGAAATAAGGTTAACCTAAGAGACCAAGTCTCTCTATGGAAGCCGAGAAGAGCAGTTTGGAAGAGTAGAGATAAAAATTCTATAAAAGAAACTGAGGATATCAATTCGAGTTCTAGAAGAAGTCGCGAAAAGGAAGAGGTAGAGCATCAAGGCTACTGACAAGAGCCTTGGGGTGATACTAGAGTCAAGGGTCTTGGTATTACTCAATTGAAGATCTATAAGAATAATTTCTGATTGGGTTTTCCTCTCAAAGAGTGAGAGGTTTTGGCCTTGGCTGATAATCCTACACATTGTGTGTCTTGTCTTCTATTGTTTATTTGGTAATTGTCTTGATGAAAAGAACACATTAATAATATAAATAAGAGAAAATCATAATCTAAGAAGTAAAAGTATATCACAAGCAATTATCAAGAAGATAAATCTCCTAATCATCCATGACCTATATTTCTCAACAAAAATTCCCTTGTGATATTTTTTCATGCCATGAGAAGACATATAATAAATTGAATCACCAAAAAAAAAAAATTAATGCTATCTAGAGAAGCTTTCCCATATGTCTTAACCACTAGAAACTTTTAGAATGAGTGCAATGGAAGATATGTGATCATAAAATAAACAAAGAGCAAGGGATCAATTAAAAAGTTCCAATCCTATAATTCATTTTAAGTACTAAAGAGTTATATAGATTGGTTACAACCATCAATCACTTTAACTGACAATCAAATATAAAGAGACAAACAAGATGCAAAATGCTTGGGTATCAATTCTCCATTCACCCTTAATTGGTAGCATTGTTGATTGCTTAGAATTTAGTGGATAGAGGGAGCACCATTGAGATGGATTATCATGCATATGACACACTTCTTAGGGAGAAGGATATAGGATATTGTTGGCATAAATTGGGACCCATTACTCTAGGGGAATTGTACTTGAGTATTAGGTGCATTTAATGAGGAGTTATTTGCCTTATTGTTGGAGGGAATACCTCTTAAGGAGTTACCTCAACATAAGGCACACATTTCTTTAGGAGGAAGATGAAAATTAGAGATGTATGGTTGGGCACATTCATGAGAGTAATGCACATTTCAACGTGTGGGGCACATCATTTAGAGAGAGGAGGGAATACTCCATTACTAAGTATTAAAGAGTGATTGTTTTAATTTTAAGTGAGATTTTGTGTACAATGACATGCTAAATTAGTTGTTGTTGTAATATTCTTTCTTTCATATTTAAATTTGAAGAAAGTTATATTGTTAAGTTTCACTTCCTCTTGTTATGAATCTGTATAATTCTTTTTATGAAATCATATTTCCATCCATGTGTTGGTTTGATCTAATCTCATGATATGGTGTATACAATCTTAAGTAAAAAATCCTTTAATTCAATAATTGTAGATTCAAAAATTGTAATACACATTTAAACTAAATTTCAATGTTGTTGTAGGATATTATTTTATTGAGTGTATATTTAGTTATCAAGAGATGAAAAATTAACATGGTATTAGAGTTGTATGTGAGAGGTAGCTGGTGGAGGATATCAGTGGGTGTGATACCATTATTTCTATGGTTAAAGTTGATCTATTTTTAGATGGGAACCTAGACTTGTGAAGTATTTGAGAGTAATATTCCCATCTTATTCCATTGGTTGTATGTTGTTTGTGATTGAGAGGAAATTTTCACTTGTGATAGGCCATTGATTTTATTTGATTTTTTGTTGTCTATTTTATTTAGATTATGTTTATGATGTTATTAGCATGGATTATATATCAAGGATTAGAGAATGAAACTAGTTATAAAGAGCTTACAAATTTACTCCATGGAAGTGCAAGTTATAAATGTTGATGGAGGAGATGGAAATATGGAGTATAGTCAAATAGAAGGCCAAAGAACCCTGTAATCCCTAGGATTTGATCTAGTATGAGAAGAAGGTAGTGAATGTGAAAATAATCAAAATGGAAATTTTGAAGGACCAATTTATCCCTCACATTGTGGAGAAGTCAATAGCATTGAAATTTTATGAAAGTGTGTAACATGCCATGAAAGCTATTTCTAGAAAACAAACTAACTAGTATGCATAAGAGTAATACAAAGAGTATATATTGCTATATAATGAAGATCACCAAGCCTAGAGACCAATTGTTATTTATCGTTGAGGGTTGAACATGAAAATGTAGTGCTTATTTCATTTAATGGTTTCTCGCTAGTATGCAAAACCTTTGTGCAAGGTATTTGTTAGCACCTAAATCTGCCCTAGGCTGAAGGAAGGCAAAATTCAGGGTAACCACAAACCACGCTCAATCTAGTAGCTAGCCCTACCAGAACAGGAGAGGGCTCTCTCCGAGTCATGCTCAGTGAATGGATAAACAAAACGGTCTGAGATGACTTACAGTGAATATTGATCTTAGGCTAGTAAGTGAATATGGATACACTAAACAATTTTTATGAATGACTGAGCTTCTGGGATGTTATGGGACCAACGGACAGTAATGACCATAGAATTTAATAAAAAGGCACAGATTACTCCGTGAGGCAAGACAGGCGGAAAGTGTAGCGATTTAGTTCGAAATAACGCGGAATGGAGAGATTGCTTAGGAGAGTGAAAAGGGCATAAGTACATGAATCCTTTTCAACAGAGGAAGAACACTGAACATGAAATTTTCCCACAGGCAGAGCAATAAAATTGAATTCTACCTTATCTAACTCAAAACATTTCACTGGAAATGAATATGAATTGAACTATGAACATTACAAAATACATATGAAACATAAGAGACACATTTACTACACTCACAACCACATGAATCTCATGAAACAGAGCCGCTGCCTTTCATTAATTCTCTGTCTAAAATATACAGTGAAGAAATAGAGTTTCTTTCCTGTTAGAGTCGGTTTGGTCAAGCCTCCGTCAGAGATCAAAACTCTTTATGCATTTCATTTTTAGGTGTCTCGCTCCATTCATTCAGCTGTATTCTGCTAGGAGCATGCCATGATCTGACGGAGAAGGTCATGCTAGTCATTTCCCCTCATGTCTGGATCCTGCTGGCTTAGGTATTTCGTCAATGATCACCAAAGTCCATGACAGTCAAGGTCTGGTCCTTTAATGGAAAAAAGTCATTTTCAGTCATTAGGTCTAGGGATTAAATCAATTTGGTCTTTAAATATGTCCAGTAAAGCCATGCAAGCTAGAGTGATGCCCTTGTAAAGTAATGATTCATAGAGTTTCATCGTCATATTGATAAACAATGTCATGGGTGATAAAAGTTTCAAAAAAGTATTCAGTTGATCTCTTCAGGTGTAATCATGGTTTCCGTGGCCAAATGTCCTGTCATGCAATCCCTGCAAAGAGTGCCGAAAATTTCATCATTTGAGCTAAAATTTCAGAGGAAAAGTGAAAATCAGGGTTGTTTGAAAGTCAGTGAAAAAGTGTCAAACATAACATTAGAAAGTGGGTTTTGTGAAAAAGCAAAATTTAAATCATGACCTCCAAGTCTATATATACAAATTCCCACCAAAATCAAAGTCATTGTGTAATCAAAGGCATAGGGAAAACATTGCAAAATCGTGGAGAGTGCAATCACTTGGTTTGGAGCAAGTTTGGAGGCCATTACAGGCGCGCGGTGCATATAGGCAGGGGCACGGCGCACACATAGGGTGCGGCGCACACAGAGCCCACCTGCAATGCAAATTCCTAACTAGCGCAGTGCACACCCAGAGCGTGACACACTGGGTTTTGCGCGCGGCGCACACAGACAAAGCACCAGAAACATGCCAAAACTCCCTCAAAATTTTTGTGAAGCACATCAATTGCAAGGTAGGCTCGAAACATCACTTGTTCATCAAATTTTATGAGTGATATGTTGGTTTTATGCCTGTGATTGAATGCAACAAATTTCATAAATTCAACCACAAGAACACACCAAAAAACCATTGATGCTAGGGTTGTATAAGTGTATGTTGATGCCAAGGTTCTATTTTTCCTGCCCTACCACTTTTCCTTATTCCCCTATGCCAGTTTTCCTACTATCACTACCCTAACACTACCAAACTCATATTCCCTTTCCCCTCCTCCTATTGGTCAATAAAAACCCCAAACCCTACCTTATTAAAACCCCAAACCCTAACATATCAAAATACCCAAAACCCCTACATATCCCTAAACAAAATTCTCCCCATAACCCCTATTCCCATTACATTACTGCCCTCCTAATACTCCCTTTGTTTCATTGTTCCCCTTGGTGGCAGATATCACAAACAACACCCAGCTTCACCATCATCAAAGGGAAGCCTTAATACAGTATATAAACAACAGTCATGGCATCTGAGGGTTCATCAGAGTATGAGGTGGAAACTCATGGTGATACAACTTCAGGAGAACAAGCCCCCAGGAGACATCACAGGAGTGGTAAACATGTTAGGGATGAGCCAAACAGCCTCACTAAATTGCAGGCATGCCCTCTTGCTATTTCATGTTTCCAGCACCTAGCATGTTTTGAATTTTGTCAAAGGGTGGCAAACGTCAGAGTTCATCATGAGTTGGCCCGTCTTTTTGTGCTTCACCTACATGGAGGTCAGTCTATCTTGGCCGGGGTCACCTTCACATTGACACCCAAAACTATCTCAGTGGCAACAAGCATGCCAAATGTTGGAGAATAGTGGCATAAGAAGAAGAAGGTAGATAGGCAATACTATGAGCCTTACATTAAGGCCAGTTGTTTGAGGCATCTCACAAGAGTCTTCCCATTCAGATATTTGAAAGATGAGTATGCTCCACTCATGAAATTGATCATGAAGTACTTCAGTTGTGAGGGGAGATTCTCTCACCTATATGCCTATCACATCAGGTTGCTCATGCACTTTACCAGGGTGCAGATGATGAACCTCCCATTTTTCATTTGCAGGAACATAGAGAGGATGAAAAGTTTCATGCAGCATAAGACCGCTCAGCAACAGCTCAACAGTGTTTATCACTTTGCTCTTATCTAGATTTTGGTGGATCATCAATTGGGATTGCAGGGCATTTCTTGGGAGGACTTCATCTCCCGCAACTTCTTCAGCGCTCCACACGTAGTATCAGAGGCAGAGCATGAGATAGGTGGTCCTTCTCATCAGTATGAGTGCCATGAGGCCACTACTATGCCAGTATTCATCACCTATCAGAGAGGCAGTAGACATTTGTTTACAGTGGAAAAACGAGTGTTATCTCCACCCGGGGTGGAAGGGGCCTCTCTTCCTACATCGACGACACAAGAATAGGACAGAGGTAAGGAGCCAATGCATGATGAGGGGCCTTCATGTGAGCCATCAGGTGAATGAAAGACAAAATTCGTTCTCCTTCATGATGATGAGACAGATACAGAACCGACAAATGCAGAGCTTAGAGAGATCATCAAGGAGCAGCAATCAGTGATTGAGGCCTTATCCCTTGACTTGGAGAGGGCTAAGTGGAACATGAAATACCTGGAGCAGAGGAACAAGCAGCTGGAGGATCAGTGGGTGATCACGGTGCTACAAAACATTCGTGAGCATCGCCAAGTTGCATAAAGGAGAAGAGTTGATCTCACGTCATTGGAGCAAGAAATAAATGAGGATCGGGTGGCCAATCTCGAGAGCGTGAACACGCACTTGGAGAGGCTGCTAGACAAGGCTGAAAATGACCATGCTTTGCTGAGACACATGGTTTATCATTACAGGACATGAAATATGAGTGCAAAGGCCGGGATAAGGAGCTTGAAGGCAAAATTGAGCAAAGCAACAAAAGAGGCAAAAGAGCAAGATCAGCTTAGAATCTTGGCTGAGGCTTCTTTGGCACAGCATAGCACCCCATAGAGAACCTCCAGCCCAAATTTCAAGGAATTTGGGGAAATTTTGGTCACATGACAAATTTTTGGGCAAAACACAGGTTTTTTCTCCCTGTGCCACTAGCGCGGCGCTAAAAATTGGGAACTCCAAATGAAGAATGGTTTGCATTTTTGGATTTAGCATGAAAAATCACGACTACTGGTGCTTGGACAAGAAATATGGGCAAGATCTGAGTCTCCAGGAGGTCAAAAACATCCAAAAAATGACCTCTCTACCCCTATTTTGACACAGAGGAAGCAGTCTTGGGAGAAGGAAGATTTGGAGGGGCAAATGAGCACCAAATTCAGAAATTCCAGTTGCGTTAGAAATTAGACAGGACATCATTTCCAACAAGCACACTTGGCACATTTTTGACTCTTGCAAGTGCTTAAAAACAGGCTCCCAAGTGGCGCGGCGCATACAAGAAAAAATGCCAAATTTGCCTCCGTTTCGCGAAATTTCGATTCGCGACTTCTCCAAGTGGGCCCGCTCATCTACATTTCAGTTTTTTGGCACCTAAGGCGGCATTTGAATTATTTTCTCTCTAGATTGGCTTCTATCCAAGTGGCGAAGGAAGGCAAACGGTCACCCAAGCCATTTGTCATGTTTGTAACGCTACACTTGTAGTTGATGGTTGGCTCTTCGTCTCCATTTTGTAATGATTCGAGTAACTCCCCAACCCTTGGGCATTCTATCTCTTCATGGAACATTCTATATATTGTATGCAAACCATTTGCAAAGGGTTGGTTGGCTTGTAACTTCTGGGAGACTGTGGGAAAGAAACTCTGCTTCTTCACTGTATATTTTTGACAGAGAATTAATGAAAGGCAGTGGCTTTGTTTCATGAGATTCATGTGGCTGTGAGTGTAGCAAATGTGTCTCTTATGTTTTCATATGTATTTCGTTATGTTTCATAATTCAATTCATGTTCATTTCTAGTGAAATTTTCTGAGTTAGATAAGGTAGAATTCAATTTTATTGCTCTGCCTGTGGGAAAATTTCATGTTCAGTGTTTTTCTTCTGTTGAAAAGGATTCATGTTCCTATGCCCTTTTCACTCTCCTAAACAATATCTCCATTCCGCATTATTTCAAACTAAATTGCTACACTTTTTGCCTGCCTTGCCTCACAAAGTAATCTGTGCCTTTGTATTAAATTCTCTGTTCTTTGCTGACCGTTGGTCCCATACCATCCCAGAAGCTCAGTCATTCATAAAAATTGTTTCTTGTATCCCTATTCACTTACTAGCCTAAGATCAATATTTCACTGTAAGTCATCTCAGATCATTTTTGCTTATCTATTCACTGAGCGTGACTCGGAGAGAGCCCTCTCCTGTTCTGGTAGGGCTAGCTACCAGACTGAGCGTGGTTTATGGTTACCCTAAATTTTTCCTTCCTTCAGCCTAGGGTAGATTTAAGTGCTAACATAGTGGCGACTCCACTGGGGAACAACTGAAATCAAAACCCCTTATTTCTTAATAATTCTAAGCTTTTGGATGATGAGTTTAGGATTGGATAGGCTGAGTAAGTTGGTTGTGTCCTGTGATTTTTCTCAATAGCACGCTGGCTTCGAGATGATATACCAGAGCCAATCCAAACCCGGATCCACCTCATATTTACGAAAACCCCAATTTGATTCTGAGACTCCTTCGTCAAGAGAGCACCATAACTCCCATGTTCATATCCCATTCATGTCCTGACATTTTTGAGTATCTTGAAGAGCTTGAGTTTGATGAGCGGTTTGAAATATCATTGTTCGAGTCTAAATCCGAAATGGTTGTTGACTATACTGTCCCTAATCCACAATTTCTTTTAGATCTAGAAACCAAAAGAGCTAACTGGTTAATTGATAATTATATTGCGACACAGCCTCAAACTCCAATTGCTAGCCCCTTACAAACTGTGCAAACTCCTCCAACACCTCCAAGGCCAAATCCACCAAGAGTGATGGTTGCCCGTTTTGCACCCCTTGTTCTGCCTCAAGTTCTAGATGACATGCCCACAGATTATCAAAGCAAAATCCCGTTTTTTGATGGCACTCCTAACAGCATTACTGCCCAGCAACATGTGGACAAAATGGCAGACTTCTATGAACTTCATGAGATCGATGCGGAGAATGTGGCAATGAGACTCTTTGTACAAACATTTGCAGGTGAAGTGAGGAAGTGGTTCAGAGGTTTGCCGGCAGCACGTATCGCTACCTTGGCTGAACTACAAAGACAATTTTTAAATCGATGGGAAGTGAAAAAGAATCCTCTTCAAATTCTGGCTGAATATGAGCAAATTAAACGAAACGCTGGTGAGTCGGTCCAAGATTATTGTGTTAGATTCAATACAGTTTATAACGAAATTCCAGATCATCTAAAGCCACCTGTGGTACTGGCTATGATCAAATTTCCAGATGGTTTTGACGCTGATATGGCCTACCAATTAAGAGAGAGAAAACCGGCCACAATGGAAGGCATGCAGAAAATCGCGGTCAGCGTTGAAGCGAATCTGCTGTCCAAGAGAGCTAGAGCGAAAGCAAAAAGGAAAGTCACGGTTAAGGAAGCGTCTTCTTCGATGGATCAATTACTCAAAAAGGTAGAGCAGATGCTTGAAAGGGTGAAGCTCGACAAACCTGAGCCACAAGTTAGAAATCCTAACTTCCGTGGCCAGCAGCAGCAGCCACAATATAGAATAAGACAGAGAGATCAGCGCGCCCAAGAGCAGACAGCACAACAGCCAGTACAGACACCTTTGCAGCAAAATTTTGTGCATGGACCGGAGTCAGATGAGGACGGAAATGTAATAGGTGAAGAAAACCACCTCTTTACTCTAGATGAGCTACCTACTTACATTACCGAAGAAGAGGAGTGTGCGGTGAGCTCAGCTACACATAAAGATGCAAATTTCATTCTAGCAAGTGACACTGTTTTACAAGAAGAATCAAAGGAGTATCAAAGGGGGTATATGAATGCTCTGTCCACACAGCAGTAGCGATATTCACTTAGAAACAGAGATGTGTTGGCCAAACCAATTCAAAAAAAGAAGGATGTTGAAGCATCAAAGAATGATTCATCAGTTTCACAAAGGAAAGGAAAGGAGGGGGTTGGTCCGGAGAGCAGCAAATCACCATCAGCAGAACAATCACATCAGCAAGCTGCATCAAAAGAAAAGGAAAAGAAAGAAATCCTAGTCAAAGAGGTAGAAAAGATTCCCGCTTTTAACTTAGAGAATGAGATTTCGAAGTTAAAGGTATCCATCCCCTTGACTGAAATAATGAAAAATAGCAGTTATAGAGGACAAGGGTCTAAGATGTTGAATTTGGACCCAATGTCTGACATGGTAAATGTTGAAGACGATCAACCTGAAATGATTTTTGGACCAACATCCAAGGGTGAGTCTCCTGATAGTGATGTGCCACCCTTTTACATTAGTTTAAGATTGCATGATTTTGTGTTACACTATGCCATGTTCGATTCCGGAGCTTCTCACAATCTCATGCCCAAGGCTATCATGGATAAGCTTGGTCTGGACATCACCCGGCAATACCATGATCCCTATTCATTTGATTCCAGCAGAGTAAGATGTATAGGACTCATGAAAGACTTGGTTGTGAGTCTGGATCAGCTCCCAATGAAAAATGTTTTGATGGATGTGGTTGTAGCAGATATTCCTCCCAGATTTGGCATGCTTCTTTCCAGGTCTTGGGCAGCGAAATTGAAAGGAACACTACAGCTATATTTCTCCTATGCAAAGATCCCGGGTTTGGACAAATGAGGAAATTATATCGGGAACAAAAAATGAAATATATGATCACAAGCAAGGAGAAACCAATAAATCATCCAATTAACTATGTACATACAGATTTAGAGTCTTTTGTTTTGTATTCAGATAGTTTAAATGATATAGATAGTCAGTTAGTAGAAGCAGATGATATTCCGAAAATAATATAAAATTTCAAAGAAATTTTAAAGAAAAAAGGACAAGAACAGCAGAACACTGTTGGGTAAATAGCTGAAAGTAATGGACAGTAAGCAGACAAGGCACAACAAACAGATTTCCAGCACTTGCAAGAGGAGGAAGAAGGTTTGTGGACCATGGATTTTGATGGAGCAGTGGGAAATGATGGCGCTGGAATTGGAATTTGGGTATGCAGTCCTTTCTCCGCCCCAAACAAAGTGCCTAGTAACATGAGGGTTTTCTCTTACAAGTTGGCTTTTGAGTGTTCAAACAATGAAGCTGAGTATGAAGCTTTGATTGCTAGCCTGAAGATTTTAAGAAAGCTGATTGCTAAGAGGATTTCGGTATATGGCGACTCCGAATTGGTAATAAAGCAGGCCAGAGGCGAGTATCAAGCAAAGCATCCTAGGATGCGGGCCTACCGTAATGCAGTTCTAGACATTCTAAAATTATTTTCAGAATACACCTTGACATGCGTGCCTCATATACAAAATAGTATTGCTAACGCTCTTGCCAAGGCAGCAAGTAGTTTGAAGATCCCAATGAATTCCAGCAATAAATTTGAAATCCATGTCAAGCATCGTCCAACCATTCCAGACAATCAGAGATATTGGCAGGTGTTTCAAGATGATGAGGAGATTAATGATTTTCTGCAAAACAAAGGCAAGTTCAAAGAAACCTCAATAGATGTAGAAAATGACGATGGTAAAGGGAATGGTACAGATGAAGTACAGATCAATGAAATGGACGTGTTGCAGCTGAAGAATAACGTTATTCCTAAAGGCTTGATACCTTTAGAAGAACTTTTTGATCAAGATGATGTAGCCCGCAAGCCAACATTGCAGCCAACAGAGAAGGGTGTAGAAGAGGTCAACATCGGAACAACTGCTAATCCTAAGTTGGTAAAATTGTCCAAAGCATTGCCGCCAAAGATCAAGGACAAATACATCAGTTTGCTGGCTTCATTTGCAGATGTGTTTGCTTGGGACTATTCTGATTTAAAGACCTATGATACCAATATAATTCAGCACATGATACCCATCAAGCCCAATCAAAAACCATTCAGACAAAAGTTGAGAAGGGTAAATCCAAAGTTGTTGCCATCTATTGAAAAGGAGTTAAACAGGTTGTACAAATCAGGGATCATTGTGCCCATCAGATTTTTGGATTGGATATCTAACTTGGTGCCTGCACGAAAGAAGACAGGTGAGATCCACTTATGCATTGATTTCAGAAATCTCAATAAAGTTTCATTGAAGGACAACTATCCACTGCCCAAAATGGACCATATACTTCAGCGAGTAGTGGGGGCATCTCGTATGTCACTACTTGATGGCTATTCCGGATATAACCAAATTTCTGTCCATGAAGATGACCGGGACAAAACAACATTCACGACTCCATGGGGAACCTTTCATTACGCCAAAATTCCTTTTGGTTTAAAGAATGTAGGTGCCACATTTCAGCGTGCAATGGACTTGGCTTTTTCGAATGAGAAGAATGTGTTTTTGGTGGTGTACCTAGATGATTTGACGATGTTTTCCAAATCTGATGAAGAGCACATGCATCATCTAAAAATTGTCTTTCAAAAGTGCAGAAAATATGGTTTATCACTGAATCCATAGAAGAGCTTATTCGCCATGGAGGAAGGCAAATTACTCTGGCATATTATCTCAAAGGATGGCATTCATATTGACCCAACACGCGTGCAAGCAATTCAGCAAATCGATCTGCCCCGGAATAAAAAAGAGATACAATCGTTCAATGGTAAGATGAATTTTCTACGTCGCTTTGTACCTAATCTTGCTGAACACCTAAGAGAAATGACCAACATGCTTAAGAAGGACAGCCAAGTGAAATGGATAGAGGAGGCTGTAAAATCTTTCAATTTGGTTAAATTGGCTCTTTCTTCAGCCCCAGTTCTAGTCAGCCCGGACTACACTCAGGATTTCATATTGTTTTCATTTGCTTCGGAGCACACTATGGCAGTAGTATTATTGCAGAAAAGAGATGATCATGAAAGACCCATCGCATTCTTCAGCAGAGCTATAAGAGATGTAGCCTTAAAGTACAATATCATTGAGAAACAAGCCCTGGCACTTGTGAAGTCATTGAAAGATTTCCAGGTATATATTCTACATTCTCATATTCTGGCCTATGTACCTAATGCTGTTGTAAAAGATGTTTTAGTGCAGACCGATCCTGAAGGAAGAAGAGGCAAATGGATTACAGCCTTGCTGGAATATGATGTGGAAATAAAGCCCACAAATCTAGTCAAAGGACAGGGATTGGCAAAGCTAATGGCCGAATCAAACTTGCATGCCTTGGACATAAACCTGATCGCTGCTATGTCTGATGAGAATGAAGAATCATCATCAATTCAGGTATCTGAAATGTTTTCTCTTTCTCCATGGTATTCAGATATCATATATGTGCTTAAAAATTTGTCACTACCACCCGACATGCCTAGGAACAAAGCGAGAACACTCAAGTTGAAAGCTGCCAAGTTTTGCATTCTAAATTCTGCGTTGTATTGGAAAGATCCCGGTGGTGTTTTGTTAAATTGTTTGGTGGAAGAGGAGGCAAAGAAAGTCATGGAGGATTTCCACGGAGGAGAGTGTGGTGGTCACCTTTTTTGGGAGTCAACAACAAATAAAATTCTAAGAGCATGGTACTATTGGCTGACATTGTTTGTTGATGTATATAAGATGGTCAAGTGTTGTCATAAATGTCAGATTTTCGAAGGAAAATAGAAGTTACAGCCTTTTCCACTTAAGCCTATTGAGGTGAGCGCTCCTTTCCAGCAGTGGGGGTTGGATTTCATTGGTGAAATTCATCCCGCTTCTTCTGGTCAGCATAGATGGATCCTCACAGTGACAGATTATTTCACAAAATGGATTGAGGAAACTCCCACCAGACAAGCTACAGATACGGTAATCATTTCATTTCTTGAAAATAACATCTTGTCTCGTTTTGGTTATCCGAATAAGTTCATCACTGATAATGCAGCAGCTTTCAAATCAAAAAGGGTGGTAGAATTTTGTCATAGATATCACATCATTTTGGGTCACTCAACTGCCTATCATAGCAAGGCAATGGACCGGCGAAGTCTTCAAACAAATCATTGGTCAACATCAACAAGAAGCTACTGGAAATAAATAAAAAGAGCTGGAATAAGAGGTTGGTCTATGCGCTTTGGGCAAATCGGATCAATCATAAAAAATTCATTGGTATGTCACAGTTTGAGCTTGTTTATGGAGTTGATACAATATTTCCTACCTCTCTCGTTGCCCCGGTAGTCAAACTTCTTCAAGAGGCCGGCAGTGAAGAAGATCCCATGCAAAGAAGGTTGAATAAAATGGTCCACTTGTAGCAGACAAGAGAAGAAGTTTTCAAGAACACATCCAAATTGAAGGAGAAGATCAAGAAAATTTATGATAGAAAAGCAAAGGTAGATAAATTTCAGTTGGATGATGTGGTGATGAAGTGGGATGCAAAGAATGAGGAGAAAGGTAAGCACATAAAGTTTGAGAATCTTTGGAAAGGTCCTTTCAAGATTGCAGCATATAGGGGTCAGAATGCCTTCCTTCTGAAGGAAATGAATAGGGAAGATTCTCCAGGAGGGCCGATCAATGGTCGACTGCTCACACGGTACCATTTCTGAGTTTATGAATGTTGCTTCCACTGTCATTGTAAATACCATTTTTATTTTAGTTTGGTTTGAGTTTGTCAAATTAGTTTTTGAGTCATTTCAATGTCAAGTTTGAGTTAATTTTTGGTCATTTTAGTTTCATAAATGAATCAGAGTCCTGTGTTGTTTTTTGAAAAATGACTCCATAGCCCAATGGATGAAGGCATTGCCTAGCTCTTCCAGAGATCTACTGTTCTTGGCACCTCCAAGGAGCTACCATCCCCCATTGGAGCCAATGTTAGAGTCGGTCTGGTCAGCCCTCCATCAGAGATCAAAACTCTTTATGCATTTCATTTTTAGGTGTCCCGCTCCATTCATTCAACTGCATTCCACTAGGGGCATGCCATGATCTGACGGAGAAGGTCATGCTAGTCATTTCCCCTCATGTTTGGCTCCTGCTGGCCTAGGTCTTTTGTCAATGATCACTAAAGTCCATAACAGTCAAGGTCTGGTCCTTCAATGGACAAAAGTCATTTTCAGTCATTAGGTCTAGGGATTAAATCAATTTGGTCTTTAAATATGTCCAGTAAAGCCATGTAGGCCAGAGTGATTCCCTTGTAAAGTAATGATTCACAGAGTTTCATTGTCATATTGATAAATTTCGACTGTTCTCCAAAACTCTGTTTTGAAGAAAAGTCAAATAGTGTCATGGGTGATAAAATTTTCAAAAATGTCTTCAGTTGATCTCTTCAGGTGTAATCATGGTTTCCATGGCCAAATGTCCTGTCATGCAATCCCTGCAAAGAGTGCCGAAAATTTCATCATTTGAGCTAAAATTTCAGAGGAAAAGTGAAAATCAGGGTTGTTTTAAAGTCAGTGAAAAAGTGTCAAACATAACATTAGAAAGTGGGTTTTGTGAAAAAGCAAAATTTAAATCATGACCTCCAAGTCTATATATATACAAATTCCCACCAAAATCAAAGTCATTGTGTAATCAAAGGCAGAGGGAAAACATTACAAAGTCGTGGAGAGTGCAATCGCGTGGTTTGGAGCAAGTTTGGAGGCCATTACAGGCGTGCAGCACATATAGGCAGGGGTGCGGCGCACACAAAGCCCGCCCGCAGTGCAAATTCCTAACTGGTGCGGCGCACACCCAGAGCGCGGCGCACTGGGTTTTGCGCGCAGCGCACACAGACAAAGCACCAAAAACATGCCAAAACTCCCTCAAAATTTTTGTGAAGCACATCAATTGCAAGGTAGGCTTGAAACATCACTTGTTCATTAAATTTTATGAGTGATATGGTGGTTTTATGCCTGTGATTGAATGCAACAAATTTCATAAATTCAACCACAAGAACACACCAAAAAACCATTGATGCTAGGGTTGTATAAGTGTATGTTGATGCCAAGGCTCTATTTTTCCTGCCCTACCACTTTTCCTTATTCCCCTGCCTTTTTTCCTATTATCACTACCCTAAGACTACCAAACTCATATTCCCTTTCCCCTCCTCCTATTGGTCAATAAAAACCCCAAACCCTACCTTATTAAAACCACAAACCCTAACCTATCAAAATACCCAAAACCCCTACATATCCCTAAACAAAATTCTCCCTATAACCCCTATTCCCATTACATTACTCCCCTCCTAATACTCCCTTTGTTTCATTGTTACCCTTGGTGGTAGATATCACAAACAACACCCAGCTTCACCATCATCAAAGGGCAGCCTTAATACAGTATATAAACAGTAGCCATGGCATCTGATGGTTCATTAGAGTATGAGGTGGAAACTCATGGTGATACAGCTTCAGGAGAACAGGCCCCTAGGAGACATCACAGGAGTGGTAAACATGTTTGGGATGAGCCAAACACCCTCACTGAATTGCAGGCATGCCCTCTTTCTATGTCATGTTTCCAACACCTAGCATGTTTTGAATTTTGTCAAAGGGTGGCAAACGTCAGAGTTCATCATGAGTTGGCCCGTCTTTTTGTGCTTCACCTACATGGAGGTCAGTCTATCTTGGCCGGGGTCACCTTCACATTGACACCCGAAACTATCTCAGTGGCAACAGGCATACCAAATGTTGGAGAACAGTGGCATAAGAAGAAGAAGGTGGATAGGCAATACTATGAGCCTTAAATTAAGGCCAATTATTTGAGGCATCTCACAAGAGTCTTCCCATTCAGATATTTGAAAGATGAGTATGCTCCTCTCATGAAATTGATCATGTAGTACTTCAGTTGTGAGGGGAGATTCTCTCGCCTATATGCCTATCACATCAGGTTGCTCATGCACTTTACCAAGGTGCGGATGATGAACCTCTCATTTTTCATTTGCGGGAACATAGAGAGGATGAAAAATTTCATGCAGCATAAGATCCCTCAGCAGCAGCTCAACAGTTTTTATCACTTTGCTCTTATCCGGATTTTGGTGGATCATCAGTTGGGATTGCAGGGAATTTCTTGGGAGGACTTCATCTCCCGCAACTTCTTCAGTGCTCCACAGGTAGTATCAGAGGCATATCATGAGATAGGTGGTCCTTATCATTAGTATGAGCGCCATGAGGCTGCTACTATGCCAGTATTCATCACCTATCAGAGAGGCAGTAGACATTTGTTTGTAGCGGCAAAGCGAGTGTTATCTCCACCCGGGGTGGAAGGGGCCTCGCTTCCTACATCGACGACACAGTAACAGGACAGAGGTAAGGAGCCAATGCATGATGAGGGGCCTTCATGTGAGCCATCAGGTGAATGAGAGACAGAATTCGTTCTCCTTCATGATGATGAGACAGATACAGAACCGACAAATGCAGAGCTTAGAGAGATCATCAAGGAGCAACAATCAGTGATTGAGGCCTTATCCCTTGACTTGGAGAGGGCTAAGTGGTACATGAAATACCTGGAGCAGAGGAACAAGCAGCTGTAGGATCAGCGGGCGATCATGGAGCTACAAAACATTCGTGAGCATCGCCAAGCTGCACAAAGGAGAAGAGTTGAGCTCACGTCATTGGAGCAAGAAATCAATGAGGATCGGGAGGCCAATCTCGAGAGCATGAACATGAACTTGGAGAGGCTACTAGACAAGGCCGACAAGGACCATGATTTTCTGAGACACATGGATTATCATTACAGGACTCGAAATATGAGTGCAAAGGCCCAGATAAGGAGCTTGAAGGCAAAATTGAGCAAAGAAACAAAAGAGGCAAAAGAGGCAAAAGAGAAAGATCGGCTTCAAATCTTTGCTGAGGCTTCTTTGGCATAGCATAGCACCCCATAGAGAACCTCCAGCCCAAATTTCAAGGAATTTGGGGAAATTTTGGTCACATGACAAATTTTTGGGCAAAACACAGGTTTTTTCTCCCTGTACCACTGGCGCGGCGCTAAAAATTGGGAACTCCAAATGAAGAATGGCTTGCATTTTTGGATTCAGCATGAAAAATCGTGACTACCGGTTCTTTTACAAGAAATTTGGGCAATATCTGAGTCTCCAGGAGGTCAAAAAAACCCAAAAAATGACCTCTCTGCCCCTATTTTGACACACAAGAAGCAGTCTTGGGAGAATGAAGATTTGGAGGGTCAAATGAGCACCAAATTCAGAAATTCTAGTTGGGTTAGAAAGTAGACAGGACAGGCTTTCCAGCAAGCACACTTGGGCACATTTTGGACTCCTGAAAGTGCCTCAAAATAGGCTCCCAAGTGGTGCGGTGCATAGAGAAAATGGCGCGACGCATAGAGGAAAAAATGCCAAATTTTCCTCCGTTTCACGAAATTTCGATTCGCGACTTCTCCAAGTGGTTCCACTCATCTACATTTCAGTTTTTTGTCACCTAAGGTGGAATTTAAAGTATTTTCTCTTCAGATTGGCTTCTATCCAAGTGGCGAAGGAAGGCAAACAGTCACCCAAGCCATTTGTCATGTTTGTAACGCTGCACCTATAGCTGATGGTTGGCTCTTCATCTCCATTTTGTAATGATTCGAGTAACTCCCCAACCCTTGGGCATTCTATCTCTTCATGGCACATTCTATATATTGTATGAAAACCATTTGCAAAGGGTTGGTTGGATTGTAACTTCTGGGAGACTGTGGGAAAGAAACTTTGCTTCTTCACTGTATATTTTTGACAGAGAATTAATGAAAGGCAGCGGCTCTGTTTCATGATATTCATGTGGTTGTGAGTGTAGAAAATGTGTCTCTTATGTTTTCATATGTAT
Source organism: Pinus tabuliformis (assembly GCA_031772625.1). NCBI lineage: Eukaryota > Viridiplantae > Streptophyta > Pinopsida > Pinales > Pinaceae > Pinus > Pinus tabuliformis. Next base: position 21,496,219 of record CM062813.1, read on the forward strand.
TTCCTTATCTTTAATAATTCAATTCATGTTCATTTCTAGTGAAATTTTTGAGTTAGATAAGGTAGAATTCAATTTTATTGCTCTGCATGTGGGAAAATTTCATGTTCGGTGTTTTTCTTCTGTTGAAAAGGATTCATGTTCCTATGCCCTTTTCACTCTCCTAAACAATCTCTCCATTCCGCGTTATTTCAAACTAAATTGCTACACTTTCCGCTTGCCTTGCCTCACGAAGTAATATGTGCCTTTGTATTAAATTCTCTGTTCTTTGCTGACCGTTGGTCCCATACCATCCCAGAAGCTTAGTCATTCATAAAAATTGTTTCTTGTATCCCTATTCACTTACTAGCCTAAGATCAATATTTCACTGTAAGTCATCTCAGATCGTTTTTTGGCTTATCTATTCACTGAGCATGACTCGGAGAGAGCCCTCTCCTGTTCTAGTAGGGCTAGCTACCAGACTGAGCGTGGTTTATGGTTACCCTGAATTTTGCCTTCCTTCAACCTAGGGCAGATTTAGGTGCTAAAATTTCCCACAGTCTCCCAGAAGTTACAAGCCAACCAACCCTTTGCAAATAGTTTGCATACAATATATAGAATGTGTCATGAAGAGATAGAATTCCCAGGGGTTGGGGAGTTACTCGAATCATTACAAAATGGAAGTGGAATGCCTACCATTAGCTACATGTGTAGCGTTACAAACATGACAAATGGCTTGGGTGACCGTTTTCCTTCCTTTGCCACTTGGATAGAAGCCAATGTAGAGTGAAAATACCTTAAATGCCACCTTAGGTGCTAAAAAATTGAAATGTTGATGAGCGGGCCCACTTGGAGAAGTCGTGAATCGAAATTTCGTGAAACGGAGGTAAAATTGGGCTTTTTTCCTATATGTGCCGCACCATTTTCTGTGTCCACCGCGCCACTTTGGAGCCTATTTTTAGGCACTTGCAGGAGTCCAAAATGTTCCCAAGTGTGCTTGTTGGAAATTCTGTCCTGTCTACTTTCTAACCCAAGTGGAATTTCTAAGTTTGGTGCTCATTTGCCCCTCCAAATATTCATTCTCCCAAGACTACTTCCTGTGTGTCAAAATAGGGGCAGAGAGGTCATTTGTTCAGTGTTTTTGACCTCCTGGAGACTCAGATCTTGCCCAAATTTCTTGTCCAAGCACCAGTAGTCATGCTTTTTCATGCTGAATCCAAAAATGCAAACCATTCTTCATTTGGAGCTCCCAATTTTTAGCTCCGCGCCACAGGAGAAAAAACCTGTATTTTGCCCAAAAATTTGTCATGTGACCAAAATTTCCCCAAATTTCTTGAAATTTGGGCTGCAGGTCCTCTATGAAGTGCTATGCTGTGCCAAGGAAGCTTCAACCAAGATTCAAAGCTGATCTTGCTCTTTTTCCTCTTTTGTTGCTTTGCTCAATTTTGCCTTCAAGCTCTTTATCCAGGCCTTTGCACTCATATTTCGTGCCCTGTAATGGAAGCCCATGTGTCTCAGTAAGGCATGGTCCTTGTTGTCCTTATCCAGTAGCCTCTCCAAGTGCATGTTAACTCTCTCGAGATTGGCCTCCCGATCCTCATAGTGGAGGGGATAAGGAGCATGAGTTTGGTAGTATTTTAGGGTAGCGAGAATAGGAAACAATGGCATAGGGGGATAAGGAAAAATGGTAAGGAAGGAAAATGGAACCTTGGCATCAACACCACACTTATACAACCCTAGCAACAATGACTTTTTGGTATTTTCTTATGGTTGGTTTTATGAGTTTTTGTTGCATTCAATCATAGGCATAAAACCACCATATCATTTATGAATTTTGATAAACAAGTGATGTTATAGAGCCTACCTGCCGATTTGATGGGCTTCAAAAAAAATTTGAGGAAGTTTGGCAGTGTTTTGGTGCTCTATCTATGTGTGCCATGCCAGTTAGAAAAATACACTGTGGTCCGGCTCTGTGTGCGCCGCGCCCTAAAATCGCCTCCAATCTTGCTCTAAAACGCACGATGCACACTCAAACAGTTTGAAATGTTTCCCCAAGCACTTGGTTTGCACAATGACTTTGATTTTGGTGGGGACTTGTATATAAAGTCTTTGAAGTCATGGGTTAAATTTTGCTTTTTTCAAAAACCCATTTTTCAAATGTTATGTTTTGACACTTTTTCTGACTTAAAACAATCCTGATTTTCATTTTTCCTCTGAAATTTTAGCTCAAATGATGAAATTTTCGGCACTATTTGCAGGGATTGCATGACAGGGCATTTTGCCATGGAAACCATGACTACGCCTGGAGAAATCAACTGTCGATCTCTTTGAAAATTTTATCACCAATGACACTGTTTGACTTTTCTTCAAAACAGAGTTTTGAAGAACAGTCAAAATTTATCAATATGACGATGAAACTCTGTGAATCATTACTTTGTAAGGGCCTCTCTCTGGCCTGCATGGCTTTACTGGACATATTTAAAGACCAAACTGATAAATTGCTAGACCTAATGATCGAAAATGACCTTTGTCCATTAAAGGACCAGACCTTGACTGTCATGGACTTTGGCGATCATTGAAAAAAGACCAAAGCCAGTAGGAGCCAGACATGAGGGGAAATGACTAGCATGACCTTTTCCATCAGATTATGGCATGCCCCTAGCGGAATGCAGCTGAGTGAATGGAGCGGGACACCTAAAAATGAAATGCATAAAGAGTTTTGATCTCTGACAGAGGACTGACCAGACTGACTCTAACATTGGCTCCAATGGGGGATGGTAGCTCCTTGGAGGTGCCAAGAACAGCAGATCTCTGGAAGAGCTAGACAGTGCCTTCGTCCATTGGGCTATGGAGTCATTTTTCGACTAACAACACAGGACTCTGACTCATTTTTGAAACTAAAATGACCAAAAAAATTAACTCAAACTTGACATTGAAATGACTTAAAGACTAACTTGACAAACTCAAACCAAACTGAAATAAAAATGGTATTTACAATGACAGTGGAAGCAGCGTTAATAACTCAGAAATGGTACCACTTGAGCAGCCGACCATTGATCGGCCCTCCTGGACAATCTTCCCTGTTCATTTCCTTCAGAAGAAAGGCATTCTAACCCCTATATGCTGCAATCTTGAAAGGACCTTTCCAAAGATTCTCGAACTTTCCGTGGTTACCTTTCTCTTCATTCCTTGCATCCCACTTCAACACCACATCATCCAACTGAAATTTGTCCACCTTGGCCTTTCTATCATAAATTTTCTTTATTTTCTCCTGCAATTTGGATGTGTTCTTGAAAACCTCTTCTCTTGTTTGCTACAAGTGGACCATTTGATTCAACCTTCTTTGCATGGGATCTTCTTTGCTACTGGCTTCCTGAAGAAGTTTGACTACCGGGGCAGCAAGAGAGGTAGGAAATACTGTATCAACTCCATAAACAAGCTCAAACGGTGACATACCAATGGATTTTTTCTGACTGATCTGATCTGCCCAAAGCGCATGGACCAACCTCTTATGCCAGCTCTTATTATTTATTTCCAGCATCTTCTTGATGATGTTGACCAATGATTTGTTCGAATACTCTGCAAATCCATTGCCTTGTGGATGATAGGCAGTTGAGTGGCCCAAAATGATGTGATATTTATGACAAAACTCTACCATCCTTTTTGATTTGAAAGCTGCTGCGTTATTAGTGATTAACTTATTTGGGAAACCAAAACGAGACAAGATGTTATTTTCAAGAAATGAAATGATTACCGCATCTATAGCTTGTCTGGTGGGAGTTGCCTCGATCCATTTCGTGAAATAATCTATTGCTATGAGGATCCATCTGTGCTGACCGGAAGAAGCGGGATGAATTTCACCAATGAAATCCCACCCCCATTGCTGGAAAGGAGCACTCACCTCAATAGGCTTAAGTGGAAAAGGTTGTAACTTCTAATTTCCTTCAAAAATCTGACACTTATGATAGCGCTTGACCATCTTATATACATCAGCAAACAATGTCGGCCAATAGTACCCTGCTCTCAGAATTTTATTTGTTGTTGATTTCCAAAAACGGTGACCACCACATTGTCCTCTGTGGCAATCCTCCATAACTTTATGTGCTTCTTCTTCCACCAAACAATTCAAAAGAATGCCATCGGGATCTTTCCAATACATCGCAGAATTAAGGATGCAAAACTTGGCAGCTTTCATCTTGAGTGTTCTCGCTTTGTTTCTAGGCATGTCGGGCGGTGGTGATAAATTTTTAAGCACATATATGATATCTGAATACCATGGAGAAAGAGCAAACATTTTAGATACCTGAATTGATGATACTTCCTCATTCTCATCGGACATAGCAGCGATTAGATTTATGTCCAAGGCGTGCAAGTTTGATTCGGCCATTAACTTCGTCAATCCCTGTCCTTTGACCAGCTTTGTGGGCTTTATTTCCACATCATATTCCAGCAAGGCTGAAATCCATTTGCCTCGTCTTCCTTCTGGATCGGTCTGCATTAAAACATCTTTTACAACAGCATTAGGAACATAGGCCAAAATATGAGAATGTAGAATATATACCCGGAAATCTTTCAATTCCTTCACAAGTGCAAGGGCTTGCTTCTCAATGATGTTGTATTTTAAGGCTGCATCTCTTATGGCTCTGCTGAAGAATGCAATGGGTCTTTCATGATCATCTCTTTTCTATAATAACACAGCTGCCATAGTGTGCTCCGAAGCGAATGAAAATAATATGAAATCCTGAGTGTAGTCCGGGCTGACTAGAACTGGAGGTGAAGAAAGAGCCAATTTGACCAAATTGAAAGATTTTATAGCCTCCTCCGTCCACTTCACTTGGCTGTCCTTCTTAAGAATGTTTGTCATTTCTCTTAGGTGCTCAACAAGATTAGGTACAAAGCGACGTAGAAAATTCATCTTACCATTGAACGATTGTATCTCTTTTTTATTCTGGGGTAGATCGATTTGCTGAATTGCTTGCAAACGTGCTGGGTCAATACGAATGCCATCTTTTGAGATAATGTGCCCGAGTAATTTTCCTTCCTCCATGGCGAACAAGCTCTTCTGTGGATTCAACGACAAACCATATTTTTTGCACTTTTGAAAGATAGTTTTTAGATGGTACATGTGCTCCTCATCAGATTTGGAAAACACTGTCAAATCATCCAGGTACACCACCAAAAATACATCCTTCTCATTGGCAAAAGCCAAGTCCATTGCACGCTGAAATGTGGCACTTGCATTCTTTAAACCGAAAGGCATTTTTGCGTAATGAAAGGTTCCCCATGGAGTGGTGAATGCTGTCTTGTCTCAGTCATCTTCATGGACAGAAATTTGGTTATATCTGGAATAACCATCAAGTAGTGACATTCGAGATGCTCCCACTACTCGCTGAAGTATATGGTCCATTTTGGGTAGTGGATAGTTGTCCTTCCATGAAACTTTATTGAGATTTCTGAAATCAATGCATAAGTGGATCTCACCTGTCTTATTTTGTATGGGCACCAGGTTAGAGATCCAATCGGAAAATCTGATGGGCACAATGATCCCTGACTTGTACAACCTGTTTACCTCCTTTTCAATAGATGGCAGAAACTTTGGATTTATCCTTCTCAACTTCTGTCTGAATGGTTTTTGATTGGGCTTGATGGGTATAGTGTGCTGAATTATATTGATATCATATGTCTTTAAGTCATAATAGTCCCAAGCAAACACATCTGCAAATGAAGCCAGCAAACTGATGTATTTTTCCTTAATCTTTGGCAGCAATGCTTTGAACAATTTAACTTAGGATTAGCAGCTGTTCCGATGTTGACCTCTTCCACACCCTTCTCTGTTGGCTGCAATGTTGGCTTGCGGGCTACATCATCTTGATCAAAAAGTTCCTCTAAAGGTATCAAGCCTTTAGGAATAACGTTATTCTTTAGCTGTAACATGTCCATTTCATTTATCTGCACCTCATCTGTACCATTCCTTTTACCATCGTCATTTTCTACATCAATTGAGGTTTCTTTGAACTTGCCTTTGTTTTGCAGAAAATCATTAATCTCCTCATCATCTTGAAACACTTGCTAATATCTCTGATTGTCTAGAACGGTTGGACGATGCTTGACATGGATTTCGAATTTATTGCTAGAGTTCATTGGGATCTTCAAACTACTTGCTGCCTTGGCAAGAGCGTCAGCAATGTTATTTTGTATACGAGGCACACATGTCAAGGTGTATTCTGAAAATAATTTTAGGATGTCTAGAACTGCATTACGATAAGCCCGCATCCTAGGATGCTTTGCTTGATACTCACCTCTGACCTGCTTAATTACCAATTCAGAGTCGCCATATACTGAAATCCTCTTAGCATTCAGCTTTCTTAGAATCTTTAGGCCAACAATCAGAGCTTCATACTTCGCTTCATTGTTTGAACACTCAAAAGCCAACTTGTAAGAGCATACCCGTACATTGCTAGGCACTTTGTTCGGGGTGGAGAAAGGACTGCGTACCCAAATTCCAATTCCAGCGCCATCATTTCCTACTGCTCCATCGAAATCCATGGTCCACAAATCTTCTTCCTCCTCTTTCAAGTGCTGGAAATCTGTTTGTTGTGCCTTGTCTGCTTGTTGTCCATTACTTTCAGCTGATTTCCCAACATTGTTCTGTTGTTCTTGTCCTTATTTCTTTAAAATTTCTCTGAAATTTTTTGTTATTTCCGGAATATCATTTGCTTCAACTAACTGACTATCTATATCATAAAAAATATTTGAATACAAAACAAAAGACTCTAAATCTGTATGTACATAGTTAATTGGATGATTTATTGGTTTCTCCTTGCTTGTGATCATGTATTTCATTTTTTGTTCCCGATACAATTTCCTCATTTGTCCAAACACCGGAATCGTTGCATAGGAGAAATCTAGCTGTAGTGTCCCTTTCAATTTTGCTACCCAAGACCTGGAAAGAAGCATGCCAAACCTTGGAGGAATATTTGCTACAACCACATCCATCAAAACATTCTTCATTGGGAGCTCATCCAAACTCACAACCAAGTCTTTGATGAGTCCTATACATCTTACTCTGCTGTAATCAAATGAATAGAGATCGTGGTATTGCTGGGTGATGTCCAGACCAAGCTTATCCATGATAGCCTTGGGCATGAGATTGTGAGAAGCTCTGGAATCGAACATGGCATTATGTAACACAAAATCATGCACTCTTAAACTGATATAAAAAGGTGGCACATCACTATCAGGAGACTCACCATTCGATGCTGGCCCAAAAATCATTTCAGGTTGATCATCTTCGACATTCACCATGTCGGACATTGGGTCCAATTTCAACATCTTAGATACTTGCCCTCTATAAGTGCTGTTCCTCATTATTTCAGTCAAGGGAATGGATATTTTCAATTTAGAAATCTCGTTCTCTAAATTAAAAGTGGGAATCTTTTCTACCTCTTTGACTGGGATTTCTTTCTTTTCCTTTTGTTTTGATGCAACTTACTGATGTGATTGTTCTGCTGATGGTGTTTTGCTGCTCTCTGGACCAACCACCTCCTTTCCTTTCCTTTGTGTAACTGATGACTCATTCTTTGATGCCTCAACATCCTTTCTTTTCTGAATTGGTTTGACCGGCACATCTCTGTTTCTAAGTGAATATCGTTGCTGCTGGGTGGACAGAGCATTCATATACCCTCTTTGATACTCCTCTGGTTCTTCTTCTAAAACAGTGTCACTTGCTAGAATGAAATCTGTGTCTTTGTGTGCAGCTGAACTCACCGCACACTCCTCCTCTTTAGTAATGTAAGTAGGCAGATCGTCTGGAGTAAAGAGGTGGTTTTCTTCACCTATTATATTCCCGTCCTCATCTGACTCCGGTCCATGCAAAAAAATTTGTTGCAAATGTGTCTGTACTGGCTGTTGTGCTTTCTGCTCTTGGGCTCGCTGATCTCTCTGTCTTATTCTATATTGTGGTTGTTGCTAACCACAAAAGTTAGGATTTCTAAATTGTGGCTCTGGTTTGTCAAGTTTCACCCTTTCAAGCATCTGCTCTACCTTCTTGAGTAATTGATCCATCGAAGAAGACTCTTCCTTAACTGTGACTTTCTTTTCTGCTTTCACTCTAGCTCTCTTGGACAACAGATTTGCTTCAATGCTAACCGCGATTTTCTGCATGTCTTCCATTGTGGCTGGTTCTCTCTCTCTTATTTGATAAGCCATGTCAACATAAAAACCATCCAGAAACTTCACCATGGCTAGTCCCATAGGTGGCCTTAGATGATCTGGAATTTCGTTATAAACTGAATTGAATCTAACGCAATAGTCTTGGATCGACTCACCAGCGTTTTGTTTGATTTGCTCATATTCAGCCAGAATTTGAAGAGAATTCTTTTTCACTTCCCATCGGTTTAAAAATTGTATTTTTAGGTCGGCCAAGGTAGCGATGTTTGTCGCCGAAAAACCTCTAAACCATTTCCTCACATCATCTGCAAATGTTTGTACAAAGAGTCTCATTGCCACATTCTCCACATCAATCTCATGAAGTTCATAGAAATCTACCATTTTGTCCACATGTTGCTGAGTAGTAATGCTGTTAGGAGTTCCATCAAAAAACAGGATTTTTCTTTGATAATCTACGGGCATGTCATCTAGAACTTGAGGCAGAACAAGGGGTGCAAAACGGGCAGCCATCACTCTTGGTGGATTTGGCCTAGGAGGTGTTGTAGGAGTGTGCACAGTTTGTAAGGGGCTAGAAATTGGAGTTTGAGGCCGTGTCACAATATAATTATCAATTAACCGGCTAGCTCTTTCGGTTTCTAGGTCTATAAGAAACTGTGGATTGGGGATAGTATAGTCAACAGCCCTTTCGAATTTGGTCTCAAACAATGATATTTCAAACCATTCGTCAAACTCAAGCTCTTCAAGATACTCAAAAATGTCAGGACAGGAATGGGATTTGAACACGGGAGTTATAGTTCTCTTTCGACGAAGGAGTCTTGGAAACAAATTGGGGTTTTCGTAGATATGAGGAGGATCCGGGTCTAGATTGGCTCTGGTATACTATCTCGAAGCCAGCGTGCTATTAAGAAAAATCACAGGACACAACCAACTTACTCAGCCTGTCAAATCCTAAACTTATCATCCGGAAGCTTAGAATTATCAAGAAGTAAGGGGATTAATTTCATTCCCCAGTGGAGTCGCCACTATGTTAGCACCTAAATCTGCCCTAGGCTGAAGGAAGGAAAAATTCAGGGTAACCACAAACCACGCTCATTCTGGTAGCTAGCCCTACCAGAATAGGAGAGGGCTCTCTCCAAGTCATGCTTACTGAATGGATAAACAAAACGGTATGAGATGACTTACAGTGAATATTGATCTTAGGCTAGTAAGTGAATATGGATACACTAAACAATTTTTATGAATGACTGAGCTTCTAGGATGTTATGGGACCAACGGACAACAATGAACAGAGAATTTAATGCAAAGGCGCAGTTTACTCCATGAGGCAAGACAGGCGCAAAATGTAGCGATTTAGTTTTAAATAACGCGAAATGGAGAGATTGCTTAAGAGAGTGAAAAGGGCATAAGTACATGAATCCTTTTCAACGAACACTGAACATGAAATTTTCCCACAGGAAGAGCAATAAAATTGAATTCTACCTTATCTAACTCAGAAAATTTCACTGGAAATGAATATGAATTGAACTATGAACATTACAAAATGCATATGAAACATAAGAGACACATTTACTACACTCACAACCACATGAATCTCATGAAACAGAGCCTCTGCCTTTCATTAATTCTCTGTCTAAAATATACAGTGAAGAAACAGAGTTTCTTTCCCACAGTCTCCCAGAAGTTACAAGCCAACCAACCCTTTGCAAATAGTTTGCATACAATATATAGAATGTGTCATGAAGAGATAGAATGCCTAGGGGTTGGGGAGTTACTCGAATCATTACAAAATGGAAGTGGAAAGTCAACCATTAGCTACAGGTGCAACATTACAAACATGACAAATGGCTTGGGTGACCGTTTGCCTTCCTTTGCCACTTGGACAGAAGCCAATCTAGAGTGAAAATACTTTAAATTCCACCTTAGGTGCCAAAAAACTGAAATGCAGATGAGCGGACCCACTTTGAGAAGTCGCGAATTGAAATTTCGTGAAATGGAGGTAAAATTGGGCCTTTTTCTTATATGCGCTGCGCCATTTTCTGTGTGTGCCACTCCACTTTGGAGCCTGTTTTGAGGAACTTGCAGGAGTCCAAAATGTTCCCAAGTGTGCTTGTTGGAAATTCTATCCTGTCTACTTTCTAACCCAAGTGGAATTTCTAAGTTTGGTGCTCATTTGCCACTCCAAATATTCATTCTCCCAAGACTGCTTCCTGTGTGTCAAAATAGGGGCAGAGAGGTCATTTTTTGGGTGTTTTTGACCTCCTAGAGACTCATATCTTGCCCAAATTTCTTGTCCAAGCACCAGTAGTCGTGCTTTTTCATGCTAAATCCAAAAATGCAAACCATTCTTCACTTGGAGCTCCCAATTTTTAGCGCCATGCTAGTGGTGCGGCGCACAAGGAGAAAAAACCTGTGTTTTGCCCAAAAATTTGTCATGTGACCAAAATTTCCCCAAATTTCTTGAAATTTGGGCTACAGGTCCTCTATGAAGTGATATGCTGTGCCAAGGAAGCTTCAGCCAAGATTCAAAGCCGATCTTACTCTTTTGCCTCTTTTGTTGCTTTGCTCAATTTTGCCTTCAAGCTCTTTATCCGGGCCTTTGCACTCATATTTCGTGCCCTGTAATGGAATGCCATGTGTCTCAGTAAGGCATGGTCCTTGTCGGCCTTATCCAGCAGCCTCTCCAAGTGCATGTTAACTCTCTTGAGATTGGCCTCCCGATCCTCATAGTGGAGGGGATAAGGAGTGGTGGGCTCCAGTATTGTAGCAATAATGCTACAACTCCTGGAGCTTCCTATCTCTAATTTTATCAACCCGGTAGTTCGTACAAACTTGGAAGCGACGGTGCTGTATGCACAAGTACTAGCTCTTGTCGCAGCTGTCACTTGGTTAGCTGGCACAAGTCTGCTAGGGGCTCAAGCCAACTTCTATGAGCTCTTAGAAGAAGCTTTTTAACTGATGGACGAAAGCTAACTCAAAGGAAGCTAATCTACTTGCGAAAAGAAACTGAAAGCCAAAAAGAAACACAAACCCTAGCAAACCCTAGCAAACCCTAATTCTACCAACCAGTCTTACTGATGCAAAAATGAGAATGCAAAGTACGAAAAGAAATGCCATTACTTCTAGGAAGGTAAAATGCATGTGTCTAAGTTATCACTATCTGAAGAAACCATCTTTTTGTATTTTTGACTAAGTTATTAGAATTATCATGCATGCGCTTCTAACTAGCTTTTCACTGTGCAGGGATGGATCAAGGGATGAAATGCTTTGGGAAAGGTTGGGATGGTACAAAGAGGGTCTAAGGGATACCTGACATTCTCTCTGAGAGTTTCACAAAGTCTGGATGACATGCAACCGTGTTTATGAACTTCTACAGGAAGTCTGCAGGGGTTTCTACAGGATGTTCAGAGATTTCTACAGGATGTTCAAAATGGGATGTTTGAGGATGGATGGTTGATGGAAGATGCATGGATGGTTATGGAGGTAGGATGGGGGTCTGAAGTGACCCAGGAACTGATGGATGGAGTGGTGAGATGATGTGGAAGGCTGACTTGCATCAACGAAGGTGTAGGCAATGGAAAAGCAAGAAGGTAGGGTTTCGTGGCAAAAGAGCAGATGGGAGATGAGGAAACAGACTTGGTGATGGAGGAGCTGATCTAGACGAGGCTCAGATGAATGAGGAGGTGATGAAGGTGATAGAGATGCCCTGCACAATGCTCATTCAAACAAATCAATGAATCCTTGCAAACAAACCAAGTCCTAGCTAACTTAATCCAACTGTCAATGAAATGAATAAACAACAGCTTTGTTTGGAGAGAGAACCATGTACATCACGTGAGTAAGAACATTCAAAAAGATCTAAATGCATGGCAAACTCCTACCAATCGATTCTAACCATAAAAAGCTACTTTAACCATCAAAAACAACCACAATAACAAAGCAAGATCTAAAGAGCAGATTTCATTTTAAGAACACAGCAAACACATAAAGATAGTCAAGGGAGGTACTGAGCGCTTGAGATGGGCCCAACCCCAAGAGCTACAGCCTCCCAAGAGAGATTTAGAGCTGGTGCAAAGCTGGATTCATCTTTATTAATCAAGAATGAAGAGTTACATCAAAACTGTCCACAAGGAGAACTTGAAAATGAGCTGACAGCAAAACTAATCTATTGCCTAAAAATTGAATTACAAAATGACTACAACAAGACTATGAAATGACTAACTACCAGCTACAAAATGACTAACCACTAGCTAACCAAAATGAGGCCCTAAGCCTTCTTATTTATACAATTTGAGGACCCAACAGTCCTCCTAAAATTTAGGGACTTGGCTGCCCAAGACTTGTAGTTAACAGCAGTCCTACTTGACTTGCTTGGCTGCCCTTGTGCTCATTGATTTGGTGGCCTTTGAACTCCGAGCTGATGGTGGAGAATTCGAGGTAAGGGCCCATAAATGAAGGGGACACCTTCCTACAAATCCTCTAGCTTGTTCTCCCACGAATTTGGCTGCCAAGTGCTCATTAAGACCTTCAATTTTGTCTCCAAGTTGACCAAAAAGGCTACACAAAGCACCCATTAGACTTGTTGGCATAATGACTAACCAAATTCACTCTATTAACATAAAAATAATCAAAAACATGCAATAAACTAATGAGAATGGTGGATTAAGTCAAATTAGGAGGTTGAATGAGCCCAAATAATTGTACATTTTTGGGGCTCATCATCACCCCCCTACTGAAAGTGTTGCTCATCCTCTGAGCAACCAATCTCTCTCCTCATCTTTGATGGCCCTGGTGGCTTCTTTGGCTAACATCTCGGCTGATTTCTTCTTTGGCTTCCCTCTTTTCAAACTTCCTGTAGAAACAGTTCTCTGTCTTCCTGTAGAAACAGTCTGCTAACAGTTCTCTGTCTTCCTGTAGAAACAGTCTACTAACAGTTCTCTGTCTTCCTGTAGAAACAGTCGGCACTGTCACTGATCTCTCATGGTGTGTCTCTTCCTCCTTTTTTCCTCTTCTTTGGTATTTTCTGCCTCTGTTAGCTTGCTTCCTCATGCTCTGTTTTGGCTTTCTTCTCATCTTGTTTAGCTTCTGCCTTCTCTACTGTAGCCTTTTTTCTCTGTTCTGCCTTTGTTTTTCCTTTGCTTGAATGATTTGTGCTCCCTCATCATTGGCTTTTTTTGTTCACCTTCTTCAATGTGTTCTCCCATTATGAATCCTCATGGAATGGTGGGGGTGCTTTTTTATGTTTTAATTAGAAAAGAAAATGCTCAGGAAAACAATAATCAATCACTAAAATAGAAGACAACTGAATTTGGTGCTTTTTGAACCCAGGGAGGAGTTTTTCTTGTGTTCCTCAGAATACCAGATAGCAATAAGTCTCTTTTTTCTGTCACCCAGAATTCAACTGTCGGTTTATACAATATTGTTTTTGCATAACTGAGCATAAGGGCACAAATTCTCTTCTCAACACATAGATACATATGTGAATTCAAGTTTTCGTGCATAGAGGGCGACCTATACTACAACATATATCTTCTTTTCTTTTAAAGATGACAAGGAGGTTTCAGAGTGCAGAGAAAGAACTTGGTAAAATACAGTGAAACATGCAGGCAATATTTCATGTTTAGTTGAATACACAGGTAGAATGTTACTATCATTTTTTCAATTTGATGCCATGTTCCATTCACCATTTTGTACCAACAAATCATGCACAATGAAGTTTCCCTGATCCTACCTCATTTGGAGCTTGAAATTCGCCGAAAATCCCAAATTTTCTTTCTGCATTCTTGTTTTCTGCGTTTCCTGTAGAAGACTTCCTGTAGAAATGCCTGTAGGATGTCTCTGCGCCTCTAAACAATATGATATGCGGGATAATTTTGAAAACAGGTAGAAAAAATTAGTGGAGGACGATAGGTTAATCGCTTGTGCACACTTCAGTTGAGAATGTGGAAAGTGCAGATGAACAACAATTCATAAGTTTTAGCTGAGCCGCCTTTAATTGCTGCGTGATTTGCGTGAGAGAGTGAAGTGGCCAAGTATACGTGGCCACATGCAACTGGAAGTGTTGTTCATGAACTATGTGGTTTCCCCCTGTAATCACTGCCGTGAATTGAACTGAAGTTTAACCGGCCAACACTTCCTGTTTTTTTAAATTTCCACGTGAGTGAACTGTCCACGTGTACTGCGTGACTGCCGGCTGAACAATCAGCTTAACCTTGCTAATTCGTGTCTTAATTCCACCATCCCATCAATTCACGCAGTTTTGAAATTAAATTTATGCAATAGAAGAATGAGTTTGTCACATACCTCAAAGTTGAATGGCTGTCGTGAGCTGTTGTGGCCTGTGATTGCTGCATGCATTGGTTTTTTTCTGATTGCATGTGGCTTGGCTGCTAATCTTTGATTGTTTTTTCCTTGTGCAGGTGTCCTCTGGCGGGATCTGAGCTGCATGCAATCATTTCCACGTTCAGATCTGCACCTTCAAGCTGCTGCTGCTGCATGGTCACAAAACCAAAACTTGTTTTCGCCATTTCTCCCAAACGGCAAAGCAGATCGATCTGAAACTTGCTGAGCATGTTTCTATCATCATTATGCATCTCCCATAGCAAAATCGTGATCAATGGATGCATGGATTTCGAGAAAAATGGAAAATGGCTGAAGATTTCAGAGCTCGATTTCTCGGAAATCGTGCATCGAAATCGACTGAAACTGCTTGGGTAGGTTACCATCACCCATGTGCATATCCCCATGAAACAGGTTTTGAAACAGGTGCACGGATATGGAGAAAATGCAAAAATGGCTGATGGTGATCGAGGCTGATTTCTTGGAAACCGTGCACCGGAATTGGCTGAAACTGCTCAAGCATGTTTCCATCACCCTTGTACAATTCCCCATAAAACGGTTTGTCAAATGGATGCATGGTTTTCAAGTTATGGCAAAAACAAATTCTATTCTAGGTGTTTTTGCTTCAAGGCACTTTGCATGTGTTTGCATGGAAGGGGAAACTGAGCTTGGGCTGTGATGCAGGTATGGAGATGATGGAGGAGGAGTTGGAAGATTGCAGGAGGACTTCTGAACCCTTGAGGAAGCTACCATGTTCGCCAAACCACTTTTTGAAATGCATGCCTAGTTTCCCACAATTTCTACAGGAAGTTCCTGTAGAAGCACAATGAGAAGCACAAGGAGGGAAAGAAATGATGGATAAAGGCAAGGGATGGACACACAAGTGCTTGTAGGCCTAATCAACAGATTCCCACCATCAGATTCCCTTTTGAAATTGGATTTGGCTCGTCCAAAGGTTCTACAGGATGTTTCCTGTAGAAATACAAAGCTTCCTGTAGAAGGCACAAAAAAGATTCCTTTAACCTTGATTTGAGTGCTCCTCCTGTCATGAAACGTCCTTCTTGCAACCTGCAATTAGCCAATGGAAATTAGTTTTATTTTTCTTTTTCTTTTTCTCTTTTTTTTTTTTTGAAAAACAACTAGGGCGCCTTATGGAGGTTTTCACCCTAATTGCCTGCCTTGGGCGCCTCCAAGGGAGGTTTTCACCCAAAGATCTTATTCCCTTTTATTTTCTCTTTTTTTCAACCCATTGACTGCCTCATGGAGGTTTTCAATCAATGAGCCAATCTAAGGCGCCTCCGAGGAGGTTTTCACCTTAGATTTCTATTTTCCTCTTTTTTCATTTTTTTCTTTTTTCTTTTTTCTCTTTTTTTTTTTTTTTCTTTTTTTTTTTTCTACCCTACCCTACTTGAAAAAAAAAATCGTTCTCAAGTATAAGAATACTTCCAATGGAGCCATGTGCACATCGAGATTAGAGAAAAAATGATGTGAAGGCTCGAAATGCATGCTTGGACAACTATCCGGACTTTAGAGACCAAATGATCTAACTTTGAAGGGATCAAACATAGCTGAGGAAGAAAGTACTGCTGCAACTTAGTGACCTTCTGAAACCATATCTCAATATAGCTTTGATATCCATGGTCCTCTTGCTGATCTGGATCATTCTTCATGTCACCTTCTCTCATGACTTTCTCATCTTCCTCCTTTTGCTGATCTTTCTCTTGAGTACATGGAGGATTTGATGATAACCATGAGGGAACTCTCTCGATCTCTGATTCTAATCTCTTCTCTTCATCAAGTGCAATCAATGGTTCTTTGATCTCCTCTTTTGAATCTTCTTTTGCTGGATGTGATCCTTCAATGCTTTCAAGATGATCTCTTTTTTGCAATGCTTTTCCTGAGCTATGGTGAAGATCATTGAGCTCAAAAGGAGTCATTTGCACATGTTGTGCCTCAGCTTTGCACTTGTGTTGAGCTGCTCCAATGTGTGGGTTTGGAGATGATGGTACGGGTAGTTGAGTGGAGGTGTGAAATTGAGATGGAGATGGATGGCAGTGTGGTTGGGTAGGCATTTGGGGTTGCCTTGGTGGAGGAGGAGGCGATGGTTGTGGATGAGCAGGTGGTGGAGGAAAATGAGCGGGATGAGAGTTGTATTGGGGCCTCCACTCCTGATAAGGTGCATTCCACTGAGGCTGTGGCTGAGCATAAGAGTGAAACGAATGAGCAACTGGTTGGGCATAATATGGATCTGTGAAGGAACAAGGAGAATATGACCAAGGAAGAGGTGTAGACCAGGAAGGATGAGCAAGGGGACCCCAAGAAGGCATGAAAGTGGCTTGATAGGGGTCATAATAGGTCTCGGGTGTCCCTTGCAGTTCCTGCTGGTAAGATCTAGGTCCATGCGGCCAACTTTGGTTCATGTAATAGAGTGATTCAGTGGCTCCTTTGGCTCTCTGATATGCAGCTTTGAATCTGGGTAAGGAAGGGCACTGATCTGTAGGATGGTATTCTTCACAGACAAAACACACTTCTATGGAGTACAATGGACATTCGTTCCTAGGATGCTTTCTAGTGCACCTAGGACAAAAAATGACCAAAGCCCTCTTGGCTTCCTCTTGCTTCTGTTGGATCCGCAAGGTATCCAGTTGCATAGCAAGAAACTGCCTCATATCACTCTTGAAATCTTTGATCTGATTTTCAAATTCATCTTTGGACAAGATGTTGCTCCCAACATTTCTGCTTGTAGCCATTCGCTTAGAGGAATGTTTTCTTCTTCTTCTCCCCTAGAGGTTCTTCAGATATGCCTTGATGTCCACCCAGGGGTTCTTCTTAGTCACAACCAACGAAGAGAGAAGGTTGGCCGTGTGAAGCAATGGGGGGTGTTGTGAAATCATTTTTCTAACTTATCTCTACTCCTACAAGGCATGAAAAGAAATCTTTTTGGTTGATTTTTGTTTTTTCCTACTTCTACTTGCAAAACTGAAATAGATTGAACTGCAACTAACTATCTTGCTAAAATGAAAATGCGGAATTGAAAATGAAAGCAGGAAAGGACTAATCTACTTTGCTCAAATGAAATTGCAGGAATGAAATGCTAGTCTACGCTTGTAGAATTGAAACACTAATCTACGCTTGCAGAAATGAAATGCTAATCTACGCTTGCAGAAATGAAATTGCAGAATTGAAATGCTAATCTATGAAAGCAGGAAATGCTAATCTATGAAAGCAGGAAATGCTAATCTATGAAAGCAGGAAAAGTCTATGCTACTTTTGCAGAATGGAAATGAAATAAACTACTTAGCAGAAGGCAAGAGTAAGAAAATAGAAGAAAAGCAACAATTACTAATACTCTGACGCTTCCCCGGCAACGGCGCCAAAAAGATGGTGGGCTCCAGTATTGTAGCAATAATGCTACAACTCCTGGAGCTTCCTATCTCTAATTTTATCAACCCGGTAGTTCGTACAAACTTGGAAGCGACGGTGCTGTATGCACAAGTACTAGCTCTTGTCGCAGCTGTCACTTGGTCAGCTGACACAAGTCTGCTAGGGGCTCAAGCCAACTTCTATGAGCTCTTAGAAGAAGCTTTTTAACTGATAAACGAAATCTAACTCAAAGGAAGCTAATCTACTTGCAAAAAGAAACTGAAAGCCAAAAAGAAACACAAACCCTAGCAAACCCTAGCAAACCCTAATTCTACCAACCAGTCCTACTGATGCAAAAATGAGAATGCAAACTACGAAAAGAAATGCCATTACTTCTAGGAAGGTAAAATGCATGTGTCTAAGTTATCACTATCTGAAGAAACCATTTTTTTGTATTTTTGACTAAGTTATTAGAATTATCATGCATGCGCTTCTAACTAGCTTTTCATTGTGCAGGGATGGATCAAGGGATGAAATGCTTTAGGAAAGGTTGGGATGGTACAAAGAGGGTCTAAGGGATACCTGACATTCTCTCTGAGAGTTTCACAAAGTCTGGATGACATGCAACCATGTTTATGAACTTCTACAGGAAGTCTGCAGGGGTTTCTACAGGATGTTCAGAGATTTCTACAGGATGTTCAAAATGGGATGTTTGAGGATGGATAGTTGATGGAAGATGCATGGATGGTTATGGAGGTAGGATGGGGGTCTGAAGTGACCCAGGAACTGATGGATGGAGTGGTGAGATGATGTGGAAGGCTGACTTGCATCAACGAAGGTGTAGGCAATGGAAAAGCAAGAAGGTAGGGTTTCGTGGCAAAAGAGCAGATGGGAGATGAGGAAACAGACTTGGTGATGGAGGAGCTGATCTGGATGAGGCTCAGATGAACGAGGAGGTGATGAAGGTGATAGAGATGCCCTGCACAATTCTCATTCAAACGAATCAATGAATCCTTGCAAACAAACCAAGTCCTAGCTAACTTAATCCAACTGTCAATGAAATGAATAAACAGCAGCTTTGTTTGGAGAGAGAACCATGTACATCACGTGAGTAAGAACATTCAAAAAGATCTAAATGCATGACAAACTCTTACCAATCGATTCTAACCATAAAAAGATACTTTAACCATCAAAAACAACCACAATAACAAAGCAAGATCTAAAGAGCATATTTCATTTTAAGAACACAGCAAACACATAAAGATAGTCAAGGGAAGTACTGAGCGCTTGAGATGGGCCCAACCCCAAGAGCTACAACCTCCCAAGAGAGATTTAGAGCTGGTGCAAAGCTGGATTCATCTTTATTAATCAAGAATGAAGAGTTACATCAAAACTGTCCACAAGGAGAACTTGAAAATGAGCTGACAACAAAACTAATCTATTGCCTAAAAATTGAATTACAAAATGACTACAACAAGACTATGAAATGACTAACTACCAGCTACAAAATGACTAACCACTAGCTAACCAAAATGAGGCCCTAAGCCTTCTTATTTATACAATTTGAGGACCCAACAGTCCTCCTAAAATTTAGGGACTTGGCTGCCCAAGACTTGTAGTTAACAGCAGTCCTACTTGACTTGCTTGGCTGCCCTTGTGCTCATTGATTTGGTGGCCTTTGAACTCGCAGCTGATGGTGGAGAATTCGAGGTAAGGGCCCATAAATGAAGGGGACACCTTCCTACAAATCCTCTAGCTTGTTCTCCCACGAATTTGGCTGCCAAGTGCTCATTAAGACCTTCAATTTTGTCTCCAAGTTGACCAAAAAGGCTACACAAAGCACCCATTAGACTTGTTGGCATAATGACTAACCAAATTCACTCTATTAACATAAAAATAATCAAAAACATGCAATAAACTAATGAGAATGGTGGATTAAGTCAAATTAGGAGGTTGAATGAGCCCAAATAATTGTACATTTTTGGGGCTCATCAAGGAGCATGAGTTTGGTAGTATTTTAGGGTAGTGAGAATAGGAAACAATGGCATAGGGGGATAAGGAAAAATGGTAAGGAAGGAAAATTGAACCTTGGCATCAGCACCACACTTATACAACCCTAGTAACAATGACTTTTTGGTATTTTCTTGTGGTTGGTTTTATGAGTTTTTGTTGCATTCAATCATAGGCATAAAACCACCATATCATTTATGAATTTTGATAAACAAGTGATGTTATAGAGCCTACTTGCCGATTTGATGGGCTTCACAAAAATTTTGAGGAAGTTTGGCAGTGTTTTGGCGCTCTGTTTGTGTGCGCCGCGCGCAAAACCCAGTGCGTCGCGCCCTGGGTGTGCGCCGCGCCAGTTAGAAAAATACACTGTGGGCTAGCTCTGTGTGCGCCGTGCCCTCTGTGTGCACCGCGCTCTCTGTGTGCGCCGCGCCCTCTATGTGCGTCGCGCCCCTGTTTATATGCGCCGCACCCTGAAATCGCCTCCAATCTTGCTCTAAAATGCACAATGCACACTCAAACAGTTTGAAATGTTTCCCCAAGCACTTGGTTTGCACAATGACTTTGATTTTGGTAGGGACTTGTATATAAAGTCTTTGAAGTCATGGGTTAAATTTTGATTTTTTCAAAAACCCATTTTTCAAATGTTATGTTTTGACACTTTTTCACTGACTTAAAACAACCCTGATTTTCACTTTTCCTCTGAAAGTTTAGCTCAAATGATGAAATTTTCGGCACTCTTTGCAGGGATTGCATGACAGGGCATTTGGCCACGGAAACCATGACTGCGCCTGGAGAAATCAACTGTCGATCTCTTTGAAAATTTTATCACCAATGACACTGTTTGACTTTTCTTCAAACAGAGTTTTGACGAACAGTTGAAATTTATCAATATGATGATGAAACTCTGTGAATAATTACTTTGTAAGGGCCTCTCTCTGGCCTGCATGGCTTTACTGGACATATTTAAAGACCAAACTGATAAATCCCTAGACCTAATGATCGAAAATGACCTTTGTCCATTAAAGGACCAGACCTTGACTGTCATGGAATTTGGCGATCATTGACAAAAGAACAAAGCCAACAGGAGCCAGACATGAAGGGAAATGACTAGCATGACCTTTTCCGTCAGATTATGGCTTGCCCCTAGTGGAATGCATCTGAGTGAATGGAGCGGGACACTTAAAAATAAAATGCATAAAGAGTTTTGATCTCTGATGGAGGACTGACCAGACCAACGCTAACAATATTCATGCATATGAAAACACACACATTTCCTAAGCTTCAGGACAATTTTATTTAGGAAAAAACAAGGTGAAAAACATTGTTAGTTAGAGTTGAGGAAGTACAATAACACTCATTGGGAGGTTGAATAGAGATGGAAATAAAGGAGGGTATAGGAGGGATGATAAGGAAGTGATTTGTTCCTTTGATCATGGATTAAAGGACTTGATCCAAACAATGTGTTTCATATGTCACAAGAAAGGGAACTATTCTACCAAAAATACAAAGAAGAAGAAGCCAAAGCCAAAGAAAAATTAGTTTGCAAGAAGTGCATGCATTACATTGAACGATTCAAAATCCAAGATTGACATGGTTTTCTCTATGATTTCTTTTCTTTCAACCAATACCATTTCCAATGTTGGGTGTTATGGTCTAGAAACATGACTTTGTCCAAAATATATTCAGTAGGTTTTAGGAGCAAGAGGAAGGAATGTGAATGGAATCGAGTGATGATGCTACTTATACAGTGACTATAATTAGAACCATCTCTTTATGAACCCTTTGGTGATGTTATTAATTTCACAAAGCTTTGTTTATTTTTGGATTAATAAAAAAAATATCCATTCAATGTTAGCTATCACAGTGCTTGAATTCAATAATTAGTGATGGACCATCAAATATTGTAGTCAAGATCAAGAAAATATTTTGGCTATAGGTGTGAAACAAATAGGCCTCTATATATTCCATGTTGGTACTTTGAAGCATGGATATCTAGTTCAAGAAAGTGTCAATTTGAGTGAGCCACGACATAATTGGCCTCTTTGCTCTATGCAATCATTCCTTTCTTGAAGGATTATGGTGTAGGGACTACAAGACTTCAAGGGATCTCCATGCAAGAAACATTCAAAATATTCTTTTCCTTCTACAAAGTAAATGTCAAGAGAGATTCCTAAGTTTATTCATTAAAATGTTCATGGACCTATGTCCTCTTCCGCACTAATAGGTAGGTTTTTTTTATGTTTCTTTTATTGATTATTCCTAACATAAGGACTAGATTTATTTTTGGACGACCAACATGAATTATTTAGTAATTACATAAATTTCAACGTCTTGGTCAACAATAAAATTGGCCACTTGCACTATGCAATCATTCCTTTCTTGAAGTATTATGGTATAGGGACTACAAGACTTTAAGGGATCTCCATGCAAGAAACATTCAAAATATTTTTTCCCTTCTACAAAGTAAATGTCAAGAGAGATTCCTAAGCTTATTCATTTTAATGTTCATGGACCTATGTCCTCTTCCTCACTAATAAGTAGTTTTTTTATGATTTTTTTATTAATTATTCCTAACGTAAGGGATGGATTTATTTTTGGATGACCAACATGAATTATTTAGTAATTCCATAAATTTCAAGGTCTTGGTCAAGAATAAAATTAGCTAAAAGATAAAAGTGTTGTGATTTAAAAGTGGATGAGAGTTTGCCTCCAAAGAGTTTGGTGCTTGTTTCATGGATGCTATTCTCAAGAGGGAAATGGTAGTTTTCTACATTTTCCAATAAAATGGGATTACAGAGAGGATACCTTGGGAGGAATCATATAGCACCACAATCTACATTGAATAAATGTATTTATAAGGACTTGAAGGACAGGAAACCAAAGGGATATTTTCTAGTGAAAACATAGGGTTGTCACATTTTCATATATCTAATCGTCTTGTATATATTCATGTCCTTGATGAGAAGAGGAGTTAATGTGAACCCTCTAGTATCGAGTGTATTCTTTTGGTTTATAATGAAACGTATAAGGCTTACTAGATTTTTTTTCCAACATAATGAAATATAGTGGTGAGTAGAGATGTGAAGATTGTTAAGGATGGATATTCCTTCAAGTCCAAGGAACCTTCCATGGAGACTAAAGAAGGAGAACAAGTTTTTATCCTACCAACTAGAAAGAATGACATAAATAAAATTTATACTCGGTTAGTTCTTATGAAGGAATTGTGACCTATATACGTGCTAATGCAAATAGAAAGTCAAAATAGATTATACAAAAATAATAGAATGTACAAAAGCAAGTAAGAGCACAAAATATTTATCCTCAGGTAAGACAATGTCTTAGCAATTTTTCTACCTATGTTTCATTAATTTTTTCTATTCATGTAACAAAACCTTTAAGTTGTGAGGAAGAAATGAAAGATCAAGCATCGCGGGATGTCATGATGCATGAGAATGAAGTATGGATGAAAATTTCAAAGTATTGTGGAATGTACTCAAACCCAAAATTTTTAAAGAAATCACATAATGGAATGGAAGAGAACAAGAGAAAATAGAAAAAACATGAGAAAAAATTGTTGCCTTAATGATAAAGATAAATAACTATGATCATTTTCTTCTTGAAGGGGGAAGCCTCCTAGAGAAAAGCTACAAATACAAGAAGGTATTTTGACAAAACATTACATAACCTTCTACCCAATACATAACTATTCATGGATAATTTTAACTACCTATGGACAAACATATAATAAGGACCTACTAACTAATTTGGGCCTTATTAATAAAGAGGACCCATTTTACAATGAGTACTATTAACTAACTATTTATTGTGCCTTATTCAAGAAATATGGCCTCATATTTTAAGAAAACATCCTAAGTAATGAGGGAGGGTCAGAATCTAACATGGCATTTCCATTAAAAAACATCGTTTTTCTCAAGTTTGAAGGAAACTAAGTTGTTGTAGAATCAGTCAGTTCCCATGTAGAATCCTTGAATTGCATATATTTCTACTGGAACAATACTTCTAATACCCTTTGGTATCAAATACTGCTAATAACGAGATCCAAATGGAACCTTCTTAATCAGTTTCTATTAGGTTCATTTGAACTTTGCAATTGAATCCCCAAAAACCTTATTAAAGAAGGACACAAGGAATATTGGATAATTCATTTAGTAGACTAGGAGATCCATATTGTGGGTGTTGAGAAATTGAGGGGAAGCTAGATAAACAATTTCTCTTGTAATGATAATGCTTGTGAAGAATTTTTTATTTTTTTACTTTTCTTAATTAGGTTCTTCTTTCTATTTTATTATTATTATGCTTTCTTATTCATCAAAGAAGCACCAAACCATAAAGAACAATAAGGCAAAGGAAAAAATATATAGGCAATCAGCCATGGCCAAAACCTTTCCAAACTTGAAAGGAAAACCCACCAAATTCTTCTTCTTGTAGAATCTTCAATTGACGAATTCCAAGATCTATGACCCTTGACCAAGACCCTCGAAGGCCAAATCATACTTGCTTCTTGATGAGCTTTCCTTACATAGCTTCCAGAAACAAACTTCAAACTTCCAGAAACTTCTCCAATAACTTTGACCCCAACAATAATTTCTGCAACTTCGACCTAGCAACTTCAAGAACTTCGACCTAGCAGCTTCACAAATTTGACCTTGATGCAGCTTCAACAGTTTCGACCTAGAAGCTTCACAACTTCGATCTAGAGGCAACTACACAACTTCGATCTTGTAGCTTCATATTTTTGACCTTGAAACTTCACAACTTCGATCTTGCAGCGTCACAACTTCGACCTTGTAGACTCACAACTTCGATGCAGCTTCGGAATTTTGTCTAGCCTATAAATTGTAGAAACTCTAACGAGAAAGAGAGAGAGAGAAAGAGAGGCCCAAAAAATTCGATGTTGATATTCTTCTTCATCATCCTTTTTCATCTTCTATCTTGAGGAGCTCAAAATTTCTTGAGTGAGTGTGCAAATGAGGTCGAATTCCTTCTTATTTATAGGCTTGTGAGGGGTACAAATTTCTATCTTGAGGCCAACTTGTCCCTTTGTGCTATAACACAGTCTTGGAGGGTATGTTGACTCTATTTTGACTCAATAATTTTTTCTTTACAATCTGTAACATGCCAAAATGGGTCTTCAATACATGACAATGACTCAATTGAATTTATGACAATCCTAGAAGCACTCAATGGGTGTTTGACCTAAACATAATTTTCCCTTTGAGCATGAAACCCATACCTCAAGAACCCAAATAATAAATTTATTTTTCTCTTTTAATTAAATACATAAAATCATGGTTACATATGCAATTATGGAGACTGAACTTAGTTACATATTTCAACACTACCTCTTAACTAGGGAGGTATTCATAATCCATACAAGGTACTTGGACATTCTCAATCTAAAGAATTTTCATAAGAAGAGTTAGATTGGTAGCTCATCTATATATTAGCATATCATCTAGCATTGTCACATCCGGGAAGGCCTTGACTAACAACTCTATCTCTACATAAGATCATAGCACAATGATGGCGAGACCAATGATTTATAGACCCCCTCATCATTGTCTCTCTCGGAACATACCCCATTTGGGTAATCTCAGAGTATGTTCCACCAGGACTATTCTTTCTTGGATTCCTATTCCTCAAATAATACCGTCCTCTATGAATACCCTTATCTTGGATTCCTTACCACATCGTCAAAGAGTATCATGTGTCAGATGCTTACCCAATCCTCCATTCTTTCTTCCCAAGTGAAGACAAGAATGATGGGTCTACCTCTCCCTCTCAACTAGGGAGGTTATAACCATTCCAATGAATGAATGCACCCATTCCAATAAAATGAATATACCCAAGCTCCCTCTTAACAAGGGAATTAACCAAGCCTCCCCTTAACCAGGGACTTTCTTCCAACAACTATCTAGGCGGATATCATGGGACAACCAACTACTTGTAGGACCCCCTCTGTCAATGTCATGAATTATTTCTTTTTCATGGAGCCTAAATCTTTTAGGAATTATTCATAGGGAATCAACCATCCATCACTTTCATTCATGAATCATGTCAGCCATTCCTTGATTTCATCAGAAAGTGATTATTGATCCATATATGGGTTTCCTTCATACAACTCCCTTCTCCACATCATATTTTCTTCAAGATATTATCATCGCACCACATGAGTATTAATTATGGATGAAATCTAAAACTCTTCATTTGGTAGCCCTAAATTATCCCATCCAAATTGTTTAAAATAAAAAATGAACATCAAATTACCTTTGTGATGGTTTTACGTCATGACATTTGTTTGTTGTATCAACATCTCGCCTTCATATTGACACATCTCCAAAATGATATTAAATGTCAAGGGTCATCTTCCTTTCCGAACTTCTCCTGATTCTTCATACCTTTTCCATGGAGATGTCATGGTCAATTCTTCTAGTTATCAGATGTTGATTTCCTTTTCTATGTGATAGTAGTTGCATATTTCACGATCTCTCCTTACTTTCTTCACATATTTCTTCTCAGGAACTTCCATTCATAGTTCATTTTTTTCAACCACCTCATATTCCATATGAGGACTTATTATATTGATTTCATCTAGTCAACACGTGAACCATGCCTTTATGCATCCTTCCAAAGGAGGATATCCCTTTCTCTTGATCATGCTCATGAGGTGGAGCATTTATCCATGCTATCTGCAACTATATGACATGACTCAATTTCATCAAATACAAGCATACATACCTCATCTCTTCCTTTTGTTCATCTAGAATTCCTTTAGTAGCTTCCTTTATTAAAATAACTTCAATCACCTTGACCTGCTTCATTTATTTTGACATTATACCATCATTTCATGAATCCAATACAAGGTGGAATTATTGATGAGACACTTGCTTCTTCCAGTAGGTGAACCTTCTGATGAAGATTCCAACAGAGGTTCTTGATCATCCTCATCCTACAAATTCTCCTTTTTGAATGATGTATGATGAGCCCTATACGAGATGAATTTATCTTTCCCATATGTACTACTTATTCTTCTAATGAGGTTACCAAGAGCTACATCCTTCTATAGGCAGCAACCATAGACTTCTACTTCAGCTATCTTTCACGCTTCTTATGATGATATCACGAGCTCTTGCTCTCAATCGTATGCTTATATGTTTCCATCTCCTAACATGATGAATCCTATAGTGATTTTGATGATTCTTACCATGATAATTATACTTTACAACATAAAACTTGAAACAAAAACTTGAAAAGGACTAGGTGAGGAAGACTATCTCAATCATAATAGAGATCTTTTACTTCTTTCTTGGATTTCTTCTTTTCAACTTCTTCCACTTCTTTAGTGACATGGGCTTCTACCCTTTCTCTCTCTCTCTTTTTTTTTTCCTTCTTGAGCTTTGGAAAATATCTCTTGTAGTGCCCATATTCATGAAAACCATAGGATTGAACCTTTGACATGTTCTTCTTATTTTTCTGAGGACCAAGCTTCCCTTTTCTTCTAGCCATGGAAACAAATTCTTGAGATTGCTCGCTTGATCCTACATCGATTGTTTCCTTTAGCCTAGTTTCTTTGATTTTTATCAATGACCATAGTTCATTGAATGGAGTAGTTTCCTTCTTCCCATAGATGCTTCATGTGAAGTTGTCCCATTCCTCTAGTAGTGCATTGACCACTATGGTAGTATTTTCCGTGTCAGACATTATTTCTCCCAACTCTTGAACTTGGTCTGTTATTTCTGACACCCTCATAAAGTATGAGGGTATTCCTTCTTCTTTTGATATCTTAATATTGTAGAGCTTGAGATTCTTCTTTCAACGATTTGAAAATTAAACCCTTAACATGGTTTTGGGCATGATGGTTTTCTACCCATGGTATTTTGTAGATCCGGTCAAGGGAATTACAATTATTTTATAATCTCAGGTTATGGGTTAGGGTTCATGAATGCTTCAGCATGTATATATATGTATTGTAACATTGAAAGGAATATAATGAAAAATCAATGTCGTAGTCTCGATTTTGGGATCCAGGGGAAAATCTTTGTGTATATTTGTTTTATGTTCTCTCCATTGTATATTTTCTATTTTAAGAATTCATTTGTAGGTAATTTCTGTATAGGGTTAAAACCTACACAAATATAGATACAAAAATACTTGTCAAGTGAAGATACTCCTAGATGATGAAATATTCAACTTGATGCCTTCTTGATTTTGATGATGATGTAGATAATAGAAGATGTCTTCTTGGTGAAGATTTGTTTCTTCAAAAGTGATCCTTGGCTTAAAGGGAGATCACATTGATTCCTTGATGATGGTGGAAATTTTTTTCCTCCTTTTCTTCCTTCAAGACAACGTTAGTTAAAAGTCTTTCACAACCTCAAATTTTAGCTCTTCTTCATAATGTCGGCTTGATGTAGCAGTTTTAAAATTTTGGGCTTTTCTGCAATAACCCTAGTTCACACGAGTGGATAGAAGATGGAAAAAGTTTCCTCCTTTCCACTTCGCTTGACTCGACTTCTTTTAATTGTTATTTCAACTTGCAAAGGAGACCTTTCTTGGCACAATATTTGATCCTTGATGGTGGTTGCAATTCGGTACTTAATGCTACAGAAAGATGTCTTACTACTTCACACGTGTGGAGAATATAGCCAGAAAAATAGACCCAAAAGTGCTTTGCTCTTCCTTCCTCGTGATAATGATTATAGAATTTTTGAGTTTCCCTATAATGCTTCAAGTGTGGAACCCTTCTTTGGATGATCTAAGGTTTTGAGGTCTTCTTTGATGCTCTTAATTATTCCCTTTCAATATGATGAGAGGGTTAGTCCTTATTTATGAGTGATGCTCTTGATGTTTCCAAGATGATCTATTTATACTTCAGCCCTAGAGTATCCTTCTTCTTGTTTCCCTTCCTTGATGCAGTCACCTTAGCTTCGATACCATGTTGAGAAATCTATGGGAAGCTAAATAGATGATTTCTCTTGCAATGATAATTCTTGTGACGACATTTTTTTTCTTCACTTTTCTTAATTAGGTTCTTCTTTATATTTGATTATTATTATGTGTTCTTATTCATCAAATAACTACCAAACCATAAATATCATTGAGACAAAGGAAACACGATATAGGTGATCAACCAAGGCCAAAACTTCTCCAAACTTGAGAGGAAAACCCACCAAATTCTTCTTCTTATAGAATCTTCAATTAAAGAATTCCAAGACCTATGAAACTTGACCAAGACCCTCCAAGACTAATTCATCATTCCTTCTTGATGATATTTCCTCACACAACTTCTAGCAACAAACTTCAACCTTCCAACAAATTCTACAACAACTTTGACCCCAACAACAATTTCTGCAACTTCGGCCTAGCAACTTCAACAACTTCGACCTACTAGTGTCACAACTTCGACCTTGATGCAACTTCAGTAATTTCGACCTAGTAGCTTCACATCTTCAATTTTGCAGCTTCACAGTTTTGACCTTGCAGCTTCACAACTTCGATGTTGAAACTTCATAATTTTGTCTAGCCCATAAATTGTAGAAACCCTAATCAAAGAGAGAAAGAGGCCCAAAAACTTTGATCTTGATCTTCTTATTCTTATTCATCATTTTTCAGCTTCTACCTTGAGGAGATCAAACTTTCTTGAGTGAGTGTGTAAATGAGGTTGAATTCCTTCTTATTTATAGGCTTGTGAGGGGTACACATTACTATCTTGAGGTTGACTTGTCCCTTTGTGCCATGACGAGGTCTTGGAGGGTGTGTTGACTCTATTTTGACTCAATAAATTTTTCTTTACAATATGTAACATGCCCAAATGGGTCTTCAATACATGACTAACATTCAACTAACTCTGTGACAAACCTAGAAGCGCTCAATGGGTGTTTGACCTAAAAATAAATTTCCCTTGAGCATGAAACCCATGCCCCAAGAATAAAAATAATAAATTTATTTTTTTCTTTTCATTAAATACATAAAATCACGATTACATATGCCATCATAAAGACCAAACCTAGTTACATATTTCAACAATGGGCTTCCTATCAATGTATTCTATGATCTAATAGGAACAAATAGAACTTGGGAGATATCTTCTAGGGAAATTTATCTTTGAGTGATTTTTGTTTATAAGGCTATTGTTAAAATTACCAAGAGAAATTAACTAAGAGAGATAAATTTACCAATGACAAAAAAACACAATATTTAATGAAAACCCCCAATTCATGGAAAAAACTATCTACCAAAATTTTATTGGTCCCTTGGCCAAAACTCGACCAAGTTAGCCAAATGATCCTTCACTGCTCACCTCCTTGGCACATTATAATGAAATATTCCAAAGCATTTTAAATGCTTCATTACATGCAATCCATAGAAAAAACCATGGGAAATCAAAACCATGTACCCAAGACCACCATTGTTTAATTGATAAACTTTAACTCTTTCACCAAATGAATTTTTACTTAACAATCCCCCTCAAACCTTGACTTCGAGTTTGCCTTGACCAAATCTAACCAAACTAGAAAAGTGAGCCTATACCAGTCACTTCCAAGCCCTACCCCCCTTAGATTTTATATCCATGGTATATGTTATTTCAACATGTCCCCATATCACCTAAGTTAAACTCTAAACTTTATCGGTAATTTCCTATGGGTATGCATGCCTTACCAAGTCTTATAGTCGTATTTCCATTTCCATGGAATTAAAACAATTTTTGGCCCCATTATAATATATATTATTATTATTTCTATCCCAACACTTATGCCACAATCCTCTCAACTTGGAATACATGATGTTCTCCTCACTTATGTACAACAACTTTCTATGAATCCATGGTAAATCATCTCATTAAATAATTATGTCAAACAATTTATGTGCATCCTTGGCATAAATTACTTGGATATATTCTTCCTTCGGTGTTTTCTACTCATCCACCGATCATGGAATCATCCACTAGGGAGGGCATGAGTACCACTCTATAACCTCTTAAAAAATATTTTATTAGTTAGTTCTACCACCAATTCACACAATTATTCTCCTCATATCTTTATGAATCATAGATCCTCGATACACTCATCATTTAATTGCATCTCCTCTTTATGAAATTTTCCAACAGCACAATAGCTATCGATGACTATCCTCATGCACAATAAACTCTTCTTGCCCCCCTTCATTAAACCACTATACTTGGAGAGTCTAGGTTAACCTAGATTTGATACCATGTTAAAATTATTGAAATAAGTTAACTGAGAGAAATTAATTCAAAAAGCACATAAGAATCAACTTAGAAAAACTCCAATTCAGGGAAAAAACCAGCTAACAAATTCCTATTAGTCCCTATGTAAAAACTCAACCAATCCTACCAAGTGAAGCTTCATCACTCTGTTAACCCCTATATATGCCCCATTTCAACCCTAAAACCTCTTATTAAGCCCTAGTTATTGAGTGATTACATTTATATTGTTATATTGTATGTAGTCTAGAACCCCTCATGGTCCCACTTTATTATAATTATACCCCCTATCTCTCTCTCTCTCTCTCTATATATATATATATATATATATATATATATATATATATATAGACAAACACACACACACACACTAAGGAGAAGGATCATAAAATATTGTCTTGTACATTGTATTTATTGTAAAAGGAGTTTTCCCACTCGTTCAAGACCTAATTATCATTTTCTTATAATATTTTTGTCACAAGGACCATAACATTTGGTCTTATAGCTCATGATTCTAGTTTGTTTGTTTGTTTGTTTATTTTTTTTTTTTTTTTTTATTTCAAACAAATGATTCAGTAATTTTTGCTATAACACTTTTTATGGGACATTACAAATGAAAAAACTTAAATAATATTTAGAATGTAGAAATTTCTCTATGGATCAGCTAGCTCTAATACCATGTAGAAATTCTCACTGTAGATTAAACTGATTATGCAATGTACTAAAGCAAAATACTTAATCTATTTCTACTATCAAACTTGTGGAAGCTTAATCGATTTGAGCAAGATCAAACAGAACACATATAATAGAGAAGAAGACTCAATCACCCATGAAACACAGAAGAATACTCTAGGGAAAGCCTTAGCTAAAAAGCCCGCTATCTGTATTATCATACAAGTGGAAATATCTCAGGATTACACAAAGTTTTAGCTCTCGCAAGCTATCCAGCTCCCAGTACAATCCCTCATTGCTGCTCATAGACAGAATAGACAACACATATGCCTTCCTTCAGTCCTCCAAGCCTCCTATTTCCTTGCACAGTTTCTCCTGGGTCTTCCAGCTGCCACCTGTGTGATTCTCACCTCACACACAACACTGACCTCTGAAATAACTGTGAAATCTTGAAGGGGATAATTGCTTCTTCATGGATGAGTTTCCTTTATAGGAAAATTCCTCCAACTAATAATACAATGTCCCTGTCTTTAATCTCAACTGGGTCTCTGTCTGAACTAACATGCATGAGTTATTTATGAGAGAATATTCAATTATCCGGAGAACACTAGTTGCATGCATGCATGCATTAACTGACTGAACTCACAATAAGTTCCACAAACTGTTTGGAACTAATCTAACTAGACTTAACTCAGTTAACTAAGCTAACTAATTACAACTAAAATACAACTCATCCTTATCTCCTTAATTAAGGGATAACTTCCTCAATAAAAGGGATAACTGTTGCATGTCTTCACAAAGACTTCATGTTTGATTTTCTCCAACTAATTAACTCAGGATGAATTAATTAATTATTTTTCAAACAACTAGTGAGACTAAATTCGAATTTTAATTCTCAATTTTGATTCAAGGACAAATAAAAAATGGAATATATCCCGAAATGCTATTTATAACAATGCTATTTTTAGCATTTCTATTTTTTGCTATTTCCAACAGAGTTGGAGTATATCCTGAAATGCTATTTATATCAATGCTATTTTTAGCATTTCTATTTTTATCATTTCTTGTTGCTATTTTTAACACTCCCTCTCAACAAGAAAGGCATTCAACTCGAACTTGATCTTGAACCTTTGGAATGTTCTGCATGAAACACTTCTCTCAAGTATTGTTGCTCCAGCAACTCTAGAAACACAAAAAATATCCAACTTGAATCAGAATGATGCATCTATCATCAAAGTCTCTGACTGCTATTGCCTCTGTCTACTGAAAAACTCTGCACCATTGTGCTCTTTAGTATCTGACTGCTCTAGCCTTTGCCACTTTGATCTCTTACTGCATCAATCACACTGATTCCTCCTGCTGCATCCGTGCTGCTACTAGTCCTATCTCCCAGCATGCATCCACACTACACCTCCTCTCATCATGTTGCATCGTGTGGCCCACTGCTGCACTGCAACTCAGTTACTGATAAGTAAGTAACTGATCTCCCAACTGACCTCCCTGTTCGGCTAGAAACACCCTCTAATGTTGAAGCTCCCTCTGCCGCTCCATCCGCATCTGTCTCTACCCACTCAGCCAGTCTTGCTACTCCTCATCAGGGCTCCCGTAGCAGGGTCTAATCAAAGAGGTTGGGTACTTTAAGGATCCTACCCCTATTTCAGCCTTCATGAGACTATCACTTCACATTTCCCCATCTCACACCTGAAGGTATGGCTGCATGTGATCCCTCTACCCACTTGGCTCAAAATTTCCCCCTACTGGAGGTCTCTACACATTCCACAACAAGGGCCATGTAACCAGTGTACCGCTCAGGTGGCCTCCTTTTTCTATCCTGAGAAGATGGCTCTCCCACATTCTCTCTCGCATCCGTCAACAATCTGTCAGCCTCCCTTGTGCGTTTCTGCCCATCTGTAGAAGACTCTGCATGAGTGGATGTCTCCACTCCTGGAACCTCTGCATGCGGCTGCTCTGCATTAGTCTGAGGCTCCTCCTCCTTAGGAACCAAAAGTTCCTCCTCTACATGCATCTTGAGCTCCCTCTCAAGGGAAACTCGCATGGACTTCAGATCATCGAACTTAAGATCTCTGCGAACCACTGTCCTCTGACTAGTAGGAAAATACAACTGATATTTTTGGGGAGTATCAGTGTACCCCACAAGTATCCCCAGCTTTTCTGTCAGCTCTAGCTTCTTCTGGCAACCTTGGTCACATGGCAATAAACTGATGAGCCAAAGACCCTGAAGTGACTCACATCTGGTCTCTTCCTGGAGAAAGATTCCTTTGGTGTCTTCATCCCAAGTATGTGATGTGGGCTTCTATTCTGCAAGTAAACCACTGTGTTTCATGCCTCAGCCCACAAATGAAGTGGTAGGCCTTGGTCATACAACATCGCCTGAGATGCTCCCACAATTGTTATGTTCTTCCTTTCGGCCACCCCATTCTGTTGTGGGTTATGGGGTGCCGTCAACTCCCGTTTAATTCCTTCTGTAGCACAGAAGTCCTTAAACTCTTGAGAGACATACTCTCCACCATTGTCACTTTGAAAGGCCTTGATCTTCTTTCTTGATTCTTTCTCAACCAAGGCTTTGAACTCACAAAACATTGAGAAGGTTTGATCTTTCTTCTGCATGAAATAGATCCAAGATATACGAGAAAAATCATCAATGAAAATAACATAGTACCTTTGTAGCGATGGAGGCTGTCGAGAATGGTCCACACAAATATGTATGAAATCACTCCAAGATTGCTTCAGCTCGACTGTCTCGATCCCGAAAGGAAGATTTTTCACACTTACCCAAGGTACAACCTTTGCATGTGTCCACTTGCTCAAGTTTACTTTTGGGAAGTCTGGTAGAAATCTGTTGCATTATCTTCAAGGCCCCATGATGTAAGTGGCCCAACCTTCTATGCCATAACTCGCTAATATCTTAGCTTTGCACCAATTTTGCTTTGGAACTCAATGCAGAACAGTTATCTACATCCAACTTGTAGAGATTCTTCACTCGAATCCCAATCCTCTTGGATGCTCACAAGTAAACAAAGCTTCCCACAAAGCTTCTCCTGTTGGTTTCTCCAGTTGTGGCTACTCCACAACCTCCTGAAGTGGCTTCACCAATTGTGGCTCTTCCACAATTGTTTGAGACTTCTTCTAGCACTGAATGTTGAGAGGTAATGTACTCTCCCTCTCAACCACCAAGTCTCCAGCATTTGCCTTACTCCTCAAGGCTTTGCATGCATCTTGAGCCTCAAGAGCATACAGGTTCTTGACATGTGAATCGATCTGCTTCACTTGTCTCATGGTGATGTGTCTAATGAAAACCTTTCCCTTACTAAAGACTACATCATAGCCTTTGTCCTCAATCATTGTGATCGATACCAATTTCTTCTTCAGTCCAGGCACATTCTTTACATCTATCAAGGTAATGAAGCTCCACGATCCCTTTGAAAAACAACCATACCTTCACCTCAAACACGGTACTTTCCACCATCACCCATCTCTATGAGTATATTGAGGTCTTCCTCCTCTAAGGTACTAAATGAACTCTTATCGCCGTCATGTGGAATGAGGCTCCACTATCAAGAAACTAACCACAACCCATCATCGATGAAACCATGCATGTGATGAGGGTAAAATCCAATTCAAACTGAGAGGCCAATGCCTCACATTTAGATCCTTCTGAGGATCCCTTCTTGGATTTATTCAATGGAAAATTAGTTGCATAATGGCCCACCTCATGACAATTAAAACATCTCACTTTAGATTTGTCAATCTTCTTCCCACCATGAGGAGAACTCGATTTGGGATGAGAATCCTTCTCCTTCTGTTTCCTTGCCTTACTAGATAAGGCTATATTTTCTTCATCATCCTTGGATGAAGAACCATCTCTGGTGCTTCTCCTGATATCCTCCTGCATGAGATTCGACCATAGTCATTCCCAATATGACAGTTTCTCTCTTCCATTCACTGAGTCCTGGCAACTATGCCAACTCTTAGGAAGACTGAGGAGAGCAAGACTCACCATTGCTTTGATATAATGTAGAACTTTTTCTACAAAACTTTCCTCTGATAACATGTAGAAATTTCTTTATGGATCAACTAACTCTGATACCATGTAGAAATTCTCACTGTAGATTAAACTAATTATGTAATGTACTAAAGCAAAACACTTAATCTACTTCTACTATCAAATTTGCAGAAGCTTAATCGATTTGAGAAAGATCAAACAGAACACATATAACAGAGAAGAAGATTCAATCACCCATGAAACATAGAAGAATACTCTGGGGAAAGACTCAGCTAAAAACCCCGCTATCTGTATTATCATACAAGTGGAAATATCTCAGGATTACACAAAGCTTTAGCTCTCACAAGCTATCCAGCTCTAAGTACAATCCCTCACTGCTACTCATAGACAGAATAGACAACACATATGCCTTCCTTCAGTCCTCCAAGCCTCCTATTTCCTTGCGCAGTTTCTCTTGGGTCCTCCAGCTGCCACCTGTGTGATTCTCACCTCACACACAACACTGACCTCTGAAATAACTGCGCAATCCGGAAGGAGATAATTCCTTCTGCATGGATGAGTTTCCTTTATAGGAAAATTCCTCCAACTGATAGTACAATGTCCCTGTCTTTAATCTTAACTGGGTCTCTGTCTGAACTGACATGCATGAGTTATTTATGAGAGAATATTCAGTTATCTAGAGAACACTAGTTGCATGCATGCATGCATTAACTGACTGAACTCACAATCAGTTCCACAAACTGTTTGGAACTAATCTAACTAGACTTAACTCAGTTAATTGAGCTAACTAATTAAAACTCAAATACAACTCATCCTTATCTCCTTAATTAAGGGATAACTTCCTCAATCAAAGTTGGAGTATATCCTAAAATTATATTTATAGGAATGCTATTTTTCTCTTTTCTTGCTACTATTTTCAACATAGAATACATATATGGAAATATCTAGTTAAAATTTTAGATCTTGGTTCATTATATTTTTGGAGATATGTTCCAAGGAAGTTAGGGTTTATTAATGCTCCTGAAATATGTCTCAAACAGGTCTATTCAACATTTTCTCTATAACTTTTCTATTGTGAGGTTCTAGACCAAGAAACGTGTACGACATTGAATTAAAATCACGGTGAACATCTACTTCAAATTTTAACTCTTCTTTCACTATAATTTCAGATATATGATCTAACAAAGTGTAGGTTCTTGAATGCTCTTGAAATCAGTTTCCAAAAGGTTTGTTTGGATTTCACAACAAAATTTTCTCTATGATGTTTCAGATAATGAAAGTTGAACCATATTAAGGATAAATGTTGGGGAACATCTGGGTGAATTTTCATATTTTTGTTTTCATTATAATCTATGCAAGTTAGGGTTTATGAACAATCTTGAAATAAATTTTAAACTGGTAAAGTTTATGTTTTTTCTATATCTTCCTATAAGTTTCTTTTCCACTGCAGGGAGCTAGAGGTATTTGTTGATTTGTGAATGTAAAATCACATGGTCCCCCCCCCGCCCTCTCTAAGGTGCGTAAGAAGACATTGAACCTCACCCTTTGATATGGGACATGCACCTATCCTTCCATTGCATGGAGTTGGAGGTAGTCATTTCTTTGAGATTGAAATATTCTGTGATTTTATGAGACACGAGAAAGTACCTCAGGTAGATATTTCAAAATTATATTTGAAGGATTGGATAGGTGACATGCTATACAAGTTTTATCATGGGAAGAGGCCAAAAATAAGCAAGTTTTTGGAAAGTTACCATAACATTCACTTGATGTGCATCAAATTTAGTTCAAACCTGTGGAATTGTGGAAAAGACACCAGAGTATTACAAAACAAATTTTTAGATCTAGAAGGGTTCAATCTTAGAAAATAAAACTTATCCATTCTAATATTCTCCAAATTAAGGTACGTAACTCACTAGTGGCCTAACTATTAATTATAATATCACCTTCTCTTTTTTTTGTGACTGAAAGTTGCGATAAAGAGGAGTGTTATTATTATTTTCCAACATGCATCCAAAGAAATATACCACACTGGTTAAATCTACTAAAGACTCATCCTTGACTCATGAATGAAGCGAAGACTTAGAATTTAGGTTATCTCAATTAGAGAAGAAAGTTAATGAAATGGATGGCTATATGTTGAAAAAGGTGGATTTCTCAAATTCTCAAGAAAATATTAAAAAGAGAAATGGAAAATAAGATGAATGAAAATAAGGAAGAAATAGAAAATAATATGAATGAAAGTAAGGAAGAAATAAAAAAAAATCCATGATTTCCATGGAAAATGTTCTCTTGGAGAGGCTTCCTAAAGGGGATATTGAGATCCAAGGAAATCATGAAAATAAGGAGAATCATTTTGTTGAAACTCAATCACCTATGAGAAATATTGTATCACAATTAGAGATAAAAAATATTGAATCACGAGACAATAATAATGAATTTTCAATCCAAGATATGCATCTTAGGTTCCAAAGATCGATACAAGGAAGTTTGATGGAAATGATCCTATAACATGGATATTTTAGATGGATCGATACTTTGATATACACCAAGTGGTTTCTTTACAAAAAATAAATATTGCATCCATTTTTTTACGACAAGACCAACATGTATGGTACCAATAAATTTATGAAAGGAAAAAATATTTTGTTATATCTTGGTCCATTTTTACAGAGGAATTGATAACACATCATGGGGATATTAAGAGAAATACATTCTTTATTCAATTCATAAATCTTAGACAAAAATGTATAGCTACATACCACATTCAACAATTCCAAAAGTTGAGTATCAGGTTAAAGAATATTTTAGGGGGTAATTTTTTCAACCTATTTATGTGAAGTTTAAAGGAAAGCATCCAAAATGAGATCTATTTCTTTGAACCTAAATCTCTAGAGCATGCTTTCAGTTTGGAAAGGAAAGTTGAAATTAAAAATATGGTCACTAGAAAAATGGTCACTAATACTATAGATAAAATCAAGCTCCCTCTCCTAAACTAGAAGGTTGACTCCTCAGCAAAAGAATGAAATAAAAGAAAAGGAATTATGTTTCAACTATGAGAAATAGTACAGTAGGGAGTATAAATGTAATGACAAGAAATTATTCTACATAGAGTGTGAATATGAAGAAGAACAAGAAGTTAAGTTGTCCTAATATCTAGAGCTAGAAGGGATACTCCAACAATCTCTTATTATGCATTGGCCAAAATTAGTATTCCATAAACCATAAACATAGAAGGGTATATCAAAAATAAAAAGGTAACAATATTGATTTTTTGATGACAAATTTGTCATTTGGCAATATGGGCAGGAAAAATTAGAAATTATCAAACAACACCTCAATAGTCTATCAAACTCAATCAAATTCACTATGGAAACTGAGATCAATGCCAACCTTCCTTTTTTAGATATTCTCCTCTCTCGAAACCCTGATGGATACTTATCCCACCAAGTATACAGGAAGAAGACTCATATTGACCAATATCTCCATACCACTTCCCACCATCATCCGGCCCAAAAGCTTGGAGTTCTCAATACCCTAGCAAAGACCTATGATAACTTCTGATAAAGAACACTTGGAATCATAAAAGGCACATCTAATAGATATGTTTATAAGAACTGGGTATAATAAACAAGAAGTTATTAAGGCCTTTCGAAATGCTAAAAAACCTCTAGATAACAATAAAAATAAATATAACACTGTTGGAAAGGTAAGCTTACCTTACATTCTAGGTACCACTGACAGGATTACCAATATCCTAAGAAAAAACAACATATTTTCCACTTTCAAACCCATTAACACCATTCATAGTAACCTAAAACATATCAAAGATCCCCTTGACCCTAAATGCCAAAAAGATGTTTATATGATCCCTTGCTCATGTAGTAAACCTTACATTGGGAAACTGGTCGTTCCATTAGAATTAGGCTCCAGGAACACTCTGCGGACATTAAACATAATCACTTCAAAACCTCTACTCTAGTTGAAAATTCTAGTATCATATCTAAAATTAATCATTATTTTGATAGAAAATTCAGAAAAGCCCTAGAAATCAATAAACCTCCCAATAACCTTAACTGAGACAATGTATGGAAAATCAGTGAGAATTGAATTACCACATTAACATCTAAATCAACCCCCTCTCAAAACTTAATAACTTAAATTCATTTCTTATTCTTAATTACATATCTTTCCAACTTACTTTTAAAACTCATTATCCTTAACATAACTAATTTATTTCACATAGTAATGAATTCAATCTCACTCACTTATAACATATGTCAAAATAAAGTTAATATAATTTTAATAGAACTTCACTCTATAAAACAATAAATAAGTAATAATATTAAGATATTAATTAAAACTTTAATTTTCCATATTTATAAACCTTTAATATCATATAACATAACATTACCCATTAATATAACATATAATTAACAATAATATAACCTAATATTATATCTTTAATAAAATGATATAAAACAAAATTTAATCTAAGCTACCATATAACACATGTTAACAATACATATATAATTAACATAATATGAAATCAAACTATACGAAATTAACATTAATCAAATAATTTAATTTTATTAATTTTAGAATTAATATAATATAAGACAATGATATGATATATAATCAACAATATTAAAACTAATATTATGACATTAATATAATAATATTATATAATCAAACTTACCTTTTAGTAATTTGGGGTTACCGTGTCGGCTCATTATTTTCTTACCTTTTAGTAACCTATATATTTAACATTCCTGAGATCAATCTTTCTTATCTTTTTACATCTTGATAATGAACCTCAGTAGAGGGTTCAAAACGTCGATGAAAATTTCACTGATGCGATGGATCCAGAAACCTCAGTACAACAAAACATTAATCGCAGAAGTCTAAAATATGAAAATATTGATTGATTTAGGTAGTAATCATACTTCATCAATTACAAATTGAAAAAAATTCTTCATTAATTTGTATATCCAACACCAAAAATTTTAGGTAATGGTTGCAAATGGCGGTAACATAAATTTTTTAGGGAAGTGCCATAGTATTAAGTTGAATGTGGAGGAGTATTTTTTAGATAGTGGCATGAATTCAATCCCAATAGATTGTCTTGATGTTGTATTTTGGGTCTAATGGTTAAAATATTTCATAACAAATACCCTTAATTTTCAAGATCTTTTCGTAAGATTTACCTCAAAATGAAAGGAAATTGAGCTTAGAGGTATCCATGGGAAACCCAACAAAATGATAAGCTTTAATAGCATGAAAAAATTGCTACAAAAGAGAAACAAATGTGTAATTTCAAGATTGTGTTTATTATATTATCCAAGTGGATATTGGTGCCATCCACTTATTCCACCTAGCTCATATTGCAATTTCATATTTTAGCAGTTTCTAATTTTGGTTGTTTTTAGATCCAGAATTTTCAGAGTTGTTTTGAGACCCTAAATGATGTTTTTTGGTGAAATAGGCCAACTATGGGTGGTAGTAAAAAATTTTACTACTAGGATAGACCTTTCCGTCAAGCTATTGTGTGTGCCAAATAGAGATAATATGCCAAAGTTATGACCCTAGGAAGTTGTTGTTCCAACTTATCCCATCGGGGCCCATAATCCTTTGGTGCTTCATCTTCCAGGGTTAGATTTTTGGATGTTTAGGGTTTTCTTATTGATTCTTCATGATAAAAATTTTCAAAGCCTCATTGTAATATAGTTGAGGAAGGCATGTAGCCATCACATATTTTCTCAAAGATAAGCTACCACCATTCGAGCTAGTTTGCTTCCATTCTACTTGTATACAATTTTCAACATTTCCCAATATTTAATTGAAGTCACGTTTCACTATATCTCTCTATTTTTTATAAGTGATATATGTTTCATTTCATTCCTTTCATAAAATTGGATCAATGGTATAAGAGTGGTCTTCTCTTTCTTTGTTTTTTGTGCATGTCCCTAATGCAGTTAGGGTATAAGAATTTGGGACTTGAACTACTTGCGCCCTTGCAAGATCATCCTTTCCAACCTTGAAGGCCTCACATGGTGGAAGAAAATACATATAAGGGAGCAGGAGATCATATTAAATTTTTGTTCAAAGAAGCCCTCGAGTGACAAAGGAATGAGATGATGGATAAGTTTTCCCAGATCCTTCGACAGATGTCGATAGGTGGCACATCTTCATAAAGTGGCCACTTTGGAGGCACCACCCCCTTTAAGACACAATTTAATTTTTATATTCCTATATTTTAAGGTCATATATATGAAAATGCTCTAGGAAAATGGTTAGATTTGCTAGAAGGGCATTTTTCATTCCATAAATTTTTTGACAAAGAAAATATTAAATTTGCAATTCTTAAGGTTTCTCCCCATGTCAAGGATTGGTGGAAAACTTAATATTAGAAAAGGGCCATGGAGGAATCCCCCCATATTTGTAGTCGAACCCACTTAGCACTCTTTTAGAGATGCTATTAATGAATAATATTACCCTGTAGGAAGCTATGAAGACTAGTATATGAGATGGGTCACACTACGATAGGGAAGGGAACAAGTAGTGCTAGAGTGCACAAATATATTTCATACTTATATTTCATACCTTGCACACTAAGTTGGATATCAATGACTCTGATAGACATATGTTGCTCAAGTATCATGGATATCTACATAGGTACATCTATACATAAATAGAGTTCCTGTACATCTCCTTACTTGGCACATCATACCGATATTCTCTCAAAATTGAGCAAAACTTTAAACAGAAGAAGTGAAACTTTGGATCTGTGAACCCTTCATAGGAGAAGTAGGGAAAGGACATCCCAAAACTATATAAAAATGGATAGAGCTAGGATGGAACACCCAAAGACAACCCATCTAAGTTGCAAACAAAGAATGGTACTGGGAAGAAAAAGAAGACCACGGGAAAGTGGTGCAAGTTCCACACGAGCCCCACTCATAACACTAATGAATGTCATGCATAGAAAACACTAGTGGTTGAGCTAAATGCTTTAGAATCAAAACATTTTTTGACTCTAAACTAGACATGGATAAGGGAAATAGATCATTGATGTGAAACCCAATGCCATCATTTCCATTTCTTGGGTACAAGAAAATGATCCTGAAGATCCAGAGGAAGGTGAAAGACTCTTTCACTCACAAATGTGGGTGAAGGGTGCTCCACTATGTTTCATCATCGATAGAAAGAGTCAAAAGAACCTCATCTTAAAAATGGTCATTAAGTGCTTCTGTCTGTTAACAATGCCACACCCACAACCATACACTATTGGGTGGATCCACCAAGGGAGAGATCTCTGTATTATCCAACAATATCACCTACCCTACATAATCAAGCCTTTCATGGATGACGTATTGTGTGATGTTTCTCCTTGAATTTTTTGATTTTCCATTAGGCTAACCATATTTGTGGAAGTGACATGTTGTGTATGATTCTAGACCTCATAGTGTTATTATTACTTTGCGCAGATAATTGTAGAAAATACCAGAGGTAGCCCCACCTATTTCCATTTATTTGATATATGCTAAGAAATGTAGTAAGATCATCTCCCAGATTGGGAAATTTGTCTTCCTCCATATTCACTCTCAAAGCAATGGGAAGATGGTGGCCACATCCATGTCCTCCACACATGGCTCCTCTAAGTAGTAGCAGCAAGTGAATAATATCAGACAAGAGTATAGCGACATCTTGTCCTCACCCACATGGTTACCCATGCATTATAAGTTCAAGCATTCAATCAACCTAACCCCTAACACACCACTAACCAATGGGATAATTTTTTATCACTCACTCTTGAAGAATGAGGAAATGAGGTGAAAAATTCAATAGAGACTCCAAAAAGGGAACATCTAATTGAGTTCCTCACCTTG
The DNA here is from genome assembly GCA_031772625.1 of Pinus tabuliformis. Lineage (NCBI taxonomy): Eukaryota > Viridiplantae > Streptophyta > Pinopsida > Pinales > Pinaceae > Pinus > Pinus tabuliformis. Next base: position 21,539,903 of record CM062813.1, read on the forward strand.
TGGAAGCCCAATTATACTTGTGCAGAAGAAATATGGGACCTAACAACTTTGCATTGATTATTGAGCCCTAAACAAAATCACATTAAAGAATCAATACCTAATTCCCTGGATTGATGACCTTCTTGACCAGCTCAAAGGGGCCAAGTGTTTCAACAAGATTGATTTGAATTTTGGCTACCACCAAGTCCCAATAAAACCAATTGATGTGTGGAATACCTCTTTCAAGTCCAACGAGGATCTTTTTGAATGGTTGGCCATGCCTTTTGGTCTAAAAAATTCCCCAAAAATTTCATGAGGATGATGGATGATATATTGTAGTCTTTCACCAAATCGTTCGTGGTTGTATATTTGGATGATATCCTCATCTTTAGCTAGAGTTAGGAAGAACAGTTCCATCATATTCAACACATTCTTCACAATCTACTATAGCACAAACTATGTGCTTGGAAAAATGATCTTTCGGCATGAACAAGGTCCAACACCTGAGCTACATTATTTATGAGCAAGGATTGCATGTGGATCTAGCCAAGATCTAAGTCATTTGGGATTGGCTAGCCTTAAAAAATCTAATAGAGCTTCATAGCTTCTTGGGACTTACTAACCTTTACTAAAGGTTCATGCTACGATTCTCTTATATCACTTGGCATTTAAGTCAAGTAACCAAGGGCAGAGCCAAAGAAAAATATTTTTAGTTTAAATCACAATAGAAGTTGTTCAATGCACTGAAGCACTGCCTTTACTCTGCAGTAGTCCTCACCCTTCCAAACCTACAACAACCATTTGAGATCAAGACATATGCCTTAGACTATGTTATTTGTGCAGTATTCATTCAACAAGGAAATATAGTGGATTATCATAGTGAAACACTCTTTGATATTTTACATAGATACCCCGCTTATGATAAGGAGATGTATTACATTGTGAAGGTCTACTAGCAATGGAAATATTATATTATGAGGAAGGAGATGATCATCCACACTGATCAAAGGCCTCTTTAATTTATGTAGACACAAAGTAGGATATAGAATGAATTCCATCAGAAATGATCCACATACCTACAACAATTTCATTTGAACATCAAATACAAGAATGGAAACACCAATCATGTCGCAGACTACCTCAGTCGACCCTCGATTGTGGCACAAACCATGGTTCTCAACCCTTGTGGGAATGAGAATATATATGGCCACAACTATACAAAAATGACTCAAAACTCGCTACCATATATTAGATGTTAATGTTAGGAAACCAAGTTCCAGACTTCCACCTCGAGGATGCACTGTTATGCTACTTGGGACACCTTTGTGTTCCTTCAAGAAAGCGTGCTAAGCTAATCTGGTAGGCATATTACAGTTTCTTAGTAGGGAACTTTCATGTGGAGAAAATAGTGGTAGTATTACATAAATATTTTTATTTCCCAAAACTTTGACAGGATGTTGACAAGTATATTAGGTCTTGCACCACATCCACCATTTCTAATCCAACCATTAGGAAGAAAGCCTATAAATCCATTTTCCGACTCCTATCCAGCCTTGGGAATCCATCTTGATGGACTATATATCTATCCTTTGTACTACCAAGCATGGAAATGACTTCATGTTGGTGGTTGTTGATATATTTTCCAAGATGACCATTCTAACTGCCTACAAGAAGAGTATCACATTAGAAGCCATTGCCAAAATTTTCTTCAAACAATTATGGGTACATTTTAGGATCCTACATACCATCATATTAAATTAGGATAGAAATTTCCTAAGTACATTTCAGTTGACGCTTTGTTCATGTTTGGACACCTGGCTCACCAAATCAATTTCCTTCCACCCCTAGACTAATGGTGATACAGAGGTCATCAATAGGATGATTGTGCACATTTTGCGCATGTATAACTCCAAGAATCCACCTGCATGGGATGAGAGTCTCCCTTAAATTCAACACAACTACAATATATATCTCCATAACTCAACTGGCCATAGCCCCTTTCAGATGGGCATGGGATTTGAACCATTGGGTCCCATCAATTCCACACTGCCCTTTGCAACTATAAAGGACGAATCTACACATATTCAATATGAAGCCGAAAAGGCTACCATGTTTATTGAATGATTTAGCACATCCAACAATAGGTCTATGATATCTTAGAAAATCCAATGCTAAGTATAAATAATTCCATGATCAACACCGAGTACCACATAAGTTTTGGGTGGGAGATAAGGTTTGGTTACATTTGTAGAAGGAATGCCTTGCATGGGCCCATTAAAATCTTTGGCGACTCGCTATGGATCTTAAACCACAACCAAGGTTGTGGGGGACAATGGCTTCAAACCAAGTGGTCCCCCCTTATATGGCCTACACCTAGTGTTCAATGTGAACTGCCTTTGGCCATACTATCCACATTTATTGGACACATGAAGAAATCACAAAGAAGATGACACCGAAAGAGTTCAACCCAATTGACAAGACACAATTAATCAAATCATGGACACACAACTTAAGATAAATCACCAACATAGGATTTTATTTCCTATTTTGCAGCACAATTTCCTATTTTGGTAGTTTCTATTTTTGGCAATTTTTGGGTCCTGAACTTCTGGGGCCATTTTGAGCCCCTAAATGACATTTTTTGGGAAACTAGCCAACACTAGTGAGAGATTGTACTCCTCGAATAAACCTTTCAAAAAAGATATCATGTGCACTAATCTAATATCATATGCCAAAGTCATGACCCCGATCAGGGCCCATAAGCTTTTGGCACTTCATCTCCTAGGGTTAGGTTTTTTTTATGTTTACGGTTTTCTTATTGATTCTTCATGATAGAAATTCCTCAGAGCCTCATTGTAATATAGTTCAAAAATGCACGTAGTTGTAACATCGCTTCTCAAAAATAAGTTACCACCATTTGATCTAGTTTGATTTCATTGTACTTGTATACAATTGTCAACATTTTCCATTATTTAATTGAAGTCAAGTTTCATTGTATCTCTCTATTTTTGGTTAATAATTTGTATTTGATTTTGTTCCCTTCATAAAATCATATCATTAGATGTTCAAACATTTATATTTTATGGTCGAGTGGATTTCTAAAACATCATCAAAACTCATTCTAAGTTACTTACAGATATGTATAAGGGTCTTCCACTTGCCCAATATCATGACCATACTATTCGTTTGCAACCCAGAAAAGAAAAACCTAACATTAGGCCTTATAAGTATCCACATGAATAGACTCAATGAGAATAATTTTATAGTTTAAGACACATCAGGGGTTGGCATCATTCAGCCTAGCCATAATGATTTTTCATCGGCGATTGTGATGGCTATAAAAAAGGATGGCTCATGGCATATTTGTATGTCTACCTAATTTATTAGCATAAATTAGGACATAATATTTAATAAAGTTAGGATTCCATAAGCATTTAAGCACAATACTGCATGTAAATAATTAGGCTAGATTCACTATCACTTTAAACAATTTTTTTTTAGGCTATCTATTCAAAGAAAGTTAGAACTAGGCTATTAAGGTTAACTAGTATGAAACTTTTAAAATAGGTTCTAAATTGGTAAAAGAAACAAAAATAAAACAAAACTATAATGTATCAATCCAAGCTATAGAAAGGAACTAATCTTACCAACCTAGACTAATCAAGCTTACAATGGAAAAATATCATGTTTTGAGGTCAAGTATGCCTTTCAAGGGTGAAAATGGAAGGATCAAACAAGGATGTTTCATTCATGAACTTAGGTTAAATTTGGTTGGATAATAAATTATAATAGTCTCCTTGAATGTGAAAACAAGGCACACAACTCACTTAAAATCACTTGATTGATCAAGTATTCACTGGTGTTTCATAGGTAGAAGATCGAGTTGTAGTGTCATTGGCCTACTCCCTCATATGGTTCAGCGAATTGCAACAGTACTCTCATGTCTCCTTAGTCTTTACTCTCCTTATCAAGGTCAATTATAAGTGTTAAAAGGAAATGAAATATTAAAAAATAAAAACAATATTTATTCAAATTTAAATTGATTTATTATCCATGAATTTTTTAATAGATAGACTTCCTGAATCTTTTACCTAGTTCAATACTAAAATTATCTCTCAAAATAACTAGCTATTCTATGGAAAGGAAACTTAAATTTTTCATGAAATCTACAATAATGAAGTAAACAAGCCGTGATTCAAATAAATAATTATGAAAAAGGAAAGCACAATAATTAGTATATAAACAAGGTGGTTGATAACAAATGAAAATAGGGGTTTATTTCTACATTAAAGTATGAACATAAAAAGGAAAATACCTCAAAAAACATATATCAACAAATCATAATTATGCTAACTAAAGAAAAGAGTGTCTAGGATTAGACAATGGAGGCTCTCCAACACCTTAGCTTGCACACTTGAAGACTACTAGTTAAAGGAACTCAAAGACACTGTGTGTATTAATAAAAATAAAGCCTGAAATAGAGCTTCAATTAAGAAGTTCACTAAATATAGGTCACAACAAAAACTCAAAATTCTAAAATCTAAAGATGTCCCTCAAGCTTCACTAGCTTGCAATTTATACAAAATAAAACCAAACTAACTATCGATAATATTCTTCGTAGCCAACTAATTTATATTTTGGGCATTCATCTGGATGAGACTCAACCTCCACGATGACTAAAATCATGTAAAAATCACAATCTCTCAAATATGGGAATATTTTCTCCCCAAATTTGTGTATTTTCTTGCTGACCAACCACATTGACTAGGGTTGTGCGTAGTTTTTCTCGTCAAACTAGTAGGAAAATCACTATCTAGGGAACACTAGGAACACAACTCATGTTCCTAATTTCACCTAATTCACCTACAAACACCTTAATGAATGAGGAACAATGAAAACACATAAATTTCTGTAAAAACATGGTAAAAGTGAATTACAATGCATAAATTTTTTTAAATTTCAAAAATTAAAAATAAATGATAAAATAACTTTGGAAGGGTTTTTTGACTCAAAATAAAAGAAGAAGGTGGTAAAAGTGACGATAAAAGAGTTTATTTCTGCTTAAATGGATTTTATTAACATGGTAAATTTTCTTCAAAATTGAGGAATGCCATTTCCCCCAAGAAGTTGTTGCATGTCCTCATGCATAAAACTATGTTGTTGGTCATCAAAGGCTCTAGCTTCTTTGAGAAGTACATCCACATTGTCTTTTTTCACTACTTTCCTTGGTCTATGCATCAACACCCTTACTTTGAGTCTTTTATTCTTCGCTTTCAATTCTTTCTTTTGTTTATATCACTCATATTATTGTTTATAAATCATTACATTCTGCTCCTAAGACCTTTTTTTTTCTTCCTTCAACTTTTCATTATCCTCTTCAATATCTGTATTGTGTCTAGTAAGTAATTCATTTTGGGGCTTGATATATCTTTCTACTAATTTCATTCCTTCCATGGTTCTTTTCATATTTTTTATTTTCCTTTTCTTCTTTTTCATGGTCTCCTAAAAAATGTACATAGGACCCTTTCCTTTATCTTGTTGAGGTGTGCTATTTACTATGTTTTCAAACTCTTCTTCAGTGAAGGTAGGTTCCTCCTTTAAGGCATGCTTAATTTTTCACTTGCATCCTTACTTGTTTAAGGTTGATGCTCCTTGGCCTTTAAAGATTGAATATAATCAGAAAGTACACGTTGGTCCTTAATTACCTCTAAGATAGAGTTGGCTAGTGTACAAAACGTATTCCCTGGCCTTATTGCAACACTAGAAAAAGGTTTTCCCTTTTGCTAATCACTTTGACCTATTTTTCCATCACACTTGTAATTTTTTTGTTGTATGCCTCTTTTTCTATCTTCTATGATGCTTGTGTTGGCTGATATTTTTTTTGAGGTATATTAGGTACTTTTTCTTCTATTGGTCTTTCCTCATCAATTGTGACTTCTTCTTCAGTGACAATGCCTTCAAAAAATTCATGTCCCTTAAGAAATTGTTCTCTAGTTTATTCATGTCTTTCTAATTCCCATTTTATGTTCATCTTGATAAAACCAAGATGGTATACATTAATTTTTGTGACATCCCCTAGTTAATATTCCTTTAATACAAAAACATTGTAATTAATTAATGGGATGAGTCAAGGGACATATATTTTAGAGCTGGGGGGTTACTTGCTTGGGATAGTTTAAGGTTTCCTTATAGTAGGAAATGTGAACTGGTTCATGGTAGCTGGAAAAAAAAGAGAATTTGTATTATCTTATCAGCTGGAAGCAGAGAACAAAAACAAATGTGCTTCTTTGCAATATAATACAAGGAATCAAGGATGAGAATTAAAAGGATAAAATGGGAAAACTGATATCTAGTAAGGTGTGTTGGCCACCTACTACAACAAACTAATCAACAACAAACAAATCTGGGGGACATATAAGTAGTTTGCACCACTTTGATAGGTTGACAAGATTTTGGTAGATAGAGGTAACTGTCTAAAGGTTGCACGAGGGGAAAAATAAAGCATCATTTGAACAACCTAATACGGGAGGAAAGAACATTGTTCTGGAGTCTATTGTTGGCTATGAAAAGGGGGAAGCATAACTAATGAATAAGAAAGCGCAAGAAAAAGGGAAATATAGGGAGCAATGGAGAGTTAGTAGGGAAATCAGTTTTTAGTTGGCAATATGGCACGAGGAAATTGATCTCAAGTGAGGAACAATGGCCTCTCAATTCCCTATTATCTAGAAGGTGGAGATGGTTTTCTCTGGAGTCCCTTGATGGCTAGGGTGGAGGATTGTTCCTTATATTCCTAAAAGGAGGATTTCTGAAAACCTTTCTTGTCGTGGTTGTTATTATGGTGGGTTCTAGAGTCCCCAAGATGGGTGGAACCACTGTGCTATAGCCTTGAAGGGTGTAGTTATGTATCTCTAGATTCCCTAAATTATATTGGTTTTTGAATAGTTCAAGGGTGGAAGTAACAAGCCTATGGACTCTGTATGCAATTGTTGATTGATTAAATAGTTGGTGGGTGGAGTGGAAGAACCTCTGGAATCCCTATGTCAATTGGAAATTAGAATTTTATTCCATGAGTAGAAATTCCCTTTTTCTATAGAATTTGGCTCGGGGGTGACAGTAGCAAGTAAGAATTGGTTGTAGCTTGTCTATGGTAGAGTAGAGAGTTGTTGTCCTAGACTCAGTTGCATAATTTTAATTTGAGATAATTATCTTCATATGTATCATGTGCCATTAAGTGTATGCATAGAATATTAAGTTATTTATCGTTTTGATTGCATGAATGGTGCATGGCTCTATTGTAACTAAAAGAGTGAGGTTTTGATAACTGGTTCCTTGTGGTTGTGTTTATGCATTAACATTCTTTATGCAAGGGAAAGATATGCATATTATATTGTTGATTTTACTAGTGCAATTATGGTTAGCATAATATTTATGAATTCTGATAATTACTTTGGACGTAGATATTATTTTATCTTATTTCAATATACCATTCATTAATTATATTTTATAAATTCAACAATAGAATAATAGAGATCACAATGCACAAAATAGAGACAAGATTTACCTAGGGAAAACCCACTATGGGGGAAACCTAGCAACCCTTTCAATAAAGAAATTATTCCTATTCAACAAGAGAAAAACCTAGAACTATGGTTAAACCTAGTCTTCTCCTTCAAGTCAATTAACCCAAATTGATCATGCACTTCATTCTACCTGCCTGATCCAAAAATTTTGGCCTCCAAAAAATTGTCTAGTAGCCCAAAATTTCACCCCCTTGAAGCTACCCATAACCCATAAAATTTTAGCCCTCCTGAAGTTGTTTCCCCAAAAAGATGTGAATCACAGAGAGAGACTTCTATCTACACGTGTGAGTTTATGAGAGAGGGGATAGAGAACTCAACATTATTTCTTTGTCTTTCTTAACCTCCTTCGCTTGCCCATAAGCTGTCTTGAGTGAGGAATGCGAATATACCAAATGAGGAGCTAAAGTTTCCTATATATAGTAGTATATCTAGGGTGAAAATACATGTCTCTTGGCTAAGGCTGACTTGACTTGGAGGGAAGCCAACTTGTCACTTTTGGAGCGAAAAATACATTTCAAAAATTCAAATTTGCATCTTTTAAAAGTCAGAATGGGAATTTGACTCAAAATAATTTTTCCTTTGACTCAAGAATTATAAATATGCTTTAAAATGATAAATATTATTACCTCAAGTGACCACAAGTACATTATGAAGACCGCCCATAGTTACAAATTCAACACTCCCTCTTAACTAGGGATGTATTCATAATAACTATAATAGTTGTTCTCAGATTGACCAAATTTCTCTAAATAATTTGTTATCCATTATTACCACCATCATCGTCTATTATCAGCATCCACTAGCAACCATTTCCAAGGTGGTAGCAAACCCATGCTAATGTCATCAACATATCAGGACATACTTATCTAGATATCAATCCTCGAATCCCATGGCCACCACTTAGGCCAAAATGAAAATACCCTTAACTAGCAAGAACTCACTCACCCTTCTTGGTGATCGCTCTAGGTCAAGACCTCACTTAACCCCTTCAATATTGGTGATCAGGTCTACATGTTGAACCAGACCTCACTCCACCCTACCTAGTGTGTGATCAGGGTCCAAGATCTCACTCCACCCTTTCGGTGTGTGATTGGGGTCTATTTTCTTGAAGGGCCTTACTCCACCATGCCTGGTGTGTGATCAGGGTCAAGGACCTCACTCCACCATTTTTGGCGTGTGATAAGGGTCCTTCTCCAAGAGACACTCACTCAACACTACTAGTTGAGCCCTCTGGGTCTCTTGGATCCATTCTCATTTTTGGGAGAATGTCCATCTATTCTGTAGACAAACTAGCACTCCCTCTCAATGAGAGGGGTGATCTCCACAAGCCCCAATTTTTCTATGAAGTATATGAACTTTTCCCTCAGAAACAACTTTGTCGGAACATTAGTTGTCTACTCATTATTGAATATGTATTTAAGACTTATTTCTCTCCTCTAAACCATGTCACGTGTGTAGTGGTAGTTTGTCTCAATATGCTTCATCCTATCATGGAACACAATATTCTCTAAAATATTCACATTACTTTGACTATTGTAGTGTATCACCGTCAGTTCCAATTCTTGGTCGAATAATCCTGCAAATAAATTTCGAAGCTGTACTGGTTTAGTACAAGCCTCATTGGCTGAAATGTACTCTGCTTCAACAGTGTTGAGTGCTTTTGAACTTTTCTTCCTACTTAATCTTCATTTGTATATCCTTGAAGTTGTACATCCTTTTTGCAACATATTTCAGACCATAATCCACTGTACCATGCAAATATCCCAATATGTGCTTTCTTGCAATCTAATGCTCATGTCTTAGTTCTATCTGGAATTGGATCAATGTGTTCATAGGGAAGAAAATATTTAGCTTGGTGTTAACCAAATACATCAACATACCAATCAAATTCCTCTAAATAGATGGATCTACCAAAATGGAGTTTGGGCCTCTTAACTTCTTCAGGTTAGTCACCATGGTAGCCGCCATGGATTTGCAATCGATCATTCTGAAACTTTGAAGGATATTTATCACATACTTACCTTGACCAAGGAAGACTTCACCAAGTTTCTGCCATACTTCTATTATAAATGTAGCAAGAAAAGCTTCATTTGACTATTGCCTTAGTCAAATGGAGAAATCCAATTTTCCACATTAGTAGGATGACTTGGATTGCAAAATCTTGAGTGATATGGCCTTGTCACTTACTTAGATAAAAAAAAATTAGTTTGCAGGCTTGGAGTAGAGTTGTGTATGTAGTGATTGCTAAAATTTAGCAATCTAATTCATTTATTTTCAGTTGAAATCAATTAAATGAGTTGTAGTCACTAATTGAGTCAGTTGAAGGTTATTTGAGTGGTTATGACTATTGTTAACTCACTGATCTTTCAGTTAACTAGTCAATCAACTAAAAATAGCCCATACATGCATGGAATTCGAATTTCCTAGATGGAGTGGAGGAAAAGGCACATTTTAATTATCAATTGTATACTAGTTGAGTGTACACGCTTGGTAATTAAGTAGGCGATCAATTCCCTTGGAATTGTGCAAGGAAATAGGGAATTCCCGTATTATTTAGGAGCTCAATTTCTCATGGATTGCGTAAGGAAATAAGAAGAAGATGGGGGCTTGAATAAGTTAAGCGTTGGCCAAATAAAGGCAGTCAGTAGGAGAACAAATTTACAATGCAAGGTGTGCTTTAGAGTTGAATCAAGACATTGTAATAGTTTCTCAATCTCCTTTGATTAATGAAAAGTAGTGAAGGGGTTTTTCCCTATAGGGTTCTCTTGTAAAATAATTGTGTTCCTTGTGTTTTGATGGTTTCATGTCATTGCATGCATTTCTATCTTGTGATTTTATATTCCACAAATTGTAGAAGAAATTTGTATCTCTTGTATTTAGTATGAATTCATCAGTAGTGGAAAATTATTTCCATTTCTAAATGATTTTAGAGCCTCAAAACATAATAGAAACCAATCAATAGGTCTTCTCCTTCATAAATATCGTTTTGCAGATTCAATGAAGTAGTTTTTCTTCGTGTGGGAAAATGTCTTTCAACAGTTTGAGATTGAAGTATGCCCTGGAGGTAGCCTCAAATTTCATAGTTTCGAAGGATAGGATGGAAGATATACTAGATGATAATGGAGTGCTGGAATACACTCAAACTGACATTGCAAAACCAGCAACATTAGATGCACAACAATTATCCCAATGGAAGAAGGATACCGCAAAATCCAAGAGGATCATCTTGGAGGGTGTGAGAGACCACATAGTCTCAAATTTACATGATAAATAAACTCCATTTTATATGTGGAAGACCCTCACTAAATTATTTGAAAATAGCGGTGATGCCAGGAAATTGGCATTGAGGGACAAGTTCAGAAACATTTGAATGCAGAAAAATGAAACCATTCCACACTAACTCTCCAAATTCACTTAGGTTTGAGATGAGCTTGAAGGAGTTGGAGAAAATGTACCATCTTTTGAGCTGGTACCTAGGCCTTCCAAAATCATGGCATAGTTACCAAGACTCTATAAATGGAAGGGACAAATTACTAAATATGGAGAGACTTTGGTTTGATTTGGTGTAGGAAGAAATTTGAAGTAACACTAACATCTAAAGCTAAGGAGGAAGAAATTTTTTCCTTGGAAGGCAAGGGGAAGAAGGCAAAGGGAAAGAAGGTCGAAGGCAAGCCTGAGTCCAGCTAGAATAATGGAAAGAAGAAGGACCTCAACAAGATAAAAAAAAAAATCACTGCCATGAATTTGGACACTATGCAGCCAAGTGTCTACACATAAATCCAAAAAGAAAGCTTGAGGAGGAGTAGGAGGTGAAGCCTTCACCTCACAATTTGAATTTGACTTCACCCTAATTGCATGCATGGAAATAACTGTAATGGGGAATGTGTGGCACCTATATTCTAGTGCCTCGTTCCATATAACAAAATGCAAAGAATTCTTCAGTAGTCTAGAGGAGAAGGATCTCCAAATGCACATAGAAATCGGAGATGATGGGAGTTATAGCACCAAAGGAACTGGTACTGTCACCTTTAAGAGGGAGTCAGGCTCCCATCTTCATCTGAAAGATGTAATTTATGTACCTGGGATGAAGAAGAATTTGATTTATGTAGTTGTATTAGAGGATAGAGATTATGATATTGTGTTCAATAAGGGCAAAGATTTTCTAAAGCATGTAGCCATGGGGCAAGTGAAATAGATTATAGTTAGAGTGAAAAATTTCTACAAACTTGAGGTGGATGCTTGCGCTACACTAAGTAGCAAGGCAGAAGATGTGAAAAGTTGAGATGTTGGAGAACTATGTCACATGTGCATGGGACACTTACACCATCGCATGGGACACTTACACCATGGGGCCTTAAAAATCGTGCAGTAGATTACCATAAGACTCCTGAAATTCACCCTTGACCATCATGATGTTTACAAGGTATGAACACTAGGGAAAATTTTCAAATCCACCTTCCAGGGCTGAGACAACAAAGATGGAACAATCTTGGAATGAGTCCACTCTAATATATGTGGATGATTTTCTACAACCTATACAACAAAGCATCAATATTAAGTGATTTTTGTTGTTGAGTTTTCTAAAAAATGTTGGATCTTCTTCATGAGGAAAAATGATGAATTCTTTTCCAAATTTATTGAATTCAAAGAATTGGTTGAAAAGGAGACTAGTCAGAAATTAAAATCCTTGAGAAGTGATCATGTACAAGAATTTGTATTTAACACATTTAAGGAATTTTGTGCCAAAGAGGGTATTAGAAGAGTACTGATGGCACCTCCTAACCCATAACAAAATGGGGTGGATGAAAGGGAAAACAAAAGTATAGTGGGAGAAGCAAGAGCCATGTTGCATGATCAAGGGTTTCCATTGCACATATGGGAAGAAGCATGCAACACCGCAATTTATTTGCATAAAAGAGTCATCACAGAATACTTGGCATGATCATACGCAAAGAAGCTTTCTTTGGTAGGAAGCCAAATGTATCACATTTTTGAATTTCTAGAGCGACTATGTATTTTCATGTCTCCAAGGATAGAAGGAAGAAATTGGAGATTACAACTGAGATGGGAGTCTTTGTAGGATACATAGAGACACCACATAATTACTGGGTGTGTTGTCCCTCACTTAGGATGACAGTGGCAAGGATAGATGTCAGGTTTGATGAGGAGAAGGCTATGAGATGCTCTCTATAGTGAGAGTTGAGTATCCCACTAGGGGAGGAGCTTCTAGCTCCAAAGGAGGAGACTGAGATAGATCTTTAGGATTTTTTGGAGCAACCACATATGGAGGAGAATAAAGGAGTTCGAGTGGAGACAACCACTCAACCAAAATATTATAGAGAGGGGAGGAAGAGAACTAGTGAGGTTGACAGCTTGGTGCAAGATGCATGGGATCATGTGGGAGCTCCTACATCCTTGTGAAAGCAGATGAGGTCGCCAAACAAATACACTGTGTATATGGCTCTCATGAGATAACTCATTAAGTTAGAGCCTTCATCATTTGAGGAAGAAATTTCTCAACTAGTGCGGGTTGATGCCATGGTGGAGAAGTATGACTCCATCATGAACAACATTTTATGTGAGCTGGTTTCAAGACCAGATAACAAGTTAGTGGTTGATTCCATATGGATTTAAGAAGTGAAAGCATACAACTAATGGGAGCATTAAGAAGTACAAGGCTATATTTATGGCCAAAGGCTTCTCGCAGGTAGAGGGAGATGACTATGAGTAAACATTTTCCCATGTGGCAATATATTCTTGAATCAAAGTCATTCTAGCATTAGTTGCACATATGGAGTGGAAGATCCACCAGATGGATGTGAAGATTGCCTTCCTTAATGGATTGGTCAAGGAATATATTTACATAGAGTAGCCTTAGGGGTTTGAGACATATGACAGGTAGACACATGTGTGCAAACTCAGAAGAGCCATTTATGGTCTCAAATAGGCACCCCAAACATGATACACTCAGATTGATACATATCTCAGTGGATTGGGCTTCAAAAGATGCCAATCTCTATCACATTGTGGTAGATGGAAATTTTCTTATCTTGGTATTGTATATCTTGGTACTGTATGTTGAGGACTTGATACCTACATGGGATGAGAAGTTTATCCACTCTTGCAAGGAGGACCTTGCAAGAGAATTCAAGATGAAGGACATGGGCTTGATGCATTACTTCCTTGGGTTGGAAGTATGGGAGGGAGATGGAGAGATATTTGTGAGTCAAGGGCAGTATTCCTATGCATTACTTCAAATATTTCATATGCACGACTGAAAGCCTATCGATACACCTCTAGCTACAAATTGGAGGATGGAGGATGCTTCTTCAGGAGAGGAAATAGATGCTACCATTTGTAGATGTTTGATGGGGTCCTTGATGTATCTGGTGAACACAAGGTCTAACATATGTTATGCAGTTAATATGATAAGTCATTTTATGGTGAAGCCTACCAAGCTTCACTAAAAAGTAGCAAAGCATATGCTCATATACGTCAAAGGAACAATTGGTTATGGGTTGTGGTATATGAGGATAGATGGTGTGAAGCTCCAAGGATTCACTGATGTAGATTAGGCAAAGATTCCATCATACATGAAGAGTATTTCAGGATCTATCTTTAGTGTTGGTTTTGCATCTATTTCTTGGTATAACAAGAAAGAGAGGTATGTGGCACTCATCTCAACAAAGAATCAGTATATGGTTGCAAGTCAAGCAACATGTGATGCCATATGGATGAGGAAAATTAATTGTAGTTTTTTTAGTCAGGAGATGGATCAAACTCTCTAAGAATCCAGTATTTCATGACAAGTCCAAGAACATTAATATGAGGTACCATCACTTGAGATATTGTGTGCAGAGGAGAATCATGATGTTGTAGTACATTACCACTGAGGAGCACAATGTAGATATTTTGACAAAGGCATTGTCGAGGGGAAAATTTGAGTTCCATAGACATGGGATAGGGTGGTGCAAAACCCTTTTCTTACTAAGAAGTAGTGTTAGAAATGTATCAAGAAAATATTCATTTGACTAATGCCTTAGTCAAATGGAGAAATTTGATTTTCCACATCAACAAGATGACATCGATTGTACTCAGCTTGAGTGACATGGCCTTTTAACTTAGTTAGATCAACAAATTTGAGTTTTTAGGCTTGGATTAGAGTTGTGAATGTATTGATTGCTAAATTTTAGCAATCTAATTCAGTTATTTTTAATTGAACTCAGTTAGCCAAGATCTAGTCATTAATTGAGTCAGTTGAAGGTCAGTTGAGTAGTTATGACTGTTGTTAACTCACTGATATCGTAGTTAACTATTTAATCATCTAAAAATAGCCAAAACATGCATGGAATTCAAATTTCCTAGTTGAAGTGGAGGAAAAGGCACATTGTAATTATCAATTGTATGCCAGTTGAGTGTACAAGCTTGGCAATTAAGCAGGTGATTGATTCCCTTGGAATTGCACAAGGAAACAAGAAATTCCCCTATTATTTAGGAGCTCAATTTCTCCTAGATTGAACAAGGAAATAAGAGGAAGATCGGGGATTGAATAGGATAAGTATTGGCCAAATATTGTCATTCAGTAGGAGAATAGGTTTACAGTGCAGGGTGTGCTTCAGAGTTGAAGCAAGACATTATAATTATTTCTCAATCTCATCTAATTAATGAAAAGTAGTGGAGGGTTTTTTCCTGGTTGGTTTCCCCTGTAAAATAATTTTGTTCCTTTTTTTTTTATGGTTGCATGCCATTGCATGTGTTTCTATCTTGTTATTTTCTATTCCAGAGAATGTAGAAAAGATTGGTATCTCTTGTATTTAGTTTGAATCCATCTGTAGTAGAAGATTTATTTCCATTTCTACAGCTTCTAATCCAAATTAATAGTGCATCAACCCAATATCCTTCATAACAAACTTGAAATTCAACTTCTTCTTGCACTGAATGATAAGAGGATTGGCACCTGTTAAAAAGCAAGTCATCAACATACAATAATAGGACCACAAGTGCATTTTTCACAACCTTAAAGTAAAGGTTTTGACCTTCTTCACTTTTGGTAAATCCCAGTCTTGTCAAATAATTGTTAATACGAGCATAATAAACTCTTGGATCTTGTTTGAATACATACAAGGACTTATTCAATCTACAAACATGGGACTCTTTTCCATATACCTCAAATCCTTGAGGTTGCTCTATGTACACCTCTTCCTCAATTACTCCATTGAGGAAAGCAGTATTTACATCCATCTAGTGTAGTTCCAATCCCATAGAAGTAGCAAGTGAAATGATGCATCGAATGGAGGTGTACCTAGGAATTGGAGCAAAAGTCTCTTTATTGTCTTCTCCCTCTTTTTAGAAGAATCCTCGAGCCACAAACCATGCCTTGTATTTGTCAATGCTACCATTTGCAACATGATTAATCTTATATATCCATTTAGAAGTTACTAATGACTTCCCTTAAGGCCTTGGAAAAATTTCCCAAATGCCAGTCTTCATGATCTATCAGCATTCCTCATTCATTGCTTCCACACTTACTGATTGGTTGCTTCTTTGTAGGTGAAAGGTTCTTCTTCAATGAGTTTTGTCATGAGATCTATGATAGTTGGAGAACCTATTAGGTTTATTTACTTCTCTATATTTTCCATCAGGAGATGAATTTCCTTCCACCTATTCTAATGTGGATTTAATCCATGCCTGCTTTTTCTTGATCTCTGGAATTATGACTGGTTCTGCTAGATCTTGAGGCACTTCTGGCCTTTTGTTACATTATGTAGAACTTCAATTCTCCTCCCTTGAGGCCTCCTTCTTTCCTTCATCAAAGAATCCATGGACACTTCCTTAGACATCTAATATGTTACTTTCTCATCAAAGGTGACATCTCAACTGAACTCAACTCATCACTACTCTAGAATGTATATTTTGTAGGCATTTGAAGATTCACTATATCCAACAAATTTTCCTTTCTTCCTTGAAGGCTCAAGATTGTTCCTTTTATCCTTAGGAACATGAATATATATAATACAACTAAAGATTCTCATATGTCCATCCTCTGGCTTCCTCTTAGAGAATGCTCCTTCAGGGCTCATACATTCCAAAGCTCTATGAGGACCTCAATTTTGAATGTACACAATTTTTTGTGATGCTTCACCCCATAAGTGTTAGAAAATTATATATTACAGAGAAATGGAAAACATAAAATATTGCAGAAATATAAACATAGAAAACGCATAAAACAAGAGAGACATAGATATACGTGGTTCACCGAGTTTGGGCTACGTCCATGGAGAAACAGCCAGTCCTTCCTTTTATATTATCTAGCAAACTGAAGAGGTACAACCTACAACATATCCGTTGTAGTTCCCTCTTCGCTCTCAATCTCCTCTCTCTTCCTCACTAAGAATATCGATCTACATAGATGCAATACAATTCCCTCATATATAGTGAGGGGTTGCCTTCTAGGGAAAAAAACCCCAAATTGAACATAACTTCTACTGTCAGATCTCTGCCTAATGAACAACCCAAATTGACTACGAAATAACAACATATTACAAGGCAATTTTACATCTACGTTTAGCTTCGGGGGCGCTGCCCCCCCGGGACCCCCTCTGCAGAAAATATTTTATGGGCGGCATTGCCACCCCATTATGAATTGGGGTCCAATGCGGCGATACCTTTGAATACAAAAGATAATTAGGCTCCACATCCAACAATAAGAATAGTGGAAAGTCCATATCATGCAACATGACCTTGATATATTCTTCAATGGATTTGTTCTTCCTTTTTGCTACACCATTTTGTTCTGGATTATAAGGGATTTTTAACTCCCTCTTAATCCCTGCTTGCTTGCAGAAATAAACAAGCTATTTTGAGATGCATTCTCCTCCATTGTAATATATTAGTATCCTAATCCTTTTACCTGTCAAGGTTTCCCCTTTAGCTTTGAATTTTTGGAACTTTTCAAATACCTCATCTTTTGTCTTCAAGAGATATATCCATGTATTATGGGAGATGTTATCAATAAATGTCACATAGTTCAACAAAATTCCAAGTAATTTAATGAGAATTAGACCACACATTAGAGTGAATTAGGTCCAAGGCTTCGTTATATCTATTGTCACTAGTTGAAAATGGTTTCTTATTTTTCTTCCCAAGATCACAACATTTTCATATACCATCATTATTTACTTGTAGTTCAGGAACTCTTAACATTATTTCGCTTAATTCAGGTAATTCTCTAAAATGAATATGTCCATACCTTCATTTCCATAGCTCACTTGGATCTATTTCATCATGTACTAATGCTTGATCTGGCTAATTTACATGTCTATATAATCTACCATCATGAATACCAATAACCATAGCATCATCTATACTATAGAAATTTGACCAAACAAATACTTTTCCATCTACAAAAGAAACCCTATATCATTTATCTTCTAAACAAAAAACAAAGACAAGATTATTTTTCAAACTTGGTACATAAAGGACATTGTTGATGTGAATGTTGTTACCAAATTCCAACTCTATGGATTCTTTCCCAATTCCTTTCACTGCATAACTATTGTTGTGTCTGAATTCAACAATTTGAGATAGCTTTATTTCTGTCATTCTTGAAAGATTCCTACGTTATCCAGTCATGTGTCTTGATGATCCACTATATACCAGCCACATGTCATCATCATCTACAAAGGAACTTGTCAAAGAGGAGTAGTAGAAGAAATATTTTTCACCTTTGGCCTTCTTCAAATTTTTCTCTTCTTTAGCTTCTGCTATCGAAGCATGTTGTTTCCCTTTTATTTTCTTGTTAGTCATATTAGGACAATATCTCTTGAAATTTCCATATTCTTGAAAATCATAACATTGTATCTTTGATAAGTTTTTATTATTCTTAGAGGAAGAAGACACCTTTCCTGACTTTTTATGTTATGTTCCAAAATTCTTCTTTCCCTTGTTCTTGAAGTGAGCTACAAGGGCTTGAACAAATTCATCTTGACAATCTCTAGACATCAATATTTCTTCTTCTTGAGCACATCATGTCCATAATTTCTCAAATGAAGGAGATTTTTTCTAATTGCTTATGCCTGCTACAAATGCATCCCATGATCTAGAAATACCATTAAGTGTTGTAGTCATAAGTTCTTAATCGGAGATAGTTTCTCCAATAGCTGAAATTTGATCTCTTATTTGTGAAATCCTTACGAAGTACAAAGAAACAATGTCATCAGTATTCATCCTTATATTTTGGAGCCCATTCTTAAAACTCATGGGCTGAGCAACATAATTTATAGTGTAGATATTTATTAGGGTGCCATACATCTTCTTGGAGGTATCATGTCTTTTTAGAAAATTATCTATTACAGAGCAATGGAACACATAAAATATTGTGGAAACAAACATACAAAAACACATAAGACAAGAGAGACACAAATATATGTGATTCACCTAATTTGGGCTATGTCCATAGAGAAACATCCAGTCATTCCTTTTATATTATCCAACAAAATGAAGAGATACAACCTACAACAGATCCACTGTAATTTCCTCTTCACTCTCACACAACCTCATCTCTCTCTCAAAATAATCATACACATACGAAATAAAATTACCTCATATAAACCAAGGGTCTCCTTCTAGGGAAATACCCTAAATTAACATAAATTCTACCGTCAGATCATTCGCCTAATGAACGATTCAGATTGACTATGAAATTACAATATTTTACAAGGAAAATTTTATCTATTTTTAGCTTTAAGGACACTACTCCCGAACCCCCAATAGGGGGGATATTTAAAAGTAGTCATCGTCCCCCCCCCACATAAGACACCATTAACGACTATTATATGGGTGGTGTTTTCGCCCCATTTAAGAACTATGGTACAACGCGACTGAGACCTCTAAATCAAGAAGATAATCAGGCTCCACACCCAATAATCTACCACTTGGATACTGATTATAGCGACTTCACTGATACTTCATTTGTTGGACAATTCTTGCACTTTTGACCTGGTTGTTTCTCATAATCATCATGAAACTGACTAGGATCTCAGTTTCTCCCTAGTTACAACTTTTGTTAATATGTATGTAGGATTCTATCTAGTGTGTATCTTTTCCAACTTCAACTGTCAATCTTCCAAAACTTACCATATGAAATGGTACTTGAGTTGTATATGTTTAGTCTTGGAATGAAATGTTGAATTCTTTGCAAGAAGAATGACACTTCATCTGTCACTGTATAACTTGACCATCTCCTGCTTCTTTCCCAACTCATCCATAAGCCTTTGTAACCAAATCATTTCTTTACTATCCTTTGTAGCAGCAACATACTCTACTTCCGTTGTTGAAAGTGCAACAATGTTTTTCAATTTTGAAACCCAACTGATAGTTATTCCACCTACAATAAACACATACCCTGTGGCACTCCTCCTTTTATCTCTATCACTTGCCATATCTTCATCAACATATCACTGTAGAGAAATGTTTGAACCACCAAAGAATAATGTTTGATTTGTAGTACCTCTCAAATATTTGAGAATCCATTTCACTGCCATTCAATGCACTTTTCTTGGATTGTTCATATAATTGCTTACAACTCCCACTACATGTGCAATATCAAGCCATGTGCGGACCATTGCATACATTAAGCTTCCAATTGCTGGTGCATATGGAAATTTACACATATAATCCATCTCTTCCCGGGTCTTGGGACACATCTCCTCACTTAGTTTGAAAAGGATAGCCAAAGGTGTACTTACTGGTTTTGCATTCTACATATTAAATCTTTCCAACACCTTTTCTATACAATGTTAATTTGTGATTTTTCCTGTATCTATTTATTCTCATACTAATGATTTGTTTTGCAGCACCCAAATCCTTCATTGCAAATGAATTTGCCAATTTTTCTTTGAGCACATTTATTTCTTTCATGTTAGACCTTGCAACAAGCATGTTATCTACACACAATAGAAATATAGTATAACTGCCATCATTTTATGTCTTAATATAAACACAGTGATCAAAATGACATCTAGTATAACTTTGTTTAGACATAAACTTTTCAAATTTTAGATACCATTTCCTTGGAACCTATTTTAGGCCATACAAGCTATCCTTCAACCTGCACACTAATTTCTCCTTCCCTTTTACCTCATACCCTTATGGATACTACATATATATTTCTTCCTCCAAATCCCCATGGAGAAAGGTTGCCTTTACATCTAACTGATCAAGATGCAAATCTATTGTTGCCACTAGGCTTAAAATAGTTCTGATTGAAGTCATTTTAAGAACAGGAGAAAAAAATTCATAAAAATCTATACCTTTCTTTTGTGCAAACCCCTTCACCGCAAGTCTAGCCTTGTACCTCTATTTTTCTTAGTCTTCTTCCTTCAACATATAAACCCATTTATTTTGCAGTGTTGTTTTACCTGCATGAAACTTGACTAAGTCCCAAGTTTGGTTATCCATTAAGGAGTCCATCTCTTCTTCCATGGGTTTCTCCCACTTTTTCCTGGTTTCTGTTTGCATTGCTTCTTCATGTATTTTCGGTTCACTAGAATCAATAAACAATACATAATATAATGAAGGAGAGTATCGTTCAGCGGGTCTAGTTATCCTGGTAGATCTTCTAACACCACTTTCAGGTGTTTTAGGTTCTTGTTTCTATTGTGTTTCTGTTGTGGCTACTAATCATTATGATTTTTAGGAACCTTTACTTTTTTTGTGATCTCATCAAGCACTACATATTGTTTGTTTTCCTTTTCCTATTTCGTTTCCTGCATCTGATCCTTATACAAAACCTTTTCATTGAATATGACATCTCTGCTCCTAATGATTTTGTGATTTTCATAATCATATAAGAGATCACCAAAATCATTAACATCATATCTAATAAAGGTATATTTCTTTGTTTTTTTCTCAAGCTTTGTTCTATTTAATTTATTAATGCAGAGAAAGTCTCCACAACCATAAGTCTTTAAAAATGAGTAGTTTACCTTTTTACCTATCCATGCCTCCTTTGGAAAACCATCATCCAAAGAACTTGAAGACCCTTTGTTTATTAGATAAACAAAATTATCTACAAGATATGCCCAAAATTGTAAGTGAAATCTTGCATGCAATCTCATGCACCTTGCGCACTCCATGATTGTCTTGTTCATCATTTATGACACACCATTTTCTTATGGTGTTCCTAGAACTATCTTCTCTATGTGAATTCCATGTTTTGAACAGTAGTTATCAAACTCTTTGTTGTAGTATTCACCTCCATTATCTGATATGAGACACTTAACTTCTTTCTTGTCTCATTCTCAGCCAAAGCTTTCCATTTCTTGAAAGTATCAAATGCATAAGATTTATTCCTAGTACAATAAATCCAAGTTTTCCAAGTTGCATCATCAATAAAAGTAACTTAATAGTGAGAGCCACCAAGATATGATACCTGAGTTGATCCCCATACATCTATATGCGCAATCTTGAATTTTTCTCTCTTATTTTCCTTCCCATCTCTAATAAATTTGACTCTCTTCTATTTTCTGTAAACACAATTATCCCATAAATCCAAATCAACATGCTTCAAACACGACAACAAATTTCTTGAGTAAACAATTTTCATCCTTTTCTCACTCATGTGCTCGAGCCTATGATGCCACAATGTCATATCTTCTCCCGGGGAGGTTAAATCATTAACAAAATTAGAAATACTATTGCATAAATACAATATACCAACCTTTTCTCCTTTTTATATTACCATGGTTCCTTTAGTGACCTTCCAGGTTTTGTCTATGAATTAGTTACATAACCTTCATAACCTGATGACCCTGTTTAAAACATATTTTTCTTCAGATCTAGAACATACCTTACCTCCTTCAATAGCCATTGGTTTCCATTTTGTTGATTTATAAAAACCTTACCCATTCCAACGATTTTATAGGTTTTGTCATCATCCAAATGAACATGTCCAAAATCTCCTCGAACATAGTCATGAAAATGTTTTCTATCAAGTGTAGCATGGAATCAAGCCCCTGAATCAACCACTTAGGCATCAATATATTTTCTAATGAAATAATCAAAGCATATTGCAACACATCACCTATCACATTTACTCCATGATTTTTCTCTTGTTTTCCCTCTCCTTCTTTTCCATTCTGAGATTTGCAATATTTATTCAGGTGTCCTTTCTTCCCACATTTCCAACACAGTCTCACCAAAGATTTTCTGTCACATTTATGGAAAGAGGAACGGGACTAGGGAATCACAATAAGTCAAGAAAAGGTAGATCCAGATCCCCATCAATGATTCTATGTCTGTATTCGAAATGGACGAGCATAGTTTTTTCCTCATGGTTAAACTATCATTGATGGGGATCTGGATCTACCTTTTCTTGACTTATTGTGATTCCCTAGGCTCGTTCCTCTTTCCATTTTTCTTCCCCTAGTATTTGCAGTCAAAGAATTACCTAATGTCTCACCAAAGATTTTCTGTCGCATTTCCTCACTAAGGATGGCACCCATAACATCATCAAACTTTAAAGTAATAGATCCAGAGACAGAGTTACTAATATCCATAACTAAGCCACTCCAACTTTCTGGTAATGAACAAAGAAATAATAGAGCACTAACTTCATCATCAAAATTTACCCCTATAGATCTTAACTAACTGGTAACCATGTTAAAGTCATTGAAATGATCAACAATAGATACACCTTTTGACATCTTCATATTAGATAGATGCTTCATAAGAAATACCTTATTTGAGGTTGAGGATTTTTATATAGTTTATCCAATGTCGTCATTAAACCTTCTATTGTTTTTTCCTTTGAAATTTTTAATGCCACTAATGTTGTCAGACACATCTGTATTGTTCCTGGTACCTTTCCATCGAGAATATCCCATTCTGTGTCTGTCATACTCGTCGGATTCTTTGATTTTCCACTCAATGGTAGGTACAAATATTTCTGATATAGATAATCTTCCATATACATCCTCCACAATTGGTAGTTTTGGCAGTTAAATTTATTGACCCTAAACCTACCATCTTATGCCATTGCTCTCACTTGAACTAGGAACCCTTCTCTCCTATGAGTTTATTATCCAAATTATCCTTCAGCTCTGATACCAGTTGTTAGAAAATTATCTATTACATAGCAATGGAACACATAAAATATTGTGGAAAAACAAATATGGAAACACATAAAATAAGAGAGACACAAATGTACGTGGTTCACCCAATTTGGCCTACGTCCACAGAGAAACATCTAGTCCTTCCTTTTATATTATCCAGCAAAATGAAGAGATACAACCTACAACAGATTCGTTGTAATTTCCTCTTTGATCTCACACAAACTCCTCTCTCTCTCTCTGAATAATCATACACAACCACAATACAATTCCCTCATATAAACTTAGGGTTTCCTTCTAGGGTAAAAACCCTAAATTAACATAACTTCTACCCTCAGATCATTTGCCCAATGAATGGCCCAGATTGACTATGAAATTACAATATTTTACAAGGCAATTTTCATTTATTTTTAGCTTCGGGGGTGTTGCCCCGAACCCCCTCTAGGGGTGGTTCTTTAAAAGTAGTCGTCACCCCCCCTAGACCCCCCTGGCGACTATCATACGGGCAGCATTGTCGCCCCTTTTAGGAACTGGGGTCCAACATAGCTAATACCTTTGAATCAAGAAGATAATTAGGCTCCACACACAACATGTTTTACAATGTATGGAATGAGACCACTATTAGAGTCATGTAATTAATATCATCCTTGTTAATATTCTCTTTTGTAGGTACATCATTTGGTTCAATAGTCTTCCCTATCACAATATCCAACACTTTTGTTTTGGCAAGAATAAGAACTATTATGACTTTCCAAGCTCTGAAGTTTGATGCTCCCTCTAACTTGTTTTTGTATTTCATGAAGGAAGTCGTAGGAGCCAATAAACAAGAAGGACTTTAGTAATATGCCCTCTCTACGGTTTATACAAAAGTCATCTCAATATACCTTCCTTTCATCACCAATGCTCTGATTCCATGTTGATTTACTAGTGCAATTAGGGTTAGCACACTATTTCTGAATTCCAATAATTAACTTTGATGTAGATATTATTTAATATTATTTCAGTATATCATTCAACAATTATACTTCAGAAATTTAATAGTAAAATAGTAGAAATAATAATGCTGATCCAGGTGGATATTGGTGGCCACCTGCCAAGTCCACCTGGACCCCCTCCATTGTGTCTCTCGGCATTTTCAGTTTCCTTAATTGTAGCACAACTTACTATTTTTAGCAGTTTTTCGGGTCTTGAACTTTTGGAGCCGTTTTGAGGCCCTAAACGACGGTTTTTGGGAAATCTGGGGCAACATGGGTCCATGGACCGATGTTACCTCCCAAAGTGGCAGTGCTCGGATAGATCTTTCTAACGAGCTATTGTACGCGTCAAACGGAGATCGTATGCCAAAGTTACGACCCTGGGAAGTTGGTGTACCAATTTAACCAAACGGGGCCCACAGTTTGGCGTTTCATCTTCTAGGGTTAGGTTTTGGAATGTTAAGGGTTTTCCATTGTTTCTCAACAATAAATAGGCCTTTGAGCCTCATTTTAACATAGTTCAGAGGCATGTAGCCACCACATCTCTTCTCAGAGATAAGCTACCATCGCCCTAGCTGGTTTATTTCCATTTCTGGTTGTAAGCATATTTCAGTATTTTCCATTAATGAAATGAAGTATTATTTCCGCTGCATCTTTGTGTATATGGTTATCTCTGTAATTTGTTGCAGTCCTATTTAAATCCGGATCAAATGCACAAAAAAGAGATAAGATTTACCTTGGGAAAACCCACTATGAGGAAAAACTGAACAACCCTTTCAATAGAGAAATTCATCTTATTCTATTATGAAACCAGCTCAAGAAAAAGATAAAAAAGATAGATCAACGCCTTAGAATTCGGCCTCTTCGAGGGGGCAACCTCCTTTACATTACAAAAATGAACAATTCTTGGATGATAAAAATGAAAAGACCTCCTTTCTATATATAGGAGTCTAAGGGGTCATAATATAATCAGAGCCGACATAATAATAATAATGTAAGGGCACAATAATAACAATAATGGGCTTCTATGGGGAACAATAGTAACAATATGGGCACTACATGGGTACATCAATATAATAAGGGGGTTGTACTAATAACAATAAGGGGTTACACTAGTAGTATAGGGGCCTAACATGCCCCTCTCGTTCAAAAAGTGTTGTCCTAAACGCTTGAGTAGTTCTTGATACTTCTGTATAAAATTCTTGTCCTCCCATGTGGAATCTTCAGCGGGTAAGTTCTTCCACTTGATGAGATACTCTGAAATTGATCAATTTCGTAGCTATCAGGTTCTTGTTTTTGTGACTGCTCCAAGTTCCAATATGATTTTTCCTTCCTCTTCAATTTCTGGCAATATTGTTTGAATTGGGATCTTTTGCAACTTTTCAATAAGTGACCATACTTCTTTGTCCTTCTTCCATTCATCCCTTGCTTTGTTTATCCAATCTGGCTGGATAATAGAAATAGCACAAAACAATGCTTCCACATCCTCATCCTTTCTTGAGAGTGCATCTGCAACAAAAATTTTCTTCCCTTTTCTATAGATGATGTCAAACTCATAACCCAATATATTTGTGACCCATTTTTTTTGTTCTTCTATAGATAATATTTGTTCTAAAAAGTATTTAAGACTATCATGATCTATTTTTACCTTGAAGTGTCTTCCCATTCGGTAAGGTCGCCATTTCTTAAGTGCAGGTAGCATTTCCAACATTTCCTTCT
Organism: Pinus tabuliformis; assembly: GCA_031772625.1. Lineage (NCBI taxonomy): Eukaryota > Viridiplantae > Streptophyta > Pinopsida > Pinales > Pinaceae > Pinus > Pinus tabuliformis. Next base: position 21,566,264 of record CM062813.1, read on the forward strand.
CATAAATAGCTTGCTTGAGATGTAGTAGTAAAAATACCCAATCACCTACATCAAATCAATTTTCACTACAATGTTGATCTACTTGTTGTTTCATTCGATTTTGCACCAAAGTGGCATTATCCTTTAAAAGTTGGAGAACTTGTTGTTGATGCTTGATGTGATCTTTCACTACTTGAACCTTTTTCTTCCTGATATGTCCTTCTATCTTGATAATTTGAGGAGTGGTAATTCCAGCCAATGCATTAAAAGATATGGTTGGATACATTTCTTCTTTCTCGATGTGATCTTTCACTTCTTGAACCTTTTTCTTCTTGATATGTCCTTCTATCTTGAGAGTTTGAGGAGTGGTAATTCTTGCCAATGCTTTACAAGATATGGTCGGATTCATTTCTTCTTTCTCTAGGGTTGGTTCCTGGTGTATATACTCTTCTTTTGATGTTTCTTGATCCTTTTCTTCCTCCTCTTCATAATCTATGTAAAATAATTTCTTCTCAGCACACTTATGACCTTTAGTGCATTTGCTATCACAATTGTAACAAAGCCCCTTTTCTCTTTTCTCTTCCAATTGTTGTGGTGTAACCCTTGTAGGTTGTGGAAGGCTAGGAGAAACACCACTTCCATTATTATAGTTGTGAGGGGTAGACTTCTTTGTTGCCATAATTTTACTTTCCATTATGTAACAAAGCTCTTTTACCCTTTCCAATTGTTGTGGTGTTACTCTAAAGAAGGTATTGCTCTTTATATCCTCATAATGTGCTATCATTTTCTCCGTGAAAATTGACCATGTAACAAGTTGTTTACAAGAACAAAGCCCTTTATACCATAAAAATTGATCCGGTTCTAAATATGAAGATGCAATACATACCTTTTGTAACAATGGTACACCATGTAGATCAAAATATTGCTCCATCTGAAGTATCCAATTTACCGGATCCTTGCCAGCAAACTTCCTCATATCGCCTTTTCTTGATTTTAGGAGCTCGATCCTGAAACAACTATAACTCTATAATTTTAGTTCTTCTAGTTTTTAAATTGCGACCTGCAGTAGCCCTCTGTGTCCTCTTTCCAATGTCACTAGTCTAATCCAAATTGGATTCTCCAAGGAAGAGTTATGAGAAATCTCCCACAGTGACTTGATTATAGACTAGTTCAGTAGAGCGAACTTGTATGACATGCCACGTGTCACTCTTTCGACCTTTGGCTCTGAAAATATAAAAAATAAACTACAGTCTGTTCTCTTTCTGCACCTTCTTATGAAATTTCAATCCAATGCTCAGAGAGAAAGTTATGACGATTTTCCCCAGGTCACCTATTTGGAATGTAATTCAGGAGTCTGCAAAAAGACCAACTTCCTCAGATAATATCTCCGCAAATATAGCGTGAAAAGCTATGAAATTTGGACATGAGATTCAACGCGATTTCTTCTCAAATGGTTTTTTTTTAGCTTCTGAAACATCGCAGAAAAAAATTTATAGCGAAAATGCTTCGATGACCTGTTTGGAGCAGCGAAACCCTAGAATCCAAAGCTCTGATACCAAATGTTATGAAACCAGCTCAAGAAAAAGATAGAAAAGATAGATCAACGCCTTAGAATTCAGCCTCTTCGAGGGCGCAATCTCCTTTACATTACATAAATGAACAATTCTTGGATGATACAAATGAAAAGACCTCCTTTCTATATATAGGAGTCTAAGGGGTCATAATATAATCAGAGCCGACATAATAATAATAACGTAAGGGCACAATAATAACAATAGTGGGCTTCTATGGGGCACAATAGTAACAATATGGGCACTACATGGGTACATCAATATAATAAGGGGGTTGTACCAATAACAATAAGGGGTTACACTAGTAGTATAGGGGCCTAACATATTCAGTAGGAGACACACCTAGACCTATGGGAAAACCTGGTCTTATCCTCTAAGTCAAGTCACCCAAGCTAATCCCACACTTCGTTTTTCTTTCCTAATAAATAAATTTCAACCTCCCAACAATTGTCTAGTAACCCAGAATTGCGAGCCCCTAAAGCTGCCTAGTAACCCATAAAATATCGGCCCTCCTAAACTTGTTTCCCTAGAAATATGTGAATCATAGAGAGAGACTTCTATCCACACGTGCAAGTTTTTGAGAGAGGAGAGAGATAATCTACCAAATGAGGAGCTCAAGATGCCCTTTTATTGTAGTTTGTCTAGGGTTAAAAGACATGTCCCTTGGCTAGGGCCAACTTGATTTGGAGGAAAGGTGACTTGCCACTTTTGGAGCCAAAAATTACATTTCAAAAATTCAAACCTACATATTTTAAAAGTCACAATGGGACTTTGACTCAAAAAAAAAAAAGTTTGCCTCAAGCATTTATAAATATGCTTTACAATGATAAATATAATCACATCAAGTAACCACAAGTACATTATGAAGACTGACCATATATATATATATATATATATATATATATATATATATAAAGTGTGTGTGTGTGTGTGTGTGAGATCCAAGTAGCTCTAGACACAAGCAGAAGTCCTAGAGGACTCAGAAAGGGTCAAAATTCAAAGTGGTCATATTGCTCCCAAAATAATACCATATCGAAGTGCTTGTCACCCTGATTCCATTGGTGCAAATGACACTCAAATCTGAGCTCATATGAGGGAGAAAGAGCTAGTCAAAGTTTTGGTCAAAGTTGGGCTGTGGGCTAGGTTTAAGTGTCCTACAATTTGACCGACCCTAGGGCATGAAACCTAGCTCTCGAAAGTGGGAAAATTTGTTGGGTACTTAATTTGTTTAATAACCCTTATATTAGACAAAATCGAAAATTCTTATTATTATAAACAAAATAAAAAATATATGTATTAAAATTAGGTGGCGGGCCATGACCCTAGCCACCTCCATTGGACCCAACTCATATTACATTTAAAAAAAAATAATTGAATTAAATATGGGTTGATGGGCCATGACCACCACTGGCCCCCTAACTACCATACACCATCGTATGTTTTAAATGGGGTGCAGGCCACCCCCGGCGGACTTGCCACCCAACCAATGTATACACCCCAACTACTATATATGTATCACATTAAATGTGGAGTCGGTGGGGATTGAACCCACCCAGCCCATGTGGGTTAGCCCCCGCCGGGGAGCCCCACGTGTCACACAGATTTCCAACAAACAACCAAACAGTCACACACAACAATTTCCATTTAAGCGGTCACTTAAGCTCATCCAAAACAAATTCGCATCAAAAATAACAACACACATTGCCAAGTGGGGGTCAATAGGGTTGGAACACCCGACCACCTAAACCAACCTTAGCATGGTTACCGTTAAGCCAAACTACTCCATGTTGATATCTCCGCTCGAGAAAAAATATATAAACCTGAATTTCATTTGCACGAGGGCATTGTAGAACGCACGGAACAGAATGGAACGGAGGCCAAGCAGAGTGGTGAAACTGCATTCCAGGCGAGAGATGAAACCATGATGGAGTTCCAGGAGGCAAAATGATGGCATTCTTTTCGAGACAAAATTTTGCAAAGAATCTTAAGATGCCAAAAAGATTCCTTGGGAGGTAAAAATTCTTTTTATCAGAATGTAATCAAGTTTATAGTAATTTTTCTCAGATTTTGACAGGGAATGCAATGGCGAGGGTGGATTCACCTTTTGAGCAGCAGATTTACAGATCCCCAACGGAGGAGAATCTTCAAGAATCTTGAGGGAATCTTCCAGATTCCTTAGGGGCTGGAATTCGCCATAGTCAGAATGCAACCAACTTCATACTCATTCTTCTCAGAATCTCGCAAGGATCTCAATGGCAACATTAGAATTTGGATCTGAACAGTAGATCTTCAGATGACCCAGAGAAGGGAATATTTGAGGAATCTAGGGGTAATCTAAAAGATTCTTGTAGCCCCAGATTTTAACTTTGTCAGAATTCAGAAATTCACAGTCGATTTTACACTATTCGACGCCACGAATCTGATGGTGTAATCAGATTTCCCATTTGATCATTCCATTTTTTGGCCACTTTTCAAATTGGAGTGTAGGTGTTGGCATTCAATGTGCAAGTAGTCATTTCCATGAGATTCGACGCCACAAGATTGATGGTGCAGCCAGATCTAGTAGTTTTATCATCCTCTTCTTTAGATAATTCCTTGATGTGAGGTATATGCAGTGTGATCATGTACTTCTTTGTCTCTTTTCTTGAGATCCATTATGTTGTATAGATCCCTGTTTGATGCTTGATGTGGGATCTTGTTTTGTTCTTGATGTGAGATGTACTTATTGCCATGTTTTGATTGAGATCCCTTTGTCGTCATGTTGACAGGATACTCATGTGTCGCCATGTATGTTTGAATTGAGATCCCTTTGATGCCATGTTGGTGGGATGCTCATTATTAACATACGTGAAATTATATGATGCTGATAGGAGTCCTTATTTGAATGAGAGTTCCTGCAGTGGAACATCTCTTGGAGCCACTCCTGCATGAGGGAATACTCCTTGTATGATAGATAAAACACATGCATGTACATCATCACCCTTTCTAGCACTTAATGCAGTGGCCTACAACATCTTGACATCGGGGCCCGGAGCCGTAGTCCCTCCTGGACGAACTCCGTTATCAATGTCTTGTGTTTTATGTTGTTGATTCTTGCCATGTTCCTTCTTCTTTACATAATGCATATATGTTCCTTTATGCTATTTTAAATGCAATTCTAACAACATCACGGAAGTAAAAGATTTTGGTTAAATCTGAGAGTTTAATCAACTCGGATCAATGTGTGTCATATGCACAAAATTATTACAACTTTGTGGTTGGTGTGAGTAAAAATTGGGTGAAGATATAATAATTTGTGTTAATCTAATTAAACCTTGAGCTTGACTAATGAGTTGAAACAATGATGGCTCAAAATCATAATGGGTCTGTACATGAAAATCTATGTCAACCTTATGGCACTAGTAAATTCATCAGCATGATTGATATTATGAGGTGTGTAGACCTCATTGAAATGAATGTAAAAATGCATGAAATTTTCATACCAGTGGTTGTATGCAAGAAGGAGAATAGATATAGATGATAGAAGTATCGTTGAGTTGGGTTGTTGAGATTCTGGGTTTAACGCCTAAATTACTTAGCCATGGTTACATGTACAACCATTTTGTTATGTTAATGGTGTAAAGAAAAAATATTGCAATTGAAATTGTCTCTATAACATTAAATAGGCTTAATGACAAAGTGACTATCCTGAACCTATTTTTTGTACAGGGAACTACACCTTACGTCTGAAAAATATAATATGAGCTTATATATTCATAAGTTGAGGTTAGAACTATTATTAATACTATTTAGTGATGGGAATGAGCTGAGATAGTTCACTATTTTCCACAAGGTTCATTCCAGACCTCAACTTTTGAATATACAGGCACATATTATATTTTTGATACTTAAGGCATAGTTCCCTGTACAAAACATAGGCTCGAGATAGGCACTCCAACATTAAGCTTATTTAATGTTATAGAGGCAATTTCAATTGAAATATTTTGTCTTTATTCCATTAACATAACATATTGATATACATATAACCATGGCTAAGTAATTTAGGAATTAAACCCAAAATCTCAATAAACCAACTTAATAATGTTTGTGCATGCACACACACATACACATATATACTTATATAATTTATATGTGTTAGCCTTCTCACATACACCCGCTAGTATGAAAATTCCATGCATTTTTACATTCATTTCAATGAGGTCTATACACCTCATAATATAAATCTTGCTAATGAATTTACTAGTGCTGTAAGGTTCACATAGATTTTCCTATATAGGCCCATTGTGGTTTTGAGCCATCATTGTTTCAACTCATTGGTCAAGCTCAAGGTTTAATTGGATTAACACAAATTATTATACTTGCACCTAATGTTTACTCACACCAACCACACAATTGTAATCATTATGTTCACATACACACACACACATATGGATATCTTTCCCCTTCTTAAATAAATTTAGTGCAAAACCACAACCACAAGGAACCAGTTATGAAAACCTCATTATTTTAATCTGTTGACACCTAATCATTGGGATGGGGGGAAAATTTGTAAATAATGTAAATAGTGAATAATGGAGAATAAGAAAATGAAGAGACACTTGGAGGTGAAGCCCAAGAGTCCTTGCTTGTATATAACCATGAGCATCCTCAATGAAGAAATGAAATTTGTTTTGAGGAGTTACCTCCTAGCCTGACATGGTATTAAAGCCAACTAAATTTTTGGCATCCCTTTCTGGCCTTGTAACTCCCTTCTGCCATTTTTTTGCAATGTGTCTTCTTCCCCCTCCACAGTCGATTCCCATATACACTATGCCACTGCCATACGCTCACCATTTATGCACGTTTTTTGTTTCCCATTAAGAATTTAAAATTTTTAAACGCCACCCATTATATACTGCCATATGCATAGCCAATTAGTTTGGAAAATACCTGCCATTATTTTCCACCTTCGCCTCTGCGTGCTTTGACTCTTTCTGTGAGTTCTGCAAGTCTTTTTTTACCTCTTTCGGCAGAAGTCGAGATCGATGCCGACTCTTTATCCTTCTAAACCCTATGTGCTCTGCCTTTTGTTCTCCCCACTGCATTCTCCCTCGAGAGTCCTTTTTGAAGACTGGTCCATATATATTGCATAAAAGAGGAAATGTGAAACTATTTTCCGATGCCTATACCTTAATCGTTTTTGAAGGCCAGTATTATATAATTCGTGAAGCCATGTTCCATTAAAGTTATTCAATGGTGAAATTAAGTGGACATATGGTCATTACAAATGGTGGATTGAAGTTCTTAAAGGGTGAATTTAAGAGGATGTATGGTCATTACAAATGGTGGATAATTAATGACTCATGAGTGATGTTCTATAATGTTTTATATTCCTTTTTAATACCATATAGTGTATGAGTGTGAATGGTGTATTTTTAAAGGAGTGAGTGGTCTATTTTTTAATGGTGTGAATGGTATGTTATATGATAGTATATATTTGAAGATGTATTTGAGAGCTTGCAGTTTTTGAGGATATAATTGTATGCCAATTAATCAGTTGCAAAGACACATCAGCTTTATTGCAAGTATTTTGGGTCCAGTTTAAATTTTATAATGCATTCACTCATCTCCATTGTGGTATTAGTTCTCTCTAGAAAAGAGAACTATCCTGAATGGTCATGGAAGATAAAACACACTCTCATTTTCAATGAGTTGTGGAAAGGAGTTTGTGTAGGAGAAGGAGATAATGAATCCGCAAAGCCTACCTTAGACAAGGAATTCTCCATTTGGGAAAATAAGAACAACAAGGCCTATGAATTGATTCAACATTTGTAAATGAAGAGGTGAGTCGCTATATTTCACAATTTTCAAATGATTTTGAAGCCTTACAAAAGTTGAAGGAAATCTATGACTCACACTCTAAACTTGAAGTTGTCCAATTGATGATTAAATTAATCAGTCTTGAATTACAAAATGATGATGCTCTTTTTGTAGCATTAGAAGTAAGATCTATTATGCATGATAGAAAATTCACTAATGTTGAACTAGACATTCCTCTAATATATTTTTTCAAGGAACTTTATCCCACTTATTCAAATTATCTTGAGTCATTGCAAGCAAATGGAAACCTCAAAGAGATCACTTTTGACTCCCTTATGAAGAAATTTGTTGAGAGAGAGAAAGATTTTGGGAAGAAGAAAACTCCTCAATCTTGTGAAGAAGTTGTGTGTCTTGCACATAGAGAGAAGAATCATGGTCAATATTCTTCCAGAGGAAGAGGTGGTCAAAGAGGAAGAGGAAGAGGAAGAATAAATTTGAGAGGCAGGGGGGCAGACACTCTCAAGGAGAAAAATTTGATCTTCATTGCATACGTTGCAATAGAGATGGATCACATGATGCATCCACATGCAAGTTTCCTTTGGGACAAAATTGAGCAGGAAATAAATCAAGCCAAAGGTAAAACCAATGACAAAGAGAAAGGTAAATCGCTTAAATCTTCTCACTATGTTGTGGCACATTGTAATATTGGAGTAATTGAAGACTTGTTTAATACTTCACTTGCTTCTTGGAAAAATGATTGGTTGCTTGATTTAGGAGAAACTTTCCACATGAAGTTTATAAGATATTTGTTTGAAGAATCTTATTACAATGTTCATGGAGTGGTATACTTTGTAGAAAAATCAAAACTCAAGCCATTAGGGCTTGGCATAATTAGGCTCAAATTGCCTGGCCTTCCAGACTTTCTTATGCATGATGTTTTATATCTCCCACAACTGAGGAGAAACTTGTTGTCCTTGGTCCACATCTACCAACAAGGACACTCCAGTCATATGTTTGATGGCAAGGTTGAGGTGAGAAAAGCATCAGAGCACTCACTTGTCATGGAGGGGATAGAAGAAGAAATACTTTTGACGCTGCAAGGTACCTCCGCTCGTGCACAAAATTTCTCATACAGTTCTCATTACGATTAAGGTACATTTCCATAAAGTATTTTATGGAATGCTAGATTTGGACACTTGAACTATGAAAACCTTCATTTGTTGATGAAAAATGGTGTTACTGGTTTTCCTACAATCCCTAGGAAACTTAACCAATGTGATGCTTGTATTCTAGGAAATCATAGCAAACAGTGTTTTCATGATTCACAATCTAGAGCACATAGAAAAATTGAACTCATTCATTCAAATTTATGTGGTCCAATGCATGTTCCTTCTACAAATGGAAATAAATATATGATGAAATTTTTTGATGACTCACCAAAATGTGTTGGGTTTATTTATTGAAGAGAAAATCTGATGCTTTTCAAACATTCAAGAACTTTCATACATGGATTGAAAGTGATGCACAATATAATATTGTCTCTATTCGCACTGATAATGGAAAATAATACACTTAAATGAATTTGAAAACTATCTTCGCCAACATGGGATCAAACATCAAACAACTGTGCCTTATAATCCCAACATAATGGAGTAGCTGAAAGAATGAATAGGATAATCTTAAATATGGTACGTTCCATGATGTTTTTCAAGAATGTCAAATTTATGTTTTGGGATGATGAAATTCTATGTGTTGTATATGTAAAGAATAAATGTCCATCTAATTCTATTAGAAACAAGACTCCTTATGAAATGTGGTATGGCCACATTCCTTTGGTAAAGCATCTCAGCGTCTTGGTTCCACCTATTATGCCTTGATACCAAAGGTGCAAAGAGACAAACTTGGTGCAAGGAGTCATAAGTGTATCTTCTTGGGGTATTCAAATACCTCCAAAGCATACCGTCTTTATGATAAAGTTAATAAGAAGTTTGTTGTATCCAGAGATATAATCTTTCTTGAATCTTCCAAAGCTGACAATGTTGTTGAGCAGAAGCTTGATCGCTTGGATAGATTTGGACATGCAAAATCATTTCAAGAATTTGATAATCAGATTCCAAATCTTGAAGGAGGGATTCCTATATTGGATCAATCTGTGGAATCTTCTTCTGAAGCACTCTCTCCCCCACATGGATCTCCAACCACTGATGATACATTGAGTGATGTGATTGACAAAATTGGGAGACTGAATATTCATTCAGTCCCAACTCAGTCAACTGAGAAACTTGGAACATAATAGAAAGGACCCCCAAAATGGGTGACAAAGACACTTGAAAGTTTTCATCCTGATGAGGTTGGAAAGATAGGAATAAGAAATTCAACCAGGAAAAATGGAGGTGATGTAGACTATTCTGATTCACCTGTTGATATGGATATTTCTTATGATTGTGAACTGAATTTTTCTACATATTTTGAACCAACTTCCTTCAAAGAAGCCACTTCTCATGATGAATGGAAATAAGTGATGAAAAATAATTATGATTCCTTGATAAAGGATGGCACTTGGAAGTTGGTTGATCCTCCATTGGGAACTAAGCCAATTCTCTCCAAGTGGGTCTACAAGAACAAGTATAAATCTGATGGCTCACTTGACAAGCATAAATCCAGGCTTATGGAAAAAGGTTTTGCACAAAAGGAAGGGGTCGATTATGAGGAGAATTTTTCCCCACAGCAAAATGGGCTACCATCCAGACACTCTTTTCCTTAACAGCTTAGAATGGTCTGAAATTCCATCAAATGGATGTAAAAAACTACTTTCTTGAATGGAGATATAAAAGAGAATGTTTTTATGTCCTAGCCTGAAGGATTTGTTGTGAAGGGACATGAACATAAAGTATGCAAACTTGTGAAATCCTTATATGGTCTCAAGCAAGCACCGCGAGCTTGTTATGAAAAGTTAACTGAGCATCCTCTGAAACTCAACTTCAAACATTATGATCTTGATGATGCAACTTTGTTTGTCAAGAAAGTTGGAAAAATAGTTGTAGTGGTATATGTAGATGATATTTTGAAGATAGGGAACAATGAGAGCTACATTGCATCCATAAAGAAGGAATTGAGGAAAGGTTTTGAAATGAATGACTTGGGCTATGTTCACTACTATCTTGGTATTGAAGTAACTCAACATCTAAAGTCTATATTCTTCTCTCAAAAGAAGTACATTGGAAATATTTTGAACAGGTTTGGCATGACTGAGTGAAATACTTTGACTATTCCAATGGAACAAAACCTAAAGCTCACATCCATTGAAGGAAAAGAATTTGAGGATGAAACAAAGTATAAACAACTTGTAGGAAGTCTCAACTACCTGACTTCTACCAGACTAGACATCTTGTTTGTTGTTGGAATCCTCCCCAAGTTTATGCAAAAGCCTTGTGAGGGACATTGGTCTGCTACAAAAAGAGTTCTAAAGTACTTGAAGGGAACCCAAGACTTTGGACTCAAGTATATACAGGTGGGTGAATTCAGCTTGATTGGATACTCCGATTCAAACTTTGATGGAGACAAAGAAACTAGGGTATCTACTTCAGGTTATGCTATGAGTCTTGGATCAGGAGTTGTCTCCTGCAGATCACGCAAACAATCCATTCTAGTAGATTCCACTATAGAGGAAGAATATGTGGCAGTTGTTGAGGCAACAAAATAAATTGTGTGGCTCGGGAAAATTCTCAAAGTTTTCATGTAAAACAAGTACATTCAACTCCACTCATGATTGACAACACCTCTGAAACAAAGTTGGCCAAGAACCCAAAGTTCCATGATCGAAAGAAGCACATCAATACAAAATACCATCTTATTCAACATCATGTTAAGGCCAAGACAATCCATCTATGCCATTGTTCCACTAATGAGTAGATTACAAACATCTTCGCCAAAGTGCTTGGAAGAGAAAAGTTTGAAAGATTCATAATGATTCTTGGACTCACCAACATCCCTTCATATTAAGGGGGGAATGTTGACACCTAATAATTGGGATTAGGTTAAAATTTGTAAATAATTTAAATAGTAAATAATGGAGAATAATAAAATGAAGGGACACTAGGAGGTGAAGACCAAGAGTCTCTCCCTACTTGTATATAACCATGAGCAGCCTTAATGCAGAAATGCAATTCGTTTTGAGGAGTTACCTCCTAGCCTGACATAATCACAAGAGAGCCATGCACCATTCATGCAATCAATAAAATAATTAACTTAATATTATATACATACACTTCATGGCACATGATATATATGAAGATACTTATCTCAAATTAAGACTGGGAAACTAAGTCTAGGACAATAACTCTCCACTCAACCATAGACAAGTCGTGGCTAGTTCTAACTTGTATTTGTCACCCCCAAGCAAGATTGTAAAGGCTAAGGGGATTTCTTTGTTGGAAATAATACTGAGGGGGGGGCGGGGTGAATTAGTATTATCAAATCAATATAACTTTTTCATTTTCATACTCAGATTCATATACGCTACTTCAGTTAAGACAAACCACGTGTATATGCAACTATGTGTAATGCAACAAGCGTATATCAAGTGAACTTATGATTCAGTTAGTTGATCCTTAATGAGTGCATCAGAACATTATTAACCATATGAACTGTAAACAGGAGAAGTATAACAAGAACATATCATCACACATAAGCAACACACATGAACACCATGATATAAGGTGGAAACCCAATGTGGGTGAAAACCACCTGCTACAATTCGTCTCTATCTTCTTTTAATTAGAAACTTCTTTTTATAATGATTCTGTACTGGTGCAGTCTTATACCAGTACAGAGGCTACTACCTGCAGAAGGCTACAACCTTCTCTCGTTCTCCAGACTCTCCTAGAAGGGAGCTACAACCCCCTTAGCTCTTGTACTAGCTGAAGTACTAGTACGTAGGTGCTGGCCTACAGAAGGCTACAACCTTCTCTTTTCTTCCAGGGACCACGTTTCATAAATTTTCAGATTGGATCCATAAATACAAAACAATCACCACTGCAATACAATCATCAACTATACCTGCGTCATCAATCTCTAAATCACCCAATAATGAATCATTGAAACCTTGTCATCAAAACACAGTTACCAGAACATAGACCAAAGCCCAGAACTTTGCAACGACCACTAGAACCAACAACAACCTGAAACATCAAATCTCATACTATATACACTACTTGACTGTGTCAAACCGACATGTATATGCCCTTTCACCAGAGATAACTCGTGTACAAATCTAAAGATAATTACTTATACCTTGACTGTAATTTCCAACTTTAGATATACCCAAACAATAAGATATAAAGGATAAAACATGCGACAGTACTCAGATCTACTCATGATCATACCATATACTGATAATACATTTTAGTCTTCAACATCCCGGTCCATCAACCTTTATCAACCACACAGGAGCCTCCTTGATTCAGATCGAGCCAAGCATCACAAACCCAGTATATTAGATCTCACACTTCATCAAATATTCAACCCACACTCCCACACCCTTGGCCTAATGATCTTCTCCTTATATAGGTTTAGGCTTCTCTCAATACCATGGTCCAAAACCATGTAGAACCAAAACCTTGAACCCAATACCTGGGGTCAACACTTCAGACCAATACCAAAATACCATGGAACAAAACTTAGTTTTCCAACATGTACGTGCCTTTCCTTCTATGAACCTGCGTGTGTACGTATACATGCCTTTTGTTCTTCTCACTCGCGTGTATACTCACTTTCATCAAGGTTAACATGCATATATCTCTCTGTTGACCTGTTGTACTAAGAACTGTCCTCTGATTGAGTTGCCACCAAGGACATCACCTATATCATACCTCTGAGTGAGTTGCCATCAAGGACAACACCTGTATCATAATGCCAACAATCTCCCCCTTTGGACTTGATGGCAACCAGCACACCAAGTCACTCTCCCCCTTTGACATCAAGGGCAAAGGCCAGACCAAGAAGTTCTCTCGCTCTGTTGTCCATACTCCCCCTGAGTACCTGCTGAAATCTCTAATTGGGCTCCCCCTTTGTATATGCCAAGATGTACCAATCCGTCCATGCTCCCCCTGAGCACATGCAAGGTCTTTATAACAAAGACCAACAATCCATTCAAGACCATGATAGTCATTAGCCACTATCATACACCATATATGATCTGCACCATAAGCATCAGCATCCAGTCCTGTAACCTGCAATACCATTCTTTTGATCAACCAGCAAGATGTATCATTTAGCCACATAAGCATCATCACCAAAGACTTCTAACCATAATTCCAACAATGCATTATTTGAAGTATATGCTCCCCCTGAGCCTGTGCCAACCATCATATACCATGACCGAACCATTTCTTGAGTCTGTTCTGCTACCTTTTTCTTCTGAGCTCCATATACGTGACTCTGCAGCCTCTAGCTCATGTATATACGCAACTTATCTTCATTATATCAGCGTATGCAAGATGGAATACTGAAGGTCTACACTTTCAATTTCCCCTGTGTCTGTTATGTCAGCTAACCGAGTTATGTCACACCTTTCTGTCTCTAATTCTGTCTTCTTCAATTCCTGGAGTTGTGATGATGTATAATCCTCTTGCTTTGGAGTTTGAATTTTTCTCATGCATTCCCTTTCTTTATGTCCAAACTTGTTACATGCATAACATCTTACATGTTTCATGTTCCTTCTATTACAATCAATTGCTTTGTGGCCAAACATAGTGCAAGCAAAACAATATCATTTGAAGTACCTGGAATGTGATGATCTTATGTGACAGTCTTGAACCATTCTACTTCTGCATCTGGCTGCAACATGTCCAAGATTATGACATACATAACATTCAACATTATTCAATGGAGGAAATAATCGTCTATCACTTCCATATTTAGAAGTAAAGGATTTCCTTTGAGGAATTTCTTTCCTTGGCTATTGATGAGGTTGTCCTCTCATCTCCTTGTTGAGCATTTCAGAATTCTCATTAGAGTTCCTTGCCTCACCTTGTGCTAGATTCCCTTCAACAAATTCATAAAAGCCAAGACCCGTTTTGATAGTAGGGGATCTTTGACTACCAAGAATGTCATCCAAAATCTTAGTACTATCTTGAAATCGTAACAGTTTATCCTTTTCTTCTAATTTACTTCTTAAGATATTTACCTCAACCTGATGTTGTTCTACCTTTTCCAGATACTGCTTCCTTATGTTTTCTTCAGCTTTTCTTCCTTCTTCCACTTGTTGCCTTAATTTGATCACTTCATGTTCTTTTTCTTCTAGAGCATCTTCATTCTGCTTCTTTGATTCTTTAAGATCTTCTTTTAGAGAGAGGATCTTTGATTCAAGTCTCTGAATTGTTATGCTTTGATCTTTTACTATATCCAGCAATTGCACCCTTACTCTGGTTACTGACTCCAACTGTTCTTTTAATTTGGTAACTTCTTCTGGTTCTACGTTCTTATTTTCATATGCCATGAGAAGTATAATGTCTTCATCACTACTGGATGAGTCATTACTTTTATCATGGATATAGTAACTTCTATCAGACATCTTTCCTTTGTTATGAGGGTATCTAGCAGTGTAGTGACCGACTCTACCACATGAAAAGCATTTGAAAGGTAGCTTACCTTTGAACCTTCTAGATCCTTGTTCAAGATTCTTAACAAAATTTACCTCATCTTCTCCTTCTGAAATGTATCCTGATTCATTTGCTGACACTTCGAATGCGGCTTCTCTCATATCTGATGGTCCTCCTTTTCTCATCTCAAAAGCAGTTAAGATTCCGTGAAGCTGCGTCATAGTGATTTTCTGCAGATCCTCCTTTTCTTCTATGGCAGAAACTTTGGAATCAAATTTAGCAGACAGGGATCTTAAAACCTTTTCAACTAAGACAAATTCCTTAAATTCTTCACCCAAATTCCTCATACAATTGACAATCTCATCTATACGCAGGAAGTAATTAGCTATGCTTTCATTACTATGCATCTTAAGATTTTCATACCATATTCTGAGAGTTTGAAGCTTTGCTCGTTTTACCTGTTCATCTCCTTCGTAGCTTAGAATGATTTTGTCCCATATTTATTTGGTTGATTTGAACTGCATGACCTTGACAAATTCTGATTGTGACAAAATTCCAAATAAGACAATAACCGCTTTGGCATTGAGTTCATATTGCTTTCTCTCTGCTGTATCTGTAGGAATTACTGATGGATATGTGTATCCTCCTTCCACGATTCCCCAAAAATCCATTCCAAGCGATTGTAGATATGTTGTGGTTCTTATCTTCTATTGGAAAATGTTGCTCCCATCGAAGATTGGTGGCCTGATGGATGCCTCTCTTTCTTGATTGCCCATTCTGATGGATCTTTCCTTCAAGTAATCAGGCTTCTTCTAAAGGACCTACTCTGATTCCAATTGTTGGAAATAATACTGAGAGGGGGGGGGGGTGAATCAGTATTATCAAATAAATATAAATTTTTCATTTTCATACTCAAATTCATATAGGCTACTTCAGTTAAGACAAACTGCGTGTATACGCAACTGTGTGTAATGCAAAAAACGTATATCAAGTAAACTTATGATTCAGTTAGTTGATCCTTAATGAGTGCATCAAAACATTATTAACCATATGAACTGTAAATAGGAACATTATAAAAAGAATAGATCATCACACATAAGCAACACACATGAACACCATGATATAAGGTGGAAACCCAATGTGGGTGAAAACCACCTACTGCAATTCGTCTCTATCTTCTTTTAATTAGAAACTTCTTTTTACAATAATTCTGTACTGGTGCAGTCTTATACCAGTACGCAGGCTGCTACATGCAGAAGGCTACAACCTTCTCTTGTCCTCCAAACTCTCCTGGAAGGGAGCTACAACCCCCTTAGCTCTTGTACTAGTTGAAGTACTAGTACATAGGTGTTGGCCTACAGAAGGCTACAACCTTCTCTTTTCTTCCAGGGACCACGTTTCATAAATTTTCAGACTGGATCCATAAATACAAAACAATCACCACTGCAATATAATCATCAACTATACCTGCATCATCAATCTCTAAATCACCCAATACTGAATCACTGAAACCTTGTCATCAAAACATAGTTACCAGAACACAGGCCAGAGCCCATAACTCTGCAACAACCACTAGAACCAACAGCAACCTGAAACATCAAATCTCATACTGTATACGTTACTTGACTGTGTCAAACCAGCGTGTATATGCCCTTTCACCAAAGAGAACCCACGTACAGATCTAAAGATAATTACTTATACCTTCGCTACAATTTCCAACTTTAGATATACCCAGAAAATAACATATAAAGGATAAAACATGCGACAGTACTCAGATCTACTCATGATCATACCATATACTGATAATTCATTTTAGTCTTCAAGATCCTGGTCCATCAACCTTTATCAACCGCATAGGAGCCTCCTTGATTCAGAACGAGCCAAGCATCACAAACCCAGTATATTAGATCTCACACTTCATCAAATATTCAACCCACACTTCCACACCCTTGGCCTAATGATCTTCTCCTTATATAGGTTTAGGCTTCTCTCAATACCATGGTCCAAAACCATGTAGAACCAATACCTTGGACCCAATACCTGGGGTCAACACTTCAGACCAAATACCATGGACCAATACCAAAATACCATGGACCAAATACCGTGGACCAAAACTTAGTTTTCCAACATGTATGCACCTTTCCTTCTGTGAACCTGCATGTGTACGTATACGCACCTTTTGTTCTTCTCACTTGCGTGTATACACACTTTCATCAAGGTTAACCTGCGTATATCTCTCTCTTGACCTGTTGTACTAAGATATGTCCTCTAATTGAGTTGCCACCAAGGACATCACCTGTATCATACCTCTGAGTGAGTTTCCATCAAGGACAACACCTGTATCATAATGCCAACATTATTCTCAAAGGGTTAAACTCTAATTTACAATTGACATAAAGATTCCATAGTTTCTCCCACCTCTACCCACCAACTATTTAAGTAGTCAACAATTGCACAGGGAGTCCAGAGGCCTGTTACCGCTACCCTTTAGCTATTCGACAACCAATATAATTATGGAATCCAGAGATACAAATATATTCCTTTCAAGGCTATAGAAAAATGGTTCCACCCATATTGGGGACTCCATAACCCACTGTAAAAGAAACCACAACAATAAAGGCCTTTAGAAATCCTCCTTTTAGGAATCTAAGGAATAATTCTCCACCCCAAACATCAAGGGACTCTAGAGAAAACTATCTCCACCTTATGGATAAAAGGGAATTGAGAGGCCATTTTTCCTCACGTGAGAGAAAATTCCATGTAAAAATATATAAATACCACGGATGATGGGACACGTATTCAAAGCTGGATGGTGGGTAGGACATCCTATTATGTGTTCATTTGGTTGTTTATGGCTAAGGAAATTGGCAAAGGCAATGGATAAGGCATTAAAGAGGAAAAAGGGTATTTTGGCACAATTATTTATGAAAATAATGGAAATTAGGAGAAGGAAGGTGAAAGGTCACATGTTTCATGTGAGGAGGAAATTGAAGGAAAATAATTGAAAACAAAGAAAGTAGAGGCCTCATTAATAAAAAGGCTTTCGAGGATTAGTGGGCAAGACTTGATCAGCTTAGTTTCGGAGCTCTCTCATGATTATTTCTCTCTCTCTCATACTCTTGGACACTTATTGTTTTCTTGGAGCACTTTGGCATTGGATTAAGAAAGGAAAAGAAGGCAAGAGGAAGAAAAGATCAAGCAGGGAAAGGTAGGATCAAGCAGCTACAACAAGCTTCATTGTAGGTATTAACTTGCATATGTATTTTACTTGCTAGATTTGGCATGCATGGGATTTCATGTGTTTCTTTTCTACCATGGCATGGACCTTACCAGGTGTGACAATATTTTCAGCCTAGCCTTGCCATTCCTGATAGCTTTGATGAGATGGGCTCTCTCATGCGTTTTGTGGGGGATGACCAGATCGGATTCGAAGATGAGTGGGGTGGATCTCCGGATTGAAAAACACATGGTGGTAGTGGTCCCTGAAGTAGACTAAGGATGCATGAAGCCACTAGCCTAGTAACCCCTAAACCAGATTGTGGGTTGTGGTAAAGCTAGATTATGTGCCTCGGTGGGCCTAGGAATCCTTGTCGGTGAATGATGGGATATATGTAAAGCCAAGAGGTGGATTTTCTCTCCGTTGGGCCTAGTGATTCCGAGATGGAATGCATGGTAAATCCTGGAGAGTATGTCTTGGTTCAGGGCATAGTGATCCCTGGATCAGACTGCGGATGCACGGTAAATCTTGAGAGATTAGGAGGCACTCAAATTCCTCATGGTGTAGGCGGAGAACTCCTCGGGTGGCATCCACATTGATTGGTGTTTTTGATGTGTCCTATGAGTCCTACATTCATGCTTGGAATATGGCACGAGGGTGATTGGCTAAAGAGAGACTTGGCTTAGCCAATCTATGGTTAGATGGAACATGGTAGTCCCATCAATAGTTGTTTCATTACATTCATTAATGAAGTCCATTCCCTTGATTTTAATGTGCAAAGGTACTGATGTATTTATGGATTTGATGGCTGATATTTTTATTGTATTTTTGTTCCTATTATGTTGGTTTATATTCACATTTACCTTAGAGGGTGTTACAGAGTGGTATCAGAGCTTCCAGGTTCTAACACTTGGACTAGATGGGCTCTATCATAGGTGAAATGAAGAACAGAGGTTAAATTTTAGACCTTTCTATCATATTTGTTATAACTTTTTCTTCTGTGGCATATTAGGAGTTTAAAATTTATCCATGCTAAAGGCATATCCCACTGATTATGTGGTAAAAATTTCAGATATTGGTTCACAATACTTTAGGAATTATGATCTAAGGAAGATGACCTTCCTAAATGCACCTTTAAATAGGTCATGCTAGAACTTATGCAATAACTCATCTTACGTAGGCTTTCAAAAGATGAAAATTTTTCCACATTGAGCAGAAATACCACTTATTATGTGGTAGAAATTTCTAATACTGGGTCACAATATTTTAGGAGATATGATTAGAGGGAGTCGAGCCTTCTGAATTCTCCTAAAATCAGGCCTCAAACAGGTCACGCTGACATTTTTATTATAAATTCTCTTTTGGGCACTCTCAGGAGCTGAATTGTTTTCCACAATGAGGGGAAATCCCATTGATATTGTGATAAAAATTTCTGACATTTATTCGCTAAATTGTAGAAGATATGACCAGTGGAAGTCGAGATTTCTGGATACTCCTAGAATTGTGCATCAAATATGATTGTGTTGGTATTTTTGTTATAGCTTTTCATATATGAAATCTCAGAAGTTGAAACTTGAACCATAGTGAGGGAAAATATCACTGATCATATGGTTCAATTTCCATAACTTTTACTACTACAGTTTAGGATATATTCATTGAATCATTTGCTATATTAGTTTTCATGCAACGTGTTTGATGAAATGCTTAAATGGTTCAATGATTAATTGCACAAACTGTTTGATAAAATTCCCCAATGAGTATGTTGTTTGTGGTTTGGCATAGTATTGATGTGTAATAGTATTGTTGTAGTTGATATATGCTTACTTATATGAAATAGTTTTCTACATTAGTTTGCATGTAAAGTGTTTGAAGAAATGCTTACATGCAAATGTAATAGTATAATAGTTGTTTGAAGAAAATGTAAAAGTATGGTAATTGTTTGAAGAAAATGTTATTTTTTTTATGGGATAGTAGTGTAGTATGATAATATGGATGTAGCTAATCTATTCCTATTTTCATGCAAAGAAATTGAAGAATTGCATGTAGGTAATTTGAAAGGTTGCATGCAAGGAATTTGAAAAGTTGCATGTAAGGAAATGGAAAAGTGGCATGCTTTTAGTTATTATGTTACAAGTGGAATAATGCAATGTTTTTGACTTAATCTCATACAAATGTATGAGAAATAAAAATCAATTTCTTTTCAAGTGTGGTTAAATTTAGTAGAGTTTTGGAGATCCCATTTCCATAATTGGACATTGGAGATCGGGCCATTATAATATCTTCCTCCTTCTACCTTAGTGTGGACCATGGATAGTAAGGGGGTATGCTTATAGGTTGTCAGTGCTGATGAAATCTGATTTCAAATTAATAGACATGATGTCTTGATTTTTGGAACATGTGACTGACTGTGTATGAATTATATGTCGCTTACATGTTGATTTCATGATACCTACTTACATCCTTGTATGTTAGGTTACATTTTTGAACATTTTGATTACATGTATCAATATTGTAGGCTGATTACAAGAATTGATCGCTTCGACTATATGCGTTTATGCATAGGTGTAATTGATTTGGCATTTCTTATGCACACTGCTAGTTGCATGTGGCAATGTGTACAATGGAGTAATGGTTGTTGTCATGCATAAGGTCATGATTTGTGTACTTAATATGGTCATGCATTGATGAGTGGACTCTAGCTAAAATGATGTGTATATGGTTTTGTACTCATTTGTTATGTGTGTATATGTAGTTGTTATGCATGTATAGTAGGTCAAACATGCCTTGTGAAGTCATTGTATGAAATTTAGGTCATCATGATGCTATTGGTTGTTATGATGCTAATGTGTTGGCTGAGATAGAGAAAGAGATGCAGATCATCATAATGAGGTTGCGACATTAGACTTTGGGGTAAGAGAAGATCGTAATACATGAATTAGGTTTATATACATTAGGTTTGTTTACATGTCTTTTGATGTTATGGTTACATTAATGGTAGATGTTGGTTGATTAGTGTAGTTATATGCACATGTGTCGGATAGTCAAGAATGATAGTAACCTGTAATTGTATGCATTGCTATTGTTGTTTTATATTAAATAACCCGATGATTATGCGGTATGTTGTTGATGAGTATGTTATAGGTTAACTTATTTATTTTTATATGACAGTTAGCTTGACGATTCAGTTTTATGTTGTTGATGAGAATGATATATAGCTTATTGTTGTTATATGCTATTAACTTGATGATTGGAGTTATTTCATTGAGATCTTGATGTCGTAATTTGGATTGGTCATATGTGTGATGGTTATGTTCATTGCATTGAATATCTTGATGTTATATGTATTGTGTTAACCTGGTTTGACCTTTGCAGATGGTTATGGTTTCGATACTCAAGTATGAGATGATATATTTGTGATATGGTGTTGTACTAATCTAGACTGATCATACATATGTTATTATTATGCATGAACGAAAAATGCTTATGAGCTTGTAATATGAACACGTTAGTTAGTTATTTTTATGGATATCATGATTTATGTTGACATGTTATAAAGTTATATCTCACTAGCTTGATTGATTATGCAGACAAGATAGCCTCCCCTGAGGTACACTAAGGTACGAGTTTGATTGTGTATTATATTTGGTGCTTGGTTGTTTGATTATGACATCTATTTGGTGTTTGAGTGTTTGGTGCCTAGTTGATTTATTTAACATGGTACGTTTGCAAGTGGTTGAATGATTGATGAATTTCTTAATATGAGTATGTGTGCAAATGTTTTTGTTTTAAGATGATTGTACTAAAATATATGTGTTGAGACAGTTGATATGTACTTGACTATAGTAGGTGATAGTTGCAGTATTATGACTGGTGACTATGAGTTGACTATGGATTATGACATGATTTTTAGTGTTGGTAACAGTTTATTTCAAATTAATAGATATGATTGTCTTGATATTTGGAACATGTGGTTGACATGTGTGAGCATGATGCAGGGAGTTGGATGGCAAGAGAGGTTGCCATGAAATCTTGAAAAAGGCTCGAGTTGAGCTTTCCATGGGAACCATGGGGATCGAGTCATGGTGTTTGTTATTAGCCTTGTGATTTTTGTATTTTATGAATTGTTGAGCTTGATTTGCGGCTTTGTTTATGTCTAGTGTATGGCCATACCACTTTGTTTGTGGAGTCATGTTGTTATTGGTTTTTATGGTCTTCTTCTTGTTTATTTCTTATCTTTCCTTTTATGTTTTGAGTCGTGGAATTGGTTGGGAAAGAGGAAAGTTGATGGAAATCGGGAGAGATTTGTGGTACCCAACCGATGATATAAGACCCAGATGCAACTTTGTGCATGAGTAAGTGCAGCGGAAGGTAAGACTATGACATTCGGTTGGACTGGTTGGGTCCATTGTGGTAAATGGACAGTAGCAGTGCAAACACAAGAAATGTAACCAGAAAAGGTAAAGTAAATGGATCAGAGGTGTCATATGCCTTGGATACATTAGGAACTGTTGTTCTCAATATCACACATGTCATGCATGAATAAATAATTTCTCTTAACCTAGACCTTATGTTATTTGGTAATTATGTTATGATCATGATTATGTTGAAGTTTATATATGTATACATGTATGTATGTATGTCGTTGTCTGACAAGATCATGATTGTTTTATGCTAACATTTATATATGTATGTATGTATCCATGTACCTATCTTACTATCTAATAGGGTTCTTAGGGATCATTCTTGTGGAGGAATGATTGGTTATGTAGGAGAATAACCTGAAGAGGTTCTTGGTCTTACAAGGAATCAATTGGGAAGAATAGTCATGACAAATATATGAGGTCAGTATCATGTGGATATGATTTGATATTGTATACTTGTATTATTCCTATGTCTATGTTATAACAAGTAATGTTGAAGGATACATCAACAAAGTGAAAGTAGTGTGGTCTGTGGCATGCTAGGATAAGCATGGATGAGACACCAAAAGCAAGGTTTCTTGGTAAGGACAGTGTGGTTTTGGATGTGTGGTACTATTGTTGAGCATACATTATATATGTTGTACATGTTGCATTTATGATGTGTGCACTTGTGGTGTTGTGTATACATAGCATGTGTACATGTTATTTATGCAATGTTATGTACAAGATGGTACAAATAGGGTTGTGAGAACATTGCATATGGGGTGTTGTATACATATTGTATTGTCTTCATGATGTATATGCAATGTGTGTGCATATGGTTCTCTACGCATGTTGGATATACAGTGTTGTGTACAGATGATGTTATGTACACTTGGTGTTGCACGCATGTTGTACATATGGTGTTATGTACATATGGTGTTGTGTGCATGATTGTATAAGTGGTGCTATGAGCATGTGGTGTCGTGTACATGTTATACATAGGGTGCTATGAGCATGCGTTGTTGTGTACATGTCATGCATATGATGCTATGTACATATGGTGTCACGTACACATCATGTGTGTGGTACTGTGTACATGTGGTATCGTGTACACATTGTATTATGGTGTAGTGTACATATGGCGTTGTGTACATGTTGTGCAGGTGGCGCCGTGTACATGTGATGTTGTGAACATGTTGTGCAGGTGGTGCAGTGTATAGGTGGTACTATGTACATGTTGTACATATGGTACTAGTGTACGTGTTGTATTGTGTGCATGCCATCGATGTTGTGTTATGGGCATGTGGTATTATGTATATGCATCATGCAGTCATGGTATTACGGCGTGTGTACTCATTGTGTGGTACTCTATGTAGGTACATGCATTGGGTGGTATTTCACATCGGGTATAGATGGATGCATTGTATTGTATACACTTGGTGTAGGTGTATGTTTTGTATGTCAGGTATCGATGCATGTATTACATGGTGTGGTATGCCATGTCGTTGTATGTGTGTGATGCACACTATGTGTCTATGAACATGGTTGAGGAGAAGGCACTGGGTGTTTTTAAGTGTAGCAATAGATCTAGAGTGCGTATGGAAAAAAGACAAAGGGAGAAGCTAAGGATTGAGGAAAGGATAAATATCATAATTTTATTTCAATTTTATTATGCATGTGATTTATGACTATGGTATATGATGATTATATGTGATCTATGATTCTGGTTTATGATGGTTACATGTGATTTATGATTTTGATCTATGATGGTTGTGTTTTCAGCTAACCTGATGTGATATTTTTATACATGTTTATTTGGTCAAAGATGCTAGTTTAATTTCTTGTGATAGGAAGTGAACATGATTCCAAGTGTACCTTATTGACGAACTAACAATGAGGTATGATTTGAAGTTATTTCAATTTATTTTGAATCTAATGGAAGTTATGTTCTTGGTACAAGAAGAATGAACATGCCCAATTGGGTGGTTGAAATCGACTACAAGAATTAGCAGCAACAATGAAAGAAATTGGAACATGCAGTAGTATGTTGGTAAATCACTTTAGGGATAGGGCCATTGTGGGACACTTGTACCCAATAGTGTCCATTGATTTCCATGAGCATGATATGACTGGTATGATGTGTTGAGGTAGTTATATGCCTTGGTTTTTGTATCTTCCAATGCGAGGAAGCCTTGCAAATGGATGGACTGCCTAGGATGGGGGTGCTAGCAGAACTTGGAAGGTGAGTGACTACACGGAAGGGGTGATCGGATTCCCGAGGGACTGTGTAGTAGAGAAGGGACAGTCACGGATGGATTTGTTTTGGTCATTAACATTACCATATGGAATCAGATGTACATTGGGAGTGCGCCTTGGAACAATGAGCCAATAACTATTTGATGAGAGGACAAGCAGTGCACGATTATAGCACTGGACATTGGATGCAGATTTGACCATGGAGGTGTGAGCTTCTGGATTCCTTTGTTGTTGATGCAGGCATCATATTATTTTATTTGTTGGTTGAGCAAATGTGCATATGTGTATATTTGTATATGTGGTTTTTGTAAATATTGTAATGAGCTATGTTATAAAGCTCCAGTATGTGGTATGGTTTTTATCTGGTCATGTTGTCATGATGTTTTTCTTTTGAGTGGGTCATTGATGTAAATACTACAATGAGTTTGTTATAAAGCTCCATGGGCAGTATGTTTTGCTTTTAGCAGTAATGTTGGTTATATGTGTCATTGAACACTGAGGATGGTTTTCCCCCAAGGGGGAGGGTTCTGTAACAACCCTCGTGAAAATTCCATGTAAAAATATATAATACCATGGATGATGGGACACATATTCCACGCTAGATGGTGGGCAGGACATCCTAGTATGTGTTCATTTGGTTGTTCATGGCTAAGAAAATTGGCAAAGGCAATGGATAAGGCATTAAAGGGGGAAAAATGTTTTTTGGCACAATTATTTATGAAAATAATGGAAATTAGGAGAAAAGGAAGGTGAAAGGTCACATGTTGCATGTGAGGAGGAAATTGAAGGAAAATAATGGAAAATAAAGAAAATAGATGCCTCATTAATAAAAAGGCTCCTGAGGATCAGTGGGCAAGACTTGGTCAGCTTAGTTTTGGAGCTCTCTAATTATTCTCTCTCTCTCTCTCATACCCTTGGACACTTAGAGTTTTATTGGAGCACTTTGGCATTGGAGTAAGAAAGGTAAAGAAGGTAAGAGGAAGCAAAGATCAAGTAGGGAAAGGAAGGATCAAGCAACTACAACAGGATTCATTGCAGGTATCAACTTGCATGTGTATTTTCCTTGCTAGATTTGGCATGCATGGGATTGCATGTGTTTCTTTTCTACCATGGCATGGGCCGTGCCAGGTATGAAAATATTTTCAGCCTAGCCTTGCCATTTCCTGATAGATTTGATGAGATGGGTTCTCTCATGTGTTTTGTGGGGGATGGCCGGGTTGGATTCGAAGCTGAGTGGGGTGGATCTCCGAATTGACAAACACATGGTATTAGTGGTCCTTGAACCATACTGAGGATGCACGAAGCCATTACCCTAGTAACCCTTGAACAAGACTGTGGGTTGCGGTAAAGCCATATTGTGTGCCTCGGTGGGCCTAGGAATCCTTGCCGGCGAATGGTGGGATATATGGTAAAGCCAAGAGGTGGATTTTCTCTCTGTTTGGCCTATTGATTCCGGGATGGAATGCATAGTAAAGCTTGGAGAGTATGTCTCGGTGTAGGGCATAGTGATCCCTGGATCAGACTACGGATGCATGGTAAAGCCTGAGAGACTAAGAGGCACTCAAATTCCTCATGGTGTAGGCAGAGAACTTGGTGGCATCCACATTGATTGGTTTTTGTGATGTGTTCTATGAGTCCCACATTCATGGCACGGGGGTGATTGGCTGAAGAGAGACTTGGCTCAACCAATTTATGATCGGGTGGAACGTGGTATTCCCATCAACGGTTGGTTCATTGCATTCATTAATGAAGTCCATTCCCTTAATTTCATGTGCAAAGGTACTAATGTATTTATGGATTTGATGGCTGATATTTTTATTGTATTTATGTTCCTATTATGTTGGTTTATATTCACATTTACCTCAGAGGGTGTTACAAAAACGATGGGAAGAGGTCAGGGTTCAACCTTGTGCATGTGTGGAATTAGAGGCCATGGCCTTGAGGTCCATGTAATCGAACCATGTAACCATGTATTATAACTGAGGGCATAAGAAGGGTTCATAACATATGGCAGAGACTTGTTTAAAAAATCAATGGTGAAGTAAAATAGCGTGACCATCAACCTTATGACATCAACAATGGGAGGCTAGGTGACACTATTAGATAACAAATTGTAGAACAATTGAATGACAATGGGTTGTTGGTTCTTCACCCTGAAACTGTGCAGTAGAACCAAGATAGTGGGCCTCCCCCACTATGACGTCAGCTGGGAGGTGGGGGGTAGTGCTTTAATTTTTAGTCGTTGATTTGGTCATGTGACTTGGGTCATCGAATGATAGAGTACCATAAAAGGGAGGAATATGGTAATTATATATGAGCGACTTTGGTCAAAGTCCTAAGTGCACTACTATGGGTTTTTGGTTCTTCACCCTGAAATCATGTAGTAGAACCAAGATAGCGGGCCTCCCACCTATGACGTCATCGACGGGGGGTGAGTAGTGCTTTAATTTTTAGCCGTTGATCTAGTCATGTGACTTGGGTCATCGAATGGTAGAGGACCACAAAAATGGCAGAATATGGTAATTATATATGAGAGATTGTGGTTAAAGGCCTAAATTCACCACTATATATATATATATATAGAGAGAGAGAGAGAGAGAGAGAGAGATGAATGATACACCCGCATGTAATGGTGGGGAGTGAAGCAAGATGTGTGGTATCTAGTTACACCACATGGCCAAGTATTGTCACTGCTATGACACCCTCCAAAAGCTTCACTACATTCAAATTTTGGAGCCTACCAAACTGTCATATCAAGTGTCTCTCTAGTATTCAAGTGTCATTTCAAGTTATTCTGCATGTTTCAAGTGTTCTTGATCATTCCTAAGTGTCATCACATTGTTTAGAACATGTATATTGCACTTCATGGTTACAATACCTTTGCTTGTTGTCATACACACTTTGTTTATTATTCTTGGGGATTGTTTGTAAACTGGAGTTTTGATGTGTATTTCTCATTATTCAATCCTATCTAAGTCTTATTGGTGAGTTGGTATGTGTCGCACTTGATTTTTTGTCTAAACTCTTTGTGTTTTCACATTGTATTATCTTTCAGACTAAGACAAATTTCAGTTGCACAAGCTAGCCCACTAGGGCTAGGAGAGTGCATGGCGCACTCTTAATCCTTAGACAGGACCCATTCTTTGTTCCAAAGTGAAACATGTGCCCTTCAAGAGTGCATTCTGCACTCCCAAGCATAATTCCACCTTCCCTGTTCTAAACTCCGTTCTTATAGGAATCCTTCCTCCTTGTTGAGTGCATGGAACACCAGCAAAGAAACATCATAACTCCTTCATCTTTCAAACTAACACCCTATGCCCTCCTTGGCTTACTTGAGCACATAACACACTTGGGAAGGCCAAATTCTCATCCATTCATCCTTCGTACTTGCAACCTTCTCCCTCTTAGCTTATCTTGAGTGCACAATGCACTTGGGATGGCCCAAGCATGATCCCTTCAGCCTTTGGCAATTCGCCCTGCACCCTGCTTGGTTCCTTTGAGTGCATAACACACTTTTGAAGCCTCAATGGCTTTTCTTCACCCCAAATACCTACACTATGTTCCCTACCTTGATCTTCCTCTCTCTAATTGAGCGCATCCAGAAGCCTTGAAGCACTCAATCCTCCCCCCTTTGGTGGTGCGCCATGTGCCTGAAAGTTTCCCTTGTTCTTCCCAACCGCATTGTTAAGTCATGAACAAAAACTTTTGCATGAGACATGTTATAATAGGATATTTTTCAAACTAATGTTTGATTTCCATGAGTGATGTTAGTTGTAGGTATTCCAGAACAACATGGAAAAGATACATGAAGAGATCGGGCAAACAGTGTAGTCAAAGGAAGCATTCAAGAATTAAGAACAAATGATGTGAAAAAATGAAGAACATTGAAATCTTGATGATCGAAGCAACCCAAAAGGACTCCAAATGATCAAATACCCTTTAGAAGGTGAAGACTTCAACAACATGGAAGTTTCATGCAAGATCGAAGATACAAGTGGAAACATTGTCACCTATCAAGAAATTCCATGTCACCATTCACTATGAGTCCATGTCATCAATGTAAGTGACTTGTCATGTTCTCACTACATGATGATGTGGAAATCATGATGTAATTATGTAATTATTATAAGGACAAAGAAGTGTAAGTCCAAGAGTCGTGTATGGACAAAAGAGCCATATGAAGAAGTAAAAAATACATGTAATTCTAATAGTCATATGTAATTCCAAAAGATATTTGTAATTCCAAGAGTTATATAGAAGTCCAAATGTCATTAGAAGTTGAAAAGTCATAAAAGAAACTCAAGAGTCATGGGGATATGAAAAGTCATGCCTCAAGTTATAAAAGGAGCCTCATTACTCAAGAAAAGTACTTTTCACCTTGGATTCTCCAATAAGGTGTTAGTTTTTCATAGGGCTATATTGTTATTTGCTTTGATAATTTCACCTCTTCATTAACATATTAATTTCACCCCATAAAATCATTACATTATTCATATTTACATCATTATTCAGCAACATATGAAAATATGTATCAAGAACAATATCATCATCATCAATGTAGTTTTTAACCCCATACAGAAATTACCTACATACAAATTCTAAAACACTGAAAATAAACAATGCAAGAGAATAACACATAAAACACATATACACAGAGATTTTCTCCTTGATCCAAAAATCAGGAATACCAGCTTTATTTTTCATTATATTCCTTTCAATGTTACAATATTAATTTCACCCCATAAAATCATTACATTATTCATATTTACATCATTATTCAGCAACATATGAAATATGTATGAAGAACAATATCATCATCATCAATGTAGTTTTTAACCCCATACAGAAATTACCTACATACAAATTCTAAAACACTGAAAATAAACAATGCAAGAGAATAACACATAAAACACATATACACAGAGATTTTCTCCTTGATCCAAAAATCGGGAATACCAGCTTTATTTTTCATTATATTCCTTTCAATGTTATATATATATATATATATATATATATATATATATATAGATAGATAGATAGATAGATATGTTGAAGCATCTAATGCCATGGACCAAAAACCATCGCGTCCAAAACCATGGACTTAATATATGGTCCAAAAAAAAAATCTCGGGGTGCTGCCTTAGACCCCGTAGAGGGGGTTACGGTACACCTCAAACCCCCTGTGACCTCCCCCTCTCTAACCCTCGGTTATCTACGTGGGCTAGTCATGGAAAGAATATAACACAACCCAACATTCTCTCACATGTTGTTTTCTTTCCATAGGGGGCCACAAGAGAGCTTAGTCATTTTTCTAACCCTGAAATGCCCATTGTCTCTCTACACCAAGAGAACTTCTCAGAGCTCACAGATTTTGTCAATGCATCTACAGTATTCTTCAAGGTGTCCACCTTTACCAACAACACCTTTTTGTCTTCTATCATATCCCTCACAAAGTGATACTGAACATCAATGTGCTTTGTCTTTGAATGATATGTGGGGTTCTTTGCCAAGAAAATTAAACTTTGGCTGTCACAGTCTATCCTTATAGCTCCCTCTACTAACCCCATACTTGAACACAATCTCTACAACCAAATTTCTTCCTTACTTGCATAAGTGGCTACCATGTATTCTGCCTCTGCAGTTGATAGTGCCACTATAGATTGTTTCTTACTCATCCAACTGACTGCACCTCCAAATAGGTTAAACACATACCCACTTGTAGATCTTCTCTGATCCATATCTCTAGCCCAGTCTGCATCAAAAAAGCCATGAATATCTAACATTCTGTCCACTCCTGGTCTTCCTTGGTAGCACAAACCATAATCACTAGTTCCATGAAAATACCTGAAAACCCGCTTCACTGCTGTCCAGTGCTCCTTCCTTGGTTTTGACATAAATCTGCTCAATACTCCCACTGCATGTGCAATGTCTGGTCTAGTACAGACCATTGCATACATCAAGCTACTGACTGCACTTGCATATGGAACATAGGACATGTCCTCTTCCTCTTCTTGTGTCTTGGGACACTGTTTAATAGATAACCTCACCCCTAAAGGAATAGGAACCTTTACCAATTTACTATCCTACATATTAAACCTCTGCAGTATTGTATCGACATACTTCCTCTGGTTTAACCAGAGCTTCCTCTTTGCTCGATCTCTTTTAATTTCCATGCCCAAAATATAGTTTGCAGCACCAAAATCTTTCATGTCAAATTTGGAGGATAATTGGGTCTTCAAATCCTGGATAATTTCTTTCTTATTTCCAGCCAGCAACATATCATCCACATACAAGACTAGATAAATAACATGGTCACCAATTAATTTAAAATACACACAATGATCTGCTTTGCTTCTGGTGAAGCCAAGTCCCCGTATAAATGTATCAAATTTTTGATACCACATCCTTGGTGATTGTTTTAACCCATACAGAGACTTCTTTAACTTGCATACCAGTTCTTTTTACCCTTCATCGCAAAGCCTTCAGGTTGCTTCATGTATATTTCCTCTTCCTGATCCCCATGAAGAAATGTTGTCTTCACATCCATCTGTTCTACCTCAAAATCAAACATAGAAGCAACAGATAAAAGTAATCTAATAGAAGTTACCTTGGCAACAGGAGAAAAAATATCACCAAAATCAATTCTCGGCACTTGGGAATAACCTTTTGCTATCAACTAAGCTTTATATTTCTCCACCTTTCCTTTTGCATTTGTCTTCTTCTTGAACACCCATTTGCTGCCAATGGGTTTCCTTCCAGCCGGCAAATCCACCAGATCCCAAGCCTCATTTTTGTGCAAAGATGTCATTTCATTAACCATGGCCTCTTTCCAGAGTTTGCCATCCTTTGAATCTACTGCTTCCTTCACAGTTCTGGGATCATCGTCAGTAATAGATAAAGCAAAATTTGAATAGAAAGCATATGCACTATACCTTTCTAGTTGCCTTCCTTCTCGAACTGATCTTCTCACATTAGGAATTTGTGGTTCTTCATCTTCTGATTCCTCCTCTGCTGTAGAGTCTGATTCTTCCTCCTTAAGCTCAAACTTTATCTTCACAGGTTCCTTTGGTTGGACTCCATGTTTAATAACATATTTTACCTCTCTAAACACCACATCTTGGCTATACATAACCTTCCATGTGATTGGGTTCCAAATCTTATAACCCTTTAAACCATCCTTATACCCAATAAAGATGCAATTTTCAGATTTAATATCCAACTTGGTTCATTTCTCCTTTGGAACATGTACATATGCATCACATCCAAATACCCTTAGATGTGAAAGAGGGGGTTTCTTACCAGTCCATATCTCTTGTGGAGTCTTATCCTCCAACCTTGATGAAGGTGACCTGTTGACCAAGTAACATGTAGTATCCACCGCCTCTGCCCAGAATTCCTGTCCTAACCCGACACCACTGAGCATGCTTCTTTCCCTTTCCATCAATGTCTTATTCATTCTTTCTACAACTCCATTTTGCTGAGGTGTATATGGAGTAGTCTTTTGTCGTGCTATACCAAACTTCTTACAAAATTCTTCAAATTCCTTGCTACAAAACTCTCCACCATAATTTGTCCTTAGCACCTTTATCTTCTTCTCTGTCTGATTTTCCACGAGAGCCTTAAATTCTTTAAACCTGTCAAAGGCTTCATTCTTCTTAAGGAAATATATCCATGTATTCCTTGAGAAGTCATCTATAAATGATACATAGTACACAAACTTACCCAGTGATGGAACCTTCACAGGTCCAAACACATCATTGTGCACAAGTTCTAATATCTGTTTCGCCCTCTTATTACCAGAGGGGAAACTCACCCGATTTTGCTTACAATTCTCATAGAAATAAAAATCTAGATAGCTATTACTCATACCTTCTACCATACCATTACCATGAAGTATTCGAGGGCTCTTCTCTCCAATATGTCCAAGCCTTTGATGCCACAACATGGTCTTCTCTCTAGAGACCACTAGATTTTCTGCTCCACTTTCAGGAACCACAAAACTATTGCACCCATCAATAAAAGTGCTACCTTGTAGCTTGTACAGAGTTCCAATCTGATCTCCCTACATCAATACCAACGCTCCCCGAACCATTTTGCAGGTATCCTTCTTGAAAATTGTTTTTACACCTGCATCATCAAGCTTGCTTACAGAAATCAGATTTCTAGCTAATGTAGGAATATGCAGAACACCCGGAAGTGTTCTAACCCTTCCACCTTACAACTTCAACTCTACTTTTCCATGACCAATGATTCTAGCCTTCCTGTCATCCCCCAAGAATACATCACCACCATCATATTTCACATACTCGCAGAACCACTCTCTATGGGGAGTGAAGTGAAAGGATGCACCTGAGTCAATCAACCATGCCTCATGATCTACATGTGTACTTGAAGAAGCCAAGTACACATCCCCACCTTCATCTGAGGTGGTTTTCACCTCTGGAGAAGGAGAATCATCAAATCCCTTTCCTTTATTAGGAGCTTTAGATTTATAGTCCCTTTTGTAGTGTCCTTCCTTTCCGCATTTTCAGCACACCACCTTTACAGGTTTTCCTGGAGATTTAGATCTCCCTTTAGATTTAGATCACCCAATCGATGACTTATTTTTGTTTTTGTTCTGGGACCATCCTCATACAGATAAGGCATCACCATTCTGGCTCTCCATATTTTTCCATCTCATCTCCTCTGTTAGCAAGGATGAGACTATTTCATCAAACTACAAGGTAGTTGCATTGCTACCTATTGTAATAACCAGTCTATCCCACAAATCTGGTAGAGAACACATCAAACTAATGAACTTATCTTCATCTGAAATTTTAATATCAACAAATGCTAACTGACTTACTACAGTATTAAATGCATTCATATGCTCCGTCACCGAGTCTCCATATTTCATCCTCAGGTTATACAACTTTTTCCACAGGAACAGTTTATTCACTAGAGACTTAGATTGGTACAAAGTCCCTAACTTGTCCCACAGAGCCTTCGTCGTAGCTTCCCCTGATACATTCAACAATACTGAATCTGAGACACATAATCGTATTGTGCTCTTTTCCTTCCAATCCAATTTCTTCCATTCTTCGTTGGACACTCCTGTTGGTTTAGTACCCGGATCTACTGCGATCCACTGATCTTTATCCACCAACAGATCCTCCATCTTTAGTTTCCATAACTCAAAACTCTGATCATTAAATTTCTCGATCTCTATCTTTCCACTGCTTGCCATCTTCTTTCACAACCAGAATCAATCTTACAGATCTCCCACTGAACAGGGTCTACCACAGACCCGAGTGAAACTCCTCAGCAACAAAGGTGTCCCCTTGAAGCCAAAATAGCTCTGATACCAAATGTAGGTTTTAACCCCATACAGAAATTACCTGCATATGAATTCTAAAACACTGAAAATAAACAATGCGAGAGAATAAAACATAAAACACATATACACAGAGATTTTCCTCTGGATCCCAAAAATGGGACTACCAGCTTGATTTTTCATTATATTCCTTTCAATGCTACAATACATATATATAAATGTCGAAGCATCCAATACCATGGACCAAAAACCATCGTGTCCAAAACCATGGACCGAAAATCATAGGTAGGTTTTCCAAACCTAATATAGGGTCCAAAATTTTTTTTCTCAAGGCGCTACCCCAGACCATGTAGAGGGGGTTATGGGTACACCTCAAACCCCATATGACCTCCCCCTCTCTAACCCCCGGTTAACTATGTGGGCTAGTCGTGGAAAGAATATAACACAACCCAACAATCAATGCAATAGAACATAAAGGAACAATAAAGAAAAACATGCACACATAGAGACACCAAGATTGGTCAGAGACCAGGGAAAATCCCACTATGGGGAAATGCCTTTCAAATTATTATTCTTAGTAGATTATCATCAAATTATTCAACAAAATAGAGTACAATGATCCATATCTTCATTTATGCAACTAACCAACAAAATAACTACAAGCTCCTTGAAATGAACCCAACAATGTATATACTAAAAACCCTAATTCTAAAGTCTATAATGAATTGCCATTGCCTACATTCAACAGTCGAACATCGTGGCCACTGAGAAAAATCTCCAAAAGACTGATGTTTCATATTTTTGTTCTTGGTTGCATGGAGGAGGATTTATGCTAGCGAATATGGCTGCATAGTCATTCCCTTAAACCTAGAAAGCAAGTGACTGGGGTCAGATTTGGACTATGAAAACCCTAAATCCTAGTTGCATGCACAAGCCTCTATGGGAGATCATGTGGTCAGGATCCTTCTATGATGTGCCTACCACTATGGTCCAAAACAACAGATATGAAATGCGAGCTTCAGAGACTGCAATTTCACCTTAGAGTGAACCTGATCATCCATGGACAAGCCTCAGACTCGTGCAAGCCAAAAAGCAAGATAGAGGAGTGTCTCATTATTGTGTTTAAATGAGGTAGAGGTCCCTTGTATTTATAGCCTTCCAAGGTTGTCCACTTTTCTCTAGGGCCAACCTTATCAAATATGCACATGTGGGATTTTCTTCATAAGTACACTTTCCCTTATCCAATTTGAGTGATCTTCAAGTCAATTTTGGTCCTTTCGAAAATAGGAATTCAATGAAATCATTATCTCCATCAGGTGACCTGTCCAAAGTGGAATTTTACCATAGTTTCATATTTTTAACACTATCAACTAGGGAGAATTCCACCTTTCATTATCTGACCATCAATCAACGTGTCATCCTGTCATCATATCCTATCTAGTGTCAAGTATCTCATCATCTTGTATCATCATTGATCATCACAATTCTTGTTCATTCCTACTTATCTCTTAATTGTCCATGCTCATATGCTGACTATTCTCAAATCCAAAAGAAGAAGAATTTCAACATCAGAGGAGAGCTCAATCTACCGCCCTATGTCCATTAGGTTATTACTTGGAATTTCTGTCAGCAGGATACTACCTAGGAATATCATTAGGGAGTCAGATCTACAACCCACATCATCACTGGTGAGAATATCATCAGGGAACTTGTCTCAACCTGGAACCACATCAGGGAGTACATATAGACCCATAATCTCATGGGGGAGCTACTACTATAACACACTTTATTTATTATACTTGGGGAGTGTTTGTAAACTGGCATTTTGATGTGTATTTCTCATTGTTAGATCCTATCTAAGTCTTATTGGTGAGTTGGTATGTGTCACACTTGATTTTGTGTCTAAACTCATTGTGTTTTCACATTGTCTTATCTTTCAGACTAAGACAAATTTCAGTTTCACAAGCTAACCCACTAGGGCTAGGAGAGTGCATAGCGCACTCTTAATACTTAGTTGGGACCCGTTCTTTGTTCCAATGTGAAACATGTTCCCTTCAAGAGTGCATAGTGCACTCCCAAGCATAATTCCCCCTTCCCTGTTCTAAACTTCGCTCTTATAGAAATCCTTCCTCCTTGTTGAGTGCAAGGAACACCATCAAAGAAACATCATAACTCCTTCATCTTTCAGACTTGTGCCCTACACCCTCCTTGGCTTACTTGAGCACATAACACACTTGGGAAGGCCAAAACCTCATCCATTCATCCTTCTTACTTGCAACATTCTCCCTCCTAGCTTATCTTGAGCACAAAATGCACTTGGGAAGGCCCAAGCATGATCCCTTCAGCCTTTGGCAATTCGCCCTATGCCCTCCTTGGTTCCCTTGAGTGGATAATACACTTTCAAAGCCTCAATGGCTTTCCTTCACCCCAAATACTTCGCCATGTTCCCTCCATTGATCTTCCTCTCTCTAGTTGAGCACTATAGCACATATTGAAGCCTTGAAACACTCAATCCTTACCCCTTTGACGGTGCTCCTTGTGCCCGAAAGTTTCCCTTGTTCTTCCCAACTGCATTGTTAAGTCATGAACAAAAAAAATGCATGAGACATGTTAGAATAGGATATTTTTCAAACTAATGTTTGATTTCCATTAGTGATCTTAGTTGTAGGTATTCTAGAACAACATGGAAAAGATACATGAAGATATTGGGCAAAGAGTGCAGTCAAAGGAAGAATTCAAGAATGAAGAACACATAATGTGAAAAAATGAAGAACATTGAAATCTTGATGATCGAAGCAACCCAAAAGGACTCCATATGATCAAAGAACCTTTAGAGGGTAAAGAAATCAAAAGCATGGAAATTTCATGCAAGATTGAAGATACAAGTGGCAACATTGTCACCTATGATGAAATTCCATGTCATCATTCACTATGAGTCCATGTCATCAATGTAATTGACTTGTCATGTTCTCACCACATGATGATGTGGAAATCATGATGTAATTATTATAAGGAAAAAGAAGTGGAAGTCCAAGAGTCATGTATGAACAAAAGAGCCACGTGAAGAAGTAAAAAATACATGTAATTCCAATAGTCATATGTAATTCCAAAGATATTTATAATTCCAAGAATTATATAGAAGTCCAAAGGTCATTAGAAGTTGAAAAGTCATAAAATAAACTCAAGATTCATGGGGATATGAAAAGTCATGCCTCAAGTTATAAAAGGAGCCTCATTACTCAAGAAAAATACTTTTCACCTTGGCTTCTCCATAAGGTGTTAATTTTTCATAGGGCTATATTGTTCTTTGCTTTGATAATTTCATCTCTTGATTAACATATTAATTTCACCCCATAACATCATTATATTATTCATATTTACATCATTATTCGGCAGCATATGCAACTATGTATAAAGAAAAATATCATCATCATCAATGCAACAGAACATAAAGGAACAATAAAGAAAAACATGCACACATAGAGACACCAGGATTGGTCAAGACCAGGGAAAATCCCACTATGGGGAAAACCCTTTCAAATTATTATTCTTAGTAGATTGTGATCAAATGATTCAAAAAAAGAGAGTACAATGATCCATATCTTCATTTATGAAACTAACCAACAAAATAACTACAACCTCCTTGAAACGAACCCAACAATGTATATACTAAAAACCCTAATTCTGAAGTCTATAATGAATTGTCACTGTTTCCGTTCAACAGTCGAACATTGTGGCTACTGAGAAAAATCTCCAAAAGACAGATTTCATATTTTTTTTCTTGGTTGCATGGAGGAGGAGTTATGCTAGCGAATATGGTTTCATAGTCACTCCCTTAAGCCTAGAATGTGAGTGACTGGGCTCAGATTTGGACAGTGAAAACCCTAACTCAGAGTTGCATGCATGAGCCTCTGTGGGAGATCTTGTGGTCAAGATCCTTCTGTGATGTGCCTACCACTATGGCCCAAAAAAATAGATATGAAATGTGATCTTTAGACCCTACAATTTCAGCTTAGAGCAAACCTGATCCTCCATGGAGAAGCCTAAGACTCATGTGAGCCAATAACCAAGATAGAAGAGTGTCTCATTATTTTGTCTAATTGACGTAGAGGTCCCCTATATTTATAGTCTTCCAAGGTTGTCCACTTTTCTCTAGGGCCAACCTTATCAAATATGCACATGTGGGATTTTCTTCATAAGCACACTTTCCCTTATCCAATTTGAGTGATATTTAGGTCAATTTTGGTCCTTTCGAAAAGAGGAATTCAATTAAATCATTATCTCCATCAGGTGATCTGTCCAAAGTGGAATTTTACCATAGTTGCATATTTTTAACACTCTCAACTAAGGGGAATTCCACCTCTCAATATCTGACCATAAATCAACATGTCATCTTGTCATCATATCATATCTAGTGTTAAGTATCTCATCATATTGTATCATCATTGATCATCTCAATTCTTGTTCATTCCAACTTATCTCTTAATTGTCCATGCTCATATGTTGAATATTCTTGAATCCAAAAGAAGAATAATTTTGACATCGAAGGGGAGCTCAATCTACCACCCTCTGTCCATTAGGCTACTACCTGGAATTTTTGTCAGCAGGCTACTACCTAAGAATATCATGGGGGAGTTAGATCTATGACCCACATCATCATCGAATGAGAATATCATCAAGGATCTTGTCTCAACCTCGAACCAAATTAGGGAGCACATATCGACCCATAATCTCATGGGGGAGTTGTTAGCCTTGGAAGCATTTGACCCAAAAATGGATCCAAAACACTACTGAAGGCTTCGAAATTACCTAAAGATCACTCAAAAATCCCAACAGTCGCATGCCAATAACCCTTAACATCGCGGAAATGCACTATCGGAGGGCAGAAACACATAAAAAACAGTGAAACAGCACATATCGGAGGCTTGAACATAGAAATGTATAGCAGCCGTTAGATCTGGCCGATCAACGGCCTAGATCTAAGCAGAAAATAGAAAATCAGCGAGTAGAGAGGATGACTTAATATTGGGTGCAAGACACCCCCGATTAGTGATCTTCGATGATCGAATCGACGGATCGTTATCGGGGATTACAAAGGAGTGCTAGCAATGGGCCTTGGGCATTAGCGATATGTGATTGCGATCAGATCGCGTCACTGTATCGCAACGGAATAACACCATGGGGCGGGGCCTATGCACATTCATATGTGCGATGTGATAATCAGACCCGACAGTTTTATGCATAATATTGAATAATATTTCAAGTCCGCAAGAAGTCCAATTTTAATGCATTTTCAATGTTTTTCGTTATTTAGCGAATGACACATGGAACCAAGGATTTGCGATATGAGATAAGACCCGTACCTGAAAGGGTCCGGGAAGGGAAATATATAAGATTTCAAGTTCGCAAAAGCCTTTTTTAACATATTTTCAATGATTTTTTAATTTTTAGAATACAAAGCAAATACACAAGGCCATGCCATCAGCGACTTGCGATAGGGACCCAGAGGGCGGACCCGATGGGAGAATAGCCCAGCTTTTAGGACTTTTGAAGTCTGAAGTAAAGAGATGGGTGGGATATTTATAGTGTTGCAGTGTTTTCTGTGTAAAAATATAAAACAGTCATTGGAAACATTTAAAGGGAAAAACAGGGCCACAGTACAACGTAACACATCCAAAACCAACAAACATCATGGGCATTGATAGCGCAACTCAGCAAACCCACAGAATCGATTGTGGGGCATCTCTGGCACAAGAAATCTCCCTGCCAACCCAGCAACACACTTGAATGTAGTTATTCTTCTGTTAGAAGAAGAAACCTCCAAGCCATGCTTGCCTAGTCAAGGCATCAAATTTGTTAAAGGACAGAGAGGATAGATTAGGACACTCCGAGCCTTTGAAGAGCTCAGGAGCATTGTAAAGAGTTATAAATAGCTAAAAGTAAGATGTAATACACGTTCAACTTTTGGAGACTATGGAGACTCTACTCCTCTAGCTTCTCATCTTCATTCCACCCATATAATCTTCTTTTGTTGTTACATGTTCAATTCTCATTTTTTCTACTTTTCTATTCTTGCACTTGAATAGGTTATTCATGTTTCTACTGTGTCTAATGCTAGATAATTGTCATCTTATCTCTGCATTGATAAATTAGATTTGCAAGTTCCATTTACTTCCTGTAGCTGGCCATTCATATATGTTTATTTATGCATCTGTTGGTACAGTCATTATTCTCCATCTATCCATTGAATCT
Source organism: Pinus tabuliformis (assembly GCA_031772625.1). Lineage (NCBI taxonomy): Eukaryota > Viridiplantae > Streptophyta > Pinopsida > Pinales > Pinaceae > Pinus > Pinus tabuliformis. The sequence continues at coordinate 21,606,655 of CM062813.1, forward strand.
ATAAACTATTGAGCATTAGTGGTCTAAAGCCTTGTATTGTTGAGGGTGTTCATGAATGTCTTGAGTGAGAATAGAGTTGAAATGGTTATCTAACTTGATCCAAACCATCATTCATTCCAATAGTTCATAGAACAATATTGAAGATTATATGTTACTAGGCATCTCCAAGCTGCAACCTAGGAGAGTTTCCTGGAGTGATAACATAATTGGCGTCGTTGCTAGGGAGAGGAAACTAAAGCTTAGCTTCCCTTGGAGATGACACAGATCCAGCTTTGATGATAGACAAAGTCTAGGCATTTTTTTGGTTGTAATCATCTATCTAGCGACTCTACTGGAGGCCGAACCTCTTGGTGACTCCACTTCATAGTTTTGGCTCAGTTTGTGAGGCATACTTGGAGAAATCCTCAAAAATCACAAGCTGATCTAGTATCTAACCTTGAAAAAATCATCAAAGAAAGAAAGGCTTTGCAGAGAGGAGCATCGGGTTCAAGTAAACCTAAACAATATTCTATATCTATTCAAGAAAATGCTGCAATAGAACAAATACATGTTGAGAGTATAGCATCTAATACTAGCAGTGAAGAAAAACTCTCAGAGATTCATAAAGCTCCTTATTCTTTAGTTTCTCCTTTTGTTGTAAGCCCAAAGGAAACTTCACCTTCTATCCATTCTACTCCTTTAGTCTTGTCAGTCACTCCTCAACCCTCTATCATTCAGACTGCCAGTACTCTTATAGCCACCACAGCTATGGCAGGACCACAAGCACCCACCAAAATGTAAAGAATCACAGTTGCTAGGTATGGACTTCTAATACTGCCCACTCCTTTGAATGCCTTGCCTACTGGAGAATATCATAAATATAGGCCTAAGTCACTGGGACTGAAGGTGTTACAGCTGAAGAACATCTTGAGTCATTCTATAGTTATATTGATAACCTGGACATTAGCGAAGATGATGTGTGCATGAGAGTCTTTGTCCAAAGCCTAGATGGAGAGGCCAGAAAATGGTTAAGAGAACTAACCCCAATATCTATAGCAGATATTGAGGCTTTAGATGATGCATTCCTAAAGCATTAGGGTGATAAGAAGGATCTCCTCTACTAGCACACTGAGTTTGGGAACTTAAAGAGAGAAAATGGTGAGTTGCTGTCTGATTTTAATAAGAGGTTTAACCGTATGTATAGCAAGATACCAGATGAAGTAAAACCCACCACTACCTCTGCTAAACTCACCTATGCCAGTGCTTTTGATTCTGATTTCTGCCTACTATTGAGTGAGAGGCGATGCGCTACTTTGGCTGATATGTAGGATGCAGCCTTGGAAGTGGAATCAAACATCATGGTTGCAAAGAAGCTCAAGGGAAATGTTGATAGAAGAAGACAGAGGGGCAAGTATTCATCATCTTCAGATCCAAAGATAGATAAAACGACCAAAATGATAGAGTCATTAGCCTCTGAAATCTCCAAATTAAAGGTTGAGCAGCACCCTAGGAAAGGGAGAGTTCCTAATACATTTTCTCCTAGAAATCCAAATCCAAATCCATATAGAAGAGCTAATGAGCAGTTGCAGATTTTACAAAGAAGCAAAGATGCCAATGAAGACCAAAGGGTGAAGACCCCTTTCCAGAATGTAGTCATGGAAGAAGAGAAATTTGAAGAAGATGATGAGATCCATTGTCTGGAAGAAAAAGGTAATGCCTCCTTTTTTACCTCAGCTGCCTATGAAAAGTCATTATTTAATGACCAGATTAACCAATAATGGGATGGTGAAGCTGTTCTACAAACTGTAGATCAACAAAGATATAATCTGAGGTCAAAGATGAATAATGCCTAGGAAACTCCTGTTCAAAGAGTTGATATCCCTGTGGTACAAAAAACTAATAAGCAAAAGTGACCAGCAGTTGATCCTATCATCCTCAAAGTTCCAGCTCATGAGGTAAGAGGTCTTGAAAAGTCTCCTTCTCCTTTCAATTTTTAATCAAAGATTCAGAAGCTAAGAATACCTATGCCTCTAATTGAACTAGTGAAGAACGAGTCCTTAAAAAGATCCATTCTAGAGGCCTTGAGCCTAAAGCCATCCAAGCCTCCACTGACTACATAAATTTGCAAGATGACAAGCCAGCTATTATTCTCATCCCAATGATTGAAAATTGTGAGGACAACTCCCCATAATTCTATGTCTCTCTAACTATTCGTGATAAAATCCTTCACAACTACCTTCTGGACACTGGAGCCAGCCATAATCTAATGCCCAAAGCTGTCATGGATGAGTTGGGTCTTGACATTACCAAGCCTTATCATGATTTGACTCTAGAAAAGTGAAATGTCTGGGATTAATCAAGGACCTAGCCATCAATTTGTCTCAGCTACCCATGAAAAGCATGATGATGGATATTGCGATAGCAGATGTACCCCCCAAGTTTGGCATGTTACTTTCTAGAGGTTGCATCAAGAGATTAGGTTGATCATTACAAAATGATCTGTCCTAGTTTTTGGAGGTGAGAGCAAGAGATTATACATAGAAGATTAGTTGGCTTATATCATCAACGATGAAAGGAATCCACTAATCATCCCATCTATGTTGTTGACGCTGATTTTGGAGCATGTATTCTTCATATTGAAGAATCCCAGTTGGCCTCCATGCAGCTTAAAAAACCAATTTGCCAGTTAGCTGAGGAAGAAGGCCCACAGATTTGGGAAATGTTCTTTGATGAGGCTTGCTCAAAGGAAGCTGCAAGGGTAGGTGTAGTCCTAGTGTCCCCCACATAGGAATAAATTCATTTATCTTTCAAATTAACCTTTCAGGTCACAAACAACATAGCAGAGTACAAAGCTTTGATTTTGGGCTTAAGCGTTGCTAAAGAAATGGGCATCAAAGACCTGAAAGTGTTTGGAGATGCAGACCTCATCATTCAGTAGGTCAATAAAACTTTCCAAGCAAAGCATCCAAGGTTGAAAGCATACAGAGATGAGGTATGGAGTCTCAAGGATTCTTTTAATAAATTCAACATTTCTTACATTCTAAGAATGAAGAACTAACTTGCCGACTCCCTTGCTATGTCTGCTAGCACGTTTATTCCTCCCTTGCCTCCTAAATTGACATATGAAGTTTAGGTGAAATATAGACCATCTCTTCTTGACAATGTCAAATACTGGAAAGTTTTTGAAGACAATGATGAAATTAACAAGTTTTTACAAGTCATTGAGGAATTTTCTGAAGCGCACATCGACCAAGAAAAAGAAACCATGGAATAATGCGGCCAGTCCAAGCTAAAAAACGAGATTGGCCGAGGAAGCATTATCCATCTGCCTAGTAACCATATACCAATGGGATTGGTGCCTCTAGAGAAGCTGTTCGACCATAACGATGTGCCTTATAAGCCCACCCAAATAGAAACTGAGTCCGTTGTTTGTAAACACAATATAGGGAGCCCAGCCCATCCGAAATACATAAATCTATCCACTCATTTGTCTTCTGCCCAAAATTTGAAGTATTGCACCCTCATGAATAAATTCGCTGATATTTTTGCCTAGGAATACAACGATCTTAAAACCTATGACCTAGACATCATTCAACATAAGATTCCACTGGAAAAGAACGCCATCCCTTTTAAGCAGAAATTAAGACCTATCAGCCCTCTCTTATTTCCTTTGATTGAGAAAGAAATCAAGAAGCTGTTGGATGCCAAAGTCATAATTCCCCTAACGTATTCAAAGTGGATAGCTAACCTTGTGGTAGTAAGAAAGAAACATGGAGAAATCAGGGTTTGTGTTGACTTCATAAATCTGAACAAGTGCTCTAAAAAAGATAACTACCCCCTACCTAAGATGGAACACTTGCTGCAGAGAGTTTTAGGGGCTAGATTCATGTCTTTCTCAGATGGATTTTTAGGTTACAATCAGGTTGTTGTACATCCAGAAGATCGGGAAAATACCGCCTTCACTACTCCTTGGGGCACTTTCATGTACTCCAAGATGCCTTTCGGACTAATGAATCCTGGGGCTACTTTTCAGAGGGCCATGGACATAGCCTTTGTGGGAGAGAAGAACAAGTTTGTCCTTATTTTTCTTGATGACATAACAGTCTTCTCCAACAGTCACAAAGACCATTTACAGCATTTGAAGAAGGTCTTCCTAAAGTGCAGATAGTTTGGAATTTCGGTGAACCCAAAGAAGTCACAGTTTGTTCTAGAAGAAGGCAAACTTCTGGAACATATTTTTTCTGCTGAAGGTGTGAAGATTGATCTAGCAAGGGTTCAAGAAATTTAGACATTGTCCATCCCAAGGTCAAAAAGGGACATTCAATCCTTCCTGGGTAAGATTAACTTTGTAAGGAGTTTCATTCCCAAATTTGCAGAGCTAGTAAAGCACATCACTTCCATGCTGAAGAAAGGATCAGAAATAAAATGGACAGATGCTTCAAGAAGCTAATTTGAAGCCATCAAGTAAGCTATCATGGAAGCTCCCACTCTAATCAGCCCAGATTACACTGAGTTTTGTATCTTCTCTTTTGCCTCTTATGATCCACTTCCAACAGTTCTATTGCAGAAAAATGATGAAGGCATAGAGCATCTCGTGGCCTTTTTCAGCAAAACTCTAAGGGATGCTAAACTAAGGTATGACCTTATTCAAAAAAAAAATCTTATGCTCTCATAAAATCTTTAAAGGCATTCAAAATTTATATTTTGCATTCCAAAGTGGTTGCATATGTACCTTCAGCCTTAGTAAAAGATGTCTTAACTCAGCTAGATATTGATGGAAATAGAGCTAAGTGGATTGCAAAATTGATAGAGTTTAACATAGAGGTGAAGCCCACTAAGCTTGTCAAAGGCCAGGGCTTGGCTAAACTTATGGATGAAGAAAATTGCAGCTTGTTAGACAGAAATTGCATAGGTCCAAATTCAGATAATGCAGCAGCAGAAAAGAAAAAGCAGAATCAGTATTTGGCCGAAAATATAGCCACCTATGAATGGTATTCCACATATTTCATTTTTTGCGGAAGCTAGAAGTCCCTCCAGGGCTTAGCTCAAGTCAAGCCCAGACCATTAAACTCAGATCAGCCAAATTCCGCATTAATAAAAATATGCTTTATTGGAAAGACTAATTAGGAATCCTCTTGAGATGTCTAGATAAACAACAATCTATGGAAGTCATACACCAGTTCCATTCTAGCATCTGTGGAGGGCATCATTATTGGAAAACCACAGCCCACAAAATCCTGAGGGCTAGGTATTATTGGCCTACTCTGTTCTCTGATGTGTTTTATTTTGTGAAATCTTGTGACAAGTGTCAGAGGTTTGCAGGAAGACAATAGCTAAAATCTCTACCCTTGAAGCCAGTACATGTCAATGGTCCCTTCCAGCAGTGGGGCTTGGACTTTATAGGTGAGATCAACCCACATTCTAGTGGCCAACACAAATGGATCTTAGTAGCCACTGATTATTTCACCAAGTGGATTGAGGCTATACCCACTAAGAATTCCAATCATCAAGTTGTCATAAAGTTCTTGAATGAGAATATTTTCACTAGATTTGGTTGCCTAACCAGACTAGTCACTGATAATTTAGCAGCTTTCAAGGCAAAAGAATTGGTGGACATGACTAAATCCACGGGCATTCAAGTAGTGCATTCCACCTCATATTATCCTCAAGGCAATGGCCTAGCAGAATCATCTAACAAGAGTTTGGTAAGGGTAATAAAAAAACTATTAGAGGACAACAAAAAGAGCTAGGATTCCAATTTGAATTTTGCACTATGGGCTGACAGAGTTACCATCAAAAAGTCCATAGGGACTTCTCCTTTTAAGCTAGTTTATGGCACTTATGTTGTTTTCCCTATCCAGCTGATTCTTGCTGTGGCTAAATTCTTGCAAGAAGAACAAGATGAAGATAATGGCATGGTAAGAAGAATGAATAACTTGGTTGAACTACAACAAATCAGAGAGCAACTGGTTGAGAAGTCAAAAGCTCATCAGAAGAAAATCAAAAAAACCTTTGATAGGAAGGCAAAAGTGGACAATTTCCAAGTTGGTGACTGGGTGCTTAAATGGGATTCATTTAAGGAAAATAAAGGTAATAATGGCAAGTTTTACTCCTTATGGATAGGTCTGTTTGTCATCGCTCAAATTCAGCAGAACAATACATTCATTCTGCACAGTCTGGAAAGAGGAGATACTTTTGGTAGCCCAGTAAATCGGTGGTTCTTGAAACTTTATTTCATTTAAGGCTTTAAAGCCTTGTTATTGTAAATATGTTTTTTCCAGCTTTTATTTTCATTACAAAATAGACTCCATGCCCAATGAAATACTAGGAGGAAGTTTTAATTTTGTTGTTACAAGAAAGGCATCGGTCTGAGATTCTTGAAACCTCATAGGGGGGATTTCATCCCCAGAAGGAGCCAGTGTTAGCCTTGGAAGCATTTGGCCAAAAAGTGGATCCAAAACACTACTGAAGGCTTCAAAATTACTTAAGGATCACTAAAAAATCCCAACAGTCACATGCCAAGAACCCTTAGCATGGTGGAAATGCACTATCGGAGGGTAGAAACACATAAAAAACAGTGAAAAAGCACATATCGGAGGCTTAAACATAGAAATGTACATCAACTGTTAGATATGGCCGATCAACGGCCCAGATCTAAGTAGAAAATTGCAAATTGGCAAGCAGAGAGGATGACTTAATATTGGGCACAAGACACCCCCGATCAGCGATCTCCAATGATCAAATCGACGGATCGCTATCAGGGATTACAAAGGAGCACTAGCAATGGGCCCTTGGCATTAGAGATATATGATTACGATTAGATCGCATCATTATATCGTAGTGAAGTAGCACCATGGGGCAGGGCCTATGCACATTCATATGTGCAATGCGATAAGCAGACCCCATAGTTTTATGCATAATATGGCATAATATTACAGGTCCGCAAGAAGTCTAGTTTTAATGCATTTTCAATGTTTTTCATTATTTAGCGAAAGACACAAGGAACCAAGGATTTGTGATATGCGATAAGACCTGGACCCAAAAGGGTCCAGGAAGGGAAATATATAATATTTCAAGTCCGTAAAAGCCTTTTTAAATGTATTTTCAATGATTTTTGTATTTTTAGAATACAAAGCAAATACATAGGGCCAGGCCATTAGCGACTTGTGATAGCGACCCAAAGGGCGGACCCAATGGGAGAATAGCCCAGTTTTTAGGACTTTTGAAGTCTAAAGTAAAGAGATGGGTGGGATATTTATAGTGTTGCAGTGTTTTTTGTGTAAAAAACGAAAACAACCATTCGAAACATTTGAAGGGAAAAACAAGGGCCGCAGCATAGCGTAACACATCCAAAACTGACAAACATCATGGGCATCGATAGCGCAGCTCAAAAAACCAACAAAATTGATTATGGGGCATCTCTAGCACAAGAGATCTCCCTGCTAGTGCAGGAACACACCCGAACGCGATTATTCTTCTGTCAGCAGAAGAAACCTCCGAGCTATGCTTGCCTAGTCAGGGCATCAAATTTGTTAAAGGATAAAGAGGATAGATTAGGACACTCCAAGCCTTTGAAGAGCTTAGGAGCATTTTAAAGAGCTATAAATAGTTGAAAGTAAGATATAATACAGGTGCAACATTTGGAGAATGTGGAGACTCTACTCCTCTAGTTTCTCATCTTCATTCCACCAATATAAGCTTCTTTTGTTGTTACATGTTCAATTCTCATTTTTTCTTCTTTTCTATGCTTGCACTTGAATAGGTTATTCATGTTTCTGTTGTGTCTAATGCCAGATAATTGTCATATTATCTCTGCATTGATAAATTATATTTGCAAGTTCCATTTACTTCCTGTAGCTGGCCATTCATATATGCTTATGTATGCATCTGTTTGTACAGTCAGTATTCTCCATCTATCCATTGAATCTATAAACTATTGAGCATTAGTGGTCTAAATCCTTGTATTGTTGAGGGTGTTCATGCATGTCTTGAGTGAGAATAGAGTTGAAATGGTTATCAGACTTGATTCAGACCATCATCCATTCCAATAGTTCAGAGAACAACATTGAAGATTATACATTACCAGGCATCTCCGAACTTCAACCTAGGAGAGTTTCTTGGAGTGATAACATGAGCTACTACTATGACACACTTTATTTATTATACTCGGGGAGTGTTTGTACACTGGAATTTTGATGTGTATTTCTCATTGTTTGATCCTATATAAGTATTATTGGTGAGTTGGTATGTGTCGCACTTAATTTTGTGTCTAAACTCATTGTGTTTTCACATTGTCTTATCTTTCATACTAAGACAAATTTCAGTTGCACAAGCTAGCCCACTATGGCTAGGAGAGCACATGGCGCACTCTTAATCCTTAGTCTGTACCCGTTATTTGTTACAAAGTGAAACATATGCCCTTAAAGAGTGCATAGTGCACTCCCAAGCATAATTCCCCCTTCCCTGTTCTGAAATTTTCCCTTATAGAAAGCTTTCCTCCTTGTTGAGTGCATGGAACACCATCAAAGAAACATCATAACTCCTTCATCTTTCAACTTGTGCCCTACACCCTCCTTAGCTTACTTGAGCACATATAACACTTGGGAAGACCAAAGCCTCATCCATTCATCCTTCATACTTTCAACCTTCTCCCTCCTAGCTTATCTTGAGCACAAAATGCACTTGGGAAGGCCCAAGCATGATCCCTTCAACCTTTGGCAATTTGCCTTACGCCCTCCTTGGTTCCCTTGAGTGCAAAACACACTTTCGAAGCCTCAATGGCTTTCCTTCACCCCAAATACCTGCGCCATGTTCTCGCCCTTAATCTTCCCCTCTCTAGTTGAGTGCATGAGCGCATCCTGAAGCCTTGAAGCACTCAATCCTTCCCCCTTTGGCAATGTGCCCTGTGCCTAAAAGTTTCCCTTGTTCTTCCCAACTACATTGTTAATTCATGAACAAAAAAATTGCATGAGACATGTTAGAATAGGATATTTTTCAAACTAATGTTTGATTTCCATGAGTGATCTTAGTTGTAGTTATTCCAAAACAACATGGAAAATATACATGAAGAGATCGGGAAAATAGTGTAGTCAAAGGAAGTGTTCAAGAATGAAGAACATTGAAATCCTGATGATCAAAGAAATCCAAAAGGACTCCATATGATCAAAGACACTTTAGAGCGTGAAGACATAAACAACATGGAAGTTTCACGAAAGATCGAAGATACACGTGGCAACATTGTCACCTATCAAGAAATTCCATGTCATCATTCACTATGAGTCCATGTCATCAATGTAAGTGAATTGTCATGTTCTCACCACATGATGATGTGGAAATCATGATGTAATTATGTAATTATTATAAGGACAAAGAAGTGGAAGTCCATGAGTCATGTATGGACAAAAGAGCCATGTGAAGAAGTAAAAAATACATGTAATTCCAATAGTCATATGTAATTCCAAAAGATATTTATAATTCCAAGAGTTATATAGAAGTCCAAAGGTCATTAGAAGTTGAAAAGTCATAAAAGAAACTCAAGAGTCATGGGGATATGAAAATTCATGCCTCAAGTTATAAAAGGAGCTTCATTACTCAAGAAAAATACTTTTCACCTTGGCTTCTCCCATAAGGTGTTAATTTTTCATAGGGCTATATTGTTCTTTGCTTTGATAATTGTATCTCTTCATTAACATATTAACTTCACCAGATATGTTGGCAGATATGGAACAAGAGATGTAGGAGATAGAGAAGAATCTTAAGGCATCACAGGATAGGTAGAAGAACTATGCTCATAGGAATAGGTTGTTCAAGGAGTTCCAGGTTGGGGAACAAGTGTACTTGCGCATCAAACTGAAGAAGATCTCCTTGCATATTGGCTCATGTGCCAAGCTGGCACCACGATTTTGTGGACCCTTCAGTATCACTTACAGGATTAGGCCAATAGCATATCGACTTGCACTACCTCCGACAATGAACTTCCATGATGTTTTCCATGTCTCATTTCTTAAGAAGTATGTTAAATATCTTGATCATGTGATTGATTGTTCTGTATTGCAGGTGTAACCAGATGGATAATTCCAGTTGGAGCCTCATTGTATATTGCATAAAAAGGTTCTCATGCTTCAAAACGGAGCAATAGAGCAAGTTAAAGTGCAATGGAAGCACTTTGGGCCCGATGAAGCTACATGGGAGATGGAGGATCAAATGTGGGCTATGTATCCTTCCTTGTTTTCCGATTGAGGCAAAGCATATTTGATATGGTGATTTGGTGATTTCTTATGGTGGTTTGGTAGTTTCTTTATGGTGGTTTGGTATTTTCTTATGATGGCTTGGTATATGCTTCATGGTGATTTAGTATTTTCTTTATCTTGGTTTAGTATATTCTTTATGATGATCAATATATGCTTTATGATGGTTGATATATGTTATATGATGTTTTTGATATATGCCTATATATGAAGTTGGTATATGTTTGATATATGTTTTGGTATATGATTTGGCATATGTGTTTTGTGTATATAATTTTGATGATGTTGCTATATGTACACCCGTGTATGGTTGTAAATACCATAAAGAGCTATGTCATAAAGCTCCACTATGAGGTATATTGTCTTGGTGTCATGATGTTATGTCTTAAGCATATCTTTCATTGTAGATACTGCATCGAGCTATGTTATAAAGCTCCATAAGAAGTATGTCTTCTTTCAGCAGGTTGTTGAGGTATAGGTGTGATTGAACACCAAGGATGGTGTCCCCTAAGGGGGGGGGGGGGGGGGTTCTGTGATAGCCCTGGTGAAAATTCCATGGAATAAATGTTAGAAACAATATCAACAGATGACTGGGAAACTTATTCCAAGCTGAATGTTGGGCAAGACATCCTAGGGGGTGTTCATTTGGTTGTTTATAGCTAAGGAAATTGAAAAAGAAAATGGATAAGGCATTAAAAGGAATTTTGGCACATTTATTTATGAAAATAATGGAAATTAGGAGAAAAAGGAGGTGAAAGGTCACGAGTTGCATGTGAGGAGGAAAATGAAGGAAAATAATGGAAAGTGAAGAAAATAGAGGCCACATTCATAAAAAGGCTTCTGAGGATCAGTTGGTAACATTGTTTAAGTTTAGTGTTGGAGATCTCTCATTTTTTCTCCCTCTCTCTCTCATACTCTTGGATACTTAGATTTTTCTTGAAGCACTCTTGGAGGGTGTGGCATACTTGGATTCTTGAAGCAAGAAGATAAATGAAGAGTAGGAAAGTGCAAAAAGGCATTGGCATAAACAACTACATCAGATTTTCTTATAGGTACCTAGCTGAATGTATGATTTCTTCACTAGTTTGGACATGCATGGCATATTCATGTAGATTCTTGGTCATGATCTGTCATTGGCATGGAGGTTTGCCTGGATTGATAGTGGATTTCATAGCCTTGCCATTTCCTGTGTAGCCATGGTGGTTGTGGGTTTATTTTCATTACTTTTTTTTGGTTGGGTTCTCATGTTTCCTTAGCTTGGGTTGTGTTATTAATTCCTGGAGCCTTGGGTGGACAAACGATCAGGAGTCCTATAACAACTTGGGTTGAGTTACTAGTCTTGGAGCCTTGGTTGGACAAATGCTCTGGAGTCGTTGGTGGGTTGAGTTACTAGTCCTGGAGCCTTGGTTGGACAAACACTCTGGAGCCCTTGGTGGGTTGAGTTACTAGTCCTGGGGCCTAGTGACAGCTATGGATTGAGTTACTAGTCCTGGAGCTTTGTATGGAACAAACACCCTCGATTCCTTGAAGGCTTGGATGGAGACCAATCTGATGATGGTTTTGGTGATGTCTGACCGTGAGGTGGAATAATTGTTTGATGGGCTGAGGTGGATGGCCTCTGGAAGCCCTGGATGAGTTTTGATTGATGTGTTCTATGAGATCCCACATTCATGCTTGGAATATGGCACGAGGGTGAATGGCTGAAGAGAGATTTGGCTCAACCATTCTACAGTCGGGTGGAATGTGGTAGTCCCATCTCTGGTTAGTTCATTGCATTCATTAACGAGAAATCCATTCCCTTTGTTTTCATGTAAAAATGTACTGATGTATTTATGGATTTGATAGATGATGTGTTTATTGTATTTCTGTTCCTATTATGTTGGTTATATGCACATTTTATGATAGCATCTATGTATGGCTCTCAACATCTTTTTACTTGTCTATGAATGGATAATGTGCCTATGACCTAATAGATGATAATGTAGCAAATGACATGAGGGAACAATGGTTCATAGCGATTCTTAGATAAGTATGATATCCCTACCCTTAATTATGTTGTTTACACCTATAGATTACATGTCAATGATATGTTTGACGAAATGCCTGTCATGGCTAGTAGGTATCCAGTCAAGGTCTTGAACAAGTATATGCTTTAGTAATTTCATTTCCATGTTACTTTACTAATTTGAAGAGATGGATTAGTTCTGGGCAGTTTCCTGGGCTCTGAGCCTTAGAAAGTGGCTTAAATCTTGGGGTTGCTAGCACAACACTAACAATTTTGGTCCACAGTCACTGGTAGGTAGGCCTATCAAAGCGAATTTAGGTTGTTAGTCTCTCTCTTGCCCATAGCATGAGAGCGACTATGACCCAAGAGACCTAAAAAAACAATGGGACATAGGGACATGTTGTTTGAGTGGATGACTTGTCTTTTGAGGGTTTTGTTGATGATATTGGATGTCTGTATGGTGTATTTTCATCAGTTCCACTTCCTTAATCTGACTTAGGAGGTCGAATCATATCATAGTGTCCTCTCATCGCATGTTTACCCCAGTTGGAGGGTTGCTTGGGTAGATGTGGGAGGAGGGTGTTGCAATCATCCCTGCTGCTCTTTTATGCTACAACAATAAACTTCTAGGATATTGCCTCTAGGCCATGTCACCCCGCCATTGCCCAATCACAGTAAGGAAATATATGGGCATCCAATGAGGGACTTCCACAACTAGTTTTTCCTCAGATTGAAGGACTAGGCTTATTCAGTCAAATTATAAGTTGAGACCCTACTCAAATTCGTTGCACACAACTATGTGCATAAGTTAGCCATTCGATCATGGATTTACTTATGGCCTAGTCGAAATGGCCCGCTACCATATGGATCTATGCCAGTGTTCCACCGTGGATACTTTGGATTATTAAAAGTGCTTACTAACACTAAAACTCCTAATATTATGCTAGAACGACTCTTCCCTAGTCCACGAGAGTTACAAAATACCAAAAGGGTCATACAAAGTTTTTCACTCCGCAAAGATCTGCATGCCAAGGCTCACCTCAGACTTGAAGTGACCTAGCCAAAAACACCGAGGTGCTTGTCGAAGACCTCTAGGACTAGTGAAAATGAAAGGCTAAGAAGACTCTATTGTAGATTCATAAGTTATTATATTTAAAAGAGGAAGTGATTCTTCAGAATTAACACAACATCACATAAAATCATTCACAAGCTTGTAACCAATATATATATATATATACACACACACACACACACAGAGACCCTTTCAAACATGCAGTCTCCAATGTTATCATTCTACAATAATAAAAGAGTTCTTTGTGTCAAGTGTTGCCATGTTTTAGTTCAAATACTCATGGATATTTTCAATACTTTTACACCTTACACAATATGTTATTTATTATGTGCTATTAATGACACAGTCAAGCGTTTCACACAGCACAACATTTCAATCGAGAAATGAAAACACATGTTCATCACATTCATAAGTACCATTTCAATCCATAAATATAAACACATATTCGTCAACATTGCAAATGCATAAGAACACTTATCTTGGAATATTTTGGGAAACTAAGTCTTGGACAAGGAATATCCACCCAACCATAGACATCTTTAGCCAAGCTCACTTGCATCTGTCACCCCGGAGCTAGATTCCAGAGACTGAGGGGCTTGCTCAAAGGAGTGAAACACCAACTGCCAACTAAAATAGGGACTCCAAAGGACCTCTACCTCCATCCACCAACCACTTAGCATTTCAATAATATATAGGGAATCCATAGGTTATCTACCACCACCCTCCAACCACCCAATGTTATCCAATCAAATCATAGGGAATCCAAATACTTCTTCTCCACCCAAGAAAAAACCGGGAATCCAGAGGCCAATTTCCTCCACCCAAGAATGTCAAGGGAATCCAAATAAGCAAGTCTCCACCCTTCAACTACCCAATGGCATCCAATCAAAAACACATAAGGAATCCAAAGGCTTCTTCTCCACCCAGGCACAAGCAGGGAATCTAGAGGCCAACTTCCTTCACCCTAGAATGTCAAGGGAGTTTAGGGAAGAAATTATCCTCCCTAAACACAGTGGTTCCACCCACTCTTGGGAATCTAGAGTCCACTGTAAAATCATAGCAAGAAAGACTTCAAATGTCCTCCCTGCAGGAATCCAAGGTCACAATCATTTACTCACACCATTAATTGAATCTAGAGAAGGACAATCTATGCCCTCTAGATTTATAGGGCCTCAAGAGGCAGTGTTCCTCACTAAGGAGAGACTATCTTCATCCCAATCATGCCAAATGATATGTTGTCACTACCTTCTCTTCTCTTCAAAAAATCCTTGCTCTTATCTCCTCTTCAACTTTTTTCTCTATTGAATTATGCTCCAATGGATGAATTTTCCTAGCCGAATGAATGAATGAATAGTTCTCTCCTTGAGGTCAAACCCCCTCTTTTTCCTCTATTGTTTACTTTTCTACACAGGGATTGACTTCCGTATCCTTTATGTATTGCAATATCTTCCAATAAAACATGGGATGCATGCTTCAAATTCAGCCCCATTAAATTCAGATTCAATTCATTAAAACATATACCAACCAACCTTTAGTAGGTGTTGAAAATAATTCAGATTTCCTACACAAGGAAACCTTACACATTCCAAGAAAGTCACTTCCTCAGCTCTGGAATCCATGTCCCTTTTGACTCAACCCTTTTAATATATTTTACAAAAATTTTACATTTCATTTTCATGAGGAAACCTGGGTTAGGGCTATCACAAACCCCTCCCCCTTGAGGTAACACCACTCTCAGTGTTGTTCTTCTCATATGCAACACAAGAAACAAAGTATATACACATACTGTTTTATGGATCTTTATACAGATAAATCTATACAATATTTACAACCATACATACATCTTCTTCAACCAAAAAATGATATGTCACTCCCATGGAGTCAACCATTTCCCAGGTGGTTTCCTCTAGCCCAAAGTGCCTCCACTGCACTTCGACTTTCTCTACGGCTTCTGCACTTTGACTTTCTCTACGACTTGATTCCAGAGCATACGACTCCTCCAGTTTAGAATACACAATGGATCTAGTTAGAACTCTCCCTCTGGTTCCACATATAGCATAGACCAATCACTCACATTATTAAAATCCTGCACATATATTTTAAGAAAATAAACATGGAAAACATCATGAACTTTAACTGATGAAGGTAAGGCCAACCTATAGGCCATTGGTCCAATCCTTTGAAGGATCTCAAAATGCCCACAATACTATGGTACCAACTTGGCACATGACCCAATCTTTAAATAAATCTACTTAGCTTGATATTTAAATACACATGTTTCCCAACATGGAAGTATTTATGCACCCTATGCTAGTATGCATAGATTTTCTTCCTATCCTGTGCCACTTTCAAATTCTACTTGATGATATGAATTTGTTGCTCCATTTCCTTTAGCATATGAGGCCCAATAAGGACCCTGTTTACTGGATCACTCCATCTAATAGGAGTATTGCAACTCCTCCCATACAATGCCTCAAATGGTCTCACCTTTATGGATTCTTGGTATCCATTGTTGTATGCAAGCTCTACAAGTGGCAGGTACTCCTCCCAATTCTTGGGTTGATGCGTCACATACATCCTCAAAATGTCCTTGAGGATCCTATTTTTCCTCTCTATTTTCCCATCTGTTTGTGGATGATATGTTATACAGAATTCTAATTCTGTCCCCAAACCTGCAAAGAGTTCCTTCCAAAATTTTGAAGTGAACTTGGCATATTTGTCTGAAATAATTTTCTCAGGAATTCCATGCAATCTCACAATATCCTTTATGAAGATTTGTGCTACCTTACTAGCAAAGTTAGTGGATTTTACTTCCACAAAGTGAGATACCTTACTCAATCTGTCAATAAATACCATGAGTGCATCATGTTTCCTGGATGTTCTAGTAAAAGATGTGATAAAAGTCATGGAAATTACCTCCCATTTCCATTCTAGAAATGAAATGGATTGTAATAATCCTGGTGGATGCCTGAATTCAACCTTTACTAACATTTTATGCATTTAGCCACAAAATCATCCACTTATTTCTTTAAAAATGGCCAATAATATAACTTTTTAATGGTTGTGAGGGCCTTCTAGTACCGTGGGTGGCCTCAATAAGGCTTGACATGGAACTCTTTCATTATGAGCCTCTTTCATGCATCACTATTTGGCACATAAATTCTGTTTTTGAACCTAATTAGGTTGTCATTAGTGAGGTGATATTCCTCATCCTCACCACCTTGAAACAACCTTTCTCTCATTTTCTGATATTTTTCATCTTGTGTTCCTACATTCTTGACCATTTCTACTAGGTCTATTTTGTAAGAGCTTACAACTGCCAAATGATTCATTTGAATCCTCCTACTAAGAGAATTAATGACCCTATTTTATTTTCCCTTGATGCAGTTAATCTCAAATTCAAACTCACTAAGTATGGCCAACCATCTAGTCTATATTACATTCAACTTGGGTTGCTCAAACAAATACTTGAGCCCACTATGGTCTGTCATAAGTGTAAATTTTTTTCCAAGGAGGTAATACCTCCACATATTCAATGCATGACGGATGACAACTAACTCTATATCACGGGTCACATAATTCACCTCATTTTCATTTAATTTTCATAACACATAACATACTACCCATACTTCATACATCAAGACTCCACTAAGCCATTCCTTGTAGGTATCTATGCACACCACAAAATTCTTGTCAAGATCTACAATCCTTAATACTGGTGCATTTATGATCAATTTATTTAGCTACTCAAAAATTGTTGCACATTGAGCTTCCCATTCAATTTGCAAGGATGTGATAGGATGGCCTATCTTGGAGAAAGTTTTGATACATCTCCTATGATAACCTACCAATCCAATGAATGATCTAACCTCATTCACATTCTTTGGTGTTGGCCACTCCATTATGGCTTTGATATTTTTAAGATTGACTAATATCCCTTATTTGGAAATAATATGCCCCAAATAATGTATTTGTGACTGGAAAAAGTCATGTTTCTTGAGATTTGCATAGATATTGTGCTCCCTTAGCAACTGTAATAGTGCATTTAGATGCTTTTTATGCTCTTCCTTTGTCTTTTAGTACACGAATATGTCATCAACAAACACAATGACAAACTTGTCCAAATAAGGACCCAAAACACTATTAATTAAGCCCACAAATGTGGCAGGGGCATTAGTAAGCCCAAAGGGTAGAACTACAAACTCATAGTACCCATATCTTTTCTTGAAAGAAATGTTGTGAATGTCCCCCTCCTTGATCCTTGATTGTTGATATCCCGACCTCAAGTCAATCTTGGAGAACACTTCTGCTTCCCTCAGTTTATCAAAGAGATCATCAATCCTTGGCAATGGGTACTTATTCTTTATGGTCACATTGTTTAATTGCTTGTAGTCAATGCATAATCTAAGGGTTATATCCTTCTTCTTTACAAACAATACATGTTCTCCCCATGGAGACACACTCATCCTTATCTAGCCCTTGTCCAACATCTCCTTTAGTTTCAATTTTAGCTCCACCAACTTAGGGGTACTAATCTTATATGGTGCTTTGGATTCTCGAGTCACTCTAGGTACCAAATCAATAGAAAAATCCATCTCTCGGTGAGGAGGCAATCCCATAACTTCCACTAGAAACACATTTTCATACTAATGCAGAATCAGGTACCTTTTCATTAGTTCATTTTCCCCATTATCAACATCATTTCCAGCCTTCTCGTCACTTGATATTTTTCATTGCAAACAACATGCATCATTTTCTTCCGCTGCACTTGGCTTGCATGTCCGTGATCAACCTCACTAAATTAGGATTTTTCCTACCCTACAAAACATGGATTTCTCTTTGATTATCCAAGCATTCAATTTCGTTTTCAAAGTAGTCCACTTTAGTTCTATGCAAGTACAACCAATCCATACCCAATAGTATATTGTATGCACCCAACAAAAATACATTAAGATGAGCTTATGTAGGCATGCCACTAAGCTCAAATGTACATGATCTCACCCAATGATTAATATTTCTTTTTCTTTTGGTTGCCAATTGAACTAACCATGGTTCTTCATGAAATTCTTTAACCAAATTTCATTTTTTAACAAGCTATAGGCTGATATAGTTTTAATTAAAACTTAGATCAATTAAAACAAAAACAATTTGATCACACAACTTACCTTCCATCTCAATGATGGATGCCAGGTGGTCTTCTTGGCAGTTATCTACAACTACATAAATTCTGGGTAAATCTCGAGCTACATCACCCACTGTGCAAGCTTCTTGGGCATTGTAAATCTTTGGTCTCGCATCCTGCTAATGCAGACAATCTCTTTTACTGTGGTTTTTTCCACATGACCAACATTTTAATGGCTCTCAGGCTACAAGTGTGAGTTTCCCTGACACTAGCTCCTACATATTTATCTTAACAACAACATTGGCTTTCTGTTGAAATTGCTTTGTATGAGCTGGATGCTTTCCTTCCCTCTGTTTTGACCTTTCTTTAGGCCAATTATTCTTAGTTTTGGCATTGTTCTTTGCCCTCTAGTCACGTTTTATTTTTGGCCTGCATTTCACTTGCTCGTAGTAGTGATTTAGATTTTGAATAGCATCTTACAGAGTTTGAGGTTCCAACAACTCAGTTTTATCTAGGCAACCCACTAATAAATATTTGAATCTTTGCCTTCTCGTCTTTCATATATAGCACAAACCTCAACAATTATAGGAACTTGATGACACACTCATATGTTAATTGCCCCATCTTGATTTCATAAATCCATTTTTCCTTGCCATCATAGTAGCATTCAAACAAGTATTTCTCTCTGAACATATTTTCAAATTGATCCAAAGTCAACTACTCAGCAGTTCCTATAATATTTTTCAAGTCTTCCCACCACATGTTTGCTTTTCCCTTCAAGATGAAGATGGAAATCCTTTCTTTCATATTTTTAGAATATTCATGGATTCTAAAAACTTTCATCATGCCCAGCAACCAAGCTTCTAGCTCTTCTAATTTAGTCATATCCCCATCAAATGTGGGTGGCTTGGCTCTCTTAAACTCCTCTGGCATGTAATATTTTTCCTTTCCTTCCTGATGATGGTCATGGTGATGATGAGAGTGATGTCATTTCCTTTTGGTAGCAGAACTTGATGGTCTACCAAAATGATGCATTTAAGTGTTGGTTCCTCTCCTTGGGTTCATTAATGGTGCAATGACCAACACAATGTCTTCAATTTCCTATCCATGCCTCTTCCTGGACCTTCTACCATCTACCCCATTTATATTATGTTCTAACTCTTGAGGGATCTTTTTGACCCTATGACTAACCCTCATCCCAGGTTGCCTTTTCCTCTGCAAATATGAGATACTTTCTAGGATGGTTGTATTTATCTCAACTTTTCTCTCTTGAGCTCTTACCGACCTCTCATTATCTACCTTGAAGCTTCTAACTTCATCCCTTAGGATTCTCAAAGTATCCATCCAACATGGAGAGTGATTCCATCCCCCTTTGTCAACGAATATTTTTTCTTCGTTGGCCCTGATCTCATCACTTCCATGTTGTGATTGGTCAAAACTATATTGTACCATACAAATCCTCATTATTGAGTTATCTTTGTTTTAGGCTACTTGTGATGTGATGTTCATCACACACACTGTTAGGATTTCATGTGATAAACAAATAAATACAATAATGACCATGAACCTTGCAATCATGGTGCTGCCATTACTATCTCTCCTATGAAAAAATAGCCTTATCAGTATGCCAATCATATGCATCCATCATACAACAAGCAATTCCATTATTAGATCATAATTAGTAAATAAATAAATAAAATATGCCCATAATATTTCTCTTACAGAGTTGTTGTGATGTACTAGCTGCAACAAACATCCACATCAGCCCATGGTTATTACCAAAGCAGTAGATCAGCAAATGTAACATTTAGGCTTGCCAAATTCACAAACCGTTATAGCTGCTAATTTAATAAAACATGTCAACTATTTAGTTTACTGTTGTTTTAAATATATCTTAGAATGAATATGCCAATTAGGCCTGCAATTAATTTGTTTAGACTGACTTTTAACACCTAAAAAACTTGTTTAGTTAATTTTTGAAATTCATCACTTGCTCATGATAGAGCACATCTAGTCGAAGTGTTGAACCTGGATGCTCTAATACCACCTGTAACAACACCAACCCAATTTCTTACTAGTGGAGTGGCTACCTACTTACCCAACCCCTCAAGTAAAGTTAAAGGAATGGGATAATTTTTTGTTTTGTTTCCTTAGGTTCATTTTTCTTATCTCTTCTCCTACCCAAGGGGTTCATATTATTAACTTAATTCTCCCCTTTCTCCTAGAACACCATAACCAGGGCTCTTAACCGTGACACACACACACACACACACATATGTGGTTTCATAACTTGCACAGACATAATATATGTTGTGCCCCTCCCTCTAAAGGGTCCCACCATATATAGATCCTATGGCCAAAAATAAATTTCCATGACTTCTGCACTTGCGGTTCCACCAACACCCATATAATTTGATGATCCATGATGCTCCCAGACTTGATAGATGCATTCCACTAGGTCAACATTCATGTAGGTTAATAAGGGTAGGGGTGTCAGAAAACAGTGGCTTTCCAAACCTGCCCATCACCAAATTAATGGCTCATGTTCACTCCGACAGAGTCAATCCCATTTTCCAAACCTGCCAAGGCACCCCTTGGAAGTAGATTATGAGTTCCTTTGAAACCACCACAACTTCCTTATGCGCACATGACATTAAGTTGGGGACCTACCTTTCCAGCCCCTCCCAAGGTACTGGCCTGCCACATCATCCTGTTGTGACTTATCCCAACTCTCCCATTCATTCTCTCCTTATACCTTTAGGATGGGACCTCCAAGATACCATCCCAACGACTTGCTTTGCCACTCTTATGTGCACCTCAAGGATGGAATCCTCGGGCCACGTGGAGACTGTGGGTCATTCCCTTCTACATACCATTGCTTTTTATTGGCCCATATTGTTGTGATGTCACATCATCGTGATGCATACCATCATGGCATGCTCCTCTATCATGCATCTCTTGGGCTTCCAAGGGAGACCCTTTGGAACACGTGGCCAGTGGGCCATATCTTTGCATGACCCTTGCTTCTAATTGGCCCACTGGTTACAGTGTCGCATCATCCCACACCATCTCACCCTAGCACATTATCCCAAAATTTCCCAAGCTTATTTCCCTTTCATGTCTCTGGGGTGGGGAGCATCGGGACACATCATCTCGGTCCCAACTCCTCGGTGCTCCTTTGAACCACATCCTTGTTCACTTATGGGATATTGCCTCAGGTATGAGTTGTCTTGTGGACTCCATCCTGGTCAATGGGAGCACACCTTGTCTTTGAGTTGTGAGCCCATCTTGCCTGATGCCCAATCATCCCTATTGTAACATCCTTTATTTTTGATAAGTTAGTTTTTATTTATAAAAGAGGGTATAAATAAATAAAGAATAAAAAAATGAAAATGGAAAATGGAAAATAAAAAAAGAGATGAAATGAAACCCCATCAAAAGAAAATAAAAATTTGTATAAGCGAGTCAATTTAAATTCCACTTCAAAGGAATAAATTACATTGTAATAAATTAAGGTTTTGTGTGCAGCTTGTTTAAATGCCACAACCTTTTGTTTTGATTTGAAACATATAGTTTAATTGTGATCAAATCATTTAAATTTATGTTTTAGATTAGTGGATAAGTTCACCAAATTGTTTAATCTTGTTAGAACATTATTAGATAGGATAACATAGAATGAATAATGGCCTAACATTCTCAAAATTTGGCCAAAGGATGTATTAGATTAAGGTTACAAAAAAATTAGGCAAATAATTGGTTGCTAGTCCAAATGCACCAAATTTAGATTAAGATTGATTTGATTATGACTTAATTACCTCTTAAGGGTGATTAACTTTTGTATAAATTAAACTTTATTATGTTTTAACCAAATTCATAAAATGATAAAGAAGTTTGTCATGAAGAGCTAATGAGCTGACACATTTGGATGGTGATCCTCTTCCTCACCCAAATCAACAACGGGGAAGCCATTTCACACCCACACCCCTTCCACCATTACGTGATAATGACAAGGGTTGGTAGGGGGGGGGGGGGGGTGCTTCGAAAAGTGGTTTCCCTCAAGGCGAGCCCATCGCAACGTGTCACTCTCTCCTTGCTTTGCACCCCCCCTTCGAAATCCGCTTACCTTACTTATCTCATACATCATCCCCCTAATGGTCATTCCCTTTTCCCATGCCTTCCATCCCCTAACCATTTCACTCCATGTGTCCATATCCATTGCATTCCTATCTGCCTATCCGTTTCTTCCAACCATTATCATCGTCCCATTGGCCATAAATGAATATCCTCATGTTTAGTAATGGTTTCCCTTTAATGGAAATACATTCTCCATTATAAATAAACCCCACATCCCCTTTGTGTGATTTCCTTGCCTTTGCTTTTTATTTCAGATTCACAGGTTTCCCAAGTTCGGCTACTCCTTGCTTCTACTCTATAGCATAACCAAATTTACCATCAGAAAGAAACCTCCTCTTTGTAAGGTATTTTTTTCCTAATCCTTTTGTTATTTCTTCCTCCCATTTATGCAAATAATGGCACCCAAAAGAAAAGACTAGCCCTCTTGTAGTAAAACCTCATCACGGGAAAATCCCAAAGTTACTGACACCCTAGACCTTGACCACATCCCCTTAGTTGACCAATTTTTTAAAATTACAAAAACAGAGTGCGAATTCGATATGTTCGAATTTCACCATTGGTTAATGCAGACTTATGAGGACTCTGAAGATAATCAACTTATGGGAATATTTATTGCCCATGTTCATTTTTCCTCAGACCCATCCTTTTCCTAACTTAGTCATATGGTGTCAAGCTAAGTACAATCCCCTGCAGAGAATTGTGGTAGCTCAGAATGGAGACGTTCTGATATCTATCACCCCTGAGACTATCAATAAGATGATTCCCTTAACTTTTTCTACACTACTGTCCTAATGGATTTATACCATAAGCTCACTTTCCCCCAAAGAGCTCAAATTTTTGAGATCTTTCTTCCAGAAGATGATGAACTTCCTAAAAAGAACCCTCCTTATCCAGCATCCATGTTTCCTGAGAGAGCTAAACATATCATTCCTTAGTTTCTTTCTTGTTAGGTTACCAAATAGATCAATGGGTAGAGGAATATATTCTAGGTTATCTATCCATCTTCTCCAAAGAACACAAACCAGCTTTCATGTATAATTACAGTCAATTTTTGGCTAAAAGTATGCATGAAAAATTAATGAAAATAACTACTAAAGGAGTATTTAAATATTATTATGTACCAATGCATATGATCCTTTTTCAACAAGGAGACATGTTTCCTATAACTTGATAAGGAGGAACTCAACTGAGTTCAAATTTTCAGATTTCATTGATTGTTTTATTCATCCAGTTGCATAGATTCTCTACAGCTAGAGCGAGCCTAGGATTAGTCTGGAAATTAAAAGGATTCTTCACTTGAGTGACCAAGCCAAGACAAAGGTCTGATATCTTTACCATAATTACATAGAACTTAGGGTGTATGGCTGTGAACTAGCCCCATACAAATTGCTGAAATATGTTCCAATGAGAATTTTCTCTTTGGAATATATTAGGCAAATGATCAATATGGATGAGCTACATTTTATTTCAGGGAAGAGAAAATATAATTTCAAAATCAAGTCACAACTAGGATCATTTATTTGCAATACCAAATCGACATGTATTGAAGTAGATTTAATCCTCAAACAGATGGGATTCCAACCAAGTTTCGCCTGGTCTTATAACCCATTTAGTAGAATATCCAACTTAAGGGTGGAACTCAAAACCACACCTTACAATCATACTCCAATATCATAGATTGAAAAGTACAAAAATCAAGAACAGTGGGAGGAGAACAAACCTCAGGAAGTAGAAGAACATGCTTTACCTCCTTCTACCCTCTAGACTCCCACTTCTTAAAGCAGGAAGGAAAAGAGACTAAGAGAAGAATCTTCATCTTCAGCAAAAGGTGTAAAATAATTCATTATTTATCAGAAGAAACCAAGGACTAACTCCAAAGGTACTACTACACAAAGTTAGAAAGATCCTATAATCATCAATTTGGATGATTCACAGGTTTCTATAGGGACAAAAGAAAATGTAATCACCACTCCATCCTCCTCTTCAGTCTCACAGAATTTGTTGGAGATCACCTAGTCTACAGGAATAAGTGAGCAAGAGGAGCCAAACATCTTCACTAATTTCCTTGAAATTAAATAGAAGAATGAATCTCTGAAGGAAAATGTCTATGCTAAGTTTTGGAAACAAACATTAACTTCACAACACAGGTTATTGACAACTTTTGACAGTGAAAAAGGCAGGATGCAAATGGAATTCCTACAAGCTCAAGTGCATTTTCAAAAGGCTTCTTTAGACTACAAGAAGACCATATTTTCCTTTGATTCCAACTAGATACATGTAATCGACCATATGGACATGCACAGACAGTCTGGTGAGATGCTTTTCTCCACCATGACTAACACTGCTATGGCATTATCAAAATTAAGGACAACTCTTTGAAATGTACAGTCACAATTAAAGATAGAAAAGATATCCTCTTTGGAAAAGGATAACAAGGTAAAATCATTAGAAGAATTAGTGATCAAAATTGGGTATGATCCCATTGATGTTAAATTTGCAGAGGACATTATTAAAAAGAAGAATGCATATATTTGAGCATTAAGAAATCAGCTCAAAATACCTTCTACAGAGGATCCCCAAACCAAGGAGATATCAGAAAGTGAGTAGCACAAAGAAGAAATGCTCAAGTTAACCATTGAGCAAAATGTGCAAATAAAGACAATGGAAGAGCAAATTGAGAAATTACTTAAAGAAAAGGAAGAATCTACTCAAATAGCCATAGCTCCAATTACAGCCATACCTATTACAATGTCAAGGATAACAGGGGAATCGACATCAGCAACAACAAAGTCTAAATCAACAATGGGTGATTTAAACAAAGTCATACAGGAGCTATCTCTCCAAAGACAGGAAAATGAAAGGCTTCATAAGAAATTCAAAAATATAGAGACCCAGAAGATTAAGAATGATACTCTTTATGTTGAAGAGATACAAAAGTCGCACATATTGGCAAGAAGGATAGAAGAGTTGGAAAATGAGTCATTAATGGCTCAGACCTTGGCCCAAGCCAAGAAAAATATTTGGGCAGAAATCAGTCACGCTATAACTGAAGTTTGGCCCTCCATACAGATTATTTTTGAATCGGAAGAGCTCATTAATAAGTGCCATACAGTTATTGAAGAAGTCAGAGAACTCCTTAAGAAAAAACCAAGTGAAGCCATAGACATGATTAAATTTCTCAATTCAAAAACTAGGGCTGAATTGCAATAGATTCACATTGTTGGGAGGACAAAAACTACTACGGAGATTAAGAAGGTTTTGCAGAAAACGAATCTCATGAATCAGTTGGAGACAAAGTGCCAAAAATTCAAAACTGTTGTCCAACGGTTTCATTTCAAGTTTAACTTACTCAACCAGAGAGGACTACCAGGATTAGTGGCACCAAACGACAAGTTAATCGATTTGGAGGAATATTGTCAAAAGCTTTATGCAATCGCAACTGATAAAGCTAAATTTGGAGGTATCAAGGGTCACCTTACAAGGAAGGAATTCTTCGAGGCTTTGAATTTTGATTTAATAAAAGCATGAAATCAAACATATTTTTATTAATAAGCCTACTTTTGAAAAGTATACCGAGGTTGATGAAGTCTAAAGAAAATTGGTTAATCTTTATATACCAAGTGAAGATAAACGGGATCACTTGTGTGAAATTATCGAGTAACTTTCATCCCCAACTGACAGAAAGAAAGGAAACACTTTTTGGGGATCATATCATCAACAAATTCCTTAAAGATAGTGCCAGCACTCAACAGTTTTAGAATTCCTATATTTTTGTACTATTTTCGTATTTTTGTTAAAAATGATCTCTAGAAGATCTTTCAGTTTGTATAAATAAATATTCCTTCGAGTTATTAAGGGTTGAAACCTTGGATGAGCTTTCAAATCAGAATTGTAACTGAGCTGTAGATTTGCTTCAAATTAATGAAAAGATTTTGGATTTGCCTCAAATAGTTTGTCTCCTTTAGAGATTTTCTTATGTGTTCATTTCATTATGTTTTTCTTCATGTATTTAAGTCTTTATGGAGAAATATGGGTAAGATCAAACTGAATATGAGTCCATCTTAAATCCCCTATGAAGTTATAAAAAATAATTAGAGATTAGTTTATAAAATTGTCTGTTGTTATAAAATATTCAATATCAATAAATTGTCACACCCATCTGCATTAGATTAAATACATTTTATTGAGCAGGAAAACATTGTTTACTTGAATTCTTTCTTATAATTAACTAAATATTTTGTTTGAATATTTAGTAGGTTGTAATTCTCTAATATTATGATATTCACTCAATTAAAATCAATTGACTATTTGCAGAAAAATAAACAACCCTTTCATTCTATTTGGCAAGTGTTAAAGTTTAAGAACTTGTTTTCAAATTGTTCATAACATTGGTCATCAAAAATCTTAAAAAAAAACAAAACAATTTAGATGCTCTGGCATGATTAATTAACCTATAATCATCTCATAGGACAACAATCCCTATTGCTCCTTTGCTTTGCAACAACAAACCTTTGTGATATTGCCTCCAGGCCATGTCACCCTGCCATTTCCCAATCATGGTAAGGAAAGACCTGGGCATCAATCACAACTTCCATGGCTAGGTTTCCCTTATATTGAAGGATAAGGCTTATTCAATCAAATTATAAGTTGAGTCCCCGCTTAACTTCACCGCACGTAGCTCTGTGCAGAACTTAGCCATTTGATCATGGATTTACTTATGGTTCAATTTCAATGGACCTGGTACCATCTGAATCTACGCCAATGTTCCACCATGGCTACTTCAATTTATTAAAGCTCTTACCGATGCTACCCCTCCTGAGTCGTTGGAACTGCTCTTCCAGAGTCTACGAGAGTTACAAAATACCAAAAGGGCCATACAAAGACTTGCCCTCCACAAAGATCCACATGCCAAGGTGCACCCTCAGACTTGCAGTGACCTATCGAGTAGCATTGAGGTGATTGTTGAAGACCTCTAGGACTGTTGAAAATGAAAGCTAAGAAGCCTATAATGTAGAGTCACAAGTTATTATATTTAAAAGAGGAACTGATTCCTCAGCATTAATACAATGTCACATAAACTAATTCACACGCTTGTAACCAACACACACACACACACAAACACATGTAGACCCTATCAAACATGTTGTCTCCAATGTAATGATTCTACATTAATAAAAGAGATCTTTATTTCAAGTGTTTCCATGTTTTAGTTCAGGTCCTCAGGGATATTTTCAATGCTTTTACACCTTACACAGTATGTTATTTATTATGTTCTATTAACAACAAAATCAAGCATTTCACACAACACAAAATTTCAATGTAGAAATGCAAACACATTTTCGTCAAATTCATAAGTACCATTTCAATCCATAAATATAAACACATATTCATTAACATTGAAAATACATAAGAACACTTACCTTGGAATATTTTGGGCAACTGATTCTAGGACAAGGATTCTTGACCCAACCATAGATAGGTGCATCCAAGCTCACTTGCATTTTTCACCCCCAAGCCATATTAGAAATACTGAGGGGCTTTCTCAAAGGAGTGAAGAACTAACTTCCATCTAGAACAGGGACTCTAGAGGACTTCCACCTCCACCCACTATCCACTCAACAATCCAATAATATACAAGGAATATAGAGGCCAACTACCTCCACCCTCCAACTACCCAGTGGTAGCCAATCAAAGCATAAGGAATCTAGAGAATTATTCTCCACCCAAGCACAAATAGGGAATCCAGAGGCCAGTTGCCTCCACCCAAGAATGTCAAGGGAATCCAAAGAAGCAAGTCTCCACCCTTTAGCTACCCAATGGCAGCCAATAAAAGCACCCATGGAATCTAGAGGCTTCTACTCCACCCAAGCACAAACAGGGAGTCAAGAGGTCAGTTTCCTCCACCCTAGAATGTTAAGGGAGTATAGAGAAGCAAGTATCCACCCTAAACACAATGGCTCCACCCACTCTGGGGAATCTAACACCCATTATAAAATAATAGCAAGAAAGGCTTCAAAGGTCCTCCATCCACACTATCAAGGGAATCCAGAGAAAGACCATCTCCGCACTTTGTATTTGAAGGGACTTGAGAGGAATTGATCCTCACTAAGGAGAGACCATATTCATGTTTGTCATGCCAACCGATATGTTGTCACTATCTTCTCTTCTCTTCAAAAAATCCTTGCT
This sequence comes from Pinus tabuliformis, assembly GCA_031772625.1. Classification (NCBI taxonomy): domain Eukaryota; kingdom Viridiplantae; phylum Streptophyta; class Pinopsida; order Pinales; family Pinaceae; genus Pinus; species Pinus tabuliformis. The sequence goes on from CM062813.1 coordinate 21,635,400, forward strand.
CTTCTCTTCTCTTCAACTTTGTTCTCTGATAAATGGTGCTCCAATCAATGAATCCACCTGAATGCATGAATGAGTGACTAATTCCCTCCTTCAAGTTAAACCCCCTTTTTTTCCTATGCTTTTTACTTTTCTTCACATGGATTGAATTCTCCATCCTTTTTTCCTTGAAATGTCTTCCAAGACAGAATGGGTTGTGTACTTCAAGTTCAACCCCATTAAATTCATAATCAATCCATTAAAACATATACCAACCAACCTTTAGTAGCTGTTGAAAATATTGTATATTTCTTGCACAAGGAAACCTTACACATCCCAAGTAGGCCACCTCCTTAGCTCTAGAATCTGTGTCACTTTTTACTCAACCCTTTTTAATATATTTAGTAAAATATATACATTACATTAAACCCGGGTTGGGGCTGTCATAGACTAATAGGCACAATTTGGGTTGGTTGGTGTGTCATTAATTATTTTGGAGAATGCACATGATTTCAAGTTAGATAGTGCAATTCCCATGGTTGTTCTTTATTTCTTCATGAAATGGTTGGATGTAGACACTAGTGGGGCATTCCCTTGGGCGGTGATGTGAATTTATCATTTGAATTGTTCTTATATGAATTATTTTAAGATGGGTGTATATCTTTTGAGTTATCTAAATATAATGGGATATATAATGGTGATAGAATATTAGTGAATTGTGACTATAATGTTATGTTATTGTGTGCATTATTTATGATTATTATGTTACATTTAATGACATATGTTATTAGCACATTGTTATGTATTACATATGAAAGGTTTATGTCTTTTTTTATTATATATTTTAATTCAAATTTTGTAGTATTTTTGGCATTTTCCATCTCTTCTGGAGTTCCTAAATTCCCCTATGAAATTCGCTAGAATTTGGGGCTTGCTTCCACAAATTCTTGGATATGATAACCTGCTATCACATTCCATAAACTTGGTTTTATCACATACAAATCAAAATCTATGAAATATTGCACATAGTGAATATTCCATCAATATAAAGTGTCGCAAAAGTAATATTTTCATTGTTTTAAGAGATATGAACAAAAAATTCATCCCTTAATAAATCTAAGGATATCTCCACATATTTTCTATCTATTTTCATTTAACTAGAGAGATATCAAAATTAACTTATATCTTGAAGGGTGTCATCTCTCCAAAAACATTTCTTATCAAAGGTTCCTATGTTGTTCAATGTCATCAAAGATTAGAGGAAAAATAGTCCATAAACTTGTTCCTCCTATGCTTAAGGGTTTGTTGGAGAAAAACCTAGATAGTATACCTTCCTTTGTAGTTTTTTTTATTGTGTCTACCATGGGAGGCTACTTGATTTTACAAGGGTAGTCTTTACCAATATTGATTATTTTGCAACCCAATTCCATGTAATTTGACCTTATCACGGACATGCATAGAAAAAAAACATAAAGTATATTTAATTGAGAATGAAATGAAATAATACAATATCTAAGATACTAAAATAATAGTATATTATTGCAATGCAAGCCAAATTCTACTAATGAGTCATATGATAATAAACATTTTAATGTACATAGCCATACGAAGTGGTTAGAAAGGCGACAATTTATATTTGAGGAGATGTGTGATAATATGTGACTATTATGTCCATTCGCGAAAAAAAAGTCTAATAGAATTTTGAAACCAAATTTTACAATGATGCCAAAAATTTCTAGAAAACTCTGAATACGAGAGAACCCCATCCCTAGCATGAAGTTAGGGTTGTGTAGGAACACCATACAAGATGAACACACATTGTCTAAAAAATAGGAGAGGTTTGCTAGGATCATATTATTTGCACTAAATGCCTTGTTCTGGGTATTTTTTAGCCTATTGCAAATAAAATTAGCATATTTAGTTTTTCCCTAGTTGTTGAGCCCAAAATTTTGAAAATGCATTAAAACTTTGAAAAAAATTGTGACTAAAAATTTCCATTATTAGGAGTATTTTTTGATGGCTTCGTATGTCCCCCTAGATTATGCAAGGTATCAAAAGATACATAAGTATGTTTATTTGGTCTAGCAATAGGACATCAACCTAGGTTGCTTTCTAATAATTAGTTGGTATTCAACTCTACCTAAGACTACCCCTTGCTTGGAAGAGAATTTGTGGTTGAGGAGGACATGCAACAAGAAGAACAATGATAATAGACATGATAAAAAAAGGTTAGAGCACTTGGGAAGTGGAGCGATAACCTCCCAAATAAAGGAATAGTATGAAGGACAAAAACAAGAATGTGGATATTTAGCCTTGTAACCTTGACCATATTCTAGAGAATATTGGTGAAAAATCTAAGACCATTGACTATAGTGGATTTAGAGGAGAGATAGAGACAACAAGGGCATGGATGCCAAAGAGAAACGGAACTTGTAAAACATAAACAACTCAATTTGGAAAGAAAAAAACTCAAACAACTCTAAGAAATCAAAATATTTAGGAAATTAGAAGAGTAGGATGTTGAAAATGAAGATAGTGGGAAAATTTACATGAGAAATTATAATATAGAACAAACCGCAAAGGAAATAGAAAAGGAAGTTGAGAATGAAGGAGATACATAAGAGAGAATTCTAAAGAAACTTAGTTCATGAAGACATCATATATAGATTAACCTAAACACATATCCAAAGATAAATATAGATGGCATAAATACCATAGGATAAAAAAGAGTTCATCTAAGGTGGGGAATTTGAATCGGAGCTCTATAACTAAACCCTAACAGCAGGCGAAGATAGGTGCGACCATGGAGGCCGAGGACAGGGTTTTCCTGCGGCAGTAGATCCGCAACGTGAAGACCAAACACTGTGCGACTTTGAACGTAGAGAAATAGGAATTCAATCGATTGTGCTAACGCAGATTGGAAGAAGAATGCAGTGTGTGCAGGGAGGCTGAGAGCTGGGCTTGTAGCAAGCATGTGGGTCCGCGTTTTTGAGGCTGTTATGACAGATATCTATTTCGACTAATAATGGTGGACCCGGGAAGTGATGCTCATCGCGAGATGACTCGTGATTTTGAGACCGTCGATATAGACCCAGCGCCAGAAGACCTTCTCGCCTGCTGGGGTCTTGACGTTTCCGAGAAAAACCTAAAACATTTCTTCCTGAATAATACAGTGTACCCTCGGTCTCCTGACAAGGCGGTGGGAGGAGGGAGTTTGAAGTCAGGAGCCCAGGAACAGGCATCTGTTATAAAACCTATATTGGAAGGGCTGAATACCATCATGACTAAAGCTCCAACTAATAAAGAAGAGGGAAGGGAGCCGATAGGTATCGGAAAAGAGGAACAAGTGAGAAGATTGTCTCTTATCCCTGGGGCTGGGATAAAAAGGTCGGTTATGGAGGTGGAAGAAGAAAACATAGATTATGTCGTTAATAAATCTGAGCTGTATGAGGCAGAAAAGGCAGTTGATCCTGCTAATAAGAAGACAGGAATGGGAGAAGCCAGGAAGGATGGCGGGGGTGGAAAGAGGAAAAAGATCAAACCCATCAGAATAAAGGAGGAGCGACCTAGCTGTGTGTTTGGAGTGGATATTCTTATAGATCAGGCTATGGAAGCCTCGGAAACATTATTAGTTGGTAGAGTCCGAGGAAGAAATTTCTCGGTAGGCTACATCAAGGACTGGATTTAGTTAGAATGGAAAGAAGCACCGGGACAACCAGAACAAATCAAAAATTTGGACAGAGGATGGTTTTGTGTTCGATTCGGACATAAGGAGCATGTCAACTGGGTGATGGGAAAAAACTGGAGCTTTGGAAAGAGGCCAATCCTTTTTAGAAGATGGACACCCCTGTTTGAAAGAGGTGGAGTCCCCAGTTTGGGTCAAACTTTCGGGCCTCCCTATGCAATTCTAGACCAACTCAGCCTTCACCTCTATTGGTAATACTCTAGGGAAGTTTCTCGACATTGATAGAACATACCTTCAAACTCATGAATGGGGAGTCACTTGTATTTTGGTCAGCCTAAACCCCAGGGAGGGATTAGCGGATGCTATGAACCTGAAGTATCGAGGTCTGGAGTTTGTTCAGATCTTGGACTACGAAAACCTCCCTTTCAGATGCCATCGATGTCATCAATATGGTCATCTAGCCCGGGAATGTACTCTTGGACATTGTCGATGTCGAGGACAAAGGAGAAGCAGAAATACCCATAAGGCAAACCAGAAGGCGACCTCTCAGGAAACAGAGGCTCTGACCAAGGAAAGCGATCCTCTGGCATCTTCCCAGGTTTTGGTCCCGGAGCAAGGGAAGGTTGATTTCCAGGAACAACCGGGGACTACAGCAAATGAATACATCTCTTATCCGATGTTTTCCCGGGGACCCTCACTAGTTTCTGAAAAGGCAGGTGAGGCTCAGGCGAGTTTGTTTCTTTCCCCTCCCTCCTCTTTATGCCTTTCTAATGTTCTATCTCTGCCTTGTTGTGATGAGGCTGGTCCCTTAAGACAACTCTCGAATGAATTGCTGGATCTGAGGAAGGGGAAAACCTCCTCTGATAGCGTTATTATGACCATTCCCTCCTCCCCATTGCCGACCTCTTTTCCCTTCGATGCTGCCTGCTCTGCCCCTCCTTCTGTCCGGAGTCCTGAGCCCCCATATAACCTCAGACCTTTGGCCAATAGAAAAGGAAAAGGGCTCGCTGTGAGTGGATTGGAGCTGGACATGGAGTCTTCAGGACTGAGGAACAAAAGAGGAAGGAAAACTAATCTGTCGAAGGCTCAGTTGAAGGCTGTCATTGACATTGCAGACGGGAAGCAGATGTCTCTTCCAGGGGTGCTTAGAGCAAAGCAGACACCCTCTGCGAGTTTACGATGATCATCTTATCCTACAACTGCAGGGGTCTAGCTAGCCAACCCAAAAAGCTAGCTCTGAAGGAATTGGTCAGGTCCAATAAACCTGATATTATTTTACTCCAAGAAACTCTGGGAAAAGGGGAAGAAGTTACAGGCTGTCTCGGTAAGCTTCTTCCGGGTTGGAGCTTTCATGTCATAGACGCCAATGGTCACTCGGGAGGGGTGGCATTGGGTTTCAATTCGAAGGTTCTTAGAGAGATCTCCTCTTGGGGATGGGAAAATGTTCTGGCTGTGGAACTATACTCCAACGAACTATGCATCCCCTTTCTCATTATCAATGTTTATGGTCCTGTTATGGATCGGGAGAGGTTTTGGAACCCCTTCTTTGCTAAGTCGTTTATGGCGCACCCAAATCTTGTAATCGGCGGAGACCTTAACTTTTCTCTGGGGATGACAGAGTCCTGGGGGGTCAGAGCAAGAGCAGACCCTCTCACTGACTTCTTTATAAATAAACTGGCCTCCTCTCCTCTGGTGGATGTCACTCCGCTCAAGATGCGTCCGTCGTGGAGGAATCGAAGAATAGGAGAAGAATGGGTAGGGAAGAAGCTCGACAGATTCCTTATTTGTGATTCGTTGTCTGAAAAGCTACAAGCCTTCAGACACTGGGTTGGGGAAGGCGGTCTCTCGGACCATCTCCCTGTATTCCTCGAAGTGAAGGGCGCCTTCTCTAAACCGGGCACTCCGTTCAAATTTAATGCTTCCTGGCTTCTGGACGCATCCTATATTAGCCTTTTCCACAACACTTGGAATAATGCTAATCTCAGCGAAGATGAGAGTCGTAGCAAGGCTTTCATGGAAAATCTAACAAGGATGAAGGCCGCCTCCAAGCATTGGGCCCTCCAGAAGAAACTGAATGAAGAAAAAACACTGGAAAATGTCAATTCGGAGATAGCCCTTCTTGAAGATCCAGGAGGTATTGGTTATAGAACAGAAGAGTCTCGGGCCAGACTCAAAGATCTGGAGATGGAAAGGAAGCAGATTCTTCAGGCCAGGGAAGAGAGTTGGTGCTTAAAAAGTAGAGCGATCTGGTTGCAGGCAGGGGACGATAACACCAAGTTTTTCCAGAACTATGCAAAAGGAAGGAAAAATTCTAATACTATATGGGAATTGAAAAAAGCCAATGGTGATAGGGCTCGTTCTTTTGAAGAGTTAGCTTCTCTAGGGAACTCCTATTTCAAGAACCTCTTTAAAGAGCCAGAGGAAGCATCTATTGCTGAAGTTATAAGAGTTGCTCAGTACTTCCCTAGGTTCATAGAGGAGGAAGGAAATGAATCCATCATGGCCCCCGTTTCTAAGGAAGAGGTAGAAGATATTCTCAAATCCATGCAAAAGGACAAAAGCCCCAGCCCAGATGGTTGGACTGTCGAATTCTTCCAACACTTCTTTGAATTCATCGGTGACGAGCTTGTGGCAGTTGTAGAAGAGTCCAGGTGCACCGGATCAATTTTCCATCCCTTCAACTCCACATTTCTTGCTCTTATCCCCAAATCTGACCTCCCGGGCTCTTTTGCAGATTTCAGACCCATATCCCTGTGCACCTGTGTTTACAAAATCATAGCAAAAGTCATTTCCTCCAGATTAAAACCTTTTCTCTCCAGAAACATTTCCCCTGAGCAATTTGGCTTCCTCGATGGCAGACAAATTCATGAAGCGGTTGGAGTTGCTCAAGAAACTCTTCATAGTCTAAAAATCCAGAAAAAAAAGGAGTTGTAGTGAAAATCGATTTGTCAAAGGCTTTTGACAGAATCAGCTAGCTGTATCTTAGGCTTCTGCTAACTCATCTGGGTTTCAGGTATGACTTTGTGAAATGGATTATGAGCTATATTTATTCCTCCTCCATAGCTGTTTTGATTAATGGAGTGGCTTCCAGTTTTTCAGTCCTGAATGCAATCTGCGTCAAGGCTATCCGCTCTCTCCCCTTTTGTTTTTGCTAGCTGCAGAGGGCATCCGCCTTATGATTCAGGATGCTAAAAGACAAGGGACTCTCAAAGGAATTGAAGCAGCTGAAAATCTTTGGGTTACCCATCTCCTATTCGTGGACGACATAATTCTTTTCAGTAATGGTAGCCTGGAGGATTGTAAGACACTCAAAAGGATCATGGACCTTTTCCTGAAGGCGACTAGAATTTGTATAAATGTGAAAAAATCCTCTCTCACGTGTACAGGTTTGTCCAGAGAAATGGTGCAAAACATGAAGATGGTCTTAAACTTCGACGTCAAAGCGCTGGAGGATACCTTCAAATATTTGGGCTTTCTCCTCAAACCAGACAACTACAGGAACAAAGATTGGACCTGGATTCTTGCTAAAATCGAATCCAAGCTGAAACATTGGAGTTTCAGATGGCTTTCCAGGGCAGGAAGGCTTGTGTTAATAAAATCTGTGCTTATGGCTGTTCCAGTCTATTGGGCTAGCCTGACTTGGGTTCCCAAAGGAGTCCTATCCCAAATTGATAAACTTTGCAGCAGGTTTCTGTGGGCAGGGTCCAAGTCAGAAAAGGTCACCCCGTGGATCGCCTGGGAAAAAGTGGCTCATCCCAAAGAGTGGGGAGGCTGGGGGATCAAAAATCTTCAATGCTTCTCCCAATCATTAGCAGCCAAACTCGCTTGGAGGCTTATTTCTTTTGACAATTTGTGGACTACTGTTACAAAGAGAAAATACGTTGACCCTCTATCAACGATAGATTGGATTATATTGCCATTAAAGTCCTGCAAACACTCCTTGGTGGTTTGGAAAGCCATGGTTGCTCTGTCAATATTATTGAAAAGGGATTGCCTTGGAGCGTGGGGGATGACACTCAAATAAGGTTGGGTAGAGACCCCTAGATTGGCTGTTCAGAGTGGTTTTCTCTATCTCAGGGGTTGGTTGCGGTGTTAAAAGAGAAGGGTTGATTCACTTTAAACCAGGTGGCCGATCCCCGGACTTCTTCCATATGGAGCTAAGGGTGGATGCAAGGAATAGATCTTCAACTGGATGAAGAATGGCTGAAGGAATGGGATTCGTATAGGAAATACCTCCTTAATTCTTCAGTCAGGCTCTCAGACGCTCCAGATGAACTTCGGTGGGTCTTTGCTCAAAATGGCATCTACTCTCCAAAGATGGGGTACAAATGGATGATGACCCAGAAAGGGTGGGAAAATCCGACCTGGTGGGCCAAACCTCTATGGAAGTTAAAAGGTCCAGCAAAAACCAGACTTTTCTTTTGGTGTGTCCTGCACCAGAAAGTCCCTACTTGGGATTTTCTTCAAAGATGGGGTAGGATTGGCCCAGGATGGTGTCCTCTTTGCAAAGATAGCATCAAATCAATTCATCACCTATTCCTTTTCTGCCCTTTCAATTCTAGTCTTTGTGCTGAAACGTTAAGGTTACTCAAAATCCCTTATAGGTGGGAAGGGCAAGGGATTTTGGATGCTTGGCAGAAGTGGTGGAAAGAAGCTTCAAATGACAGAGAGAGATCCATCCCGCTCCTCATCACTTGGGGGACGTGGCTGGCTAGGAACCAGGTCATCTTCAAGGACTCCGTCTTCTCGATCGAAAGATTGGTTGCTGAAGGAGCTGCTATATTCGATAGTATCCCTGTTCCGCAGACTACTCCTTCTCCCAAGTTGGTTCGGCAAGAAACTATAAGAACTTCAATCCCGTGGGCTTATTATGACGGAGCCTCGGACATAAATGGTCACTGTGGGGCTGGTTTAGTAATTCATCTTTCAAAGGAAAAGACTGTTAAGGCTTCGGTCAGCCTTGGCCAAGGATCCAATAATTTTGCTGAATTGAAAGCTCTCCACCTTCTTCTTTGTTGGCTTGTCCTAAGGAACGTGCAAGAAGTTCAGATTTTCGGGGATTCTATGAACGTAGTGCGATGGTTCAATGGGTCACAATTTTGCAGCAATTTCATCCTGCTTCCCTTGCTTAGAGAAGCTACTTGACTTAAATATATTTTCATGGAGATCTCCCTTAGTCACATCTCCAGGGAAAGAAATTCTGAAGCTGATTGTCTCTCCAAAGAAGGTGTTGATCAAATCATGGGGTCGTGGACTATTTTGGAAGAAGAGAATGGGGTGGTTCGACCTCTAGAACAACCCACTTTCGCTTAGTTATCTTTTCTCAGAATCTATTTCCTGTGCTCTGTAAATATTTGTCTTGCTACATTTGTTTTTTATTTTCCGTTTCACTGCTCCTCCTTAGGTCTCCCAGGTTGCTTTCCTTGTAAAAGGAGGCTCGTTTCGACTTGATCTCTATTTCACTCTCCTATTTCTCTAGAATCCTGATCGTGTCTACGTAGGATTCTCTCTTGGACGATGTATGTTCCTCTTTTGTGCGGAATCTCTGTCTCTGCATAAACTTTTACTTCGCCTGTCTGCCTTCCTTTTCGCTCCAGGGAGGTGTGCTTTTTTTCTTAGACGGGCTTTGTGCCTCACCTCTGATGGTTTTTTTGGTGCACAACTTTCCCAATTTGAATGCTTACTTGTCATCCATATGGGATTATTGCGATGGCTCATTGCCTTCCGGGTGAGCGTGTTTGCGCTGGTTTCTTTCTCAACCAGCTGAGACTTCTTTCTTTTCCCTGTCTCATGGCAAAGAATGAGTCCTTCTGCAATGCCTCGCATATGCTTTGTAACTAACTATTATTTTTAATAGATGGTTTGATTTTTTCTATGGAAAAAAAAAAGGATAAAAAAGAGTTCATAGAATTTGACAAATAGTGCACTTTGTCGAAACACATTCCTAGATTTTTGGATGTGGAAGCATATGTTATTATTTTTGTTATCATTTATAAGAAGACATGCATACATATTTAATAAGAATAAAATGTACTATGGATCCAATTGATATCCCAAGATATTATGGTTCTACCAAACAGGGTGACTCCCTATTTATTTGATTCCACACAATCATGTTATAATGTGAATAGGAAGAATTGTGAGTGAAACTTAAAATATCCTTGAGAGGTGATCCTCTTTCTTGTTGCCTAAAAGTATAATCACAAAACTCTTCCTTCATTGGTACGATTTAGTAGATCAATTCAAAGAAACTAGTGCCCATGTGGATGCCAATACCATTATGTTTAGCCTTCTTAGGAGCATGAAGTAGATGGCCATGGAAATTGTTTTCCACTATGATAGACAAATCAAGGAACTGATTAGTGAAATCCTCTAAAAATAGGAAAATAAGAGTTGGTTTATTTCTAATTTACATATAAGGACTTGAGATAGGTCCTGGCAATCATATTATAAATCTACAAAGTAGCTGATGTAGGGATTGAAAATGGAGGAGGAACTTGATTTGTCTACCTTTCACATGGAAGAAGAGAAGCAATATTAGAGATAAAAATGGAAATTTTGGAATAATGAAACTGGTTACTTAGGCTCTATATTTCAGATTCATTCCCATAAAATGAAAATATTGTTGGGACCCTCTTGGATTGTGGGGGTTAAGACTTTTTGAAAGTTGATTATAATGGAATTATTGAAAGATCAATTGGGCCCCTTCCAATATAAATGAGCTACATAGAGTTGAAAAATGAAAGGAAAAATAAGTGAAATTTTTTGAAAAGCGTAACTAGGTTCGGGCTTCATAATGACATGTATTTGTGATTGTGATTTTATGTAAAGAGATGTGAAGAAGAAAAATAAAATTATTGTAATGCTTGCATCACGGGTTTCATGAGAAAGGGATTTTATTTTTGAGTCAAGGCTCCCATTGAGAACCTTTAGGAATTTTGTCATCTAGTCATAAAAGAATAAAAGAGTCATTGACATGTAATGAATTCATGTTATACGTTGTAAAGAGTCACACTTGTCTATGTAAAGTATTCCTCCAAGACCTTGTCAATAGCCCTCTTCAAGTCGACCTACAATGAGTTAAGAAACCTAGAATATCATGTCAACTCTCCCTCAAGTGATTATGTTAGCCTAAAGGAAATGAGACAATGTTTATATATAGCCACACTTGGCCTCACTTGAAGGCAAACAATTTATTGAAGAAGATCCTACAAGCATAAGTGTGAACAAATGACTAGAAGATAAGAGCAAAGAACAAATAAAGGATAGAAAAGGAAGAAATTATTCTTCGGTTTCTGATTTGGGGTTATATACTCTCCCATGTGCGAAGGAAGCAGGTCTGAAGGCATAGAGAGAAGGTCAAAGAATTTACTGCTACATTAAGGTGACCTTGTTTGGGTATAGGATCTCGCAAGAAGAAGCCAAGGAGAAATGGGTATCTCTCTCTTGAAGAGACTAATCAAGGAGCATAGATTATTCTAGGGTTTCTGAAATAGGGTTAACCTAAGAGACCAAGCTTCTCTAGGGAAGCCAAGAAGAGCAGTTTGGAAGAGTAGAGACCAAGATTCTCTAGAATAAGTCAAGGAGAGCAGTTCAAGTTCGAGAAGAATCCAATAAAAGGAAGAGGCAGAGCATCAGGGATAGTGACAAAAGTATTGGGAGGACACTAGAGTCAAGGGTCTTTGTCATGGTATTGGTATTTATCAATTGAAGATCTATAAGAATAAATTTTTATTGGGTTTTCCTCTCAAAGAGTGAGAGCTTTTAGCCCCAGTTGATAAGCCTACATACTGTGTCTCTTGTATTCTATTTTTTATTTGGTAATTTTCTTGATGAAAAGAACACATTAATAATATAACGAAGAGAATATCATAATACAAGTAGCAAAAGTATATCGCAAGCAATTATCAAGAAGATAAATCTCCTAATCATCCATGCCCTAGATTTCTCAACATGGGATCAGAGCTTAGGTGTTGAAGTCAAGAAGGGGCATTCAAGCAAGAAGGCACACAAGAATCGAGATTTAAAGAAGGATCAAAAGCAAGTCAAAGAACACAAAGCAAGAGATCAAAATATTCATCATACAAAAACTCTAGAAGCATTTCAAAGATCATCAACAAAAAAAGGCTAGAACATTCAAGAAGGATCGTGAAGCAAGCCCTCTCTCATCTATTATTCAAGGAGTAATATTCAATAAATATCAAGATTAAGGAGGAAGACAACATCAATCATTCAAGTAATTTTATGACTTAATCTCATACTCTCAAAATGCCTTTTTGCAAAAAAAGCAAAAAATTGGTTGGGGCTTCAAACTTCCTTGCATGGAAGAAAATAACTGACCTAAATCTCATTGAGAATGAGGTCATAGATCACATCAAGGGGTCAATAACCTAACCTACCAAAGAAGATACTCAGGCACGTGCTAGATTCATTAAGGGGGAAGTGAGGGCCCAGAGGATTCTCATAGAATCCATAAAAGACTCTCTTATCCCATTTGTATCCAAATTAGACACTGCAAAAGCTATATATGACAAATTGGTAGAGTTGTTTTCTGTAACCACTACAAGAGAAGTAATCTCATTATGGCAGGAACTCTACAAGATAAAGATGAAAAATGAAGATGGAATAGCCTCATACTTTATGAGGATTTTAGAGATAAGAGATCAACTGCAAGATATGGGAGAAGTCATGTCGGATATAGAAATGACAACAATGGTATTAACTACACTACCATAAGAATGGGGTAGATTTACTTCAAGTATTTATGAAAAGAAAGAAGCTACTCCATTCCAAGATCTATGGTATCTATGTAAGATCGAAGAAACTAGATTGAAAGAAAAGACTGATGTAGGATTAAATGAGAAGAATCAAGCATATTTTGCTATGTCAAGAAGAAAAGGAAGTTTGGAAAATTTGGTCCTCAAAAGAAGAAGAGGAACATGGCTTATGTATAGTGCTATGGATGTGAATAATATGGGCACTATCGAAGAGTTTGTCTTAAGTGTAAAAGGGACAATAAGAAGAGAAATAAGGAAGAGCCCATATTACCAAAGAAATAGACAAGCTTGAGTCAAAGAAGCCTAAGAAGGTGGAAGTGAAAGATCTCTACTAGGATGGATGGAATCTCCTTCACTAAAAGGAACCCTTATTTTGTGTAAATTATAGATAAGAAGCATTGAAAATAATATAGGATGCATTATAGTAGAGAATGGCATCATCAGTAAGAGCTTCCGACATATGTAATATGAAGGATGTATGGAAAAAAACCTATGGAATAGCTCTTGGAAACCTCATTGAAAGCTTAAGTGATATTTATTGAAGTCATCTAGAAAAATAGGTTATCGTACATTTGTCAAAAAGGAAACATCTACGGGGTAGGATATGCAATATCCTCTAAAAAATAATTCTCTGATGGAATATTTATTGTAAGATTCACCGATCAAGAAGAAAATAAAGTGTTTCTTCAAGACAACATGACAACATGACAATGAAGCATATAAAGGGAATGAAATTATTTCATTCAAAGATAGTGTAGATTTTAACCCCATACAGAAATTAGCTGCATACGAATTCTAAAAAGAGAAAATAAATAATAGCGAGAGAATAACACATAAAACAAATATACACAGAGATTTTCCCCTGGATCCCAAAACCGGGACTACTAGCTTGAATTTCATTATGTTCCTTTCAATGTTACAATACATATATATACATACCAAAGCATCTAATACCATGGACCGAAAACCATCGCGCCCAAAACCGTGTGCAAAAACCATGCACAAATCATAGGTACGTTCGCCCCACCTAATATAGTGTCCAAAAATTTCATTCCTTGGGGCACTGCCCTGGACCCCATAGAGGGGCACTAACTGCCCCCATCAAACCCCCTGTGACCCCCCCACTGCGCAATCAGCGTAATGACGGGGGGGGTGGAACCCCCTGGTTAACTAGGTTAGCTAGTCGTGGAAAGAATATAACACAACCCAACATTCTCCCACTTGTCGTTTTCTTTCCACAAGGGTCCACAAGAGAGCTTAGTCATTTATCCATCCCTACAATCCACATTGTTTCTCTACACCAAGAGAACTTCTCAAAGCTCACAGAGTTTGTTAATGCATCTACAATATTCTTCAAAGTGTCCACCATTATCAGCAACACCTTTTTGTCTTCTATCATATCCCTCACAAAGTGATATTGAACATCAATGTGCTTTGTCTTTGAATGATAAGCAGGGTTCTTTGCCAAGAAAATTTCACTTTGTCTATCATAGTCTATCCTTATAGCTTCTTGTACTAACCCCATACTTGAACATAATATCTGTAACCAAACGACTTCCTTTCTTGCATGAGTGGTTGCCATGTATTCTGCCTTTGTAGTTGCTAGTGCCACTACAGATTGTTTCTTACTCATCCAACTAACTGCACCTCCAAACAGGTTAAACACATACCCACTTGTAGATCTTCTCTTATCCAGATCTCCAGCCCAATCTACATCAATAAAGCCATGAATATCCAACACTCTATCCAATCCTGGTCTTCCTTGGTAGCACAAACCATAATCACCAGTGCCATGCAAATACCTAAAAACCCGCTTCACTGCTATCCAGTTCTTCTTCCCTGGTTTTGACATAAACTTGCTCAATACTCCCACTGCATGTGCAATATGTGGTCTAATACAGACCATCACATATATCAGGCTACCGACTACAATTTCATATGGAACATGGGACATGTCCTCTTCCTCTTCTTGTGTCTTGGGACATTGTTTAGTAGATAACTTTACACCTACAGGAATACGAACCTTCACCGGTTTACTATCTTGCATATTAAATCTTTGTAGTATTGTCTCGACATACTTCCTCTTTTCTCGATCTCTTTTAATTTCCATGCCCAAAATATAGTTTGCAACACCAAGATCTTTCATGTTGAATTTGGAGGACAATTGGGTCTTCAAATCCTAGATAATTTCTTTGTCATTTCCAACCAGCAACATATCATCCACATAGAAGACTAGATAAATAACACGGTCACCAATTACTTTAAAATACACACAGTGATCTGCTTTTCTTCTGGTGAAGCCAAGTCCTTGTATAAATATATCAAATTTTTGATACCACATCCTTGGTGACTATTTTAACCCATACATAAACTTCTTTAACTTGCATACCAGTTCTTTCTTACCCTTCACTGTAAAACCTTCAGGTTGCTGCATTTAGATCTCTTCTTCCAGATTTTTGTGAAGAAATTTTGTCTTCACATCCATCTGTTCCACCTCAAAATCAAAAGCAACAACAACATATAATAGTAATCTAATAAAATACCTTGGCAACAGGAGAAAATATATCATAGAGTTCAGGCTTCTGTGATCCATATCAAGTTTGTGAGAGATTTTTCGGTGAAAATCACATGGAATACCATTTGTCGATGCGTTTCGAACCAACTAGTGTGGTTCATCGTCATGACAAGTTGAAGAAACAGATCCAGCCTAGCAAGTTAAATAGTCTGAGCAGAGCCTCCAACGGCTAACAATGATGGAGGAGTCTCTGCATCGTTTAAGAAAAGCTAGATCTGTCTTCAACCTTGAAACCTGCAAGTGACCCCGTTCAAAATGATGAACCTTGGTTGCAATGGCTTTTCCGTGCAGGGATTCAATTATAGAGTTCAGGCTTTTGTGATCCATATCAAGTTTGTGAGAGATTTTTCGGCGAAAATCACATGGAATATCATTTGTCGACGCGTTTCGAACCAACTAGTGTGGTTCATCGTCAGGACAAGTTGAAGAAACAGATCCAGCCTAGCAAGTTAAATAGTCTGAGCAGAGCCTCCAACGGCTGACGGAGGAGTCTCTGCATCGTTTAAGAAAAGCTAGATCTGTCTTCAACCTTGAAACCTGCAAGCGAGCCCGTTCAAAATGGTGAACCTTAGTTGCAATGGCTTTTCCGTGCAGGGATTCAATTATAGAGTTCAGGCTTCTGTGATCCATATCAAGTTTGTGAGAGATTTTTCGGCGAAAATCACATGGAATATCATTTGTCGACGCGTTTCGAACCAACTAGTGTGGTTCATCATCAGGACAAGTTGAAGAAACAGATCCAGAAACCGAAACCAATTCCCAGTACTTGGGAATAACCTTTTGCTACCAACAGAGCTTTGTATTTCCCCCCCTTTCCTTTTGCATTTGTATTCTTCTTGAACACCCATTTTCTACCAATGGGTTTCCTTCCAATGGACAACTCCACTAGATCCCAAGCCTCATTTTTGTGCAAAGATGCCATTTCATCAATCATGGCCTCTTTCTAGAGTTTTCCATCCTCTGAATCTATTTCTTCCTTCACAGTTATGGGATCATCATCAGTAATAGATAAAGAAAAATTTGAACAAAAAGCATATGGACTATACCTTTCTGGCTGCCTTCTTTCTCGAACTGATCTTCTCATAACTGGAGTTTGTGGCTCTTCATCTTCTAATTCCTCTTCTATTGTTGAGTCTGATTCTTCCTCCTTAAGCTCAAACTCTATCTTCTCAGGTTCCTTTGGTTGGAATTCATGTTTAATAACATATTTCACCTCTTTGAACACCACATCTTGGTTGTACACAACCTTCCTTGTTCCTAGGTTCCAAATTTTATAACCCTTTAAAC
Organism: Pinus tabuliformis; assembly: GCA_031772625.1. Taxonomy (NCBI): domain Eukaryota; kingdom Viridiplantae; phylum Streptophyta; class Pinopsida; order Pinales; family Pinaceae; genus Pinus; species Pinus tabuliformis. The sequence continues at coordinate 21,651,700 of CM062813.1, forward strand.
CATCCTTATACCCAATAAAGATGCACTTTTCAGATTTACTATCTAACTTTGTTCTTTTCCCCTTTGGAACATGTACATATGCATCACATCCAAATACACTCAGATGTGAAAGAGATGTCTTCTTACCAGTCCATACCTCTTGTGGAGTCTTATCCTCCAATGGTGATGAAGGTGATCTGTTGACCAGGTAACATGCAGTCTCCACCGCCTCTACCTAGAATTCATGTCCTAACCTGACACCACTAAGCATGCTTCTTGCCCTTTCCATCAACATCCTGTTCATTCTTTTTGCAAATCCATTTTTCCTAGGTGTGTATGGAGTAGTTTTCTTCCATGTTATACCACACTTCTTACAGAATTCTTCAAATTCCTTCTTGCAAATCTCTCCACCATTATCTGTCCTTAACACATTTATCTTCTTCTCTGTTTGGTTTTCCACTAGAGCCTTAAATTCTTTAAACCTATCAAAGATTTCAGATTTATTCTTAAGGAGATATATCCATGTATTCCTTGAGAAGTCATCTATTAATGATACATAGTACATAGACTTACCCAGTGATGGAACCTTCACAGGTCCAACCACATCACTATGCACAAGCTCTAATATTTGTTTTGCCCTCTTACCACCATAGGAGAAACTCACTCAATTCTGCTTCCCATATACACAATTTTCACAGAAATCAAAATCCAGAGAGCTACTAGTCATACCTTCTACCATACCTTTACCATGAAGTATTCAAAGGCCCTTCTCTCCAATATGTCTAAGCCTTTGATGCCATAACATGGTCTTTTCTCTAGAGACCACTAGATTTTCTGCTCTACTTTTAGGAACCACCGAACTGTTGTGCCCATCAACAATAGTCATACCTTGTAGCTTGTACAGAGTTCCAATCTGAACTCACCGCATCAATACCAGTGCTCCCCAAACCAGCTTGCAGGTATCCTTCTCGAACACTATTTTTACACCTACATTATCCAGCTTGCTTACAGAAATCATATTTCTGGCTAATGCAGGAATATGCAAAACACCCGGAAGTGTTCTAATCCTTCCACCTTGCAAATTCAACTTAACTTTTCCGCAACAAATGATTTTAGCCTTCTTGTCATCCCCCAAGAAGACATCACCACCATCATATTTCTCATACTTGTAGAACCACTCTCTATGGGGAGTGAAGTGAAATGATGCACCTAAGTCAATCAACCATGCCTCATGATCTACATCTATACTTGAAGAATCCAAGTACACATTCCCACCTTAATCTGAGGTGGTTTTCACCTCTGCAGAAGGATCATCATCAGATCCCTTTCCTTTGTTAGGAGCTTTAGATTTACAGTCCCTTTTCTAGTTCCCTTCCTTTCCTCATTTCCAACACACCTTTACAGGTTTTCCTGGAGATTTAGATCTCCCCCTCGCTGACTTATTTTTGTTTCTGTTCTGGGACCTTCCTCTTACAGATAAGGCATCACAATTATGGCTCTCCATATTTTTCCGTCTCATCTCCTCCGTCAGTAAGGATGAGACTATTTCATCAAACTGTAAGGAAGTTGCATTGTTACCCATTGCAATAACCAGACTATCCCATGAATCTAGTAGAGAACACAACAAACTAATGCACTTATCTTCATCTGAAATTTTAATATCAACACATAATAACTAACTTACCACAGTATTAAATGCATTCAATTGCTCTGTCACCGAGTCTCCATATTTCATCCTTAGGTTATACAACATTTTCCATAGGAATATTTTATTCACCAGAGACTTAAATTGGTACAAAGTCCCTAACTTGTCCCACAAAGACTTCGTCGTAGATTCCCTTGATACATTCAACAATACTGAATTTGAGACACACAATCGTATTGTGATCTTTTTCTTCCGATCCAACTTATTCCATTCTTCATTGGACACTCCCATTGGTTTAGTACCCAGATCTACCGTGATCCACTGATCTTTATCCACCAATAGATCCTCCATCTTGAGTTTTCAAAACTCAAAAGTTTGACCATTAAATTTCTCGATCTCTATCTTTCCACTGCTCGCCATCTTCTTTCACCACTAGAATCAATCTCGCAGATCTCCCATTGAACATGGTTTACCACAGGCCCGAGCGAAACCCCTCAACAACAAAGACATACCCATGAAGCCAAAATAGCTCCAATACCAAATGTAGGTTTTAACCCCATACACAAATTAACTGCATACAAATTCTAAAAACAGAAAATAAACAATAGTGAGAGCATAATACGTAAAACAAATATGCACAGAGATTTCCCCTGGATCCCAAAACTGGGACTACCAGATTGATTTTTCATTATGTTCCTTTGAATGTTACAATACATATATATACATGCTGAAGCATCCAACACCATCAACCGAAAACCATCGTGCCCAAAACCATGTGCGAAAACCATGCACAAAACCATAGGTAGGTTCGCCCCACCTAATATAGGGTCCAAAAACAATTTCCTTGGGGCATTGCCTCAGACCTTGTAGAGGGGGGCTAGCCGCCCCCCTCAAAACCCCCTGTGACCCCCTCATTGTGCAATTGGTGAAACGAAGGGGGGGGGCGTCTTCCCCCCTCTAACCCCCTAGTTAACTAGATCGACTAGTCGTGGAAAGAATATAACACAACCCATCAAGTAGTTGTTGCAGGAAGTTTGGATGACCCAAAATAAAAATGAGGTATGAATGTTCACATTCGATTTTATATAAGTCATGTCATATGGTTGTAGACAACATGCATCATTGCTCTAAAGGGGCATGATGAAAGTAGGAATATCCTCCCTCAAAAAGACACTATAATGCATGAATAACATATTTAATAGATGAAATCAACATAATATGTCATCATATGGAAGTATAAGGTGTTTGATTACAATTGAGGAACTCTGAAGCTCTTGGGAAAGAAATGTGTGAAGAAAGGAAGGAATAGATCACGAAGCTATGAAACCATGGTAAAGGAAGTCAACATCTGAAGGACCAAGAAAATATGACTATGTGTTGATGGTTTTGGACCCGCCAACATTCGAGGTGATCTCCCCAATAAGAAGTCCCAACTAGACCTCAGACCGTTTGGAGTAGGAGTCCCAGCAGTGGGTGGTGATGTAGTGCCTTGACCGCGGTAGCATGCAAATAAGTACGATGAACGTGGGTGGAAGAAAGTGTGTGACCTTGTAGCAAGTCAAGTGATATGTATGGGGGGTTCTAACACATGGAGGGGAAAAGGAAGTGCATGCTTTAGAAGCCTATAATAGCATGCATCTTGAAAGGAACACACGAGAAAAATGATATCACAAGCTAAGATGTGGAATAGTCCACAAGCTAAAGCGATGTGTTAATCCAACAACACACATTCAACAAGATTCATACAATTGCATACAAATTAGTTCATAAGAAAATGCGTAAGTTAAAAAACATACATTGCTAAAGCAACCAGAATAGTCCAACTACAATAACAACATATGCATGAAAGTGTGTTGCCTTTGTTATTATTATTATAAGTGAAAGTTCCATCCATCCATACACCATTGACAACCACTAGCCCCAATAGCAGAACATTACAATCAAGAACACCGGCTCCTCCAAATAAGTATACTCGCTCTATGTTTTGGAGAAGCCAAGGCTCGTCACAATACTCCCATGCCTTCTCTAAGCGTAAGCCTAGCCAAAAGCTTGGCTCCCAGAAAGCCCGTTGTATGAGTTATGAGGTTATATTTATAACAAAGGGTAGGGTGACCCTTAACATTCCCCTTTGTGACTCTTTGACTACCCTCATGACTCTTCAACTACTTTACAAATACCTCATTACATTACATAGTGACTTTTCACATTCCACTAATGACACTTGGAATTTCACTTACAACATATTTACAAACAGTATACATTTTCCACTTGTACCCATGTGAGACAAAATAGGCTAGAGATAGCCTAACAAGACAAAACAATATGATTATGAAGTTTGGGGAAACACCAACTTGGAAACCTCCACTTGATGCTTCTCGGCCACGTACTGATTCTAAGCTTGGTATTGTGCGATGATGTACCCAAACTGCTTAATGGTGTCTTTCTAATAGAGGACTCTTGCCTCCATAACTTTTGGGTATATGGTCTTGGAAGCTTTTTTCAACTCATCCTGAAGCATGTGTAGCATGGTATTGACCATGACAAGACTACCAATGTACTTCTATAAGTTTTGTGTGCTCAGATCCAAGTCATCATTGGTGCCCTCTCGCCTTAGTTGTTCCATGTAGCTATCAATCGCTAGTGGGACTTGGTTCTTGTGCTTAGCTTCGGTGAGGGAATGGATTGATAGGATCTTATGCATTCTTACCATGACATCCATACTCTTATACAACTGTGCATATGAAGCCTGTATGCTTGTCACGAATGAGGCGAGTTGCTCATAATTCTAGATTAACATCCTGGCCTTTTCTTTGTCTAGCTCTATATGCAACTTCATCATCTTTTGAAAGCAAAGAAGGGCCCCTTTGTACCGCATTTTCCATTCTTGCACATTGGTGATGTCAGCATGTATGTCCCTGAGAGCTTGAACCAACTTTTTTCTTCGTTTCTGTAATCCTTGCAGATGGAAAAACTCCTTATGCACAATGACGAATCCATCATAGAGCTTCCACATGGTCATCTCAAGTTTAGATACTTCATCAAGTATCACTTTCCTCATCTTTGCCATTGTGGAACTTGCACTCTATTCTTTGAATTTTTTTGCCTCTTACCTAGCTGCTTGCAAGTTCTTTGCCATTTTTTCATTCTCGGCTAACAAGAACTTAACATTTGATCTCATGGCTCATGCATAAGAAAAAGTGGCATCAGCAATGAAAACTGGATGCTTTCTAACATATGACACTATCACCCTTTCCTTCATGAATGCAAGTGATGCGTTATCATCCAGAAAATGATTTCTCCACACCTATACAATATTCTTCTACAACTTGTCAAATGATAGATTGTACACATCCATCACCAAATCATCATCAAGGAGAACAACCTCTCCTTGCTCACTCGGGACTGGTTTTGACACTCAAGGTGGTGGAGATTGAGAGGTGACCTCGGGTGCTCTATTCATGAGGTCAGTTTCTTAATCCTATGGCTCCTGCCCTAACTCCATGTATGCTGCTTTAATCAGTTACTCAATTTGTTGAGCAAGCTCCCGATCCTGTATATGTTCATCTTCTTCATTAGATGTTGGTTGTTCTGACTCCTCACCCTATATGGGCGCTATTTGTTTTGTCATTGTGCCTTGCCTTTCTTCTTCTTCCTCTTTATGCTTCTTTTCCCTCTCTCTCCTTATCAATTCTTTCTCTTCCTTCAAATTCTTCTCCATTTCCTGCAATTTCTATTCTGCTTCCTCCAACCTTTGCTTTTCTTTCTTCCTTCTCTCTGCTCTCTTTAGCCGCTGCTCTCTCTTTACCTCCACTGCCAAATTTTCTTTCTCAGTGATAGGATCTGCTTTCATTTTGTAGCTTTTCTCTGCCCCTGAGTTCCCGACAATCTTCCTCTTTCCCTTGTCTTCCATTGGTTTGTTGCTTATTTTTGCTTTTATTGTCGCTTCCTGCGTTGTTGTTTCCTACAAAGCAACTTTTCAAGCCATGGCTATATTGACCAGATCGTGGAGTTTAGAGTCATTGTAACAGTATTTTCAAGGGTTCTCCTCATTCAAATGAAATTTCTTGTGGATTCATGGATAGTACAACTTTGCACATTGGTTCTTGCAAAATCATGGGGATTATACAGATTAAATTCTCTGGTGCCGAACTCGAACTTCACTATTTCCTTAGCTTCGGCATCTACATCCTTCAAGCTCTTAATCTCATATAATCCAATCCACAAAGGAAGAGTGGGCCATGGTGCCTTCTTCCTCCTATGCAGTCCTACTTATAACCATGTGGAATTGTGGTATGATACCTCTTGCATTACCAACTTGTCTGTGGCATACCTTGGTAGAACATGCAAAGGCTTTTATCTACAAAACATCTTGATGAAGGTGCCACTGGGTGAGGCGTACCAATCTACAATGTCAAGTATTACCTCCATCACCTCTTGGGACATGCAAAGTGGATCCTACTCAAAGATCAACTTGTACAATGTGATGATGATCAAGAACTGGAAGGCCTTCCTGAGAGACTTTGTCTTGTAAACATGATTGGGTGTCATTCTGAAATTTGACGACTCCTTCATCCAATACTTGACAATATCTTTGGTGTTCATAAATCTATGGTGGCATAAAAAAGTGTGTCCATGCGGTTCACCGGCTGAGGTAAATGATACATCTGCTGATAGTTCCGCTCCCTAAATGTGGCAAGCTCTATCCTGTTGGCATTGCTCAATGTCATAGTCTCTAGATCTGTGTGTGAGACAATCCAATGGATTGTGTCCGCACATGGGAACATGGGGTACCTTCATGAAACCTTGTATAAGCCCGATTGTTGGATACTGATATAAACCTACTGTTTCTATAAGTCTTCCTTGAAGTCCTCTGCAAAGGTATCCTTGATTTGCTTCCATGCCAACTTCATTCCCTTCTCAATGAACAACTGAGTGTCTGTATAAACTGGAAAATTCACTGTCACCTGCTCAACTGCTTCCCCAATTCTACTCTCAATAGTATCCTTTGATGCATCTCTCTTGGAGGCCATGTTAACTGAAATTTCTAGAGAGTTTCTCAAAAACTGTTGTACCTGGAGACAAAGGGGAAACTCATGGCATGCAAATGTTAACTTAAAACCAAAAGAAACTTCAAGAACAAACTAAGAAATAAAGCGGGCTAATGATGGGAGGGATTGCACAATTCTGGCCCACAGAGGTGACTGCATGCCAGTTGGAACTGTGCATTACACAGTCCTAATAGTCAGTGGGGAGGTCTTGCTGACTGGAATTGCGCAATGCACAGTTCAGTCTGGGCATAGGCCAAGATAGATTGCGCACTGTGCAATATCAGTGGCCAAGGCTTGGGGATAGCTCCTGGAACTGTATAGTACAAAGTTGGAGCCAGGCCTAGGCAACCTCTATGCAATTCTAGAAGCCAAGGCTAAGGACTTGAGCTCCATAAATGCACAGTGCATGCCGGGAAAGCGAGAACTGGGCCAAAGAAGCCTAGATCTGCCCAGGGGGACTGAGAAATCAAATAGATCTGAAGGATAATGCGATGATGAGAGTAGATATAAGTGAATGATGATGCATGCAAGTGAAACAAGTGCAGGAATAAATCAAACTGAAGGAAAATGAAGCATGTGGGAATAGTTTCCGCAACAATGACAGTTGGTGCAAAAACTAGGTGATGCATGCAACACTTGGGAATGGAAATGCAAAACTTAAACAACACTTCTACAAGCTACAATAAGTTAAAAAAAAACCAGTGGTCATTCAAAAAAATGAGTGAAACAACACTCTCATAATCTAAACAAGCAAAAGTGATAGAAAAAGTAGCGAAAGACTAGAAAAGCAAGACTTACCCAGAAAAAAATGATGATCACACTAAAGGTTCCTTGATCTCCTCAAGAATGCCAGAGCTCCAACATCAAATTTGGAAATGAGCTCTGGAAGCATCAAGTAAATAGATTTGGTTGATTTAGGAATTATGACATGAAGGCCAAAAATCAAGGAAAAGCGACACTTGGGGGCAGTTTCCAAAATAACTCAAGTGTCTCCTATAGACTGCTAAAAATAGATCCCCATTTTCTAGGGATTTTTTTTGCTTTTTGCTTTTTTCTTTTTTTTTCAGGAAAAAGATGCCATCCATTTCCTGGAGATATTGCACAGTTCTGGGAAGGAATGGATAACCCACTGGCTCATGCACTAAGCAAGTTATGAGGAAGAAGCTTCTGTGTAATTTCTAGGTTGAGTGGTTGTGGGCTGCTTCTTGTGCTATGCGTAGTTTCCTAGCTGAAGGCTAGTTATCAACTGGGTCTGCACAATTTTTGAGCTGAAGGCTCACTATCATCTTGGACTTCACAATACATGAGAGAAAGGTTGGTTTCCCTCAAGGATTGTGTATTACACTAAGGCAAGCCTAGAGCCGGGTGAAAACTGAGTCAAGGTATTCGATTATGGGTTAGACAATGAACCAAGTGAGGAAACACAAGCCAAAATGCAAAATATGAAGCTCAATCATAGCAAAATCACTTGCATTGGTGCGAGATGAGATGCTATGATTTAGGAGGGAGGCTCCAAAACAAAGCATAAGAAAAATTTTGGAGCATAGTTGTAGTAGCTACAACATTAGCGACACTAGTAGAACTCCAAATCTCTATACGGACCTTCTCTGGTGTAAAGAAAGTCTAACTCTTCCAGAAGTATTATTTGATTCTTTGATTGTCCTATCTTATTTACTAGCTTGAGTTAAAGATGCAGTACTTACCATTCTCTTTATCGACAACACACATACCAAGCCAAGTCAACTGAGTTGTTTCAATTGGGGATGAGCGGTATATTTATGCACAAGTAATATAGACTATCATAGTTTTAGTTTCATCTGTGGTGTTTCTGTACTGCCAACAAGCTTGGATAGTACCTCGATGGAGTCACTTTAGGAACACAAGCATTGCTTTGCTCCCAACAAGCCTAGACAGTTACCCAGTGGAATTACTTGCCTCACCTCTCTACATAGGAAGCCTTTCTATTCTTTTTCCTTTATTTTATTTTTTTCATTTCATTTTTCAAAGAACTATGCATAGGCACTTATTTATTTCATGACGCAGAAGAGGGATCCCGACTTCTTGAGAGAAGAAGAGGTTGTCCCTTCATAAAAGGATGTTTGTATATACCTCTGACATACTTGTTAAGGTTTCCCCCCTCTTCTTACCCTACTTGATTGAGTTTACAAGGGTTAACCGAATATAGAAAATTGATTAGAGTAGGCATTACTAGTTAAGAGTGCAAGCATTGTGATTTTACCATGACTCACTCTAGAAGGAATGTATTTTCCATTAGGGTATCATTGAATAGGAGAAATGAAATATCCTTATAAAGAGAGGGAATAGACAGATAACCAAGTGTTGATAGTTTTACAAGTCCTCTTGGTTTTCACACTGCTTTTCTAAGAATCCAAACACGGTTTCATGTGGAAACTAATCCTACAAGTGCACAAGTAAATAGGAAAAGGAAAGAAGTATGAAGAAACAAAACAAAGTAAGAAAAAAAATAGGAAAGCAAACACTACTCCTACTCCTAAGCTCACGAGAGCATGGGCCAAATCACATGTAGTGATATTTCTAATGCATCCACTGATGCATTGGTTGACCCATGTAGGCGATTATAGCATGATTGACAAGAAAGATATTCAAGAATACCAACAGACAAGAAAGATGAAACAATGCAAACCAAATCGTTCAAAGTTTGAATGCATCCATAGGAAATCATAGGTTAAAAGCACAGGAAAGGAATTCTGTAGATGTATCATGTTTTGTCACATTGCACATGGAAGACAAACATGTACACACCTTCGAACTTGACAAACGAGAAAACATGAAGAAAGAGGAAAATTTTCGTTTCGCAATAGTGCTTGCTATGTATGACTCCTCCAATGCATGAGAAATATGATCGTGTGATTCTAGAGGATGCAAAAACTATGAATTGGATTGATTTTCAATGTGAACAAGAGAGTGATGAGAAGCCTGGGGAGATTCAACAAATTTCTGATCGGAAGTGGAAATGACCTCAAGGCTATGAGAACTTGACATAACCATCATCTTGGGCTGAAGTGCCTCGATATCTTGAGGAGTTTCCACTTCATCAGAATATGGATCATCAAAGATTGGTGGATTAGAAAGATCAATAGTAGGTGAATCAGAATCGTGATCAAATGAATGAGTGAAGAGATTGTGACAACCATGATTAGTAAATTCAAGATGGAAAACGACATCCTCATGATCTAACGAATCATAAAGAGGGGGTGATGGAAAACAAAAAATTTCACCCTCTGAGTTTCCAGAAATGAAAGATGAGAGATCGACTGGATCTAGGAAGATAGATTTTTCCTCTCTGCAATCAAATGACATATTGACATCCTACGCATTCTATGAATGATCAGAAGTGGAAACATCTAGAGATGGATTTTCACAAGAGGGAATAGAAATGGCAGAATCACAGAATATTTTAGCATAAAGTGGATGAGGTGCAGACATAAGGAGGTGATCCTTCACTGCAACTTCTTATTCAAACGCTCACAGATACTCATAAAAAATGATATCACATGTTGGCTTTCCAACATCAACTCCATCCACAACTTCATCCTCATGAACATCACATGTAGACTTTGGAATGGACGAACACAACACAAAAAATCCAGAGGATCAAAGGAACTAGTGGATGGAGGCTGAGCAGATGAGACCACGTGAAAACCATTAGGGTTGCAGTCCAAATCTGTGTAGAAATCCAGAGTAGGTGGGGTTGGAGGAGATGGTGACAGTTCAACAGGTGGGTTCAAAACTTCTCCCACCTTGTCATGCTGAGCTAGAGCTGTTTGATGAGAAGGGAATGAAGGGTCACTTGGGACAACAACCTCGTCCATCTCAGATGTAGAGGTTCTGACACTGAGGTATGTTGGGAGAGAGTCATAAGTTTCTAACTTGTGTTGATTCTCAGAGATGTGAACAAGATATTGAAATATTCCTTCCAAAAATTCCCAGTCAACTTCATGTTCTGGAAATTCAAAACAGTAATGAAGAAAACGATCATAAAAGTGCTCAAGTGATTCGTCAGGTGCTTTTTTCAATTTTAAATTTTTTTGATGAATTTCTTTACGGTCATAAAGAATGAAAGAACGACATAATTCTCTAAAAATGTGATCGAAAGAGTGTATAGAGGATGTGGGAAATGTGTGACACCATTTCTTGACATGCCTTTCAAACGTGAAAGCGAACAACCCACAGGCGATGTCATCCGAGGGGACATCATTCCTGTCACAGAAGCCCAAAAAGGAAATTGCATGACTGAACAGGGGTGTTCCATTTTCACCATAAAATTTGTATCTTGACAAGTCATCTATAACATTCGTTGACAAACCAAAGTCAATAGCGTGAGAAAAACATGTCAGGGTTGTGATTGAGATATAAGTCATGAATGACGTGCGAAAATTCAAAACAGACTTCAAGGGATCATCCTGTCATCTGGCCCTCCTTCTAGCACTAGAAATGTTGACGGTGCTAGACCCGCCAACATTCGAGGGGATCTTCCCAGTAAGAAATCCCAACTAGACCTCAGACCATTGGAGTAGGAGTCCCAAAAGTGGGTGGTAATGTAGTTCCTTGACTGCGGTAGCATGCAGAGATAAGTACGGTGACTTTGGGTGGAAGTAAGTGTGTGACCTTGTAGCAAGTCAAGTGAGATGCATGGGGGGTTCTAACACATGGATGGGAAAAGGAAGTGTGCCTCTTAGAAGTTTCTAATAGTACACAACTTGAAAGGAACACGCAAGTGAAATGACTTCACAGGAGAAGATGCGGAATAGTCCACAAGTTAAAGTAATGGGTTAATCCAACAACATGCATTCAACAAGATTCATACAATTGCATACAAAGTATTTCATAAGAAAATGCATAAGTTAAACAACATACATTGCTAAAGCAACCAAAATAGTCCAACTACAATAACAACATATGCATGAAAGTGTGTTGGCTCTGTTATTATTATTATAAGTGAAAGTTCCATCCATACATACACCATTGAAAACCACTAGCCCCAATAGTGGAACATTATAGTCAAGAACACCTACTCTTCCAAAGAAGTATACTCGCTTTATGCTATGGAGAATTCAAGGCTCATCACAATACTCACAAGCCTTCTCTAAGCCTAAGCCTAGCCAAAAGCTTGGCTCCCAAAAAGCCCATTCTATGAGTTATGAGGTTCTATTTATAACAAATGGTAGGGTGACCCTTGACATTCCCCTTTGTGACTCTTTGACTACCCTCATGACTCTTCAAATGCTTTACAAATAACTCACATTACATAGTGATTGTTCACATTCCACTAATGACACTTGGAATTTCACTTACAACATATTTACAAATAATATACATTTTCCACTTTTACCCATGTGAGACAAAATATTCTAGAGACAGCCTAACAAGACAAGACACTATGATTCCAAAGTTTGGGGAAAGACCAACTCAGCAACCTCCATTTGGTGCTTCTCAGCCATGTACTGATGCCAAGCTTGGTACTATGTGATCATGTCCCTAAACTTCTTAATGGTGTCTTTGTGATAGCAGACTCTTGCCTCCATAGCTTCTGGGTATATGGTCTTGGAACCTTTGTCCAATTCATCCTAAAGGATGTGAAACATGGTATTGACGACGACAGGACCACCAATGTACTTCTACATGTTTTGTGCACACAGCTCCAAATCATCGTTGGTGGCCTTTTGCTTTAGCTGCTCCATGTACCTATTGATCTCTAGCCGAAATTGGTTCTTTTGCTTAGCTTCAAAGAGGAAACTGATTGACGGGATCTTGTGCATTCTTACCATGACATCCAAACTCTTATACAATCGTGCATATAAATCCTATATGCTATTTGTTAGCGCTTGAGATTTCACCCTAGGCTGAGGAAGGTAAATCTTCAAGGCAACATCAAACCATTTCACTTCGTAGCTAGCCCTACGAGGTATGAGAAGGCTCTCTCGGGTCAAACTTGGTGGATTTCTCAATGAGATGAGTTTGACCAATTAGGAATAAGGATTTTAGGCTAGTAAACTGATAAGGGGATTTGATTTAAAGTTTTTGGGTTTTTTTGGTGGCAATTTGGAGGGAGTGCAATTCAGGGTGCGGGGATTGAGCTCAGTTTTTGCAGGTGGGTCTTTGGGGCAAGGTAGGAGTTTATGCTGATGCCTTTAGCTGAAAGAGATGATCAAGGAAGAAAGAAGAGAAGCTAAAGAGGGCGAAAAATGAATTCGAATCCTCTCTAGACAGTGGAAAACATAAATTTTAAACAAAATTGAAAGCTGAGCATGGCATGCATGAATTCAAACTTTATCACTTCTTTTGTTTAAATAGCAGGAAGAGATTAAGAAATGGAACACATAAACACACTTACAATAACAGTAGGAGACACACCATCAACATAATAATCCACAAGAATCCACAATGAAGTCTGCAAAATCCTGGCCTTCCTTTTCCTCAAATTGCAGAAAATACAAGTCAAAAATACAATAGCACTTCTCCCTCTAGAGTCCAACCCTGAAAATGAGAAAGAGAAGGCATAATATAGAAGGTCAAACCTCTTCCCCCACCTCTAGGGGTCGAGCTCAGCTTCCTAGGAGCTGTTACAACTAATTCTAAATCAGTCACTAGATAATAGGCCAGCACAACAACTTGCCTCTAAAAGTTAGGAAGCCTATCCATGCATTAAATATTAACTTTTTACATCAAAGAAGCTTCTAGAAGAGGTAAAGAAGAGTAAAAGTATCTAATGCCATGAAATTTACACAAGAATCCATCAATTACATGCCTAAATAATCAACCCAAGTGAAAACCGTGCTTAGCTGGCCGAACTGGTCAAAAACTGGCAAATTTTGCTTGACTGGTCGCACCTCTGGCTTGACTAGTCGCACCTTTTGGCAGCGCTTTTTGAGGGCCTTCCCGGAGTCCAAATCAAGTGCAGGATAGCTCGTTGGAAAGGTCTGGAAGTATACTTTCCAACCCAACCGGAATTTCTGAATTTGGAGTTGATTTGACCCCTAAAAAATCAAATCTCCCAAGACTTCTTTCTGCAACTCAAAAAAGGGGCAGAAAGTCAAAATTTGGCTGTATTTTGAGCTTTTGGCTGCCCAAATCTTCACAAAATTTGAAACCCTTCCATAGGCAAGTGTACTTTTACAAGACAAATCCAACCATGTAGAGTTTTCCCCGTTCTGAGCTGTATCGACAACTCGTCTCGTATGGGGTGAGACGAGTCGAGTGGCCAAAACCTGTAAAATTCCAAAAAAATGCCAAAAATGCCTCAAAATCCTCAAAATTTCTTGGTTTTGCTGCTAGAAGAAGGCTAGTCAGTATCATGGTGAGTAAGAGAGGCCTCAGCCAAGATACGGAGCGGGTTGGTCTTTTTCCTCCTCTTGCGGGCCTCGGACAACTTCCTTTGGAGTATCTTCATTTTTGCCTTGCAAACGTGCAACGTTGCCCAGTAATGGTTCTTCATGTTTCGTAGCAGCCTTTTGTCCTGGTTGGCTTTCTCTAACAGCCTCTCCAAGTGGGCATTCACCTGAATGAGCATGGACTCCCGGTCAGCAGGCAATGGGTCCCCAGGCCTCCTACGGTTCAAGCCTCTATTACCACGGATCCTCCATAGCTCGTCAAGTTCTTTCTCCGCCTCTAATTGTCTGTTGCGCTGCTCCAGATAAGTGATGGTCCATTGAGCCATTTCGAGCTTCTGCTGCAACACGAGGTTCTCCTCCTCTCTCTGTCTGATAAGCTCATAAAAATCAGAAGAAGGAGAATGAGCATCAAAATCAATGAAATCATGACGTGTATCGCCAGCTCTCTCATCCTCAATCATGGGCTGCTTGCCCCTCTCTGCTACCTGTGCTGCTGTCGGCAACGAGGCCCCTTCCACCTGGTGTGGAGATAACACTCGCTGATCTGATGATGACGACGAGACCCCTTCCACCCGATGTGGAGAAAATACTCGTCGAGCTGCTGCAAACAAGGTCCTATGACCCCTCTGATATGTACACTGTAGTGGGGAAACAACATGTGTAGGCACAATAATCTCTGCCTGGCGTGATGGACCTCCCTCCTCATGAATGATCTGTGGCTTTGGCTGACCTCTCTGTGGCTCTGGCTGTGGCCGTGATGTCGCTGTAAAAACCTCATGAGAAATGAAGTCTGCCCATGAAATGCCCTGCTGCCTCAACTGATGGGAAACAATGAGCTGAATGAGACCATGATGGCACAGACTCCTATGCTGCTGGGCTGGGGTCCGCCTCTGAAATACGGATGACATCCTCTGAAAGTCCTGGCAGAAGGAAACCGGGATGTTCATCATCCTCACCCTGGTAAAGTGCATCAGCATGCGAATATGACAAGTGGAGACCAGTGAAAATCTTCCGTCACATGTAAAGTATTGCATGATAAGCTTCATGATCGAAACATACTCCGCCCGGAGGAATCTGGAAGGAAAGATTCCTGACAAGTGGCTCACAAATGAGGGCCTGACATATGGCTCAAAAAAGATAAAGTCCAACAGTTTGCGCTTGGGCCACACTTCCCCTACATTCGGTATCCCGGTAGCCTCTGAAATCATCTTTGGAGATAACACAAAATTCACTCTTGCAAGAGTGACCTGCCCATCATGAAGGTGCAAAACAAATAAACGTGCCAACTCACTATGATGCTGAATGTGAGCAAGCCTCTCACAGAACTGAAAACATGACATGTACCGAAAACCGTTCATTGCCAAAGGACAAGCCTGCAATGCTGCCAAAGAAGTAGGTTCCTGTCTCCTATGATGACCACCCCTCTTAGGAACCCTCTGCTGTACCACCACTTCTGTAGCTGATGAATGGTCATCACTAGGCTCATAACTCTCGGTGTCTGACATGGTTTTGGAACCAGATGAGCAAGCTGAAAGGTAAATAGAACTGCTGCCTCTGCCTGCAAAATGCTGAGAAGTATGTTGTTTTCAAGGGGAAAAATCATAAGGGAACTGTTAGGGGAGGGATTTTTAATAAGGAATGGGAAATAAAAACAGGGATTTTTAGGGAAAATTCACAAAATGTAACACATACCATCTTATCATTTTTAAGAAATCATTTGCAACGAAACCATGTATGATAGGGACCAAGGGAAAGAACATATATGACAGGGGGTATGGGGCAGCATTATCCATTTGATTTTTATCCTTTAATGAAGCAAACTCTGCTATCTGGACGGGATTCATATGCATTTAGTGATAAGGGAAAGAGAGCTTCACTTGTATTTTTATCAAAAGGAGATTTGACAACTTCAAGGGAATGATAAAAGAGGGAAAACAGAGTTTATTTTGGGCAGCACAGCAACACGATTTTATAGACCAAAAACACAGCAATATGTCCATTATGAATATATACATAGCTGCAATCTTTGATTTTTCTTTTTATAAATTTCATAACAGCAGCTTGCCTCTTTTTTATACCCAATAATATCTTTGTTTTTCATATTTGGGTCATTTTGGCATTTTATTTTTATTTTTCTTTTCATATCAATTTTTATATATATATATATATATATATATATTTTATTCTTTTTGTTTTATTTTCTTGCTGCAGGTCCATGTAATTTGCTTGCTGTGGGGAAGGAGAAGGGCAATTTAGGGTTTGTGGGAACATGAAGGATATTAGGGTTTAGCGAAGAAATTTTGGAAGGGAAAGATTTTGAAGGAATATGGGATGGAAACCTTGTATTTCTGGCAAACGATATAAATGAAATAATAAGATAAACATGCAGCAACATTTGTGAATTTAATTGCCAAGGGAACAAGGATGGGATAAGAGGGATTTTTACCTTGAAAAACAAACAAAACCCTAGCAGATTTGCCTACATTGACAACATTTAAATTCACCATTTATCTTGCAAATTTTTGAAGAAGAAAACCATGAGACATGTCATCATTCACTTATTCCTTGTTATCACAGATGAATTTGGAGCTTACCTGGTCGATTTAGCAATTTGGGAGGGCGATTTGGGTGATTTGGCACATTTCTTGGCAAACCCAGCTCGACTAGTCGCACCCCTCTGACTCGTCGCTCCAGTTCAAAAATTACACTGTGAGAGCAGCTCTGACTCGTCGCACCTGCCCAACTAGTCGCACCTCCAACTCAACTAGTCGCTCCTCCAGAAATGACTAAAATCGCAGCCAAATCGCCTTTCTTTGCTTCTCTTTGTGTCTTGCAAGTTTGTCAATGCATAATGAGGCCATGAAGAGGGCTTTTTGGTCTTTATAGGTCCACATTTAAAAAAAATTAAAACATCAAACCCACTTTCAAATGTTGCATGTTTTGGCATTTAATTTAACACTTTTTTTTTAAGTTGCACTTTGCCTGAAATTGATTTTTTGAGTGTTTTCACTTGGTTCTTTTTGCAGGTTGATTCTCTGATGGATTCTGAGGAAGAAACCAGGGTTGTTGCCGGCATTTTGAAGATTTTTGAAAATTTCCTTTATTGTTGCCATTTTCTCATGACCTTGGGTTTAAAAACAGAGTTTTTAAAACCAAGGTAAAAATAAGCTGTAGCAGATGAAAACTATCAATAAAACGTAATTACAAACCTCCTTCTGGCTTACTGAAGACCATCAGACTTTTGACTCATGACCTGGCAATGATTTTGACCGAAACCCTATACCTAGACTTGGAATTTCAAGACAAAAATGAAACAAGTGTGACACAAGGTTTTTTCAAATGGTATGACCTGATTCCAGCAAAGCCAAGAAGGGAACAAAGACCAGCCCTCCATTCAGTTTTATGGCATGCCTAGCGGGATGCAAAACTGACACTAATGAGACACCTACCTATGCATATGCAAAGAGCTATTGATCACCGACGGAGGGCTCAAGACCGACACTAACATTGGCTCCAATGGGGATGGCAGCTCCTTGGAGGTGCCAAGAACCTCAGACCTCTTGGGAGAGCAGACCAGTGCCTTATTGGGCAATGGAGTCAACTAGTACAAATATAACCATACTCGAACAGACTTTATTTGACTTGGATTATAAACTGAAAACTTTCAAAGGACTATGACTCAAACAAACTGATTCTTGCAGAAAATAAGCAAACTGAAAACCTCACACCAACCAATCTTCATCCTCGGAATTATAGCCTTCACTGCGGGCCCCAAACCAAGGCTGAGAGATCAGTTCACACTTGCTGTAGTAAAGTAAAATGATATATACAATGAAGATGACTTAGAGCAGCATTGTTCAAGCATGATATCTCTTGAGAAGCCGGCCATTCACCGACCCACCGGGACATTCATCACCATTCAACTCTTTGAGAATGAAAGCATTAGGACCACGATATGCAGCAATCTTATAAGGACCTTTCCATAAATTATCAAATTTACTGTGCTTACCTTTGTCCTCGTTTCGAGCATCCCATCTCAAAACAACATCCTCTAGCTGAAAATTTTCCAACTTTGCCTTCTTATCATAGATTTTCTTGATACGTTCTTGCAGCTTTAAAGAGTTTTGGAGAACTTCTTCCCTTGTTTGCTGTAAGTGGACCATTTGATTGATTCTCCGTTGCATTGGATCCATATCTTCTCCCGTTTCTTGAAGTAATTTCGCGACCGGTACACTAAGTGATGTTGGAAAGACTGCATCAACTCCGTATACAATCTCAAATGGCGACATTCCAATGGACTTCTTTTGGCTCACCCGATCAGCCCATAATGCATTGACCAACTTCTTGTGCCAACTTTTCTTGTTAATTTCCAGCATCTTCTTGATAATGTTCACTAGTGACTTATTTGATGATTCGGCCAGCCCATTACCTTGCGGATGATAAGCGGTGGAGTGACCCAAGCTGATGTTGTACTTATAGCAGAAATCAACCATCTTATTGGACTTAAAGGCAGCTGCATTATCTGTGATTATTTTGAATGGACAGCCGAAACGTGACAAGATATTAGTTTCAAGAAAAGAGATAATTACCGAATCTATGGCCTGCAGAGTAGGAATTGCCTCTATCCACTTTGTGAAGTAATCAGTGGCAGTCAAGATCCATCTATGCTGCCCGGATGAAGCTGGGTGGATTTCACCAATGAAATCAAGGCCCCACTGCTGAAATGGTGCACTAATCTCCACCGGTTTGAGAGGCAATGGCTGCAACTTTTGTTTTCCTTGAAATATTTGGCACTCATGGCAGTTCTTTACCGCTTTGTACACATCAGAAAAAAGAGAAGGCCAATAAAAACCAGCTCGCAAAATCTTGTTGGCTGTAGTTTTCCAAAATAAATGACCTCCACAGTCACCTTTATGGAAGTCTTCTACCGTCGCTTTTGCTTCCTCTTCAACCAAACAATTTAGCAAGATGCCCCCGGGATCTTTCCAATACAATGCTGATTTCATAATGCAAAATTTAGCAGCCTTTAATTTCAAAGTCCTAGCTTTGTTTTTCGACATTCCAGGAGGCGCGGACACATTCTGAAGTACATACACTATATCAGCATACCAAGGAGAATTAATAAAAATATCTGATACCTGAACCGCTGAATTTTCTCTTTCACCATCGGATAAGGCAGCGATCAAGTTGATATCAAGGGCATGAAGGTTTGTTTCAGCCATTAGTTTAGCAAGTCCTTGTCCTTTAATCAGCTTGGTGGGCTTGATTTCAACATCATATTCCAAGAGAGCAGCAATCCATTTACCTCTCCTACCTTCCGGCTCTGTTTGTACCAAGACATCCTTTACCGCTGCACTAGGAACATAAGCTAATACATGAGAGTGAAGAATATAAACCCGGAAATCTTTCAATGCCTTAATCAGGGCCAGCGCTTGTTTCTCAATGATATTATAGTTTAATGCCCCATCTCTAATGATCCGGCTGAAAAATGCAATTGGCCTTTCAACACCCTCTCTTTTTTGCATTAATACGGCTGCTAATGTATGCTCGGAAGCAAAAGAAAACACAATGAAATCCTGAGTATAATCAGGGCTGATTAAAGTCGGGGCTGAAGACAAGATTACCTTGATTAAATTGAAGGATTTGACTGCCTCCTCAGTCCATTTGATCTCGCTGTCCTTCCGAAGCATGTTGGTCATTTCTCTAAGGTGCTCTGCAAGATTAGGAATGAAGCAGCGCAGAAAATTTAATTTACCATTAAAAGATTGTATCTCCTTCTTATTTCGGGGCTGCTCTAGCTGCTGAATTGCCTCCACCCGTGCGGGATCAATTCGTATACCGTCTTTGGAAATGATATGTCCCATCAATTTACCTTCACTCATGGCAAAAATACTCTTTTTTGGATTTAAAGAAATGCCATATTTTCTGCATTTTTGGAAAACTTTAGTTAAGTGAAATAGATGCTCCTCATCGGATTTGGAAAAGACCGTTAAGTCATCAAGATATACAACTAAGAATATGTCCTTTTCATTGGCAAAAGCCATATCCATAGCTCGCTGAAATGTAGCACCTGCATTCTTCAAACCGAATGGCATTTTAGCATAATGGAATGTTCCCCAAGGCGTAGTGAAAGCTGTCTTATCACGGTCATCCTCATGGACTAAGATCTGATTATAGCCGGAGTATCCATCTAGCAATGACATCTTTGAGGCACCCACTACCCGCTGCAATATGTGGTCCATTTTAGGCAGCGGATAGTTGTCCTTTAGCGACACTTTGTTTAAATTTCTGAAGTCTATGCACAAGCGAATCTCACAGGTCTTCTTTCTCACAGGCACTAGGTTGGAGATCCAATCTGAAAAGCGAATGGGAACTATGATTCCGGACTTGTAGAGCCTATTGACCTCTTTCTCAATCAAAGGCAGCAACTTGGGATTGATCCTCCGCAACTTTTGCCGAAAAGGCTTTTGATTTGGCTTTATAGGAATAGTGTGCTGGATGATGCTTGTATCATATGTCTTTAAATCTGAATAATCCCAAGCGAATACATTAGAAAATGATGACAGAAATCTAATGTATTGATTCTTTACCTTGAGTGGCAGAGCCTTTGATAATTTCACCATCTTTGGATGTTCTGCTGTCCCAAGGTTCACATCTTCCACACCTTCTTCTGTTGGCATCAAAGTTGGCTTGCGAGCCACATCATCTTGATCAAAAAGTTCTTCTAAAGGAATCAGCCCTTTAGGAATATGATTATCTTTCAGCTGCAAAACATCCATTTGATTAACTCCTTCAGGCTCCATGTCTATTGAAATTTCTTCAAATTTACCTTCTCCATGCAAGAAATCTTTGATTTCCTCATCATCCTGAAAGACTTGCCAGCTCCTTTGGTTGTCCGGGATTGTAGGGCGATGCTTTACATAGATTTCAAACTTGTTGCTCGAATTCATTGGTATTTTCAAATTGCTTGCTGCCCTGGCCAATGCATCCGCAACTCCATTTTGTATCCGGGGTATGCATGTTAAAGTATGCTCTGAAAACCGCTTCAAAATGTCTAGAACAGCATTGCGATAAGCCCGCATACGAGGATGTTTAGCTTGAAATTCCCCCTTTACTTGTTTGATCACTAACTCGGAGTCGCCATAAACTGCTATCTTCTTTGCTTTTAATTTCCAGAGGATTTTCAAACCAACTATAAGGGCCTCATATTCTGCTTCATTATTCGAACAATCAAAAGCCAATTTATAAGAGCACACTTGTACCTTGCTTGGGACTTGGTTAGGGACTGAAAATGGGCTACGAATCCATACACCTATGCCAGCTCCATCGCTGCCCACTGCACCATCAAAATCCATGGTCCAAAGACCATCTTCATCATCGTCCAAGGGCTGCACTTGTGATGTTGTTGCAGTCATGACTTGCTGCTCATTTGTTTCGGCAATTGACTTTATGACAGCAGTCCTTTCTTCACTGTCCGTTCTCAATACTTCCCTGAAATTTTCTGCCATGCCTGGGATGTCTTCTATCTAAACTAATTGACTATCTACCTCATTAAAATTATCAGCAAATAAAACAAAGGATTCTAAATCTGTTTGTACATAATTTACAGGATGATTTACTGGCTTTTCCTTGCTAGTAATCATATACTTCATCTTTTGCTCTCGGTACACCTTTCTCATTTGGCCAAACACCGGAATAGTGGCATATGAAAAGTCCAGCTGTAAAGTACCTTTAAGTTTTGATCCCCATGACCTTGAAAGGAGCATACCAAACCTTGGAGGAATGTCCGCCACTACCACATCCATCAAGAGATTCTTTGCGGGAATTTGATCCAAGCTAACAACCAAATCTTTAATCAAACCGATGCATCTAACTCGGCTGGAATCAAATGAATATAGATCATGGTAGTTACGAGTTATATCAAGTCCCAACTTCTCCATTATTGCCTTGGGCATTAAATTGTGTGATGCTCCCGAATCGAACATAGCATTATGAAACACATAATCATGAATTCTTAAGCTGATATAGAATGGCGGGACATCGCTTTCCGGAGACTCACCGTTTAGAGCTGGCCCAAAGATTAATTCCGGCTGATCATCCTCCACATTTACCGCATCTAACATTGGATCAGTATTGAACATCTTAGAAATTTGTGCTCTGTAGGTAGTGTTCTTCATGACTTCTGTTAGTGGAATGGACAATTTCAATTTCGAAACTTCGTTCTCAATGCTGAATGCTTGACTTTTCTCACTTTCTTTTGCCGGGTTATCTCGTTTTTCTGCTCTATCTTTGGGTACATTTAATGGCTGATCCATCTTGTTTGCTGGAACTGTTTGAGTTGATGGGGGATCCATGACTTCTTTACCCTTTTTCTGTGGAACAGCAGCACCATTCTTTGCCAAATTTTCTGCCCTCTTTTGAATTGGATGTATGGGAACTGTCCGGTTTCTCAACTGTCTCTGCTGGCCTTGTTGAGCTGATAAAGCATGTAAGTAACCTCTTTGATACTCTTTTGACTCTTCTTGAAGTACAACATCATTAGATAGAATGTAATGCTCATCTTGAGGTGTATAAGCATTACTTACCAGCTCTTCTTCTTCCGTGATGTAAGTGGGCATATCATCGGGAATGAAAAAATGATTTTCTTCACCAGGACCTTCACCCTCATCTTCAGATTCTTGAGTGACATAATTTTGCTGAAATGGAGGTTGGATTGGCTGCTGCACGGCCGCTTCTTGTGCTCGTGTTTCCCGCTGTTTGATCCTATATTGGGGCTGCTGTTGTTGGCCTCTGAAGTTTGGATTTCGAACTTGTGGTTCCGGTTTGCCAAGACTGAGATTTTGGAGTGCCTTTGACACCTCTTCCATTTTCCGAATAACTTGAGAAGTGGATGGCACCTCCTCTTTGATTGTGACCTTCTTTTCCGCTTTCATTCTTGCCCTTTTATCATTCAAATTAGCCTCCACACTGACTGCAATTTTCTGCATTTCCTCCAAGGTAGGAGGATCTCGGTCCCGCACTGAGTAGGCCATCTCCGGATCAAAACCATCCGGGAACTTAAGCAATGCAGACTTTCTTGATGGTTTCAAATCATCGGGTATAGCGTTATACACTGAATTAAATCTGATTATATAATCTTGAACCGACTCACCCGGATTTCGCTTGAGGTTGTTGTATTCAGCATTGATTTGCAGCGGATCGTTTCTTATTTCCCATCGGTCCAAGAACTGAGTTTGAAGTGCTTCCAAGGAAACAATGCTACGAGCTGCCAACCCTCTGAACCATTTACGAACTTCCCCTCCAAATGTCTGAACAAACAGCCGCATCATAACATCTTCTTCATCCAATTCATAGAGATCAAAGAAAGTGGTCATTTTATCAACGTGTTTCTGCGCCATGACACTTTGAGGAGTGCCGTCAAACATGGGAATCTTGCTTTGGTAATCAGCGGGCATATCATGAAGGTTTTGTGGTAAAGCAAGAGGGGCAAAGCGGGCAGCCATGGCTCTAGGTGGAGGAGGCGGGGGAGTAGGATGAGTTTGAGGAGGGGGAGGTGGAAGTATGATAACAGGAGCTGTAACAAGGGGAAGAGAAATTTGTGGAGATGGAGGGGTAGAAGGAGTGCGAGGTGTGGAAGGAGAACCAGCCGAAGATTCGGGGTAAGTGATTATCGGTGAAATGGAAACAAAGGGAGGGGACGATGCTTCGTGAGCCGTGATAGTAGCTGCAATATTCTCAGAGATATTCTCAAGTAGATCAGCAAGAGTAGTGGTATGCAAGTCGTTTTGGAGATGTCTCAAAATGAAATTGTCAATCAGCTTGTTGTGTCTTTCGTAAGCAAGAGAAGCTGCAAAATCAGGGTCAAGGACTAAAGAATCGAGAGCACTTTCAGATTTAGCTTTAAACAAAGATAACTCAAAACTTTCGTCGAATTCAAGATCTTCTAAATATTCAATAACAGCAGGTGATGAATTAGATCTAACAATTGGTCTTGAAACAGAAGCCAGCTTGCTTTTACGAATAAACTAGGAAAGGAAAAACCGCTCAGCCGTATGAAAACTCTTAGCCTATCATCCAAAGCTTAGAGTTCCATAATGATACTGGGATAAAGATGTCAATGAAGTGCGGATTTCAGAAGCTCACGGAGATCGACTGAAGCAGCGTTTATCTACTAATGCTGATGTAAAACAAGAGCGTGTTCGAAGGCTACCTGGCGTATCTTCAGACTCCGTCTAAGACTTAAGAAATTACACAACAATGAGCAAATAACAAATTTGTTCTCCCTAGTATGGTCGCCAATATGTTAGCGCTTGAGATTTCACCCTAGGCTGAGGAAGGTAAACCTTCAAGGCAACATCAAACCATTTCACTTCGTAGCTAGCCCTACGAGGTATGAGAAGGCTCTCTCGGGTCAAACTTGGTGGATTTCTCAATGAGATGAGTTTGACCAATTAGGAATAAGGATTTTAGGCTAGTAAACTGATAAGGGGATTTGATTTAAAGTTTTTGGGTTTTTTTGGTGGCAATTTGGAGGGAGTGCAATTCAGGGTGCGGGGATTGAGCTCAGTTTTTGCAGGTGGGTCTTTGGGGCAAGGTAGGAGTTTATGCTGATGCCTTTAGCTGAAAGAGATGATCAAGGAAGAAAGAAGAGAAGCTAAAGAGGGCGAAAAATGAATTCGAATCCTCTCTAGACAGTGGAAAACATAAATTTTAAACAAAATTGAAAGCTGAGCATGGCATGCATGAATTCAAACTTTATCACTTCTTTTGTTTAAATAGCAGGAAGAGATTAAGAAATGGAACACATAAACACACTTACAATAACAGTAGGAGACACACCATCAACATAATAATCCACAAGAATCCACAATGAAGTCTGCAAAATCCTGGCCTTCCTTTTCCTCAAATTGCAGAAAATACAAGTCAAAAATACAATAGCACTTCTCCCTCTAGAGTCCAACCCTGAAAATGAGAAAGAGAAGGCATAATATAGAAGGTCAAACCTCTTCCCCCACCTCTAGGGGTCGAGCTCAGCTTCCTAGGAGTTGTAACAACTAATTCTAAATCAGTCACTAGATAATAGGCCAGCACAACAACTTGCCTCTAAAAGTTAGGAAGCCTATCCATGCATTAAATATTAACTTTTTACATCAAAGAAGCTTCTAGAAGAGGTAAAGAAGAGTAAAAGTATCTAATGCCATGAAATTTACACAAGAATCCATCAATTACATGCCTAAATAATCAACCCAAGTGAAAACCGTGCTTAGCTGGCCGAACTGGTCAAACACTGGCAAATTTTGCTTGACTGGTCGCACCTCTGGCTTGACTAGTCGCACCTTTTGGCAGCGCTTTTTGAGAGCCTTCCCGGAGTCCAAATCAAGTGCAGGATAGCTCGTTGGAAAGGTCTGGAAGTCTACTTTCCAACCCAATCGGAATTTCTGAATTTGGAGTTGATTTGACCCCTAAAAAATCAAATCTCCCAAGACTTCTTTCTGCAACTCAAAAAAGGGGCAGAAAGTCAAAATTTGGATGTATTTTGAGCTTTTGGCTGCCCAAATCTTCACAAAATTTGAAACCCTTCCATAGGCAAGTGTAATTTTACAAGAAAAATCCAACCATGTAGAGTTTTCCCCGTTCTGAGCTGTATCGACGACTCGTCTCTGTTAAACTCACATGGACAACACAAGAGTAGGAAAGATAAATCATTTAGTTCATTTTTTATTAAGATGAGATATACATTTATAGTACAACATATGACTCTTGGTTTTCAGATCCCAAGGTCTCTTGGACTGCTTTGTCCATTCGAATTCCACACTAACCCTTTAGGATTAGGTGTCCAACATTCCCCCCCTTAATCCGAAGGGTTATGTATGAGTCCAAGAAGAGCGTTGTAATACAAAATGTGCAAAGAATGCATGGCAGCACTAGGCTGATTGTGCTCTATGAAATGTTGGTATAAAAAAGGGCGGTGGTTTAAGGATGACCATCAACACTGGAACGCTTAGTGTAGTTCCCGGAACTCTTCCAAAACTGGCAAGAAACTGAAGTTTTCTGCTAGAGGAAGTGATCCTATTGTTTCAAAGAGGGAAACCTTCAACCATAAAAGGGAGGTCTCACCCCGCATAAAAGGTAAAACTTCAACCTAAAAAGGGAAGTCTCAACTTGTGATGGTTTAAGGATAACCAACAACTCTGGAATGCTTAATGCAATTCCTGGAACTCTTCCAAAACTGGCAAGAAGCTGGAGTCTTCTGCTAGAGGAAGTGTTCTCAATCTGTTCACGGGCATC
The DNA here is from genome assembly GCA_031772625.1 of Pinus tabuliformis. Lineage (NCBI taxonomy): Eukaryota > Viridiplantae > Streptophyta > Pinopsida > Pinales > Pinaceae > Pinus > Pinus tabuliformis. Next base: position 21,678,033 of record CM062813.1, read on the forward strand.
TTTGTCTCTGGCTACAACTCTGAAACTGGTGTGGCAGGTTGTGGCTCAGGCTCGCTTGATGTGACTTTGAAGCTTGTAGATGACCATCATTTCCCCCCTTGTCAGGTACAAGGTGAGAAGATGGAGAAAAATCATCTGCAAGACTGTTCAATACTCTGGAACAAGTTCTGACATGTGTTTGGAATATCTTCTTGGCTGTTGATGCCCATTGCCAAGAAGCGATCCATCCAATATGAATCTTTGTTCTTGCATGACGTTTGTTTTTGAAGCATCTGTTTGAAAAATGAGTGGTTTTATGACAGTGCTCACATGGATGAAGATCAAAACAGTGATCTTTCAGATGGCCAACTCGGTCACAGTGTTGGCATTTCACGATCTGTTGTTGTTGCTGTTGTTGTGGAAGAGGGGCAGATTCTGGAACAGCTGAAGCTGAACTGTCATGAGAAGCAGGTGAACTGTCATCAATGAATCTAGCACTCTGAAACTGAATGGGCTTTGAGTAGTCTGGAATATGAAAGGACAAGTCCTTGTCATAACCAAGACCGGTTCTGTGCTTGTTGTGGACAAGCTGTTCCCAAGGTCTGATGATGGGCTTGGGAAGTGCAGATTGAGTTTCTGCATCTGCATGTTCAACTGCTGCTTTATCGGGTACTGGATCTGAATGAGCTTGAACAATATTGACTTGCTGTTTATGGGAGTCTGCTTCATTGTTCTGAACAGAAACAGGTTCAGAATGACTCCTTATTTTTAATTCTTCTTGCTGTAGCTGTGTTTCAAGCTGCAAAAAATCAATATTCTCTTGTACATTATACAAACAGGTTCTAATATCAACCAGAGAAGCTTTGCTTATTCTCACTGTATCATGATCTGAGGAATGTATGAGAGTTTTTAAGAACTCTAATATTTCAGTAATTCGAGGCATATTCTTCATTGTCAAAATATTATGAGTAAAAGTAACACCATTCACAGTACAAAGACACAGAAAAATCCTTTGTAAATGTGCAGCAGATGAATCAAGGAACAGAACCTATAATGATTTTTAAATACAATTTCACAACTGGGGCAGCAGCAATTGCAAACTTGCTTGGAACCTTCAAGTACTCCTTCAGAAATGATGGTTAACAAAACTCCAATAATTATAACACTGTCATGGACAGGACTTGAATACTCATATGCTTTGACAGGGGTACAAATTAATATTCTCTGATCTTGCCACTAGTTTGCTTCAGCATTGGAGATACCAGATTTCTGCTTCTTGCTGGTCCGATCTATTGGCTGGAATGGCTGGAAAATTAGTGAGCTCAACCTGTAGCAGAGTCGGTTTACAGAGTCAAAGTCATTCGGTCTTCTGCACGGAGATCAACGCACAGACCAGCTTATGCACAGTCTCACAGTGAGCAATAATGCATAAAGTCCAACAGTTTATTACAAGAAAGAAAGAGATGTTTTCCGTATACAGTGAAAAACGTTTGACAAATAAATTCCCACTGAGAGCTGAGAAGGTAGACTTTATAAAAATAGAACAAGAAGTTCAATCGCTGAGCATGAAGTGTATGATGCAGTGATATTGAAGACAGTGTAATACACCAATGTAATACACCAGAACAGTGCAAAAGAATACAGCCACAATTACGATTTCCCAGGAAGACTATAGGACACTTCAATATCAAAGAATCCAGAATGCTGCACTGAAGAGATAAAAAAACTCGCAAATCATTATGATAAACATTTGGATTTTCTTTACAGAAAAAAAAAATCCTCTTCACTTATCTGTTATGTAAATATCAAACAACACTGAAAGCCGACTGAATTGTTGATGAAATATGCGAATAGAGGCTGTACCGTTCGCAATAAACTCGGAAGCTCTGCCAATACCATAATGTGTTATTATCAACTATCACTGTAACAACAGTGGCTATCACTATAACAACTGAAACTTCCAGCAGACTTAACAAACTGAAATTGATATGAATTCCCAATACTGAAACCCTACTTTTCTCGTACTGTGTGAATTAAATTATGGATGATCAATGCGTGGGAAATGCAATGAAGATCTTATATATATAAAAGATGTACTTCATACTCTTGAAAGCAAAAAGCGCATCAGAAATTTCGTGGTTGGTTCCATTGAAAACTGGAGTCAACCCGTTATTTATGGCTGATGGTATTGCGGCGAGAAAAGCGTGTTTATTAGCCTGTTGAGTTGACCTGCAAAGTTAGATATTCGATACACTGTGCCCATGGTTTGCTCGTGGTTGGGCAGTTTCATAGAGTGAATAACTGCGCGTTCCGGAATTTACAAAACCAGCGGCGCGTCCGCGTATCATATAAAATAATGGCCGCGCAGAATAAGCACCTCCCTACACAGCCTGTATGTATCCATTGTATACATACGCGTCCACGGTATGCTCACTTGAACAGATATGTATATATATTCGCGTTAAAACACTTACACTTATTTTGTCCAGCCACCTGTAGCAGCCAGACGGTGGTGAATACCAGCTTGGTTATATATCACGCCTCTTATGAAACCGAACTGTATATGTATATCAGTCAACTGTTATAAATCACTTACGTAGGCGCGGTTCTTTCAAGGAATAACAGCTACACATCACAATCTATAAATGCTATATCAAAACGTTACACATTTCCACCGCATATATTACCATGTTCAAGGATTACTACGCCTCTACAAGAGTGATGACCCTGCGTAACAACAGTGAACAGCAATTGCGCGTTGGAAACAATATCCACCATTCAGTCAAGGAATTATACATGCATATACAGCATACCCCATACGATCCTCCGTAATATCTATAGTAGGCGCAACGATTCAAGGAGGAATCACGGTATATACGCTCACTTAACTTGAACCCTGTAGTCTTTTAACAGTAAATTTGTCAACGCACATACATGACAGCTTCAAGCGTAATTGAGATGCTCTTAAAACCTATCTCCCCGAGATGGTAGAATTGCTGATTGATAGTGTGAGGAACGCAGTTTTTCTTGACCAATTTGCTCCTGTTAGGCGTTATGGCAGAGTAGCGCTCTGGACGGAGGCGTTAATTATGGACAGACAGTGCAGACAGCAGTTTCAAGGGAATATGGCAGACAGAATTCGAATGTAACTGATGGACATCATTCCGGGAATATGAAACGTTTATGATCAGAGAAGCGCAGGAATCATAAATAGAATGTCAGGGCAGCGCAGGTGTGGACATTCAATGGAGGCTAGTTGCAGATCAGATGCGCTCAGGACAGAGGGCGCAGTCAATGGTGTAATGTAGCAGCGTATGGGAGCCAACGCATACGCTTTTTATGGACCATTCATAATTACAACAAATCCCATGGAGCAGAGCACAGATAAAAATATGGACAGAGAGCGCAGCTAAAATTATGGACAGAGAGAGCAGCATTTATTTGAAAAACGGCAGCATTCAATACCATTACATTTGAAAAACTGCATTCATTTTTACAAATACCCAAAGCAGCAAACGTATTTCAGGGAGCATCAAAAACATTTATGTTACCGGTGGTATGTCGATTCAACAGAGGCATTCTTCTGCCTTCCACTCTGGACCAAGTAATCATTCATCAAATTAATCCTTCAGAGGAAAGAGGCATTGAGGACAATGCTCAAGTCAGAATGACAAAGGCCAGTGCTCAGCCCAGTTGCACAAAACTACACAGGCCACACATCATGGCTCTGATACCATGTTAAACTCACATGGACAACACAAGAGTAGGAAAGATAAATCATTTAGTTCATTTTTTATTAAGATGAGATATACATTTATAGTACAACATATGACTCTTGGGTTTCAGATCCCAAGGTCTCTTGGACTGCTTTGTCCATTCGAATTCCACACTAACCCTTTAGGATTAGGTGTCCAACAGTCTCGTATGGGGTGAGACGAGTCGAGTGGCCAAAACCTGTAAAATTCCAAAAAAATGCCAAAAATGCCTCAAAATCCTCAAAATTTCTTGGTTTTGCTGCTAGAAGAAGGCTAGTCAGTATCATGGTGAGTAAGAGAGGCCTCAGCCAAGATACGGAGCGGGTTGGTCTTTTTCCTCCTCTTGCGGGCCTCGGACAACTTCCTTTGGAGTATCTTCATTTTTGCCTTGCAAACGTGCAACCTTGCCCAGTAATGGTTCTTCATGTTTCGTAGCAGCCTTTTGTCCCGGTTGGCTTTCTCTAACAGCCTCTCCAAGTGGGCATTCACCTTAATGAGCATGGACTCCCGGTCAGCAGGCAATGGGTCCCCAGGCCTCCTACGGTTCAAGCCTCTATTACCACGGATCCTCCATAGCTCGTCAAGTTCTTTCTCCGCCTCTAATTGTCTGTTGCGCTGCTCCAGATAAGTGATGGTCCATTGAGCCATTTCGGGCTTCTGCTGCAACACGAGGTTCTCCTCCTCTCTCTGTCTGATAAGCTCATAAAAATCAGAAGAAGGAGAATGAGCATCAAAATCAATGAAATCATGACGTGTATCGCCAGCTCTCTCATCCTCAATCATGGGTTGCTTGCCCCTCGCTGCTACCTGTGCTGCTGTCGGCAACGAGGCCCCTTCCACCTGGTGTGGAGATAACACTCGCTGATCTGATGATGACGACGAGACCCCTTCCACCTGATGTGGAGAAAATACTCGTCGAGCTGCTGCAAACAAGGTTCTATGACCCCTCTGATATGTACACTGTAGTGGGGAAACAACATGTGTAGGCACAATAATATCTGCCTGGCGTGATGGACCTCCCTCCTCATGAATGATCTGTGGCTCTGGCTGACCTCTCTGTGGCTCTGGCTGTGGTCGTGATGTCGCTGTAAAAACCTCATGAGAAATGAAGTCTGCCCATGAAATGCCCTGCTGCCTCAACTGATGGGAAACAATGAGCTGAATGAGACCATGATGGCACAGACTCCTATGTTGCTGGGCTGGGGTCCGCCTCTGAAATACGGATGACATCCTCTGAAAGTCCTGGCAGAAGAAAACCGGGATGTTCATCATCCTCACCCTGGTAAAGTGCATCAACATGCGAATATGACAAGTGGAGACCAGTGAAAATCTTCCGTCACATGTAAAGTATTGCATGATAAGCTTCATGATCGAAACATACTCCGCCCGGAGGAATCTGGAAGGAAAGATTCCTGACAAGTGGCTCACAAATGAGGGCCTGACATATGGCTCAAAAAAGATAAAGTCCAGCAGTTTGCGCTTGGGCCACACTTCCCCTACATTCGGTATCCCGGTAGCCTCTGAAATCATCTCTGGAGATAACACAAAATTCACTCCTGCAAGAGTGACCTGCCCATCATGAAGGTGCAAAACAAATAAACGTGCCAACTCACTATGATGCTGAATGTGAGCAAGCCTCTCACAGAACTGAAAACATGACATGTACCGAAAACCGTTCATTGCCAAAGGACAAGCCTGCAATGCTGCCAAAGAAGTAGGTTCCTGTCTCCTATGATGACCACCCCTCTTAGGAACCCTCTGCTGTACCACCACTTCTGTAGCTGATGAATGGTCATCACTAGGCTCATAACTCTCGGTGTCTGACATGGTTTTGGAACCAGATGAGCAAGCTGAAAGGTAAATAGAACTGCTGCCTCTGCCTGCAAAATGCTGAGAAGTATGCTGTTTTCAAGGGGAAAAATCATAAGGGAACTGTTAGGGGAGGGATTTTTAATAAGGAATGGGAAATAAAAACAGGGATTTTTAGGGAAAATTCACAAAATGTAACACATACCATCTTATCATTTTTAAGAAATCATTTGCAACGAAACCATGTATGATAGGGACCAAGGGAAAGAACATATATGACAGGGGGTATGGGGCAGCATTATCCATTTGATTTTTATCCTTTAATGAAGCAAACTCTGCTATCTGGACGGGATTCATATGCATTTAGTGATAAGGGAAAGAGAGCTTCACTTGTATTTTTATCAAAAGGAGATTTGACAACTTCAAGGGAATGATAAAAAAGGGAAAACAGAGTTTATTTTGGGCAGCACAGCAACACGATTTTATAGACCAAAAACACAGCAATATGTCCATTATGAATATATACACAGCTGCAATCTTTGATTTTTCTTTTTATAAATTTCATAACAGCAGCTTGCCTCTTTTTTATACCCAATAATATCTTTGTTTTTCATATTTGGGTCATTTTGGCATTTTATTTTTATTTTTCTTTTCATATCAATTTTTATATATATATATATTTTTTTATCCTTTTTGTTTTATTTTCTTGCTGCAGGTCCATGTAATTTGCTTGCTGTGGGGAAGGAGAAGGGCAATTTAGGGTTTGTGGGAACATGAAGGATATTAGGGTTTAGCGAAGAAATTTGGGAAGGGAAAGATTTTGAAGGAATATGGGATGGAAACCTTGTATTTCTGGCAAACGATATAAATGAAATAATAAGATAAACATGCAGCAACATTTGTGAATTTAATTGCCAAGGGAACAAGGATGGGATAAGAGGGATTTTTACCTTGAAAAACAAACAAAACCCTAGCAGATTTGCCTACATTGACAACATTTAAATTCACCATTTATCTTGCAAATTTTTGAAGAAGAAAACCATGAGACATGTCATCATTCACTTATTCCTTGTTATCACAGATGAATTTGGAGCTTACCTGGTCGATTTAGCAATTTGGGAGGGCGATTTGGGTGATTTGGCACGTTTCTTGGCAAACCCAGCTCGACTAGTCGCACCCCTCTGACTCGTCGCTCCAGTTCAAAAATTACACTGTGAGAGCAGCTCTGACTCGTCGCACCTGCCCAACTAGTCGCACCTCCAACTCAACTAGTCGCTCCTCCAGAAATGACTAAAATCGCAGCCAAATCGCCTTTCTTTGCTTCTCTTTGTGTCTTGCAAGTTTGTCAATGCATAATGAGGCCATGAAGAGGGCTTTTTGGTCTTTATAGGTCCACATTTAAAAAAAATTAAAACATCAAACCCACTTTCAAATGTTGCATGTTTTGGCATTTAATTTAACACTTTTTTTTTAAGTTGCACTTTGCCTGAAATTGATTTTTTGAGTGTTTTCACTTGGTTCTTTTTGCAGGTTGATTCTCTGATGGATTCTGAGGAAGAAACCAGGGTTTTTGCCGGCATTCTGAAGATTTTTGAAAATTTCCTTTATTGTTGCCATTTTCTCATGACCTTGGGTTTAAAAACAGAGTTTTTAAAACCAAGGTAAAAATAAGCTGTAGCAGATGAAAACTATCAATAAAACGTAATTACAAACCTCCTTCTGGCTTGCTGAAGACCATCAGACTTTTGACTCATGACCTGGCAATGATTTTGACTGAAACCCTATACCTAGACTTGGAATTTCAAGACAAAAATGAAACAAGTGTGACACAAGGTTTTTTCAAATGGTATGACCTGATTCCAGCAAAGCCAAGAAGGGAACAAAGACCAACCCTCCATTCAGTTTTATGGAATGCCTAGTGGGATGCAAAACTGACACTAATGAGACACCTACCTATGCATATGCAAAGAGCTATTGATCACCGATGGAGGGCTCAAGACCGACACTAACACTATTGACGAATGAGGCGATATGCTCATAGTTCTAGATCAACATCCAAACATTTTCTTTATCTAGCTCTACCTACAGCTTCATCTTCTTTGCAAGTAAAGCGGGACCCCTTTGTATGACATTGCCCATTCTTGCACATGGGCGATGGAATCATGTATGTCCCTAAGAGTTTGAACCAACTTTTTTCTCCAACATGTATCACTTTCCTCATCTCTACCATTGTGGAACCTGCACTCTACTCACTTCATTTTGCTTCCTCTTGCCTGGCTCCCTACAAGTTATTTTCCATTTGTTCATTCTTGTCTAACATGAACTTAACATCTAAGCTCGTAGCTCCTACATAAGCCATAGTGGCATCGATAATGGAAACTAGATTCTTTCCGACATCTGACACTATCACCCTTTCCTTCATGAATGTTGGTGACACATGATCATCTGGAAAATGCTTTCTCCATGCATGTACAATATTCTTCTGCAACTACAGTTGTCGCATCAAATCATCATCAAGGATAACAACCTCTCCTTGCTCTCTCGGGACCAGTTTTGACACTGGAGGTGGTGGAGACTGAGAGGTGACCTCGAGTTCTCTTGGCATGAGGTCACTGTCTTGATCCTATGGCTCCTTCCCTAACTCCATGTCCATCACTTCAATAAATTGCTCAATCTACTGAGCAAGATCTCGATCTTGCATCTGTTCATCATCTTGTTCAACTGCCAATTGTTCTGAATCCTCAACTTGTATGGGTGTTGTTTGTTCTATGTTTCCTGCAACTTCTGTTATGCTTCCTCAAGCCTTTTCTTTTATTTCTTCCTTCACTCTACTCTCTTTGGCCGATGCTCCCTCTTTGTTGCTGTTGCCAAAGCTACTTTCTCAACAATAGGATATGCTTTCATCTTGTAGCTTTGCTTTGCCTCTAGGTTCTCAACGATATTCTCTTTCCCTTGTCTTGCACTGGTTTGTTTCTTATTGATGTTGTTGTTGTTGCTTCATGAGTTGTTGCTGTCTGCAAAGAAGCTTTCCAAGATGAGGCTATATTGACCAACTTGTGGTGCTTGGATTCATTGTAACAGTATCTCCAAGGGTCATCCTCATGCCAATTAAATGTCCCATGGATCCATGGATAGTACACCTTCACACAGTGGTTCTTGCAAATATCATGGGGATCATATGGATTAAATTATCTGGTACCGAAATTGAACTTCATTATTTCCTTAGCTTTGGCATCTACTTTCTTCAAGCTCTTAATCTCGTACAATCCAATTTGAAAAGGAAGAGTGGGCCATGGTTCCTTCTTCCTCTTATGCAGTCCTACTGATAACCTTGTGGAGATGTGGTATGAGACCTCTTGCATGAACAACTTGTCTGTGGCATACCTTGGTAGAAAATGTAGAGGCTTCTCTCCACCAAGCATCCTAACTCAAGGTGCCACTAGGTGAGGCATACCAATCTACAATGTCAAGTATTTCCTCCATTGCCTTTTGGGACATGCAAGGTGGATCCTTCTCAAAGATCAACTTGTACAACAAGATGATGAAATGGTTAGTCAAACTTGCCATAACCCTTCAGTAGCTGAAGTCAGAAAGAAAAATGCAATAAATTTTGATGACAGTCTCTTTCAGTGTCCATGTCTATCTCATGTCAGGAAACTAATGATGGGAACCAATTGCATCAAGTAAATACACAAACATGTAGAATCTTGCTTGCTCATCCTTGGGTGGATTTTGGGCATTTTCTATAGGGATTAACGCATGGGTGATTGTGGATGAAATACCCTCTCGGATCTTCCTGGGATACAAGGAATACTATTTAATATTAGTTGCAACTATCACAAAGAAACATATATATATATATATATATATATTCATATTAATGCATGATTGACAAAGTGAAAGGAGAAGGATTACCTTAGTCCTTGGTGTAGCCTTGCTGGAGAACTCAATGTGGCAAAGTGGAAGACCTCTCTGCCAACTCCTAGATCAGAACCTGCACATAGACAAGACAAAGCATAATCCTACAACATATAAACCTTGATAATCAAAACATCAATATATGAGAATATAAGCTAGCATGCATCTAAGCTACTTATTAATCATGGAATCGAATCAACATGTAAAGGAATACAATATCGACACCATCAAGTAGACAACACAGAAACATATCTATATTATTATATAGAAGAAGAATGATTACAACCATCTTGGCTGGATCAAGCCTCCTCTAGTCCTTCAGCTCCTCTCTCTCTCTCTCAACTTCTTGGCAGCATAACAATACTAAATCTCTTGCAAAGTTTCGACAACCATTCGACCTCCTTCACAATGACAAATCCTCCAATATATAGATGTTGAGAGGCTCATCCTTTCCAATTCTTCCATGAGTTCCATTGAGGAAAAATCTTGGATGTTTCCTCACTTTATTTCTCTTTCCCTTATCATGAGACTCAGTTAGGAATAACAATTTCCTTAGTTAGGCCAGAGGCAGATGTTTCCTTCTTTTCGAGCTAACATTTGAGTGAAAAGAAGAGTGTTATTCAATCAACTCATGCTTTGACCTCCGGAATCTCACAATTATCTAGTAACATTTCCCTTTAGGAAAAACAAAGCGTTAATCTAGGGACTAACACTTTTGGCTAAGAGATGGAAAGTGTTATAACTCTCCTTATCTATTTCTGGGGTGCATTACCCTGTAAAAGAGGTTTGTGATTTAGGTATTGTCTTCAACCAATCTGTCTTTCTCCTCTGAGATGATGAGGAGGTCATTTTCCTGTATAATAAATGCCCCCTAAAGTGCGAGGTCAGAGACGAAGACGATGGTAGAAATACTTTATAGATATTGTAATAAAAGAGAGAGAGGATTGGAACTTCGAGACTGCGGGGGACCTGAAACAAACAACATATGTAAAAAAATATAAGATCATATCCTTAGTCGGGCATTCCCATGCTCAGTAGCTGTTTCAAAGTGATTTCCCATAAATGGATATGACGATCATGTCCACCAATAAGCACAATGTGGAACTATGTCATAATATGATCAACCTGACGAGTTGTCTCCAAAAATAATATAAGTAGCTTGGGAGAGGAAACAATGTTGAGTGATGTAAGCCTCTACCCAAGGTCTTGGTTGTCTCTTATTTGAACAACATATTTCTGCACATTTGAATAAAGGAGTTGAAGTCAAACATGTGAGAAATCATCTGATTACCATTTAATGATGAAAAATGTTAACAAATGCGAGGATGGCCACCAATAAGGATGATGGTATCCAAGATGAACAATACAATCTAGTGAGTGTGAGAAGGATGTTTTCATCAAACACTAATAGAATCCTTCAACTAGGATCCAATGATGAAAACCCCCAATCAAATACAAGGTAACCTGCTGCTAAGGACTATAAGTTCCAAGGTACTGATATGTTTCTGGATCTACTTCCTAGATAGAATGTTGAAGTCAATACGAAGATATTTGTCAAAAAGTAGGCAATGAGGTATCATGCATCAGCCGACATGAAACGAGACAAGAATTATTGTTTTGGAGATAAATTTTGAGCAATGGGTAAAACAGATGGAGGTCATTTTTGAAGTATATGAGGGATGGTTGATAGATGAAGTAGAGGATAGATGGGTCCCTTGAACAAGAGGAGGCATGTTACAGAGTTTTACCAAACATACTAGACTCATGAACACCAAATATCATAGTATGAAGGCTAATGTTCAGTGAAAGGTTGGCAAAAGAGGTTTGTTGAGGGAGTTCCATATTCAAGGGGTAGACTGCTACCAAAAAATCCTTCCGAATACATATATTGAGTCATTTTGTTGTCCAATTTTCCCCATATGATTAAGTTTAATGATTCTAGATGGGTAAAATAGGTGGTATTTTCATATTTAGAGAGTTTGAAAAGATCTTAAAGAGAAATTCTAGGGGGGTCCCTTTGTCATGGTTGATAGCCGGGTGCAACAAAGGTTTAATAATATACCCGACACAGTTCTTTTTCTGTAAGTTCGTCTACTGAGTCTGGATAAAGTGATAAACCTATGCTCAATAGATTTATACCTCATTTTGTTACGAGTATGATGGGATGGAGTAAATTCAATGTTCTTCGTGAAATTTTAATGAGTCAGATGAAGAAAAAATCATTAGATCTTCATAAAATTTTAACGAGTGAGATGAAGAAAACTTGATATGTATTTTTTCAGTTTAGGGAGCGTGAAAAAGATATAAAATAACTTCTTAGGTATTCTTCGTAGGATTTTTATGAGTCCGAAGAACATAACTCGGGAATTTTTTCACTTTAAGAGTGAGAAAATGTCCCAAAAAAGAAAGTGCTCATATCTTCTTCGTACGATTTTTACAAGCCCGAAGAAGATAACTCGGGGATTTTTTAGTTCAAGAGCGAGAAAATGTCCCAAAAGATAACATGTTCATATCTTATTTGTAGTATTTTAACGATCCTAAGGAAGGAGACTCGAGGTTTTTTCAGATTAACGAGCAAGAAAAATACCATAAAAAGAATTCTCGGAACTTCTTGATATCATTCTCATGAATAGAATGGTCTATGTCGGGAATTTCCAAGTAAGACCAAGGGAAAACATTGTGAATGTCCCTAAAAGGATAGATGAAGCTCACACTTTCCTCAGGATTTTAGTTCACTCCAATCTGAATGCTTTCCATGATAACTATTTTTGCCAAGATAGTGATGGGAATAGTCTTTGAAATATTTCCCAATTTCCCTTCCGATTCAATAGTTTGGATATTCATATAAATCTAGGGAACAGTCTTAGGTGGTTCAAAAGGCAGGATTTTTACAGTTGTCGCATCCAAATCATATATCAAAATGCGATGGTGAGAGGTTTCCCAAGTTCACTCCTCTAAAGACATGATTACTCGAATAACTTCGTCCAAAGGTAGGACTTTATTGAGAAGATCGTTAGAAGGAGTCGTGATGGGAGAGGAGGTGGTACCATCGGTCGTAACCAAGGTAGTGGAAGAATGAGATGCAGATTGAATGGTTTTATAAGCCAATTCATCTAGTGAAAGTGGCATTTGTTCTCCATAAGAGTCAATGTATGAAGGGGCTAGGAGGATCTAAGGATCAGTTGGGTCATGAGGAATGGTGGAGACCATAGAAACTATTTGTGGAACCTCGGGCAGTGAGAGAGGAAACAAACCCAACAGGGAGGAACCCTTCAAAAGACCGGTACCAACACTGACGTGAGAGTCAGGTATGCAAATATTTCTATTGTGTTGGACAAGATTGCAATACTTCTAGTGCATACATGGTTGATGGTGCTTGCGCCAAATCTTCTACAATACTATAGTTCTGGGTAGCACGTGCATAGGTATTGTGTGTCGTGTGACGAAGTGCCCCTTTAGGGGGGCGGATCACAAGATCAACAACATGACTTTCGATATGACAGTCGTTAGGCAGTAGTGGATTTGAACTTGAGGCAGCATCTAGAGCATTAGCGAATGGAGTACCATAACTTTTGGCTTGCATTTGAATATCAACTGTTTCAAAGGTGTAAACAGTTGACGATCCTTCACTAGAGGAAGGATGATTTGAACTGTCATTGCCCCCTTGTGAGGGTTGCAGTGGGTTCAAAATAAGATGTTGGTACTGCTGAGCAGGGAAATGGTTGTGTAGGACCCCAGGGATCTGGCCAGTGTCCTTTTGAGTAAGAAGATCTGTGCCTTATTGAGGATGAGGAAATTTGTGTGTCATGCGGTCCTCCACACAAATTTTTCAAGGGAACTTGATAGTTTTTTCCTTTTCGACGTCAGATTTGGTAACAACTTTTTGTTTGGGGTTGGGCTACGTAGCGGATGCTCTTCAGAATGAGAAGTATTTTCCTTGTTATTCTTGTTCTTACTGCTATGTTTTTGTGTAGACTACACAGAGTTGATTGCAGTGGTTGGAAAAGGAGTTGATTGGGTAGAAGTAACTGTATCAACAAACAACTAGGTAATGTGCCCACTAATTTGTTTTACAGTAGCCCTGGAGGTAGCATCGATGAGACCATCAGTGTGCGCACCAAGTTGATGAGTAGCGGGAGCATTGGAAGTTTGAGGGGCATGGGGAATTAGATTGTATAGCTTTCCAGATTGAGAATAAATCAGATCTAAATGTTGGGCATGATGAATGGATTGGTCTTTCGTGATCACACCACCTAAGGCAATCTCCTTGGAAATTTGGGGAAGAAGTGATTTACAAAACCAAACTGCTAACAGGTAATTCAGAATGGGGGCCTTGACAAGCCTTTGCCTATGTCTCCATTCATGAATGTCATCACAGATGTGGGTGGAGGTATCTTGGTGCAAGGTAGGAATAAGTTTCTTTTTGGTTTCATAGCAGATAGGAAATTGAAAGTGCTTTAAAAATTTCATTGTCAGGGCACCAAAGGTATTGACTGATATGCGTGGTAACTCAATGTACCACTTGGCATCATTTCTAGTATGGGTGAGGGGCAAGAGCTAGAGCCGGATACTATCATCCACCATGGAGTTTGATACTTACCATAGATCGTAGGTGGTGACATGTGAACCTAGGTCATCCCCTTGTTTCCATTCAAACTTCAAGATGTCGAAAGGAATTTTGTGCAGGATTAGAGGCCAATGCAAGTTATGGTAGATGTGGTCATTATTCGGTTTATACAGATTGGGGATATCGATTGTTACCAAAAAATGCAAAGTGTTTGGTGCCCTGAGTCTGACTAGGGTGATGAAGAATGACTTGAAGGACCTTGGGGTCCTCCCACATGTTGTTTCCAACATGATACGTAGGATTTATTAGATAATAGACTCCTTGCTATGGTGGAACAGTCATACACGGTGGTGGTCCATAAGGGATATTAGCCTGGGGGGCAAAAAACTGGTTTCCCCCAAGATAAAAAGTGCCCCCTTTACTCAATTGAGGTTAAGGAGGGGGTGCCCAAATTGACGGAGCAGGACTAGTTTGAGGGATTCCACTAGCCATAGAGTTTGTTGTAGGTACATGAATGAAACTAGAGTAGTGTCCACTTGAAGGAGGTTAGTCGATCAATGATGATCTAGGTTGTTTTATAGGTGGAGGGGGAATAATGATTCCCTCGACCAGTATGTGCATGTTGGGAACATTTCCCCCAAGCATCTGAGCTTGGGGGTTTGAACTTAGCAAAGGGTTCCAACCAAAAGGATTACTAAAGGTAGTCATGCTAACTACACTATTAGGAGAGATAACCATGTGTCTAGGAGAAAACAGAAAAGGGGTTGAAACTAGTATGTATTGGGTTTCACTCATAGTGGGTGTGACTAGGTTGTGTGGACTAGGCATATTTTGGATAGTAGGTGTTATCACTGAAAATTCGGTTTCCAAAAAATTGCTCAGACCAGCTTAAGGACAAAGTGTTTTCGCAGTGCATAAAGCCTTTTGTAGTTTCGCAGCGCAACATGTTTTAAGCTGCGCTACAAAATTGGGGATTTGTTCGAATCCATAGCAGCTGTCATGCAAAATAGCTCTGGGGTGGATGCACTTTACAGGAGGCATGCTCTCAAGTTCCTGCGTGTATGCTTGGTATCAGTTCTGAATCTGAAGGTGACAGTTTTAGTGATTGCAAGGTACTACCTCAGGTTAAAAGCACCCTTGTTGTTTGTCCCATGGTAGCTGTTATTCAATGGAGGAAAGAGATTGCTCGGTTCACTGCTGAAGGAAGCACTAAAGTTGGTTCATCATGGCGCAAATAGATGTCAAGATGTGGCCGAGTTTTTCCAATATGATTTTGTTTTGACAACTTATTCCATTGTTGCGATAGAACATAGAAATTATTGGATGCCTGCGAAAGAAAAATGTCAATGGTGTATTAAATCATTTTATTCAGATCTATTCCCAGATCTTGTGGCTGGATTTGACAGAGCTCCACTACGCTATATTTCCCAAACTAAATCTGGATGTGGATCCAAGAACAGTTATGTTCCTCTTTTGCTAGCACTTACTAGATGCTCAACTAGGTCAAAGTTTCAGAAGGAAAAGGAAATCTCAGATAGTGTCAATGAATAGTTCTAAGCCTATGATGCTGTCACAACTGTGTGTTCGGATCAACACCTTACCTCACATTCGGACTGAAGCAGAGCAACTGGAAAAAGAATATCCTATGGTTGGAAGATGGATCTTTTTGCCAAAGATAATGAGAAATCAAAAGTTACTCTTGCACCCATTGGAAGTGCGCCTGAAGCCAAGTTCGAATTTTCCCAGGCTGGCAGTAATGAGGGCATTCAGCAGCTTTGTGAATGGAGAAGGTGGACTGAGAGGCATATGTTAATATCCGGAAAGGGAAAATCATTCTGGGCTACGAGATTAGTGTTAAGGTCCTCTGGGAGGGCGAGGCCAAGGATGCCCAGGGGGTTACCCTTGCCAAGGTAAGTGGCCGAGTGGAATTGCCTTACATTGCCAACGAGAATGCCGGGGCGGGTGAAAATCCTGACATCAACATCACCGTGACAGACAACAGTCCCATCGGTGTGCGACTCCGAGAAGCTTTTTTGTCCAAAGGGAAACCTTTCATATTGAAAAAGGTCAGGCAGTATGACGATCTCATGGCTTCCGGTGGACCCGCTAAAGAGGAGCTCCAGAACAAGACGCCGCCCAAATCAACCAAAGCTGCTCAGACAGTCGATAAGAATTCCTCATTAAAGCCTGCTGTTAGAGAGGAATTTAAACGATTATTAATAGAGAGATTCAATTGCAGAGCCAGTGTTATTTATGATATTCTCATGGATGATAACCGGTGGAAAGGATTCTCGCAGAGCAATGCCAAGATAAGCAGGGAGGTGGGCGGATCATTCTCGCTCTTCGACGGGGCCATCACTGGCGTTAATCAAACACCGAGAGAGGTTGGAAAGAACTTATTTTCCATAAGATCCGAGCAGTGTTTGGTTATAGAATGTAATGGCTCTCATGTTTCTTTCCCTCTCTATACAAGCCATCTCCGGCGATGCAGTAGAAGAACGATGTATCGTGCAGTTTTCAGTACCTCTTGGACAAATCCACACCCTATCCCGTGCCTAGATGGGTCGCCACACTGTTTATGGCCATCCTCTACTGCCTGAGAGTATATTATGTGACAAAATGAACTCAGATGTGAGATCATTATCTGGAGGAGAAATAGTATTTGGCGGTGTTGATCCAGAACACTTCAAGGGTGAACATCAGTATATATCTGTTACTCGAAAGGGTTACTGGCAGTTTGATATGGGAGACTTCCTCCTTGATGATCAATCAACAGGTTTCTGTGCTGGAGATTGTGCTGCTATTGTAGATTCTGGAACTTCTTTGTTGGTTGGTCCATCGGGCATTATAACACAATCGACAATGCTATTGGTGTATCGGGTATATCAGCCAGGAATGCAAAACAGTAGTATCACAATATGGAGATGATGATCAGCAAGTCACAAGCAGGGAAGTGTCTCTGCATGAGCCAGAGCTTTCACCTCATTTAGATCAGATGAGCACAGGAGAGTTTAAGGTAAAAGAAGAGATAGATTTCGAGAGGGGACAACTTGGTATTAAACTGGAGATTTTACTGCATTGTGCCAAAATCCCAAGGCAAAAGAATACATTGTGAATGAACTTAATGCAGTTGCTAAAAGTAGCAAGTTAAAGGGTTTCGAGTGTAACTTTAGTTGACCGAATACTGCCCTCCAATCTGCAGGCAATGCACAGAATCGAATGTTGAATAGCTGGTAGTATTTGACAAAAGGTTTCTCCTAGGAAAGCTCTCTCGTCCGCACAATGAATGAAATGCATTTGTTTAGAGATTTTTCTGCTGATGAATTTCATTTAACGGTAATGTCATCCGCTCCAGGATTTGCAAGAATTTCAAGCATGAATGTTATGAGCATTGATAAGTTATTTGTGAGCAAGGTGGCAGAGCAGTTAAAATCTCAGGGGAAATTGAAATTGTTTAAAACAGTTTCGCAGTTTCGTAGCGCGCTACGAAATTGCGAAACTGCTGTAGGTGTTGTTTTTAAAAAAAAAACGCAGGCAAACAGTTTGAAGGAAGAATCAGAAGTTTGTAAAGGGAACACCTCAGTGACTTGAAAGGGATCAAAGGAAGATGCTACAACCATTCAACATATGCCAGGTGTACCTTTAACAAAAGGTGAAATCTTTTAACCTAAGTTTAAAATTTTTGGTTATAAAGCTACTTTATGTCGGTGATTAGGGTTTGGAGAAGAGCTGCATACGAAAAGTTTTGGTTGGCACACCTGTTTACCAAGGAAGCCTCCAGCATATCAGGAGCATGGTGTTACCCTATTCTCTTGGGTTATTAAAGAATTAAAGTATCCACTGCTACATACTCGGTGATGGGGGACCAGAACCGAAAATTTAGGGATATTTTCAGCCAATATAGAACAGATCAAAGCCTTCGGTATTCAAAGCCAGCATGGGACATTAATTGCCCATCTCATGCCATCTCAGCTGAATGAAGAGAAAGCCAGGTGTCAAAGCTGCAAGGAGGAATCATGATACGAGGAAGATAGAATTAGATGTGTAGTTTAATTAGGACTCTTTGTAATTACAGTTCAGCATTTAATGTACTTAATGGGTTAGTTAAACAATAGATAGGGGTAATTAGTAGCAATCTTCGAGCTCCCCTCATGCTGGAGGAGGAAGCTCAAGGTGGTTAAGAATGTATCCCTATATATAGATCAAACTTGGATGTAATAGGGGTTGGATGTTTTGATAAAAGACAAGACTATTTTGGTTTATGTATAGCAGATTTCAGTAATACAAATGTCTGTTGTTTCTTCTCAGGATTCACAATAGATCTAATGGTTCAAATGTATGATGGTTTATTCTCTTTAGTGTTCTTTTACAGTTTTGTTACTGCATAATCACTCAGAACTCATGTGTCATGCTCTGACTTCCTGTATGCCTTGGCAAACTGTGTTTTATGTAAGTTATGTTTGAACATTAGATGTAAAGTGCCCTGATTTCTATGAAAGGATAGTGTTTTTTGTTTGCTGATATGTATGAGACTCCATAAGCCCAATGGGAATCACTTTGATATTTGTCCAGCCAGCTTATTTTTCATGTGTTTTAAGAGTTAGCCATCTTTCCTTGTCATTAGTCAATATTCATAGTCTGTGAGAGAGCCCTCTCTGACTAGGGAGGCTAAGCCTTAGTCTAAAGCCTGGTTTGAAATAGCTACACATAATCTTGCTAATTGGCAGCCTTCAGTACCTGATTTTGTGATAACAGTAGGGTAACCAATCAACTGTGTGTTACTAACTATTGGCAGGGGAAGTGACATTTTACCAAATTTTTCCATAAAATACCATGACCCATTAGTCACCGGGGGGATGTTGGATGTGGGTACTATCGAAGACATGACAGGTACAAGTTCTACCTGAATCAACGCTAGTCCCAGAGGATCGGAGAGGGGAGGATTATAAGGAGGTACAACTCCTTCGCTGAAAAAATCCTCAGGGAGTATAGTGTCCTGGGAGGTGTTATGTTATTTGGTGTTAGACATTGGAGACTAATTTCCCGAAGAGAGAGAATCCAAGTCACCAAGGCTTGATTTATCCTCCAGAATCGTGAGAGGAAGACCTTGTTGTCACCTAGATTAATGAAGAGGGTCGTATGTAGCCATGGTGACCGATATATTTTATCAAAAACATTTACAGTGATATTTATTATAGTCCCAGTGCTAACAAAGTAGCACTTAAAAATAAAAAATAATCTAAAAGTAAATCAGCAAGTAGTCAGGGGATATGACTCTGTATGATAACTACCATTTGTTGGAGATGAAACCCAGTATCATAATGGCTAAAAGAGAGATATGGCCAACTGTAAAATTATGATTACTCTTGAGCTTCACCCAAACCTCAAATTAAGAGGCCAAGTACTCTCGTGAAGATAAGCACCCTCCCAAAAACTGAAGATAGAGTAGGTTTGTCTATTTAGGTACTAGGGAAGCCTGCTCCAGTCACCTTATGTTCATCCCTAAAAACTTTTGGCCACTAAGGTTACCTCAAATCATAAACACCACTAGGGGGGACATGGTCATAGTCAGTATGTTTTGTGGGCAGGATACTTGAGTCCTCGACACAACTCCGATATCCTCGAGGGGATCCCGAATACACATAATACCTAATAAGTATGCAATCGAAGGCGGGATACCTTCTCTCACATTCCAATGTTGTCTCTCATTTAAGTCCTTTCTGAGGGGAGCGGTCCCAAATGATATGAGTGTAGCAAGATTTTATTCTATTTAACAACACAAGTCTCTATTTTTCGATCTTGGGCAGTTTACTCATGACTTCCTAGCCCAAGATCCTAGCTTAGAATAATCTATGTGTATGCTCAAAAACAATAGTTGATTGTTTTTATTATGAGATTGAATTTAAAGGTAATTCATTAATGTCTTGGGAAGGGGTGTTGGTGTATGGAGTTTTATGAGACTCTGACTCAAACCATTCAGAAAAGATGCTTTTCAATTTCAATTTGATGAAGAAGTTATTCTACAAGGACAGAGTTATATATATATCAATTCAATACCATGCATCCAATGTAGTAAACACATGCACAACTTGCAAGCATGAAATTTTCTCTAACAACTAACCCAATATACATATGCATAATCAAACCAACTAAAACATAAATTTTAAAAAATTATTTTCATTTTCTTTTCTTGAAAAACAAAATCACTCAAGCTATTTTCCTAAAAAGAAAAATGATCATATAAGAAGGCAACCAAGCACAGTGCACAGTTGCATATCGCTAAAATAGACTACAAGCAGCCTCCCAAACAGAGATTTCATAGAATAGGGTGAAAATCAAGATAATGGTGGACTAATGCTTCTCAGAAGAGGATACAAAGTGTTAATAGTAGGACTAACACTCTATCCAAAATCCTGGGGAGTGTTATAACTCATTGGACTGCACAACTAGGGTGCATTATAGAGGCAGAGGTTGTAAAATCATTCATCCAAGGTCTGATCAAAGGCTATGAATAACACAAGAGGTTGTGAAGCATCTTGATCGGTCAAAATGGGAACCAAGAAGAACATGAAGGTTTGGAAAGAAAGAGAGATTCGAGAACTTGGAAGATCAAAACCGAGAACTAAGTATTAGTCCCTAGTGGAGTTTCCATTTCTTCTATAGGGACTAATGCACGGGTGGTTGTGAATGAAATACCCTCTCGGATCTTCCAGAGATCCAAGCCAGACTATTTAAGATTAGTTGCAACTATCACAAAGAAGCATACATATATTCATATTAATGCATGATTGAAAAAGAAAAAGTAGAAGGATTAGCTCAGTCCTTGGTGTAGCCCTGCTAGAGAACTCAATGTGGCAAAGTGGAAGACCTCTCCTCTAGCTCCTAGATCAGAACATGCACATAGATAAGATAAAGCGTAATCCTATAACATATAAATTGTTGGGTGTGGAGCCTGATTATCTTCTGTATACAAAGGTATCATCTCATTGGACCCTAGTTCATAATGGGGCAGCAACGCCGCCCGTAAAATATACGCTGCAGGGGGGGTCTAGGGGAGGGGGGGCTACTGTGACCTTTGGGAGCCCCCCCCCCCGGCGAGGGGATTGGGGGCAGCACCCCCGAAGCTTAAAATAGATGTAAAATGTTGTAATTTCATAGTCAATCTGGGCCATTCATTAGGTGAAGATCTAACGGTAGATGTCATGTTTAATTTAGGGTTTTTTTCCCTAGAAGGCACCCCCTCACTATATATGAGGGAATTGTATTGCATCTATGTAGATTTGTATTCTGAGTGAGGAAGAGAGAGGAGATTGAGAGCGAAGAGGGAATTACAGCGGATCTGTTGTAGGTTGTATCTCTTCAGCTTGCTAGATAATATAAAAGGAAGGACTGGCTGTTTCTCCGTGGACGTAGCCCAAACTAGGTGAACCACATATATCTGTGTCTCTCTTGTTTTATGTGTTTTCTACATTTATATTTCTGCAATATATTTTATGTGTTCTGTTTCTCTATAATATATAATTTTCCAACAATTGGTATCAGAGTTGAAGGTCTATTTGGTTGATAAACTCGCAGGAGAGAAGGGTTCCTGGTTCGAGTGGGAGCAATGGTGTTGTGGGGAAAAATGCCTATGCAGGACGATCCTATCCACCTAAGGTGTGACAGTGCCTTAGCAACAAACAAATACAGCTATTATGGTTTCTTCCTTTATGAAATGTGAAAGAGGGGAGATTGATAGACTTACCGTTGTCTTCCGTTTGTCCCTCGATCTAGATCCTCTTCTCTTTGGGTGTTCACAGCTACTTGCCTCTCGCTTGCTCAAGAGAACAGCTACTTGATTCCCACGAGATCACAAGAGAACAGCTACCTGTGACAAGAGAACATCTACTTGCGACAAGAGAAGAACACAACACAAAGGCAAATATTCATATTCATAAATGATTCAGGATTAGAAGTAATTCAGATACACTAATGCAATCATACAAATACACCAGTATATAGGAGAAAACCAAGATAGCTTTATTGATTGATAACAAGGTTCAGGAAGAGATACAACCCAGAGGGCTCCAATCCAGCATCTCCTTCCTAGCAGAATGGAATTCCTTCTTCAGCTCCCTTCAAAGCATTAAGCACCCAATGTTTCCAGTCTCAAACCAACAGCAATTCTTTGCAATAACTAAATTCCAGCCTCCAGATCTCATGGAGGAGAGATCTATATATAGTTATTTTGGAGAGAGGATGAGTCAGCTTGAGATCTGACTAGTGTCCTCTCCCTCTCTCAGTTCTTGAGTCCACTTGGAGGTTCTTGCTTCCACTTGGAGATTTGGAACCTCTTACTCATCACCAGTCGAATTCCCCGAGGCAAGTGTCATTTTGGAAGCTTCCTGAGCATTGACACATTGAGGAATGAGCCTGCCACTTGTCCAAACTCGCTCAGCGTAGGTAGCTAGTGTTGGAGTTGACATTCAACGCAGGTAGCCAGTGTAGCAGTTGACATTCAGCGCAGATGCTCAGTGGAGCAGTTGACATGATCCTGAATTGACTTGTTTTTGAGTGGTTTCAGGTGGAGAACTTCTGTGAATTGCTGTGGTTAGTTGGCCTTGTTCCTCTAGGGGTAGGAACAACATGTTTAGGGACTTTGGATCCCTTAGATTATGGACATTTCATGCTCAATGCTGTAAGGCACAAAAATGTCTATAACAGTTGCCCCCTAAAGTATGAGGCCGTTTATAGGGTGAAATGCTTTATCCAGGAGGGTCCGAAGGTCATCCATTTGCTGGGAGGAGACCTGTAATAAGATACAATACAATACATTATGATTCATACTGCTTTCATGATCTAGCTGAGGCGGGCATTCCCATGCTCAGCTTTATAAATTCATTCTTGTACATAGAACAGACGATCGTCTGATGGTAGACTGATAATTTTTGGCGAAATTATCATCCTTTGAGTAGGATGATCATCTGCTGCAATGATGTGCATGTCAAATGTCTTTATTTTTCCTGAATATATATCGCAGCCCAGATGGATGAAACTAGATCCGGGGTCTTAAAACTCGTTCGATCTTCACTCTAAGTACAAGTCGATCCATGTGAGAATTGCGTTGAAGTCGAACATGGAAAGACATCGCTTGATTACCGGTCAATGATGTAAACCGTTAACAAGCGCGAGAGGAATCACCGATAATGATAATGACCCTCAAGGTACTGCAGTACAATTCACGTGGTGTGAATAAAGGACTTGGCGTCGAACACCACGCAAAATATTCTGGTCGAAGGTCATTGATGTATACCTATCGCCGGAAGTGAGAAACTTTCCATTGAGGCATGCAAGCTTCAAAGTACTGAAGGGGTCGTTCCTAGATCAACTTCTTGGATAATGAGCTGATGTTGACAAGAAGCAATCCGTCAAAGGAGGGCCTTGATGAATCCCACATCGGTGACACGGAACGGAGCTGATGATTTTAATGGAGGTGGAAACGATCTGTGACATATGATTCATGGTGGCGGTCATGAATGGATGAAGGATAATGTATGGCAGTGGATGGGACTCGGTTGACTCTTTCTGAATGACTTCTCTTGAACATATGGCGACACTGAAGCGATGGATCGGTAGCATTACCCCAAATATGGATGGTATGGTGATACCATGGTGATGTGACCGGTGAATGAGACAACCCAACCCGATTGTGGTACGGAGGAAAAGTGTCATGTTCAAGAGCGACCTGCTACCATCAAAGTTTTCTCGATTTTCTCCCAATTTTTCCCCAGTCATTGCTGACCAGTACCTCTTTATTTTTGTCAAGCTTGAGGAGGATAACATATGCTAGCAGTTTCCCCTGCTGGGGCGGCGACTGGCGGTCTCGGATGAACTGCTGGACGAACAGGACCAACATCTGCATGCACACAAGAGTTTGATTATAAGTCTTGATAGAATAAAGCATAGCAACATTATGAATAAAAGCAGTAAACAGTGATATGGTCAGAGATTTTACCAATAGCGCCCCATTGTTCGCCATCTGGTAACACCAAATCCGGATCACCTCGGAAATCCATACCAACATATGGGTACTCGGAATAGACCATCTCCTGGCGCTCGAACCACCTGAAGAAGGTATCAGTGAAAGTAATCTGAGGTTGACCAGCATGTCTAGACATGTGATCGACCCATCTCTACATGCGTGGCTCGGTCGGAGAAGGCAAGTCGAGTGCAATATACTGAGGCTGCATCAGTGGTATTTTCTCCAAGGCGAAGGCAGTCAAAATAGAACCAAATCCAAAGTTCTTCAGCTTCCCGTCCTTTACCTTGGTCAATTGACTTTTCATCTGAACAAGTACTGCATCACACCAGTTGAATACTTTCGGTTGGAGACACTCCAAGGCGTGTTGTACATAAGATCTGTTGGCAACATGTAGAGATGTGCTACCGGCCATCCTACCAATAGTATAGAGAATGGACCTGAGAGACCTGTCAGTGATCTCACGGATAACAACCTTGCCGTCTCTGCTCGGCTGGGAACCTTCCCTGCAATACTGGTGGACATAGTCTCTCACGGAGTCATTCCCCCGGGCCGAACCTGACAAAGAAATGGGGGCACCCCGCCTTGACAACCCAGTCAAGAAGTAAATGTCTACGATGGTCAAGGGGATGGATTTTCCCCTAATCTGGAATACTTGGTTGATGGGATCCCAAGCATCAAGCATATACTGCAGTAAATAGATCTGTGCTCTCATGCTAGAGATATGGAAAAACTTCAGCAGGCCACAGTTCCGCAGCGCGTTCACCGTGACAGGGTCATGGAGAGCAATCATATCTTCTTCTTCATGTTCTTGTTCTTGCCATGTAAGTGACATTTTGCTCAAAGGTCCCTGCAAAACAAACAAGAGAAGAGTAAGTTCCTGGATTCGATGAGAAACTGGCAAAATTTCATCAAAAACTGTGCAACAGAACTGCTTTTCTGTGATCAACGCAAGTGACAAGTGTCCTACCTGCGTTGAAGGTCAAACTGCCTTAAGGCAGCTTGACATTCAACGCAGGTTTCGAATGGACTGCCTGCACTGATGGCAGAGTGCCCTATCAAAACCCCAGGGGCTCATGAGAATAGGAAAACAGGCACAGAATTGAAAAAGGAAACCATGAAAAGAAAGAGCTAGAATTTAGCTCCTACCTGGTCCAGACGGCGCCGAAAATCGTCCGCAGAATCTCCCGGAATCAGCTGGTGAAAATCAAGGGGGAAGAGGCACCTCCAAAGCTCCAACAAACCAAGTTCAAATGAAATGGTAAAATGAGAGGTAAAAACACTCTTTAATTGCTTTTTACGTAGTTCAAAGCGAAATATTAGGGTTTTAATCTCGTTTTCAAGAAAATGTTATTCATTTCTAACTAAGTTTGATGCAGCAATTGAGAATGCAGTACTATCCTTGAAAAGAGAAAAGCTAGTTATGGTAAAAATCAAAATTTGACTATATAAACGAGCAGTTTTAGCATAAAGTTCATGCTCGTTAAAAAATAAACGCAAGATCCGAGCAGTTTTAACGCGGAATTCATGCTCGTTAAAAAATAAACATAAGCCTAAGCAGTGTTTTGGCGCAATCAAGCTCTTTAAAAAATGAACCCATTACCGGTAAAATAACCATTGTGTACGTAACCTTATCAGCCATAAAAGCCTTGGTCGTGTTTGCACCGTCACCTCCACTTTTCATTTGGCCGATCGTTTACCTCCATATGATTGTTTACCCATTTTGAGGAACAACTACGAAGAGTGATTTCACCTAGCCATCCTTGTGACTCTGCCGTGATTGGAAAATTCCAACCTGTACCTGGAATCAACTGCTAACCCTGTTCATCACTCGTTCCTCAGAAGACGAGTCTTCTTTAAGCTCTTTTCAACTGACTCGTAAAATATGAAAAGATTGCCGAGTTTTGGCCTTCCAGCTTGTTAAAGCGACCGGAAGTGCTATCCCTCCTCTAGATTTTAATCTTTTTGGACCTGAGGGATTATTGCACAAAAAGATCGAGCGCTTGTTTTGTTCAGCTCGTTAAAACTATCGAAAACTCATCCCTTCTGTATGGTTTTATACTTTTTCGAACTTAAGGGATTAGATGACGAAAAAGGACTTTTGGAGTTAACTTTACGTACCTTTTCAGACTCTCTAAAAATGAAAAGGACCGAGTTATCCTTGTCGTTAGACTCGTTAAACCACTAAATAGCGACAAACTTGTCTTTAGACGAGAATGAGTTTCACTATCGCTAGGCTCGTTAAAACATAGCGATGGGCTTGCCCGAAGGGCAGGTTATAGAACAAGCATATGTTATCCTCCTCAAGCTTGACAAAAATAAAGAGGTACTGGTCAGCAATGACTGGGGAAAAATTGGGAGAAAATCGAGAAAACTTTGATGGTAGCAGGTCGCTCTTGAACATGACACTTTTCCTTCGTACCACAATCGAGTTGGGTTGTCTCATTCACTGGTCACATCACCATGGTCTCGCCATACCATCCATATTTGGGGTAATGCTACCGATCCATCGCATCAGTGTCGCCATATGTTCAAGAGAAGTCGTTCAGAAAGAGTCAACCGGGTCCCATCCACTGCCATACATTATCCTTCATCCATTCATGACAGCCACCCTGAATCATATGTCACAGATCGTTTTCACCTCCATTAAAATCATTAGCTCCGTTCCGTGTCACTGATGTGGGATTCATCAAGGCCCTCCTTTGACGGATCGCTTATTGTCGACATCAGCTCATTATCCAAGAAGTTGATCTAGGAACAACCCCTTTAGTACTTTGAAGCTTGCATGCGTCAATGGCAAGTTTCTCACTTCCGGCGACAGGTATACATCAATGACCTTCGACCAGAAGATTTTGCGTGGTGTTCGACGCCAAGTCCTTTATTCACACCACGTGAATTGTACTGCAGTACCTTGAGGGTCATTATCATTATCGGTGATTCCTCTTGCGCTTGTTAACGGTTTACATCATTGACCGGTAATCAAGCGATGTCTTTCCATGCTCGACTTCAGCGCAATTCTCACATGGATTGACTTGTACTTAGAGTGAAGATCGAACGAGTTTGAAGACCCCAGATCTAGTTTCATCCATCCGGGCTGCGATATATATTCAGGAAAAATAAAGACATTTGACATGTACATCATTGCAGCAGATGATCATCCTACTCAAAGGATGATAATTTCGCCAAAAATTATCAGTCTACCATCAGACGATCGTCTGTTCTATGTACAAAAATGAATTTATAAAGCTGAGCATGGGAATTCCCGCCTCAGCTAGATCATGAAAGCAGTATGAATCATAATGTATTGTATTGTATCTTATTATAGGTCTCCTCCCAGCAAATGGATGAACTTCGGACCCTCCTGGATAAAGCATTTCACCCGATAAACGGCCTCATACTTTAGGGGGCAACTGTTATAGACATTTTTTTGCCTTACAGCATTGAGCATGAAATGTCCATAATCTAAGGGATCCAAAGTCCCTAAACATGTTGTTCCTACCCCTAGAGGAACAAGGCCAACTAACCACAGAAATTCACAGAAATTCTCCACCTGAAACCACTCAAAAACAAGTCAATTCAGGATCATGTCAACTGCTCCACTGAGCATCTGCGCTGAATGTCAACTGCTACACTGGCTACCTGCGTTGAATGTCAACTCCAACACTAGCTACCTGCGCTGAGCGAGTTTGGACAAGTGGCAGGCTCATTCCTCAATGTGTCAATGCTTAGGAAGCTTCCAAAATGACACTTGCCTCAGGGAATTCGACTGGTGATGAGTAAGAGGTTCCAAATCTCCAAGTGGAAGCAAGAACCTCCAAGTGGACTCAAGAACTGAGAGAGGGAGAGGACACTAGTCAGATCTCAAGCTGACTCATCCTCTCTCCAAAATAACTATATATAGATCTCTCCTCCATGAGATCTGGAGGCTGGAATTTTGTTATTGCAAAGAATTGTTGTTGGTTTGAGACTGGAAACATTGGGTGCTTAATGCTTTGAAGGGAGCTGAAGAAGGAATTCCATTCTGCTGGGAAGGAGATGCTGGATTGGAGCCCTCTGGGTTGTATCTCTTCCTGAACCTTGTTATCAATCAATAAAGCTATCTTGGTTCTTTCCTATATGCTGGTGTATTTTGTATGATTGCATTAGTGTATATGATTTACTTCTAATCCTGAATCATTTATGAATATGAATATTTGCCTTTGTGTTGTGTTCTTCTCTTGTCGCAAGTAGCTGTTCTCTTGTCACAGGTAGCTGTTCTCTTGTGATCTCGTGGAAATCAAGTAGCTGTTCTCTTGAGCAAGCGAGGAGGCAAGTAGCTATGAACACCCAAAGAGAAGAGGATCTAGATCGAGGGACAAACAGAAGACAACGGTAAGTCTATCGATCTCCCCTCTTTCACATTTCATAAAGGAAGAAACCATAATAGCTGTATCTGTTTGTTGCTAAGGCACTGTCACACCTTAGGTGGATAGGATCGTCCTGCATAGGAATTTTTCCCCACAACAAATTGGCGACTCCGCTGGGGAGATTTCTTTAGTCATTTTATTTCTGTTTACATCATTGTTTGCTTCATAGACTCAGCAGCAACAATCGAACTGCTTCTGCAAAGTAGAATGTTGTTGCCTTAATCTTTCACTAGATTTTGTCTATGATCTGAACAATGGACTCACAAATGACTTGATGATCCTTTGTGAAGTCACCAATTTGTTGTGGGGAAAAATGCCTATGCAGGACAATCCTATCCACCTAAGGTGTGACAGTACCTTAGCAACAAATAGATACAGCTATTATGGTTTCTTCCTTTATGAAATGTGAAAGAGGGGAGATCGATAGACTTACAGTTGTCTTCCGTTTGTCCCTCGATCTAGATCCTCTTCTCTTTGGGTGTTCACAGCTACTTGCCTCCTCGCTTGCTCAAGAGAACAACTACTTGATTTCCACGAGATCACAAGAGAACAGCTACCTGTGACAAGAGAACAGCTACTTGCGACAAGAGAAGAACACAACACAAAGGCAAATATTCATATTCATAAATGATTCAGGATTAGAAGTAAATCATATACACTAATGCAATCATACAAAATACACCAACATATAGGAAAGAACCAAGATAGCTTTATTGATTGATAACAAGGTTCAGGAAGAGATACAACCCAGAGGGCTCCAATCCAGCATCTCCTTCCCAGCAGAATGGAATTCCTTCTTCAGCTCCCTTCAAAGCATTAAGCACCCAATGTTTCCAGTCTCAAACCAACAGCAATTCTTTGCAATAACAAAATTCCAGCCTCCAGATCTCATGGAGGAGAGATCTATATATAGTTATTTTGGAGAGAGGATGAGTCAGCTTGAGATCTGACTAGTGTCCTCTCCCTCTCTCAGTTCTTGAGTCCACTTGGAGGTTCTTGCTTCCACTTGGATATTTGGAACCTCTTACTCATCACCAGTCGAATTCCCTGAGGCAAGTGTCATTTTGGAAGCTTCCTGAGCATTGACACATTGAGGAATGAGCCTGCCACTTGTCCAAACTCGCTCAATGCAGGTAGCTAGTGTTGGATTTGACATTCAACGGAGGTAGCCAGTGTAGCAGTTGACATTCAGCGCAGATGCTTAGTGGAGCAGTTGACATGATCCTGAATTGACTTGTTTTTGAGTGGTTTCAGGTGGAGAACTTCTGTGAATTGCTGTGGTTAGTTGGCCTTGTTCCTCTAGGGGTAGGAACAACATGTTTAGGGACTTTGGATCCCTTAGATTATTCACATTTCATGCTCAATGCTGTAAGGCACAAAAATGTCTATAAAAAATGGTGGAAGATGGTAGGATTAGGGTCAAAAAATTTAATGGTCAAAAATACTAGTTGTGGAAGATGTAGATGGAAGATTATTTGTACCAGAGAGATCTATACCAACCATTCATTGGAAAGGCAAAGAATTCGATGAGTATGACAGACACAGAATGGGATATTCTCGACAGAAAAGCACTTGGAACAATACAACTGTGCCTAGTGGTGTCGGTAGCATTTAATATTTCAAAGGAAACGACAACATAGGGTTTAATGTTGACACTGTCCAAACTATATCAAAAATCCTCGGCCTTGAATAAGGTATTTCTTATGAAGCATTTATTTAATATGAAAATGTCAGAAGGTGGATCTATTGCTAATCATCTAAATGAATTTAATACAGTTACCAGTCAGTTAAGTTCCGTAGGGGTAACTTTTGATGATGAAGTTAGGGCTATGTTATTTCTGTGCTCATTGCCAGAAAGTTGGAATGGTTTAGTTATGGCCATTAGTAACTCTATCTCTAGATCTAGTATTTTAAAGTTTGATGATGTTGTCAATGCAATCCTTAGTGAGGAAATGTGACGGAAAAGCTTCGTTGAGACATCAGGTAATGCTTTGACTGCAGAGACTAGGGGAAGAAAAATGGAAAGAGGAAAGAGCCCAGGATATAGCAGTAAGTCAAGGAAAGGCAGATCCAAGTCCAGATCGGGGATAGTGTGTTGGAAATGTGGGAAGAAAGGACACCTGAAGAAAGACCACAAGTCTCGGAAGGGAAAAGAAGGAGACGCGCAGCAAGAAAACAATCATGTAGCGAATGTGACTGGTGATGTGTTGCAATATGCTTTGATTCTTTTTTTAGAAAATATTATTGATGCCTGGGTGGTAGATTTAGGGGCCTCATTCTATGCCACACCTAATAGGAAACGTTTTCATGATTATGTTCAAGGCAATTTTGGACAGGTTTGATTGGGTGATGATAAACCCTGTAAAATCATTGGAATGGGTACAGTTTTCATAAAATAGAAAAATGGAAATCAATGGCTATTGAAGGAGGTAAGGCATGTTCCATATCTGAACAAAAATATTATTTCAACAGGTCATTTAGGAGGTGAAGGTTGTGTAACTAATTTCACAGATAAAACCTGGAAGGTCACTAAAGGATTCCTAGTAATAGCAAAAGGAGAAAAGGTTGGTACATTGTATTTATGCAATGGTATTTCTAATTCTGTTAATGATTTAACCTCTACAAGAGAATATATGACATTGTGGCATCATAGGCTCGAGCACATGAGTAGATTCTTCACTCAAGAAATTTGTTGTCAGGTTTGAAGCATGTTGATTTAAAAATTTTGTGAGAATTGTGTTTATGGAAAACAGAAGAGAGTCAGATTCCTCAGAGTTGGGAAAGAAAAGAAGAGTGAAAAAATAGAGCTTATGCATACAGATGTATGGGGACCTGCTCAGGTATCATCTCTTGGTGACTCTCATTATTATGTTGCTTTTATTGATAATGCAACTAGAAAAACCTAGATTCATTCTATTCAAAATAAATCTAATGTATTTGATACTTTCAAGAAATGGAAAGCTTTGGTTGAAAATGAGACAGGAAAAAGGTTGAAGTGTCTTAGATCAGACAATGGAGGTGAATATTGCAGCAAATAGTTTGATAGGTAATGTTAAGAGAATGGAATTTGCAGAGAGAAGATAGTTCTAGGAACACCATAAGGAAATGGTGTGTCAGAAAGGATGAACAAGACAATCATGGAGCATTCAAGGTGCATGAGATTGCATGCAGAATTTCCTTTACAATTTTGGGCAGATGTTGTAGATACTATTGTTTATCTAATAAACAGAGGGCCTTCAATTTCCTTGGATGGTGGTATTCCAGAGGAGGCATGGACAGATAAAAAGGTAAACTAATCATTTTTTAAAAAGCCTTTGTCCACATTAACAAAGAAAATAGAACAAAGCTTGAGGCAAAATCAAAGAAATGTACTTTTATTGGATATGGTGTTAATGATTTTGGTTATCGCTTTTATGATTATGAAAAACACAAAATCATTAGGAGCAGAGATGTCATATTGAATGAAAAGGTTTTATATAAGGACTAGCTGCAGGAAAAGAAATAGGAGAAATAAAATAGAGAATACACAGTGCTTGAAGAGATCACAGAAAAAGTGATGGTGCCTGAAAATCATAATGATCAACAGCCAGAACAACAACCACAACAGCAAAAAGCACCTCAAACACTTGAAAGTGATGTTAGAAGATCTACCAGGATAAGTAGACCCCCTGAATGATACTCTGCTTCATTATATTATGTATTGTTGACTTATTCTGGTGAACCAGAATGTTATGAAGAAGAAGTGCATGTAGAAACCAGGAAGAAGTGGGAGCAAGCCATGAAAGAAGAGATGGACTCCTTAGCACATAGCCAGACTTGGGACTTAGTCAGGTTGCCTACAGGTAAAACAACATTGCAGAATAAATGGGTTTACAAGTTGAAGGAAGAAGATGGAGGTAGAAAAAGGTATAAAGCTAGACTTGTGGTGAAAGGGTTTGCACAAAAAAAGGGTATAGACTTTGATGAGATATTTTCTCCTGTTGTTAAAATGACTTCAATCAGAACTATTTTAAGTCTAGCAGTAGCTAAAGATTTTCATCTCGAGAAGTTAGATGTAAAGACAACCTTTCTCCATGGGGATTTGGAGGAAGAGATATATATGCAGGAGCCATAAGGATATGAGGTAAAAGGGAAGGAGAAACTAGTGTGCAGGTTGAAGAAGAGCATGTATGGATTAAAACAGGCTCCAAGGTAGTGGTATCTAAAATTTGATCAGTTTATGTTTGAACAAGGTTATACTAGATGTCACTCTAATCATTGTGTTTATCTCAAAAGGAAAAATGATGGAAGCTATTTTATATTGTTATTTTATGTAGATGACATGACTGTTGTAGGTTATAACATGCAGGAAATAAATCTGCTCAAAAGAAAATTGGCGAACTCATTTGCAATGAAGGATTTGGGTGCTACAAAACAAATCCTTGGTATGAGAATAACTAGAGACATGAAGAATCACAAATTAACATTGTCTCAAAGTGAGTACATAAAAAAGGTGTTGAAAGGGTTTACTATGTAGAATGCAAAACCACTTAGTATACCTTTGGCTAGCCATTGCAAATTAAGTAAGGAGAAGTGTCCCAAGACTTAGGAAGAAATGGCTCAGATGTCTAAAGTTCCATATGCATCAACATTTGGAAGCTTAATGTATGCACTGGTTTGCACAAGGCTTGATATTTCACATGCAATGGGAGTTGTAAGCAGGTACATGAACAGTCCGGGAAAAGGACATTGGATGGCGGTGAAGTGGATTCTCAAGTATTTGAGAGGTACCAAAAATAAAGCATTATGATTTGGTGGTTCAAACATTGCTCTATAGGGATATTTTGATGAAGATATGGTGGGTGATAGAGATAACAGAAGGAGCACCACAAGGTATGTGTTTACTGTAGGTGGAACAACTGCCAGTTGGGTCTCAAAACTGCAAAGTGTTGTTGCACTCTCAACAACAGAAGTAGAGTATGTTGCTGCTACAAAGGCTAGTAAAGAAATGATTTGGTTACAAAGGTTTCTGGATGAATTGGGTAAGAAGAAAGAGTTGGGTAGGTTATAGAGTGACAACTAGAGTGCCATACATCTTGCAAAGAACTCTGCATTTCATTCCAAGACTAAACATATACAGCTCAAGTACCATTTCATATGGTCAGCATTGGAAGATGGACAATTGAAGATGGAAAAGATACACACTAGCTAGAATCCTATAGATATGTTAACAAAAGTTGTAACCAGGGATAAACTGAGAGTCTACTCAGTTTCAATTGATCTTTGAGTATGATGAAGAAGATGAGAAATAGCCAGGTCTAAAGTGGAGTCATTGTCCAGCAAATGAAGCACCATGGAGTTGCTATAATCAGTCTACAAGTGGGAGATTGTTGGGTGTGGAGCCTGATTATCTTCTGTATTCAAAGGTATCATCGCATTGGACCCCAATTCGGGGGGGGGGGCGGTTGCAACCTTTAGGAGCCCCCTCTGGCGGGGGGATCGGGGGCAGCGCCCGCTAAGCTAAAATAGATGTAAAATTTCCTTGTAAAATGTTGTAATTTCGTAGTCAATCCGGGTCGTTCATTAGGCAGAGATCTGATGGTAGCTGTTATGTTTAATTTAGGGTATTTTTTCCCTAGAAGGCACCCCCTCGCTATATATGAGGGAATTGTATTGTGTTTATGTAGATCTATATTCTAAGTGAGGAAGAGAGAGGAGATTGAGAGCAAAGAGGGAATTACAACAGATGTGTTGTAGGTTGTATCTCTTCAATTTGCTGGATAATATAAAAGGAAAGACTGGATGTTTCTCCGTGGACGTAGCCCAAACTGGGTGAACCACGTATATCTGTGTCTCTCCTGTTTTATGCATTTTTTGTGTTTATATTTCTGCAATATATTTTATGTGTTTCGTTACTCTGTAGTATATAATTTTCTAACATAAACCTTGATAATCAAAATGTCAATGTATGAGAATATAAGCTAGCATGCATCTAAGCTACTTATTAATCATGGAATCGAATCAACATGTAAAGGAATAGAATATTGACACCATCAAGTAGAAAACATAGAAACAAATCTATATTATTAGATAGAAGAAGAATTATTACAACCATCTTGGTTGGATCAAGCCTCCTTTAGTCCTTAAACTCCTCTCTCTCTCTCTCTCTCTCAACTTCTTGGAAGCATAACAATACCAAATCTCTTGCAAAGTTTTGACAACCATTCGACCTCCTTCATAACGATCAAGCCTCCAATATATGGATGTTGAGAAGCTCATCCTTGCCAATTCTTTCATGAGTTCCATTGAGGCAAAATCTTGGATGCTGCCTCGCTTTATTTCTCTTTCCCTTATCATGAGACTCCGTTAGGAATAGAAATATCCTTAGTTAGGCTGGAGGTGGATGTTTCCTGCTTTTCAAGCTGGCAGTTGAGTGAAAAGTGGAGTGTTAGTCAGTTAGCTCACTCTTTGACCTTCGAAATCTCACAAATATCTAGTAACATTTCCCTTTAGGAAAAACAAAACATTAACCTAGGGATTAACTCTTTTGGCTGAGAGATGGAAATTGTTATAACTCTCCTTGTATTTTTCTCAGGTGTGTTACCCTGGAAAATAGGTATGTGATTTAGGTCTTGTCTTCAACCAATATGTCTTTCTCCTTTGAGATGATGAGGAGGTCATTTTCTTGTATAAC
This sequence comes from Pinus tabuliformis, assembly GCA_031772625.1. Taxonomy (NCBI): domain Eukaryota; kingdom Viridiplantae; phylum Streptophyta; class Pinopsida; order Pinales; family Pinaceae; genus Pinus; species Pinus tabuliformis. The sequence continues at coordinate 21,713,158 of CM062813.1, forward strand.
AGACTTAGTCACATGGAATTTTAACTGAAGAGATAATAAATCCAACCACTTGAATGGCCTTCCATCATTCACCAACTTGTCCAACACAACCACCCAACCTTTAGGAAAGGTCTCCATTCTCTCTTGATCATATAATCAGCATGCAAAGATAATCAAGAACTGGTAGGCCTTCCTGAGAGACTTTGTCTTGTAAAGATGATTGGTTGTCGTTATGAACTTTGACGACTCCTTCACCCAATGCTTGACAATATATATAGTGTTCACAAAGCTATGGGTGGCATAAAAAAGTGTGTCCATGTGGTTCACCGACTGAGGTAAATGATAAATTTGCTGATAGTTTTGCGCCTTGAAGGTGGCAAGCTCTATCACACTAGCACCACTCAATATCATAGTATTTGGATCTGTGTGTGAGACAATCTAGTGATTGGTGTCTACACATGGGAAGGCGGGGTACTTGCATGCAACCTTGTATAATCCTTATTGTTGGATATTGATATAAGCCTGTCGATCCTCTAAGTCTTCCCTTAAGTCCTCTACTAAGGTATCCTTGATTTTCTTCCATGTCAACTTCATTCCCTTCTTAATGACTAGTTAAGTGTCTACATAAATTTGAAAATTCACTGACACCTGCTCAAATGTTTCCCCATTGCTACTCTCGACAGTATCCTTTGATGCAACTCTCATGGAGGCCATGTTAACTAAAACTACTAGAGAGTCGCTCAACAATTGTTGTATATGGAGACATAGAGGACACTCATGGCATGCAAATGTTAGCTTGAAACCAAAATAAACTTCAAGAACATACTAAGAAACAAATCGGGCTAATGCTAGGAGGGATTTCATAATTTTGGCTCACGGAGCTGACTGGATGCCAGATGGAACTATGCATTGCATAGGTCCAATAGTCAATGGGGAGATATTTCTGATTGAAACTGTGCAATGCGCAGTTCAGTCTAGGCACAAGCCAGGAGAGACTCTGAATTGCATAGTCTTAAAGGCTAAGGCTTGAGGCTGGCTCCTGGAAATGTGTAGTGCACAGTTGGAGCCAGGCCTAGGTAGCCTCTGTGCAATTCTAGAATCCAAGGCCAAGGCCTTGATCTCCAAAAATGTGCAGTGCAAGCCAGAAAAGTGAGAATTGGGAAAAAGAAGCCTAGATCTACCTGGGGGGGTGAGAAATTGAACAGATCTGAAGGATAGTGTGATGCTGAGTGAAAATCCAAGTGAATGATGATGCATGTGAGTGAAACAAGTGCAAGAATTAATCAAACTAAAGGAAAACAAAGCATGGAGAGAGAGTCGTCGCAATGACAAACATTGGTGGAAAAATTGGGTGATGCATGCAACGCTTGGGAAAGTCAATTCTAAACTTAAAACAACACTTCTATAAACTAAAACAAGTTAAAATTCCAGTGATCATTCAAAAATACGATTGAAACAACACTCTCACAAGCTAAATAAACAAAAGGGACAAAAAAAGAAGCAAAATACTAGAAAAGTAAGACTTACTCAGAAAACAACGATAATCGCACTGAAGGTTCCTTAATGTCCTCAGCCATGCCAAAGGTCCAATATAGAATGTGAAAATAATATTTGGGAGCATCAATTAAATATATTTGGCCGATTTAGGATTTATGAGGTGAAGGCCCAAAATCAAGGAAAAAGTGACACTTGGTGACAGTTTCCAAAATAAATCAAGTGTCTCCTCTAGGCTCCTAAAAATAGATCCCTATTTTCTAGGGATGCTTTTTTCTTTTTCCTTTTTTCAGTGAAATGCTGACATGCATTTCCTAGAGAGATTGTGTTGTTCTTGGAAGGATTGGGCAACCTAATGGCTCATGCATCGAACAACTTCTGAGGAAGAAGATTTTGCGAATTTCTAGAGTGAGTGGCTTTGGGTTACCTCTAATGCTTTGCGTAGTTACCCAACTGAAGGTTGGATGTTAACTGGCTCTACACAATTTTGGAGCTAAAGGATCACTGTCAGCTTGGACTGTGAAATTCCTGAGAGCAAGGTTGGTTGCCCTCAAGGATTGCGCAGTTCACTAAGGCAAGCATGGAACCGGGTGAAAACCGAGTCAAGAGATCAGCTTGTGGGTTAAACTATAAACCAAGTCAAGAAAAACAAGCCAAAATAAAAAATAAAGCTCAATTAAAGCACAAGTACCTAGGTCAGTGCAAGATGAGTTGCTATGCTTTAGGAGGGAGGCTCCAAAATGAAGCATAGGAAAAATTTTGGAGGATCGTTGTAGCTTCTACAAAATTATGATATCTCCCAAAAAGATATGAAGACTCTAATGAAAGTTTGGAAAAAGTTGGAGACCCTTGAAATACATATCTTTAGGAGATTTGTCAACATATATGTAGGATTTTGGTGCCTACATGAAGATGTCATGATAATAGACCATCACAAAGATAATTACGATTTAAGTATTCATTATTTATAAACTAGTATTTGGATGGGATTATGCAGGGCTACCAAAGGAAACAACTATGAATGTCTTCCATGAAGAACCTTGTATAAGGATGCAAGAACCTTCCGAAAAGAAATTCTGATGAAGGTAGCATAACATGAAGTAATGCTAGATGAAGACTTTTCGATGAAAAGAATGATGACATGACTAATGGATGATATTGATGGATGGTTTGTTCCATATAAAGAAGTCCCAAAATATGAATAATCCACAATAAAGAAGAAATTCATGACATCAAAGAAAGGAGTTCTTCAGGCAGCTGGTTGTCCCATCACCACCACTTGAGGAGTTGCTGGAGGTCCCTATTTTGAGAGGGAGCCTGGAAAGTTTCTTAATTAGAAGAAACTTGGAAATTCCTAAGCCAAGATGGAGCTTAGGTACATTCCTTGTGTAGGAATGAGTAAATTCCTTTAATGGAATAGATATGCCCTCCCTAACTAAGGGGGATAGATAGACGCATCATTCTGGTCTTCACTTGGGCAGATAGAATGAGAGGATTGGATAATCATTTGGCATTTGATACCCTTTGAGGATGAGATATGGAATCCAAGAAAAGAGTAGTTTGCATATTTCTGTGGTGTGGTTTTTGAGGTTCAGAATTCGGATATTCCATAGTCTTCATTTTGTGTTGTCTATGTTTCAAGTCTAGAACAAGACTCATCCTCAGGACTGTTTTACAAAGAAGAGAAACACTAGTTATAAATATGTTCAAGGAATTGTAAAGTAAAGCCGACCAGTTCAATATTGTTTATTTTATTTTATTTTGATTATTTATTATTATCTTCTTCATAAATTATTTTATAAATTTCTCTATTATTTATTTTGTTATAATAATGATTTGTTAACATATTAATATATTTAATGGTTATAATAATTTTTATTTATATTCATACCTTATGCTTTTTTGTAAGATTGGTTTCTTTAATTTTCATTTTTATTATATTCTAATTAAATTACAATAGTTTGTTTAACTATGGTCAAAGTGTTAAATTATTACTATAGGACATATAGGTTTAAGATTTATTTTTGTTTATGTTAATGGTTAGTTTCTAAGGTAATAAATGAGTCCTCATATTGTTTTATATAAAGATAATTTATTGAGTGTTTTATATAAATTCAATTTATATAAATTATATTCTAATTAAATTTCATTAGTTTGTTTAATTATATGTAAGGTGTTAAGATATAAATTTACTTTATTAAAATTAAATTATATTGAAATTTAATTTTAGGTGAAGTGCTTAAAATAAAGTCAATCTATATTGTTTAATATATAGTTAATTTATTGAAATTTAATTATATTCTAATTAAATTACAATGGTTTATTCAATTATAGGCAAAGTGTTAAATTATTGCTATAATGCTTCTAGGTCTTAGATTTATTTCTGATTATGTGATTGGCTAGCCCTAAGGTATTTATTAAAATGAATCCTAATATTTTTCAAAATAGAGTTGATTTATTGCAGTGAGATTTTAGTATACATTGTGTTTTTTGTTTTAATTTATTTATACTAATTAATTTTTAATTTTAATGTTATGATTGTAGGGAAGTGTTAATATATTATTATACTAATATATTGCTTTCTTTTTATGCACTTGGCTTATTGCTAATGTGTTCTACATTGTATTTTAATTGTACCTCATATTGTTGCTATATTATAAGTGAGTTATTTTCCTTACTTAATGTTTGATATTATATTTTATTTTATTAAGGTTATGAGAGGGGAAACATGTTTCTCCTACGCTAAGGTCAAAGAAGGGAGGTTAAATTAAACTTCAAGGTGGGGTATGAGAAGATGAAAAAGAAAAATGAGAGGAGAGGGGATTGAAACTGAGGTTAAGGGTGAAGAGGACAGGAGTGACGAAAAATGGTAAGGTCAATGTGAATGGGGGAGCCTTCTATTCAATGGGATTAAGAAGGGAAATCCAGTTTCGACTAACTTCCAAGCCTTCATCCCTATTGAGGGTATGTAGATGTTTAATGATTTGAAGTGGCTCTCAAACTTTGTGCTTAAAATGATGTTTCTCGTTGGAAATGACCTTTGTGTCTTCGAGGCAGATGTGGTGGTTTGTCTTAGTCTTACCTTAATGCTCAACTAAAGCTAAAGAATGAGTTCTCTCATTTCGGATGTCTGCACCATGCACTTTGAGCCTTATCTTGACTGACCTGCCTGTTTCTCCAATATAGCATTCCTCGCAAGAGCAATTGATCATGTACACACCTTTCTGCTGGAGGTGTTTCGGGCTGTCTTTGACTGATTTCATTCTTTGTTTAATGGTCTTCATGGGTTTGAATGAAGTTTTGATATCTTTCTTCATGAGAAATTTAGCTAGCTTGTTAGTGACTCCTCGAATATATGGAAGGTAGGCATTAGCAGTTTGAGGGTTATTAGATTTGTCTTTTTTTGATTTCGGATCTGGCTTTTCAGATGTCTTTATTATTGTATCCTAATCTAGTAAATATTTTCCTTAAGTAAGTAATCTCTTCTTCAGTGTGTATCTCATCTGATATCCTACAAGCTCTAGTAAAGAGGGTTTGAAGGACACCCATATTTTGAGTGGGATGGTGATGTGAATTAGCATGAAGGTAGTTATTAGTATGCACATTTTTCTAAACACTTTGTGTCCTAGGGAACCATCCTTATTTCTTATGACGAGGATATCAAGGAATGAGATGAAATCATTCTCCTCAACCTCCATTGTAAACTTGATGTCATCTAACATGCTATTGAGATGGTTTAAAAAGTTTTTAAGCTCCTCATCCCCATGAGGCCAATCTACACTAGTGTCATCCAAAAACATTATCCAAAACTTAGGTTTAATGGGAAGGTATCAGATTTACCTCATTTTGGATTGCATTAATGGGTATCGGATTTACCTCGTTTTGGATGTTGGTTGCGTTAAACAACGTACCCTTGTTCCGGTTCTCTGCTATAGGACTGTGTAGCACTGATTCCATTCTGCATGCATACTTCCTCTCAGAATCTACTCGATTTAAATTCATGTGTGTGTGCTACCTCACGATGGATTCACGTTCATTGTTGCGGTTTTCTTCTAGGTTTTGCAGTTTCTTATTGTCTCGTATCCGAGCCGAGTGTCCCTCCTTGCTAGCCTTGAGTGCTGTAGAGGCATTGATGACTGACCATAGGTCTCTGCGGATGCTTCTTGCTAGTTTTAAGTGAGTTCTGAATACTATTGAAGATAGCTGAGCTAAAGAAAATTTGATCTTGCATATTTCCAGGCAGATTAATGTTTTACTGAGCCGTTCAAATGCCTTATGGTTTTGCTGATTATCTAATATTTGTTTAATGCAGGAAAAAAATGGAGTTAGATTGGAATCACGACACTGCTTAAGGAAGGCTAGATTGGATTCCCTTCTTTTGATTTTAACCCTTGTCTTTTCGAGATCACGAACCTCTTTCTAGGTTTCCCCTCCGTACAGGGTAACAATGATGGTTTGTATATTTTTGTGGTGTGGTTTTTGAGGTTCAGAATTCAGGTATTCAACAGTCTTCATTTTAATTAGAATATATTTAATTTTAATAAAGTAACTTTATATCTTAACACCTTACATATAATTAAACAAACTAACGAAATTTAATTAGAATATAATTTCAATAAATTGAATTTATATAAAACACTTCAATAAATTGTCTTTATATAAAACAATATGAGGACTCATTTATTACCTTAGAAACTAACCATTAACATAAACAAAAATAAATCTAAAACCTGTAGGTGTTATAGTAATAATTTAACACTTTGACCATAGTTAAACAAACTATTGTAATTTAATTAGAATATAATAAAAATGGTAATTAAAGAAACTAATCTTACAAAAAAGCATAAGGTATGAATATAAATAACATAATTATTATAACCATTAAATATATTAATATGTTAACAAATCATTATTATAACAAAATAAATAATAGAGAAATTTATAAAATAATTTATGAAGAAGATAATAATAAATAATCAAAATAAAATAAAATAAACAATATTGAACTAGTCGGCTTTACTTTACAACTCCTTGAACATATTTATAACTAGCATTTCTCTTCTTTGTAAATCAGTCCTGAGGATGAGTCTTATTCTAGACTCGAAACATAGACAACACAAAATGAATACTGTGCAATATCCGAATTCTAAACCTCAGAAAGAGTAGTCGTGGAGGATCAATGTTCTTTGAGGGTTGAGGAGTCCAAGATAAGAATAGTCCTCATGCAACACACCCTGAGTACCTGGGGAGGATATGTTCAGGGAGAGACAATGATGAGAGCGTCTATAAATCATTGGTCTTGCCAGCATTGAGCTCAAATCTTGTGGCGAGATATAATTGTTATTCAAGGCCTTGTTATGTAACAATGTTGGTTGATATGATGCTAAAAAAATGGGTTTCCAATCTGATTCTTCTTATGAGAAATTATTCATATTGAGAATGACTAAGTACCATTATGAATACCTCCCTAGTTAAGACAGAGTGTTGAAAATTGTAACTAGGTTCAGTCTTCATAATGACATGTAATTGTGATTTTGATTTTATGTAAAGAGATATTGCATTGCTTACATCAAGGGTTTCATGAGTAAAAGATTTTTTTTGAGTCAAGGCTCCCATTGAGAACCTTTAGGAATTTTTTCATCTAGCCATAAAAGAATAAAAGAGTCATTTTCATGTAATAAATTTATGTTACACATTGTAAAGAGTCACACTTGTCTATGCAAAGTATTCCTCCAAGACCTTGTCACTAGCCCTCTTCAAGTCAGCCTACAACGAATGGAGAAACCTAGAAGATCATGTGGTGGGCTCCAGTATTGTAGCAATAATGCTACAACTCCTGGAGCTTCCTTCTCTAATTTTATCAACCCGGTAGTTCGTAACAAACTTGGAAGCGACGGTGCTGTATGCACAAGTACTAGCTCTTGTCGCAGCTGTCACTTGGTCAGCTGGCACAAGTCTGCTAGGGCTCAAGCCAACTTCTATATGTTCTCAGAAGAAGCTTTTTAAGTGATGAATGAAAGCTATCTCAAAGGAAATTAACCTACTTTGCAAGAATGAACTGAAAGCCAACAAAACGTGGAAAGCCTAGTAAACCCTAATTCTACCAGCTTAATCCTTATGATGCAATGGTGGGAATGCAACTTCTAAAAGTGATGCCATTACATCTATTGAGATGAGATGCATGTGTCTAAACTACTTTCATCTGAAGAGAACACGTTTTTGTATTTTTTCTCAAGTGGTTGGAGTTATTATGACTGTGCTTCTTACTGGGTCTTGACTGTGTAGGGGTAGATCAAGGGGAGGAAGGCTTGGAAAAGGTCAGGAGGACTCTGAGAGGGTCTAAGGGATCCCTAACATCATTCCACAGGAGTTCACAAAGTTCAGATGCCTGGCAACCGTGTTTGCAAGCTTCTACAGGATGTCTGCAGGGGATTCTACAGGAAGTTCAGGATTTCTACAGGAAGTCTGCTAATTTCTACAGGATGTTCTGCAATCGGAGTTTTGGGTGATGGATGAGTGAATGAGCTGTATGGGTGGATAGGGAGGTAGGAGGGTAGCTTGTGATGGCTTATGGACAGTGAGATGAGATGGAGAGGGGGTGTGTAAAGCTGGTTGGTCTAGAGGAGGGTAGAGGCAAAGAAAGGCCGAAAAGATAAAACAACATGGATGATAGAAGAGTTGGGAGGCAAATGATCTAACTGGGAGATAAGTAGATGGCCTAGGCACGGCTGAGAAAGATAAGGAAATGATAGAGTGGTGCTGCGTAGTGTAAATGAAACAAATCACCCCTGTCTTGCGTATAACCGAAATTTCATCAACCTACTCTAACTGTTTTATTCGAAACCAAAGAACAACAATGTAGTTTAAAGGGAAATCATGCATGGTGCTGAAACAAAGAGTTATTCCACAAGATATAAATGCATGGACACTTCTACAACCGAAAACATTACCTCAAGACTTGCATGAATATGTAAAACAATGTTTTTGGTAGTTGGCACGGTCTGCACTTCCAGTCCCCAAACAGAGGTGAAAGTGAGTGTGCATTCAACCTTTTTTTGAAATCTGATTAACTCCAATCCTCTTACTCTAATCTAAACTACCGAAGCAATTGTGTTCATAAACCTAACTCACATAATCACATCAAAACAGTCAACTCAGAAAACTGTGTTTCCAAGTGCATGTAAAGGAAGAGAAATATAATGCTGAAAGAAAGACAAGTAACAATACAAAGAAAGGAGGCCTATTGCTCTCAGGTTGGGCCCAACCCTGAGAGCTATAGCTCCTCTAAGAACTCAGAACTGAACTCGAATCTGCCTGCCTTTTATTAAAATATCATAGTCATAAGTCTAACAACATGCCAAAAATGGCTTACAAAAAGCAAAACAGAGCTATAGCTCGTAATTCAGAATCTGCAACAAAGGTTCAAAAGTTTTTTATCGAAGGCTACAGCCTCAATATTTATACATTATGAGGGCCAAGATGGCCTCCTAAATTAGTGGGGCTTGGCTGACCAACTAAAAGTAAACTGTTGTTCCCTTAGAATCCGTTGGCTGCCTTCTAGCTCGGTGGTGATAGCTGTTGGAGCTCGGAATTGGGGTGGAGATCACGAGGAAGGCCATTCAAGGCTGTGAACAACCTTCCTACAAAACCGCAATGCCACCTTGGCTGTCTCCTTGCCTTCATCTGCGTGGTTTTGCTCCATTTAATGTCAAAAAACCTGAAATAAACATGTATTAGCCACCTAGGAATAGTGACTGCCCTCCTTCCTACAAATAACATGAATATACTAAAAAATGATGCATAAGTGATGAAAAATGAAGGGTTGAGCAAGGGTAAGTAGGCCAAATGAGCCCAAAATGTTACAAAATTTGGGGCTCATCATCACCCCCCAGCTAAAATATTTGCTCATCCTTGAGCAACTAGTCCAACTCCTCATCCTTCATTGCCTTTACTGCCACCCTTACATCCCAATCCTCAGTAGTAGTGTCCTCCTTGCTGATATGGAACCCAGCCTTTCTGTTCACCTCTTCCCACTGTTCATTATCATCTTTCTCTGTGCTGCCTTCCATCAATCCTAGCAGTAGTGGTGGGCTTAGCTTGAGGCCAATCCAGCTGGCCTGGAGGTTTTGCATGGATTTCTTATAGAGGGCCACCCGTACTAGAGCTTCCCTCATCCGAGTTGGGGTATGATACTCTCTGATTTTCAGACTGTGGGCCAATGTATTCCATCGGCGGGTGCAAGCTTGGACAACGTTGTCTCCTAACAGTCTCTCCATGTCCTCAAAATGCGCTATGGATTGGTCCTGCTGATCCATATATCTCAATGAAGCTTGAGGGTCAGTGGACAAGTGTTGGTGTGCCGAGATTAGTGCAACTAGATCCCCTGGTTCTGCTTGAATTAGCAATGGCTCATTCAGCTCTCGGTTCATGACCACTTTGGCTTCTGCTGCTCTTTTGTCCTCATGGTTCAACCATGAGGCAAATGCCATTAATTGCATATCTCCTAAGGCTATATTGGGATCCCATGAAATTACATTAGGCAAGGCCAAATTATGGAGGTAGAACTCCGCTAATTTGGCCTTATCCTCTGATGAACTGGTACTGCATACTTCAGTGAATTGCTGTGGGTCTTGGAGCTGAGAGATACCTCTTTGCGCCAAGGTATTGATTTGAAATTGCAGCCATTGGTCTTTCAGGTACAGGCCATAGGATTTGGCCAGCTGTCTGCATTGTATAGCATCCATGGCCCAACTGGCCATGCAGGCCAATTGTGCCTCTTTCTGCTGCAGCTGTTGTTTGAGAGCTTGCACCTCAATTTGTGCTTGCTGTTCTACTTCCTGTAGATGCAAGGTTGGCTCCCCAAGACCAGTGTGCAGTTCCTTTTTGCCTTGCTGTTCTGCTGTGGTGTCCCCGGAGGATGTACCTGTTCCTGTCCTCAGCTCCTGTAGCTGCAATCTAAGCTTTTCGTTTTCTTCCTGTAGGAACACTCGTTGGAAATTTGCCACGTGTTTAGCCATGGCTAATTCACTTCTGGCCTCCTTGAGCTGCTCTTCCAAGGGGCCTATGTCCGCCACACCATTTGACTTGGCTATTTTCATCCACGTGTGTGTACGAACTCTCTCTTCCTCCAATGCAAAGAACAGTGGCACAGTGAATTTCTGAGGTATAATTTTGCCAGCCTCTAAGAATTTGTAATATGAACTCAGACTTGGCTGAGGGCTAGGCTCTGGAATATGCTCTTTCTCCACTTCTTTTGGTGGCTCTACTTCGCCCTCCCTCGGTGGTGATGAGGGTGCTTCTCCTTCCATTCTCTCCGTTTCCTTAAGTCGGGCTAAGGTTTCCTGTAGAGCATCCTCAGCATCCTGTAGCCGAGCTTTTGAAGCCAATTGGTCTAACCTTTCTTTCCAAGTAGTTTTCTTCGGGCTCCCCCTCTCATAGGTGACTGATATCCTTGAGGGGGACCTCTCCTTGGGCGAAGTAGGGGCGACATCTATAGTGATTGGGCTGCTGGACGGAGGCTGTGGCTTGCCCGTCTTTATTCTCACACTTCTCCTAGCTTTAAAATATAGAGGGGTCTCCCTCTTCCTCTTTTCCTTGGGCTTAGGAGGTGTACTGAGGGCGGCCAACACAGCTGCTGCCTCCCTTGCAAGAATGTCAGCTTTCTTCTCCTTGGGTTTCGCTTTCTCAAGGCTTCCTGTAGAAGACCCTTTTTCGGTTGATTTCGGGCTTCCTGTAGAAGGCCCTTTTTTAGCTGATTTCGGGCTTCCTGTAGAAGCCGGTTTCGGTTTTCCTGTAGAGACAGGTGGCACCACTTTAGGTTGCTTTGCTGAGGGTGTTTTACTTTTCGACTTGGTCGAGGCTACTGTCGAGGTGCCTTTGCTGACATGGACCTGCTCAGCCTTGTCCACTCTGCTTTGTAATCTTTTCTCTCTAGCCGTCAACATGGGTGTGTCATCCTTCTCTTTGGCACCCTTTTTCTCTTGTTTCTTCTTTTGCTTTTCCTTTTGCTCCGTGGTCATGGTTTTCTGGCCTTTTTCTTTCTTCCCTGCGGGCACTGACTCCTTCTCCTCACTGCTAGATGAACCGAGCTCTTCGGTCAACATCTTTATGTCACCATCCTTGGTCAAATTTCTGAAGGCTTCCCATGAGAGAGGAACCTTGTATGTGTGGAGTGCATCCTCCACGAGGAGTTTAATGAGTCCATGGTGGGCTACCTGGTCTGGTGTGCCTTCTTTCAACTTGGTGGCACATTCAATCATAGACTGTAGTAGAAAGTAGGGGATACTTAGTTTGTTTTCTACAGGTAGGTCCATCTGATGCCTTAATTCCGTGAGTAACCGAAAATGGTACCCATATACAATGCTAAACCGACCTTCGCAGGTGATGTACTTCATAATCTGAAGGCTAACTTCACTCCACAGTGGGAGTAAGCTGGTTCTACGAACCCCATTTTTATCTTTTGAGAATTCCTCCTCTGGGGGGAAGAATTCCTTCTTAGCCTTCTGGCCCAATTTCCTTTCTTCTTTATCCCATGGTAATCCCATTGGGAGCTCAGTAACTCGGCTGATGAATTGTGGGGTGAGTCTGAGGCTCAAACCCCTGAAGCTGACGGTGGCCAATGTTTTGGATTTCGGCTTCAGAGCTTGCAAAAACTCCTCTGCCACCTCATCGTCATAGCCCTGCAATTTGTCATAGAACGACATCCATTGCGCTTGCGTGAATAGCTCCACCACCTCAGGATTCTCTCTTAGCTTTGTTGAGTCGGTTAGTTCCCTTCTGATGAACCCACCCGACATGGTGAAAAACTGCTGCGTTAGCTGGAGGTGGTGAGTGCGGAAGAAAATTGGCCTACTGGGACAGAGCGTAGAATTACGCCTCTGTCACGCATACAATTCACGAAAACTTATCTCCCGATGACCTTAACATGGCTTAATTATACTCACATCCTGTAGGACGACAATTCATGCAAACGACAGACAATACTTGCAATTTTTTACGACCAGACTGTAGAACGTCGACTCTGCCACCCTCGAAACCAATTGTATGGAAGGTTCAGGCCTACCTTTTTAATCCGCCACCTTTTGACGTGAGGAACCCAATTTCTTGTAGAAGCAGCTTTCCTATAGAAGCAGCGCACGAATTCTGGAGGATACTGCAGTGGGTCTGCACTCTCTGTGCTGCTTAACAGGCGTTCGAACGGCCGAAGACTTGGAGTGTCGAGCTTCAGAGGAATCCGGATGCTCACTCGACTTTCAAATGGCGAATGATAAATGCGTGGGGTGGCAATCTAGCCGATTAGATTTGAATCCGGCGGAATCTGTGGCGCGGGGGCGAGCTGTCCCTGCCGGACCGTTGGACGACGTCACTCCATCATTCTTCTGCAAGTTCCCTTACTGCCGCATCATTCCCCGCAGATCCGCCGCCGTCATTTTTGTTAAAATGCGCCTCTCCCCAACTGGATGGATCTCACGTGTGCACTGCCCGTTCCTTTTGACACGACCACCGTTTACCATCCGACTAGACCATCTGACTGGTCGACGTGGCCAGTCGAATGGCCATACGACCGCTCAACCCATTCACTTCACACTTGCAAACATTTCAAAGTAAAATTCATGCAATTCGATGGAAGAAAGGGCGAGGCACTTACTTGTGCGGCCGCGACATGATTCTTCGGGCTTTTGGACGATGATGAGTAGATTTGTTTACTGCTGGTGGATTGCACAGGCCCGGAGGTTCCTCTTCACAGGCCGTTGACGATGAATCTTATGATTCGGCTGCATGTGCCTGTGTTATCCTTGCATGTTGCAGGCGATGGAATGGTGTACACTCTAGTTGGCTTAACTGCTACGAGACTCCTGCAGGATGTCCTGTAGCAGTTTTTCCTCCTCGGGTGCATGCTGCACGACGAAGACAGTGGCCTCACGATCATGCTCACAGGGCTCTTGGATAGCTGGGATGGGTATGGCATGGCATCTCAGTGTCTTTTTTCATTTAAAAATTGCTTTCTCTTGATAACTCAATGATCTGCTTTGATCGTGCAGGTATCTTCATTGCATGTCGACAGGGGTGGTAGAAGGAGGTGATAGCAGTGTGTGAGGGAGAAAATGGTAGCTTGCATGCGTCCATACCGGACCTTGGTCGCTAGATCTCCTCATATAATCAGTTCTGGGCCGTCCAAAACTTCTATAGGAAGTTTCCTGTAGAAATACGGAACTTCCTGTAGAAAGTCTGTAACTTCCTGTAGAAAGTCTGTAACTTCCTGTAGAAGACTAAGCTGTGATGAAATCGTGCCCATACCTTGGAGAAGATGAGTATTCTTGGAGGAGGTGCTGGTGAGGTCTCCAGGCAGCATGATAAGGATCCTTGACTTTGAGTTGAGAGACCTCCTCTCCTTCATAGAACACCTGCAACCTGCATGCATTTCCACATTATAAACTTGCTGTCCCTGTCTTTTTTTTTGCTTATTGTTTTTTTTTTTTTTTTGAAAGATAGCAGGGGCGCCTCAATGAGTTTTTCACCCTTGCGATCTGCCTTAAGCACCTCAGAGAGGTTTTCACTCAAGGATCTTTTTCAAATCCTTTTTTTTTTTTTTTTGAAAGACAATAGGGGCACCTCAATGAGGTTTTCACCCCTACCACCTGCCTTGGGAGCCTCAGAAAGGCTTTCACCCAAGGATATTTATTTATTTATTTATTTTTTATTTTTTTTAAATCTTTCAGGGTATGCCCAAAGCAGAGGCAGAACCCTTCTCTATGACCAGCACTGATTTCTCCACAGTTTTGATGAACTCTTGTCTTGAGAGAGGTTTCCTGTAGATCTTTAGTCGATGCCCATTGACAAGCATGGGGATGGCCTCCTCATCAATGGTCCGAATAAGAACTGATCCATTGTCATGACATTTCTCCACTGCATATGGTCCCAGCCATCTGGTTCTCAGCTTCCCCTTGAAATCTTTGTGCCTGGAGTCATACAACAGTGCCAAATCTCCTGGCTGGAATTGCTTGTCATTGAGGTGTTGGTCATGCCACACCTTTCTCTGAAGTTGAACCACTTCTGAGTGAAGGAGGGCCTGCATTCGGTGCTCGTCCAGTCCATTCAGCTGCAATAACCTTTCTTGTTGTGCATGGCTGAGATCTAGGTCCAGCTGAGCTGCCATCCTCAAAGTGTTGTATTCAAATTCAATGGACAGCAAAGCTTTCTTCCCATAGACCAGATCATAAGGTGTGAAGCTGGTTGTGGTCTTCCAAGTGGTGTTGTAAGCCCATGTGGCCTCAACCAGGCGGTCTGCCCAATCTTTCCTACTGCTGCTCACCACCTTAGTCAAAATCCCTTCCAATGCTCTGTTGGTGACTTCCACTTGCCCATTTGCCTGTGGATGATAGGGGGTGGAAGTCCTATGCTTGATTTTGTGATGAGCTAGTAGGTCTTCAATTAAGTTGGATGTGAACTGGCTTCCTTGATCGGTGACTAGCTCTCTTGGGTAGCCAAATTTGTAGAAGATGTTCTCTCTTAAGAACTCAGCCACCTTTTCTTTTGTTGCTGCTTTGATTGCCTTAGTTTCTGCCCACTTTGTCAGGTAGTCAGTGCACACAATGATGTAAGACCTTTGCCTCGAAGGAGGGTTGATTGGACCCACAAAGTCCATACCCCACTTCTCAAATGGCTCAAGAGTCACTTGAGGTTGGAGGGGCATCTCATCCCTTTGAGTCGGTTTCCCCATTCTTTGGCATCAGTCACATTGGCTGATATACCTTCTGACATCTTGATGAAGTGTGGGCCAATAGTAGCCTGCCTGCAGGATTTTGAAGGCAGTCCTCTTTGCTGCAAAATGTCCTCCACAAGGCCCATCATGATAGGTGAGGAGGATATCAAAGACTTCCTCCTCCCTTACACAACGCCTTAAGATCTGATAAGGGCCAAGCTTGAACAGGTTGCCCCCGATCCAAGTAAATGAGGAACTTTTTCTGATGATTCTGCTCTTCTCTCTTGAGGATAGGTGCGGAGGGAACTGTGCTGAAACAAGGTAGTTTGCTATATCAGCAAACCATGGAGAGAGTACTGAGATAGCAAACAGATGTTCATCGGGCATCTGGTCATCCACTGTTCCATCCTCATCTGCAGATAGATCCAATCTAGATAAAAAGTCAGCAACAACATTTTCTTTACCTGGTTTGTCAACGATAGTCAAATCAAATTGCTGCAACAAAAGTAACCATCTAATAATACGAGCATTCACATTTGGTTTATTCATTAAATATCTAATTGCAGCATGATCAGTATGTACAAATTTTTGATAGCCAGTGATATAATGTCGGAACTTGTTCAGTGCATGGACCACAACCAAGAATTCTTTCTCGGTTACAGTGTAATTCAGTTCTGCTTTGGACAAGTTTTTGCTGACAAAGTAAATGGCATACGGAAGTTTTTGTTCAACTTGTCCTAAGGCTGCCCCTATGGCTTTGTTCGATGCATCAGTGTGGATGTGGAAAGGTAGGGTCCAGTTTGGACCTCTCAAGATTGGGGCAGACACCAACTTGTCCTTTAATTCATTCAGAGCCCTCTGACAATCGTCAGTCCATTTAAACTCCACATCTTTTGCCAACAGGCCAAACAATGGCGAGGCTAGCTTGCTGAAGTCTTTAATGAATCTCCTGTAATACCCTGCTAATCCTAAGAAACTCCGAACATCCCTTACCTTTTGGGGAGGTGGAACCTTCTTGATGAGAGCAATTTTGTTAGGATCCACTTGTAACCCTTAGCAAGAAATGGTATGGCCTAGCACGGTCCCTTCAGTCATCAAGAATTCACATTTTTCAGGACTAAGGGACAGGTTCATCTCAATGCATTTGGTTAGGACTTTTCCCAGATTGGACAATGCTTCCTTGAAGTTGGACCCATAAGGAGTGAAGTCATCCATATAGATTTCCACCGCATCATGGACCAGTTCAGAAAAGATGCTCAAGATGGCTCTCTGGAAGGTAGCAGGAGCATTGCATAGCCCAAAGGGAAGAACTCGGTAGGCAAAGGTACCCCAAGGACAAGTGAAGGTGGTCTTATCTTGGTCTCCCGGGCTGATTTGGATTTGGTTGTACCCGCTAAACCCATCTAGGAAAGAGAAGAACTTCTTTCCTGCCAGTCCATCCAACACTTGATCTATGAAAGGTAGAGGGAAATGGTCTTTCTTGGTAGCTTTGTTCAGTTCTCGGTAGTCCACACAGATTCTCCACTTCCCATTTTTCTTGGGAACCAACACCAGAGGGGACACCCATTCGCTATCCGAGATGGGGTAAATGAATCCGGCATCCAACAATTTTTGCAATTCTTCCTTGACAATGTCCTTAAGGGCTGGATTCATCCTCCTCTGGGGTTGCCTAACTGGTTTACAATCCTCTTTGATGTAAATGTGATGGGTACAGACCGAAGGATGGACTCCTTTCATCTCCTTATAGCTCCAAGCAAAAGCATCTAGATGACTGGCCAACAGACTACACAGCTCCTTTTCCTGAGAAGGAGATAGGGAGGAGCTGATCTTTAACGTCCTCTCAGGGCCGAACTCCACATTCTTGACTCTGGGAGTGACAGGGTTGGTTGCACAAAGATCCACTAAGGTGCTGGCTTGGGCATCCTCCACCAATTTCTCTAAGGATAGTGCACTGGGAGGTGGATTCTGGATCAAGGTCTCAATCAAGTCATCCTCGGTTGGGGGGTCTCTTCTAGTGGTGTCTAGGGTGCAGAAAGGTGCTGAGTACACCTCATCCTCTTCTCCTTCCTCCAACCAAAGTGGTAAGTCATGCTCTAAGGAGGGTTGGGCAGGAGGGTATAGGACTAGCTACTTGGACATAGGACCATTTTTGATGGTCATGTTTCCTACACGGCAACTTATGTAAGCATCTGCAGTGGCTAACCAAGGCCTTCCAAAATAATAGGATATCCAGTAAGATTTGCCTTTGGTTGCAGAACCAAGAAATCTGCAGGGTATTCCCAAGAGTCAACAGAGACCAAGACATCCTCCACAATCCCTTCGGGAGTCACGGTGGAGCGATCTGCTAGTTGTAGGACTATCGAGGTCTTCCTCAAGGAACCCTGAAGGTTGAGTTTGAGCATGGTATCCCTGGTCATCACATTAATGGCAGCCCCCAGATCAATAAAGGTGTGAGGTATGATGGTGCCATTGATGTGGACATCTACTACAGGACTCCCAGGATCTAGGTACTTTAGGCAGATGACTTGTCCTAACATAAGGTCAGACAGCTGTCCTAAGACATTGATGGTTGAAGCATCTCTCTTTCGCCTACCTGGGTGTCTGAAACACTTTTCCTTAAACAGTTTGTTGTATATCGGCACATCCTTGATGGCTTGGAGAAGTGGTATTTTCACACACAACTGCTTGAGCTCTCCCAGAAGCTCATCCTCCTCTGGGTTGGGTTGTGTGGTGGCTGTTAGTCTCTCAGGAAAGGGTGGAATAGCCTTTGGTTCACTTTCCTATTTGTCTCCCTCGTCCTCTGGGGGAGGAGGTTGGCGATCCAGAAGAGTCTTTCCAGATCGTAGATTGATCTCCTGGATCTCCACAGCATAGGTAGGGCATGATGTTTCCCCAGTGTATACCTGCTAGGCCTGTCTGTTGTTGGGGTTCGGGTTCGGTTGAGCATGCATTTGAGGTTGCCTTGGAGGAGCAGGAGGTAATGGTTGAGGTTGAACTGGTGGTGGAGGCAAAATGGCGGGAGGAGTGTTGTACTGGGGCCTCCACCCCGATGGAGGTGCATTCCACTGAGGCTGTGGCTGGGCATGTTAGTGATATGAATGAGTAGTGGGTTGAGTATGGTACTGAGGTGGATAAGACCATGGAGGAGGCACAGACCAGGAAGGATGAGCAGGGGGACCCCAGGAAGGCATAGGAGTAGATTGGTTGGGGCTGTAATAAGCTTGGGGTGCCCCTTGCATCCCCTGCTAGTAAGGTCTAGGTCCTTGTGGCCTCCTTTGGTTGAGGAAATAGAGAGGTTCAGTGGGGGCTTCTGTCCTTTGGTACATGGCTTTAAGCCCAGGTAAGGTTGGACATTGATTTGTGGGATGGTCCTCCTCACAAACGAAACATACCTCAACCGAATGTAATGGGCATTCGTTCTTAGGGTGTCTCCTTGTACATCTAGGGCAGAAGATAGCCAAGGCCCTCTCAGCTTCTTCCTTCTTCTGCTGGATCCTGAATGTATCAAGTTGCATGGCAATGGTCTGTCTCACCTCACTTTTTAGATCCTCTAATTGATTTGCAAACTCATGTTTGGAGAAAGAAATACCAGCTGAGAGGAGGTTTCCTCTACCTTGTTTCCGAGCTGCCCTAGAGTGGTTTCTAAACACAGTCTTTATGTCCTCATAAGGCAGTTGGTAAATATCTCCTCCAGCTAACATGTGAAGGGTATCTAAGAGGTCTTCAGGGACTCCCCGGAGCAGGACCAACTTGAGGGATTCAGGGTCAAGTGTGCACCTGGCCCATTTATAGCTAAGTTGGAACCTTTCCTCATAATCCTCTAAGGACTCATCATTTCCCATGGTCATCCGAAAGATTTCTCCCTTGGTTTCCTTGGACCTACAGTAGTCCCGGTACTTGGTATTGAAAGCTTGCTGCATTTGAGCCCAAGTGGTGATACTGTTCCTAGGTAAGCCCATGAACCAGCGTAATGCTGCATCCTTAAGGGTTGAGGGGAAGAGTTTCAGCTTCTGCTCATCTTCAGTATAGTCATAGGTTCGACAAAGGACAACAAACTCAAACAGGAAGGTATCAGGATCTTCAGTAGTCAGTCCATGGAAGTGAGGTAAAGCGGAGGGGCTAATGCTCTTCATTTTCATGTCTCCATTGGTCTCTCGGATGGGGAAGGCACCTTCTATTCTCTCATCTTCTCCTCTATTGTCAGCCATAGCTTCAGATGGGATGGTCTCTAATTCTTCTTCTGCTATAGGATCTTCGTATATCTCAGGAGGTTCACCTATAGGTTCTTCTGGATCACTGTCACCGAAGAAGAGAGAAGGGTGACTCAGTGATGTAGTGGGGGTGTTGGGTAAGAATTTGCCTGTTTTATCTCGATTCCTACGAGGCATGAAATGGAAAGAATTTTGATTGCTTTTGTTTTTTTCTCTGGTACCTGCAAAAACTGAAACAGATTGATCTACAACTAACTATCTTGCTGAAATGAAAATGCAGAATTGAAATGAAAGCAGGAAAGAGCTAATCTACTTTGCTCAAATGAAATTGCAGGAATGGAAATGCTAGTCTACGCTTGCAGAATTGAAATGCTAATCAATGCTTGCAAGAATGAAATTGCGGAATTGAAATGTTAATCTATGAAAGCAGGAAATGTCTATGCTACTTTTGCAGAATGGAAATGAAATAAACTACTTGGCAGAAGGCGAGAGTAGGAAAATAGAAGAAAAGCAACAATCACTAATACTCTGACGCTTCCCTGGCAACGGCGCCAAAAATATGGTGGGCTCCAGTATTGTAGCAATAATGCTACAACTCCTGGAGCTCCCTTCTCTAATTTTATCAAACCGGTAGTTCGTAACAAACTTGGAAGCGACGGTGCTGTATGCACAAGTACTAGCTCTTGTCACAGCTGTCACTTGGTCAGCTGGCACAAGTCCGCTAGGGCTCATGCCAACTTCTATATGTTCTCAGAAGAAGCTTTTTAAGTGATGAACGAAAGCTATCTCAAAGGAAATTAACCTACTTTGCAAGAATGAACTGAAAGCCAACAAAACATGGAAACCCTAGTAAACCCTAATTCTACCAGCTTAATCCTTATGATGCAATGGTGGGAATGCAACTTCTAAAAGTGATGCCATTACTTCTATTGAGATGAGATTCATGTGTCTAAACTACTTTCATCTGAAGAGAACATGTTTTTGTATTTTTGCTCAAGTGGTTGGAGTTATTATGACTGTGCTTCTTACTGGGTCTTGACTGTGCAGGGGTAGATCAAGGGGAGGAAGGCTTGGAAAAGGTCAGGAGGACTCTAAGAGGGTCTAAGGGATCCCTAACATCATTCCACAGGAGTTCACAAAGTTCAGATGCCTAGAAACCGTGTTTGCAAGCTTCTACAGGATGTCTGCAGGGGATTCTACAGGAAGTTCAGGATTTCTACAGGAAGTCTGCTAATTTCTATAGGATGTTCTGCAATCGGAGTTTTGGGTGATGGATGAGTGAATGAGCTGTATGGGTGGATAGGGAGGTAGGAGGGGAGCTTGTGATGGCTTATGGACAGTGAGATGATATGGAGAGGGGGTGTGTAAAGCTGGTTGGTCTAGAGGAGGGTAGAGGCAAAGAAAGGCCGAAAAGATAAAACAACGTGGATGATAGAAGAGTTGGGAGGCAAATGATCTAACTGGGAGATAAGTAGATGGCCTAGGCATGGTTAAGAAAGATAAGGAAATGATAGAGTGGTGCTGCGCAGTGTAAATGAAACAAATCACCCCTGTCTTGCGTATAACCGAAATGTCATCAACCTACTCTAACTGTTTTATTCGAAACCAAAGAACATCAATGTAGTTTAAAGGGAAATTGTGCATGGTGCTGAAACAAAGAGTTATTCCACAAGATCTAAATGCATGGACACTTCTACAACCGAAAACATTACCTCAAGACTTGCATGAATATGTAAAACAATGTTTTTGGTAGTTGGCACGGTCTGCAATTCCGGTCCCCAAACAGAGGTGAAAGTGAGTGTGCATTCAACCTTTTTTTGAACTCTGATTAACTCCAATCCTCTTACTCTAATCTAAACTACCGAAGCAATTATGTTCATAAACCTAACTCACGTAATCACATCAAAACAGTCAACTCAGCAAACTGTGTTTCCAAGTGCATGTAAAGGAAGAGAAATATAATGCTGAAAGAAAGACAAGTAACAATACAAAGAAAGGAGGCCTATTGCTCTCAGGTTGGGCCCAACCCTAAGAGCTATAGCTCCTCTAAGAACTCAGAACTGAACTCAAATCTGCCTGCCTTTTATTAAAAGATCATAGTCATAAGTCTAACAACATGCCAAAAATGGCTTACAAAAAGCAAAACAGAGCTATAGCTCGTAATTCAGAATCTGCAACAAAGGTTCAAAAGTTTTTTATCGAAGGCTACAGCCTCAATATTTATACATTATGAGGGCCAAGCTGGCCTCCTAAATTAGTGGGGCTTGGCTGACCAACTAAAAGTAAACTGTTGTTCCCTTAGAATCCGTTGGCTGCCTTCTAGCTCGGTGGTGATAGCTGTTGGAGCTCGGAGTTGGGTGGAGATCACGAGGAAGGCCATTCAAGGCTGTGAACAACCTTCCTACAAAACTACAATGCCACCTTGGCTGTCTCCTTGCCTTCATCTGCGTGGTTTTGCTCCATTTAATGTCAAAAAACCTGAAATAAACATGTATTAGCCACCTAGGAATAGTGACTGCCCTCCTTCCTACAAATAACATGAATATACTAAAAAATGATGCATAAGTGATGAAAAATGAAGGGTTGAGCAAGGGTAAGTAGGCCAAATGAGCCCAAAATGTTACCAAATTTTGGGCTCATCATCATGTCAGCTCTCCCTCAAGTGATCATGTCAACCTAAAGGAAATGAGACAATGTGTATATATAGCCACACTCAACCTCACTTGAAGGAAAGAAATTCAGTGAAGAAGAGCCTACAAGCATAAGTGTGAAGAAAGGACTAGAAGAGAAGAGCGAAGAACAAAGAAAGGATAGCGAAGGAAGATATTCTTCTGGGGTTTCTAATTTGGGGTTATATACTCTCCCACATGCGAAGGAAGTAGGTCCGAAGGCATAGAGAGAAGGTCGAAGAATTTGTTGTTGCATTAAGGTGACCTTGTTTGGGTATAGGATCTCACAAGAAGAAGCCGAGGAGAAATAGGTCTCTCTCTTGAAGAGACTAATCAAGGAGCATAGATTATTATAGGGATTTTGAAATAGGGTTAACCTAAGAGACCAATTTTCTCTATGGAAGCCGAGAAGAGCAGTTTGGAAGAGTAGAGATAAAAATTCTATAAAAGAAGCTGGGGATATCAATTCAAGTTCTAGAAGAAGTCACGAAAAGGAAGAGGTAGAGCATCAAGTCTAGTGACAAGAGCCTTGGGATGATACTAGAGTCAAGGGTCTTGGTATTATTCAATTGAAGATCTATAAGAATAATGTTTGATTGGGTTTTCCTCTCAAAGAGTGAGAGGTTTTGGCCCTAGCTGATAAGCCTACATATTGTGTCTCTTGTCTTCTATTGTTTATTTGGTAATTGTCTTGATGAAAAGAACACATTAATAATATAAATAAGAGAAAATCATTATCTAAGAAGTAAAAGTATATCACAAGCAATTATCAAGAAGAGAAATCTCCTAATCATCCATGCCCTAGATTTCTCAACAAAAATTCCCTCGTGATATTTTTTCATGCCATGAGAAGACATATAATAAATTGAATCACCAAAAAACAAAAAATTAATGCTATCTAGAGAAGCTTTCCCATATGTCTTAACCACTGGAAACTTTTAGAATGAGTGATGTTATCACTTAGAACTATAAACATATGTATATAATCCTTTGTCCAAGTTAAATGTCAAAAAGTTGGTGTTAAATGGTTTTTGTCCTATGTTTCTTACTTAGGGTTGAAGTTTTAAAGGTGTTTGATGTAAATCATTCTCTAATCCTATCGGTCATCCTCCATCATGATTGTTAAAGCCATGTCTTGTCTTATTCATGTCACCGATCCTTTCCGTAATTTCGCAGCGCAGTCTCATTGGTCAGTTTTGCAGCGTAATCATTGTTTAGCCATTTCACAGCGCGTCAACATCAAGCCGTTTCGCAGCGCATTATGCCAATTCATAACTAACTGCGCTACGAAATCGCAGATTCGTGCGTTTTGCAGTGTATATTCCTCAAAGGGTCAAGTCTGTTGATGAGTCACCACTTCCGTCCGTTCATGTCAGTGGGCGTACTTCCCAAACACTCATTAACCATCACTCCACCAATAGATTTTTAGGCATGCACATAAATATTATTCAAATGGGTTTTACCGTGCAAAGATTTTTTATGATGATCGTAGATGATGCATAAATGACCAACCTGTGTGATGAGATTATTTGAGTTTGCAAGCGAGCCCGCGTTTAAAATTTTTGAATTACCATTTGAGTTGAAGCTGTTGGCCATTCTCTGTGTGAAAATTTCAAAAGCGAAATGGAGAGGAAGGAACATAGGTCTGGAAAATGTCAGAGAACAGATCCTGAAGGTTTGGACCTTGCATTAAGAGATGAAGGCGTGAAGAAAGCCTTCAAGGATGCTGGCTGTTGGAATTTCTGTGAGAAGCTGCAGGGTGGCCATGCTCAGGTAACAAAGGATTTTGCTTTAAACTTCACGGGTTTGAATTCTAAAATAGCTATGTTAGAAGTTCAAGTGTCTCCAGAGTCAATTACTGCTGTAACTGAGATTCCAAGAGGGGGGCAAGAATGGTTAAAGAACTTTAAGTTCGATATGAATCCATGCAAAGAGTTCTTAAAAGAGGCATATGTGAATGAAGACCTAACAAAAGCAGTGCCTAGAAACTATGTTAAAGAGCACTATGCCCTTCTTCTCACCTGTATTCAGAAGTACTTAACCTGTGAGGGAAGATACAATAAGGTCTACTCCTATCACTTCAAGTTGTTGTTACATTTTACTGGTAAAGCATCCATAGATATTCCCTTTTACTTGTTTCGCAGTCTAAGCAAAATGTGTGACAAAGTGCAATTAAGGAAGGATGACTGTGAAACATCGTTATTTCACCATGGTTTGGTTAAATTGTTGGTTTTGGATGGTCTTCAAAAAATAGGTAAGGATTGGAACTCCTTCATCTTCATGGCTGGTTTCCAGAGTAAAACAGGTCTTACTCCACAGCCGGTTAGAGAAAAAGAAAAATCAGTTGAAGAACCCACAATAGCTGAGCTTCGAAAGGAGGCAAAAGATAGAAAGAAGGCCAAGTCACAGTTGAGAAAATTAGTGAAGCCACTGATCATTAAAGAGCAACCTCAGCCATCATCAAAAGAAGAAGCTAAGCACAAGAAAGTTGTACCTGGACCAAGTGGATCTGAAACAGTGTCAAGAGTTAGGACAAGGAGTCAAATAAGCAAAGAAAAAGGCAAAGCATTGGCTGTTGAGGAAAGCCCGATATCTAAGGCCAGCTTGAGTGATTTGCTTGAGGCCATTGAGTTTGAGCAGGTTGAACCGGTGCATATTGAACCAATGCACATTGATTTGACTCAATCATCACCAGAAAGCACTAAGAAATCTAAAGCTTCAAAAAGACTGAGGTTTGATGAACCAGGTGATAAATTTATCTTCAAACCAAGAAGACCTGTTACAAGAAAACAAGTAAGGGAAGCTGAGAAACTGCCCAGAACAGAGGTAGCAGAGGAATTGTCCAAAACAGAGGAGGCAGAGAAAATTAAGCAAAAAGACAAGAATAGAACAGTCATTATTTCCCAAGGAGGTAATATTATAGCTATAAAGAACCAGTTGGAAGCAGCAGAAAATGTAATTGCCAAGGTGAAGAGTGCCACTAGGGAGTCTGCAGTCAGGTATGCAAATTATCGAAAAGCTGTTTTGAGAGGAAGTAAAAACCTAGTAAGCTAGGTGGATTCAGTGGCTGATGTTTACACATGGACTGTTCCAGCTCTCAAATAGGCCAAATCCATTAAAAAAATAAACATGCATTTAAGAGCTGAAAACAAAGCCTTGAGGAAGGAGGTTGCGGACTTAAAGGCACAGCTAGGTCAAATAGCTGCTAACTGATGTTGAGAAAGGTGTTGTTCTAAGTTTTGTAAAATTTTGCTTAGTTTCATTATTTTGAGGACATATAGATCTCTGCCACATGTAAAGGAGGTTTAAAAAATTAAAGGTCCAAGCAGTAAATACCTCAGGGCAAATACACACTGTTTAAACAGTTTCGCAGTTTCGTAGCGCGCTACGAAAGTGCGAAACTACTGTAGGTGCTGTTTTTAATACAGGCAAACAGTTCAATGGGATAATCAGAAATTTTCAAAGGGAACACCTAAGTGACATGTAAGAGATCAAAGGAAGCTACCAGGCCATTCAAATGATGACAGGTGTACCTTTGTAAAAGTGAAATGTTTTGGTTCAAGTTAAAGTTTTGATTATAAAGGCACTTTATTACCGGTCATTAGGGTTTGGAAGGAGTTGCATACGAAGAAACTTGGCTTGCACACCTGTCCATCAAAGAAGCCTCCAACACATCTGGAAACATGGTGGTGCTCTACATTTTTGGGATATTAAAGAACTGGAGACATGCTGCTGCATTTTCGAATAAGTGGGGGAAGGCTGGAACCGGAAAAACAGGGGTTTTCTCCTAACATCATTGAACCATCAAAGCATTCAGCATCCAAAGCTAATATGGGACACTGAATCCTTTTCTCAGCCATCTTGGCCAAACTAAAAGGAGACAGGTGTCAGAGAACAAGAAAGAATCATTCTACGTGGAGGATAGAATTAGAGTTATAGATAAATTAGGACTCTTTAAAATTAATGTTTAGCACTTATTGTATTTAATGAGTTAGTTCAATAGTGGATAGGGGTAATTAGTGGCAGTCATCGAGCTCCCCTCATGCTGGAGGAGGAAGCTCAAAGTAGTTAAAGTTATGTTTCTATATATAGATGAAACTTTTATGTAATAGGGGTTGGATATTTGAGAAAATAGAGTGTTATTTTGGCTTGTGTACAAACTCATTTTCAGTAATACAAGTGACTGCTTTTCTTCTCAAGATTCATACAGTGTTTCAAATGCTCAAGATATGTGGTTTTGTTTTATCCTTTATGTTTTTACAGTTGTATAGATACACAATCACTCAGAATTCACTTTGCTGCTCTGATTTCCTGTGTGTATTTATAAGCTGAGGTTTCTATAAGATGTGTTTTGAGTATTTAAACATTACATACCCTTACTTCTATGAATGAGTAGTGTTATAGTTTACTGAAGGGTGATTAACTCCATAAGCCCAATGAAAGTCTTTGTAATGTCTGTCCAGCCAACATATTTGTTAAATTTACTTTGCAAGAGTTAGCCATCTCATCAATAGTCAAAATCAATAACCTTTTGAGAGAGCCCTCTCAGGCTAAGGAGGCTAAGCCTTAGTCAAAAGTCTGGTTTGAAAAAGTTACACAGAGTCTACCTGGTCAGCAGCCTTCCAGTGCATGATTTTGTGATAACAAGTGCAATGGAAGATATGTGATTATAAAATAAACAAAGAGCAAGGGATCAATTAAAAAGTTCCAATCCTATAATTCATTTTAAGTACTAAAGAGTTATATAGATTGGTTACAACCATCAATCAATTTAACTGACAATCAAAGATAAAAGAGACAAACAAGATGCAACATGCTTGGGTATCAATTCTCCATTCACCCTTAATTGGTAGCATTGTTGATTGCTTGGAATTTAGTGGATAGAGGGAGCACCATTGAGATCGATTCTCATGCATAGGACACACTTCTTAAAGAGAAGGATATAGGATATTGTTGGCATAAATTGGGACCCATTACCCTAGGGGAATTGTACTTGAGTATCAGGTGCATTTAATGAGGAGTTATTTGCCTTATTGTTGGAGGGAATACCTCTTAATTAGTTACTTCAACATAAGGGGCACATTTCTTTAGGAGGAAGATGAAAATTAGAGATGTATGGTTGGGCATAGTCATGAGAGTAATGCACATTTCAACGTGTGGGGCACATCATTTAGAGAGAGGAGGGCATACTCCATTACTAAGTATTAAAGAGTGAGTGTTTTAATTTTAACTAAGTGAGATTTTGTGTACAATGACATGCTAAATTAGTTGTTGTTATAATATTCTTTCTTTCATATTTAAATTTGAAGAAAGGTGTCTTGTTAAGTTTCACTTCCTCTTGTTATGAATTTATATAATTCTTTTTATGAAATCATATTTCCATCCATGTGCTGGTTTGATCTAATCTCATGATATGATGTATACAATTTTAAGTAACAAATCCTTTAATTCAATAATTGTAGATTCAAATATTTTAATACACATTTAATCTAAATTTCAATGTTGTTGTAGGATATTATTTTATTGAGTTCATATTCAGTTATCAAGAGATGAAAAATTAACATGGTATTAGAGTAGTATGTGAGAGGTAGCTGGTGGAGGATATCAGTGGGCATGATACCATTACTTCTATGGTTAAAGTTGATCTATTTTTAGATGGGAACCTAGACTTGTGAAGTCTTTGAGAGCAATATTCCCATCTTATTCCATTGGTTGTATGTTGTTTGTGATTGAGAGGAAATTTTCACTTGTGATAGGCCATTGATTTGATTTGATTTTTTGTTCTTCTATTTTATTTAGATTATCTTTATGATGTTATTGGCATGGATTATATATCAAGGATTAGAGAATGAAACTAGTTATAAAGAGCTTACAAATTTACTCCATGGAAGTGCAAGTTATAAATGTTGATGGAGGAGATGAAAATATGGAGTATAGTCAAATAGAAGGCCAAAGAACCTTGTAATCCCTAGGAGGTGATCTAGTATGAGAAGAAGGTAGTGAATGTGAAAATAATCAAAATGGAAATTTTGAAGGACCAATTTATCCCTCACATTGTGGAGAAGTCAATAGCATTGAAATTTTGTGAAAGTGTGTAACATTCCATGAAAGCTATTTCTAGAAAACAAACTAACTAGTATGCATAAGAGTAATACAAAGAGTATATCTTGCTATATAATGAAGATCACCAAGCCTAGAGACCAATTGTTATTTATCGTTGAGGGTTGAATATGAAAAGGTAGTGCATATTTCATTTAATGGTTTCTCACTAGTATGCAAAACCTTTGTGCAAGGTATTCATGCATATGAAAACACACACATTTCCTAAGCTTCAGGACAATTTTATTTAGGAAAAGACAAGGTGAAAAACATTGGTAGTTAGAGTTGAGGAAGTACAATAACACTCATTGGGAGGTTGAATAAAGATGGAAATAAAGGAGGGTATAGGAGGGATGATAAGGAAGTGATGTGTTCCTTTGATCATGGATTAAAGGACTTGATCCAAACAATGTGTTTCATATGTCACAATAAAGGGAACTATGCTACCAAAAATACAAAGAAGAAGAAGCAAAAGCCAAAGAAAAATTAGTTTACAAGAATTGCATGCATTGCATTGAATGATTCACAATCCAATATTGACATGGTTTTCTCTATGATTTCTTAAATTCTTTCAACCACTACCAATTCCAATGTTGGGTGTTATGGTCTAGAAACATGAAATTTTTCCAAAATATATTCAGTAGGTTTTAGGAGCAAGAGGAAGGAATGTGAATGGAATCGAGTGATGATGCTACTTATATAGTGACTAGAATTAGAACCATCTCTTTATGAACCCTTAGGTGATGTTATTAATTTCATGAAGTTTTGTTTATTTTTGGATTAATAAAAAAATATCCATTCAATGTTAGTTATCACAGTGCTTGAATTCAATGATTAGTGATGGACCATCAAATATTGTAGTCAAGATCAAGAAAATATTTTGGCTATAGGTGTGAAACAAATAGGCCTCTATATATTCCGTGTTGGTCCTTTGAAGCATGGATATCTAGTTCAAGAAAGTGTCAATTTGAGTGAGACATGACATAATTGGCCTCTTGCTCTATGCAATCATTCCTTTCTCAAAGGATTATGGTGTAGGGACTACAAGACTTCTAGGGATCTCCATGCAAGAAACATTCAAAATATTCTTTTCCTTCTACAAAGTAAATGTCAAGAGAGATTACTAAGTTTATTCATTTTAATGTTCATGGACCTATGTCCTCTTCCTCACTAATAAGTAGGTTTTTTTTATGTTTCTTTTATTGATTATTCCTAACATAAGGATTGGATTTATTTTTGGATGACCAACATGAATTATTTAGTAATCACATAAATTTCAAGGTCTTGGTCAACAATAAAATTGGCCTCTTGCACTATGCAATCATTCCTTTCTTGAAGTATTATGGTATAGGGACTACAAGACTTCAAGGGATCTCCATGCAAGAAACGTTCAAAATATTTTTTTCCTTCTACAGAGTAAATGTCAAGAGAGATTCCTAAGCTTATTCATTTTAATCTTCATGGACCTATGTCCTCTTCCTCACTAATAAGTAGTTTTTTTTATGCTTCTTTTATTAATTATTCCTAACGTAATGGATGGATTTATTTTTGGAAGACCAACATGAATTATTTAGTAATTCCATAAATTTCAAGGTCTTGGTCAAGAATAAAATTAGCTAAAAGATAAAATTGTTGTGATTTAAAAGTGGATGAGAGTTTTCCTCCAAACGGTTTGGTGCTTGTTTCATGGATGCTATTCTCAAGAGGGAAATGGTAGTTTTCTACATTTTCCAATAAAATGGGATTACAGAGAGGATACCTTGGGAGGAATCATATAGCACCACAATCTACATTGAATAAATGTATTTATAAGGACTTGAAGGACAAGAAACCAAAGGGATATTTTCTAGTGAAAACATAGGGTTGTCACACTTTCATATATCTAATCGTCTTGTATATATTCATGTCCTTGATGAGAAGAGGAGTTAATGTGAACCCTCTAGTATCGAGTGTATTCTTTTGGTTTATAGTGAAACATATAAG
This sequence comes from Pinus tabuliformis, assembly GCA_031772625.1. Taxonomy (NCBI): domain Eukaryota; kingdom Viridiplantae; phylum Streptophyta; class Pinopsida; order Pinales; family Pinaceae; genus Pinus; species Pinus tabuliformis. The sequence goes on from CM062813.1 coordinate 21,743,295, forward strand.
GCTTACTAGATTTTCTTTTCCAACATAATGAAATATAGTGGTGAGTAGAGATGTGAAGATTGTTGAGGATGGATAGTCCTTCAAGTCCAAGGAACCTTCCATGAGACTAAAGAATGAGAACAAGTTTTTATCCTACCAACTAGAAAGAATGACATAAATAAAAATCGGTTAGTTCTCATGAAGGAATTGTGACCTATATACGTGCTAATGCAAATAGAAAGTCAAAATAGATTATACAAAAATAATAGAATGTACAAAAGCAAGTAAGAGCACAAAATATTTATCCTCAGGGAAGACAATGTCTTAGAAATTTTCCTACCTATGTTTCTTTAATTTTTCTATTCATGTGACAAAACCTTCAAGTTGTGAGGAAGAAATGAAAGATCAAGCATTGTGGGATGTCATGATGCATTAGAATGAAGTATGGATGAAAATTTCTAAGTATTGTGGAATGTACTCAAACCCAATTTTTTTAGAGAAATCACATAATGAAATTGAAGAGAACAAGAGAAAAATAGATAAAACATGAGAAAAAATTGTTGCCTTAATGATAAAGATAAATAAGTATGATCATTTTCTTCTTGAAGGGGGAAGCCTCCTAGAGAAAAGCTACAAATACAAGAAGGTATTTTGACAAAATATTACATAACCTTCTACCCAATACATAACTATTCATGGATAATTTTAACTTCCTATGGGAAAACATATAATAAGGACTTGCTAACTAATTTGGGCCTTTTTAATAAAGAGGACCCATTTTACAATGAGTACTATTAACTAACTATTTATTGTGCCTTATTCAAGAAATATGACCTCATATATTAAGAAAACATCCTAAGTAATGAGGTAGGGTCAGACTCTAACATGGCCTTTCCATTAAAAAACATCATTTTTCTCAAGTTTGAAGGAAACTAAGTTGTTGTAGAATCAGTCAGTTCCCATGTATAATCCTTGAATTGCATATATTTCTACTGGATCAATACTTCTAATACCCTTTGGTATCAAATACTGCTAATAACGAGATCCAAATGGAACCTTCTTCATCAGTTTATATTAGGTTCATTTGTACTTTGCAATTAAATCCCCAAAAACCTTATTAAAGAAGGACACATGGAATATTGGATGATTCATTTAGTAGACTAGGAGATCCATATTGTGGGTGTTGAGAAATTGAGGGGAAGCTAGATAAACGATTTCTCTTGTATTGATAATGCTTGTGAAGAATTTTTAATTTTTTTACTTTTCTTAATTAGGTTCATCTTTCTATTTGATTATTATTATGCTTTCTTATTCATCAATGAAGCACCAAACCATAAAGAACAATAAGACAAAGGAAACAATATATAGGCGATCAGTCATGGCCAAAACCTTTCCAAACTTGAGAGGAAAACCCACCAAATTCTTCTTCTTGTAGAATCTTCAATTGACGAATTCCAAGATCCATGACCCTTGACCAAGACCCTCGAAGGCCAAATCATACTTCCTTATTGATTAGCTTTCCTTACATAGCTTCCAGAAACAAACTTCAAACTTCCAGAAACTTCTCCAATAACTTCGACCCCAACAACAATTTCTACAACTTCGACCTAGCAACTTCAAGAACTTTGACCTAGCAGCTTCACAAATTTGACCTTGATGCAGCTTCAACAGTTTTGACCTAGAATCTTCACAACTTCGATATAAAGGCAACTACACAACTTCGATCTTGTAGCTTCATATTTTTTACCTTGCAACTTCACAACTTCGATCTTGCAACTTCACAACTTCGACCTTGTAGATTCACAACTTCGATGTAGCTTCGGAATTTCGTCTAGCCTATAAATTATAGAAACTCTAACGAGAAAGAGAGAGAGAGAGAAAGAGAGGCCCAAAAAAATCGATCTTGATATTCTTCTTCTTCATCATCCTTTTTCATCTTCTATCTTGAGGAGCTCAAAATTTCTTGAGTGAGTGTGCAAATGAGGTCGAATTCCTTCTTATTTATAGGCTTGTGAGGGGTACAAATTTCTATCTTGAGGCCAACTTGTCCCTTTGTACTATAACACAGTCTTGGAGGGTATGTTGACTCTATTTTGACTCAATAATTTTTTCTTTACAATCTGTAACATGCCAAAATGGGTCTTCAATACATGACAATGACTCAATTGAATTTATGACAAACCTCGAAGCACTCAATGGGTGTTTGACCTAAACATAATTTTCACTTTGAGCATGAAACCCATGCCTCAAGAACCCAAATAATAAATTTATTTTTCTCTTTTAATTAAATACATAAAATCATGGTTGCATGTGCCATTATGAAAACTGAACTTAGTTACATATTTCAACACTCCCTCTTAACTAGGGAAATATTCATAATCCATACAAGGTACTTGGACATTCTCAATCTGAAGAATTTTCATAAGAAGAGTTAGATTGGTATCTCATCTATATATTTTCATATCATCTAGCATTGTCACATCCGGGAAGGCCTTCAGTAACAACTCTATATCTCCATAAGATCATAGCACAATGATGGCGACACCAATGATTTATAGACCCCCTCATCATTGTCTCTCTCAGAACATACCCCGTTCGGGTAATCTCAGAGTATGTTCCATCAGGACTATTCTTATATTGGATTCCTATTCCTCAAATAATACTAGTCCTCTATGAATACCCTTATCTTGGATTCCTTACCACATCATCAAAGAGTATCATGTGTCAGATTCTTACCCAATCCTCCATTATTTCTTCCCAAGTGAAGACAAGAATGATGGGTCTACCTCTCCCTCTCAACTAGGGAGGTTATACCCATTCCAATGAATGAATGCACCCATTCCAATAAATGAATGCACCCATTCCAATAAAAGGAATGTACCCAAGCTCCCTCTTAACAAGGGAATTAACCAAACCTTCCCTTAACCAGGGACTTTCTTCCAAAAACTATCTAGGCAGATATCATGGGACAACCAACTGCTTGTAGGACCCCCTCTTTCAATGTCATGAATTATTTATTTTTTATGGAGCCTACATATTTTAGGAATTATTCATGGGGAATCAACCATCCATCACTTTCATTCATGAATCATGTCATCCATTCCTTTCTTTCATCAGAAAGTGATTATTGATCCATATATGGGTTTCCTTCATACAACTCACTTCTCCACATCATATTTTCTTCAAGATCTTATCATCGCACCACATGAGTATTAATTATGGATGAAATCTAAAACTCTTCATTTGGTAGACCTATATTAGCCCATCCAAATATTGTTTAAAATAAAAAATCAACATCAAATTACCTTTCTGATGGTTTTACATCATGACATATGTTTGTTGTATCAACATGTTTCCTTCATATTGACATATCTCCAAAACGATATTAAATGTCAAGGGTCATCTTCCTTTCCAGACTTCTCCTGATTCTTCATACCTTTTCCATGGAGATGTCATGGTCAATTCTTCTAGTTATCAGATGTTGATTTCCTTTTCTATGTGATAGTAGTTGCATATTTCACGATCTCTCCTTACTTTCTTCACATATTTCTTCTCAGGAACTTCCATTCATAGTTCATTTTTTTCAACCACCTCATATTCCATATGAGGACTTATTATATTGATTTCATCTAGTCAACATGTGAACCATGCCTTTATGCATCCTTCCAAAGGAGGATATCCCTTTCTCTTGATCATGCTCATGAGGTGTGTTATAGACATTTTTGTGCCTTACAGCATGAAACATGAAATGTCGATAATCCGAGGGATCCAAAGTCCCTAAACATGTTGTTCCTACCCCTAGAGGAACAAGGTCAGCAAACCACAGCACTAAAAATCAGTTCTCCACCTAAAAACACTAAAAAACAAGCTAATTCTGGATCATGTCAACTGCTCCACTGAGCATCTGCGCTGAATGTCAACTGCTCCACTCTGTACCTGCGCTGAATGTTAAATCTAATGAAGGCTACCTGCGCTGGGCGAGATTGGCCAAGTGGCACAGTCATTCTGCAAGGTGTCAAATGCCCAGGAAGCTTCCAAAATGACACTTGGATCAGGGAATTCGCCTTGTGATGAGTAAGAGGATCTAGATCTCCAAGTGGAAGCAAGAAACTCCAAGTGGACTCAAGAACTGAAGTATAACTGAAGTGGGAGAGGACACTAGTCAGCTTCATGCCAACCTCAAGCTGACTCATCCTTTCTCCAAAACTCCTATATATAGAGCTCTCTCATGAGGTCTAGGGAGGCTGGAATCTTGCGAATGTAAGGAAGTGCTGTTGGTTTGAGTATAGAACTATTGGGTGATTGCTTTGAGGGAGGTGAAGAGGAGATTTCTTTCTGCTGGGAGGTGTTGCTGGATTGGGCCTCTTATGGTTGTAACACTCTCAGAACTTTACTTCTTCCATTAATAAAGTATTTGAGGTTCTTCTATATGCATGTGTCTCTGTGGCGTATTGATGCTTGTATATTTGATTTATTCTAATCCTTGAATCAATTATGGATGTATGCTTCTTGTAGTTTCCTTTTCTTGTGCTTTTGCAGGATCTTTGTGTAGCTGGGCCAGTGAAAGAGCAAGGAGCTGGGAGCAAGCAGCAAAGAGGGAAGATCGGATCAATCATTAGCGGAAGATAACGGTTAGTGGATCTCTTTCTCCTCTCTCTTACATCTCATAAAGAAGTAATCTTGAATAGCTTTTCTTTGATTGTTGCTGAGGTACTATCACCCTTAGAGTGGGATAGGGTCATTCCGTATTGGATACTTTTCCCAACAACAAATTGGAGACTCCGCTGGGGATCGTATCTTGTTGGTTGTTTGTGTTTTTGCTATTCATTTCATAAACAAAGGGAGTACCGAATCAAACTGCATTTGGATCTTTCAAATGCAAAGTAGAGGGCAGCTACTCTAGCTCAGTTTCTGGGCAAGTTTATGATTTGAAGAGCTGATCCACAAGGACTCTAATAAGCTCTTAGTCATAGCTTTTCATCCTCCTTGTCATCCCTTAGTGTGTCCTTGACTGATAGCTTCTGATTTGGCCAAAAACTGTGAATTTTTGAGCAATCTGTGACCCGGAAACCAAGAGAAACGAAAGTTTCGTTCTTCAGTGCAACTGCTGTGAAGGCTGCCTGCATTTCAGCGCAGTTCCCGAAGGGGCTACCTGCGCTGAAGGTCAAACAGATAGTGTCCCACCTGCGCTGGACCAGTCTTGCCTTGTGCTACTGGGGTTTCCTGCTGTTTCTTGCCCTGTTTTCACCCTTGTTTTTGCTGCCTGTTACCAGTCAATGTGCCTATCTGAAACCAACTTTCCTTGCCACTATTCCGCCTCGGTTGTATAAAGAAACTGTGTTTGTTCTTTGTGTATTTCTTGTATCATTTACAGTTTCCCATAACGAAAGTGAACTAGTCTTGCTGTGACCTCTTAGATCTAGACCTGTGATAAAGTGTCGTTTTGATCTTAAGAGTTAGTTTGTTTGCTGTTCATAGCTGATTGAGCTTTTACTTTCGTCATTTGGTTTGAATTTATATATTTCTAGTGTCGAAACAAGTAAATCTTAAGGTGTCTTTCGATTTTGGACAAGCTTGTTTGCTTTCACTTGAAATTGAATTCGAAATTATACAACAGCTTTCTTTTTGTGTCGCACAAACATTAAGAAAGAGAAAAGAAATACCTGCATTTTTGCATTTTGCATATAAGTTTGTATGTTGATTTAGGGAAAAAGTGCATTAGCGAGTGCTCTTTGATCTGTTGGAAAAGATTTTGTCTCTCTTTTCCCTCAGTAGTTAAGATTTTCATAAGTCGAAAAGATTGAAAAAGCTTGCTTCTCATCTTAGACTGCATTTAGGAATTTGTATCAAAACATCTCGTGGTGAACCTTGAAAGGCAAACTTTAAAAAGATCAACTTAAAATATATTGAATGAACCTAACAACGCTTTGAAACATAACGCAAACATCTAGAGGTCTAAGCTAGAGACGTGTTCCGGCGTCGTTAAACGTAGTGATTGTCGATATCGACGAAGGTGGGTGATTCCTCCTGAGAGTCGGTGGCACTAATACGGACTTGTGCTCCCACGTACCGTCGCGTATATATCGGGAGACCCCTATAGGAACAAAGCCTTTATCCATAGGAAGTCGTGTCGACCGCCCTACTGATCGCAATGCAGTGAACACAGCATTCACGAAGATCGACCACTCGTACCGTAAAACGTATTCTGTGGTTTTGCGAAAGGTTTGGCACACCCTCTGCCTAGATCTCCAGAGCAGTTTCTTTTGGCCTTTTTCAAACTCTATAACTGAAAAAGTCCAACCGAGCATTTGTCACTTCGGGCTCGTTAATACATCGAAGGAGACTAGAGTCATCTTTAGCTTTTTCTCGACTCTTAAAAAGTGAAAAAGCAAGTTGTGTCTAAAAGCGTCTAATAAAATTCATTCAATTCGGAAACACCAATTTCCCCTTTTAATATTTTAGTTGATCGAGTAATCCGCAATCGTGGAAGAAAGTCAATTGAAACCCCGTCGTTCGTGGAGGCTTACGAGTCAACCGTCTTTGTCTCCGGAATCGAAAACAGTACGGGCAAAGCGAACTCGTTTAATCGGTTCAAAATCTCCTTTGAAAGTTGGAACAAGTGTTCCAACTGCATCTGAGGTTCCGGTTACTCCTAACATTTCTGGAAACCCTGCCTCTATAGAAGAAGTTCCACAGCCGCAGAAGGACAGTAATACTGATCCTAGTCTGGGGGCAAGTACTTGTGTAACTGAACCAGTTCCATCTGTAACCGGTCCAGAGAGTTTTGTTCCCCAAACAACTGTCGCTGTCGAAACAACCACTTCTTCGGCACCAGAAATATTTTACGGACCTGACGGTCTTCCTCTTCCACCGGGTTTGATTGCGATAGAGGAAATTGCAGAGGATCCGCAAGCAAGTACTCCAACTCATTTTGGAGTCGGGGTCACTCTATTTCCTTCATCAGAAGTTAATCCACCACAAGTGGAAGTCCATGTAGAATCGCTAGGCAATCTATTGGATAGACTTAAAATGTCTGAACAACCGTCATCGTCTAGGACTGTGTCAAATGACACAGCGACAGCAGAAGCCCCTGCCGTCACTCCAACGATGTTTGCCGGCATACCAGCTGTCCCAACTAGCTCTCAACAGCTAGAAGGAGTCCACCAAGGGGCTATTTCGACAGTATGGTCTGTTCCAGTTTGTTCATCCGGAGTAATACCCAGCAACTCTTATGTTGAAACTCGACAAATTGATCCTCATGGAGGTCAATTTGGGCCATCCAGTCCTCAAGGACTAACAATCCCTCTGAGTTCCGGATTGCTACCATATGGGGGGCAGTATGCCCTTTCATTACCTCCTCCGGGAGGATATCCATATGGCAGTTCTCAACAGTATTCAGGTTATGCTAGAATTGCATCAAGTAGTTGGGTACCTATGCTACCTCAACAACCAAGGGTTGTATATTCTATGCAACAGTGTGTACCTGTGACGAACATCCCAACCACACCAGCTATTGTAACAATGTCACAAGTTCAAGCGATACCTGTTGCATGTCAACCTCAAATTTCTCAGGTTGTAATGCAACAGTCACTTGATCATGGGTCACAACCACAATCGCCAACTGGTGGGGCGACACAAGTACAAACGGGTACCATTACCCCACACCTCGGTCCAACGGTTAGCATAGCACAACAAAACATGGCGTCACAACCATGGCTTGTGCAATACCAACAACCGCAGTTCTAGCAAGTGTACCAAGGTTCTGAGCAGCAGATCTTTGCGAATAGTGGACAACCGTATATCCAAAATGGTCAAAACCAACCACTTTACAGTGGTCAAGTCCACCAACCGTATCAGTCATACCAACATCAATTACATTATGCTGGTATGCAAAGGCCCACTGCTCAAGCGATTCCATCGTACCCTGGTTACGCTTCGCCTAACCTGAATCAACAGTTACCATTCGTGGCAACTTTAGAGTTACCCGATTTACACCGTTTAACCAACGATCCGATTGCTTATGCCCCTTGGTGGCCAGCGATTCCTCATAAACTTCCATCTGACATTCCTAAATTCAATGGAAATCCAGGTGAAGACCCATCGAATCACGTGATGACTTTTCATCTGTGGTGTTCGTCAAACACCCTTAACGACGATTCGATAAGGCTTCGCCTTTTCCAGAGGACATTGACAGGTCCAGCGGCTAAATGGTATATTGAATTGCCAAGAGCCTCTTTCGACAATTTTAGTTCCCTAGCCACGACTTTCTTAACCCATTTTCAATTACCGATAAGGTATGAAACGGGAACAGAAATATTAACCAACTTCAAACAGACAACTGCTACCCATATATCTGATCATATACATGAGTGGCGTCGTCGTCGTAGGATGGTGAAAACATATGTTCACGATCAGCTATTAGCTGAATGGTTTATAAAGTCGTTACTTCCGGCTATTACGGAAGATGTGGCCAAGGGGGGAGTCGTAACAGAGGAGCAAGTCATTGCTCGTGCGCAGTATTTGGACTTAGTTTATACTCATTCCGGCACGCTCTATGACAAAATACCTGACGCCCCTAGACCGGAATTTTCAATTCCTCCCCCTCCTAAATCAAATAGTGACTCTCATGCCGGTGATGGCGTGATTGGCACAGCAAACACGAAATCGATAAAGGCTTCATCAAAGAAAGCCTGTAAGAATTCAGATCAAAATGCAAAAGAAGAAATTCTTGCTTCGGAAGTAAATGCCATATCCGAAGATAAAGGCAAAGAAACCAATCAACCAGGAAGCAAGAAAAAGCAAAACAAAGGGAAGAAGAAGAAACAGGGTGAGTCATCCCCTGGAAAAAATTCTTCAAACCCTCCTGGAAAAGGGAAACCAAACATTCCATGTATGATATGTGATGAAGATCACTGGACAAGGGATTGTCCTTACAAAGCTGAGCTTAAAAGGTTCTTTAAAAGTTCCCAAACCTCAGCTGTGTTGACTGATCCGTTTCCCAGCCCAGGTCAAAATCTGGTTGATAGTGGAAATGCTTCCCCGTCGCAAGTACTTATGTTGTCGGTTTCGAAACAGCAGAATGATGCTTTGATTTCGACAAGGAACAAAGATTACGGGAATCCTCAGCTGTCGAACGAAAAAGGTAAAGATCAACCAAGTAGTTCGACAACAACTTCGACAGAAGTTGTAACGCCCACCATCCCTGAATTAACAATAAAACTGCCGAAGGGTGTAGTACACAAGTCGACATTTAATCCTCGTGCCAGAGCGGCGCAGCATTATAACATAGTGGAAGATTTGGCCCAATCGCCATCCGCTATGTCGACTCTTGAAGTGCTACAAAATTGTCCAACCCAAAGGCAGGCGTTGTTATCGGCAATTGGTGGGGTTGATCCTAAGGATTCCAATCTTGTATCCTTTGATCACAAGGGATATGATCCTCAGTTACCAGCTCAGCTAGCTTTCCTTATTCAAGTGAAAGCACTCAACAAAACTATTCACAGAACAATAATTGATGAGGGAGCCTCGACATGTATTATGTCAATGAGTTGCTGGAAAACTTTAGGATCTCCAACCTTGTCTCGATCTTCGACGACATTAAAGGCTTTCGACGGAAGGACTTATACCCCTTACGGTATCCTTAATAACTTGAAAGTTGAACTAGGAGGAAAGACGGTAGAAATTGATGTAGAAGTCATTGATGGAAATCTTGACTATAACATCCTACTAGGTAGACCATGGATTTATGCCATGGCAGCTGTCGTGTCGACTTATTTTAGGAAGATCGCATTCCCGTTTGAAGGAGGGATTACGATCGTCAACCAACAGAATTTCCTCCCTAATGGTTCGCAAGTTACAGGAAGCATTCCCATGATCCATGAGAGCAACCATTCAATTCAAGATATCGGAGTAGGATTATTGAAAGACCCCACATTGATGGGAACTTTCGCGCTACCACCTCCTATTTATACAGGAAATGTACCGTTTGTAGCAACCTGCAACATGATATCTTCCACGAAGGTCAACATGGATCATTCAATGGTTTTGCCCCCAAGCCCTTTAGAAATATTGTAGCAATCAATGTTTCAAGCATGGGAGGCGAGCCCAAATCAACGCTCGTCAAGCATTTGGGTAGATAGGTCTAGAGAATATGGAACCCCATTAGATCCTTGGTCGAGAGTACATGGGACTGACGAAGGAATCTTACAATCAATGATGATTGAGGGGGCACCATGGAATGATCACCACCATCGTTCCTTTCTTCCGGAATATGAAGAAGATACTCAAAGTGACCTTTATCACCCTTCAGTATTTGAATTCCTAACAAATACTGTAAACACGGTGGACTCCGAGCGAAACCTATCCAATATTGAAGAGACTATAGCCATAAATATCTCGACTAAAATAGATGTTGTAGAGAATATTTATGTCGGCAAAGGTTGTTCCCCTTCAGAACTGGAAATATATAACGCTCTTTTTCGCGAATTTAGAGATGTCTTTGCTTGGTCATATGATGAAATGCCAGGCATTGACTCGAGTATCGTTGAACATGAAATTAAAATGTATCCTGATGTCAAACCAGTAAGACAACGGCTTCGGCAGGTGCACCCCAAGAAAGCCGCTGCCATTAAGGTGGAAGTTGAAAAACTCCTCCATGCTGGATTCATCTACCCGGTTCCTCTAACTGATTGGGTATCGAATATTGTCCCTGTTATGAAAAAGCAAGGGACGATTAGAGTGTGTGTCGATTATAGGGATGTAAACCAAGCTTGTCCGAAGGACAACTACCCTACACCCTTCATCGACCAGATAATTGATGAATGCGCCGGATGCGAAATCTTTTCATTTATGGATGGATTTTCCGGGTATAATCAAATAAATATTCGCCCACAGGACCAGTCAAAGACTGCATTTATTTGTCCGTGGGGCACATTCGCTTATCGAAAATTACCCTTTGGTTTAAAGAACGCAGGGGCGACGTTTCAGAGGGCAATGAATTATGCCTTCCATGACATCAAGAACATTGTTCAACCTTACCTCGACGATCTTCCGGCTCATTCGCGAAAGCGGACTGATCATCCGCAGCATTTAAGAGCGATATTTCTACGTTGCCGACACTACAAGATAAGACTCAATCCGCACAAATGTGTGTTTTGCGTCGGTTCTGGTCGTTTACTTGGCTTTGTAGTCTCTAAGGATGGGATTCGTCTCGACCCTTGTAAGGTTCAGGCAATCATTAATTTGCCTCCACCTTCAAATTTGCTTCAGATTCAGAAACTCCAAGGGAAAGCAAACTTTCTGAGGAGGTTCATTCCAAATTACGCAGAACTTGCTAAGGGTTATACTCGTCTTTTGAAAAAGGATGTACCTTTTGTCTGGGACCAGGTGGCGCAAGCTTCCTTTGATGCTCTGAAAGATTGTCTAGTAAAAGCATCATTAATGTACGCCCCGGACTATCAAAGAGATTTTAACCTGTATCTGGCTGCAGCGGATACGACCATTGCGATGGTTTTAGTTCAAGAAGTCGATGGAATAGAACATCCTATCTATTATTTAAGTAAAAACTTAAACGATACAGAAAGTAAATATTCTTATGTTGAAAAACTAGCGCTTGCAGCTGTTCAAGCAATTCAAAGGTTTCGACATTATGTCCTCTTTCGGAAAACTACCATCATGTCAGATTGCAACCCCATGACTTATATACTGTCGCGACAGTTGCTGGGGGGAAAATATTCAAAATGGATAGCGATCCTTCAAGAGTTTGATCTGGAATTTGTGAAATCCAAATCAAAGAAAGCTCTAGTTTTCGCAGAATTATTGTGCGATCTCCCATCATCGTCCAACGATGAAACATCGGAAGAGTCAATCGTGGACGAAAGTTTGTTTCTGATATCTGTAAGCGATGAGTGGTATGGAGATATCATAGTTTATCTCCAAACCCAAAAGTTCAGGCCTAACACCTCTCGCTCCGAACAAAAATGTATACGATACCAAGCAAAAGACTACATGATCGTCGGTGATACACTTTACCGTCGTGGTGTCGATACAGTTCTGAGGAGGTGCCTTACCCATGAGGAGGCCGAAAAAGCCCTGAATGATTGTCATTCAGGCGCGTGTGGGGGCATCAGTCTGGATATGCAACAGAGCAAAGAATCTTACGAGTAGGATACTTCTGGCCAACCATGTTCAAAGATTGCATAACCGCAGTCAGAAGTTGCCATGCTTGTCAAATCTTTGATAGCAAAACCAGACGACCACCTGCACCTTTACAGCCGATAGTTACTGTTGGGCCCTTCGCCAAATGGGGCATCGATTTCATGCAATGTAACCCCACCTCGACCGGGGGGCATGGGTATATTATAGTCGCTGTTGACTATTTTACCAAATGGGGCGAGGCGATGCCTACATTGGATAACACTGGTGAAACAGCTGCCCTTTTCTTTTTCAATCATGTAGTCGCTAGGTTCGGCGTACCACAGGCTATAGTTACAGATCATGGGTCGCATTTTCACAATCACATGATGGTCGAATTAGCTAGTCGTTGTTGACTATTTTACCAAATGGGCCGAGGCGATGCCTACATTGGATAACACTGGTGAAACAGCTGCCTTTTTCTTTTTCAATCATGTAGTCGCCAGGTTCGGCGTACCACAGGCTATAGTTACAGATCATGGGTCGCATTTTCGCAATCACATGATGGTCGAATTAGCTGCCAAGCTAGGGCTATCTCACGACAGCTCTACCCCATATTATCCGCAAGCCAACGGACAAGTTGAGGCAATCAACAAGGTCCTGAAGCGTATGTTGCAAAGGATGATTGGGGTTCATAAAAGAAGGTGGCACCTAATCCTGTACTCAGCCTTGTGGGCTTACCGAACGTCGGTAAAGAACGCAACCGGGTTCACACCTTTTCAACTGGTGTATGGCCTGGAAGCAGTCTTACCAATCCAGTGTGAAATTTCGTCGCTTAAACTCGCAATCGATCTTCTCCCCGGAACTTCAGAAGAAGAGGCTTGTTTCTTGGAACTAATCCAATTGGATGAAACCCGTCATGATGCCGCTTTGGCTAACGAAGCTCATAAGAAACGAGTCAAGGCTCAGTTCGACAAAAATGTCAAACCCCGTGTCTTCTCAGAAGGTGATTTGGTCTTGCTTTATGACCAAGAATCCGATAAATTGGGAGTAGGTAAATTCAAGTCCTTATGGATGGGCCCCTATATTGTTAAAAGGGTGTTAGCAAAAGGAGCCTACGAGTTAATGGATTACGATGGAATTCCACTGGCGCAGCCCCGCAACGGGTTGTACCTCAAGCGTTACTATGCTTAAATAGTAACCTGCATGCTTTTGTTGTATTTTGTTTTCGCTAAAGTGTTTGTCCTGGTCGAGTGATCCACCTTTTCATTTATTGCAGATGTCGAACCTTCTGGAGACATGTGTTGGATATGCCGACGGAGCGAGTCGTAGTTCGCGGAACTTATCCTCCGCAGCCTGGGCCATTTTTGATCTAAGCGGCGAGTTAGTAAGTTTCAAAGGTGTATGTATTGGGCAATCAACAAATAACATCGCTGAGTATAGCGCGTTGATAGAACTACTCTCTGATGCCATCACACGTGGCATACGCCGACTAATTGTCAGGCTAGACTCACAGCTCGTAATACTACAACTCAATGGTATATATTCTGTTCGCAATCCAGCTATTTATCGCATGTTCCTAAGGGTTAAGATCTTGGAAAGACGATTTGATTCAATTCAATATCAACATATTTCAAGAAACTTAAACACATTAACTGACTCATTAGCGAACTATGTGTTAGATAGACATTTGCAACATTTATAAAAAGGGACACATCATCAAAGATTGTACATATGGATCACATAAATCAACTAGGATAAAACCCGAAAATCAAAATACATATAAGCTGTTTATATAAGTTCATACATAATGTTTTGTAACCAAGACAAAATTGGTCATATGACCTAAAAACTCAAAAAGTTGCTAGGGGGCACCCTAGCCTAGTGGTGCTCATGATAGTACGTCACGGCCTGTGCGATCATGCGCAAGAGACGAGTCCATCGTCTAGGCACGCCGATAGTATGCCGCTGCAGCTGTAAAGGTAACTCGTCAATCTGTACATCCGGAAGACCGCGAGTAAGGCTCTCAACCTGCTCCTACACAGCTGTAAGGGTCTCAGTGTCATCAAGATCGCGAATAACAACCCTCCTAGCAGGCTCCACTGCCGGGGCAGCAACTGGCGATCTCGGACGAACTGCTGGACGAACAGGACCAATATCTGCATGCACCCAAGAGTACAACTAAAAGTCTTGATAGAATAAAGCACAGCGACATTATGAATAAGAACAATAAACAGTAATATGGTCAAGGAGTTTACCAATGGCGCCCCACTGTTCGCCATCCGGTAGCACCAAATCCGGATCACCTCGGAAATCCATACCCACATATGGATACTCAGAAAACGCCATCTCCTGGCGTTCGAACCACCTAAAGAAGGCCTCGGTAAAAGTAATCTGAGGTTGACCAGCATGCCTAGACATGTGGTCGACCCACCTCTGCATGCGTGGCTCGGTCGGAGAAGGCAAGTCGAGTATGATGTACTGAGGCTGCATCAGTGGGATTTTCTCCAAGGCGAAGTCTGTCAGAATAGAACCAAATCCAAAGTTCTTCAGCTTCCCGTCCTTTACCTTGGTCAGTTGACTTTTCATCTGAACAAGTACTGCATCACACCAGTTGAATACTTTCGGTTGGAGACACTCCAAAGCATGCTGCATATAAGATCTGTTGGCAACATGTAGAGCTGCGCTGCCGGCCATCCTACCAATAGTGAACAGAATGGACCTGAGAGCCCGATCAGTAATCTCATGGATAACAATCTTGCCGTCTCTGCTCGGCTGAGAACCTTCCCTGCAATACTGGCGGACATAATCTCTGGTGGAATCAGTCCCCCGGGCCGTACCTGACAAGGAAATGGGGGCACCTCGCCTTGACAGTCCAGTCAAGAAGTACATGTCCTCTATGGTCAAGGGGATGGCCTTTCCCCTAATATGGAACACTTGGTTAACAGGATCCCAAGCATCAAGCATGTACTGCAACAAAGAAATATGTGCTCTCATACTAGAGATACAGAAGAACTTCAGCAGGCCACAGTTCCGCAGCGCGTTCACCGTGACAGGGTCATGGAGGGTAATCATGTCCTCTTCTTCATGTTCTCGTTCTCGCCATGTAAGGGACATTTTGTTCAGAGTTCCCTGCAAAGCAAAAAAGAGAAGGAGTAAGTTCCTGATTTTGATGAAAAACTGGCAAAAAAATCATCAAAAAATGACCTTAAAAACTCAGTTTTTGAGCCCAGCGCAGGCAGAGAGTCTCCCACTTGCGCTAAGGGTCAGGTTGCCTTAAGGCAGCTTGACCTTCAGCGCAGGTTTCGAAAGGGGAACCTGCGCTGATCCTAGGGCGCCCTGGCAAAACCCCAGGGGCTAAGAAATACTGGAAAACATGCATGAAACAGGAAAAGGAAACCATGAAAAGAAAGAGCTAGGGTTTAGCTCCTACCTGGTCCAGACGGCGCCGAAAATCGTCCGCAGAATCTCCCAGAATCAGCTGGTGAAAATCAAGGGGGAAGAGGCACCTCCAGAGCTCCAACAAACCAAATGCAAATGAAATGGTAAATGAGAGGTAAAAACACCTTTTAATGGATTTTTACACAGTTTAAAGTGAAATATTAGGGTTATAATCTCATTTTCATGCAAATATTATTCATTTCTAACAAAGTTTGTTGCAGCAATTGAAAAAGCAGTACTATATTTGAAAAGAGAAAAGCTAGTAATGGTAAAAAATCAAAATTTGACCATATAATCGAGCAGTTTTACCGCGGAATTTATGCTCGTTAAAAAATAGAAAAGCGAGATCCGAGCAGTTTTAACACATAGTTCATGCTCGTTAAAAAATAAACATAAGATTGAGCAGTGTTTTGGCGCATTCAAGCTCTTTAAAAAATGAACCCAGTACCGGTAAATAACCATTTGTGATCGTAAAATTATTAGCCATAAAAAGCCTTGGTCGTGTTTGCACCCGCCACCTCCATTCCATTTGGCCAATCGTTCACCTCCATATGATTGTTTACCTATTTTGAGGAATAGCTGCGAAGAGTGATTTCACCTAGCCATCCTTGTGACACTGCCGTGATTGGAAACTTCCAACCTGTACCTGGAATCTACTGTTATCCCTGTTTATCACTCGTTCCTCAAAAGACGAGTCTTCTTTGAGCTCTTTTCATCTGACTCGTAAAATATGAAAAGTTTGCGGAGTTTTGGCCTTCCAGCTCGTTAAAGTGACCGGAAGAGCTATCCCTCCTCTAGATTTTAATCTTTTTTGGACCTGAGGGATTATTACACAAAAAGGTCGAGCGCTTGTTTTATTCGGCTCGTTAAAGTTATCGAAAACTCATCCCTTCTGTATTGTTTTATACTTTTTCGGACTTAAGGGATTAGATGACGAAAAAGGAATTTTGGAGTTAACTTTCTGTACCTTTTCAGACTCTCTAAAATTGAAAAGGACCGAGTTTTCCTTGTCGTTAGACTCGTTAAAATGATTAAATAGCGACAAACTTGTCTTTAGACGAGAACGAGTTTCCCTATCGCTAAGCTCGTTAAAACATAGCGATGGGCTTGCCCGAAGGGCAGGTTATAGAACAAGCATATGTTATCCTCCTCAAGCTTAACAAAAATAAAGAGGTACTGGTCAGAAATGATTGGGGAAAAATTGGGAGAACCTCAAAGCTTTAATGGTAGCAAGTCGCTCTTGAACATGACACTTTGTCCTCCGTATCACATCGGGTTGGGTTGTTTTCATTCACCGGTCTCATCACCATGGTCCTCGCCAAACCATCCGCATTTGGGGTAATGCTACCGATCCATCACATCAGTGTCGTTATATGTTCAAGAGATGTTGTTCAGAAAAAGTCAACCGTGTCCCATCCACTGCGATACATTATCCTTCATCCACCCATGATCGCCACCCTGAATCATATTTCACAGATTGTTTTCACCTCCACTAAAATCATTAGCTCCATTCCGTGTCACTGATGTGGGATTCATTAAGGCCCTCCTTTGACGGATCGCTTCTTGTCGACTTCGGCTCATTATCCAAGAAGTTGATCTAGGAACAACCCCCTCAGTACTTTGAAGCTTGCATGCCTCAATGGCAAGTTTCTCACTTCCGGCGGCAGGTATACGTCAATGACCTTCGACCAGAAGATTTTGCGTGGTGTTCGACGCCAAGTCCTTTATTCACACCATGTGAATTGTACTGCAGTACCTTGAGGGTCATTGTCATTATTGGTGATTCCTCTCGCGCTTGTTAACGGTTTACATTATCGACCGGTAATCAAGCGATGTCTTTCCATGTTCGACTTCAACGCAATTCTCACATGGATCGACTTGTACTTAGAGTGAAGATCGAACGAGTTTGAAGACCCCGGATCTAGTTTCATCCATCCGGGCTGCGATATATATTCAGGAAATATAAAGACATTTGATATGTACATCATTGCAGCAGATGATCATCCTACTCAAAGGATGATAATTTAAGCAGAGAATTATCAGTCTACCATCAGACGATCGTCTGTTCTATGTACCAAAATGAATTTATAAAGCTGAGCATGGGAATGCCCGCCTCAGCTAGATCATGAAAGCAGAATGAAAAATAATGTATTGTATTGTATTTTATTACAGGGCACCTCTCAGCGATTGAATGAACTTCGGATCCTCCTGATAAAGCATTTCACCCGATAAACGACCTCATACTTTAGGGGGCAACTGTTATAGACATTTTTGTGCCTTACAGCATGAAGCATGAAATGTCGATAATCCGAGGGATCCAAAGTCCCTAAACATGTTGTTCCTACCCCTAGAGGAACAAGGTCAGCAAACCACAGCACTAAAAATCAGTTCTCCACCTGAAAACACTAAAAAACAAGCTAATTCTGGATCATGTCAACTGCTCCACTGAGCATCTGCGCTGAATGTCAACTGCTCCACTCTGTACCTGCGCTGAATGTCAAATCTAATGAAGGCTACCTGCGCTGGGCGAGATTGGCCAAGTGGCACAGTCATTCTGCAAGGTGTCAAATGCCCAGGAAGCTTCCAAAATGACACTTGGATCAGGGAATTCGCCTTGTGATGAGTAAGAGGATCTAGATCTCCAAGTGGAAGCAAGAAACTCCAAGTGGACTCAAGAACTGAAGTATAACTGAAGTGGGAGAGGACACTAGTCAGCTTCATGCCAAACTCAAGCTGACTCATCCTTTCTCCAAAACTCCTATATATAGAGCTCTCTCATGAGGTCTAGGGAGGCTGGAATCTTGTGAATGTAAGGAAGTGCTGTTGGTTTGAGTATAGAACTATTGGGTGATTGCTTTGAGGGAGGTGAAGAGGAGATTTCTTTCTGCTGGGAGGTGTTGCTGGATTGGGCCTCTTATGGTTGTAACACTCTCAGAACTTTACTTCTTCCATTAATAAAGTATTTGAGGTTCTTCTATATGCATGTGTCTCTGTGGCGTATTGATGCTTGTATATTTGATTTATTCTAATCCTTGAATCAATTATGGATGTATGCTTCTTGTAGTTTCCTTTTCTTGTGCTTTTGCAGGATCTTTGTGTAGCTGGGCCAGTGAAAGAGCAAGGAGCTGGGAGCAAGCAGCAAAGAGGGAAGATCGGATCAATCATTAGCGGAAGATAACGGTTAGTGGATCTCTTTCTCCTCTCTCTTACATCTCATAAAGAAGTAATCTTGAATAGCTTTGCTTTGATTGTTGCTGAGGTACTATCACCCTTAGAGTGGGATAGGGTCATTCCGTATTGGATACTTTTCCCAACAACAAGGTGGATCATTTATCCATGCTATCTGCAACTATATGACATGACTCAATTTTATCAAATACAAGCATACATACCTCATCTCTTCCTTTTGGTCATCTAGAATTCCTTTAGCAGCTTCCTTTATTGAAATAACTTCAATCACCTTGACTTGCTTCATTTATTTTGACATTATACCATCATTTCATGAATCCAATACAAGGTGGAATTATCGATGAGACACTTTCTTCTTCCAGTAGGTGAACCTTCTGATGAAGATTCCAATAGAGGTTCTTGATCATCCTCATCCTACAAATTCTCATTTTTGAATGATGTATGATGAGCCCTATAAGAGATGAATTTATCTTTCCCATATTTACTACTTATTCCTCTAATGAGGTTACTAAGAGCTACATCCTTCTATATGCAGCAACCATAGACTTCTACTTTAGCTATCTTTCATGCTTCTTATGATGATATCACGAGCTCTTGCTTTCAATCGTATGCTTATATGTTTCCATCTCCTAACATGATGAATCCTATCGTGATTTTGATGATTCTTACCATGATAATTATACTTTACAACATAAAACTTGAAACAAAGACTTGAAAATAACTAGGTGAGGAAGACTATCTCAATCATAGTAGAGATCTTTTACTTCTACCTTCTTGGATTTCTTATTTTCAAATTCTTCCACTTCTTCAGTGACATGGGCTTCTTCCCTTTCTCTCTTTTTTTTTTCCTTCTTGAGCTTTGGAAAATATCTCTTGTAGTGCCCACATTCATGAAAACCATAGGATTGAACCTTTGACATGTTCTTCTTATTTTTCTAAGGACCAAGCTTCCCTTTTCTTCTAGCCATGGAAACAAATTCTTGAGATTGCTCGCTTGATCCTACATCGATTGTTTCCTTTAGCCTAGTTTCTTCGATTTTTATCAATGACCATAGTTCATTGAATGGAGTAGTTTCCTTCTTCCCATAGATGCTTCATGTGAAGTTGTCCCATTCCTCTAGTAGTGCATTGACCACTATGTTAGCATTTTCCTTGTCGGACATTATTTCTCCCAACTCTTGAACTTGGTCTCTTATTTCTGACACCCTCATAAAGTATGAGGGTATTCCTTCTTCTTTTGATATCTTAATATTGTAGAGCTTGAGATTCTTCTTTCAACGATTTGAAAATTAAACCGTTAACATGGTTTTGGGCATGATGGTTTTCTACCCATGGTATTTTGTAGATCTGATCAAGGGAATTAAAATTATTTTATAATCTCAAGTTATGGGTTAGGGTTCATGAATGCTTCAGCATGCATATATATGTATTGTAACATTGAAAGAAATATAATGAAAAATCAATCTTGTAGTCTCGATTTTGGGATCTAGGGGAAAATCTTTGTGTATATTTGTTTTATGTTCTCTCCATTGTATATTTTCTATTTTAAGAATTCGTTTGTAGGTAATTTCTGTACAGGGTTAAAACCTACACAAATATAGATATAAAAATACTTGTCAAGTGAAGATACTCCTAGATGATGAAATATTCAACTTGATGCCTTCTTGATTTTGATGATGATGTAGATAATAGAAGATGTCTTCTTGGTGAAGATTTCTTTCTTCAAAAGTGATCCTTGGCTTAAAGGGAGATCACATTGATTCCTTGATGATGATGGAAATTTTTTCCTCCTTTTCTTCCTTCAAGACAATGTTAGTTAAAAGTGTTTCACAACCTCAAAATTTATCCCTTCTTCATAATGTTGGCTTGATGTAGCAGTTTTGAAATTTTGGGCTTTTCTGCAATAACCCTAGTTCACACGAGTGGCTAGAAGATGGAAAAATTTTCCTCCTTTCTACTTCGCTTGACTTGAATTCTTTTTATTGTTATTTCAACTTGCAAAGGAGACCTTTCTTGGCACAAGATTTGATCCTTGATGGTGGTTGTAATTCGATACTTACTGCTACAGAAAGATGTCTTGCTACTTCACACGTGTGGAGAATATAGCCTAGAAAAATAGACCTAAAAGTGCTTTGTTCTTGCTTCCTCATGATTATGATTATAGAATTTTTGAGTTTCCCTAGAACACTTCAAGTGTGGAACCCTTCTTTGGATGAGCTAAGGTTTTGAGGTATTCTTTGATGCTCTTAATTATTCCCTTTCAATATGATGAGAGGGTTAGTCCTTATTTATGATTGATGCTCTTGATGTTTCCAAGATGATCTATTTATACTTCGGCCCTAGAGTATCCTTCTTCTTGTTTCCCTTCCTTGATGCAGCCACCTTAGCTTTGATACCATGTTGAGAAATCTATGGGAAGCTAAATAGATGATTTCTCTTGCAATGATAATTCTTGTGAAGACATTTTTTTTTACTTTTCTTAATTAGGTTCTTCTTTATATTTGATTATTATTATGTGTTTTTGTTCATAAAATAACTACCAAACCATAAATATCAGTGAGACAAAGGAAACACAATATAGGTGATCAACCAGGGCCAAAACTTCTCCAAACTTGAGAGGAAAACCAACCAAATTCTTCTTCTTATAGAATCTTCAATTAACAAATTCCAAGACCTATGACACTTGACCAAGACCCTCCAAGTCTAATTCATCGTTCCTTCTTGATGATGTTTCCTTACACAACTTCTAGCAACAAACTTCAACGTTCCAACAAATTCTACAACAACTTTGACCCCAACAACAATTTCTGCAACTTCGACCTAACAGCTTCACAACTTCGACCTTGATGCAACTTCAGTGGTTTTGACCTAGTAGCTTCACATCTTCGATCTTGCAGCTTCACATTTTTGACCTTGCAGCTTCACAACTTTGACGTTGCAACTTCATAATTTTGTCTAGCCCATAAATTGTAGAAACCCTAATCAGAGAGAGAGAGAGGCCCAAAAACTTCGATCTTGATCTTCTTCTTCTTATTCATCATTTTTCAGCTTCTATCTTGAGGAGATCAAACTTTCTTGAGTGAGTGTGTAAATGAGGTTGAATTCCTTCTTATTTATAGGCTTGTGAGGGGTACAAATTACTATCTTGAGGTTGACTTGTCCCTTTATGCCATGACGAGGTCTTGGAGGGTGTGTTGACTCTATTTTGACTCAATAAATTGTTCTTTACAATATGTAACATGCCCAAATGGGTCTTCAATACATGACAAAGACTCAATTGACTCTATGACAAACCTAGAAGCGCTCAATGGGTGTTTGACCTAAAAATAAATTTCCCTTAAGCATGAAACCCATGCCCCAAGAATAAAAATAATAAATTTATTTTTCTCTTTTCATTAAATACATAAAATCACGATTACATATGCCATCATGAAGACCGAACCTAGTTACATATTTCAATAATGGGCTTCCTATCAATGTATTCTATTATCTAATAGGAACAAATAGAACTTGGGAGATATCTTCTAGGGAAATATATCTTTTAGTGATTTTTGTTTATAAGGCTATTGTTAAAATTACCAAGAAAAATTAACTAAGAGAGATAAATTTACAAACAACAAAAATACACAATATTTAACATGGAAAACCCTCAATTCATGGAAAAAACTATCTAACAAAATTTTATTGGTCCCTTGGCCAAAACTCGACCAAGTTAGCCAAGTGATCCTTCACTGCTCACCTCCTTGGCACATTATAATGAAATATTCCAAAGCATTTTAAGTGCTTCATTACATGCAATCCACAGACACAAAACCATGGGAAATCAAAACCATGTACCCAAGACCACCATTATTTAATTGATAAACTTTAACTCTTTCACCAAATGAATTTTTACTTAACAATCCCCCTCAAACCTTGACTTCAAGTTTGCCTTGACCAGATCTGACCAAACTAGAAAAGTGAGCCTATACCAGTCACCTCCAAGCCCTACCCCCCTTAGATTTTATATCCATGGTATATTTTATTTCAACATGTCCCCCTATCACCTAAGTTTAACTCTAAACTTTATCAATAATTTCCTATGGGTACGCATGCCTTACCAAGTCTTATAGTCGTATTTCCATTTACATGGAATTAAAACAATTTTTGGCCCCATTATAATATATATAATTATTATTTCTATCCCAACACTTATGCCACCGTCCTCTCAACTTGGAATACATGATGCTCTCCTCACTTATGTACAACAACTTTCCATGGATCCATGGTAAATCATCTCATTAAATAATTTTGTCAAACAATTTATGTGCATCCTTGGCATAAATTACTTGGATATATTCTTCCTTTGGTGTTTTCTACTCATCCACCGATCATGGAATCATCCACTAGGGAGGGCATGAGTACCACTCTATAGCCTCTTAAAAAATATTTTATTAGTTAGTTCTACCACCAATTCACACAATTATTCTCCTCATATCCTTATGAATCATAGATCCTCGATGCATTCATCATTTAAGTGCATCTCCTCTTTATGAAATTTTCAAAT
This sequence comes from Pinus tabuliformis, assembly GCA_031772625.1. Classification (NCBI taxonomy): domain Eukaryota; kingdom Viridiplantae; phylum Streptophyta; class Pinopsida; order Pinales; family Pinaceae; genus Pinus; species Pinus tabuliformis. The sequence goes on from CM062813.1 coordinate 21,766,582, forward strand.
AGCACAATAGCTACCGATGACTATCCTCATGCACAATAAACTCTTCTTGCCCCCCTTCATTAAACCACTATACTTGGAGAGTCTAGGTTAACCTAGATTTGGTACCATGATAAAATTATTGAAAGAAGTTAACTGAGAGAAATTAATTGTCCAACAACAAAAAAGCACATAAGAATCAACTTAGAAAAACTCCAATTCAGGGAAAAAACGAGCTAACAAATTTCTATTAGTCCCTATGTCAAAACTCAACCAATCTTACCAAGTGAAGCTTCATCACTCTATTAAGCCCTATATATGCCCCATTTCAACCCTAAAACCTCTTATTAAGCCCTAGTTATTGAGTGATTACATTTCTATTGTTATATTGTATGTAGTCTAGAACCCCTCATGGTCCCACTTTATTATAATTATACCCCCTATCTCCTCTCTCTCTCTCTCTCTCTCTCTCTCTATATATATATATATATATATATATATATATATATATATATATATATATATATATATATATATATATATATATATATATATATATATATATACAAACACACACACACTAAGGAGAAGGATCATAAAATATTGTCTTGTACATTGTATTTATTGTAAAAGGAGTTTTCCCACTCGTTCAATACCATAATTATCATTTTCTTATAATATTTTAGTCACAAGGACCATAAAATTTGGTCTTAGAGCTCATGATTCTAGGTTTTTTTTATTTCAAACAAATGATTGGGTAATTTTTGCTATAAATATTTTTATGGGACATTACAAATAACAAAAGTTAGAGAATATTAGAATGTAGAAATTTCTCTATGGATCAGCTAGCTCTAATACCATGTAGAAATTCTCACTGTAGATTAAATTGATTATGCAATGTGCTAAAGAAAAATACTTAATCTACTTCTACTATCAAACTTGCGCAAGCTTAATCGATTTGAGCAAGATCAAACAGAACACATATAACAGAGAAGAAGATTCAATCACCCATGAAACACGGAAGAATACTCTGGCGAAAGCCTTAGCTAAAAAGCCCACTATTTGCATTATCATACAAGTGGAAATATCTCAGGATTACACAAAGATTTAGCTCTCACAAGCTATCCAGCTCTCAGTACAATCACTCATTGCTACTCATAGATAGAATAGACAACACATATGCCTTCCTTTAGTCCTCCAAGCCTCCTATTTCCTTGTGCAGTTTCTCCTGGGTCCTCCAGCTGCCACCTGTGTGATTCTCACCTCACACACAACACTGACCTTTGAAATAACTGTGCAATCCTGAAGAAGATAATTCCTTCTTCATGGATGAGTTTCCTTTATAGGAAAATTCCTCCAACTAATAATACAATGTCCTTGTCTTTAATCTCAACTGGGTCTCTGTCTGAACTAACATGCATGAGTTATTTATGAGAGAATATTCAATTATCTGGAGAACACTAGTTGCATGCATGCATGCATTAACTGAATGAACTCACAATTAGTTCCACAAACTGTTTGGAACTAATCTAACTGGACTTAACTCAGTTAATTGAGCTAACTAATTACAACTCAAATACAACTCATCCTTATCTCCTTAATTAATGGATAACTTCCTCAATCAAAGGGATAACTGTTGCATGTCTTCACAAAGACTTCATGTTTGATTTTCTCCAACTAATTAACTCAAGATGAATTAATTAATTATTTTTCAAACAGCTAGTGATACTAAATTCGAATTTTAATTCTCAATTTTGATTCAAAAACAAATCAAAATTGGAATATATCCCAAAATCCTATTTATAACAATGCTATTTTTAGCATTTCTATTTTTTGATATTTCCAACAGAGTTGGAGTATATCCTGAAATGCTATTTTTAGCATTTCTATTTTTTGCTATTTCCAACAGAGTTGGAGTATATCCTGAAATTCTATTTATAGCAATGCTATTTTTATCATTTCTATTTTTAGCATTTCTTATTGCTATTTTTAACACTCCCTCTCAACAAGAAAGGCATTCAACTCGAACCTGATCATGAACCTTTGGAATGTTCTGCATGCAACACTTCTCTCAAGTGTTGTTGCTCCAGCAACTCTAGAAACACAAAAAATATCCAACCTGAATCAGAATGATGCCTCTATCATCAAAGTCTCTGACTGCTATTGGCTCTGTCGACTAAAAAACTCTGCACCATTGTACTCTTCAGTATCTGACTGCTCTAGCTTCTGTCACATTGATCTCTTACTACATTAATCACACTGATTCCTCCTACTGCATCCGTGCTGCTGCTGGTCCTATCTCCTAGCATGCATCCACACTACACCTCCTCTCATCATGCTGCATCGTGCTGCCCACTGCTGCATTGCAACTTAGTTACTAAGAAGTAAGTAACTAATCTCCCAACTAACCTCCCTATTGGGCTAGAAACACCCTCTAATGTTGAAGCTCCCTCTGCCGCTCCATCTGCATCTGTCTCTACCCACTCAGCTAGTCTTTCTACTCCTCATCGGGGCTCTTGTAGCAGGGTCTAATAAAAAGGTTGGGTACCTTAAGGATCCTACCCCTATTTTAGCCTTCATGAGACTATCACTTCACATTTCCCCACCTCACACCTAAAGGTATGGCTGCATGTGATCCCTCTACCCACTTGGCTCGAAATTTCCCCCTACTGGAGGTCTCTACAAATTCCCCAACAAGGGCCCTATAACCAGTGTACTACTCAGGTGGCCTCCTTTTTCTACGCTGAGAATATGGCTCTCCCACATTCCCTCTCGCATCTGTCAACAATTTGTCAACCTCCCTTGTGCATTTCCACCCATATCTGGAAGACTCTGCATGAGTGGATGTCTCCACTACTGGAACCTCTACATGCGGTTGCTTTGCATCAGTCTGAGGCTCCTCCTCCTTAGGAACCAAAATTCCTCCTTTGCATGCATCTTGAGCTCCCTCTCAAGGGAAACTCGCATGGCCTTCAGCTCATCAAACTTAAGATCTCCTCGAACCACTGTCCTTTGACTGGTAGAAAAATACACCTGATATTTGTGGGGAGTATCAGTGTACCCCACAACTATCCCCAGCTCTGCTATCGGCTCTAGCTTCTTCTGGCATCCTTGGACACATGGCAATAAATCGATGAGCCAAAGATCCTGAAGTGACTCATATCTGGTCTCTTCTCGGAGAAATCTTCCTCTGGTGTCTTCATCCCAAGTATGTGATGCGGGCTTCTATTCTGCAAGTAAACCACTATGTTTCATGCCTCAGCCCACAAATGAAGTGGTAGGCCTTAGTCATACAACATCGCCTGAGATGCTCCCACAATCGTTATGTTCTTCCTCTCGGCCACCCCGTGGGTTATGGGGTGTCGTCAACTCCCGTTTAATTCCTTCTGCAGCACAGAAGTCCTTAAACTCTTGAGAGACATACTCTCCACCATTTTCACTTCACAAGGCCCTGATCTTCTTTCTTGATTCTTTCTCAACCAAGGCTTTGAACTCACAAAACCTTGAGAAGGTTTGACCCTTCTTCTTCATGAAATAGATCCAGCATCTACGAGAAAAATCATCATTGAAAATAACATAGTACCTTTGTTTAACGGTGGAGGTTGTCGAGAATGTTCCACACACATTTGTATGAACTCACTCCAAGATTGTTTCAGCTTGACTGTCTCAATCCTGAAAGGAAGATTTTGCATACTTACCCAAGGTACAACCTTTGCATGTGCCCACTTGCTCAAGTTTACCTTTGGGAAGTCCGGTATAAATCTATTGCATTATCTTCAAGGCCCCATGATGTAAGTGGCCCAAACTTCTATGCCATAACTTGCTAATATCTTGGCTTTGCACCAATTTTGCTTTGGAACTCAATGTAGCACAATCATTTACATCCAGCTTGTAGAGATTCTTCACTCGAATCCCAATCCTCTTGGATGCTCACAGGTAAACAAGGCTTCTCACAAACCTTCTCCTCTCGGCTTCTCTAGTTGTGGCTACTCCACAACCTCCTGAAGTGGCTTCACCAATTCGGCTCTTCCACATTGTCTAAGACTTCTTCTAGCACTGCATGTTGAGAGGTAATGTACTCTCCCTCTCAACCACCAAGTCTCCAGCATTTGCCTTGTTCCTCAAGGCTTTGCATGCATCTTGAACCTCAAGAGCATACAGGTTCTTGACTTGTGAACCGATCTGCTTCACTTGTCTCATAGTGATGTGTCTAAGGAAAAACTTTCCCTTACTAAAGACTACATCATAGTCTTTGTCCTTAATCATCGTGATTGATACCAATTTCTTCTTCAATCCAGGCACATACTTTACATCTGTCAAGGTAATGAAGCTCCATGATCCCTCTAAAAAACAACCATACCTTCACCTGAAACACGATACTTTCCATCATCACCCATCTCTATGAGTATATTGAGGTCTTTCTCCTCCAATGTACTAAATAAACTCTTATCGCTGGTCATGTGGAATGAGGCTTCACTATCAAGAAACCAACCACAACCCATCATCGATGAAACCATGCATGTGATGAGGGTAAAATCCAATTCGAACTAAGAGGCAAATGCCTCACCTTTAGATCCTTCCAAGGATCCATTCTTAGATTTATTCAATGGATAATTAGTTGCATAATGGCCCACCTCATGACAATTAAAGCATCTCACTTTAGATTTTTCAATCTTCTTCCCACCATGAGAAGAACTCGATTTGGGATGAGAATCCTTCTCCTTCCATTTCCTTGCCTTACTGACTAAGGCTATATTTTCTTCATCATCCTTGGATGAAGAACCATCTCTGGTTCTCCTCTTGATCTCCTCTTGCATGAGATTCGACCATAGTCATTCCCAATCCGACAGTTTATCTCTTCCATTCACTAAGTCCTGGTAGCTATGCCAGCTCTTAGGAAGATCGAGGAGAGCAAGACTCACCATTGCTCTGATACAATGTAGAACTTTTTCTACAAAACCTCCCTCTGTTAACATGTAGAAATTTCTCTATGGATCAGCTAGCTCTGATACCATGTATAAATTCTCACTGTAGATTAAACTGATTATGCAATGTACTAAAGCAAAATACTTAATCTACTTCTACTATTGCAGAAGATTAATCGATTTGAGCAAGATCAAACAGAACACATATAACTGAGAAGAAGATTCAATCACCCATGAAACATAGAAGAATACTCTGGGGAAAGCCTCAGCTAAAAACCCCACTATCTATATTATCATACAAGTGGAAATATCTCAGGTTACACAAAGATTTAGCTCTCACAAGCTATCCAGCTCTAAGTGCAATCCCTCACTGCTGCTCATAGACAGAATAGACAACACATATGCCTTCCTTTAGTCCTCCAAGCCTCCTATTTCCTTGCATAGTTTCTCTTGGGTCCTCCAGCTACCACCTGTGTGATTCTCACCTCACACACAACACTGACCTCTGAAATAACTGCGCAATCCTGAAGGAGATAATTCCTTCTTCATGGATGAGTTTCCTTTATAGGAAAATTCCTCCAATTGATAGTACAATGTCCTTGTCTTTAATCTCAACTAGTTCTCTTTTTGAACTGACATGCATGAGTTATTTATGAGATAATATTCAGTTATCTAGAGAACACTAGTTGCATGCATGCATGCATTAACTGACTGAACTCACAATCAGTTCCACAAACTGTTTGGAACTAATCTAACTGGACTTAACTCAGTTAACTGAGCTAACTAATTACAACTCAAATACAACTCATCCTTATCTCCTTAATTAATGGATAACTTCCTCAATCTAAGGAATAATTGTTGCATGTCTTCACAAAGACTCCATGTTTGGTTTTCTCCAACTAATTAACTCAAGATGAATTAATTAATTATTTTTCAAATAGCTAGTGAGACTAAAATCGAATTTTAATTCTCAATTTTGATTCAAGAACAAATCAAAATTGGAATATATCCCGAAATGCTATTTATAGCAATGCTATTTTTAGCATTTCTATTTTTTTCTATTTCCAACAGAGTTGGAGTATATCCTGAAATGATATTTATAGCAATGCTATTTTTATCATTTCTTGCTACTATTTTCAACATAGAATACATATATGGAAATATCTAGTTAAAATTTTAGATCTTGGTTCATTATATTTTTGGAGATATGTTCCAAGGAAGTTAGGGTTTCTTAATGCTCCTGAAATATGTCTCGAACAGGTCTATTCAACATTTTCTCTATAACTTTTCTATTGTGAGGTTGTAGACCATGAAACTTGTACGACATTAAATTAAAATCATGGTGAACATCTACTTCAAATTTTAACTCTTCTTTCATTATAATTTTAGATATATGCTCTAACGAAGTGTAGGTTATTGAATACTCTTGAGAATAGTTTCCAAAAGGTTTGTTTGGATTTCATAACAAAATTTTCTCTATGATGTTTCAGATAATGAAAGTTGAACCATATTAAGGATAAATGTTGGGGAACATATGCTTGAATTTTCATATTTTTGTTTTCATTATAACCTATGCAAGTCAGGGTTTATGAACAATCCTGAAATAAATTTTAAATTGGTAAAGTTTATGTTTTTTCTATGTCTTCCTATAAGTTTCTTTTCCACTGTAGGGAGCTAGAGGTATTTGTCGATTTGTGAATGTAAAATCACATGGTCCCCCCCACCGCCCCCCGGCCCTCTCTAAGGTGCGTGAAACTTGCTGGAAGAAGACATTGAACCTCACCCTTTGATATGGGACATGCACCTTTCCTTCCATTGCAGGGAGTTGGAGGTAGTCATTTCTTTGAGATTGAAATATTCTAGGATTTTAGGAGACACGAGAAAGTACCTCAGGTAGATATTTCAAAATTATATTTGAAGGGTTGGATAAGTGGCATGCTACACAAGTTTTATCATGGGAAGAGGCCAAAAATAAGCAAGTTTTGGGAAAGTTACCGTAACTTTCACTTGATGTGCATCAAATTTAGTTCAAACTTGTGGAATTGTGGAAAAGACACCAGAGTATTATAGAACAAATTTTTAGATCCAGAAGGGTTCAAATCTTAGAGAGGTATAAATAAAACTTAATCCATTCTAATATTCTCCAAATTAAGGTACGTAACTCACTAGTGACCTAACTATTAATTCGAATATCACCTTCTTTTTTTTGTGACTGAAAGTTGTGATAAAGAGGAGTGTTATTATTATTTTCCAACATGCCTCCAAAGAAATATACCACACTAGTTAAATCTACTAAAGGCTCATCATTGACTCATGAATGAAGCGAAGACTTAGAATTTAGGTTATCTCAATTAGACAATAAAGTTAATGAAATGGATGGCTATATGTTGAAAAAGGCAGATTTCTCAAATTCTCAAGAAAATATAAAAAAGAGAAATGGAAAATAAGATGAACGAAATAAGGAAGAAATAGAAAATAATATGAATGAAAGTAAGGAAGAAATAAAAAAAATCCATGATTTCCATGGAAAATGTTCTCTTGGAGAGGCTTCCTAAAGGGGATATTGAGATCCAAGGAAATCGTGATAATAAGGAGAATCATTTTGTTGAAACTCAATCACCTATGAGAAATATTGTATCAAAATTAGAGATAAAAAATATTGAATCACGAGACAATAATAATGAATTTTCAATCCAAGATATGCATCCTAGGTTCCAAAGATCGATACAAGGAAGTTTGATAGAAATGATCCTATAACATGGATATTTTAGATGGATCGGTACTTTGATATACACCAAGTGGTTTCTTTACAAAAAATAAATATTGCATCCATGTTTTTACGACAAGACCAACATGTATGGTACCAATAAATTTATGAAAGGAAAAATTATTTTGTTATATCTTGGTCCATTTTTACAGAGGAATTGATAACACATTATGGGGGTATTAAGAGAAATACATTCTTTATTCAATTCATAAATCTTTGACAAAAAGGTATAGCTACATACCACATTCAACAATTCCAAAAGTTGAGTATCAGGTTAAAGAATATTTTAGGGGATAAATTTTTCAACCTATTTATGTGAACTTTAAAGGAAAGCATCCAAAATGAGCACTATTTCTTTGAACCTAAATCTCTAGAGCATGCTTTTAGTCTGGAAAGGAAAGTTGAAATTAAGAATATGGTCACTAGAAAAATGGTCACTAATACTATAGATAAAATCAAGCTCCCTCTCCTAAACTAGAAGGTTGACTCCTCAACAAATGACTGAAATAAAAGGAATTATGTTTCAGCTATGAAAAATAGTACAATAGGGAGTATAAATGTAATGAGAATAAATTATTCTACATAGAGTGTGAATATGAAGAAGATCAAGAAGTTAAATTGTCATAATATCTAGAGCTAGAAGAGATACTCCAACAATCTCTTGTTATGCATTGGCCAGAATTAGTATTCCATAAACCATAAACATATAAGGGTATATCAAAAATAGAAAGGTAACAATATTTATTTGTTGATGACAACTTCGTCATTTGGTCACATGGGCAAGACAAATTAGAAATTATCAAACAACACCTCAATAGTCTATCAAACTCAATCAAATTCACTATGGAAAATGAGATCAATGCCAACCTTCCTTTTTTAGATATTCTCCTCTCTCGAAACCCTGATGGATACTTATCCCACCAAGTATACAGGAAGAAGACTCATACTAGCCAATATCTCCATACCATTTCCCACCATCATCTGGCCCAAAGGCTTGGAGTTCTCAACACCCTAGTAAATACCTATGATAACTTCTAATAAAGAACACTTGGAATCATAAAAGGCACATCTAATAGATATGTTTATAAGAACTGAGTATAATAAACAAGAAGTTATTAAGGCCTTCCACAATGCTAAAAAACCTAAAAATAACAATAAAAATAAATATAACATTGTTGGAAAGGTAAGCCTACCTTACATTCTAGGTACCACTGACACGATTGCCAATATCCTAAGAAAAAATAACATCTTTTCCACTTTCAAACCCATTAACACCATTCATAGTAACCTAAAATATGTCAAATATCCCCTTGACCCTAAATGTCAAAAAGGTGTTTATATGATCCCTTGCTCATGTGGTAAACCTTACATTGGGAAACTGGTCGTTCCATTAGAATTAGGCTTCAGGAACACTCTGAAAACATTAAACATAATCGCTTCAAAACCTATACTCTAGTTGATCATTCCAATAATAATAAACATCATATCTACATTGAAAATTCTAGTATCATAGCTAAAATTAATCATTATTTTCATAGAAAATTCAAAAAAGCCCTAGAAATAAATAAACCTCTCAATAACCTTAACTGAGATGATGTATGGAAAATCAGTGAGAATTGAATTACCACATTAACATCTAAATCAGCCCCCTCTCAAAACTTAATAACTTAAATTCATTTCTTATTCTTAATTACATATCCTTCCAACTTACTTTCAAAACTCATTACCCTTAACATAACTAATTTATTTTACATAGTAATAAATTCAATCTCACTCACTTATAACATATGTCAAAATAAAGTTAATATAGTTTTAATAGAACTTCACTCTATAAAACAATAAATAAGTAATAATATTAAGGTATTAATTAAAACTTTAATTTTCCATATTTATATACCTTTAATATCATATAACATAACATCACCCATTAATATAACATATAATTAACAATAATATAACCTAATATTATATCTTTAATAACATGATATAAAACAAAATTTAATCTAACCTACCATATAACACATGTTAACCATACATATATAATTAACATAATTTGAAATCAAGCTATATGAAATTAACATTAATCAAATAATTTTATTTTATTAATTTTAGAATTAATATAATATAACACGATGATATAATATATAATCAACAATATTAAAATTAATATTATGACATTAATATAATAATATTATATAATCAAACTTACCTTTTAGTAATTTCGGGTTACCCTGTTGGCTCATTATTTTCTACACCTAAAACTAACCTATATATTTAACATTCCTGAGATCAATCTTTCTTATCTTTTTACAACTTGATAATGAACCTCAGTAAAGGGTTCAAAACGTCGATGAAAATTTCATTGATGTGATGGATCCATAAACCTCAGTACAACAAAACATTAATCGCAGAAGTCTAAAATATGAAATATTGATTGATTTAGGTAGTAACCATACTTCATCAATTACAAATTGAAAAAAATCCTTCATTAATTTGTATATCCAACACCAAAAATTTCAGGTAATGATTGCAAATGGTGGTAACATAAATTGTTTAGGGAAGTGCCATAGTATTAAGTTGAATGTGGAGGAGTATTTTTTAGATAGTTGCATGAATTCAATCCCAATGAGTTGTCTTGATGTTGTATTTTTGGTCTAATGGTTATAATATTTCATAACAAATACCCTTAATTTTCAAGATCTTTTCATAAGATTTACCTCAAAATGAAAGGAAATTGAGCTTAGAGGTATCCATGGGAAACCCAACAAAATGATAAGCTTTAATAGCATGAAAAAATTGCTACAAAAGAGAAACAAATGTGTAATTTCAAAATTGTGTTTATTAGATTATCCAAGTGGATATTGGTGCCATCCACCTATTCCACCTAGCTCATATCGCAATTTCATATTTTAACAATTTCTAATTTTGGTTGTTTTTAGATCCTGAATTTTCAAAGTTGTTTTGAGACCCTAAACAATGTTTTTTGGTGAAATAGGCTAACTATGGGTGGTAGTAAAAAAATTTACTACTAGGATAGACCCTTCCAACAAGCTATTGCGTGTGCGAAATAGAGATAATACGCCAAAGTTATGACCCTAGGAAGTTGATGTTCCAGCTTACAAAGTTATGACGCTAGGAAGTTGATGTTCCAACTTACCCCATCGGGCCCATAATCCTTTGGTGCTTCATCTTCCAGGGTTAGATTTTTGGATGTTTAGGGTTTTCTTACTGATTCTTCATGATAAGAAATTTCAAAGCCTCATTGTAATATAGTTGAGGAAGGCATGTAGCCATCACATATTTTCTCAAAGATAAGCTACCACCATTTGAGCTAGTTTTCTTCCATTCTACTTGTATACAATTTTCAACATTTCCCATTATTTAATTGAAGTCACGTTTCACTATATCTCTCTATTTTTATTAGTAATATATATTTCATTTCATTCCTTTCATAAAATTGGATCAATGGTATAAGAGTGGTCTTCTCTTTCTTTGTTTTTTGTGCATGTCCCTAATGTAGTTAGGGTATAAGAATTTGCGACTTGAACTACTTGTGCCCTTGCAAGATCATCCTTTCCAACCATGAAGGCCTCACATGGTGGAAGAAAATACATACGAGGGAGCAGGAGATCATATTAAACTTTTGTTCAAAGAAGCCCTCGAGTGACAAATGAATGAGATGATGGATAATTTTTCCCAGATCCTTCGATGGATGTCAATAGGTGGCACATCTTCATAAAATGGCCACTTTCGAGGCCCCACCCCCTTTAAGACACAATTTAATTTTTATATTCCTATATTTTAAGGTCATATATATGCAAATGCTCTAGGAAAATGGTTAGATTTGCTAGAAGTGTATTTTTCAGTCCATAAATTTTTTGACAAAGAAAATATTAAATTTGCAATCCTTAAGGTTTCTCCCCATGTCAAGGATTGGTGGAAAACTTACTATTAGCAAAGGGCCATGGAGTAATCCCCAATATTTGTAGTCAAACCCACTTAGCACTCTTTTAGAGATGCTATTAATGAATAATATTACCCTGTAGGAAGCTATGAAGACCAGTATATGAGATGGGTCACACTACGATAGGGAAGGGAACAAGTAGTGCTAGAGTGCAGAAATATATTTCATACCTTGCACACTAAGTTGGATATCAATGACTCTGATAGACATATGTTGTTCAAGTATCATGGATATCTACATAGGTACATCTATACATAAATAAATTTCCTATACATCTCCTTTCTTGGCACATCATACCGATATTCTCTCAATATTGAGCAAAAATTTAAACAGAAGAAGTGAAACTTTGGATCTGTGAACCCTTCATAGGAGAAGTAGGGAAAGGACATCCCAAAACTATATAAAAATGGATAGAGCTAGGATGGACCACCCAAATACAACCCATCTAAGTTGCAAACAAAGAATGGTACTGGGAAGAAAAAGAAGACCACGGGAAAGTGGTGCAAGTTCCACAAGAGCCCCACTCATAACACTAATGAATGTCATGCATAGAAAACACTAGTGGTTGAGCTAAATGCTTTAGAATCAAAACATGTTTTGACTCTAAACTAGACATGGATAAGGGAAATAGATCATTGATGTGGAACCCAATGCCATCATTTCCATTGCTTGGGTCCAAGAAAATGATCCTGAAGATCTAGAGGAAGGTGAAAGACTCTTTCACTCACAAATGTGGGTGAAGGGTGCTCCAATATGTTTCATCATCGATAGCAAGAGTCAAAAGAACCTCATCTTAAAAATGGTCATTAAGTGCTTCGGTCTATTAACAATGCCACACCCACAGCCATACATTATTGGGTGGATCCACCAATGGAGAGATCTTTGTATTATCCAACAATATTGCCTACCCTACATAATCAAGCCTTTCATGGATGACATATTGTGTGATGTTTCTCCTTGAAGTTTTAGATTTTCCATTAGGCTAACCATATTTGTGGAAGTGACATGTTGTGTATGATTCTAGACCTCATAGTGTTATTATTACTTTGCGTATATAATTATACAGAATACCAGAGGTAGCCCCACCTATTTCCATTTATTTGATATATGCTAAGAAATGTAGTAAGATCATCTCCCAGATTGGGAAATTTGTCTTCCTCCATATTCACTCTCAAAGCAATTGGAAGATGGTGGCCACATCCATGTCCTCCACACATGGCTCCTCTAAGTAGTAGCAGCAAGTGAATAATATCACAGAAGAGTATAGCGACATCTTGTCCTCACCCACATGGTTACCCATGCATTATAAGTTCAAGCATTCAATCGACCTAACCCCTGACACACCACTAACCAAAGGGATAATTTTTTATCACTCACTCCTGAAGAATGAGGAAATGAGGTGACAAATTCAATAGAGACTCCAAAAAGGGAACATCCAATTGAGTTCCTCACCTTGTGGAAGCCCAATTGTACTTGTGCAGAAGAAATATGGGACCTAGCAACTTTGCAATAATTATTGAGCCCTAAACAAAATCACATTAAAGAATCAATACCTAATTCCCTATATTGATGACCTTCTTGACAATGAGGATCTTTCAATACCTCTTTCAAGTGCAATGAGGATCTTTTTGAATGGTTGGTCATGCCTTTTGGTCTAACAAATTCCCCAAAAATTTCATGAGGATGATGGATGATATATTGTAGTCTTTCACCAAATCGTTTGTGGTTGTATATTTGGATGATATCCTCATCTTTAGCTAGAGTTAGGAAGAATAGTTCCATCATATTCAACACGTTCTCCACAATCTACTATAGCACAAACTATGTGATTGGAAAAATGATCTTTCGGCATGAACAAGGTCCAACACCCAAGCTACATTATTTATGAGTAAGGATTGCATGTGGATCTAGCCAAGGTCTAAGTCATTTGGGATTGGCTAGCCTCGAAAAATATAATAGAGCTTCATAGCTTCTTGGGACTTACTAACTTTTACTGAAGGTTCACGCCACGATTCTCTTATATCACTTGGCATTTAAGTCAAGTAACCAAGGGTAGAGCCAAAGAAAAATATTTTTAGTTTAAATAACAATAGAAGTTGTTCGATGCACTGAAGCATTGCCTTTACTCTGCAGTAGTCCTCACCCTTCCAAACCTACAACAACCATTTGATATCGAGACATATGCCTTAGACTATGTTATTGGTGCAGTACTCATTCAACAAGGAAATCTAGTGGATTATCATAGTGAAACACTTTTTGATATTTTACAAAGATACCCCACTTATGATAAGGAGATGTATTACATTGTGCAAGTCTACTAGAAATGGAAATATTATATTATGAGGAAGGAGATGATCATCCACACTAATCAAAGGCCTCTTTAATTTATGTAGACACAAGGTAGGATATAGAATGAATTCCATCATAAATGATCCACATACCTACAACAATTTCATTTGAACATCAAATACAAGAATGGTAGCACCAATCATGTTGCAGACTACCTCAGCCGACCCTCGATTGTGGCACTAACCATGGTTCTCAACCCTTGTGGGAATGAGATTATATCTAGCTACAACTATACAAAAATGACTCAAAACTCGCTACCATATATTAGATGTTAATGTTAGGAAACCAAGTTCCAGACTTCCACCTCGAGGATGCGTTGTTACGGTACTTGGGACACCTTTGTGTTCCTTCAAGAAAGCATGCCAAGCTAATCTGGTAGGCATATTACAGTTTCTTAGTAGGGAACTTTCATGTGGAGAAAATAGTGGTAGTATTACATAAATATTTTTATTTCCCAAAACTTTGATAGGATGTTGACAAGTATATCAGGTCTTGCACCACATCCACCATTTCCAATCCAACCATTAGGAAGAAAGCCTATAAACGCATTTTCCTACTCCTATCCAGCCTTGGGAATCCATCTTGATGGACTATATATCTATCCTTTCTACTACCAAGCATGGAAATGACTTAATGTTGGTGGTTGTTGATATATTTTCCAAGATGACCATTCTAACTGCCTACAAGAAGAGTATCACATTAGAAGCCACTGCGAAACTTTTCTTCAAACAAGTATGGGTACATTTTATGATCCTACATACCATCATATTAAATTAGGATAGAAAGTTCCTAAGTACATTTCAGTCAACCCTTTGTTCATGTTTGGACACCTAGCTCACCAAATCAATTTCCTTCCACCCCTAGACTAATGGTGAGACAAAGGTCATCAATAGGATGATTGTGCACATTTTGCACATGTATAACTCCAAGCATCCACATGCATGGGATGAGAGTCTCCCTTAAATTCAACACAACTACAATAGATATCTCCATAGCTCAACTGGCCATAGCCCCTTTCAAATGGGCATGGGATTTCAACCATTGGGTCCCATCAATTCCGCACTGCTCTTTACATCTACAAAGGACGAATCTGCACATCTTCAATCTGAAGCCAAAAAGGCTACCATGTTATTGAATGATTTAGCACATCCACCAATATGTCTATGATATCTTAGAAAATCCAATGCTAAGTATAAACAATTCCATGATCAACACCGAGTACCACATAAGTTTTGGGTGGGAGATAAGGTTTGGTTAAATTTGTAGAAGGAATGCCTTGCATGGGCCCATTAAAATCTTTGGCGACTCTACTATGGATCTTAAACCATAACCAAGGTTGTGGGGGACAATGGTTTCAAACCAAGTACTCCCCCATTATTTGGCCTACACCTAGTGTTCAATGTGGACTGTCTTTGGCCATACTATCCACATTTATTGGACACATCAAGAAATCAAAAAGAAGCTGACACTGAAAGAGTTCAATCCAACTGACAAGACACAATTAATCACATCATGGACACACAACTTAAGATAAATCAGCAACATAGGATTTTATTTCCTATTTTGTAGCACAATTTCCTATTTTGGTAATTTCTATTTTTGGCAATTTTTGGGTCCTGAACTTCTGGGTCCATTTTGAGCCCCTAAACAACATTTTTTGGGAAACTAGCCAACACTAGTGAGAGATTGTACTCCTTGAATAAACCTTTCAAACAAGATATTGTGTGCACTAATCTAATATCATATGCCAAAGTCATGACCCCGATCAGGGCCCATAAGCTTTTGGCACTTCATCTCCTAGGTTTAGGTTTTTTTATGTTTACGATTTTCTTATTGATTCTTCATGATAAAAATTCCTTAGAGCCTCATTGTAATATAGTTCAAAAATGCGCGTAGTTGTCACATCGCTTCTCAAAAATAAGTTACCACCATTCGATCTAGTTTGCTTTCATTGTACTTGTATACAATTGTCAACATTTTCCATTATTTAATTGAAGTCAAGTTTCATTGTATCTCTCTATTTTTGGTTAGTAATTTGTATTTGATTTTGTTCCCTTCATAAAATAATATCATTAGATGTTCAAACATTTATATCGTATGGTCGATTGGATTTCTAAAACATCATCAAAACTCATTCTAAGTTACTTAGAGATATGTATAAGGGTCTTCCACCTACCCAATATCATGACCATACTATTCATTTGCAACCCAGAAAAGCAAACCCTAACATTAGGCCTTATAAGTATCCACATGAATAGACTCGGTGAGAATAATTTTATAGTTTAAGACACATTAGAGGTTGGCATCATTCAACCTAGCCATAATGATTTTTCATCAGCGATTGTGATGGTTATAAAAAAGGATGGCTCATGGCATATTTGTATATCTACATAATTTATTAGCATAAATTAGGACATAATATTTAATAAAGTCAGGAGTCCATAAACATTTAAGCACAATACTGTATGTAAATAATTAGGCTTAGATTCACTGTCACTTTAAACAAATAATTTTTTTCTTAGGCTATCTATTCAAAGAAAGTTAGAACTAGGCTATTAAGGTTAACTAGTACGAAACTTTTAAAATAGGTTCTAAACTAGTAAAAGAAACAAAAATAAAACAAAACTATAATGTATCAATCCAAGCTATAGAAAGGAAATAATCTTACCAACCTAGACTAATCAAGCTTACAATGGAAAAATATCATGTTTTGAGGTCAAGTATGCCTTTCAAGGGTGAAAATGGAAGGATCATACAAGGATGTTTCATTCATGAACTTAGGTTAAATTTGGTTGGATAATAAATTATAATAGTCTCCTTGAATGTGAAAACAAGGCACACAACTCACTTAAAATCACTTGATTGATCAAGTATTCATTGGTGTTTCATAGGTACAAGATCGAGTTGTAGTGTCATTGGCCTACTCCCTCATATGGCTCAACGAATTGTAGCAGTACTCTCATGTCTCCTTATTATTTACTCTCCTTATCAAGGTCAATTATAAGTGTTAAAAGGAAATGAAATATTAAAAAATAAAAATAATATTTATTCAAAATTAAATTGTTTTATTATCCATGAATTTTTTAATAGATAGACTTCCTGAATCTTTTACCTAATTCAATACTAGACTTGTCTCTCAAAATAACTAGTTATTCTATGGAAAGGAAACTTAAATTTTTCATGAAAACTACAATAATGAAGTAAACATGCTGTGATTCAAATAAATAATTATGAACAAGGTGTTGTGGGGAAAAATGCCTATGCAGGACGATCCTATCCACCTAAGGTGTGACAGTGCCTTAGCAACAAACAGAAACAGCTATTCTAGTATTCTTCCTTTATGAATTAAGAATGAAGAGAGATGGATGGACTAACCGGTGTCTTCCGTTTGTCCCTCGATCCGGTTTCTCTTCTCTTTGAGAGTTCCCAGCTACTTGCCTTCTCGCTCGCCCAGCTTCAACAGGTTTCTCCAAGATCACAAGAAGAGAACACTACACAAAGACATAGATTCATATTCATAACTAGTTCAGGATTAGAAATAAACTAAACATACTAATGCAATCATACATCAAAGATACATCAGTATATAGGAGAAACCAAGAGAGCTTTATTGATGAATAACAAGGTTCAGGAGGAGATACAACCAAGAGGGCTCCAATCCAGCATCTCCTTCCCAGCAAATGAAATTCCTATCTTCACCTTCCTTCAAAGCATTAAGCACCCAATGATTCCAATCTCAAACCAACATCAATTCTTTGCAATAACAAAATTCCAGCCTCTAGATCTCATGGAGGAGAGATCCATATATAAATGTTTGGAGAGAGGATGAGTCAACTTGAGATCTGACTAGTGCCCTCTCCCTCTATCAGTTCTTGCTTCCACTTGGAGACTAAGAGCCTCTTACTCATCACTAGTCGAATTCCTTGAGGCAAGTGTCATTGGAGAAGATTCTGGAAGCTTCCAGGGTCTTTCCACCTCGTTGAATGAACTTGCCATTTGTCACTTCCCACTCAGTGCACCCTGGTAGTGCTTCTACCTGCGTTGCAGTGCACCTAGCCAGTGCAATCTCTGCATTTCAGCGCAGACAGCTAGTGGAGCCTCTGAATTGATCCTGAATTGACTTGTTTTTGAGCAGTTTCTGGTGGAGAACTTCTGTGAATTGTTGTGGTTTGTTAGCCTTGTTCCTCTAGGGGTAGGAACAACATGTTTAGGGACTTTGGATCCCTTAGATTATGGACATTTCATGCTTATAACTGTAAGGCACAAAAATGTCTATAACAGTTGCCCCCTAAAGTATGAGGCCATTTATCGGGTGAAATGCTTTATCAGGAGGATCCGAAGTTCATCCAATGCTGGGAGGAGACCTGTAATAAGATAGAATATAATACATTATTTTTCATACTGCTTTCATGATCTAGATGAGGCGGGCATTCCCATGCTCAGCTTTATAAATTCATTTTTCTGTACATAGAACAGACAATCGTCTGATGGTAGACTGATAATTTTGATGAAATTATCATCCTTTGGGTAGGATGATTATCTGCTGCAATGATGTACATGTCAATGTCTTTATCTTTCCTGAATATATATCGCAGCCTGGATGGATGAAACTAGATCCGGGGTCTTCAAACTCATTCGATCTTCACTCAAAGTACAAGTCGATCCATGTGAGAAATGTTCTGAAGTCGAACATGGAAAGACATCGCTTGATTACCGGTCAATGAGGTAAACCGTTAACAAGCGCGAGAGGAATCACCGATAATGATAATGACCCTCAAGGTACTGCAGTACAATTCACGTGGTGTGAATAAAGGACTTGGCGTCAAACACCACGCAAAATCTTTCGGTCGAAGGTCATTGATGTATACCTGTCGCCGGAAGTGAGAAACTTGCCATTGAGGCATGCAAGCTTCAAAGTACTGAAGGGGTTGTTCCTAGATCAACTTCTTGGATAATGAGCTGATGTCGACAAGAAGCGATCTGTCAAAGGAGGGCCTTAATGAATCCCACATCAGTGACACGGAACGGAGCAAATGATTTTGATGGAGGTGAAAACGATATGATGACATATGATTCAGGGTGGCGGTCATGAAAGGATGAAGGATAATGTATGGCAGTGGATGGGACACTGTTGACTTCTCTGAACGACTTCTCTTGAACATGTGGCGACACTTATGCGATGGATCAGTAGCATTACCCCAAATATGGATGGTATGGTGAGACCATGGTGATGTGACCGGTGAATGAAACAACCCAACCCGATTGTGGTACGGAGGAAAAGTGTCATGTTCAAGAGCGACTTGCTACCATCAAAGTTTTCTTGAGTTTCTCCCAATTTTTCCCCAGTCATTGCTGACCAGTACCTCTTTATTTTTGTCAAGCTTGAGGAGGATAACATATGCTTGTTCTATAACTTGCCCTTCAGGCAAGCCCATCGCTATGTTTTAACGAGCCTAGCGATAGTGAAACTCGTTCTCGTCTAAAGACAAGTTTGTCGCTATTTAATTCATTTAACGAGTCTAACGACAAAGATAACTCGATCCTTTTCATTTTTAGAGAGTCTGAAAAGGTACGTATAGTCAACTCCGAAAGTCCTTTTTCGTTATCTAATCCCTTAAGTCCGAAAAAGTATAAAACAATACAGAAGGGATGAGTTTTCGATAGTTTTAACGAGCCGAATAAAACAAGCGCTCGATCTTTTTGTGCAATAATCCCTCAGGTCCAAAAAGATTAAAATCTAGAGGAGGGATAGCTCTTCCAGTCACTTTAACGAGCTGGAAGGCCAAAACTCGGCAATCTTTTCATATTTTACGAGTCAGATGAAAAGAGCTTAAAGAAGACTCGTCTTTTGAGGAACGAGTGATAAAACGGGTTAGCGGCTGATTCCAGGTACGGGTTGGAATTTTCCAATCACGGCAGTGTCACAAGGATGGCTAGTGAAATCACTCTTCGCAGCTGTTCCTCAAAATGGGTAAACAATCATATGGAGGTGAACGATCGGCCACTGGAAAAGTGGAGGTGACGGTGCAAACACGACCAAGGCTTTAATGGCTGATGATGTTACATTCACGGTGGTTATTTACCGGAAGATAGTTCATTTTTTAACGAGCTTAAACGCGGAAAAACACTGCTCAGTCTTATGTTTATATTTTAACGAGCATGAACTATGTGCTAAAACTGCTCGGATCTTGCGTTTATTTTTTAACGAGCATGAACTGTGTGCTAAAACTGCTCGATTACCCAGTCATATGATAAGAATGTCTCATTGAAGATGCTATTTTTTATGGAGCTTAGATCTTACAAAGCTTTGCTCCGGATCCTTTCGTTATGCAAGTTCGGAAATGACTAATCCTACGAGTTTAAAGGGTTAGACCTACAGGTTTAAAGGGAGGACCTAAAAATTTAAAAAATAAATAGCCGCCCCTTGCTTGCACTCCAAAAGGTTTGCATGCCCCCAGGCATAAAGTACGATTTCAAGGTTACCCCTTCTTAGTCCAATAAAACATTTGTTTTACCGGGAGAGGCCTACCTCTTTCAGGTTACCCAAAGATTGTCTCGTTAATCTTTCAAACAAAACACTTCTTCGGCGATATCTACCGAAATAGACAAAGGTGAGAGACTTCGTCTGTCAACTCACATAACTTTAACAAAAGAATCTTATTCTAGAATAACCCTCTTCCAGCATGGGCGGGGTACAGACTAGTCATATTCTCCCGCGGAAACCTACCCTATACCCAAAGTTTTCCTGCCGAAGCAGACCAGGACGCATGCCCCCTGGGTTCCAGTCATATCCTCCCGGATTACTCGCGCTCATCAGGAGGACGGACCGTGGGTTGAGACATTTCTTGCGTGAAGAGACCATTTAGGGATGGTATATGACTATTTGCGATGCATGATCCAGGAAATGAAAGCTGGTCCACGAGCTTGACCACTCTTCCTTCGTGCGGAAAACACTTTACTCTAAAGAGTGAGGAGACGATGGTTCCCATGCAATATATATAGTCTCGTCCAAGGAGTAGGTTATAATCCAAGGGTCCTTGAACGACCATCACGTTCATTTGAACGGTCTTCCCTTTCAATGTGATAGGCACATTGGGGAGGATCCCTAAAGGTCGATTGGTTCCTTTATCAAAGCCTGTCAGATTTCTCATTTCAGGCAAAAGCGCTGGCGAACCAAGCGCTTTCCAAGCAATAGAGGAAAGGATACTCACAGATGCCCCATCATCGATGATGGTGCCAGCCATTACCATTCTGTATATTTGAACGATAATTCTGAATGGTATGCTTGCTGGCAAATGGGGTCTGCCTAGTTGGTTCCAGTCGAACGAGACAACTAGGTTGCTTCCTGTGATAAAGGAATGGGCAAATTGCCCCCTTGTTTGTTAGAGTCTGTGTTGATGAAGAGAATTTGGACGGTGTCGTCTTTATTCTCTTCTGTGATGGTATCATTCGAAGATAGAACCTTTGAAGGCAAAACCGGGTCAACTGCCGCTTCAACCTTTTGACTTTCGTCAGGTATGGATTTAGACGGTTCATCCTCAATGATAGGTGCTTCGGCTGACCACCTGAGCGGGCCAACCGGGTTCTCAACTGGTGAAGGACTTGGCAGGAGTTTTTGATATCCAGGAGGAAGTTGCGCTGGTAAAACCGGGTGATCTTCCAAAACTCTTTTAGCCTCGTCTAAGAAGGGACAATGGTGGATGGCATGGTCACCTTCACATAGTTTGCAGGGAAATCTAGCTTTCCCTCTCTGTCCTGTGGCTTCACTTTCACTAGTTGACGGTGTGCTTTCAACATGGCTATCAGAGGTTGACGCCACCGAATTGTGCAAACGGGGAGACCAGTCACTTAGTATCCGAGGGATGCAGGGACAATCTTTGTGGAAGTGGTCTCCCTTGCATATGACACATGGCGATTTAGGCCTAGTCAGTGTTGTGTGTGGATTTTTGTCAGACGACACTTGTTTGCCCCCAGTCGCTTTTGGCTCTTTCCTCTTCTTCTCTTTCTTCTTCTTTTCCTTCTTCTCCTTAGGAACTTGGCTTTTGGCTTTACCAGTTCCGTCAAGCGAAGAGGAAGGAGGAGAGGAAGAATTAGATGAAGTAGAAGGCTGGTGGGTAACTCTGGTCTGGTCTAACTGTTGATTCGACTGTTCAGGAATAGTGGTGTTCTGAACGACATTGGTTGAAAAGAGCCAGACCGGCAAGCCAATTGTCAGTCCTGGAAGCGACAATGTGGCCATATGGGGCGCACCAACATCTCCCCAAGAGGAGAAGGGACTAGGATTTCCACCAAGGGGAATTCCTTGGTTGGTGTGCTCCATTTTCTCAACCTAAAGATCAACGCAGGAAGAAGGGGTGATTGTTCCGTTTAAAATAAATTTTAATGACGCTTTAGACACAACTTTCTTTTTCAATTTTAAAGAGTCGAGAAAAAGATAAAGATGACTCTAGTCTCCTTCGATGTTTTAATGAGCCCGAAGTGACAAATGCTCGGATGGAATTTTTCCGTTATAGAGTCTGAAAAAAGGCCAAAAGGAACTGCTCTGGAGTTCTAGGTAGAGGGTGTGCCAAA
The DNA here is from genome assembly GCA_031772625.1 of Pinus tabuliformis. NCBI lineage: Eukaryota > Viridiplantae > Streptophyta > Pinopsida > Pinales > Pinaceae > Pinus > Pinus tabuliformis. The sequence continues at coordinate 21,789,134 of CM062813.1, forward strand.
CTTTTCGCAAAACCACAGAATACTTTTTAAGGTACGGGTGGTCAATCTTCCTGAATGTTGTGTTCAGTGCATTGCGATCAGTAGGGCGGCCGACACGGCTTCCTAAGGATAAAGGTTTTATGCCTATAGGGGTCTCCCAATATATACTCGACGGTACGTGGGAGCACAATCCGTACTGGCGCTATCGTCCCTCAGGAGGAATCACCCACCATCAGCGAGATCGATAGTCACCAGGTTTTACGACGCCGGAACACGTCTCTAGCCTAGACCTCTATGTTGTGCGTTAAGTTACAAAGTGTTGTTAAGTTCATTCAATTTATTTTAGGTTGATCTTTTTAGAAGTTTTCCTTTTTGGATCACCACGAGATGTATGATACAATTCCTAAATGCAGTCTAAAGATGATAAGCAAGCTTTTATATCTTTTCAACAATGAAAATCCTAGCTACAAAGGGAAAAGAAAGACACCATCTTTTCTCAAAGAGCAATCAGCACACTCTAATGCACTTTTCCTAAATCAAGCATGCAAACTATCAAGATGAAAATGCACAATGCAGGTGTTTGTTTTCCGCTCTCTTAATATTGATGCCTAAAAAGAAAGCTTTTTGTACAACTTTGAATTTGCTTTTAAATGACAAATACAAACAAGTTTACCTTTTCGAAATCAGAAAGGGTAGAAGAATTACAACACTTAACGATTTTCGAAATAAATACTTGTTTTGACACTCAAAAGAGACAAACTCAAACCAAAAGCAAAAGTAAATGTATAATCAACTGTAAACAGCCAATGAACTCTCTCCTAAGATCACAATCAATAGATCTGAATCAAGGGCTACAGGATGACTATTTCACTCTTGCAAAGGAAAACTGTAAATGACGCCACAAACACATAAAAACACTCACAGTCTTTTTGTACAAAAGGAGGCGGAATTTAAGCAGAGAAAAGGAGTTATTAGACAGGTACCTATGCTGGTTACAGGCTGCAAAAATCAGAGATCAAAACAAGGCAAAACAGAGCAGAGAACCCCAGCTGCACAAGGCCTAACTGGATCAGTGCACCCCTAACACAGAGGTTTTGACATTCAGCATAGGTAGCCTTCACGGGACCTGTGTTGAAATGCAGAACCTCTTCACAGAGTCTGCGCTGAAGGAGAAACGAGAGTTCCTCACTGGGTTCTGGGTCACAGTTTGTTATTTAATCTACAGTTTCAGGCCAAATCAAAGCAACAAGCAAGGTATAATCAAAGGGATGCTTTGAGGGAGGGCTAAGATCTATCACAAAGGATCATCAAATCATTTGTGAGTCCATTGTTCAGATCATAGACAAATCCAGTGATTGGATCAAAGCAGCAGCTGTCTACTTTGTATCTGAGAATAGCAGATGCAGTTCGATTGCTGCTCTTAAGTCTATGAAACAAACAATGATAGAGACACAAATAAAATGACTAAACAGATCTCCCCAGCGGAGTCACCAATTTTTTGTGGGGAAAAATGCCTATGCAGGACGATCCTATCCACCTGGTGTGACAGTGCCTTAGCAACAAACAGAAACAACTATTCTAGTATTCTTCCTTTATGAATTAAGAATGAAGAGAGATGGATGGTCTAACCGGTGTCTTCCGTTTGTCCCTCGATCCGGTTTCTCTTCTCTTTGAGAGTTCCCAGCTACTTGCCTTCTCGCTCGCCCAGCTTCAACAGGTTTCTGCAAGATCACAAGAAGAGAACACTACACAAAGACATAGATTCATATTCATAACTAGTTCAGGATTAGAAATAAACTAAACATAGTAATGCAATCATACATCAAAGATACATCAGTATATAGGAGAAACCAAGATAGCTTTATTGATGAATAACAAGGTTCAGGAGGAGATACAACCAAGAGGGCTCCAATCCAGCATCTCCTTCCCAGCAAATGAAATTCCTATCTTCACCTTCCTTCAAAGCATTAAGCACCCAATGATTCCAATCTCAAACCAACAGCAATTCTTTGCAATAACAAAATTCCAGCCTCTAGATCTCATGGAGGAGAGATCCATATATAGATGTTTGGAGAGAGGATGAGTCAGCTTGAGATCTGACTAGTGTCTTCTCCCTCTGTCAGTTCTTGCTTCCACTTGGAGACTAAGAGCCTCTTACTCATCACTAGTCGAATTCCTTGAGGCAAGTGTCATTGGAGAAGATTCTGGAAGCTTCCAGGGTCTTTCCACCTCGTTGAATGAACTTGCCATTTGTCACTTCCCGCTCAACGCACCCTGGTAGTGCTTCTACCTGCGTTGCAGTGCACCTAGCCAGTGCAATCTCTGCATTTCAGCGCAGACAGCTAGTGGAGCCTCTGAATTGATCCTAAATTGACTTGTTTTTGAGCAGTTTCTGGTGGAGAACTTCTATGAATTGCTGTGGTTTGTTAGCCTTGTTCCTCTAGGGGTAGGAACAACATGTTTAGGGACTTTGGATCCCTTAGATTATGGACATTTCATGCTTATAGCTGTAAGGCACAAAAATGTCTATAACACAAGGAAAGCACAATAATTAGTATATAAACAAGGTGGTTGATAACAAATGAAAATAAGGGTTTATTTCTACATGAAAGTATGAACATAAAAAGGAAAATAACTCAGAAACATATATGAACAAATCATAATTATGCTCACTGAAGCAAAGAGTGTCTAGGCTTAGACAATGGAGGCTCTCCAACACCTTATCTTGCACACTTGAAGACTACTAGGTAAAGGAACTCAAAGACATTGTGTGTATTAATAAAAATAAAGCCTGAAATAGAGCTGCAATTAAGAAGTTCACTAAATATAGGTTACAACAAAAACTCAAAATTCTCAAATCTAAAGATGTCCCTCAAGCTTCACTAGCTTGCAATTTATAAAAAATAAAACCAAACTAACTATCGATAATATTCTTCGTAGCCAACTAGTTTATATTTTGGGCATTCATATAGATGAGACTCAACCTCCATGATGACTAAAATCATGTAAAACTCGCAATCTCTCAAATAGGGAAATATTTTATCCACAAATTTGTGTATTTTCTTGCTGACCAACCACATTGAGTGGGGTTGTGTGTAGTTTTTCTCGTCAAACTAGTAGGAAAATAACTATCTAGGGAACACTAGGAACACAACTCATGTTCCTAATTTCATCTAATTCACCTGCAAACACCTTAATGAATGAGGAACTATGAAAACACATAAATTTATGTAAAAACATGGTAAAAGTGAATTACAATGCATACATTTTTTAAATTTCAAAAATTAAAAATAAATGATAAAATAACTTTGGAAGGGTTTTTTAAATCAAAATAAAAGAAAAAGGTGGTAAAAGTGACGATAAAAGAGTTTATTTCTGCCTAAATGGATTTATTAACATGGTAAATTTTCTTCAAAATTGAGGAATGCCATTTTCCCCAAGAAGTTGTTGCATGTCCTCATGCATAAATCTATGTTGTTGGTCATCAAAGGCTCTAGCTTCTTTGAGAAGTACATCCACAATGTCTTTTTTCACTACTTTCCTTGGTCTATGCATCAACACCCTTACTTTGAGTCTTTTATTCTTCGCTTTCAATTCTTTCTTTTGTTTATATCAATCATATGCTTGTTTATAAATCATTACATTCTCCTCCTAAGGCCTTTTTTTTTCTTCCTTCAACTTTTCATTATCCTCTTCAATATTTGTTTTGTGTCTAGTAAGAAATTAATTTTGGGGCTTGATATATATTTCTACTAATTTCATTCCTTCCATGGTTCTTTTCATATTTTTTATTTTCCTTTTCTTCTTTTTCATGGTCTCCTAAAAAATGTACATAGGACCCTTTCCTTTATCTTGTTGAGGTGTGCTATTTACTATGTTTTCAAACTCTTCTTCAGTGAAGGTAGGTTCCTCCTTTAAGGCATGCTTAACTTTTCACTTGCATCCTTACTTGTTTAAGGTTGATGCTCCTTGGCCTTTAAAGATTAAATACAATCAGAAAGTACATGTTGGTCCTTAATTACCTCTAAGATAGAGTTGGCTAGTGTACAAAACTTATTCCTTGGCCTTTTTGCAACACTAGAAAAATGTTTTTCCATTTGCTAATCACTTTGACCCTATTTTTCCATCACACTTGTAATTTTTTTGTTGTATGCCTCTTTTTCTATCTTCTATGATGCTTGTGTTGGCTGATATTTTTTTTTGGAGGTATCTTAGGTGCTTTTTCTTCTATTGGTCTTTCCTCATCAATTGTGACTTCTTTAGTGACAATGCCTTCAACAAATTCATTTCGCTTAAGAAATTGTTCTCTAGTTTATTCATGTCTTTCTAATTCCCATTTTATGGTCATCTTGATAAAACCAAGATGGTATACGTTTATTTTTGTGACATCCCCTAGTTAATATTCCTTTAATACAAAAACATTGTAATTAATTAATGGGATGAGTCAAGGGACATAGATTTTAGAGCTGGGGGGTTACTTGCTTGCGATAGTTTAAGGTTTCCTTACAGTAGGAAATGTGAACTAGTTCATGGTAGCTGGAAAAATAAGAGAATTTGTATTATCTTATCAGCTGGAAGCAGAGAACAAAAATAAATGTGCTTCTTTGCAATAGAATACAAGGAATAAAGGATGAGAATTAAAAGGATAAAATGGGAAAACTGATATCTAGACAGGTGTGTTGGCCACCTACTACAACAAACTAATCAACAGCAAACAAATCTGGGGGACATATAAGTAGGTTGCACCACTTTGATAAGTTGACAAGATTTTGGTAGATAGAGGTAATTGTCTAAAGGTTGCATGAGGGGAAAAAAGAAAACATCATTTGAACAACCTAATACGGGAGGAAAGAACATTGTTCTGGAGTCTATTGTTGGCTATAAAAAGGGGGAAGCATAACTAATGAATAAGAAAGCACAAGAGAAAAAAAGGGAAATATAGGGAGCAATGGAGAGGCAGTAGGGAAATCAGTTTTTAGTTGGAAATATGGCATGAGGAAATTTCTCTTAGGTGAGGAACAATGGCCTCTCAAGTCCCTATTATCTAGAGGGTGGAGATGGTTTTCTCTGGAGTCCCTTGATGGCTAGGGTGGAGGATTGTTCCTTATATTCCTAAACGGAGGATTACTGAAAACCTTTCTTGTTGTGGTTGTTATTATAGTGGGTTCTAGAGTCCCCAATATGGGTGGAACCATTGTGCTATAGCCTTGAAGGGTGGAGATATGTATCTCTAGATTCCCTAAATTATATTGGTTTTTGAATAGTTCAAGGGTGGAAGTAACAAGCCTATGGACTCCCTATGCAATTGTTGATTGATTAAGTAGTTGGTGGGTGGAGTGGAAGAACCTCTGGAATCCTTATGTCAAATGGAAATTAGAATTTGATTCCTTGAGTAGAAATTCCCTTTGTCTATAGAATTTGGCTCGGGGGTGACAGTAGCAAGTAAGAATTGGTTGTAGCTTCTCTATGGTAGAGTGGAGAGTCGTTGTCCTAGACTCAGTTGCCTAATCTTAATTTGAGATAATTATCTTCATATGTATCATGTGCCATTAAGTGTATGCATAGAATATTAAGTTATTTATTGTTTTAATTGCATGAATGGTGCATGTCTCCGTTGTAACTAAAAGAGTCAGGTTTTGATAACTTGTTCCTTGTGGTTGTGTTTATGCACTAACATTCTTTATGCAAGGGAAAGATATGCATATTATATTGTTGATTTTACTAGTGCGATTACGGCTAGCACAATATTTATGAATTCTGATAATTACTTTTGACGTAGATATTCTTTTATCTTATTTCAATATACCATTCATTAATTATACTTTATAAATTCAACAATAGAATAATAGAGATCACAATGCACAAAATAGAGATAAGATTTACCTAGGGAAAACCCATTATGGGGGAAACCTAGCAACCCTTTCAATAAGAAATTATTCCTATTCAATAAGAGAAAAACCTATAACTATGGTTAAACCTAGTCTTCTCCTTCAAGTCAATTAACCCAAATTGATCATGCACTTCGTTCTACCTGCCTGATCCAGAAATTTTTGCCTCCCAAAAATTGTTTAGTAGCCCAAAATTTCGCCCCCCTGAAGCTACCCAATAACCCATAAAATTTTAGCCCTCCTGAAGTTGTTTCCCCAAAAAGATGTGAATCACAGAGAGAGACTTCTATCCACATGTGTGAGTTTATGAGAGAGGAGAGAGAGAACTCAACCTTATTTCTTTGTCTTTCTTAACCTTCTTCGATTGCCCATAAGCTGTCTTGAGTGAGGAATGCGAATATACCAAATGAGGAGCTAAAGTTGCCTATATATAGTAGTATATCTAGGGTGAAAATACATGTCTCTTGGGTAAGGCTGACTTGACTTGGAGGGAAGCCAACTTGTCACTTTTGGAGCAAAAAATACATTTCAAAAATTCAAATTTGCATCTTTTAAAAGTCACAATGGGAATTTGACTCAAAATAATTTTTCCTTTGACTTAAGCATTTATAAATATGCTTTACAATGATAGATATTATTACATCAAGTGACCACAAGTACATTATGAAGACCGGCCATAGTTACAAATTCAACACTCCCTCTTAACTAGGGATGTATTCATAATCACTATAATAGTTGTTCTCAGATTGACCAAATTTCTCTAAATAATTGGTTATCCATTATTACCACCATCATCATCTATTATCAGCATCCATTAGCAGCCATTTCTTGGGTGGTAGCAAACCCATGGTAATGTCATCAACATATCAGGACATACTTATCCAGAGATCGATCCTTGAATCCCATGGCCACCACTTAGGCCAAAATGAAAATACCCTTAACTAGCAAGAACTCACTCACCCTTCTTGGTGATAGCTCTAGGTCAAGACCTCACTTAACCCCTTCCATATTGGTGATCAGGTCTACGTGTTGAACCAGACCTCACTCCACCCTACCTAGTGTGTGATCAGGGTCCAAGATCTCACTCCACCCTTCCGATGTGTGATTAGGGTCTATTTTCTTGAAGGGCCTTACTCCACCATGCCTAGTGTGTGATCAGGGTCAAGGACTTCACTCCACCATTTCTGGTGTGTGATAAGGGTCCTTCTCCAAGAGACACTCACTCAACACTACTAGTTGAGCCCTCTGGGTCTCTTGGATCCATTCTCCTTTTTGGGAGAATGTCCATCTATTCCGCAGACAAACTAGCACTCCCTCTCAATGAGAGGGGTGATCTCCACAAGCCCCAATTTTTCTATGAAGTATATGAACTTTTCCCTCAGAAATAACTTTGTCGGAACATTAGTTGTCTGCTCATTATTGGATATGTATTTAAGACTTATTTCTCTCCTCTAAACCATGTCACATATGAAGTGGTAGCTAGTCTCAATATGCTTCATCCTATCATGGAACACAAGATTCTCTAAACTATTCACATGACTTTGATTATTGTAGTGTATCACCGTCGGTTCCAATTCTTGGTCGAATAGTCCTGTAAATAAATTTCGAAGCCATACTGGTTCAATACAAGCCTCATTGGCTGAAATGTACTCTACGTCAACACTGTTGAGTGCTTTTGAACTTTGCTTCCTACTTAATCTTCATTTGTATATCCTTGAAGTTGTACATCCTTTTTGCAACATATTTCAAACCATAATCCACTGTACCATGCAAATATCCCAATATGTGCTTTCTTGCAATCTAATGCTCATGTCTTAGTTCCATCTAGAACTGGATCAATGTGTTCATAGCGAAGAAAATGTTTGGCTTGGTGTTAACGAAATACATCAACATACCAATCAACTTCCTATAAATAGATGGATCTACCAAAATGGAGTTTGGGCCTCTTAACTTCTTCAGGTTAGTCACCATGGGAGTTGCCATGGATTTGCAATCGATCATTCTAAAACTTTGAAGGATATTTATCACATACTTACCTTGACCAAGGAAGACTTCACCAAGTTTCTGCCATACTTCTATTATAAATGTAGCAAGAAAAGCTTCATTTGACAATTGCCTTAGTCAAATGGAGAAATTCGATTTTCCACATTAGTAGGATGACTTGGATTGCAAAATCTTGAGTGATATGGCCTTGACACTTAGTTAGATAAAAAATTTCGAGTTTGCAGGCTTGGAGTAGAGTTGTGCATGTAGTGATTGCTAAAATTTAGCAATCTAATTCATTTATTTTCAGTTGAACTCAGTTAAATGAGTTGTAGTCACAAATTGAGTCAGTTGAAGGTTAGTTGAGTGGTTATGACTATTGTTAACTCACTGATCTTTCAGTTAACTAGTCAAACAACTAAAAATAGCCCATACATGCATGGAATTCGAATTGCCTAGATGGAGTGGAGGAAAAGGCAAATTTTAATTATCAATTGTATACTAGTTGAGTGCACACGCTTGGTAATTAAGCAGGTGATCAATTCCCTTGGAATTATGCAAGGAAATAGGGAATTCCCATATTATTTAGGAGCTCAATTTCTCATGGATTGCACAAGGAAATAAGAGGAAGATGGGGGCTTGAATAGGTTAAGCGTTGGCCAAATACAGTCAGTCAGTAGGAGAACAAGTTTACAATGCAAGGTGTGCTTTAGAGTTGAATCAAGACATTGTAGTAGTTTCTCAATCTCATCTAATTAATGAAAAGTAGCGAAGGGGTTTTTCCCTATTGGGTTCTCTTGTAAAATAATTGTGTTCCTTATGTTTTGATGGTTGCATGTCATTGCATGCATTTCTATCTTATGATTTTATATTCTGCAAATTGTAGAAGAAATTTGTATCTCTTTTATTTAGTATGAATTCAACAGTAGTAGAAAATTCTTTCCATTTCTACATGGTTTTAGAGCCTCAAAACACAATAGAAACCAACCAATAGGTCTTCTCCTTCATAAATATCGATTTGCAGATTCAATGAAGTAGTTTTTCTTCGTGTGGGAAAATGTCTTTCAACAGGTTGATATTGAAGTATGCCCTGGAGGGAGCCTCAAATTTCATAGTTTTGAAGGATAGGATGGAAGATATACTCAATGATAATGGAGTGCTGGAATACACTCAAACTGACATTGCAAAACTAGCAATATTAGATGCACAACAATTATCCCAGTGGAAGAAGGATACCGCAAAATCCAAGAGGATCATCATGGAGGGTGTGAGAGACCACATAGTCTCAAATTTACATGATAAATAAACTCCATTTTATATGTGGAAGACCCTCACTAAATTATTTGAAAATAGTTGTGATGCCAGGAAATTGGCATTGAGGGACAAGTTCAGAAACATTTGAATGCAGAAAAATGAAACCATTCCACACTAACTCCCCAAATTCACTTAGGTTCGAGATGAGCTTGGAGGAGTTGGAGAAAATGTACCATCTTTTGAGCTGGTGATCCTAGCTCTCCTAGGCCTTCCAAAATCATGGCATAGTTACCAAGACTCTATCAATGGAAGGGACAAATTACTAAATATGGAGAGACTTTGGTTTGATTTGGTGTAGGAAAAAATTTGAAGGAACACTAACATCCAAAGCTAAGGAGGAAGAAATTTTTTCCTTGGAAGGCAAGGGGAGGAAGGCAAAGGGAAAGAAGGTCGAAGGCAAGCCTGAGTCCAACTAGAATAATGGAAAGAAGAAGGACCTCAACAAGATAAAAAAAAATCACTGCCATGAATTTGGACACTATGCGGCGAAGTGTCTACACATAAATCCAACAAGAAAGCTTGAGGAGGAGTAGGAGGTGAAGCCTTCACCTCACAATTTGAATTTGACTTCACCCTGATTACATGCATGGAAATAACTGTAATGGGGAGTGTGTGGCACCTATATTCTAGTGCCTTGTTCCATATTACAAAATGCAAAGAATTCTTCAGTAGTCTAGAGGAGAAGGATCTCCAATTTCACATAGAACTCGGAGATGATGGGAGTTATAGTACCAAAGGAACTGGTACTATCACCTTTAAGAGGGAGTCATGCTCCCATCTTCATCTGAAAGATGTAATTTATGTACCTGGGATGAAGAAGAATTTTATTTATGTAGTTGTATTAGAGGATAGAGATTATGATATTGTTTTCGGTAAGGGAAAATATTTTCTAAAGCATGTATCCATGGGGCAAGTGAAATAGATTAGATTTAGAGTGAAAATTTTCTACAAACTTGAGGTGGATGCTTGTGCTACACTAAGTAGCAAGGTAGAAGATGTGAAAAGTTGAGATGTTGGAGAACTATGCCACATGTGCATGGGACACTTACACCATCACATGGGACACATACACCATGGGGCCTTAAAAATCGTGCAGTAGATTACCACAAGACTCCTGAAATTCACCCTTGAACATCATGATGTTTACAAGGTATGAACACTAGGGAAATATTTCAAATTCACCTTCCAGGGCTGAGATAACAAAGATGGAACAATCTTGGAATGAGTCCACTCTAATATATGTGGATGATTTTCTACAACCTATACAAAAAAGCATAAATATTAAGTGATTTTTGTTGTTGACTTTTCTAAAAAATGTTGGATCTTCTTCATGAGGAAAAAGGATGAATTCTTTTCCAAATTTATTGAATTCAAAGCATTGGTTGAAAAGGAGACTAGTCAGAAATTAAATTCCTTGAGAAGTGATAATGTACGAGAATTTGTATTTAACACCTTCAAGGAATTTTGTGCCAAAGAGGGTATTAGAAGAGTACTGATGGCACCTCTTAGCCCACAACAAAATGGGGTGGCTGAAAGGAAAAACAAAAGTATAGTGGAAGAAGCAAGAACCATGTTGCATGATTAAGGGTTTCCATTGCACATATGGGAAGAAGCATGCAACACCGCAATTTATTTGCATAAAAGAGTCATCACAGAATACTTGGCATGGTCATACACAAAGAAGCTTTCTTTGGGAGGAAGCCAAATGTATCCCATTTTCGAATTTTTGAAGCTACTATGTATTTTCATGTCTCCAAGGATAGAAGGAAGAAATTGGAGACTACAACTAAGATGGGAGTCTTTGTAGGATACATAGAGACACCACATAATTACTGGGTGTATTGTCCCTCACTCAAGATGACAGTGGCGAGGATAGATGTCATGTTTGATGAGGAGAAGGCTATGAGATGCTCTCTATAGTGAGAGTTGAGTATCCCACTAGGGGAGGAGATTCTATCTCCAAAGGAGGAGACTGAGATAGATCTTTAGGATTTTTTGGAGCAACCACATAAGGAGGAGAATAAAGGAGGTCGATTGGAGCAGCCACTCAACCAAAATATTATAGAGAGAGGAGGAAGAGAACTAGCGAGGTTGATAGCTTTGTGCAAGATGCATGGGATCATGTGGGAGCTCCTACATCCTTGTGAAAGCAGAGGAGGTCGCCAGACAAATACACTGGGTATATGGCTCTCATGAGATAACTCATTAAGTTAAAGCCTTCTTCATTTGAGGAAGCAATTTCTCAACTAGTGCCGGTTGATGCCATGGTGGAGGGGTATGACTCCATCATGAACAACATTGTATGCGAGGTGGTTTCAAGACGAGATAACAAGTTAGTGGTTAATTCCATATGGATTTAAAAAGTGAAAGCATACAACTAATGGGAGCATTAAGAAGTACAAGGCTATATTTGTGGCCAAAGGCTTCTCGTAGGTAGAGGGAGATGACTATGAGTAAACATTTTCCCATGTGGCAATATATTCTTGAATCAAAGTCATTCTAGCATTAGTTGCACATATGGAGTGGAAGATCCACCAGATGGATGTGAAGATTTCCTTCCTCAATGGATTGGTCAAGGAATATATTTACATAGAGCAACCTTAGGGGTTTGAGACATATGACAGGTAGACACATGTGTGCAAACTCAGAAGAGCCCTTTATGGTCTCAAATAGGCGCCCCAAACATGATACACTCAGATTGATACATATCGCAGTGGATTGGGCTTCAAAAGATGCCAATCTCTATCACATTGTGGTAGATGGAAATTTTCTTATCTTGGTATTATATATCTTGGTACTGTATGTTGAGGACTTGATACCTACATGGGATGAGAAGTTTATCCACTCTTGCAAGGAGGACCTTGCAAGAGAATTCAAGATGAAGGACATGGGCTTGATGCATTACTTCCTTGGGTTAGAGGTATGGGAGGGAGATGGAGAGATATTTGTGAGTCAAGGGAAGTATTCCTATGCATTACTTCAAATATTTCATATGCACGACTGCAAGCCTATCGATACACCTCTAGCTACAAATTGGAGGATGGAGGATGCTTCTTCAAGAGAGGAAATAGATGCTACCATTTACAGATGTTTGATGGGGTCCTTGATGTATCTGGTGAACACAAGGTCTAACATATGTTATGCAGTTAATATGCTAAGTCATTTTATGGTGAAGCCTACCAAGCTTCACTAGAAAGTAGCAAAGCATATGCTCATATACATCATAGGCACAATTAGTTATGGGTTGTGGTATAGGAGGACAAATGGTGTGAAGCTCAAAGGATTCACTGATGTAGATTAGGCAGGGATTCCATCGTACATGAAGAGTATTTCAAGAACTATCTTCAGTGTTGGTTTTGCATCTACTTCTTGGTATAGAAAGAAATAGAGGTATGTGGCACTCATCTCAACAAAGAATCAGTATATGGTTGCAAGTCAAGCAACATGTGATGCCATATGGATGAGGACAATTATTTGTAGTTTTTTTAGTCAGGAGATGGATCAAACTCTCTAAGAATCCAGTATTTCATGACAAGTCCAAGAACATTAATATGAGGTACCATCACTTGAGATATTGTGTGCAGAGGAGAATCATGATGTTGTATTACATTACCATTGAGGAGCACGATGCAGATATTTTGAAAAAGGCATTGTCAAAGGGAAAATTTGAGTTCCATAGACATGGGATAGGGGTGGTGCCAAACCCTTTTCTTACTAAGAAGGGGTGTTAGAAATGTATCGAGAAAAGATTCATTTGACTAATGCCTTAGTCAAATGGAGAAATTTGATTTTCCACATCAACAAGATGACATCGATTGTACTCAACTTGAGTGACATGGCCTTGCAACTTAGTTAGATCAACAAATTTGAGTTTTTAGTCTTGGAGTAGAGTTGTGAATGTAGTGATTGCTAAATTTTAGCAATCTAATTCAGTTATTTTTAGTTGAACTCAGTTAACCAAGATCTAGTCATTAATTGAGTCAGTTGAAGGTCAGTTGAGTAGTTATGACTGTTGTTAACTCACTGATATCATAGTTAACTATTCAATCATCTAAAAATAGCCCAAACATGCATGGAATTCAAATTTCCTAGTTGAAGTGGAGGAAAAGGCACATTGTAATAATCAATTGTATGCTAGTTGAGTGTACAAGCTTGGTAATTAAGCGGGTGATCGATTCCCTTGGAATTGCACAAGGAAACAAGAAATTCTCCCATTATTTAGGAGCTCAATTTCTCGTAGATTGAACAAGGAAATAAGAGGAAGATTGGGAATTGAATAGGATAAGTATTGGCCAAATATTGTCATTCAGTAGGAGAATAGGTTTACAGTGCAGGGTGTGCTTCAAAGTTGAAGAAAGACATTATAATTATTTCTCAATCTCATCTAATTAATGAAAAGTAGTGGAGGGTTTTTTCCCGATTGGTTTCCCCTATAAAATAATTGTGTTCCTTGTTTTTTTATGGTTGCATGCCATTGCATGTGTTTATATCTTGTTATTTTCTATTCCAGAGAATGTAGAAAAAAATTGGTATCTCTTGTATTTAGTTTGAATCCATCTGTAGTAGAAGATTTATTTCCATTTCTACAGCTTCTAATCCAAAGTAATAGTGCATCAACCCAATATCCTTCATAACAACCTCGAAATTCAACTTCTTCTTGCACTGAATGATAAGAGGATTGGCACCTATTAAAAAACAAGTCATCAACATATAATAATAGGACCACAGGTGCATTTTTCACAACCTTAAAGTAAAGCTTTTGACCTTCTTCACTTTTGGTAAATCCCAGTCTTGTCAAATAATTGTTAATACGAGCATAATAAACTATTGGATCTTGTTTGAATACATACAAGGCCTTATTCAATCTGCAAACATGAGACTCTTTTCCATATACCTCAAATCCTTGAGGTTGCTCTATGTACACCTCTTCCTCAATTAATCCATTGAGGAAAGTAGTATTTACATCCATCTAGTGTAGTTCAAATCCCATAGAAGTAGCAAGTGAAATGATGCATCTAATGGAGGTGTACCTAGGAATTGGAGCAAAAGTCTCTTTATTGTCTTCTCCCTCTTTCTAGAAGAATCCTCGAGCCACAAACCATGCCTTGTATTTGTCAATGCTACCATCTGCAACATGATTAAACTTATATATCCATTTAGAAGTTACTAATGACTTCCCTTAATGCCTTGGAAAAATTTCCCAAATGCCACTCTTCATGATCTATTAGCATTCGTCATTCATTGCTTCCACACTTACTGACTGGTTGCTTCTTTGTAGGTGAAAGGTTCTTCGTCAATGAGTTTTGCCATGAGATCTATGATAGTTGGAGAACCTATTAGGTTTATTTAATTCTCTATATTTTCCATCAAGAGATGAATTTCCTTCCACCTATTCTAATGTGGATTTAATCCATGCCTACCTTTTCTTGATCTCTGGAATCATGACTAGTTTTGCTAGATCTTGAGGCACTTTTGGCCTTTTGTTACATTCTGTAGAACTTTAATTCTCCTCCCTTGAGGCCTCCTTCTTTCCTTCATCAAAGAATCCATGGACACTTCCTTAGACCTCTAATATGTTACTTTCTCATCAAAGGTGACATCTAGACTGACCTCAACTCATCGCTGCTCTAGAATGTATATTTTGTAGGCATTTGAAGATTCACTATATCCAACAAATTTTCCTTTCTTCCTTGAAGGCTCAAGATTGTTCCTTTTATCCTTAGGAACATGAATATATATAATACAACTAAAGATTCTCATATGTCCAACCTCTGGCTTCCTCTTAGAGAATGCTCCTTCAGGGTTCATACATTCCAAAGCTCTGTGAGGACCTCAATTTTGAATGTACACAATTTTTTGTGATGCTTCACCCCATAAGTGTTAGAAAATTATATATTACAGGGAAATGGAAAAAATAAAATATTGCATAAATATAAACATAGAAAATTCATAAAACAAGAGAGACACAGATATACGTGGTTCACCTAGTTTGGGCTACGTCCATGGAGAAACAGTCAATCCTTCCTTTTATATTATCCATCAAACTGAAGAGATACAACCTACAACAAATCTGTTGTAGTTCCCTCTTCGCTCTCAATCTCCTCTCTCTTCCTCACTAAGAATACCGACCTACATAGACACAATACAATTCCCTCATATATAGTGAGGGGTTGCCTTCTAGGGAAAAAAACCCAAAATTAAACATAACTTCTACTATCAGATCTCTGCCTAATGAATAGCCCAAATTGACTACAAAATTACAACATTTTACAAGGCAATTTTACATCTATGTTTAGCTTCGGGGATACCGCCCCCCCGGGACCCCCCCTGCAGCAAATATTTTACGGGTGGCATTGTCGCCCCATTACGAACTGGGGTCTAATGCGAAGATACCTTTGAATACAGAAGACAATCAGGCTCCACACCCAACAATAAGAATAGTGGAAAGTCCATATCATGCAACATGACCCTGATATATTCTTCAATGGACTTGTTCTTCCTTTTTGCTACACCATTTTGTTCTGGATTATAAGGGATAACTAACTCCCTCTTAATCCCTGCTTGCTTGCAGAAATAAACAAGGTATTTTGAGATGCATTCTCCTCCATTGTATATATTAGTATCCTAATCCTTTTACCTATCAAGGTTTCCCCTTTAGCTTTGAATTTTTGGAACTTTTCAAATACCTCATCTTTTGTCTTCAAGAGATATATCCATGTCTTATGGGAGAAGTTATCAATAAATGTCACATAGCTCAACAAAAATCCAAGTAATTTAACGAGAATTAGACCACACATTAGAGTGAATTAGGTCCAAGGCTTCCTTATATCTATTGTCACTAGTTGAAAATGGTTTCTTATTTTTCTTCCCAAGATCACAACATTTTCATACACCATCATTATTTACTTGTAGTTCAGGAACTTTAACATTATTTCACTTAATTCAGGTAATTCTCTAAAATGAATATGTCCATACCTTCATTTCCATAGCTCACTTGGATCTATTTCATCATGTACTAATGCTTGATTTGGCTGATTTACATGTCTATATAATCTATCATCATGAATACCAATAACCCTAGCATCATCTATACTACAGAACTTTGACCAAACAAGTACTTTTCCATCTACAAAAGCAACCCTATATCATTTATCTTCTAAAAAAAAACAAAGACAAGATTATTTTTCAAACTTGGTACATAAAGGACATTGTTGATGTGAATGCTGTTACCAAATTCCAACTCTATGGATTCTTTCCCAATTCCTTTCACTGCATAACTATTGTTGTGTCCGAATTCAACAATTTGAGATAGCTTTATTTCTATCATTCTTGAAAGATTCCTATGTTATCCAGTCATGTGTCTTGATGATCCACTATATACCAGCCACATGTCATCATCATCTACAAAGGAACTTGTCAAAGAGGAGTAGTAGAAGAAATATTTTTCACCTTTGGGCTTCTTCGAATTTTTCTCTTCTTTAGCTTCTGCTAATGAAGCATATTGTTTCCCTATTATTTTCTTTTTAGTCATATTAGGACAATATCTCTTGAAATTTCCATATTCTTGAAAACCATAACGTTGTATCTTTGATAAGTTTTTATTCTTCTTAGAGGAAGAAGACACCTTTCCTGACTTTTTATGTTATGTTCCAAACTTCTTATTTCCCTTTCTTGAAGTGAGATACAAGGGCTTGAACAAATTCATCTTGACAATCTCTAGACATCAATATTTCTTCTTCTTGAGCACATCATTTCCATAATTGCTCAAATGAAGGAGATTTTTTCTAATTTCTTATGCCTGCTACAAATGCATCCCATGATCTAGAAATACCATTAAGTGTTGTAGTCAAAAGTTCTTGATCGGAGATATTTTCTCCAATAGCTGAAATTTGATCTCTTATTTGTGAAATCCTTACGAAGTACAAAGAAACAATGTAATCAGTATTCATCCTTATATTTTGGAGCTCATTCTTAAAACTCATGGGTTGAGCAACATAATTTATAGTGTAGATATTTATTAGGGCGCCATACATCTTCTTGGAGGTATCATGTCTTTTTAGAAAATTATCTATTACAGAGCAATGGAACACATAAAATATTGTGGAAACAAAAATACAGAAACACATAAAACAAGAGAGACATAGATATACGTGGTTCACCTAATTTGGGCTAAGTCCATAGAGAAACATCTAGTCATTCCTTTTATATTATCCAACAAAATGAAGAGATACAACCTACAACAGATCCACTGTAATTTCCTCTTCACTCTCACACAACCTCATCTCTCTCTCAAAATAATCATACACATATGAAATACAATTACCTCATATAAACCAAGGGTCTCCTTCTATGGAAAAAACCCTAAATTAACATAAATTCTACCATCAGATCATTCGCCTAATGAACGACTCAGATTGACTACGAAATTACAATATTTTACAAGGAAAATTTTATCTATTTTTAGCTTTAAGGACACTACTCCCGAACCCCTAATAGGGGGGATATTTAAAAGTAGTCATCATCCCCCCCAGACACCATTAATGACTATTATACAAGTGGCATTTTCGCCCCATTTAAGAACTATGGTACAACGCGACTAAGACCTCTAAATCAAGAAGATAAATAGGCTCCACACCAAATAATCTACCACTTGGAGACTGATTATAGCGACTTCATTGCTACTTAATTTGTTGGACAATGCTTGCACTTTTGATGTGGTTGTTTCTCATCTTCATCATGAAACTGACTAGGATCTCGGTTTCTCCATAATTACAACTTTTGTTAATATGTATGTAGGATTCTATCTAGTGTGTATCTTTTCCAACTTCAACTGTCCATCTTCCAACACTGACCATATGAAATGGTACTTGAGTTGTATATGTTTAGTCTTGGAATGAAATGTTGAATTCTTTGCAAGAAGAATGACACTTCGGCTGTCACTGTATAACCTGACCATCTCCTGCTTCTTGCCCAACTCATCCATAAGCCTTTGTAACCAAATCATTTCTTTACTATCCTTTGTAGCAGCAACATACTCTACTTCCATTGTTGAAAGTGCAACAATGTTTTGCAATTTTGAAACCCAACTGATAGTTGTTCCACCTACAATAAACACATACCCTGTGGTGCTCCTCTTATTATCTCTATCACTGCAATATCTTCAACAACATATCCCTGTAGAGAAATGTTTGAACGAACAGAGAATAATGTTTGATTTGTAGTACCTCTCAAATATTTGAGAATCCATTTCACTACCATTCAATGCTCTTTTCTTGGATTGTTCATATAATTGCTTACAACTCCCACTACATGTGCAATATCAAGCCTTGTGTGGACCATTGCATACATTAAGCTTCCAATTGCTTATGCATATGGAAATTTACACATATAATCCATCTCTTCCTGGGTCTTGGGACACATCTCCTCACTTAGTTTGAAAAGGATAGCCAAAGGTGTACTTACTAATTTTGCATTCTACATATTAAATCTTTCCAACATCTTTTCTATACAATGTTAATTTGTGATTTTTCCTGTATCTATTTATTCTCATACTAATTATTTGTTTTGCAGCACCCAAATCCTTCATTGCAAATGAATTTGCCAATTTTTCTTTGAGCACATTTATTTCCTGCATGTTAGACCCTGCAACAAGCATGTTATCTACATACAATAGAAATATAGTATAGCTGCCATCATTTTATGTCTTAATATAAACAAAGTGATCAAAATGACATCTAGTATAACGTTTTTTAGACATAAACTTGTCAAATTTTAGATACCATTTCCTTGGAGCCTGTTTTAAGCCATACAAGCTATCCTTCAACCTACACACTAATTTATCCTTCCCTTTTACCTCATACCCTTATGGATACTGCATATATATTTCTTCCTCCAAATCCCCATGGAGAAAGGTTTCCTTTACATCTAACTGCTCAAGATGCAAATCTATTGTTGCCACTAGGCTTAAAATAGTTATAATTGAAGTCATTTTAAGAACAGGAGAAAAAAATTCATAAAAATCTATACCTTTCTTTTGTGCAAACCCCTTCACTGTAAGTCTAGCCTTGTACCTCTGTTTTTCTCAGTCTTCTTCCTTCAACCTATAAACCCATTTATTCTGCAGTGTTGTTTTACCTACAGGAAACTTGACTAAGTCCCAAGTTTGGTTATGCATTAAGGAGTCCATCTCTTCTTCCATGGGTTTCTCCCACTTTTTCCTGGTTTCTATTCGCATTGCTTCTTCATGTCTTTTTTGTTCACCAGAATCAATCAACAATACATAATATAATGAAGGAGAGTATCATTCAGGGGGTCTAGTTATCTTGGTAGATCTTCTAACACCACTTTCAGGTGTTTTAGGTTCTTGTTTCTATTGTGGTTGCTGTTGTGGCTACTAATCATTATGATTTTTAGGAACCTTTACTTTTTTTGTGATCTCATCAAGCACTACATATTGTTTTTTTTCCTTTTCCTGTTTCTTTTCCTGCATTCGATCCTTATACAAAACCTTTTCATTGAATATGACATCTCTTCTCCTAATGATTTTGTGATTTTCATAATCATATAAGAGATAACCAAAATCATTAACACCATATCCAATAAAGGTATATTTCTTTGTTTTTTTCTCAAGCTTTGTTCTATTTAATTTGTTAATTTGGAGAAAGTCTCCACAACCATAAGTCTTTAAAAATGAGTAGTTTACCTTTTTACCTGTCCATGCCTACTTTGGAATACCATCATCCAAAGAAATTGAAGGCCTTTTTTTATTAGATAAACAAAATTATTTACAAGATATTCCCAAAATTGTAAGTGAAATCTTGCATGCAATCTCATGCACCTTGCGCACTCCATGATTGTCTTGTTCATCATTTATGACACACCATTTTCTTATGGTGTTCCTAGAACTATCTTCTCTATGTGAATTCCATGTTCTGAACAGTAGTTATCAAACTCTTTGTTGCAATATTCACCTCCATTATCTGATATGAGACACTTCAACTTCTTTCCTGTCTCATTCTCAACCAAAGCTTTCCATTTCTTGAAAGTATCAAATGCATAAGATTTATTCCTAATACAATAAATCCAGGTTTTCCAAGTTGCATCATCAATAAAAGTAACTTAATAGTGAGAACCACCAAGATATGATACCTGAGTTGATCCCCATACATCTATATGGGCAATCTTGAATTTTTCTCTCTTATTTTCCTTCCCATCTCTAATAAATTTGACTCTCTTCTGTTTTCTGTAAACACAATTCTCCCATAAATCCAAATCAACATGCTTTAAACATGGCAACAAATTTCTTGAGTAAAGAATTTGCATCCTTTTCTCACTCATGTGCTTGAGCCTATGATGCCACAATGTCATATCTTCTCTCGGGGAGGTTAAATCATTAACAAAATTAGAAATACTATTGCATAAATACAATATACCAACCTTTTCTCCTTTTTCTATTACCATGGTTCCTTTAGTGACCTTCCAGGTTTTGTCTATGAATGTAGTTACATAAACTTCATCACCTGATGACCCTGTTTAAAACATATTTTTCTTTAGATCTAGAACATGCCTTACCTCCTTCAATAGCCATTGCTTTCCATTTTGTTGATTTATAAAAACCTTACCCATTCCAATGATTTTATAGGTTTTATCATCATCCAAATGAACATGTCCAAAATCTCCTCGAACATAGTCATGAAAATGTTTTCTATCAAGTGTAGCATGGAATGAAGCCCCTGAATCAACCACTTAGGCACCAATATATTTTCTAATGAAATAATCAAAGCATATTGCAACACATCACCTATCACATTTACTCCATGATTTTTCTCTTGTTTTCCCTCTCCTTCTTTTCCATTCCAAGATTTGCAATATTTCTTCAGGTGTCCTTTCTTCCCACATTTCTAGCACACTATCCTTGATCTGGATTGGATCTGCCTTTTCTTGACTTATTGTGATTCCTTAGGCTCGTTCCTCTTTCCATTTTTCTTCCCCTAGTATTTGTAGTCAAAGAATTACCTAATGTCTCACCAAAGATTTTTCGTCGCATTTCCTCACTAAGGATGGCACCCATAACATCATCAAACTTTGAGGTAATAGATCCAGAGATGGAGTTACTAATAGCCATAACTAAGCCACTCCAACTTTCTAGTAATGAATAAAGAAATAATAGAGCACTAACTTCATCATCAAAATTTACCCCTATAGAGCTTAACTAACTGGTAACCATGTTAAATTCATTTAAATGATCAATAACAGATACACCTTTTGACATCTTCATATTAAATAGATGCTTCATAAGAAATACCTTATTTGAGGCTGAGGATTTTTATATAGTTTATCCAATGTTGTCATTAAACCTTCTATTGTTGTTTCCTTTGAAATTTTGAATGCCACTGATGTTGCCAAACACATCTGTATTGTTCCTGGTACCTTTCTATCGAGAATATCCCATTTTGTGTCTGTCATACTCGTCGGATTCTTTGATTTTCCACTCAATGGTAGGTACAAATATTTCTGATATAGATGATCTTCCATATACATCTTCCACAACTGGTAGTTTTGGTAGTTAAATTTATTGACCCTAAACCTACCATCTTCTGCCATTGCTCTCACTTGAACCAGGAACCCTTCTCTCCTATGAGTTTATTATCCAAATAATCCTTCAGCTCTGATACTAGTTGTTAGAAAATTATGTATTACAGAGCAATGGAACACATAAAATATTGTGGAGAAACAAATATGGAAACGCATAAAATAAGAGAGACACAGATGTACATGGTTCACCCAATTTGGCCTACGTCCACGGAGAAACATCCAGTCCTTCCTTTTATATTATCCAACAAAATGAAGAGATACAACCTACAACAGATCCGTTGTAATTTCCTCTTTGATCTCACACAACCTCCTCTCTCTCTCTCTCAGAACAATTATACACAACCACAATACAATTCCCTCATATAAAATTAGGGTTTCCTTCTAGGGTAAAAACCCTAAATTAACATAACTTCTACCTTCAGATCATTTGCCCAATGAATGGCCCAGATTGAATATGAAATTACAATATTTTACAAGGAAATTTTCATCTATTTTTACCTTTGGGGGTGCTACCACCGAACCCCCTCTAGGGGTGGTTCTTTAAAAGTAGTCGTCACCCCCCTAGCGGCTATCATAGGGGTGGCGTTGTCGCCCCTTTTAGGAACTGGGGTCCAACACAGCTGATACCTTTGAAGCAAGAAGATAATTAGGCTCCACACACAACATGTTTTACAATGTATGGAATGAGACCACTATTAGAATCATTTAATTAATATCATCCTTGTTAATATTCTCTTTTCTAGGTACATCACTTGGTTCAATAGTCTTCCCTATCACAATATCCAACACTTTTTTTTTGGCAAGAATAAGATCTATTGTGACTTTCCAAGCTCTGAAGTTTGATGCTCCCTCTAACTTGTTTTTGTATTTCATGGAGGAAGTCGTAGGAGCCAATAAATAAGAAGGACTTTAGTAATATGCCCTCTCTATGGTTTCTACAAAAGTCATCTCAATATACCTTCCTTTCATCACCAATGCTCTGATTCCATGTTGATTTACTAGTGCAATTAGGTCTAGCACACTATTTCTGAATTCCAATAATTAATTTTGGTGTAGATATTATTTAATATTATTTCAGTATATTATTCAAAAATTATACTTCAGAAATTTAATAGTAAAATAGTAGAAATCATAATGCACAAAATAGAGATAATATTTACCTTGGGAAAACCCACTATGGGGAAAAACTGAACAACCCTTTCAATAGACAAATTCATCTTATTCAATAGGACACACACTTAGACCTATGGGCAAACCTGGTCTTATCCTCTAAGTCAAGTCACCCAAACTAATCCCACACTTCATTTTTCTTTCCTAATAAATAAATTTCAACCTCCCATCAATTATCTAGTAACCCAGAATTGCAACCCCCTAAAGCTGCCTAGTAACCCATAAAATATCGACCCTCCTAAACTTGTTTCCCTAGAAATATGTGAATCATAGAGAGAGACTTATATCCACACGTGCAAGTTTATGAGAGAGGAGAGAGATAATCTACCAATTGAGGAGCTCAAGATGCCTTTTTATTGTAGTTTGTCTAGGGTTAAAATACATGTCCCTTGGCCAGGGCCAACTTGATTTGGAGGAAAGGTGACTTGCCACTTTTGAAGCCAAAAATTACATTTCAAAAATTCAAACCTACATATTTTAAAAGTCACAATGGGACTTTGACTCAAAAAAAAAATTGTTTGCCTCAAGCATTTATAAATATGCTTTACAATGATAAATATAATCACATCATGTAACCACAAGTACATTATGAATATTGACCATAGTATATATATATATATATATATATATATATATATATATATATATATATAGCGAGAGAGAGAGAGAGAGAGAGAGAGAGAGAGAGAGAGAGAGAGATTGTGTGTGTGTGTGTGTGATCCAAGTAGCTCCAGACACAGGCAGAAGTCCTAGAGGACTAAAAAAGGGTCAAAATTCAAAGTGGTCAAATTGCTCCCAAAACAGTACCAGATCAAAGTGCTCGTCACCCTGATTCCATTGGTGCAAATGACACTCAAATCTGAGCTTGTATGAGGGAGAAAGAGCTATTCAAAGTTTTGGTCAAAGTTGGGCTATGGGCCAGGTTTAAGTGCCTACAATTTGACTGACCTCGGGGCATGAAACCTAGCTCCCGAAAGTGGGAAAATTTGTTGGGTACTTAATTTGTTTAATATCCCTTATATTAGACAAAATCGAAAATTCTTATTATTATAAACAAAATAAAAAAATATATGTATTAAAATTAGGTGGCGGGCCATGACCCTAGCCACCTCCATTGGACCCAACTCATATTACATTTAGAAAAAACAAATTTGAATTAAATATGGGTTGATGGGCCATGACCCCCATAGGCCCCCCAACTACCATACACCATCGTATGTATTAAACGGGGTGCAGGCCACCCTCGGCGAACCCGCCACCCAACCAACGTATACACCCCAACAACTATATATGTATCAAATTAAATGTGGAGTCAGTGGGGATTGAAGCCACCTGGCCCAAGTGGGCCAGCCCCCACCGGGTAGCCCCATGTGTCACACATATTTCCAACAAACAACCAAACTGTCACACACAACGATTTCCATTTAAGCAGTCACTTAAACGCATCCAAAACAAATTCGCACCAAAAATAACAACGTGCATTGCCAAGTGGGGGTCGATGGGGTTGGAACCCCCGACCACCTAAACCAACCTTAGAATGCTTTCCGTTAAGCCAAACTACTCCATGTTGATATCTCTGCCCGAGAAAAAATATATAAACCTGAATTTCATTTGCACAGGGGTGTTGTAGAACACACGGAACATAATGGAATGGAGGCCAAACAGAGTGGTGAAACTACGTTCCAGGCCAGAAATGAAACCATGATTCAGTTCCAGGAAGCAAAAAGATGGCATTCTTTTCGAGACAAAATTTTGCAGAGAATCTTAAGATCCCAAAAAGATTCCTTGGGAGGTAAAAATTCATTTTATCAGAATGTAATCAAGTTTACAGTAATTTTTCTCAGATTTTCATAGGGAATGCAATGGTGAGGGTGGATTCACCTTTTGAATAGCAGATTTGCAGATTCCCAGCGGAGGAGAATCTTTAAGAATCTTGAGGGAATCTTCTAGATTCCTTGGGGGTTGGAATTCGCCAGAGTCAAAATGCAGCCAACTTCATACTCATTCTTCTCAGAATCTCGCAAGGATCTCAATGGTGAGATTAGAATTTGGATCTAAACAATAGATCTTCAGATGACCCAGAGGATGGAATCTTTGAGGAATCTAGGGGTAATCTAAAAGATTCTTGTAGCCCTAGATTTTCACTTTCTTAGAATTCAGAAATTTGACAGTCGATTTTACACTATTTGACACCACGGATATGATGGTGTAATCAGATTTCCCATTTGATCATTCCATTTTTTGGCCACTTTTCAAAGTGGAGTGCAGGTGTTGGCATTCAATGTGCAAGTAGTCATTTCCATGAGATTTGATGCCACGAGATTGATAGTGCAACCAGATTCAGTAGTTTTATCATCTTCTTCTTCAGATAACTCCTTGATGTGAGGTATATGCAGTGTGATCATGTATTTCTTTGTCTCTTTGATTGAGATCCATTATGTTGTATAGATCCCTGTTTGATGCCTGATGTGGGATCTTGTTTTATTCTTGATGTGAGATGTACTTATTGTCATGTTTTGATTGAGATCCCTTTGTCATCATGTTGACAGGATACTCATGTGTCACCATGTATGTTTGAATTGAGATCCCTTTGATGCCATGTTGGTGGGATGCTCATTATTAACATACGTGAAATTATGTCATGCTTATAGGAGTCCTTATTTGAATGAGAGTTCCTACAGTGGAACTGTTATGAAACCAGCTCACAAAAAGATAGAAAAGAGAGATCCACGCCTTAGAATTCAGCCTCTTCGAGGGGGAAACCTCCTTCACATTACATAAATGAACAATTCTTGGATGATTCAAATGACAAAACCTCCTTTCTATATATAGGAGTCTATGGAGTCACAATATAATCCAGCCGACCTAACAATAATAATATAAAGCCACAAAAATAACAATAGAGGGATTCTATGGGCACATTAATAACAATATGGGGGTAATGGGGGCACAACAATATAAATAAGGGGTATAACTACAATAGTAATGGGGTAATCACTAGTATTATAGGCACCCAACATGCCCCTCTCCTTCAAAAAAGTGTTGTCCTCAACGCTTGAGTAGTTCAGGATACTTCTGCATAAAATTCTCATCCTCCCATGTGGAATCTTCAGCGGATAAGTTCTTCCACTTGATAAGGTACTCTGAAATTGATCGATTTCGTAGCTGTCGAGTTCTTGTTTCTATAACTGCTTCCGGTTCCAATATAATTTTTCCTTCCTCGTCAAGTTCTGGCAATATTGTTTGAACTGGGAGCTTGTCGCCTATAACCTTCTTTAAGCATGAAACATGGAAAACTGGGTGCAATCGAGAAGCTGCAGGAAGCTCCAATTTGTATGCCATAGTACCAATCTTTTGCAACACCTTGTACGGACCATAATACTTTGGTGATAATTTATTATCCTTCTTAGCTTGCTTGAGGGACATTTGCTTATATGGTTGTAGTCGTAGGAATACCCAATCACCTACATCAAAACCTCTTTCACTGCGATGTTGATCTGCCTGTTGTTTCATTCTATTCTGTGCCAACACGAGGTTATCCTTTAAGAGTTGGAGGACTTGTTGTTGATGTTCGATGTGATGTTCCACTTCCTGAACCTTAGAATTTTCTCTTAAATATGATGTGATGGATGGTGGTTGATACCCATAAAGTGCCATAAATGGGGTCATTTTTGTTGCTGTATGAAAGGAAGTGTTATACCACCATTCAGCCAGAGGCAACCATTTGACCCATTGTGTCTGTTTATCAGATACAAAGCAACGAAGATATCCTTCCAAACATTTGTTTACTATCTCAGTTTGCCCATCAGATTGAGGATGATAAGATGAGCTATGAGCTAACTGAGTACCAAGACAAGAAAATAATTGTGTCCAAAAATTTCCAGTGAAAATGGGATCTCTGTCACTTACAATAATCTTTGGGTTTCCATGTAGCTTTTGAATTGTTTCCATAAATGCAGTAGAAATTGTACTGGCTTTAAATGGATGTGATAATGCACAAAAGTGTGCATACTTGGTAAGTCTGTCAACTACCACCATGATGACACTCTTTCCCTCAGACTTGGGTAAACCTGTGATAAAATCCATTGAAACCTCCTCCCAACGTTGGCTTGGAATGGATAAAGGTTGTAATAGACCCGGTGTCTTAATTGTTTCAACTTTATTTTGTTGGCAAACCAAACATTCTGCCACAAACTTTTGAATATCTGATTTAAGGCCATCCCAAAAAAATTCCTTCTTAACCCTGTGGTAAGTTTTTAAAAATCCTGAGTGCCCTCCTAAGGGAGAAGTGTGCAATTCCATAAGAATCTTTTGTTTTAGCTGGGAATTCTTACAGAGGTATAAGCGATCTTTGTACCATAACGAATCATTTTTCCAGCTAAATGTATCAGACGTACTGGAATCTTGTTGTAGCTTTCGAATAAGTGCCCACACTTCTTCGTCATTCTTCCATTCCTCCCTTGCTTCATTTATCCAATCTGGTTGGATGATAGAAATAGTGCACAACAATGCTTCCACATCCTCATCCTTCCTTGAGAGTGCATCTGCCACCACATTTTGCTTCCCTTTTTTGTAGATGATTTCAAAGTCATAACCCAACATCTTTGTGACCCACTTTTGTTGCTCTTCAGAGGATAATCTTTGTTCTAAAAAGTATTTAAGGCTATCATGATTTGTTTTTACCTTGAAGTGTCTTCCCATTAGGTAGGGTCGCCATTTCTTAAGTGCATGGAGTATTGCCAACATTTCCTTCTCATAAATAGCTTTTCTTAGAAACTTTCCCTTGATTGGACGACTTTCAAAAGCAATGGGTCTTTCATCTTGCATTAGAACAGCACCAATTCCATTTCCTGAAGCATCACATTCCACAATAAAGGTTTTTGTGAAGTCTGGTGTAGCTAAGACCGGTGCTTGGCACATTGCCTCTTTAAGATGTTCAAAGGCCTTTGTTGCTTCCGGAGTCCATGAAAATGCATCTTTCTTCAATAATGTTGTTAGAGGTGCTGCTATTCTCCCATAATTCTTAACAAACTTGCGATAATACCCTGTCAACCCAAGAAATCCTCGCAAATGCTTTATGGATGTGGGGATTTTCCATTCCTTAATGGCTTTAATTTTGGTAGGGTCTACCTTAACTCCTTCATGAGATACAATATGACCCAAATATTCCACCTCCTGGACTCCAAAGAAACATTTGGATCTTTTGGCATATAATTGTTTCTCCTCCAATAGTTGTAGCACCCTGTCAACATGTTCAACATGATCCTTCCAAGACTTGTTGTAGATTAGTATATCATCAAAAAATACTAACACAAATTTTCTAAGGAATGGTTTGAAAATTGAATTCATCAAACCTTGAAATGTTGAAGGTGCATTGGTAAGGCCAAAAGGCATGACCAAAAATTCATAATGACCCTCATGAGTTCTAAATGCCGTTTTCGGAATGTCTTCAATCTTCATTCTGATTTGATGATATCCTGAACAAAGATCCAACTTGGTGAAGTAAATTGATCCATGCAATTCATCCAGTAATTCATCAATGACAGGAATGGGGAACTTATCTTTAATAGTGAGCTTGTTGAGCTCCCTATAATCCGGACACATGCGCCATGATCCATCCTTCTTGTGCACCAATACTACTGGAGCAGAGAAAGAACTTTGACTTGGTTGAATTATACCAGCCTCTAGCATTTCTGCAACCATACGTTCAATTTCACTTTTTTGGACATAGGGATATCTGTACGGCCTGATGTTTGGAGGAACACTTCCTGGAATCAGATGAATAGCATGATCATGATCACGCATAGGTGGGAGACCTTTGGGAGTCTCAAATACCTTGGAATGATTGTCCAAGACTTTTTGGAGATCTGGAGAAATAGATGATTCTAATGTGGAAACATCTAGCGAACATAATTGTGCAATTACACCCCTTTGCTCCTTTTTTAGAAGCTTTGTCATACCATTAGAGCTGATTATCTTTCCTGGTTTCCCTGCAATACCCCTTAATTCAACTTCCTTTCCTTCCACAGAAAATTTGATGAAAATTTCTTGAAAATTAAAAGCTATTGTACCCAAGGATTGTAGCCATTGGACTCCTAGTACAACATCAACACCTCCCATTGGAATGGAAGCATTGGGCTAGTCAATACATATTCTCCCATGGATAGCTTGATATTATGGCACTTTCCAGAGCAATTTATTGTTCCTCCATTTGCAATCATCACTTGACACTCTGGTGCTGGATATAGGAAGCAATTCAATTCTTTTGCTACCCTACAATGAATAAAATTGTGGGTACTTCCTGAATCAATCAACACTATCACCTTTTTCTTCTTGATTTGTCCTTCTATCTTGATGGTTTGAGGAGTGGTAATTCCCGCCAATGCATTACAAGATATGGTTGGATTTATTTGTTCTTCATCTAGGCTTTGTTCCTGGAGTATATCTTCTTCTTTTGACCTTTCTTGCTCCTTTTCTTCTTCCTCTTCACAATCTATGTAGAATAATTTCTTCTCAGCACACTTATGACCTTTAGTGTATTTGCTATCACAACTATAACAAAGCCCTTTTGCTCTTTTTTCTTCCAATTGTTGTGGTGTCAACCTTATAGGTTGTGGAAGACTAGGGGCAACTGCACTTCCGTCTTTATAGTTGTGAGTGGTATGCTTCCTGGTTGCCATAATTTTGCTTTCCATTTTTCTTGCTAACCTGAATGCCTTCTCTAATGAATCAGGTTCCCAAAGTCGAACATCATGTTGGATATTATCCTTTAAAGACCCTATGAACACATCAATCCTATGCTGTTCTGGAATATCTTTTACCCTTATGTTCAATTTTTGGAACTCCTCAATGTGCTCCATTATTGAACCCTTTTGTTTGAGACTTATCAATTGGCTAAAAAAAGTGTTGCTTTTTGTATCCTCATAATGTGCTATCAATTCTTCCGTAAAAATTGCCCAAGTGATAAATTGTTTACGAGAGCAAAGCCATTGATACCATACAAATTTATTTGGTTCCAAATATAAAGTTGCCATACGTACCTTTTGTGTGTTTTGCACATTATTGAGATCGAAGAACTGCTCCATCTGTAATATCCATGTGGCGGGATCCTTGCCATCAAACTTCCTCATATCGATTTTTGGAATATGGTGGGTCTTCGATCCAACATTAGAATCTATGGAATCATGATTAACATTACTTTTGTTCACATCATGAGTTTCCTTTACAACCTTTTCACCATTAGTAAGTATCTCTTGTAGAAAATTTGTCAAATTTGTCTTCAAATCTGCCATGTCTGTCTTCAAATCTGTCTTCAAATTTGCCATGTATTTCTTCAAATCTGTCTTCAAATCTATCTTCAAATCATCCATCTTAGCTTCCAAGCCCTTTATCTTAGATTCCACGCCATTTATCTTAGCATCTATTAGCTTTTGTGAGCGTGACATTTGTTGCACTTGTTCTTGTAATTTTGATATATCATGTAGCATTTCGTCCTCTTCTTCATTAGTCATGCTAGAGCTTTCAGGTTCCTTACTAGGTGTTTGCATTTTCTTTCCTCGGGGCATCAGTTACCAATAATAATTCTTTACTAGGCCCTTTGAATTCCTTCAAACCAAGCTTATGCAAAAATAAAAAATAAAAACTACACACCTTTTTTTACTTTGTAGAAGCCTGATATTGAATCTGATGTATCTCTGTAATTTCGAATCATCCAGTTCTGAAATTGTGACCTGTAGTATCCTTCTGTGTCCTCTTTCCAATGCCACTAGTCTGAACCAAATTGGATTCTCCAAGAAAGAGTTATGCACAATCTCCCGCAATGACCTGATTATAGACTAGTTCAGTAGAGCGAACTTGTATGAAGTGCCACATGTCACTGTTTCAACCTTCGACTCTAAAAAATATATAAAAGAAAACTACAATCTGTCCTCTTTCTGTACCTTCTTACGAAATTTCAATCCGATGCTCAGAAAGAAAGTTATGACGCTTTTCCCCAGGTCACCTGTTTTTAGTGTAATTCAGGAGTCTGCAAAAAGACCACCTTCCTGAGATCACATCTCCATAAATATCGCGCGAAAATCTCTGAAATTTGGACCCGAGGTTCAGCATGATTTTTTCTCAAATGGGTTTTTTTTGCGACTTCTGAAACGTCACAGAAAAAACGTTATAGTGAAAATGCCATGATGACCTGTTTGGAGCAGCGAAACCCTAGAATCCAAAGCTCTGATACCAAATGTTATGAAACCAGCTCACAAAAAGATAGAAAGAGAGATCCACGCCTTAGAATTCAGCCTCTTCGAGGGGGCAACCTCCTTCACATTACATAAATGAACAATTCTTGGATGATTCAAATGACAAAACCTCCTTTCTATATATAGGAGTCTATGGAGTCACAATATAATCTAGCTGACCTAACAATAATAATATAAAGCCACAAAAATAACAATAGAGGGATTCTATGGGCACATTAATAACAATATGGGGGTAATGGGGGCACAACAGTATAAATAAGGGGCATAACTACAATAGTAATGGGGTAATCACTAGTATTATAGGCACCCAACAGGAACCTCTCTTGGAGCCACTCCTGCATGAGGGAATACTCCTTGTATGATAGATAAAATACATGCATGTACATCATCACCCTTTCTAGCACTTAATGCAGTGGACTACACCATCTTGACACCAAGGTCCGGAGCCGTAGTCCTTCCTGGACGAACTCCATTATCAACGTCTTATGTTTTATGTTGCTGATTCTTGCCATGTTCCTTCTTCTTTACATAATGCATAAATGTTCCTTTATGCTATTTTAAATGCAATTCTAACAACATCATGGAAGTAAAATATCTTGGTTAAATCAGAGAGTTGAGTCAACTCAGATCAATGTGTGTCATATGCACAAAATTATTACAAGTTTTTGGTTGGTGTGAGTAAAAATTGGGTGCAGATATAATAATTTGTGTTAATCTAATTAAACCTTAAGCTTGACTAATGAGTTGAAACAATGATGGCTCAAAATCATAATGGGTTTGTACATGAAACTCTATGTCAACCTTATGGCACTAGTAAATTCATTAACATGATTGATATTATGAGGTGTGTAGACCTCATTGAAATGAATGTAAAAATGCATGAAATTTTCATACCAGTGGTTGTATGCGAGAAGGAGAATACATATAGATGATAGAAGTATATGTGTGTGTGTGTGTGTGTGTGTGCAAACATCGTTGAGTTGGGTTGTTGAGATTCTAGGTTTAACACCTAAATTACTTAGCCATGGTTACATGTACAACCATTTTGTTATGTTAATGGTGTAAAGACAAAATATTGCAATTGAAATTGTCTCTATAACATTAAATAGGCTTAATGAAAAAGTGACTATCCTAATCCTATATTTTGTACAGAGAACTACACCTTAAGTCTAAAAAATATAATATGAGCTTATATACTCATAAGTTGAGGTTAGAGCTATTATTAATACTATTTAGTTATGGGAATGAGCTGAGATAATTCACTATTTTCCACAAGGTTCATTCCAGACCTCAACTTTTGAATATACATGCACATATTATATTTTTTATACTTAAGGCATAGTTCCCTGTACAAAACATAGGCTCGAGATAGGCACTCCAACATTAAGCTTATTTAATGTTATAGAGGCAATTTCAATTGCAATATTTTGTCTTTATGCCATTAACATAACATATTGATATACATATAACCATGGCTAAGTAATTTAGGAATTAAACCCAAAATCTCAATAAATCAACTTAATAATGTTTGTGCATGCACACACACATACACATATATACTTC
This sequence comes from Pinus tabuliformis, assembly GCA_031772625.1. Classification (NCBI taxonomy): domain Eukaryota; kingdom Viridiplantae; phylum Streptophyta; class Pinopsida; order Pinales; family Pinaceae; genus Pinus; species Pinus tabuliformis. Next base: position 21,821,877 of record CM062813.1, read on the forward strand.
TATCATTTATATGTATTATCCTTCTCACATACAACCACTAGTACGAAAATTCCATGCATTTTTACATTCATTTCAATGAGGTCTATACACCTCGTAATATAAATCTTGCTAATGAATTTACTAGTGCTTAAAGGTTCACACAGATTTTCCTATATAGGCCCATTGTGGTTTTGAGCCATCATTGTTTCAATTCATTGGTCAAGCTCAAGGTTTAATTGGATTAACACAAATTATTATACTTGCACCTAATTTTTACTCACACCAACCACACAATTTTAATCATTATGTTCACATACACACACACACACACATATGGATATCTTTCCCCTTCTTAAATAAATTTAGTGCAAAACCACAACCACAAGGAACCAATTATGAAAACCTCATTATTTTAATCTGTTGACACCTAATCATTGGGATGGGGGGAACATTTGTAAATAATGTAAATAGTGAATAATGGAGAATAAGAAAATGAAGAGACACTTGGAGGTGAAGCCCAAGAGTCCCTGCTTGTATATAACCATGAGCATCCTTAATGAAGAAATGCAATTCGTTTTGAGGAGTTACCTACTAGCCTGACATGGTATCAAAGCCAACTTCATTTTTGGCATCCCTTTCTGGCCTTGTAACTCCCTTTTGCCATTTTTTTGCAGTCTGTCTTCTGCCCCCTCCACAGTCGATTCCCATATATAGTATGCCACTGCCATATGCTCACCATTTATGCACGTTTTTTGTTTCCCATTAATCATTTCCATTGCTTAAACGCTACCCATTATATACTGCCATATGCATAACCAATTAGTCTGGAAAATCCCTGCCATTATTCTCCACCTTCGCCTCTGTGCGCTTTGACTCTTTCTACAAGTCTGCAAGTCTTTTCTTACCTCTTTCCGCAGAAGTCTGGATCGATACCGGCTCTTTATCCTTATAAACCCTCTGTGCTCTACCTTTTGTTCTCCCCACTGCATTCTCCCTCGAGACTCCTTTTTGAAGACTGGTCCATATATATTGCATAACGGAGGCAACGTGAAACAACTTTTCAATGCCTATACCTTAATCATTTTTTAAGGCTAGTATTATATAAATTGTGAAGCCATGTTCCATTAAAGTTATTCAATGGTGAATTTAAGTGGACATATGGTCATTACAAATGGTGGATAATTAATGACTCATGAGTGATGTTTTATAATGTTTTATATTCCTTTTTAATACCATACAGTGTATGAGTGTGAATGGTGTATTTTTAAAGGAGTGAGTGGTCTATTTTTTAATGGTGTGAGTGGTATGGTGTTATATGATAGTATATATTTGAAGATATATTTGAGAGCTTGCAGTTTTTGAGGATATAATTGTATGCCAATTAATCAGTTGCAAAGACACATCAGCTTTATTTCAAGTATTTTGGGCCCAGTTTAAATTTTATAATGAATTCACTCATCTCCATTGTGGTATTAGTTCTCTCTAGAAAAGAGAACTATCATGAATGGTCATGGAAGATAAAACACACTCTCATTTTCAATGAGTTGTGGAAAGGAGTTTGTGTAGGAGAAGGAGATAATGAATCCACAAAGCCTACCTCAGACAAGGAATTCACCATTTGGGAAAACAAGAACAACAAGGCCTATGATTTAATTCAACATCTGTAAATGAAGAGGTGAATCGCCATATTTCACCATTTTCAAATGATTTTGAAGCCTTACAAAAGTTGAAGGAAATCTATGAATCACACTCTAAACTTGAAGTTGTCCAATTGATGATTAAATTATTCAATCTTGAATTACAAAATGATGATCCTCTTTCTCTAGCATCAGAAGTAAGATCTATTATGCATGATAGAAAATTCACTAATGTTGAACTAGACATTCCTCTGATATATTTTTTCAAGGAACTTTATCCCACTTATTCAAATTATCTTGAGTCATTGCAAGCAAATTGAAACCTCAAAGAGATCACCTTTGACTCCCTTGTGAAGAAATTTGCTGAGAGAGAGAAAGATTTTGGGAAGAAGAAAACTCCTCAGTCTTGTGAAGAAGTTGTGTGTCTTGCACATAGAGAGAAGAATCATGGTCAATATTCTTCCAGAGGAAGAGGTGGTTGAAGAGGAAGAGGAAGAGGAAGAATAAATTTCAGAGGCAGGGGGGGCAGACACTCTCAAGGAGAAAAATTTGATCTTCATTGCATACGTTGCAATAGAGATGGATCACATGATGCATCCACATGCAAGTTGCCTTGGGACAAAATGGAGCAGGAAATAAATCAAGCCAAAGGTAAAACCAATGACAAAGAGAAAGGTAAATCACCTAAATATGCTCATTCTGTTGTGGCACATTGTAATATTGGAGTAATTGAAGACTTGTTTAATGCTTCACTTGCTTCTTGGAAAAATGATTGGTTGCTTGATTTAGGAGAAACTTGCCACATGAAGTTTATAAGAGATTTTTTTGAAGAATTTTATGACAATGTTCATGGAGTGGTATACTTTGCAGACAGATCAAAACTCAAGCCACCAGGGCTTGGCATAATCAGGCTCAAATTGCTTGGTCTTCCAGACTTTCTTCTGCATGATGTTTTATATCTCCCACAACTGAGGAGAAACTTGTTGTCCTTGGTCCACATCTACTAGCAAGGACACTCCATTCATATGTTTGATGGCAAGGTTGAGGTGAGAAAAGCATCAGATCACTAACTTGTGATGGAGGGGATAGAAGAAGAAATACTTTTGACGCTGCAAGGTACCTCTACTCGTGCACAAAATTTCTCATACAGTTCTCATTATGATGAAGGTACATTTCCATCAAGTCTTTTATGGAATTCTAGAGTTGGACACTTGAACTATGAAAAGCTTCGTTTGTTGAAGAAAAATGGTGTTACTGGTTTTCCTACAATTCCTAGGAAACTTAAGCAATGTGATGCTTGTATTCTAGGAAAGCATAGCAAACAATGTTTTCATGATTCACAATCTAGAGCACATAGAAAACTTGAACTCATTCATTCAAATTTATGTGGTCCAATGCATGTTCCTTCTGCAAAAGGAAATAAATATATGATGAAATTTTTTGATGACTACACCAGAATGTGTTGGGTTTATTTATTGAAGAGAAAATCTATTGCTTTTCAAACATTCAAGAACTTTCATACATGGATTGAAAATGATGCACAATATAATATTGTCTCTATTTGCACTGATAATGGAAATAATACACTTCAAATGAATTTGAAAACTATCTTCACCAACACGGGATCAAACATCAAACAACTGTGCCTTATAATCCCAATAGAATGGAGTAGCTGAAAGAATGAATAGGATAATCTTAAATATGGTACGTTCCATGATGTTTTTCAAGAATGTCAAATTTATGTTTTGGGATGATGAAATTCTATGTGTTGTATATGTAAATAATAGATTTCCATCTAATTCTATTAGAAACAAGACTCCTTATGAAATGTGGTATGGCCACATTCCTTTGGTAAAGCATCTCAACATCTTGGTTCCACCTGTTATGCCTTGATACCAAAGGTACAAAGAGACAAACTTGGTGCAAGGAGTCATAAGTGTGTCTTCTTGGGGTATTCAAATACCTCCAAAGCATACCATCTTTATGATAAAGTTAATAATAAGTTTGTTGTATCCAGAGATGTAATCTTTCTTGAATCTTCCAAAGCTGACAATGTTGTTGAGCAGAAGCTTGATCGCTTGGATAGATTTTGACATGCAAAATCATTTCAAGAATTTGATAATCAGATTCCACATTTTGAAGGAGGGATTCCTATATTGGATCAATCTGTGGAATCTTCTTCTGAAGCAATCTCTCCCCCACATGAATCTCCAAACCCTGATGATACATTGAGTGATGTGATTGACAAAATTGGGAGACTGAATCTTCATTCAGTCCGAACTCAGTCAACTGAGCAACTTGGACCATAATAGAAAGGTACCCCAAAATGGGTGACAAAGAAACTTGAAAGTGTTCATCCTGATGAGGTTGGAAAGATATTCAACCAGGAAAAATGGAGGTCATGTAGACTATTCTGATTCACCTGTTGATATGGATGTTTCTTATGATTGTGAACTGATTTTTTCTACAGATTTTGAACCAACTTCCTTCAAAGAAGCCACTTCTCCTGATGAATGGAAATAAGTGATGCAAAAGGATTATGATGCCCTGATAAATAATGACACTTGGAAGTTGGTTGATCCTCCATTGGGAACCAAGCCAATTCTCTCCAAGTGGGTCTATAAGAACAAGTATAAATCTGATGGCTCACTTGACAAGCACAAATCCAGGCTTATGGAAAAAGGTTTTGCACAAAAGGAAGGGGTCGATTATGAGGAGAATTTTCCCCCACAACAAAATGGGCTACCATTCGGACACTCTTTGCCTTAACAGCTTAGAATGGTCTGAAATTCCATCAAATGGATGTAAAAACTACTTTCTTGAATGGAGATATAAAAGAGAATGTTTTTATGTCCTAGCCTGAAGGATTTGTTGTGAAGGGACATGAAAATAAAGTATGCAAACTTGTGAAATCCTTATATGGTCTCAAGCAAGCACCATGAGCCTGGTATGAAAAGTTAACTAAGCATCCTTTGAAACTCAACTTCAAACATTATGATCTTGATGATGCAACTTTGTTTGTCAAAAAAGTTGGAAAAATAGTTGTATACCTTGTGGTATATGTAGATGATATTTTGAAGATAGGGAATAATGAGAGCTACATTGCATCCATAAAGAAGGAATTGAGGAAAGGTTTTGAAATGACTGACTTGGGCTACATTCACTACTATCTTGGTATTGAATAGGTTTGGCATGGATGAGTGCAATCCTTTGAATACTCCAATGGAACAAAACTTAAAGCTCACATCCAATGAAGGAAAAGAATTTGAGGATGAAACAAAGTATAAACAACTTGTAGGAAGTCTCAATTACCTGACTACTACCAAACCAGACATCTTGTTTGTTGTTGGAATCTTCTCCAGGTTTATGCAAAAGCCTTGTGAGGGACATTGGTTTGCTACAAAAAGAGTTCTAAAGTACTTGAAGGGAACCCAATACTTTGGATTTAATTATATACAGGTGGGTGAATTCAGCTTGATTGGATACTCTGATTCAAACTTTGATGGAGACAAAGAAACTGGGGTATCTACTTCAGGTTATGCTATGAGTCTTGGATCAGGAGTTGTCTCCTGGATATCACGCAAACAATCCATTCTAGTAGATTCCACAATAGAGGAAGAATATGTGGCAGTTGTTGAGGCAACAAAAGAAATTGTGTGGCTCAGGAAAATTCTCAAAGGTTTGCATGTAAAACAAGTACATTCAACTCCACTCATGATTAACAACACTTCTGAAACAAAGTTGGCCAAGAACCCAAAGTTCCATGATTGAAAGAAGCACATCAATACAAAATACCATCTTATTCAACATCATGTTAAGGCCAAGACAATCCATCTATGCCATTGTTCCACTAATGAGCAGATTGCAAACATATTCACCAAAGTGCTTGGAAGAGAAAAGTTTGAAAGATTGAAAATGATTCTTGGACTCACCAACATCCCTTCATATTAAAGGGGGAATGTTGACACCTAATAATTGGGATTGGGTTAAAATTTGTAAATAATTTAAATAGTAAATAATGGAGAATAATAAAATGAAGGGACACTGGGAGGTGAAGCCCAAGAGTCTCTCCCTGCTTGTATATAACCATGAGCAGCCTTAATGCAGAAATGCAATTCGTTTTGAGGAGTTACCTCCTAGCCTGACATAATCACAAGAGAGCCATGTACCATTCATGCAATCAATAAAATAATTAACTTAATATTATATACATACACTTCATGTCACATGATATATATTAAGATACTTATCTCAAATTAAGACTGGGAAACTAAGTCTAGGACAATAACTCTCCACTCAACCATAGACAAGTAGTGGCTAGTTCTAACTTGTATTTGTCACCCACAAGCAAGATTGTAAAGGCTAAGGGGATTTCTTCTCAAAGGATTAAACTCCAATTTACAATTGACAGAAAGATTCCATAGTTTCTCCCACCTCTACCCACCAACTATTTAAGTAGTCAACAATTGCACAGGGAGTCCAGAGGCCTGTTACCGCTACCCTTCAGCTATTCGACAACCAATATAATTATGGAATCTAGAGATACAAATATCTACCTTTCAAGGCTATAGAAAAATGGTTCCACCCATATTGGGGACTCCATAACCCACTGTAAAAGAAACCACAACAATAAAGGCCTTTAGAAATCCTCCGTTTAGGAATCTGAGGAATAATCCTCCACCCCAAACATCAAGGGACTCTAAAGAAAACCATCTCCACCCTATGGATAAAAGGGAATTGAGAGGCCATTTTTCCTCATGTGAGAGAAAATTCCATGTAAAAATATATAAATACTACGGATGATGGAACACGTATTCCAAGATGGATGGTAGGTAGGACATCCTATTATGTGTTCATTTGGTTGTTTATGGCTAAGGAAATTGGCAAAGGCAATGGATAAGGCATTAAAGAGGCAAAAAGCTATTTTGGCACAATTATTTATGAAAATAATGGAAATTAGGAGAAAAGGAAGGTGAAAGGTCACATGTTTCATGTGAGGAGGAAATTGAAGGAAAATAATGGAAAACAAAGAAAATAGAGGCCTCATTAATAAAAATGCTTTCGAGGATCAGTGGGCAAGACTTGATCAGCTTAGTTTCGGAGCTCTCTCATGATTCTCTCTGGATCAGTGGGCAAGACTTGATCAGCTTAGTTTCGAAGCTCTCTCATGATTCTCTCTCTCTCTCTCATACTCTTGGACACTTAGAGTTTTCTTTGAGCACTTTGGCATTGGAGTAAGAAAGGAAAATAAGGCAAGAGGAAGCAAAGATCAAGAAGGGAAAGGCAGGATCAAGTAGCTACAACAGGCTTCATTGTAGGTATTAACTTGCATGTGTATTTTCCTTGCTAGATTTGGCATGCATGGGATTGCATGTGTTTCTTTTCTACCATGGCATGGGCCTTGCCAGATGTGACAGTATTTTCAGCCTAGCCTTTCCATTCCTGATAGCTTTGATGAGATGGGCTCTCTCATGCGTTTTGTAGGGGACGGCCAGATTGGATTCGAAGATGAGTGGGGTGGATCTCCGAATTGAAAAACACATGGTGGTAGTGGTCCCTGAAGTAGATTGAGGATGCACGAAGCCACTGGCCTAGTAACCCTTGAACCAAACTGTGGGTTGTGGTAAAGCTAGATTATGTGCCTTGGTGGGCCTAGGAATCCCTGCCGGTGAATGACGGGATATACAGTAAAGCCAAGAGGTGGATTTTCTCTCTGTTGGGCCTAGTGATTCCGAGATGGAATGCACGGTAAATCCTAGAGAGTATGTCTTGGTGTAGGGCCTAGTGATCCTTGGATCAGACTACGGATGCACGGTAAATCCTGAGAGACTAGGAGGCACTCAAATTCCTCATGGTGTAGGCGGAGAACTCCCAAGGTGGCATCCACATTGATTGGTGTTTTTGATGTGTCCTATGAGTCCTAGATTCATGCTTGGAATATGGGATAGGGGTGATTGGCTGAAGAGAGACTTGGCTCATCCAATCTATGGTTTGGTGGAACGTGGTAGTTCCATCAATAGCTGGTTCATTGCATTCATTAATGAAGTCCATTCCCTTGATTTTCATTTGCAAAGGTACTGATGTATTTATGGATTTGATGGCTAATATTTTTATTGTATTTTTGTTCCTATTATGTTGGTTTATATTCACATTTACTTCAGAGGGTGTTACAGAGTGGTATCAGAGCTTCCAGGTTCTAACACTTGGACTGGATGGGCTCTATCATAGGTGAAATGAAGAACAAAGGTTAAATTTTAGACCTTTCTGTCATATTTGTTATAACTTTTTCTTCTATGGAATATTAGGAGTTTAAAATTTATCCATATTGAAGGCATATCCCACTGATTATGTGGTAAAAATTTCAGATATCAGTTCACAATACTTTAGGAATTATGATCTAAGGAAGATGACCTTCCTAAATGCACCTTTAAATAGGTCATGCTATAACTTATGCAATAACTCATCTTATGTAGGCTTTCAGAAGGTGAAATTTTTTCCAAATTGAGTGGAAATACCACTTATTATGTAGTAGAAATTTACGATACTGGGTCACAACATTTTAGGAGATATGATTAGAGGGAGTCGAGCCTTTTGATTTCTCCTAAAATCAGGCCTCAAACAGGTCACGCTGACATTTTTATTATAAATTCTCTTCTGGGCACTCTCAGGAGCTGAATTGTTTTCCACAATGAGGGAAATCCCATTGATATTGTGATAAAAATTTCTGACATTTATTCGCTAAATTGTAGAAGATATTACCAGTGGAAGTCGAGATTTCTGGATACTCCTAGAATTGTGCACCAAATATGATTGTGTTGGTATTTTTGTTATAGCTTTTCATATATGAAATCTCAGAAGTTGAAACTTGAACCATAGTGAGGGAAAATACCACTGATCATATGGTTCAATTTCCATAACTTTTACTACTACAATTTAGGATATATGCACTGAATCATTTTCTATATTAGTTTGCATGCAACGTGTTTGATGAAATGCTTAAATGGTTCAATGATTAATTGCATACAAACTGTTTGATAAAATGCCCCAATGAGTATGTTGTTTGTGGTTGGGCATAGTATTGATGTGTAATAGTATTGTTGTAGTTGATGTATGCTTACTTATATGAAATAGTTTTCTATATTAGTTTGCATGTAAAGTGTTTGAAGAAATGCTTACATGCAAATGTAATAGTATAATAGTTGTTTGAAGAAAATGTAAAAGTATGGTAATTGTTTGAAGAAAATGTTAATTTTTTTTATGGGATAGTAGTGTAGTATGATAGTATGGATGTAGGTATTCTATTCCTATTTTCATGCAAAGAAATTGAAGAATTGCATGTAGGGAATTTGAAAGGTTGCATGCAAAGAATTTGAAACGTTGCATGTAAGGAAATGGAAAAGTGGCATATTTTTAGTTATTATGTTACAAGTGGAATAAATGCAATGTTTTTGACTTAATCTCATACAAATGTATGAGAAATGAAAATCAATTTCTTTTCAAGTGTGGTTAAATTTAGTAGAGTTTTGGAGATCCCATTTCCATAATTGGACATTGGAGATTGAGCCATTATAGTATCTTCCTCCTTCTACCTTAGTGTGGACCATGGATAGTAAGGGGGTATGCTTATAGGTTATCAGTACTGATGAAATCTGATTTCAAATTAATAGACACGATGTCTTGATTTTTGGAACATGTGACTGACTGTGTATGAATTATATGTCGCTTACATGTTGATTTCATGATACCTACTTAGATCCTTGTATGTTAGGTTACATTTTTGAACATTTTGATTACATGTATCAATATTGTAGGTTGATTACAAGAATTGATCGCTTATGTTCGACTACATGTGTTTATGCGTAGGTGTAGTTGATTTGGCATTTCTTATGCATATTGTTTGTTGCATGTGGCAATGTGTACAATGGAGTAATGGTTGTTGTCATGCATAAGGTCATGATTTGTGTACTTGATATGGTCATGCATTGATGAGAGGACTCTAGCTAAAATGATGTGTATATGGTTTTGTACTCATTTGTTATGTGTGTATATGTAGTTGTTATGCATGTATAGTAGGTCAAACATGCCTTGTGAAGTCATTGTATGAAATTTAGGTCATCATGATGCTAATGTGTTGGCTGAGATAGAGCAGGAGATGTAGATCATCATAATGAGGTTGCGACATTGGACTTTGGGGTAAGAGAAGATCGTAATACATAAATTAGGTTTATATACATTAGGTTTGTGTACATGTCTTTTGATGTTATGGTTACATTAATGGTAGATGTTGGTTGATTAGTGTAGTTATATGCACATGTGTCAGATAGTCAAGAATGATAGTAACCTGTAATTATATGCATTGCTATTGTTGTTTTATATTAAATAACCCGATGATTATGCGGTATGTTGTTGATGAGTATGTTATAGGTTAACTTATTTATTTTTATATGACAGTTAGCTTGACGATTCAGTTTTATGTTGTTGATGAGAATGATATATAGCTTATTGTTGTTATATGCTATTAACTTGATGATTAGAGTTATTTCATTGAGATCTTGATGCCGTAATTTGGATTGGTCATATGTGTGATGGTTATGTTCATTGCATTGAATATCTTGATGTTATATGTATTGTGTTAACCTGGTTTGACCTATGCACATGGTTATGGTTTCAATGCTCAAGTATGAGATGACATATTTGTGATATGGTGTTGTACTAATCTAGATTGATCATACATATGTGATTCTTATGAATGAACGACAAATGCTTATGAGCTTGTAATATGAACACGTTACTTAGTTATTGTTATGGATATCATGATTTATGTTGACATGTTGTAAAGTTATATCTCGCTAACTAGATTGATTATGCAGACAAGATAGCATCCCCTGAGGTACACTAAGGTATGAGTTTGCTTATGTATTATATTTGGTGCTTGGTTGTTTGATTATGACGTCTATTTGGTGTTTGAGTGTTTGGTGCCTAGTTGATTTATTTAACATGGTACGTTTGCAAGTGGTTGAATGATTGATGAATTTCTTAATATGAGTATGTGTTCAAATGTTTTTGTTTTAAGATGATTGTACTAAAATATACGTGTTGAGACAGTTGATATGTACTTGACTATAGTAGGTGATAGTTGCAGTATTATGACTGGTGACTATGAGTTGACTATGGATTATGACATGATTGTTAGTCTTGGTAAACGGACAGTAGTAGTGCAAACACAAGAAATGTAACCAGAAAAGGTAAAGTAAATGGATCAGAGGTGTCATATGCCTTGGATACATTAGGAACTGTTGTTCTCAATATCACGCATGTCATGCATGAATAAGGAATTTCTCTTAACCTAGACCTTATGTTATCTGGTAATTATGTTATGATCATGATTATGTTGAAGTTTATATATGTATACATGTATGTATGTATGTCGTTGTTTGACAGGATCATGATTTTTTTATGCTAACATTTATATATGTATGTATGTATCCATGTATCTATCTTACTATCTAATATGGTTCTCAGGAATCATTCTTGTGGAGGAATGATTGGTTATGCAGGAGAATAACCTAAAGAGGTTCTTGGTCTTACAAGGAATCAATTGGGAAGAATAGTCACGACAAATATACGAGTTCAGTATCATGTGGATATGATTTGATATTGTATACTTGTATTATTCCTATGTCTATGTTATAACAAGTAATGTTGAAGGATACATCAACAAAGTGAAAGCAGCGTGGTCTGCGGCATGCTAGGATAAGCATGTATGAGATACCAAAAGCAAGGTTTCTTGGTAAGGACAGTGTGGTTTTGGATGTGTGGTACTATTGTTGAGCATACGTTATATATGTTGTACATGTTACATTTATGATGTGTGCACTTGTGGTGTTGTGTATACATAACATGTGTACATGTTATTTATGCAATGTTATGTACAAGATGGTACAAATAGGGTTGTGAGAGTATTGCATATGGGGTGTTGTATACATATTGTATTGTCTTCATGATGTATATGCAGTGTGTGTGCATATGGTACTCTGTGCATGTTGGATATGCAACGTTATGTACGGATGATGCTATGTACATGTTGGATATGCAGTACTATGTACACTTGGTGTTGCGTGCATGTTGTAAATATGGTGTTGTGTGCATGATTGTACAAGTGGTGCTGTGAGCATGTGGTGTCGTGTACATGTTATACATAGGGTGCTATGAGCATGCATTGATGTGTACATGCCGTGCACGTGATACTATGTACATATGGTGTCACGTACACATCATGCGTGTGGTACTGTGTACATGTGGTATCGTGTACATGTATTGTGGTTTAGTGTACATATGGCATTGTGTACACATTGTGCAGGTGGCACCATGTACATGTGATGTTGCGAACATGTTGTGCATGTGGTGTAGTGTATAGGTGGTACTATGTACATGTTATACATATGGTACTGGTGTACGTGTGGTATTGTGTGCATGCCATCGATTTTGTGTTATGGGCATGTGGTATTATGTATATGCATCATGCAGTCATGGTATTGTGGCGTGTGTACTCATTGTGTGGTACTCCATGTAGGTACATGCACTGGGTGGTATTTCAACTCGGGTATAGATGGATGCATTATATTGTATACACTGGGTGTAGGTGTATGTGTTGTATGTCAGGTGTAGATGCATGTATTGCATGGTGTGGTATTCCATGTCATTGTATGTGTATCATGCACACTATGTGTCTATGCACATGGTTGAGGAGAAGGCACTGGGTGTTTGTTGAGTGTAGCAACTAATCCGGAGTGTGTATGGAAAAAAGATAAAGGTAGAAGCTAAGGATTGAGGAAAGGATAAGTATCATAATTTTATTTCAATTTTATTATGCATGTGATTTATTACTATGGTATATGATGATTATATGTGATCTATGATTATGGTTTATGATGGTTACATGTGATTTATGATTTTGATATATGATGATTGTGTTTTGAGCTAACCTAATGTGATATTTTTATATATGTTGATTTGGTCAAAGATGCTAGTTTGACTTCTTGTGATAGGAAGCAAATAGGATTCCAAGTGTACCTTATTAACGGACTACCAATGAGGTATGATTTGAAGTTATTTCAATTTATTTTGAATCTAATGGAAGTTATGTTCTTGGTACAGGAAGAATGAACATGCCCAGTTGGGTGGTTGAAATCGACTACAAGAATTAGCAACAACAATGAAAGAAATTGGAACATGAAGCAGTATGTCGGTAAATCACTTCAGGGACAGGGCCATTGTGGGACACTGGTACCCAATAGTGTCCATTGATTTCCATGAGCATGCTATGACTGGTATGATGTGTTGAGGTAGTTATATGCCTTGGTTTTTGTATCTTCCAATGTGAGGAAGCCTTGCAAAGGGATGGACTGCCCAGGATGGGGGTGCCAGCAGAACTTGGAAGGTGAGTGACTACATGGAAGGGGTGACTGGATTCCCAAGGGACTGTGTAGTAGAGAAGGGACAGTCACGGATGGATTTATTTTGGTCATTAACATTACCATATGGAATCAGATGTACATTGCGAGTGCACCCTAGAACAATTAGCCAACAACTATTCCCTGAGAGGACAAGCGGTGCAGGATTATAGCACTGGACATTGGATGCAAATTTGACTGTGCAGTGGATTTTGGACTTATTGGGAAGGAGGTGGATCTTGGAATTACTTTTAGGGTGGAGGTGTGAGCTTCTGGATTCCTTTGTTGTTGATGCACGCATCATATTATTTTATTTGTTGGTTGAGAAAATGTGCATATGTGTATATGTGTATATGTGGTTATTGTAAATATTGTAATGAGCTATGTTATAAAGCTCCAGTATGCGGTATGGTTTTTATCTGGTCATGTTGTCATGAAGTTTTTCTTTTGAGTGGGTCATTGATGTAAATACTACAAAGAGTTGTGTTATAAAGCTCCATGGGCAGTATGTTTTTCTTTCAGCAGCCATGTTGGTTATAGGTGTCATTGAACACTGAGGATGGTTTTCCACCAAGGGGGAGGGTTCTGTAACAACCCTCATGAAAATTCCATGTAAAAATATATAATACCACAGATGATGGGACACATATTCCACGCTAGATGGTGACCAGGACATCCTAGTATGTGTTCATTTGGTTGTTCATGGCTAAGGAAATTGGCAAAGGCAATGGATAAGGCATTAAAGAGGGAAAAAGGTATTTTGGCACAATTATTTATGAAAATAATGGAAATTAGGAGAAAAGGAAGGTGAAAGGTCACATGTTGCATGTGAGGAGGAAATTGAAGGAAAATAATGGAAAATAAAGAAAATAGATGCCTCATTAATAAAAAGGCTTCTGAGGATCAGTGGGCAAGACTTGGTCAGCTTAGTTTTGGAGCTCTCTCATTATTCTCTCTCTCTCATACCCTTGGACACTTAGAGTTTTCTTGGAGAACTTTTGCATTGGAGTAAGAAAGGCAAAGAAGGTAAGAGGAAGAAAAGATCAAGTAGGGAAAGGAAGGATCAAGCAACTACAACAGGATTCATTGCAGGTATCAACTTGCATGTGTATTTTCCTTGCTAGATTTGGCATGCATGGGATTGCATGTGTTTCTTTTCTACCATGGCATGGGCCTTGCCAGGTGTGACAATATTTTCAGCCTATCCTTTCCATTTCCTGATAGCTTTGATGAGATGGTTTCTCTCATGCATTTTGTGGGGGATGGTCGGGTTGGATTTGAAGCTGAGTGGGGTGGATCTCCGAATTGACAAACACATGGTAGTAGTGGTCCTTGAACCATACTGAGGATGCATGAAGCCACTTCCCTAGTAACCCTTGAACAGGACTGTGGGTTGCAATAAATCCATATTATGTGCCTCGGTGGGCCTAGGAATCCTTGCCGGTGAATGGCGGGATATATGGTAAAGCCAAAAGGTGGCTTTTCTCTCTGTTTGACCTATTGATTCCAGGATGGAATGCAAGGTAAAGCTCAGAGAGTATGTCTCGGTGTATGGCCTAGTGATCCCTGGATCAGACTACGGATGCATGGTAAAGCCTGAGAGACTAGGAGGCACTCAAATTCCTCACGGTGTAGGTGGAGAACTTAGTGGCATCCACATTGATTGGTTTTTGTGATGTGTTCTATGAGTCCCACATTCATGCTTGGAATATGGCACGGGCTGATTGGCTGAAGAGAGACTTGGCTCAACCAATCTATGATCGGGTGGAACGTGGTAGTCCCATTAACGGTTGGTTCATTTCATTCATTAATGAATTCCATTCCCTTGATTTTCATGTGCAAAGGTACTAATGTATTTATGGATTTGATGGCTGATATTTTTATTGTATTTATGTTCCTATTATGTTGGTTTATATTCACATTTACGTCGGAGGGTGTGACAAAAACGATGGGAAGAGGTCATGGTTCAACCTTGTGCATGTGTGGAATTAGGGACCATGGCCTTGAGGTCCATGTAATCGAACCATGTAACCATGTATTATAACTGAGGGTGTAAGAAGGGTTCATAACATATGGCAGAGATTTGTTTAAAAAATTAATGGTCAAGTAAAATAGCGTGACCGCCACCTTATGACATCAGCAATGGGAGGCTAGGTGACACTATTGGATAACAATTTTTAGAACAATTGAATGACAATGGGTTTTTGGTTCTTCACCCTGAAATTGTGCAGTAGAACCAAGATAGCGGGCCTCCTCCCCCAAGGGGGGGGGTGTAGTGCTTTAATTGTTAGTCATTGATCTAGTCATGTGACTTGGGTCATCGAATGATAGAGGACCACAAAAGGGAGGAATATGGTAATTATATATGAGTAACTATGGTCAAAGTCCTAAGTGCACTACTATAGGTTGTTGGTTCTTCACCCTGAAATCATGTAGTAGAACCAAGATAGCGGGCCTCCCACCTATGACGTCATCGATGGGGGGGTGAGTAGTCCTTTAAATTTTAGCTGTTGATCTAGTCATGTGACTTGGGTCATCAAATGGTAGAGGACCACAAAAATGGAGGACTATGGTAATTATATATGAGAGATTGTGGTCAAAGGCCTAAATTCACCACTCTATATCTATCTATCTATCTATCTATATATATATATATATATATATATAGAGAGAGAGAGAGAGATGAATGATACACCTGCATGTAATGGTGGGGAGTGAAGCAAGATGTGTGGTATCTACTCACACCACATGGCCAAGTATTGTCACTGCTACAACACCCTCCAAAAACTTCACTACATTCAAATTTTGGAGCCTACCAAACTGTCATATCAAGTGTATATCTAGTATTCAAGTGTCATTTCAAGTTAGTCTGCATGTTTCAAGTGTTCTTGATCATTCCTAAGTGTCATCACATTGTTTAGAACATGTATATTGCACTTCATGGTTACAATACCTTTTCTTGTTGTAAAACATCATTTTTGGTCGCAGTGATACACACTTTGTTTATTATTCTTGGGGATTGTTTGTAAACTAGCGTTTTGATGTGTATTTCTTATTATTCAATCCTATCTAAGTCTTATTGGTGAGTTGGTATGTGTCACACTTAATTTTGTGTCTAAACTCATTGTGTTTTCACATTGTATTATCTTTCATACTAAGACAAATTTCAGTTGCACAAGCTAGCCCACTAGGGCTAGGAGAGTGCATGGCGCACTCTTAATCCTTAGACGGGACCCATTCTTTGTTCCAAAGTGAAACATGTGCTCTTAAAGAGTGCATTCTGCACTCCCAAGCATAATTCCACCTTCCCTATTCTGAACTTCGTTCTTATAGGAAGCCTTCGTCCTTGTTGCGTGCATGGAACACCATCAAAGAAACATCATAACTCCTTCATCTTTCAAACTAGCGCCCTACGCCCTCCTTGGCTTACTTGAGCACATAACACACTTGGGAAGGCCAAATCCTCATCCATTCATCCTTCGTACTTGCAACCTTCTCCCTCCTAGCTTATCTTGAGTGCACAATGCACTTGGGAAGGCCCCAACATGATCCCTTCAGCCTTTGGCAATTCACCCTGTACCCTCCTTGGTTCCCTTGAGTGCATAACACACTTTCGAAGCCTCAATGGCTTTCCTTCACCCCAAATACCTACACTATGTTCCCTCGCTTGATCTTCCTCTCTCTAATTGAGCGCATAAGCGCATCCCGAAGCCTTGAAGCACTCAATCCTTCCGCCTTTGGCGGTGCGCCCTGTGCCCGAAAGTTTCCCTTGTTCTTCCCAACTGCATTGTTAAGTCATGAACACAAAAATTGCATGACACATGTTAGAATAGGATATTTTTCAAACTAATGTTTGATTTCCTTGAGTGATCTTAGTTGTAGCTATTCTAGAACAACACGGAAAAGATACATGAAGAGATCGGGCAAAGAGTGTAGTCAAAGGAAGCATT
This sequence comes from Pinus tabuliformis, assembly GCA_031772625.1. Classification (NCBI taxonomy): domain Eukaryota; kingdom Viridiplantae; phylum Streptophyta; class Pinopsida; order Pinales; family Pinaceae; genus Pinus; species Pinus tabuliformis. The sequence goes on from CM062813.1 coordinate 21,838,896, forward strand.
CAAGAATGAAGAACACATGATGTGAAAAAATGAAGAACATTGAAATCTTGATGACCGAAGCAACCCAAAAGGACACCATATGATCAAAGACCCTTTAGAGGGTGAAGACTTCAACAACATGGAAGCTTCATGCAAGATCGAAGATACAAGTGGAAACATTGTCACCTATCAAGAAATTCCATGTCATCATTCACTATGAGTCCATGTCATCAATGTAAGTGACTTGTCATGTTCTCACTACATGATGATGTGGAAATCATGATGTAATTATGTAATTATTATAAGGACAAAGAAGTGTAAGTGCAAGAGTCATGTATGGACAAAAGAACCATGTGAAGAAGTAAAAAATACATGTAATTCTAATAGTCATATGTCATTCCAAAAGATATTTATAATTCCAAGAGTTATATAGAAGTCCTAATGTCATTAGAAGTTGAAAAGTCATAAAAGAAACTCAAGAGTCAAGGGGATATGAAAAGTCATGCCTCAAGTTATAAAAGGAGCCTCATTACTCAAGAAAAATACTTTTCAACTTGGATTCTCCCATAAGGTGTTAATTTTTCATAGGGCTATATTGTTCTTTGCTTTGATAATTTCATCTCTTCATTAACATATTAATTTCAACCCATAAAATAATTACATTATTCATATTTACATCATTATTCAGCAGCATATGCAACTATGTATAAAGAACAATATCATCATCATCAATGTAGGTTTTAACCCCGTACAGAAATTACCTGCATACGAATTCTAAAACACTGAAAATAAAAAATGTGAGAGAATAACACATAAAACACATATACACAGAGATTTTCCCCTTGATCCCAAAACCGGGACTACTAGCTTTATTTTTCATTATATTCCTTTCAATGTTACAATACATTTATATACATGCCGAAGCATCTAATAACATGGACCGAAAACCATCACGTCCAAAACCATGGACCGAAAACCATAGGTAGGTTTTCCCAACCTAATATAGGGTCCAAAAAAAAATTTCCAGGGGTGTTGCCCTGGACGCCGTAGAGGGGGTTATGGGTACACCTCAAACCCCCTATGACCTCCCCCTCTCTAACCCTCGGTTAACTATGTGGGCTAGTCGTGGAAAGAATATAACATAACCCAACATTCTCCCACATGTTGTTTTCTTTCCATAGGGGGCCACAAGAGAGCTTAGTCATTTTTCCAGCCCTGAGTCTCACTACACCAAGAGAACTTCTCAGAGCTCATAGACTTTGTCAATGCATCTGCAGTATTCTTCTAAGTGTCCACCTTTACCAGCAACACCATTTTGTCTTCTATCATATCCCTCACAAAGTGATACTGAACATCAATGTGCTTTGTCTTTGAATGATATGTGGGGTTCTTTGCCAAGAAAATTTCACTTTGGCTTTCACAGTTTATCCTTATAGCTCCCTGTACTAACCCCATACTTGAACACAATCTCTGCAACCAAACTGCTTCCTTACTTACATGAGTGGCTGCCATGTATTCTGCCTCTGTAGTTGATAGTGCCGCTACAGATTGTTTCTTACTCATCCAACTAACTGCACCTCCAAATAGGTTAAACACATACCCACTTGTAGATCTTCTCTGATCCAGATCTCCAGCCCAGTCTGCATAAACAAAGCCATGAATATCTAACATTCTGTCCAATCTTGGTCTTCCTTGGTAGAACAAACCATAATCAATAGTGCCATGCAAATACCTGAAAACCCGCTTCACTGCTGTCCAGTGCTCCTTCCCTGGTTTTGACATAAATCTGCTCAATACTCCCATTGCATGTGCAATGTCTGGTCTACTATAGACCATTGCATACATCAAGCTACTGACTGTACTTTCATATGGAACATGGGACATGTCCTCTTCCTCTTCTTGTGTCTTGGGACACTGTTCAGCAGATAACCTCACACCTACAGGAATAGGAACCTTTACTGGTTTACTATCCTGCATATTAAACCTCTATATTATTGTCTCGCCATACTTCCTCTAGTTTAACCAGAGCTTCCTCTTTTCTCGATCTCTTTTAATTTCCATGCCCAAAATATAGTTTGCAACACCAAGATCTTTCATGTTGAATTTGGAGGACAATTGGGTCTTCAAATCCTGGATAATTTCTTTGTCATTTCCAGCCAGCAACATATCATCCACATACAAGAAAAGATAAATAACATGGTCACCAATTAATTTAGAATACACACAGTGATCTGCTTTGCTTTTGGTGAAGCCAAGTCCCCGTATAAATGTATCAAATTTCTGATACCACATCCTTGGTGACTGTTTTAACCCATACAGAGACTTCTTTAACTTGCATACCAGTTCTTGCTTACCCTTCACCATAAAGCCTTCAGGTTGCTTCATGTATATTTCCTCTTCCAGATCCCCATGAAGAAATGTTGTCTTCAAATCCATCTATTCTACCTCAAAGTCAAAAGCAACAGCAACAGACAAAAGTAATCTAATAGAAGTTACCTTGGCAACAGGAGAAAAAATATCACCAAAATCAATTCCCAACACTTGGGAATAACCTTTTGCTACCAACCGAGCTTTGTATTTCTCCACCTTTCCTTCTGCATTTGTCTTCTTATTGAACACCCATTTTCTTCCAATGGGTTTCCTTCCAACTGGCAACTCCACCAAATCCCAAGCCTCATTTTTGTGCAAAGATGCCATTTCATTAACCATGGCCTCTTTCCAGAGTTTTCCATCCTCTGAATCTACTACCTCCTTCACAGTTCTGGGATCATTGTCAGTAATAGATAAAGCAAAATTTGAACAGAAAGCATATGGACTATACCTTTCTAGCTGCCTTCCTTCTCGAACTGATCTTCTCACACTAGGAGTTTGTGGTTCTTTATCTTCTGATTCCTCCTCTGCTGTAGAGTCTGATTCTTCCTCCTTAAGCTCAAACTCTATCATCTCAGGTTCCTTTGGTTGGAATGCATGTTTAATAACATCTTTTACCTCTCTGAACACCACATATTGGTTGTACACAACCTTCCGTGCGACTGGGTTCCAAATCTTATAACTCTTTAAACCATCCTTATACCCAATAAAGATGCAATTTTCAGATTTAATATCAAACTTGGTTCATTTCTCCTTTGGAACATGTACATATGCATCACATCCAAATACCCTTAGATGTGAAAGAGAGGGTTTCTTACCACTCCATACCTCTTATGGAGTCTTATCCTCCAACGCTGATGAAGGTGACCTGTTGACCAGGTAACATGCAGTATCCACCACCTCTGGCCAGAATTCCTGTCCTAACCTGGCACCACTGAGCATGCTTCTTGCCCTTTCCATCAACGTCTTATTCATTCTTTCTACAACTCCATTTTGCTGAGGTGTATATGGAGTAGTCTTCTGTCGTGCTATACCACACTTCTTACAGAATTCTTCAAATTCCTTGCTGCAAAACTCTCCACCATTATCTGTCCTCAGCACCTTTATCTTTTTCTCTATCTGATTTTCCATGAGAGCCTTAAATTATTTAAATATGTCAAAGGCTTCATTCTTCTTAAGGAAATATATCCATGTATTCCTTGAGAAGTCATCTATTAATGATAAATAGTACATGTTAGAGTCGGTCTAGTAGCCCTCCATCAGCGATCAAAGCTCTTTGCATTTGCATAAGTAGGTGTCTCATCAGTATCATCTTATTGCATTCCATTAGGCATGCCATAACCCTGATGGAGGAGCTTGTGTCATTTATTCCCCTCTTGGCATTGCTGGATCAAGTTTGTTTCAGTCAATAAATTCCTTACAGGGTCATTGGTCTTGTCTTGAAATCAAGGTCCTAGGTCTAGGGTTTAGTCCAATTTTGTCTTTTGAGGTCAATAAATGCCCATCAGGCCAGAGGGATGTCCAGCAAAGCATCACTTCAAATGATTTCATATTGTACAGCTAATTTTTACCTTGAGTTCAAAAACCCTGTTTTTGAAGGCAAGGTCATTTTCTCATTTTTTGTAAAAATGTGTAAAAAATTCAAACTCTCCAAAAGTTGGCATGCATCCTTGGTCTCCTTTGCCAAGACTCTTCAGAATCTATCCCTGCAAAAAATTGCAAGAAAAAGCATCATTTCAACCAATTTCATGTCAAAAAGGAAACCACAAGTCAGCAACAATTAGTTTCAAAAAGTGTCATTTTATAAACATTGTAAAGTGAGTTTGAGGGGAAATAAATTTAAATCAAGCTTATAAAAGCCCCTCTCTCTTCATTTTGTCATTCATTTGCCTCCAAGACTCCAAGAGCAAGTGTGAAAGGCGATTTAGTGTGAAACTGGGCGAATTGAGAAACAGAGCCTGTGTGCTATGCATCAGAGCCCACGCGCTACGCGTTAGGGCACTCTCTGCAGTGCAAAAATTTGTCGGGCGCTACGCGTTGGGTGCACGCTACGCTCTAGAGCCCGCGCGCTACGCGTTGGGTTTCCACCTTCAGAAATTTGCCAGTGAGCCAGAAATCGACTTCTTCCTCCTCAATTTCTTCAGCATTCAAACAGTCAAAACAATAGGTCATTTTTGTAGAAGCAGCAGTACATTTCAGCCATTTTGCTCTTGAAACCATGTCAGAAACCGAAATAGATTATGAGCAAAGTGATGACCGTGAGTCAACACCAGAGGTTGAGGTGCCAAGGAGGCCTCACAAGGGTGGTAAGGGTGGTCAGCATGTGAGAGAGGAGCCCACCTCTTTGGCCTATTTGCAAGCTTGTCCACTTGCAGTCACATGTTTCCGTCATCAATCATGCTATGGATATTGTGAGAGAATTTCCCAAATTCAACACCACAGGGAATTGGTCCGCTTGTTTGTTTTGCATTTGCACAACGGGCATGTGAATCTTGCAGGGGTGGATTTTACATTGTCACCTGAGGTTGTTGCTCAAGCAACAGGGATACCCAATGTTGGAGAAGAGTGGAACAAGTGCCAACTGTTGGACAGATTCCAGTATGAGCCCTACATTAAACCTGTATATATGAGGCACCTAACTGGTGTGTTTCCTTTCAGATTCTTGAGGGATGAGTATGCGCCCTTGATGAGGCTCATCATTCGCTATTTCACCTGTGAGGGCAGATTTTCACGTTTGTATTCGTATCATATCCGCTTGTTGATGCATTTCACATGGGTACGGATCATGAACATTCCTTTCTTCATGTGCTGGAATATTGAGAGGATGGTGCCCTTGGTGCAGAGAAAGAGCCCAGCACAGCAACACAGGAGCATCTAACATTATGCTTTGATCAAGATTGTGGTCATGCATCAGTTGGCCCAGCAAGGTATTCCATGGGAGGATTTCATCTCTGGAGATTTCTTCACAGCGCCACTGTCGTGGCGGAAAAAGTCGTTTGTGCGGACACAACTGACCTCCCTAGGAGTCTAAACTCTCTAGCGACAAACAAGACAAAATGGAGTGATCTTTCTCTAAATATACCTTTTAAAACATGAAAACTACAAGTGTTTAGGCTTACCTTATTCCAAAACGCGGTTGTTGTAGTCCGTCCTTGCCGATCCGGATGAGCTCCTCCTTCAAGTCAATTCCTGCAACCACAAACAATCAAACAATTACCAAGCACTTGCATTTCATATAATAAAACATATATTTAACATGCAGACCAAGGAACACATGAAATAACTCATTAACACAAGCTATTGAGAAAAATAAACCAGTTTGTATTAATAACGAAACAAAGAAACTCTTACAACCTGGCCTTGGTGTTGTGCAAGTTCCTCCCAGGGTCCATCAAGGGTTTTCCTCTACTTTGACAAAGCTCACCCACTTCCAAGTAGAATCAAGCAAAGACAATCTCTCCTCACAAGGTTCTAAATGGGAGTCCTAATTCCTGCAGCATTTACCCAAAGAAAATGTATAGCTCCAACCTCTCCTCCCTCTGGCTCAATGTCTTTATTTATAGTGCTGTAAAGAGGTTATTCAGGTCCACCATCAATGGGATAATCCCCCTCTTTGGGTGGGATAGCTCCCTTATTGATGGGATAAGTTCCTCCTTAATAGAGATGCATGAACCAACTGGAGGCGCATCCAATTCATCAAACCGACCTCTAGAAAGTTCTAGAAGTAACCACAAGTAACTTTTTTAAGATGAAACTCGCGCATTTTGCCTTTTACAGAAGGACGCACCTGTCCCTTAACATACAGAGCGTCCAAGGACGCACCTTTTGTGAACATTGTGAGCGTCCCCGCAGGTAAGGCTAGAGAGAACCTGCGACCCCAGAGATAAACATATTTTTGACAAGACTTTCTCTCTTCTTTAAGTTTGAGATGGATAGCAGAGGCATAAGACTTGCCTAAGAGGGTAGCATGACTGTTGATTTGAGCCATACTAACTGTAAGTGGTCATGGTGACATTTTTTAGTGTAACAGATTGCCCCCTAAAGTGCGAAGCCTGGAATAGATTTAGGGTTTTGTAATTCTAGGAAGGGTGAAGCGCTTTATCATTTCAAGGATTGTCTTGTGGATGACCTGGTTGGAACCTGCAATTTTCAACACAAAATACATGGATAAGATTATATCATCATTGAGGTAGGCATTCCCATACTCAGATTCAAAACTTTAACTAATGGACTAATTATTCTGATACAGGAATGATCTTGCAGTACATCATTTTTATAGACTTTTGTAGACACAGTATGGACGCAGCCATCTGTTTATGATTAGTCTACATAGATAATGAATACAAAACTCCTCGCAGCCTGGATGGTAGAAACTGGATCCAGGGTCTTCACTTCTACTTCCCGAATTGGTACGATTCTAGCCATGTGATTAAATGATTCGATGTCGAACATGTTAGAAACCACTTGATTACCAGTCGATGATGCAAACTGTTAACAAGCGTGAGAGAAACCACCAGTAATGTCAATGGTTCTCAAAGTACCAAGCACAACCCGTGAAATGTGAATAGATGTTTTGATGTCGAACACTTCACGGAATCCTTTGATCGAAATTCAATGATGTAAACTGACGTCAAAGGCGAGAAACCTGCCATTGATGCATGCAGACTTCAAGGTGCTGTCGATTCCTAAGTCATCTTTCTAGATAATGTGTCGATGTCGATAGAAAGCGACCCGTTGCAGGCAAGCCCGCAACACGAAATCATTGTTCAAGTTGAAGAAATGTTGTTGTAAGGACTGACTCAGGGATGGTCAAATGGATGACAAGTATTTTGCAGATGAAAGTTTTTGCTTGCAGACCTCTTGAACACATAACGACACGACAGATGGCTTGGTGACGAATAACTCAAAGTTAATCCCGGAACCCGGTTAAAGACTTTCAAAGTGGTTTGGTCAACTGTGAGGTAAAAGATTTCCCAACCCAGGTGAATGAAAAGTGTCGTGTTCAAGAGTGGTAATAAATTTTCTTTTGAGACAAAAGGTAACAAACAGGTTCATTCTTCTCTCTTTTCCCCCACCATTTCTGGCAAGTACCTCTTTATTTTTAACAAGCTTGAGGAGGATAACATATGCTTGATTATAAGCTCATCCTTCGGACAAGTCCAACCTAGTTTAAATTCGAACCCTAGGAAGGAGTGGTTCGTTCCTGTTTGTAATTGAACAGGTCCTTTACTGTAAAAGTTTAACGAGCCCAGTATAGGAGAAACTCGGCGTTTTTCATTTTTAGAGAGTCTGAAAAAACAAAAGGAGACTCCACGTTGAACTTTTTCGTATATTTGTGTCCCTCAAGCCCGAAAAAGTATAAAATAATACCTGGGGGAACCGCTTGATCTTGCGACCAAGGAGTACTTTCATAATAGTGTCGTTGACCTGAAAAGTAAAAAGCGATCAAGGACACGTTGTTTTATTTCCTTATCGAGTTCGAAACGACAAAAACCCGGCAATCTTTTCTTGATTTTGCGGTCAGAAAAGAGCTAAAAGGGGACCGTCTTTTAATTCCGTTTTAACGAGTGTAAAAGAAACGCTCGGCGATCTTTTCATGTTTTAGGAGTCAGAAAAGGGCTTAAAAGATGACTCTGATATTTTTGTTTGCGAAAAATTACAATTTCCCTCGAAACCCCTTTGTCCTGCACAAAAGCAACACATTACTCATACCTGTTTAAAATAGGCAAAAATACATCGAAAAACATCTTTTCATGGTAAAAAATGAACTAATTCATCCAAAAAACCTATAAAAAGACCTTTTACCATGTCATTTTTACCGTTTCACTGTTGAGGTTGAAAAAGGAGCTTTTGACAAGAAACTTCCCGTGGTCGCTGCGGAAAATCCGACCGTCGGAATCGAACGCCGTCTTATCCAGGTATTTTACACATCCTACTCTGCATTTCTATCCGTTTAGAATCAATTTTTAGGTCTTAGTTTCATTTTTTGGGGGGGTTTTGGTTTTGGAATGCGCCTCTCGGCGGACGCGGGTGCCCTTCGGGTGACCCGCGTCCCCCGACTTTTTCTCATACAGGAAAAAGGTCGGAAGACGCGGCCCGCCTTTAGGCTAGCCGCGTCCGGGTGCCCTGTGCTACGAAGCCGGGGTGCGTCTTCCGAGAAGTGCGCATTTCAAAACCCCAACTCCCTCAAAAAACCACCAAAAATTCCCAAATCAATTTCTTATTGCTATTTTTGATGTGCAGGGTATTAACCATGTTAGATTGGAGAGAAAGAGAGCATGTAGAGGATGATGAAGTTGCAATAAATCATCAACCTTCCCTGGATGCCCTAAGAGCATGCGGATTATACAAATATTGGACCATACCGGGCATGAGGGGCCAGGTAAGATTCTTGGAATGGCTTGTTGAGCGATGGAACGTTCAAGAACAATGCTTTTACATAGGAGGGCACCAGCTCGGGATAGAGCCCTCGGATGTATAATTTCTTACTGGCTTGCCGAACAGAGGTGAGCAACTCAGTCTGGCGGGGACTAGGCCGGGTGGCCAATCCCTTGATAGTCTCCGCGACGAGTGGTGCACACCTGGGGCTCACCATTCAAAATGCATAGAGATAAAACACATCACTTTGCCGGAACTCAAAGTCATAGCGTTCACGGTTACCAGAATTTGCGGCGTGGCCGCTTTACACATTGCTTCCGGATCCCAAATGCGGATGGCAATTGACTGTTACCAAGGTACCATTTTCAACTGGTGTGAAGCTGTGTCGGCTCATATGAAGAGCCAACTGACCAAGGCAAAGGACAGACGACTAAAGACTTTTGGATATGGGCCTCTAGTCGTGAGCTTTGCCTTGGAGAGAGTTCCAATGCTGATCCCTCAGCAACTCACTGTTGATATCTTGGGTCCTCGGGAGCCAAAGCTGATACGATGGGTTGCGGTGATGGCCCGGCATCCTGACGAGGGTGCGACAGTGGTTCGATTCTCAGATAGTTATTTTCACTGGTTAGAGGACCAGGTTTTTTCGATACAGGACTTTCCGTATGCCGGAGTGGATTTTAGAGGTGATCCGGACATGGTTCTTCCACCGGGAGAACAATGGGATGACAAAGGTACTTTTATTTTCACAAGTTCTCTAATTATGTATTTTTTATTTTTCATATATATCGTCTCAAAACTAACAGTAAAATTTTCAAAATGCAGATGTTGGTCCACAGCGTCCAGCCAACCTCCGGCCTTTTGATAGACTACATCCAGCTGCACCGGTACTGGCCCCACAGGACGCGGCAGCAGAAGTACTAGCTGAGTTGGAGCATGATCTAGAGCGTCTCACGGCAGATATACCTGAGACTACTATGGACGACATTCCTATCAGGCTTCAGCGCTTCGTAGTCGCAGTCCCTGGACCGTTTAGGAGATTTTTGCGTAAGGTAGCCCGCGCAGTGGTGTCATACAGAGAGCACCACCAGTGATTGACTAGTCACTTTTGTAGTCACATGTGACATTTTGACTTTTTTTACTATCATTTTGCCGATCATAAGGTGTTTTCAACCTATGATCGAAGACGATGTATATATTTTTTGACACACTTCTATCTATATATATCACTATTACCGACTTATCTTGTTTAACATATGTGATGAAATGCTTTTAAATTTACTTGCATGATTATCGTAAATGTCTGTCCAACATTCGAGAAGCAATTGCATCTGCTAATGTATTCAAAGACCTTGGAATATGTTGATATTCAATGTAATCAAATTCACGTTCCAAGAGACGCACTCTCAAAAACAACCTTAATAACACAGGATTCCTAATGGCATGGGGATATAATCATTTATCTCCAAACCCAAACCTTTCGGCCTGAAGCTTCCAAAGCGGAACGTCGAAAAATTCGGTTTCAATCCCAGCCATACAAAATTATTGGAGATACACTTTATCGCCGAGGGGCAGACTTAGTTTTTCGACGTTGTTTAACTCACGAAGAGGCTGAGAGGGTTTTGAATGATTGTCACTCTGGAGCATGTGGCGGTCATATGTCTGGGTATGCCACAGCTCAGTCATCATGACATTTCGAAAATGGCTCCCATGGTCAGTAATGATTGCTTGTGGGACACCAAACCTAGTTATGATATGATTGAATACGAAAACTGCAGCTGTTTTGCCGCTTGCGTCGAATGTAGGCATCGCCTCGGCCCACTTAGTAAAATAATCAACCGCAAGGATGATATACGCATGCCCCCCGGGCGAGTGAGGGTTACAAGTAATAAAGTCGATACCCCATTTGGCGAATGGACCAACGGCAATTATAGGGTGGAGAGGAGCAGGTGGAGCACGCATCTTGCGATCAAACACTTGACAGTTGTGGCACTTCCTGACTGCAATGATACAATCTTTAAACATAGACGGCCAGAAATAACCAGCGCGCAACACCTTCTGAGCTGTGGCATACCCAGACATATGACCGCCACATGCTGCAGAGTGACAATCATTCAAAACCCTCTCAGCCTCTTCGTGAGTTAAACAACGTCGAAAAACTAAGTCTGCCCCCCGGCGATAAAGTGTATCTCCAATAATTTTGTATGGTTGGGATTGAAACCGAATTTTTCGACGTTCCGCTTTGGAAGCTTCAGGCCGAAAGGTTTGGGTTTGGAGATAAATGATTATATCCCCATACCACGGATCTACAGTACTGATAAGAAACAAAGATTCGTCCGCAATGGACTCCTCTGCCACAGTCTCTGTGTCAGCACTCGGGAAATCACACATCAATTCCGCAAAAACTAAGGATTTCTTAGACTTGGACTTCTCGAACTCCAAGTCGAACTCTTGCAGGATAACAATCCATTTAGAGTACTTGCCCCCTAGCAGTTGTTTTGTCAAAATCTAAATCATAGGGTTGCAATCTGAAATAACTGTAGTTTTGCGGAGAAGAATGTAGTGACGGAAACGCTGGACAGCTTGAATGGCTGCCAGGGCCAATTTCTCCACATGCGAATATTTTAGCTCAGTTGGATTCAAGGTCCTACTAAGATAATATATCACATGCTCCGCTCCGAATTCATCTTCTTGAACTAACACCATTCCAATGGTGGAATGCGAAGCTGCGAGGTATAAGAAGTAGTCTTGGTTGTAGTTGGGAGGATGCAATAACGGTGCATGGGTCAACGCGTGTTTAAGTGCATCAAAAGATTGTTGGGCAATCTCGTCCCAAAAGAATTGTGCGTTCTGTTTCAACAACCGTGTAAAACCTTTAGTGACCTCGGCGTAGTTTGGGATGAATCGGCGTAAAAAGTTCGCTTTCCCTTGCAAACTTTGGAGTTGGCGCAAACTCGAAGGAGGAGGCAATTTGATGATAGCCTCGACTTTTGAGGGATCGACGCGAATGCCGGCTTTTGAAACAACAAATCCCAGCAATCGACCTGTTTCTATACAGAAAACACACTTGTGGGGATTCAACCGAATTCGATAATGCCTACACCTCATAAATATTGCTCGTAGGTGGACAAGGTGATCAGCTCGATGTAAAGAATGAGCAGGCAAATCATCGAGATAGGGTTGCACAATGTGCTTGATATCATGAAATGCATAAGACATCGCCCGTTGAAAAGTGGCCCCGGCATTCTTAAGCCCAAAAGGTAACTTGCAATAAGCAAATGTCCCCCATGGACAAATGAATGCCATTTTTGGTTGGTCGGCAGGTAGAATATTGATTTGATTATAGCCCGAAAAACCATCCATGAAGGAAAACATTTCACTTCCGGCACAATCATCAATAATTTGATCGATATAAGGCGTAGGATAGTTGTCTTTTGGACAAGCTCGATTTATATCCCTATAGTCGATACAGATTCTTATTGTTCCTTGTTTCTTGTGGATCGGAACAATATTCGATACCCAATCCGTTAACGGGATCGGATAAATGAAACCTGCTTTCAACAGCTTTTCGACTTCTGCTTTAATCGCAACCGCTTTTCGAGGGTGAATTTGACGCAACCGTTGCCGGACGGGTTTAGCATCCGGGTAGGTCTTTATTTCATGAATAACAATGGCAGGATCAATTCTCGGCATTTCCTCGTAAGACCAGGCAAACACGTCGCGGAATTCTTGGAATAGGGCCTTGTAAGTTTGGATTTCTTCTTCAGTACATGCGGCACATATATGAATGTTTTCCTCGATTCCGGGCTTCACTGAAATATCAATGGGAATAGTACGAGAAATATTCCCTAAATTCAACTCTGAATCAGAATGTTTCGTTGGATCCTGAGCGTCTTTGACATATTCAGCGGTATAGATAGATGAAAAATCATTTTCAAAAGCATCATCCTTAGGTAAAAACGAAGATCTGTGATGGAGATCTTCCCATGGTAGATCGTCTACACTTAGGATTTCGCGAAGTTGTTCGTCAGATGACACGACTTTGGGAAACGTTATCCGTTCTAAGGGTGAGGTGAAAAGTGACTCTTCACTGACCACATTCATTTGGTCGACTTCGGTTGAATGAAAGTCAGTAAAAGACATGAGAGCTTCATAAGCAATTTCATATGGACTCAAAGGCATAACATCACCGAGTGAGTCTATCTCAGAGTCAGATGGGACGAACCAAGGATCATCATAAATAATGTTTTCTGATGTAATCATATGAATGGTTGCAAACGAAGGATCTGCGCTGAGTGGAGGGAGAGGAAAAGTTCCCAGTAAACCGGAATCCTTAACTAAACCTACACCAACATCCCTATAAGGGATTGTCGTTTTACCAACATGCTGGATACTCTCTGAAGAGGCTGGGTCGGATGAAAAGTATGTTAGCTGATCAATAGTCACGATCTTACCGTTATGTGGAAACTTAATTACTCTGAAGACTGATGAAATGACCGCTGTCATAGCATATGACCAACTTCGACCCAAAAGAAGGTTGTAGTCTAGAGGGGCATCAACCACTTCCACATCCAGACTAACGGTTTTACCTTCAACCCCTATAGGCAATTCTTGTAGAATACCAAACGGACGGAACCCACGGCCATCAAAGGCCTTAAGGATGGTGGGGGATTGGTTCAACGAAGGAGAACCAAGCGATCTCCAACATTGAATCGACATAATACACGTAGAAGCTCCCTCATCAATCACAGTCCGATGAATAGGCCTGTTTTTGACTATCACTGGAATTTGGAAAGCCATTTGATGGGGGAGACGTGGTGTACTATTTTCTAGATCAAAGATCATTAGGTTCGGGTCCTGAACATCGACAGCTCCGATAGCCGACAAAAGCAATTTCCGTTGTGCTGGGCATGATTGCAGCACTTCGAGTGCCGACATTGCTGAAGGTGAAACAGCTAAGTCCTCAACAATGTTGTAATTCTGGGCTGCTCTCGCATGTGGATTGAAAGCAGACCTTCGAAGTACACCCTTGGCGGGTGGCTTAATTACTAAGTCTGGGTTAGGTTTTTTGATCTGTAGTGGATCGGAACCAGGAGCTGAGGTTGATGGGTTAGAGTGAGAAGATTCTGCTTCCTTGCCATCAACAGGAGCCTTACTACCATAATCTTGCGATCGAGTCGCAATCCTCACATGAGACATCATCAAAATGGGTTCTTCACTGGCATTCGAAGAAGAACCTATCATCTTATTCTCCTGCTCTGGAAATGGATTCTTTAACACAGCAGGAGTGGGAGAACCTTTGACTATTTTTACAACCTCGGCCCGATGAGGGCAATCTCTCGTAAAATGATCCTCTTCACAAATAAGACAAGGATATCGAGGTTTGCGTTTTTCGTCATTGGTTTCTGACTTTTCAGTTTTCTCCTTTGGAGCCTTGTCTGCTTTAGCCTTCTTATTTCCTTTCTTCTTTCCACCGTTTTTTGATTTGGCCGTAGATGACTCTACAGCGTGAATGTCAGCGGTGAGTTCAGGAGAAGACTCTCCTGTCGGAGAATCAGGCAAAGTGATAATTGGAGTAGTTGAAGCCTTGGAAGACTTCTTCTTGCTCTTCGTAGTCACGATACCAATCATACCATCAGCGGCATGAGATCCCGAAGGAGCAGCAGCGATTTGATTCGACTTTGGAAGATCCGGAATTTTCTCGTGTAACGTACCCGACTGAGTGTAAACTAAGTCAAGGTATTGTGCCTGAGCAATGACTTGCTCCTCAGTAACTACTCCGGCCTTAGCGACATCTTCAGTAATATTCGGTAATAATGATTTGACAAACCATTCAGCTAAGATTTGGTCCGGGATAAAAACTTTCACTAATCGCCTTCGACGTCTCCACTCATGAATGTGATCAGAAATATACGTGGACGTCGATTGTTTTAGTGAAGTTAATAACTCCGTGCCGTTATCGTATCTGACCAGCAACTGAAAGTGAGTTAAGAACGAGGTAGCTAACTGGCTAAAGTTGTAAAAAGAGGCCCGTGGTAACTCAATGTACCACTTGGCCGCGAGACCAATGAGTGTACGCTGGAAAAGACGTAAGCGGATGGAATCATCTGAGATAGAATTCGAAGCACACCAGAGGTGGTAAGTCATCACATGATTGGACGGATCCTCTCCAGACTTACCTTCGAACTTGGGTATATCACTGGGCAACTTATTTGGCATTGGCAGCCAGAACTGAAGATATTGAATTGGATCGTTCGTTAGGCGCGTCAAGTCGGGTAAATCCAAAGTTGCAATAAACGGTAACTGCCGGTTAGGATCTCTAAAACTCTGGGTCACAATACCAGCCCCAGGAGGAGGATATCCAGGATAACTAGGAACAGGAGTCGCATTTGGGATATTATATCCTCCTGGAAAACCAGGATTAACCGGACCGTACTGGGGTTGTTGAGGTTGTTGATAAGTGTACCCAGGATACGGTTGATACTGGTAAACCGGTTGTTGGATAGCTTGCCCAGGTTGGTACTGTCCCTGGTACGGAGGTTGAACAAATTGAGGTTGAGTAGTCACAACCGTACTTATACCAGGCTGACCTACAGGCATCTGGACCGTGGTTTGAATCGTAGATCCAGACAACGGTAAAGATATCTGAGGTGTGGTAACAGGGATAGTAGAAACTGGAGCCGTCGATACTCCAGAAGTAAGTATGGTAGATGTAGCGATAGTTGCAGCAGCCGTTTGAGATGGAGTACTAGGTGCAATTGACGGCTGAGTAACTACCGAAGCTACAGAAGTTTGAACATTTGGCTGGACAGGTTGCGGTTGCTGGGTTGGACCAGAAACTACGGGTTGTCCAGCTTGAGGAAGCATCTGTACACTTGGCTGCAACACCTGTTGACCCTGTGAGGGATCCCAGACTAACATTCCAGGGTACTGACCCGTAACAGGTTGAGGGTACTGAGATCCATAACCAGATTGAGGGTAGGATTGATAATTGTAAGGTGCAGTTCCCATACTTGGAACATATGACTGACCTTGAGGCGGTTGATAACCTTGACTTGAGTATTGACCTTGAGGTTGTTAACCTTGAGGTAAATACTGATACTGGGGTTGACCTTGACCTTGAGGTTGGTACCCTTGAGGTTGATAACTTTGGGGTTGATACCCTTGAGGTTGCCATCCTTGAGGTTGCCATCCTTGAGGTTGATATTGATACTGAGGTTGACCTTGGGGTACATATTGAGGTTGAGGTTGACCTTGAGGTAAGTATTGCACCATAGGTACATACTGACTTTGAGGTTTCCCCCCAGACACGATTTGTGTACCTTGAGGTTGCCCCCCAGGCGTTAACTGTGGTTGCCCCCCAGGCGGTAATTGGCCACCTTGAGGTTGGGAAACGGGAACTGAACCTGACATCATGTAAATGTCTCCTACACCCAATGGTATATTACCACTGTTTCCAGCAAATAACCCATGATCAATGGGTTGAGGAGATGCCCCCGCAAAGGTACCAGAAAGTGACTGATACCCAGTGGGAACAGAAGGACCGCCGTGTAAAAAAGATTCAGGACTTTGTGTAAACACGGACGACTGACCAGACATATTTACAGGAGTATGAATACCTCCAGGTGGAAAAGGAGTACGAGGTGTGGAAAAACCGACTGAGTTGTCTAAAAAATTGGTTAACGCAAGGTACCAAGAAGTACTTCTAGGAGGACTGTAAAAGATGGATTCACGCTCCCTTAGATCAATAGTTAGTTGACCTTCAAGGTGAGAGACACCTATATCTTCTTCTGGAGCAAGTTCTTCTATAGCAATCAAACCAGAAGGTAGATTTTCGGTGATAATTCTTTCTATTCTCGGTGAATCAGGGACACTAGAAGTTGGAGTAACAAGTTCGGAAATTTCAGGTTCTTCGCCTGTTTCACTGGCAGATGAAAAACTACCAGCAAGCTCAGAAACTGTAACAGTTTCGAGATTGTAACCTGTTTCTAAACTTTGGTAATCTGGATGGACTACCAAGGAAGATTCTCCTTCTTCAGGTGAACCTACTCTACTGTCACTAGGAGGAGTTACAAGGACCTTTAACCCTTCTAAATTACCCGGGTCGTCTCGAGGAGGGGATCCCCTAAGTCTACGGGATCTTCTCAACAATTCGGCCACAGAAACAACTTCAGGAGACTGGCCCCGAAGTCTACGGGACTGTCTCGGTAATTCCGCCACAATTAAAGATTTTTAACTACAACACACGAAAACAAAGTAAAAATTTCAAATCAAACCACCTAAAGTCTTCTAAAGAAGCAAACAAATTTGAAGCACACGCCTAAATAATCTAGAGCGTCAAACCACACACAAACAGTAGTCTTCCGGACCAAAAGCGCTAGTTGGTGATTAGGCCCAACCTCGCAGGATTCAGTACAGAAATGGCGGGTGGAACAGTTACCCCGGCAACCTGCTTAATGAATAGACCGGCACAAGTTCCTCCACTTTAACCGTCTCGAAGTGAAGTGAACGCCCCGGAAAATCCAAGTGAGTATAACCGACGTCTGCTCCAGGTACAGTGGGACCTTCCCTCCACCGTCACCTCGGTAGAACCCTAAAGATTATGGTCACTAAAGTTACCAATCACAACAATTACACCTGGGGGAACAGTCTAAACTCCACAGCACGCAAGGGCAGAGTAACAAGCTCAATCCCCTTACCGGCTCCTTGACAATAATCCAAGGTTTACCGATAAGTGACCCCTGGCTCCTCGACAATGGTTAATCTGAGGTTTACCGTTTGTAATACGTACTGTCTGGCGTCGTTCCCAACGAGGGAGGAATGATCCCCTCACTGGTTCGGACACAAGCTCGTGCTTCTCCTTTAAGAGGAGCTTTCCCAGAGTATAACTGAAACAATTGGATTTAATCTACTCAAGATAAACTATCTGTTTGGTTTTGTAGTCTTGGAGAGTTAAGTACTCACCTACTCCAAGACCCTAGCCTAAGCTATGTTGGTGTTTCAGAGCCCTAGAAAAATAAAAATTACTAGATTGATTTTAATTTAAGCGTTACTTTTAAGGTTGTTTCTTAAGTCAAAAGGTGATGGAAGTGAAACCAGTGGTGTGTTGACTCGACTCGAAACCACTACAAAATGCACCTAGGATGATTTACCCACTACTTTACTTTTTCGATGAATTGCTTAACTAAAAAGTTGAGAGAATGCAATCTTTATAAAAGCAACTTCTTAATTGAAGACAATAAAAGAAACAATTCGTTTGTCTTTTCCAAGCATAAAAAACATGACCGCTCTTTACATGCACGAAAAACTCTTTTTCTCTTTCAAAAACAAAAAGCTACTTGAAACAAGACTTTTAAAGAAGATGTTTTTGTATTTTTCTTTTAATAAAGCAAATAAATCTAATATAACCAAAAATCAATCTTAACAACTATTAAAATCTAAGAAAATGCACTCATAAGCAAACTAAAAGGTAAATTTACTCTAAGCAATCTTAACGAGGCCAAAACCAACAATGATTATTCTAAGGTGTTTTACTTGATCACAATCAAATCAAGGACTAGCTTATTGCAGAACCAAAAACTAGTCAAAACAAAACTCCAATCTTTTTGTTCTTTTGTAAAATGGAAATCAACACTTTATAAACAAGTAATTCGAAATTTGACCCAAAACAACTTAAATGGCAAGCTGCTCACACAAGGAGACTTTTCGACAGGCCCGACTTCTAAGAAGGCTGACTAACCAGAGAGATCTAAGGCTGGACAACTTTCTACCGTCAAAGTCACTACAGGACCTATTGAAAAATCAAACCCTAGGCCTAAACTTCGTTGAAATCCACTAAAACACTCAAAGCTCACAAAACAAGTTCAGGTGAAAATTCTTGACAGGGTACTAAAGGATCTGGGTAGAAAACACTAAGAAAAATCAAAATCTAAAAGCAATTAAAGCAAAAAATGGAATTTTCCTAAATTTTACAGGAAGACGCAGGCAACCCGTTATAACAGGTGTGGGCCCGCTCTGTGCAAACGGCAACAGCGCGTCCAAAGACGCACTGTGCAGTACTCAGAGGGTGCGTCCTTCTGGAAAGGTTGAGAAAAACCAAATCTAACTAAATCTAAAGCTAAGCCACCCAAATACTAATTCTCACAGTCAAAAACCAGAAAATAAAAGTGATTTTCACAGAGCAAAGTTCACACAAAGGAAAAGACTCTCTCATTAATGGATTCCCCAGTGGAGTCGCCAATTTGTCGTGGCGGAAAAAGTCGTTTGTGCGGACACAACTGACCTCCCTAGGAGTCTAAACTCTCTAGCGACAAACAAGACAAAATGGAGTGATCTTTCTCTAAATATACCTTTTAAAACATGAAAACTACAAGTGTTTAGGCTTACCTTATTCCAAAACGCGGTTGTTGTAGTCCGTCCTTGCCGATCCGGATGAGCTCCTCCTTCAAGTCAATTCCTGCAACCACAAACAATCAAACAATTACCAAGCACTTGCATTTCATATAATAAAACATATATTTAACATGCAGACCAAGGAACACATGAAATAACTCATTAACACAAGCTATTGAGAAAAATAAACCAGTTTGTATTAATAACGAAACAAAGAAACTCTTACAACCTGGCCTTGGTGTTGTGCAAGTTCCTCCCAGGGTCCATCAAGGGTTTTCCTCTACTTTGACAAAGCTCACCCACTTCCAAGTAGAATCAAGCAAAGACAATCTCTCCTCACAAGGTTCTAAATGGGAGTCCTAATTCCTGCAGCATTTACCCAAAGAAAATGTATAGCTCCAACCTCTCCTCCCTCTGGCTCAATGTCTTTATTTATAGTGCTGTAAAGAGGTTATTCAGGTCCACCATCAATGGGATAATCCCCCTCTTTGGGTGGGATAGCTCCCTTATTGATGGGATAAGTTCCTCCTTAATAGAGATGCATGAACCAACTGGAGGCGCATCCAATTCATCAAACCGACCTCTAGAAAGTTCTAGAAGTAACCACAAGTAACTTTTTTAAGATGAAACTCGCGCATTTTGCCTTTTACAGAAGGACGCACCTGTCCCTTAACATACAGAGCGTCCAAGGACGCACCTTTTGTGAACATTGTGAGCATCCCCGCAGGTAAGGCTAGAGAGAACCTGCGACCCCAGAGATAAACATATTTTTGACAAGACTTTCTCTCTTCTTTGAGTTTGAGATGGATAGCAGAGGCATAAGACTTGCCTAAGAGGGTAGCATGACTGTTGATTTGAGCCATACTAACTGTAAGTGGTCATGGTGACATTTTTTAGTGTAACAGCCACCACCACCCCTGAGGTTGTTCATGAGGAGGGAGGACCTTCACAGCAGTATGACATCCCTGAGCCCAGACATGTCAGCTCCCCTTCATTGATCACATATCAGAGAGGCCACAGGGCCTTATTTGCATCAGCTCGGCGAGTATTTTCTCCACATCAGGTGAAAGGGGTCTCGCCTTCTTCATCAGCACCGCGAGTGTTATCTCCACACCAGGTGGAAGGGGCCTCGTTTCCAACAGTAGCACAGGTATCAGAGAGGGGCAAGCAGCCCATGATTGAGGAGGGATTGTCAGGTGATCCAGATATTGACATCATTGATCTTGACACCCATTCTCCTAGCTCGGAGCTTAAGAAGATCATTCAGCAACGGGAGGCTGAAAATGAATTGTTGCAGCAAAAATTGGAGATGGCAAATTGGACAATCACATATTTAGAGAAGCGCAACAAGCAATTAGAGGATGAGCACACTCTCGATGAGTTGCGGAGGATCCATGAAGACCGCAACTTGGCTCGCAAGAGACCCGGTGATTTGGTACCAATTGAGCGAGAGGCTATGCTTCTCAGGGTCAATGCCCATTTGGAGAGGTTGTTGGCCAAGGCTAACAAAGATAAGAACATGCTCCGAAACATGAAGAATCATTATTGGGCTCGGATGCACGTATGTAAAGCAAAAATGAAGGTGCTCAAAGGACAGTTGGCCAAGGCACTAAAACGAAGAAAAAGGCCTGATCCCCTCCACATCTTGGCTGAGGCTTCCTTGAAAGAGCATGGTGCTAAATGACTTACCTCCAGCACAAATTTCAAAAAATTTTGAGCATTTTTGGTCATTTGTGATTTTTTTTTGGGCAAAAAATAGGTTTTCCTCCCCAACGCGTAGCGCGCTACCCTGAAGATGGGCAACTCCATTTCATGAAAACTCAGCATTTTTGGATTTTTCATGCAAAAATACCCTTGCTCAGCAATTGCCAAGAGATTCCATCAAGTTTTGAGCCTCAAGAAGGTCAAAAAACAAGCAAAAAATGACTTTCTGCCACCTTTTTGACACACAGGAAACAGTCTTGGGAGATTGAAATTTTGGAGGGGCAAATGGTCACCCAATTCAGAAATTCCACTTGGGTTGGAAAGTAGACATCCAGACCTTTCCAACAAGACCACGTTTTCCTCATTTGGACTCCGGGAAGTGCCTCAAAAGCAGGCCCAAATGCGCGCTATGCGTTGAGATTCAGGGCGCTACGCATCAGGCTATTTTCACAGAAATGCACCTACAGCTCAACAAAACGCAGTTTTGACTAGGTTTGACTTTTTGGAGTGGATTTTGATCCTCCTTGATGTAACTGATGTAATTTTATGATACTTTGACACTTATTTATCTCTTCTAGAAGATTCATTCATGAAATAGGCAAAAATTTAATGAATGAATTGGTTTCCTAGCTTATAGAGGCAAGTTGTTTTGACTGCCTAGATTTTAGTGCTCAGTTTGGAATTGGTTGAAACAGCTCCTAGGATAGTGAGTTCGACCCCTAGAGGCAAGGAAAGATGTTAGATTGCCTATATTATGTACTTTCTTGGTCATTTTCATGGTTGGACTCTTGAGGGAGAAAGCTTTCTATTGTATTACTCATTGTATCTCTGTAATTTTGGCAAAGGAAGAAAGACCAGGGTTTTGCAGTCCTTTTTTGGGATTCCTGTGGTTACATGTATTGATGGTGTGTTTCTCTTTGTACTTGTAAGTTTTTTATGTGAATCATCTTCTTACTTTTCCTTCTGCAAATTAGGCAAATGAAGTGTTAAAGTAGAATTCATGATTACCATGCTCTGCTTTTAAGTTTGCTTAATATCAACGTTTTCATCTGTTTAAGGGGAATTCAAGGTGATTGCTTGCTCTCCTTAGCTCTCACCAGTCATTCTCATCCATCCAACTCTTTCAAAGGCATCAATACAGTCTCCTATCTTGCCCCAAAGAGCCCCCTGCGAAAAATGTGTCCAATCCCCGCACCCAAAATTGCCTTTCCCCAATTTTCCACCAAAATCCTAAAAATCTCAAATCAAACCTTTTATCAGTTTACTAGCCTAAAATCAATGTTCTTTATTGGTTATCTCCGCCCTTTGAAGATCTTTGCCGAGATATACCCGAGAGAGCCCTCTCCTGCCCCGTAGGGCTAGCTACGAGGCTAAGTGATTTGATGTTGCCTTGGAGTTTGCCTTTCTCAGCCTGAGGTGAAATTTCAAGTGCTAACATACTAGTTGATTGTCTTGTCCCAGTACATGAAATCAAATTGCAGATCTGATGCTGATGGTGGACAGCAGTCAGACACATATGCAGGCTGAACCATTCACTTGGCGACTCCAATTCGATCCAGACAGTTCAGTGCTCGCTGATCCATTCATGCAATGGTAGGGCATGTGGCAAACCCTGCCCTGTGTGAAGCTGTAGAAGAAATAAGAAAGGAGTTAGCAGATACTGAATTTGATGAAGATGTTTTCAGTGCCTTGCTTCATTGGTTGAAATCTCTAAAGTTCCCTTGGTTCAAAACTAGATTTTGCGAGTTAATTGTTGAAAGAATCGAAAAGGAGATTCAATGTTTAGATGAGCAAATCCATTCATATGATTTCCAAGACCCTAAAAAGTTTTTGGAAATCCTTCCTCCTTCGCAACAAGAACTCATAGACTTGCCTACAGATGTTTACATTGACAATGTGCAGCTGGAGGTATGTATTGCAGAGTTGGGGTAGCCAACAGAGTCTGGCTTCCGCGATCCAATGGAAACTTACATGGACACGTTTTTCAGTTTGATTGATAGATCAGGCTGTCTTGTACGTGGCCAGATTCATT
This sequence comes from Pinus tabuliformis, assembly GCA_031772625.1. Lineage (NCBI taxonomy): Eukaryota > Viridiplantae > Streptophyta > Pinopsida > Pinales > Pinaceae > Pinus > Pinus tabuliformis. The sequence goes on from CM062813.1 coordinate 21,861,748, forward strand.
ACGTGCATGAAGGGCTGCCATTACAACTGTGTCCTGGCGGAAGCATTCTCAGCCGGCATCATTCTCAGGTTTACTTGAATGGTTGATCTGGCATTTTAATATTACCTGATCTATTTTTTCAGTAAAGTAGGGTAGCTTTTGTAAATAAATAAGCAGCCAAAAGGCAGTATTTTGTTCCAGTTTTATTACAGTTCTAGTTTGAAGTTTGCCGAATTAGTCTTTCAATCAATTCAGTCAGTTTCCAGTTAACAAGTTCAGTCTTCAGTTGTGTTGATTTGTTGAAATAATGGACTCCATTGCCCAATGGATGGAGGCACTGTCTGCTCTCCCAAAGGTCTAAGGTTCTTGGCACCTCCAAGGAGCTACCATCCCCATTGGAGCCAATGTTAGAGTCGGTCTAGTAGCCCTCCATCAGCGATCAAAGCTCTTTGGATTTGCATAAGTAGGTGTCTCATCAGTATCATCTTATTGCATTCCATTAGGAATTCCATAACCCTGATGGAGGAGCTTGTGTCATTTATTCCCCTCTTGGCATTGCTGGATCAAGTTTGTTTCAGTCAATAAATTCCTTACAGGGTCATTGGTCTTGTCTTGAAATCAAGGTCCTAGGTCTAGGGTTTAGTCCAATTTTGTCTTTTGAGGTCATGTCTTTTGAGGTCAATAAATGCCCAGCAGGCCAGAGGGATGTCCAGCAAAGCATCACTTCAAATGATTTCATATTGTACAGTTAATTTTTACCTTGAGTTCAAAAACCTTGTTTTTGAAGGCAAGGTCATTTTCTCATTTTTTGTAAAAATGTGTAAAAAATTCAAACTCTCCAGAAGTTGGCATGCAACCTTGGTCTCCTTTTCCAAGACTCTTCAGAAGCTATCCCTGCAAAAATTTGCAAGAAAAAGCATCATTTCAACCAATTTCATGTCAAAAAGGAAACCACAAGTCAGCAGCAATTAGTTTCAAAAAGTGTCATTTTATAAACATTATAAAGTGAGTTTGAGGGGAAATAAATTTAAATCAAGCTTATAAAAGCCCCTCTCTCTTCATTTTGTCATTCATTTGCCTCCAAGACTCCAAGAGCAAGTGTGAAAGGCGATTTAGTGTGAAACTGGGCGAATTGAGAAACAGAGCCTGCGTGCTACGCATCAGAGCCTGCGTGCTATGCATCAGAGCCCGCGCGCTACACGTCAGGGCACTCTTTGTAGTGCAAAAATTGGTCGGGCTCTACGCGTTGGGTGTGCGCTACGCTCCAGAGCCCGTGCGCTATGTGTTGGGTTTCCACCTTCAGAAATTTGCCAGTGAGCCAGAAATCGACTTCTTCCTCCTCAATTTCTTCAGCATTCAAACAGTCAAAACAGCAGGTCATTTGTGCAGAAGCAGCAGTACATTTCAGCCATTTTGCTCATGTCAGAAACTGAAACAAATTATGAGCAAAGTGATGACCGTGAGTCAACACCAGAGGTTGAGGTGCCAAGGAGGCCTCACAGGGGTGGTAAGGGTGGTCAGCATGTGAGAGAGGAGCCCACCTCTTTGGCCTATTTGCAAGCTTGTCCACTTGCAGTCACATGTTTCCGTCATCAATCATGCTATGGATATTGCGAGAGAATTTCCCAAATTCAACACCACAGGGAATTGGTCCGCTTGTTTGTTTTGCATTTGCACAACGGGCATGTGAATCTTGCAGGGGTGGATTTTACATTGTCACCTGAGGTTGTTGCTCAAGCAACAGGGATACCCAATGTTGGAGAAGAGTGGAACAAGCACCAACTGTTGGACAGATTCTAGTATGAGCCCTACATTAAACCTGTATATATGAGGCACCTAACTGGTGTGTTTCCTTTCAGATTCTTGAGGGATGAGTATGTGCCCTTGATGAGGCTCATCATTCGCTATTTCACCTGTGAGGGCATATTTTCACATTTGTATTCGTATCATATCCGCTTGTTGATGCATTTCACATGGGTACGGATGATGAACATTCCTTTCTTCATGTGCCAGAATATTGAGAGGATGGTGCCCTTGGTGCAGAGAAAGAGCCCATCACAGCAACACAGGAGCATCTACCATTATGCTTTGATCAAGATTGTGGTCATGCATCAGTTGGCCCAGCAAGGTATTCCATGGGAGGATTTCATCTCTCAAGATTTCTTCACAGCGCCACCACCACCCCCTGAGGTTGTTCATGAGGAGGGAGGACCTTCACAGCAGTATGACATCCTTGAGCCCAGACATGTCAGCTCCCCTTCATTGATCACATATCAGAGAGGCCACAGGGCCTTATTTGCATCAGCTCGGCGAGTATTTTCTCCACATCAAGTGAAAGGGGTCTCGCCTTCTTCATCAACACCGCGCATGTTATCTCCACACCAGGTGGAAGGGGCCTCGTTTCCAACAGCAGCACGGGTATCAGAGAGGGGCAAGCAGCCCATGATTGAGGAGGGATTGTCAGGTGATCCAGATATTGACATCATTGATCTTGACACCCATTCTCCTAGCTCGGAGCTTAAGAAGATCATTCAGCAATGGGAGGCTGAAAATGACTTGTTGCAGCAAAAATTGGAGATGGCAAATTGGACAATCACATATTTAGAGCAGCGCAACAAGCAATTAGAGGATGAGCACACTCTCGATGAGTTGCGGAGGATCCATGAAGACCGCAACTTGGCTCGCAAGAGACCCGGTGATTTGGTACCCATTGAGCGAGAGGCTATGCTTCTCCGGGTCAATGCTCATTTGGAGAGGTTGTTGGCCAAGGCTAACAAAGATAAGGACATGCTCCGAAACATGAAGAATCATTATTGGGCTCGGATGCACGTATGTAAAGCAAAAATGAAGGTGCTCAAAGGACGGTTGGCCAAGGCACTAAAACGAAGAAAAAGGCCCGATCCCCTCCACATCTTGGCTGAGGCTTCCTTGAAGTAGCATGGTGCTAATTGACTTAACTCCAGCACAAATTTCAAAAAAATTTGAGCATTTTTGGTCATTTGTGATTTTTTTTTGGGGCAAAAAACAGGTTTTCCTCCCCAACGCGTACCGCGCCGCGCGCTACCCTGAAGATGGGAAACTCCATTTCATGAAAACTCAGCATTTTTGGATTTTTCATGCAAAAATACACTTGCTCAGCAATTTCCAAGAGATTCCATCAAGTTTTGAGCCTCCAGAAGGTCAAAAAACAAGCAAAAAATGACTTTCTGCCACCTTTTTGACACACAGGAAGCAGTCTTGGGAGATTGAAATTTTGGAGGGGCAAATGGTCACCAAATTCCGAAATTCCACTTGGTTTGGAAAGTAGACATCTAGACCTTTCCAAAAAGCCCACGTTTGCCTCATTTGGACTCCGGGAAGTGCCCCAAAAGTAGGCCCAAAGGCGCACTACGCGTTGAGATTCAGGGCGCTACGCATCAGGCTATTTTCACAGAAATGCACCTACAGCTCAACAAAACGCAGTTTTGACTAGGTTTGACTTTTTGGAGTGGATTTTGATCCTCCTTGATGTAAATGATGTAATTTTATGATACTTTGACACTTATTTATCTCTTCTAGAAGATTCATTCATGAAATAGGCAAAAATTTAATGAATGAGTTGGTTTCCTAGCTTATAGAGGCAAGTTGTTTTGACTGCCTAGATTTTAGTGCTCAGTTTGGAATTGGTTGAAACAGCTCCTAGGATAGTGAGCTCGACCCCTAGAGGCAATGAAAGATGTTATATTGCCTATATTATGTACTTTCTTGGTCATTTTCATGGTTGGACTCTTGAGGGAGAAAGCTTTCTATTGTATTACTCATTGTATCTCTGTAATTTTGGCAAAGGAAGAAAGACCAGGGTTTTGCAGTCCTTTTTTGGGATTCCTGTGGTTACATGTATTGATGGTGTGTTTCTCTTTGTACTTGTAAGTTTTTTATGTGAATCATCTTCTTACTTTTCCTTCTGCAAATTAGGCAAATGAAGTGTTAAAGTAGAATTCATGATTACCATGCTCTGCTTTTAAGTTTGCTTAATATCAATGTTTTCATCTGTTTAAGGGGAATTCAAGGTGATTGCTTGCTCTCCTTAGCTCCTCACCAGTCATTCTCATCCATCCAACTCTTTCAAAGGCATCAATACAGTCTCCTATCTTGCCCCAAAGAGCCCCCTGCGAAAACTGTGTCCAATCCCCGCACCCAAAATTGCCTTTCCCCGATTTTCCAACAAAATCCTAAAAATCTCAAATCAAACCTTTTATCAGTTTACTAGCCTAAAATCAGTGTTCTTCATTGGTTATCTCCGCCCTTTGAAGATCTTTGCCGAGATATACCCGAGAGAGCCCTTTCCTGCCCCGTAGGGCTAGCTACGAGGCTAAGTGATTTGATGTTGCCTTGGAGTTTGCCTTTCTCAGCCTGAGGTGAAATTTCAAGCGCTAACAGTACATAAACTTACCCAGTGATGGAACCTTCACTAGTCCAAACACATCACTGTGCACAAGTTCTAATATCTGTTTCGCCCTCTTACTACCAGAGGGGAAACTCACTCGATTTTGCTTCCCATATACACAATTTTCATAGAAATCAAAATCTAGAGAGCTATTACTCATACCTTCTACTATACCTTTACCATGAAGTATTCGAAGGCCCTTCTCTCCAATATGTCCAAGCCTTTGATGCCACAACATGGTCTTCTCTCCAGAGACCACTAGATTTTCTTCTCCACTTTCAGGAACCACATAACTATTGCACCCATCAATAATAGTGCTATCTTGCAGCTTGTACAGAGTGCCAATCCGAACTCCCCACATCAATACCAATGCTCCCTGAACCATTTTGTAGGTATCCTTCTTGAACACTGTTTTTACACCTGCATCATCAAGCTTGCTTACAGAAATCAGATTTCTAGCTAATGTAGGAATATGCAGAACACCCAGAAGTGTTCTAACCCTTCCACCTTGCAACTTCAACTTTACTTTTCCGCGACCAATGATTCTAGCCTTCCTGTCGTCCCCCAAGAATACATCACCACCATCATATTTCTCATACTCACAGAACCACTCTCTATGAGGAGTGAAGTGAAAGGGTGCACCTGAGTCAATCAACCATGCCTCATGATCTACATGTGTACTTGAAGAAGCCAAGTACACATCCCCACCTTCATCTGATGTGGTTTTCACCTCTGTAGAAGGAGAATCATCAGATCCCTTTCCTTTATCAGGAGCTTTAGATTTACAGTCCCTTTTGTAGTGCCCTTCCTTTCGGCATTTCCAGCACACCACTTTTACAGGCTTTCCTGGAGATTTAGATCTCCCTCTAGATTTAGATCTCCCACTCGATGACTTATTTTTGTTTTTATTCTAGGACCATCCTTATACAGACAAGGCATCACCATTCTGGCTCTCCATATTTTTCCGTCTCATCTCCTTCGTCAGTAAGGATGAGACTATTTCATCAAACTATAAGGCAGTTGCATTGCTACCTATTGCAATAACCAGACTATCCCACAAATCTGGTAAAGAACACAACAAACTGATGCACTTATCTTCATCTGAAATTTTAATATCAACAGATGCTAACTGACTTACCACAGTATTAAATGCATTCAGATGCTCTGTCACTGAGTCTCCATCTTTCATCCTCAAGTTATACAGCTTTTTCCACAGGAACAGTTTATTCACTAGAGACTTAGATTGGTACAAAGTCGCTAACTTGTCCCACAGAGCCTTCACCGTAGCTTCCCCTGATACATTCAGCAATACTAAATCTGAGACACATAATCGTATTGTGCTCTTTGCCTTCTGATCCAATTTCTTCCATTCTTCATCGGACACTCCCGTTGGTTTAATACTCGGATCTACCGCGATCCACTGATCTTTATCCACCAACAGATCCTCCATCTTGAGTTTCCATAACTCAAAACTCTAACCATTAAACTTCTCGATCTTTATCTTTCCATTGCTCGCCATCTTCTTTCACTACCAGAATCGATCTCGTAGATCTCCCACTGAACAGGGTCTACCATAAGCCCGAGCGAAACTCCTCAGCAATAAAAGCATCCCCTTGAAGGCAAAACAACTCTGATACCAAATGTAGGTTTTAACCCCATACAGAAATTACCTGCATATGAATTCTAAAACATTGAAAATAAACAATGCGAGAGATTGACACATAAAACACATATACACATGGATTTTCCCATGGATCCCAAAACTGAGACTACCAGCTTGATTTTTCATTATATTCCTTTCAATTTTACAATACATATATATAAATGTTGAAGCATCCAATACCATGGACCTAAAACCATCGCATCCAAAACCATGGACCGAAAATCATAGGTAGGTTCGCCCAACCTAATATAGGGTCCAAAAAAAAATTTCTCGAGGTGCTACCCCAACCCTGTAGAGGGGGTTACGGGTACACCTAAAACCCCCTATGACCTCCCCCTCTCTAACCCCCGGTTAACTACGTGGGCTAGTCATGGAAAGAATATAACAAAACCCAACAATTAATGCAACAAAACATAAAGGAACAATAAAGAAAAACATGCACACATAGAGACACCAAGATTGGTCAGAGACCAGGGAAAATCCCACTATGGGGAAAAGCCTTTCAAATTATTATTCTTAGTATATTGTCATCAAATTATTCAACAAAATAGAGTACAATGATCCATATCTTCATTTATGCAACTAACCAACAAAATAACTACAACCTCCTTGAAATGAACCCAACAATGTATACACTAAAAACCCTAATTCTAAAGTCTATAATGAATTGTCACTACCTACATTCAATATTCGAACACTGTGGCCACTGAGAAAAATCTCCAAAATACTAATATTTCATATTTTCGTTCTTGGTTGCACGGAGGAGGATTTATGCTAGCGAATATGGCTGCATAGTCACTCCCTTAAGCCTAGAAAGCAAGTGACTGGGGTCAGATTTGGACTGTGAAAACCATAACTCCCAGTTGCATGCACAAGCCTCTATGGGAGATCATGTGGTCAGGATCCTTCTATGATGTGCCTACCACTATGGCCGAAAACAATAGATATGAAATGCGAGCTTCAGAGAGTACAATTTCACCTTAGAGCGAACCTGATCATCCATGGACAAGCCTCAAACCCGTGCGAGCCAAAAACCAAGATAGAAGAGTGTCTCATTATTGTGTCTAAATGAGGTAGAGGTCCCCTGTATTTATAGCCTTCCAAGGTTGTCCACTTTTCTCTAGGGCCTACCTTATCAAATATGCACATGTGGGCTTTTCTTCATAAGTACACTTTCCCTTATCCAATTTGAGTGATCTTCAGGTCAATTTTGGTCCTTTCGAAAAGAGGAATTCAATGAAATCATTATCTCCATCAGTTGATTTGTCCAAAGTGGAATTTTACCATAGTTTCATATTTTTAACACTCTCAACTAGGGAGAATTCCACCTTTCAATATCTGACCGTCAATCAACATGTCATCCTGTCATCATATCCTATCTAATGTCAAGTATCTCAACATCTTGTATCATCATTGATCATCTCAATTCTTGTTCACTCCTACTTATCTCTTAATTGTCCATGCCCATATGCTGAATATTCTCAAATCCAAAAGTAGAAGAATTTCGACATCAAAAGGAGAGCTCAATCTACCACCCTCTATCCATTAGGTTACTACTTGGAATTTTTGTTAGCAGGATGCTACCTAGTAATATCATTGGGGAGTCAGATCTACAACCCACATCTTGTCTCAACCTAGAACCACATCAGGGAGTACATATGGACCCATAATCTCATGGGGGAGCTACTACTATAACACACTTTATTTATTATACTTGGGGAGTGTTTGTAAACTGGTGTTTTGATGTGTATTTCTCATTGTTCGATCCTATGTAGGTCTTATTGGTGAGTTGGTATGTGTCGCACTTAATTTTGTGTCTAAAATCATTGTGTTTTCACATTGTCTTATCTTTCAGACTAAGACAAATTTCAGTTTCACAAGCTAGTCCACTAGGCTAGGAGAGCGCATAAGGCTAGGAGAGTGCATAGCACACTCTTAATACTTAATCAGGACCTATTCTTTGTTCCAAAGTGAAACATGTTCCCTTCAAGAGTGCATAGTGCACTCCCAAGCATAATTCCCCCTTCCTTGTTCTAAACTTCACTCTTATAGAAATCCTTCCTCCTTGTTGAGTGCATGGAACACCATCAAAGCAACATCATAACTCCTTCATCGTTCAGACTTGTGCCCTACACCATCCTTGGCTTACGTGAGCACATAACACACTTGGGAAGGCCAAAACCTCATCCATTCATCCTTCGTACTTGCAACCTTCTCCCTCATAGCTTATCTTGAGTGCATAATGCACTTGGGAAGTCCCAAGCATGATCCCTTCAGCCTTTGGCAATTCACCCTGCGCCCTCCTTGGTTCCCTTGAGTGCATAATACACTTTTGAAGCCTCAGTGGCTTTCCTTCACCCCAAATACCTGCACCATGTTCCCTCCATTGATCTTCCTATCTCTAGTTGAGCACATAAGCGCATATCAAAGCCTTGAAACACTCAATCCTTACCCCTTTGATGGTGTGCCTTGTGCCCGAAAGTTTCCCTTGTTCTTCTCAACCGCATTGTTAAGTCATGAACAAAAAAATTGCATGAGACATGTTAGAATATGACATTTTTCAAACTAATGCTTGATTTCCATTAGTGATCTTAGTTATAGGTATTCCAGAACAACATGGAAAAGATACATGAAGAGATCGGGCAAAGAGTGCAGTCAAAGGAAGCATTCAAGAATGAAGAACACATGATGTGAAAAAATGAAGAACATTGAAATCTTGATGATCGAAGCAACCCAAAAGGACTCCATATGATCAAAGAACCTTTAGAGGGTGAAGACATCAACAACATGGAAGTTTCATGCAAGATTGAAGATACAAGTGGCAACATTGTCACCTATCAAGAAATTCCATGTCATCATTCACTGTGAGTCCATGTCATCAATGTAATTGACTTGTCATGTTCTCACCACATGATGATGTGGAAATCATGATGTAATTATGTAATTATTATAAGGACAAAGAAGTGGAAGTCCAAGAGTCATGTATGGACAAAAGAGCCACGTGAAGAAGTAAAAAATACATGTAATTCCAAAAGATATTTATAATTCCAAGAGTTATATAGAAGTCCAAAGGTCATTAGAAGTTGAAAAGTCATAAAATAAACTCAAGATTCATGGGGATATGAAAATTCATGCCTCAAGTTATAAAAGGAGCCTCATTACTCAAGAAAAATACTTTTCACCTTGGCTTCTCCCATAAGGTGTTAATTTTTCATAGGGCTATATTGTTCTTTGCTTTGATAATTGCATCTCTTCATTAACATATTAATTTCACCCCATAACATCATTACATTATTCATATTTACATCATTATTCGGCAGCATATGCAACTATGTATAAAGAACAATATCATCATCATTATCAATGCAACAGAACATAAAGGAACAATAAAGAAAAACATGCACACATAGAGACACCAGTATTGGTCAGAGACTAGGGAGAATCCCACTATGGGGAAAACCCTTTCAAATTATTATTCTTAGTAGATTGTGATCAAATGATTCAAAAAAAGAGAGTACAATGATCCATATCTTCATTTATGAAAATAACCAACAAAATAACTACAACCTCCTTGAAACGAACCCAACAATGTATATACTAAAAACCCTAATTATGAAGTCTATAATGAATTGTCACTGTCTGCATTCAACAGTCGAACACTGTGGCTACTGAGAAAAATCTCCAAAAGACAGATTTCATATTTTTTTTCTTGGTTGCATGGAGGAGGAGTTATGCTAGCGAATATGGCTGCATAGCCACTCCCTTAAGCCTAGAATGTGAGTGACTGGGGTTAGATTTGGACAGCGAAAACCCTAACTCCCAGTTTCATGCATGAGCCTCTGTGGGAGATCTTGTGGTCAAGATCCTTCTATGATATGCCTACCACTATGGCCCAAAAAAATAGATATGAAATGTGAGCTTTAGACCCTACAATTTCATCTTAGAGCGAACCTGATCCTCCATGGAGAAGCCTAAGACCTGTGCAAGCCAAAAACCAAGATAGAAGAGTTTCTCATTATTGTGTCTAAATGAGGTAGAGGTCCCCTATATTTATAGCCTTCCAAGGTTGTCCACTTTTCTCTAGGGGCGACGATATCAAATTTCACATGTGGGCGTTTCTTCATAAGTACACTTTCCCTTATCCAATTTGAGTGATATTTAGGTCAATTTTGGTCCTTTCGAAAAGAGGAATTCAATTAAATCATTATCTCCATCAGGTGATTTTTCCAAAGTGGAATTTTACCATAGTTGCATATTTTTAACACTCTCAACTACGGGGGGTTCCACCTTTCAGTATCTGCCCATCAATCAATGTGTCATCTTTTCATCATATCATATCTAGTGTTAAGTATCTCATCATATTGTATCATCATTGAACATCTCAATTCTTGTTCATTCCTACTTATCTCTTAATTTTCCATGCTCATATGCTGAATATTCTTAAATCCAAAAGAAGAATAATTTTGACATCGAAGGAGAGCTCAATCTACCACCCTCTATCTATTAGGCTACTACCTAGAATTTTTTTCAGCGGGCTATTACCTAGGAATATCATTGGGGAGTTAGATCTATGACCCACATCATCATCGATGAGAATATCATCAGGGATATTGTCTCAACCTGGAACCAAATTAGGGAGCACATATCAACCCATAATCTCATGGGGGAGTTGTTAGCCTTGGAAACATTTGGCCCAAAAATGGATCCAAAACACTATTGAAGGCTTCAAAATTACCTAAGGATCACTCAAAAATCCCAGCAGTCGCATGCCAAGAACCCTTAGCACGGCGGAAATGCAGTATCGGAGGGAAGAAACACATAAAAAATAGTGAAAAAGCACATATCGGAGGCTTGAACATAGAAATGTACAAGCAATCAACGACCTAGATTTAAGCAGCAAATCGCAAATCGACGATCAGAGAGGACGAATTAATATTGGGCACAAGACACCCCCAATTAGCAATCTCTGATGATCAGATCAACGGATTGTTATCGGGGATTATAAAGGAGCGCTAGTAATGGGCCTTGGGCATTAGCGATATGCGATTGCGATCAGATCACATCATTGTATTGAAGTGGAATAGCACCATGGGGCAGTGCCTATGCACATTCATATGTGTGATGCGATAACCGGACCCGACGGTTTTATGCATAATATTGCATAATATATCAGGTCCGCAGAAAGTCTAGTTTTAATGCATTTTCAATTTAGCGAAAGACACATGGAACCAAGGATTTGTGATATGAGATAAAACCCGTACCCGAAAGGGTTTGGGAAGGGAAATATATAATATTTCAAGTCCGCAAAAGCCTTTGTTAATGTATTTTCAATGTTTTTTGTATTTTTAGAATACAAAGCAAATACACAGGGCTAGGCCATCAGCGACTTGCAATAGGGACCCAGAGGGCGGACCCGATGGGAGAAGAGCCTAGCTTTTAGGACTTTTGAAGTTCGAAGTAAAGAGATGGGTGGAATATTTATAGTGTTGCAGTGTTTTCTGTGTAAAAACAAAAAACAGTCATTGGAAACATTTAAAGGGAAAAACAAGGCCACAACACAGCGCAACACATCCAAAACCAACAAACATCATGGGCATCGATAGCGCAGCCCAGTAAACCAACAAAATCGATTGTGGGGCATCTCTGGCATGAGAAATCTCCCTGCCAACCCAGCAACACACCCGAATGCGGTTATTCTTCTGTCAGAAGAAGAAACCTCTGAGCCATGCTTGCCTAGTCAGGGCATCAAATTTGTTAAAGGACAGAGAGGATAGATTAGGACACTCCGAGCCTTTGAAGAGCTCAAGAGCATTGTAAAGAGTTATAAATAGCTGAAAGGAAGATGTAATACAGGTTCAAATTTTGGAGACTGTGGAGACTCTACTCCTCTAGCCTCTCATCTTCATTCCACCAATATAAGCTTCTTTTGATGTTACATGTTCAATTCTCATTTTTTCTGCTTTTCTATGCTTTCACTTGAATAGGTTATTCATGTTTCTACTGTGTCTAATGCCAGATAACTGTCATCTTATCTTTGCATTAATAAAGTAGATTTTCAAGTTCCATTTACTTCCTGTAGCTGGCCATTCATATATGTTTATGTATGCATCTGTTGGTACAGTCAGTATTCTCCATCTATCCATTGAATCTATAAACTATTGAGCATTAGTGGTCTAAAGCCTTGTATTGTTGAGGGTGTTCATGCATGTCTTGAGTGAGAATAGAGTTGAAATGGTTATCTAACTTGATCCAAACCATCATTCATTCCAATAGTTCAGAGAACAATATTGAAGATTATATGTTACCAGAGATCTTCGAGCTGCAACCTATGAGAGTTTCCTGGAGTGATAACATAATTGGCGTTGTTGCCAGGGAGAGGAAACTGAAGCTCAGCTTCCATTGGAGATGACACAGATCCGGCTTTGATGATAGACAAAGTCTAGGAATTTTTTTGGTTGTAATCATCTATCTGGCGACTCTACTGGAGGCCGAACCTCTTGGTGACTCCACTTCATAGTTTTGGCTCAGTTTGTGAGGCATACTTGGAGAAATCCTCACAAATCACAAGCTGATCTAGTATCTGACCTTGAAAAATCATCAAAGAAAGTAAGGCTTTCTAGAGAGGAGCATCAGGTTCAAGTAAACCTAAACAATATTCTATATCTATTCAAGAAAATCCTGCAATAGAACAAACACATGTTGAGAGTATAGCATCTAATACTAGTAGTGAAGAAAAAGTCTCAAAGATTCATAAAGCTCCTTATTCTTTAGGTTCTCCTTTTGTTGTAAGCCCAAAGGAAACCTCACCTCCTATCCATCATACTCCTTTAGTCTTGTCAGTCACTCCTCAACCCTCTATCATTCAGACTGTTAGTACTCTTATAGCCACCATGGCTATGGCAGGACCACAAGCACCCACCAAAATGTAAAGAATCATAGCTACTGGGTATGGACCTCTAATACTGCCCACTCCTTTGAATGCCATGCCTACTGGAGAATATCATAAATATAGGCCTAAGTTCACTGGGACTGAAGGTGTTACAGCTGAAGAACATCTTGTCTATAGTTATGTTGATAACCTGGACATTAGTGAAGATGATGTGTGGATGAGAGTCTTTGTCCAAAGCCTAGATGGAGAGGCTAGAAAATGGTTCAGAGAACTAACCCCAAGATCTATAGCAGATATTGAGGCTTTAGATGATGCATTCCTAAAGCATTAGGGTGATAAGAAGGATCTCCTTTACTACCACACTAAGTTTGGGAACTTAAAGAGGGAAAATGGTGAGTTGCTGTCTGATTTTAATAAGAGGTTTAACTGTATGTACAACAAGATACCAGCTGAAGTAAAACCCACCACTACCTCTACTAAACTCACCTATTCCAGTGCTTTTGATTTTGACTTCTGCCTATTATTGAGGGAGATGCGATGCGCTAGTTTGGCTAATATGTAGGATGCAGCCTTGGAAGTGGAATCAAACATCATGGCTGCAGAGAAGCTCAAGGGAAATGTTGATAGAAGAAGACAGAGGGGCGAGTCTTCATCATCTTCAGATCCAAAGATAGATAAAATGACCAAAATGATAGATTCATTAGCCTCTGAAATCTCAAAATTAAAGGTTGAGTAGCACCCTGGGAAAGGGAGAGTTCCTAATACCTTTTCTCCTAGAAATCGAAATCCAAATCCATATAGAAGAGCTAATGAGCAGTTGTAGATTTTGCAAAGAAGCAAAGATGCTAATGAGGACCAAAGGGTGAAGACCCCTTTCTAGAATGTAGTCATGGAAGAAGAGAAATTTGAAGAAGATAATGAGATCCATTGTCTGGAAGAAAAAGGTAATGCCTCCTTTTTTACCTCAGCAGCCTATGAAAAGTCATTATTTAATGACCAGATTAACCAAGAATGGGATGGTGAAGTTGTTCTACAAATTGTAGATCAATAAAGATATAATCTGAGGTCAAAGATGAATAATTCCTAGGAAAATCCTATTCAAAGAGTTGATGTCCCTTCATTACAACAAACTAATAAGAAAAAGTGACTAGTAGTTGATCCTATCGTCCTCAAAGTTCTAGCTCATGAGGTAAGAGGTCTTGAAAAGTCTCCTTCTCCTTTCAGTTTTCAATTAGAAATTCAAAAGCTAAGAATACCTATGCCTCTGATTGAACTAGTGAAGAACGATTCCTTCAAAAGATCCATTTTGGAGGACCTTAAGCCTAAAGCCATCCAAGCCTCCACTGACTACATAAATTTGCAAGATGACAAGCCAACTATTATTCTTAGCCCAATGATTGAAAATTGTGAAGACAACTCCCCATCATTCTATGTCTCTCTAACTATTCATGATAAAATCCTTCACAACTGCCTTCTGTACACTGGAGCCAGCCATAATCTAATGCCCAAAGCTATCATGGATGAGTTGGGTCTTGACATTACCAAGCCTTATCATGACTTTTTTTCTTTTGACTCTAGAAAAGTGAAATGTCTGGGATTAATCAAGGACCTAGCGATCACTTTGTCTCAACTACCCATGAAAAGCATGATGATGGATATTGTGGTAGCAGATGTACCCCCCAAGTTTGGCATGTTACTTTCCATAGGTTGGATCAATAGATTAGGTTGATCATTACAAAATGATCTGTCCTATGCTACTGTCCTAGTTTTTGGAGGTGAGAGCAGGAGATTATACAGAGAATATCAGTTGGCTTATATCATCAGCGATGAAAGGAATCCCACTAATCATCCCATCTATGTTGTTGACACTAATTTTGGAGCATGTATTCTTCATATTGAAGAATCCTAGTTGGCCTCCACGTAGCTTAAAAAACCAATTTTCCAGACAGTTGAGGAAGAAGGCCCACAAATTTGGGAAATGTTCTTTGATGGGGATTGCTCAAAGGAAGTTGTAGAGGTAGGTGTAGTACTTGTGTCCCCCACATAGGAATACATTCATTTATCTTTAAAATTAACCTTTCAGGTCACAAACAACATAACAGAGTACAAATCTTTGATTTTGGGCTTAAGCGCTGCTAAAGAAATGGGCATCAAAGGCCTGAAAGTGTTTGGAGATGCAGACTTCATCATTCAGTAGGTCAATATAACTTTCCAAGAAAAGCATCCAAGGATGAAAGCATATAGAGATGAGGTATGAAGGCTCAAGGATTATTTTAATAAATTCAACATTTCTTACATTCCGAGAATGAAGAACCAACTTGCCGACTCCCTTGCTGTGTTTGCTAGCACGTTTATTCCTCCTTTTCCTCCTAAATTGACGTATGAAGTTCAAGTGAAATATAGACGATCTCTACTTGACAACGTCAAATACTGGAAAGTTTTTGAAGACAATGATGAAATTAACAAGTTTTTACAAGTCATTGAGGAATTTTCTGAAGCGCACGTCGACCAAGAAAATGAAACCATGGAAGAATGTGGCCAGTCCAAGCTAAAAAACAAGATCAGCCGAGGAAGCATTATCCAGCTGCCTAGTAACCATATACCAACAGGATTGGTGCCTCTAGAGAAGCTGTTCAATCATAACGATGTTCCTTATAAGTCTGCAAAAACAAAAAATGAGTTTGTTATTCGTAAACACAATATAGGGAGCCCAGCCCATCCGAAATACATAAATCTGTCCACTCATTTGTCTTCTGCCCAAAATTCCAAGTATTGCACCCTCATGAAGAAATTCGCTGATATTTTTTCCTAAGAATGCAACGATCTTAAAACCTATGACCTAGACATCATTAAGCATAAGATTCCACTGTAAAAGAACACCATCCCTTTTAAGCATAAATTAAGACCTATTAGCCCTTTGTTATTGCCTTTGATTGAGAAAGAAATCAAGAAGCTGTTGGATGCCAAAGTCATAATTCCCTTAAGGTATTCAAAGTGGATAGTAAGAAAGAAACATGGAGAAATCAGGCTTTGTGTTGACTTCAGAAATCTGAACAAGTGCTCTAGAAAAAATAACTACCCCCTGCCTAAGATGGAACACTTTCTGCAAAGAGTTTCCAGGGCTAGAGTCATTTCTTTCTTAGATGGATTTTCATGTTACAATCAGGTTGCTGTACATCCAGAAGATCAGGAAAAGACCACCTTCACTACTCCTTGGGGCACTTTCATGTACTCCAAGATGCCTTTCGGACTAATGAATGCTGGGGCTACTTTTCAGAGGGCCATGGACACAGCCTTTGTGGGAGAGAAGGACAAGTTTGTCCTTATTTATCTTGAGGACATAACAATCTTCTCCAACAGTCACAAAGAACATTTGCAGCATTTGAAGAAGGTCTTCCCAAAGTGCAAACAGTTTGGAATTTCAGTGAACCCAAAGAAGTCACAGTTTGCTCTAGAAGAAGGCAAACTTCTGGGACATATTGTTTCTGCTGAAGGTGTGAAGATTGATCCAGCAAGGGTTCAAGAAATTTAGACATTGTCCATCCCAAGGTCAAAAGGGACATTCAATCCTTCCTAGGTAAGATTAACTTTGTAAGGAGGTTCATTCCAAAGTTTGCAGAGCTAGTAAAGCACATCACTTCCATGCTGAAGAAAGGATTGGAATAAAATGGGCAAATGCTTCAAGAAGCTCTTTTGAAGCCATCAAGCAAGCTATCATGGAAGCTCCCACTCTAATCTGCCCAGATTACATTAAGGAGTTTTGTATCTTCTCTTTTGCCTCTTATGATACACTTACAACAGTTCTGTTGCAGAAAAATGATGAAGGCATAGAGCATCCCGTGGCCTTTTTCAGCAAAACTCTAAGGGATGTTGAACTAAGGTATGACCTTATTGAAAAAAAAGCTTATGCTCTCATAAAATCTTTAAAGGCATTCAAAATTTATATTCTGCATTCCAAAGTGGTTGCATATGTACCTTCAACCTCAGTAAAACATGTCTTAACTCAGCCAGATATTGATGGAAAGAGAGCTAAATGGATTGCAAAATTCATAGAGTTTAACGTAGAGTTGAAGCCCACTAAGCTTGTCAAAGGCCAGGGCTTGGCTAAACTTATGGCTGAAGAAAATTGCAGCTTGTTAGACATAAATTGCATAGGTCCAAATTCAGATAATGCAGTAGCAAAAAAGCAAAAGTGGAATCAATCTTTGCCTAAAAATCTAGCCACCTATGAATGGTATTCCAGCACATTTCATTTTTTGCAGAAGTTAGAAGTCCCTCCAGGGCTTAGCTCAAGTCAATCCCAAGCCATTAAACTCAGATCAGCCAAATTCTGCATTAATAAAAATCTACTTTATTGGAAAGACCCATTAGGAATCCTCTTGAGATGTCTAGATAAACAACAAACTGTGGAAGTCATACACCAGTTCCATTCTAGCATCTATGGAGGGACTCATTATTGGAAAACCACAGCCCATAAAATCCTGAGGGTTGTGTATTATTGGACTACTCTGTTCTCTGATGTGTTTTATTTTGTGAAATCTTGTGACAAGTGTCAGAGGTTTGCAGGAAGACAAAAGCTAAAATCTCTTCCCTTGAAGCCAGTACATGTCAATGGTCCCTTCCAGCAGTGGGGCTTGGACTTTATAGACGAGACAAACCCACATTCCAGTGACCAACACAAATGGATCTTAATAGCCACTGATTATTTCACCAAGTGGATTGAGGCTATACCCACTAAGAATGCCAATCATCAAGTTGTCATAAAGTTCTTGAATGAGAATATTTTCACTAGATTTGGTTGCCCAACCAAACTAGTCACTGATAATCCAGCAGCTTTCAAGGAAAAAGAATTGGTGGACATGACTGAATCCATGGGTATTCAAGTAATGCATTCTACCTCATATTATCCTCAAGGCAATGGCCTAGCAGAATCATCTAACAAGAGTTTGGTAAGGTTAATCAAAAAATTGGTAGAGGACAACAAAAAGAGCTCGGATTCCAAGTTGAAGTTTGCACTATGGGTTGACAAAGTTACCATCAAAAAGTCCATAGGGAATTCTCCATTTAAGCTGGTTATGGCACTGACGTTGTTTTCCCTATCTAGCTGATTCTCCCTGTGGCTAAATTCTTGCAATAAGAACAAGATGAAGAGAATTACATGGTAATAAGAATGAATAACCTGGTTGAACTACAACAAATCAGAGAGCAACTGGTTGAGAATTCAAAAGCTCATCAGAAGAAAATCAAAGAATCCTTTGATAGGAAGGCAAAAGTGGACAATTTCCAAGTTGGTGACTAGGTGCTTAAATGGGATTCATTTAAGGAAAATAAAGGTAATCATGGCAAGTTTTACTCCTTATGGACAGGTCTATTTGTCATCACTAAAATTCAGCAGAACAATACATTCATTCTGCATAGTCTAGAAGGAGGAGATACTTTTGGTAGCCTAGTAAATGGGCGGTTCTTGAAACTTTATTTCATTTAAGGCTTTAATGCCTTGTTATTGTAAATATGTTTTTCCTAGATTTTATTTTTGTTACAAAATAGACTCCATGCCCAATGAAATACTAGGAGGAAGCTTTAATTTTGTTGTTACAGGAAAGGCATCGATCTGAGATTCTTGAAACCTCACAGGGGGGATTTCATCCCCAGAAGGAGCCAGTGTTAGCCTTGGAAGCATTTTCCCCAAAAGTGGATCCAAAACACTACTAAGGCTTCAAAATTACCTAAGGATCACTCAAAAATCCCAACAGTCACATGCCAAGAACCCTTAGCATGGCAGAAATGCAATATCGAAGGGCAGAAACACATAAAAAACAGTGAAAAAGCACATATCGAAGGCTTAAACATAGAAATGTACAGCAACCGTTAGATATGGTTGATCAACGGCCCAGATCTAAGTAGAAAATCACAAATCAGCAAGAAGAGAAGACGACTTAATATTTGGCACAAGACACCCTCGATCAGCGACATCTGATGATCAGATTGGCGGATCGCTATCGAGGATTACAAAGTAACGCTAGCAATGGGCCTTGGGCATTAGCGATATACGATTGCAATTAGATCGCATCGCTATATCGCAGTGGAATAGCACCATGGGGCAGGGCCTATGCACATTCATATGTGCGATGCGATAACCAGACCCGACAGTTTTATGCATAATATTGCATAATATTTTAGGTCCGCAAGAAGTCCAGTTTTAATGCATTTTTCAATGTTTTTCGTTATTTAGCGAAAGACACAGGGAACCAAGGATTTGTGATATGCGATAAGACCTAGACCCGAAAGGGTTCGGGAAGGAAAATATATAAGATTTCAAGTCCACAAAAGCCTTTTTTAACGTATTTTCAATGATTTTTGTATTTTTAGAATACAAAGCAAATACAAAGGGCCAGACCATTAGTGACTTGTGATAGAGACCCAGAGGGCGGACCCAATGGGAGAATAGCCCAGTTTTTAGGACTTTTGAAGTCTAAAGTAAAGAGATGGGTGGGATATTTACAGTGTTGCAGTGTTTTCTATGTAAAAAAAGAAAACAATCATTCTAAACATTTAAAGGGAAAAACATGGGCCGCAGCATAGCACAACACATCCAAAACTGACAAACATCATGGGCATCGACAACGCAGCTTAGCAAGCCAACAAAATTGATTGTGGGGCATCTCTGGCACAAGAAATATCCCTGCCAGTGCAGCAAGACACCCGAATGTGGTTATGCTTCTGTCAGAAGAAGAAACCTCCGAGCTATGCTTGCCTAGTCAGGGCATCAAATTTTGTTAAAGGACAGAGAGGATAGATTAGAACACTCTGAGCCTTTGAAGAGCTTAGGAGCATTGTAAAGAGCTATAAATAGTTGAAAGTAATATGTAATACAGGTTCAACTTTTGGAGACTGTGGAGACTCTACTCCTCTAGCTTCTCATCTTCATTCCACCAATATAAGCTTCTTTTGTCGTTACATGTTAATTTCTCATTTTTTCTGCATTTCTATGTTTGCACTTGAATAGGTTATTCATGTTTTTGTTGTGTCTAATGCTAGATAATTGTCATCTTATCTCTGCATTGATAAATTAGATTTTCATGTTCCATTTACTTCCTGTAGCTGGCCATTCATATATGTTTATGTATGCATCTGCTGGTATAGTCAGTATTCTCCATGTATCCATTGAATCTATAAACTATTGAGCATTAGTGGTCTAAAGCCTTGTATTGTTGAGCGTGTTCATGCATGTCTTGAGTGAGAATAGAGTTGAAATGGTTATCTAACTTGATTCAGATCATCATTCATTCCAATAGTTTAGAGAACAACATTGAAGATTATATGTTACCAAGCATCTCTGAGCTGCAACCTAGGAGAGTTTCTTGGAGTGATAACAGGAGCTACTACTATGACACACTTTATTTATTATACTTGGGGAGTGTTTTTAAACTGGCGTTTTGATGTGTATTTCTCATTGTTTGATCCTATATAAGTATTATTGGTGAGTTGGTATGTGTCGCACTTAATTTTGTGTCTAAACTCATTGTGTTTTCACATTTTATTATCTTTTAGACAAAGGCAAATTTCAATTGCACAAGCTAGCCCACTAGGGCTAGGAAAGTGCATGGTGCACTCTTAATCCTTAGTCTGGACCCGTTGTTTGTTCCAAAGTGAAACATGTGCCCTTCAAGAGTGCATAGTGCACTCCCAAGCATAATTCCCCCTTCCCTGTTCTAAAATTCACTCTTATAGAAAGCTTTCCTCCTTGTTGAATGCATGGAGCACCATCAAAGAAACATCATAATTCCTTCATCTTTCAGACTTGTGCCCTACACCCTCCTTAGCTTACTTGAGCACATAACACACTTGGGAAGGCCAAAGCCTCATCCATTCATCCTTTGTACTTTCAACCTTCTCCCTCCTAGCTTATCTTGAGCATAGAATGCACTTGGGAAGGCCCAAGCATGGTCCCTTCAGCCTTTGGCAATTCGCCCTACGCCCTCCTTGGTTCTCTTGAGTTCATAACACACTTTCGAAGCCTCAGTGGCTTTCCTTCACCCCAAATATCTGTGCCATGTTCTTGCCCTCGATCTTCCTCTCTCTAGTTGAGTGCATAAGCACATCTTGAAGCCTTGAAGCACTCAATCCTTCCCCCTTTGGCGGTGCACCCTATGCTCGAAAGATTCCCTTGTTCTTCCCAACTGCATTGTTAAGTCATGAACAAAAAAATTGCATGAGACATGTTAGAATAGGATATTTTTCAAACTAATGTTTGATTTCCATGAGTTATCTTAGTTGTAGGTATTCCAAAACAACATGGAAAATAAACATGAAGAGATCGGGAAAATAGTGCAGTCAAAGGAAGCGTTCAAGAATGAAGAACACATGATGTGAAAAAATGAAGAACATTGAAATCCTGATGATCGAAGCAATGCAAAAGGACTTCATATGATCAAAGACACTTTAGAGGGTGAAGACATCAACAACATGGAAGTTTCTTGAAAGATCGAAGATACACGTGGCAACATTGTCACCTATCAAGAAATTCCATGTCATCATTCACTATGAGTCCATGTCATCAATGTAAGTGACTTGTCATGTTCTCACCACATGATGATGTGTAAATCATGATGTAATTATGTAATTATTATAAGGACAAAGAGGTGGAAGTCCATGAGTCATGTATGGACAAAAGAGCCATGTGAAGAAGTAAAAAGTACATGTAATTCCAATAGTCATATGTAATTCCAAAAGATATTTATAATTCCAAGAGTTATATAGAAGTCCAAAGGTCATTAGAAGTTGAAAAGTCATAAAAGAAACTCAAGAGTCATGGGGATATGAAAATTCATGCCTCAAGTTATAAAAGGAGCCTCATTACTCAAGAAAAATACTTTTCACCTTGGCTTCTCCCATAAGGTGTTAATTTTTCATAGGGATATATTGTTGTTTTCTTTGATAATTGCATCTCTTCAATAACATATTAACTTCACCCCATAACATCATTACATTATTCATATTAACATCATTATCTGACAGAATATGAAACTATGTATAAAGAACAATATCATCAGCATCAATACAACAGAACATAATGGAACAAAGAAAAACATGCACACAAAGAGACACCAGGATTGGTCAGAGACCAGGGAAAATCCCACTATGGGGAAAACCCTTTCAAATTATTATTCTTAGTACATTGTCATCAAATGATTCAACAAAATAGAGTACAATGATCCATATCTTCATTTATGCAACTAACCAACAAAATAACTACAACCTCCTTGAGATGAACCCAACAATGTATATACTAAAAACACTAATTCTGAAGTCTATAATGAATTGTTACTACCTGCATTAAATAGTCGAACAATGTGGCCACTGAAAAAAAGCTTCAAAAGACTAAGATTTCATATTTTTGTTCTTGGTTTCATGGAGGAGGAGTTATGCTAGTGAATATGGTTGCATAGTCACTCCCTTAAGCCTAGAAACTGAGCGACTGGG
This sequence comes from Pinus tabuliformis, assembly GCA_031772625.1. NCBI lineage: Eukaryota > Viridiplantae > Streptophyta > Pinopsida > Pinales > Pinaceae > Pinus > Pinus tabuliformis. The sequence goes on from CM062813.1 coordinate 21,884,188, forward strand.
GTCAGATTTGGACTGTGAAAACCCTAACTCCTAGTTGCAGGCATGAGCCTCTATGGGAGATCCTGTGGTCGAGAGCCTTCTATGATGTGCCTACCACTATGGCCCAAAATAATAGATATGAAATGCTATCTTCAAACCCTGCAATGTCACCTTATAGCGAACCTGATCCTCCATGGAAAAGCCTTAGACCCGTGCGAGCCAAAAACCAAGATAAAAGAGTGTCTCATTATTGTGTCTAAATAAGGTAGAGGTCCCTTGTATTTATAGCCTTCCAAGGTTGTCCACTTTTCTCTAGGGCCGACCTTATCAAATATGCACATGTGGGCTTTTCTTCATAAGTACACTTTCCCTTATCGAATTTGAGTGATCTTTAGGTCAATTTTGGTCCTTTCGAAAAGAGGAATTCAATGAAATCATTATCTCCATCAGGTGATCTATCCAAAGTGGAATTTTACCATAGTTACAATTTTTAACACTCTCAACTAGGGAGAATTCCACCTTTCAATATACGACCATCAATCAACATGTCATCCTATCATCATATCCTATCTAGTGTCAAGTATCTCATCATCTTGTATCATCATTGATCATCTCAATTCTTGTTCATTCCTACTTATCTCTTAATTGTCCATGCTCATATGCTAAATATTATGGAATCCAAAAGAAGAAGAATTTTGACATCAGAGGAGAGCTCAATCTACCACTCTCTGTCCATTAGGCTACTACCTAGAATTTTTGTCAGCAGGCTACTACCTAGGAATATTATTGGGGAGTCAGATCTATGACCCACATCATCATCAGTGAGAATATCATCAGGGAGCTTGTCTCAAATTGGAACCACATCAGGGAGCACATATCGACCCATAATCTCATGGGGGAGCTACTACTATGACCCCATATCGATCAATATGAATCCAAACACACAGTGGAGCACATCTCAACCCTGAAATCACATCAGGGAACTCATTCTCAACTTTAAACTGCATAGGGGAGAAAATCCCAACCCAATCCTATTTCCTATTGATATTTTCATTAATGACTCTAAGAAGTCATGCGGTAGAAAACCTAAATCATAATCAACTCACGTTGTACACCCCAAGTACACTCTCAACCCATTGACCAGATGGGGAGCAGTATTCCCAACAAGCCCTACTTGTGGGTATGATGCCAACTAGTGTATACTCTGCATTGACCAAATAGGGGAGTAGCATCTCCGACCCTATGAAGATAGGGGAGAAACATCTCCAAACCTATGGGTAATAGATAAGGGTGATACCCTATTTTTCAGAGTTCCCTTGACCCCAGGAGCCCTCTATCTCAATTCCACACCTTGGGAGCTCAGACAGGGGGAAGAGTTGGCTCAGTGTTTTCGATCAACGATGTTCTCATCATACTCATAGCTTGATCATCATGTAGCAATAGCAAAATTCTCTTGTTCATGCAAGACATCAAATCGAATATCATATTAGAACATAAACATTCATATATATATATATATATATATATATATAGATATAGATATATATAGATATATATATATATATATATATATATATATATATATATATATATATATATATATATATATATATATATAGATATATATATATATATATATATATATATATCATAAAAGGATACCATATTCATCCTCCATCTCAAGGATATGCCAACCACAAGCTTAATCTTGTTTCGTACAACATCATTGTCTTAATATATGAAGGTAACTCTGTCTTAGCTATATGCAGGATTATTTTCCAATCAGTTCCCATTTTTTTCATCATAATGTATCTGTGTCATATCCAGATCCTACTCACATGGCTCTCCAAGGAGCTTCTTCATCCTGCCACATAGCTAGTCATGCTAGCAACATCGTACTCAACCTCGGTTGTGTTATTGACCTCTCATCCAGGATACCATGGAAAATATCATACTAAGGCAACATCCAAATGTGATCATCAATAATAATACCAAACATCATCAATACATTCATGCAGTCACATATCATAAAATGAATATCTTAGATCAAAATTGATAATCCCATGCAAGTATCTCAAAGTATTATTGGTGGAAACTCAATGTATATGAGGCAGATCAATCATGAATTCACTCAGGTTCTATGAAAATAATGTATATATACAGACAAATGTTCAAAATGGAACATCAATGCTTTAATAAACTATCAGTTTCCAAGTTGAGTTCAACATTATCTCTTCACAACTTCATGAAATTCAATCAGAATGACCATGAATTTTCATTTCCACTTTCCAATTATTATTCAATAGCTTTGTAATATAGATTATCTTTTCCCAACTTTAAAAATTGATTTATCATGCCATGATTCATCATTTCTAACTTCAGAATCCATCTCCCTCTTACTTAGATTATCAGAGGCTCATTACCTGTCAATAGTAGACCATCAATATATAAAACAAAAACCAAAATCAAAGTCATAACTTGGAACAATTATGAATTATAGGTTTGGATCAACACATCATCCTGACTTCAATGCAAACATATCAAGATCGAGGAGCTTTCTTCATATAGTGCTCTTTGCAAACATAATACTTTTGCAAACTAATATGCTCAGACTCACAATATTGTACAATCAAATTAGCTAAGTCAACTTATCAAAGATTAGATTCCAGATCAAAACCAATATCAAAATCATCACAATATCACAGTATCAGATTCTTTAGAACAAGTGATAAGTAGAGCTCTCATCAAGTCATGAATTCATCTATTGTGATGCCAACAAGTTGTCATAAGAAATGTCAACCCAAAATTCATCCAAATGTCAAGCTATGACTTTAACTATGCCAACAAGTAGTCATTTCCCAAATAGTATGATCATAATATAAGTTAGTAGATGAAAATGCATACACCAAGAAAAAGTTATGCAGGTTCCATCCATTCATTGTTAGATTGCTTCATACTGATTTACAATTGTCAATACTTCAACCATTATTGAATACCAAATGATTAGTCACTGATGGTCACTATGCCCACATATCATTATCATCAAGACAAATTATCAGTCTTCAAATCAAATCATTAGGCATTAGGTCAAATCCCAAATTCTCTATCATAGTGAGATCTATAGTCCATAACATATCTCAACATCAAGTCAAAGTTCTAAGTCATTATCAAGAATCATTTCAAGACTCCAAACACTGCTCATCTATATCAATCAGCCAAATCATGTCAAACTCTTGTAGCAAAAAATTCATTAGTTAAATCATAATGACATATCTATATGCATGTCTTGGATACCTGCAAACACAAGTTCAACATATATATTGATATTATAGTAAACATTCAATCTTTCCTGCTAACAGATCTTTCTATTGTCCACTCCACATGTGTAGTATTGACATCTTTTAGGTGAACATTTGATCTCATGCACAAAGCATTATTTGTGTGTCCTGTAGGCATAGTCACACCCATAGGCCATTCTCTATGCGGTTGGGAAATAATAATTGCATCCTTCAATATGTTATGCGAAAAATTGTGGTCAGATTTGCCTAGAACTATCTTAGTGCCTTGGTCACAACATTGAGCTTGCTTCTGTGCAGTTGGGAGGCTATAGTCGCACCTATAGGCTTTCTTCCATGTGAATGAGGCTTAGAGTAAGAGAAAACTCTCTCACCTCAAATCAGAACTTTGTTTGCAGATAAATAATGTTAGATATTTGTCTATTCAAGCTCATAAATCATACTTCAACAGTAAAGAGTATATAATGAAAATGACAATAGGAGAAGGGATCTTATGGAGAGGTTCTCCCTCTGAATGGGAATCCACTTCATTCATGCCATCAATCTGTCTATAATACTATCATGCATCAGTAGATCTATTAGATCATAAAGTCAGACCATATCACTTATTCATCATGCTTATATTAAGTTATAATCAGTTAATTCATCATGATATCAATATGTCATTAATGGCTAGAATCAAAGAACTAATAGGAGTAGACTTCAAGAATCATGATCACAAGAATTACTTATTTGTCACATAACTCAATCCATTAAGTTAAGGCATTCAATTTTACCATATGCCATAATCACTAAGCACATTAAAACATATTCATGGCCAACAAGATATCATGATTATCAATCTCATTATTAGACTTCTATCATCATGCCTATCATGCATTTCACAAAAAAATAGTGTCTAGTTACCATCTACTAGAATCAATGTGCTAACCTTATTTATGGAATCAAGACATCCAAAATGACATATGTTAGCCAAACATCAAGTGTGTCACTATATCAAGGATCAACATTTATTAGCCTCATAGAATAAAGAAGTTCATCATGATCAAGAAGTAAGATACTTAGTCAATACCAAGTGCACCATTTCATGAATCCAGATTACTTTCATATGCATGCATGAACCATTTGAGAAGGAGACATTCTCATCATCCCATAGGGCTTACCTTTCCATATAATATTATAGCATTGAAACAATATATTATGCATACCTTGTAGTATTCAAATACATGTGCATCTTTTCATTTGACATAGGCAGCTTGTAGCACTTAATCATCTTTTCATCAGGTGCCTCTTTACCTTTTCCATCTCTAGCTTTTCTTTCCTACATCTCAAATTATCCTCATGTTGGATCCTCTTTTTACATTTCATCAAGGAGGTTACAAACATCCAAATACTCAAATATACATGCAGGAAGTATAAGTAATCACCAAAACAATAATCAGATCTATAAGTCTAGACAAAAGTAAAGACATTAAGGAGCATCATAAGTCAAGAAATACTTATCTTCAATAAGAGGTCATCCTCTCCCTCTTGAACCAACCTTCAAGGACCATCACTATCCATTGTCCATATAACATTGTTTCCTTGAATATTTCAATCAACTTTATCAACAACCAGGCCTACTAGAGACTATCCCATCTAGGGATTCATCAAATCTGTCACAAGTGCTTGAGTATATTCACATTGACCAGGCAAGGTTTCATATCTCAAATATTTTCCATAAACCAGGGTTTCTATCAAACCTTAACCTCATAATATCCATCAAACCTTAATACACAAATTGCTGAAGGTTTTCTTCAAACCCTAGAATTATTTTAGGTCTCCTCCATCTTCTCTTGCTTCCATCAAAGGTGTTTCCATGGGGGTGATCTCCATGAATTTTATTTGGCCCAACTCTGACACCATGTTAATTTTTTGTGGGCTATATTTTTATTTTCTTTGATGATCGCATTCTTCATTAGCATATTAAGTTCACCCCATAACATCATAACATTATTCATATTTACATCATTATTCAACAACATGTAAAAATATGTAGAAAGAACAATATCATCATCAACAATGCATCAGAACATAAAGGAATAACATTAGAAAAGCATGCACACATAGAGAAACCAAGATTGGTCGGAGACCAGGGAAACACCGCTATGGGGAAAACCCTTTAAAATTCTTCTTCTTAGTATATTTTCATCAAATGATTTAGACAAAGAGAGTAAAATGATCCATATCTTCATTTATGCAACTAACCAACAAAACAACTAAAACATCCTTGAAATGAACCTAACAATGTATATACTCAAAACCTTGATTCTGAAGTTTGTAATGAACTATCACTATTTGCAGCCAACAACCGATCCCTGCTGTCACTGAGTGAAATATTCAGAAGACTAAGATTTCAACTTTTTGTTCTTGGTCAAAAGGAAGAGTTATGTGAGTGAGTATGGCTGACCTGTCTCTCCCTTAATTTGGGCAATCGAGCTACAAGGTTCAGATATAGAATGCGAAAACCCTAACTCCCAGTTGCATGCAAAGTGTGTTTTTTGTGCGACTGGAAGGTGCCATTCACATGCATGAGCCTCTTTGGGAGCCATTATGGTCAGGATCCTTTTGTGTTGTGTTTGTGGCTGTGGCCCAAAACCTTAGATCTAAAATATGAGCTTTGGACCCTACAATTTCACCTTAGAGAAAACAAGATCCTCCATGGATGAGCCTCAGACTTGTACGAGCCAAAAACCAAGATAGAATAGTGTCTCATTATTGTGTCTCAATCAAGTAGAGGTCCCTTGAATTTATATCCTTCCAAGGTGGTCCAGTTTTCTTTAGGGTCAACCTTATCAAATATGCACATGTAAGCATTTCTTCATAAGTACACTTTGCCTTATCTGATTTGAGTGATCTTTAGTTTGATTTTGGTTCAAAAAGAGGAATTAAATGAAATCATTATCTCCATCAAGTGAGCTGTCCAAAGTGAAACTTGACCGTAGTTTCATATTTTTAACATAAGGCATTACAGAGATAGAGATAGTACTTTTTGGGAGCAAGTAGTGGCTCTAAAACTCCACTATTGGAGCTAGTGATGTTCATTGTACTTATGTATATTAGAACTTTTTCTTAATACTTGAAGACATTCGGCCAACACATTTTCATGCATGGATCGTGGATGTTTTGAGACTATTATTCTAATTTTTATGGTTTATGTTGGATTTCATATGTACTAAAGTAATTGAACTACTTCAGTGAATTTGGTGCTCAACTTGTTGAAGATGTGTTGTGATGATTTTAATGATCATAGCATCTATGTGAACCATTTCGTTTGATGTCTAACAATTCTTCCTTGTTTATATGTGTGTGTCTCTACTAGAATAGTTCTATTAATTCTATTTTAGAGGCTCACTTTTTCTTTCTTGCAATAAAAGAAACTTGATACATTTACAATTGAACATTCTAGAAGGAACACTCCCTTTCTCAATCAAAAGCACATGCACGCTAATCTCTCATGCTAATGGCTTAAGCTAAGAGAAATCTCTAAGTTAATGGTAGCTGGGACATATTTCTGGATGGGACTACTACACCAAACAGGGTGAGGTCTACTTGGGACCTCATATTAGGGAGATCCTCTATATGTTGGCGAGTTCCAACACCATCAACATTCTGGCACTAGAAGGAAGGCCACCAATTTTTTATGGCTGATAACTCATCACATCCCAATCATTCATCTCTTGGACAAGTTAGTAATATCTTGAGTACCACCCCAAGTAATATTATTGAGGTAGGAGGGTCTTCTCAACCTTGTCCAGAGTTACCCTACGAAGTTACCAACGACAAAATCTAGGAAATTCAGCCTATTAACCATTGGTTTGTTTCTCATTTCCTGTAATATTCCTCATCATCCCAAGAAGAAAGAAACAACTTGTAATGGTGTATTGGTTACATCGGTGGAATATTTGGTCTTCACCACTCTTGAGGAATTAGTAGAGCCTTTAGAAGACACAGTCTAGCAAGAACAACTTCCACCTATTCACAAAGAGCATTAGGAATACCTTGTTATTTTTACAGAGAACAACTGACAGCTGATTGAGTTTAATGAAGGCTTGAAAAACGAAGGAGAAGGCTTATAAGACTCAGAAAAGAAGGAACAAGGAGATGAGGACATGGATGATCAAGACCTAGATTTGATGGCCTAAGGGCCACTCACTCTTCTGGATAACCTTCATAAAATTCATAGAAATCCGGAGAAGTTGTTATCTAAGTTTGATACTGACAAGAAGACAAAGGTAGAGGATTGCATTGATGATTTCTACATGGATCTACAAATGCTAGAGGTATAGTACAATTATGTTTCTTATAGGTTTTTTCATTTCACTTTAGAAGGTAGAGCAGCAGCATGGTATCATAGTCTACCTATTAATTCAATCCATGGTTGGAAGGAGTTTAAGAAATTGTTTTTGGATAAATTTTCTGATGATAAGACTCCCACCATGTTGTTAAAAGAGCTTGGAAATATTAATATGGGTGAAAAGTAGAAAGTCAAATATTTCAATCAAAATTTCAATCATTTATTGAACAATTTTCCCCCAAACACACAACCTCATGATTCCATCACTATAGATTATTATACAACTTCGTCGACAACAAACATTTCTTCTTTTTTTAAGAGAGTTGCAAAGGATACATTGGATTTAAACTTTGCAGAAGAAAACACCATGGAGAAATACTCTCATTCCATTGGATCTATTACTGATGATGAAGAATCTAAATTCTGTAAGGAAACTAGCAAGAAGTCTCAAGCATCTTCAAATAAGGCTAAATAAAAAAATTATGTCGATATTGAAAGCTTGACTAAATCTTTAAATTCACTCACTAATGAAGTATTAGAGTTAAAGAGAAATTCAAGCAAGGCTTCTACCAATAGCAATCCCCCTAAGTATTTATTATTCAAAAGGAATAACAACAACCAACCAGCTAAAACTACCCATAGCTCAAATGTTGTGTTGAATTTTAAAAGTATTGGCGTGGAAAAAAATTTCTCCTTCAATTAGGAATGACATTCAAAGAAAAATTTCCCATAATGGAACCACAACATGAATGTTCTAGCACCCCATATTGTTCATACTATACTAGAAGATGAGTAGTCTGAGTAAACATAAGAAACAAATGACCCTGTAGTGGTTGGGGAAAGTACAAGTATTTGACAATCAATTAATACAATTGATTTCATTCTCAATACTAATAAGAAAAGTGTTGAAGAACCACCTCAAAGTGAATCCCCCCCCAGAAACAATCCAATCATTATAATTTGAGGAGAAAATGGCCCATTTCTAAACAGGAAGTGACAAGACAAGAATTGAAGAAGAAATTGTTAATAAGGATCTCTCCATCAACCAATCCTACTTAGAATGTGAAAAATGAGTTGGGAAATGTTGTTGCTTCTAATAACACTTCTAGTAGTAACAAAAATAAGTCTATCACTCTTGAAGTTTCAAAGAAATCTACATCTCTAGACACTACAACATTGCCTGCTAAAAATGAAACTATTGATTATAACATAGTTGAAAACTTGAAAAGAGTTCATGCCAACATTTCCATATTTGAGCTCACAAAGATAGCAGGCCAACAAGAACTTCTTTTCTAAACCTTCTCACATCATTCATTAGGTGACAAAGCTTCTACTTCTTAAAAGGTGTTCGATGAGTCTCTTGGAACTCTCCAATATGTGGTGGTTAATGTTGTAACTTTAGATGTTAACAATCTCTGCCCCCCATTTTTTCTAGCTTTTGAAATATTTAATTATAATGTCCATAATTTTTTGGTTGATTCAGGTGCATCCATGAATGTAATTCCATTATCTGTTGCTAAGAAAATTACCGCTAAATGGGATAGAAATGATGCACAAATCATTTAGCTGGAAAAGTCACTTATCGATGCCATTGGTGAGCTTAAGAATGTTCTTATCCATTTTTCATTAGACCAATTAAGGGTACACCAATGCATAAACATTGTAAATGTGGAGATCCCTGAAGCCTATGGCTTACTCTTGAGTAGAGACTAGTCTAGTAAATTACAAGGGTGTTTTGCTACAAATTGGTCACACTTGTGGCTTCCATATAAGGGTAGAAACAACCAAATTCGAGTGGAAAGTGAACTCTACATGAAATATATTGTGACACCACTTGAGGTTCATAATGAGCCTATTGGCTTTGCAAACATAATATTTGGAAATTGTTTCTTGGAAATTGATCACAAGTTTTATCAAGCAAAACCATCACCCATCCCACCAGATACATGTTAAATTTTCTGATTTTTCTATGTTGTATTAGTTACTTTAACCCAATTTATCTTTTCATTAAAAATTCATCCAATTATTAGCAGTATAATCAATCATAAATGTAACTGAAGAAAGAATAATATTTGGAGTTGTTGGGTGCAGTTTTTGAGCATATTTTAGCCACCTCCTTCCCCATTTTTAACCATTTTCTCTTTAAACCCATGAACTTTATGTCCTAATTATCACTTTCCCTGGTTACAAGAGCAAATCTTACTTTGACATATTATTTTTCCATTTTGTTGATTATTGAGTGAAGTGGTGTCGTTTTTATGGCTAACCAGGGTGTTGGGTCCCTATAATACTAGTGATTACCCCATTACTATTGTAGTTATACCCCTTATTTATATTGTTGTGCCCCTATTACCCCCATATTGTTATTTCTGTGCCCCATAGAATCCCTCTATTGTTATTTTTGTGGCTTTATATTATTATTGTTAGGTCGGCTGGATTATATTGTGACTCCTTAGACTCCTATATATAGAAAGGAGGTTTTGTCATTTGTATCATCCAAGAATTGTTCATTTATGTAATGTAAAGGAGGTTGCCCCCTCGAAGAGGCTGAATTCTAAGGTGTTGATCTATCTTTTCTATCTTTTCTTGAGTTGGTTCCATAACATTTGGTATCAGAGCTTTGGATTCTAGGGTTTCGCTGCTCCAAATAGGTCATCGTGGCATTTTCGCTATAACGTTTTTTCTGTGACGTTTCCGAAGTCGCAAAAAAAACCCATTTGAGAAGAAATTGTGCTGAACCTTGGGTCCAAATTTCAGATCTTTTCGCATGATATTTACGGAGATATGATCTGAGGAAGTTGGTCTTTTTGCAGACTCCTGAATTACATTCAAAACAGGTGACCTGGGGAAAATCGTCATAACTTTCTCTCTGGGGATCGGATTGAAATTTCGTAAGAAGTTACAGAAATAGGACGGACTGTAGTTTCTTGTATGTGTGTTTCAGATTCAAAGGTTGAAACAGCGACTCGTGGCACGTCGTACAAGTTCGCTCTACTGAACCAGTCTAAAAGCAAGTCACTGTGGGAGATTTCACATAACGCTTCCTTGGAGAATCCAATTTGGCTCAGACTTGTGGCATTGGAAAGAGGACACAGAAGGCTACTACAAGTAGCAATTTCAAAACTGGATGATCCGAAATTACAGAGATACATCAGATTCAATATCAGGCTTCTTTAAAGTGAAAAAAGGTGTGTAGTTTTTTTTTAAATTTTTGTGTAAGCTTGGTTTAACAGAATTCAAAGGGCATAGTAAAGCATTATTATCGGTAATTGATGCCCCGAGGAAAGAAAATGCAAACACCTAGTAAGGAACCTGAAATCTCTAGCATGACTCATGAAGAAGAGGAAGAAATGCTACATGATATATCAAAATTACAAGAACAAGTGCAACAAATGTCATGCTCACAAAAGCTAACAGAAGCTAAGATAAGTGGCGTGGAATCTAAGATAAATGGCGTGGAATCTAAGATAAAGGGCATGGAAGCTAAGATGGAGGATTCGATGGCAGATTTGAAGATAGATTTGAAGACAAACATGGAAGAATTGTAAAAAGTTGCTACAAGAAAGGGTCAATAATGGTGAAAAGGTAGTAAAGGAAACTCATGATGAGAACAAAAGAAATGTTAATCATGATTCCATAGATGCTAATGTTGGATCGAAGAATCACCATATTCCAAAAATCGATATGAGGAATTTTGATGGCAAGGATCCCGCCACATGGATATTACAGATGGAGCAATTCTTCGATCTCAATAATGTGCAAAACGCACAAAAGGTACGTATGGCAACTGTATATTTGGAACCAAATCAGTTTGTATGGTATCAATGGCTTTGCTCTCGTAAACAATTTATCACTTGGGCAATTTTTACGGAAGAATTGATAGCACATTATGGAGATACAAAAAGCAACACTTTTTTTAGCCAATTAATAAGTCTCAAATAAAAGGGTTTAGTAATGGAGCACATTGAGGAGTTCCAAAAATTGAACATAAGGGTAAAAGATATTCCAGAGGAGCATAGGATTGATGTGTTCATAGGGTCTTTAAAGGATAATATCCAACATGATGTTCGCCTTTGGGAACCTGATTCATTAGAGAAGGCATTCAGGTTAGCAAGAAAAATGGAAAGCAAAATTATGGCAACCAGGAAGCATACCACTCACAACTATAAAGACGGAAGTGTTGTTGCCCCTAGTCTTCCACAACCTATAAGGTTGACACCACAACAATTGGAAGAAAAAAGAGCAAAAGGGCTTTGTTACAGTTGTGATAGAAAATACACTAAAGGTCATAAGTGTGTTGAGAAGAAATTATTCTACATAGATTGTGAAGAGGAAGAAGAAAAGGAGCAAGAAAGGTCAAAAGAAGAAGATATACTCCAGGAACAAAGCCTAGATGAAGAACAAATAAATCCGACCATATCTTGTAATGCATTGGCAGGAATTACCACTCCTCAAACCATCAAGATAGAAGGACAAATCAAAAAGAAAAAGGTAATAGTGTTGATTGATTCAGGAAGCACCCACAATTTTATTCATTGTAGGGTAGCAAAAGAATTGAATTGCTTCCTATATCCCGCACCAGAGTGTCAAGTGATGATTGCAAATGGAGGAACAATAAATTGCTCTGGAAAGTGCCATAATATCAAGCTATCCATGGGAGAATATGTATTGACTAGCCCAATGCTTTCCATTCCAATGGGAGGTGCTGATGTTGTACTAGGAGTCCAATGGCTACAATCCTTGGGTACAATAGCTTTTAATTTTCAAGAACTTTTCATCAAATTTTCTACGGAAGGAAAGGAAGTTGAATTAAGGGGTATTGCAGGGAAACCAGGAAAGATAATCATCTCTAATGGCATGACAAAGCTTCTTAAAAAGGAGCAAAGAGGTGTAATTGCACAATTATGTTCGCTAGATGTTTCCACATTGGAATCATCTATTTCTCCAGATCTCCAAAAAGTCCTGGACAATCATTCCAAGGTATTTGAGACTCCCAAAGGTCTCCCACCTATGCGTGATCATGATCATGCTATTCATCTGATTCCAGGAAGTGTTCCTCCAAACATCAGGCCGTACAGATATCCCTATGTCCAAAAAAGTGAAATTGAACGTATGGTTGCAGAAATGCTAGAGGCTGGTATAATTCAACCAAGTCAAAGTTCTTTCTCAGCTCCAGTAGTATTGGTGCACAAGAAGGATGGATCATGGCGCATGTGTCTGGATTATAGGGAGCTCAACAAGCTCACTATTAAAGATAAGTTCCCCATTCCTGTTATTGATGAATTATTGCATGGATCAATTTAATTCACCAAGTTGGATCTTCGTTCGGGATATCATCAAATCAGAATGAAGATTGAAGACATTCCGAAAACGGAATTTAGAACTCATGAGGGTCATTATGAATTTTTGGTCATGCCTTTTGGCCTTACCAATGCACCTTCAACATTTCAAGGTTTGATGAATTCAATTTTCAAACCATTCCTTAGAAAATTTGTGTTAGTATTTTTTGATGATATACTAATCTACAGCAAGTCTTGGAAGGATCATGTTGAACATGTTGACAGGGTGCTACAACTATTGGAGGAGAAACAATTATATGCAAAAAGATCCAAATGTTTCTTTGGAGTCCAGGAGGTGGAATATTTGGGTCATATTGTATCTCATGAAGGAGTTAAGGTAGACCCTAGAAAAATTAAAGCCATTAAGGAATGGAAAATCCCCACATCCATAAAGCATCTGCGAGGATTTCTTGGGTTGACAGGGTATTATCGCAAGTTTGTTAAGAATTATGGGAGAATAGCAGCACCTCTAACAACATTATTGAAGAAAGATTCATTTTCATGGACTCCGGAAGCAACAAAGGCCTTTGAACATCTTAAAGAGGCAATGTGCCAAGCACCAGTCTTAGCTACACCGGACTTCACAAAAACCTTTATTGTGGAATGTGATGCTTCAGGAAATGGAATTGGTGCTGTTCTAATGCAAGATGAAAGACCCATTGCTTTTGAAAGTCGTCCAATCAAGGGAAAGTTTTTAAGCAAAGCTATTTATGAGAAGGAAATGTTGGCAATACTCCATGCACTTAAGAAATGGCGACCCTACCTAATGGGAAGACACTTCAAGGTAAAAATGGATCATGATAGCCTTAAATACTTTTTAGAACAAAGATTATCCTCTGAAGAGCAACAAAAGTGGGTCACAAAGATGTTGGGTTATGACTTTGAAATCATCTACAAAAAAGGGAAGCAAAATGTGGTGGCAGATGCACTCTCAAGAAAGGATGAGGATGTGGAAGCATTGTTGTGTGCCATTTCTATTATCCAACCAGATTGGATAAACGAAGCAAGGGAGGAATGGAAGAACGACGAAGAAGTGTGGGCACTTATTAGAAAGTTACAACAAGATTCCAGTACTTCTAATACATTTAGCTGGCAAAATGATTCGTTATGGTACAAAGATCGCTTATACCTCTGTAAGAATTCCCAGCTAAAACAAAATATTCTTATGGAATTGCACACTTCTCCCTTAGGAGGGCACTCAGGATTTTTAAAAACTTACCACAGGGTTAAGAAGGATTTTTTTTGGGATGGCCTTAAATCAGATATTCAAAAGTTTGTGGCGGAATGTTTGGTTTGCCAGCAAAATAAAGTTGAAACAATTAAGACACCGGGTCTATTACAACCTTTATCCATTCCAAGCCAACGTTGGGAGGAGGTTTCAATGGATTTTATCACAGGTTTACCCAAGTCTGAGGGAAAGAGTGTCATCATGGTGGTAGTTGACAGACTTACCAAGTATGCACACTTTTGTGCATTATCACATCCATTTAAAGCCAGTACAGTTTCTATTGCATTTATGGAAACAGTTCAAAAGCTACATGGAAACCCAAAGATTATTGTAAGTGACAGAGATCCCATTTTCACTGGAAATTTTTGGACAAAATTATTTTCTTGTCTTGGTACTCAGTTAGCTCATAGCTCATCTTATCATCCTCAATCTGATGGGCAAACTGAGATAGTAAACAAATGTTTGGAAGGATATCTTCATTGCTTTGTATCTGATAAACAGACACAATGGGTCAAATGGTTGCCTCTGGCTGAATGGTGGTATAACACTTCCTTCCATACAACAACAAAAATGACCCCATTTATGGCACTTTATGGGTATCAACCACCATCCATCACATCATATTTAAGAGAAAATTCTAAGGTTCAGGCAGTGGAACATCACATCGAACATCAACAACAAGTCCTCCAACTCTTGAAGGATAACCTCGTGTTGGCACAAAATAGAATGAAACAACAGGAAGATCAACATCGAAGTGAAAGAAGTTTTGATGTAGGTGATTGGGTATTCCTACGGCTACAACCATATAAGCAAATGTCCCTAAAGAAAGCTAAGAAGGATAATAAATTATCACCAAAGTATTATGGTCCGTACAAGGTGTTGCAAAATATTGGTACTATGGCATACAAATTGGAGCTTCCTGCAGCTTCTCGATTGCACCTAGTTTTCCATGTTTCATGTTTAAAGAAGGTTATAGGTGACAAGCTCCCAATTCAAACAATATTGCCAGAACTTGATGAGGAAGGAAAAATTATATTGGAACCAGAAGCAGTCACAGAAACAAGAACTCGACAGCTACGAAATTGATCAATTTCAGAGTATATTATCAAGTGGAAGAACTTATCTGCTGAAGATTCCACATGGGAGGATGAGAATTTTATGCAGAAGTATCCAGAACTACTCAAGCGTTGAGGACAACACTTTTTTGCAGGAGAGGGGCATGTTGGGTCCCTATAATACTAGTGATTACCCCATTAATATTGTAGTTATACCCCTTATTTATATTGTTGTGCCCCTATTACCCCCATATTGTTATTTCTGTGCCCCATAGAATCCCTCTATTGTTATTTTTGTGGCTTTATATTATTATTGTTAGGTCGGCTGGATTATATTGTGACTCCTTAGACTCCTATATATAGAAAGGAGGTTTTGTAATTTGTATCATCCAAGAATTGTTCATTTATGTAATGTAAAGGAGGTTGCCCCCTCGAAGAGGCTGAATTCTAAGGCGTTGATCTATCTTTTCTATCTTTTCTAAGGCGTTGAGCTACTTTAACCCAATTTATCTTTTCATTAAAAATTCATCCAATTATTCGCAGTATAATCAATCATAAATGTAACTGAAGAAAGAATAATATTTGGAGTTGTTGGGTGCAGTTTTTGAGCATATTTTAGCCACCTCCTTCCCCATTTTTAACCATTTTCTCTTTAAACCCATGAACTTTATGTCCTAATTATCACTTTCCCTGGTTACAAGAGCAAATCTTACTTTGACATATTATTTTTCCATTTTGTTGATTATTGAGTGAAGTGGTGCCGTTTTTATGGCTAACCAGGGTGAGTGTGCGTTGACAAGGTTAATCCTCTCTGTGGATAGAGACGATCCCTCTAGCCCAATGAGTGGGTTTGGCAACTGAAGTGACAATCAACTAGACATCTTCCTAGGTTATAATTGAAAAGAAGAAAAAAAGAGATGACCTCCATTGTTCTGATGTTATTCCGATTTCCTTTGTTTAGGGCCTCTAACCGCTTGTGTCACGGGCTTGTTCTTGCTTCTCTCAGTGTTTATGTACCTGCAAAAGTGATCAAGAGACAACAAAGCATGCCAAATCAATAGAAAATCCAATAACAACGTACTTAACTAATCAAGGAATGTCAAGCTAAATAATACATGAACTTTATATTCTAGGAAGATGAACCAACAATTGTATATTATTAGAAAATAAAGGGAAGCTTACAACCAAAGCCTTGATGTTGATAGGATCTCCTTGAGTGGTAATCCAAGTCCAAGCCAAGAACTCTCCAAGCGCTTCTTCTCCAAGTCAAATGAATAGCCTTAGGCATAATCTCAGCATAAGGGTTCAAATAGATATAGACCAACCATTTGTGAATGGGAAAAGATGAATATATAGGCTGGGAAAGGGAGTTAGGATCTCTCGAAAGATAGGAGTAGGTCCTCATCTCAAGAAGGTAGGTCATAGGGATAATACCAAGAGGCCAAGTTGGGAGAATTTGACCTCATCTATTCCAAACAACCTCCAGCTCACCACTCTGGAAGCTTCTAGATCATGAAGATTCTCATCCTCTTTGGAAAAATTTCCTTTTTGGGGATCATCGTGGGTATACAAGGGAACAAAGTGATGCCATCGCAGGTCAAGCATGATGCAACAAGCGACCATCATGGTTTTTAACCTCATAAGAGCGATGAGTCTCAAAATCAGGGTTTTAGAGCTATTTCTTTAGGGGAAAGCTCAAGGAATTTTCCAATCAATGTTCTAGGGAGGATATGAGATACATATCTAAATAAGTACACTGCATGATGGTCATGTTCGGGCACTTTAGGGTATGTCACGGGGAAGTGCAAGAGGTGTGACAAAATACTATGTAACAGTGTGGAAGAAGTTTTTTGGTTCTTTTTCTTTCAAGTGTTGCCTATGTATTCAAGGCCAAAGGACAGACAACTGTGTTGTTACTCACAATTATACTATGAATATTTGTTGTTACAGTTTTGATGTTACACCTCAAGTTAATGTTACACCACGAGATGTTGTTACACCGCAACTATTAAAGGCCGTGGGTACTATTCCACAAGATAGTTGTGAAGGAGCATGAACTATCTACGAGCAATCAAAGGATCTGAGTGGTTATGATTATAGAGGATGGTGTAACTTGAATTGGCCTTGTATTTAGAAATAATTTTTAACAATTTCTATTTTTCGATCAACATGAGAATCGTAAGATTCTCATGACTGATATGTTCCCTAGTTTTGGGCATGGAGACTTTATAAAAGGATCCAATTCCATGAAAGGTAACAGGAAACACAAGACAATATCAACATTTTGATCTTGTAATTCATGGTTATTTTTAATATAGCACATATATGGTGATGTTTTTACAGATTTCTTGTTGAGTTCCTAACTAGTTTTAATTCCATCCCTGTGCCCTGCTAGGGAGGAAGGGCCCTCCTCTTTAGTAGGGATTGCAACGGTAGTAGTAGATTAATTATTTTATTTTCATTAAGTGTGGGTTTATTATTGTCGTTGTATAATTCGTAGAGCATATTTACTTATGTTTTTTAGATTCATTATATGTTGTTACACAAGATTGGTTAGAACTGTAATGTTTGATCAACTGATACAATTTCATTACTATTGTGTGTGGCACACCTGTTTCTTGATAAAACATGAAGTGTTATGAGTAATTTCATTCTTGTTGAATTATTTTTAATTTTTTCATGAGTTTTTTAAGTTCTACAATTGTGTTCAATGACATTTCTTTCAGTTCTTTTATTTTTTTCTTTGGTTGTTATGTATCGGCACATATAGTGCAGACACCTTTGAAATAAACAAAATTACCCTGGTTGACAATTAAATGGTTTTGGTTTGGTCAAATTAAATAGTGATTAAACCGACACAACATTTTGGTTCCGTTGTCGAGGAAGGTAGTTGACGATATAGTCAACCAGGTGTGTTTTGCTAGTACAGTGTTTCTAGTACACAAGTGCTAGGCGGTAAGACGAGAGGTAAGAAACTGTGCATCGCTCTAACATAATTGAGTGGGATCACCACTATGATCATTAGAACACTTAGGGTGTGTAATTTTTTTTTAATTTTCTTTAGAATTGTTCTCAGTTTTACAGACGATGGGCAGTAAGAAGAGAGGTAAGAACCTACGCATCGCTCTTACATACATGAGCAGGCTCACCACTGTAGAAGATGAGACACATAGGGTATGAGATATTTATACATAGGGTCCATGTGTAGTGTGTATGAGTATAATAGATACCAAACACAACCGCTCTAATAAATCCATAGGGAAAACTGATCATAAAACAAACAATAAGAGCGCATATTTGGGGAGAAAAAAATTTATTCAGGAGCTAATATCAAAATTAGAGAAAGAATATTCAAACTTGCAGAGGGATACAAGAAAAAAATGCAACAAAAATTTGTTAACCCCATATTAAGGTTAGAATTATCTAGTTCTTTTATCTCAAGACCTCATTATCCTCAAACTAGTATACATACTCCCAAAACCATAGACTCAATTCAAGAATAGCAGGGAGAAACTAGTGGTCAGGACTTTAAGTTTGAGGTCCAAGGGGAAACCAGTGGGGAGAACCAAGGGATTGAATTGGAAGAACATTCATTTACTTATCAATATCCAAATTCGAGAAGCATGGTGAAATAGCCAGTCTAGAGAAACCTTAATTAGCATCTCAAGAGTCTTCACCCACAACACATTCACCTAGACAATCTAAAGAAGGAGACTCATTACAAAAATAATCAAGAGAACCTACAATAGGAGAAAAAAATAACAATAAAAAAATAGATGGCACTATTACCACCTTTAAGTTCCCAATAGGTGATATAAGGGGTGAAACTCCCATGAAAAACATTCCTTTATCAACCCTTCCATCTTTTCAAGGAATGACTGTAGAAGACCTTGACACCTTTTTATTTGTATTTGATGTCTTATGAAGGAGCTATGATTATACCTCTAATTCTCAAAAGATAAAATTGTTCCATGCTACTCTAAAAGGAGAACAACTGAGATGGTTCATGGGACTAGGCTCTACTACCATTCGGACATGGGGCGACATGAAAGCTACATTCCTATCAAAGTATCAGGACTATTGTCGGACCAAGGACTTGAGGGAAGAAATATTCAGGATGACACAGAAGGAGGAAGAAAGCTTGGAGGATTATGTGGAATGGTTCCATTATAACTTGAAGAGATCTAAACCTAGTGATTTAGATCTAGAAATCTTGAAGACTATATTCATAAGGGGAACAAGATATGACTTCCTTAATACGTTAAATCTACTAAGGAAAGGAGACATATCTCCAAAATCATTTTATGAGATAATAAATATCTTCCTAAGATGCTCGAGATGGTGATCACAAGGAAGAAGTATGGTACGAGATGCCTCTATTAGGATACATAAATCTGCAAATGGAGGTGTGACCATAACTAAGATCAGAAATTTGTTTGAAAATATTAAAACTAATCTCCTTAGTACCTTATCTGCTCAAATAAAGATAACACAACTGAAGAAAGCACAGGATGAAGCTGATACAACCTTAGTTGTATTCTGCCCGAAATGCAAGGAGAAGCGCTCCTTGAGGGAATGCAGAATTAACAAGATCAGCTTGTGCAACACTTACAATCTAGAGCATTCTACAGGCTATTGCCTAGAGATTCCCAGACTGAAAGTAGTGCTTAAAGAGTCAAGCGAGGAATTTCAGTCCTCCTATTTTATTGGATCCAGGAAACCGTGGCAACCATGACCCCTGGGTATGTCTCAAGAATTTTCTTATTTTAATCCATGGAATAATATATATAATGCTCAACAATTTCCTTGGCAGTATTCCACTCCTCCTCCCGCAATACAGTTTCCTTCACCTTGGAACCAATGGTCTCCCTCTCCACCTTTCCAATACCCTCCATCTCAGCCATATCCTTGGCCTCAAAATTGGAGAGGAAATTCCTTAGGTCCAGCCCCTCCTACATTACCAATGCAACAACAATTACAGTTGCCACCTCTTTAGACACCTACTGCTACACCTCCTATACAACCCCAATTACCTATGCAACCTAATCCTAACCCAAATAATAAGGCAACCTAGAACATAGAGGCCCCGACTACTTTCTAGACTTACTATATTAGTCCTATTGGATGTAATGAAATTCATCTTCAATTAGGGAAAGTGATTAATCCAAAAAACTCCCTTGTTATTACTGAAGAAGAGTGTGAGTCACCCAGAGAAGATACCATGGATCTTGAAGAGGATGTCACACCTGTAAAAACCAACTCGAAAATGACAACTACACCTGTAACATCCAATTCAAGTAAATCCGATACACCTATAACATTCGATTCAACTGTGATAACTAAGGATCCTCCATATTTGCAAAGACTAGCTGAAACTAGGATGATTCCACAACCTGAATCTGATTTTCTTGAGTTAAAAAAATATACATATACAAATTACTTTACTGCAAGCCATTAAATATGTGCCTATCTATGTAAAAACAATAAGATATTTTTGTGTTAAAAAACTTGGAAGGAAGCCTCATGTCCCTGTTACTATTCATGTGATGGGAAAGTTGTCTGAATTGATGACTGATCAACCTCTCTTAACCAAATATAATGATCTAAGGAATCCTACTGTTACTGTTTACATTAATGATAATCCCATTACCAATACATTGATTGATTTTGGGGCGGCAATTAATGTAATGACCAAGGAGCTCTTCACCACTTTGGGATTACACAAACTAAGACAAACACCTATGGTGTTAGAATTAGCAGACAGGTCACGTGTTAAACCTGAAGGAGTGTTAGAAGACATAGTGATCACAGTGGATTCTTGGAAATATCTAGTGGACTTACTCATTTTACAAACTAAATCAAACTTGGGGGGAATCCCTTGATTCTAGGAAGGCCTTGGTTGGCTACCGTAGATGCATTCATTGGATGTAGTTCTAGGGCTATGATAATTTGATATGGATAGGCCACAAAAAACCTTAGCCTCTACCCCGTAGCAAAACCAAGTATGGATTTGGGAAACCCCTTGTGGGATGAATTCGAACCCGAATAAGATTACTCCCAGCCACTTCTTACCCTCAGAAAATTCCAGTGCTTTAAAGATGATGCTGAAGGATATTATAAATAGCTTTATCAGTAATCCACCTTTTTTTACTTCTATTGAGGACTCGGGGGAGGAAGATGTTGTGGAAGACCTAAGCTTTGAACAGATGAAGACCACTCCAAATATTAATAGTATTTTGGTTGAAATAGAACTAGGTAAATATCTAAATGTCAATCCAAACTTGACTGCTGAACAAAACAAAATGTTGTTACAACTGTTACATAAGTATAAAAATGTGTTTGCATGGGATTATATAGACATGAAAGGAATCCATCCCAACCTATGCACTCACCACATCTATTTAAAAGAAGGTTGCAATCCAATTAGGCAGTGATAACAATGTATGAACCCTACACTAAAGGAGGTAGTAAAAGAAGAATTGTAGAAACTCCTAAATGCCAATTTCATTTATATGATTTCTGATAGTCAGTGAGTATCACCACTTGTCATCATTCCTAAAAATAATGGAAAGTGGAGAGTATATGTAGGCTATAGATAACTCAACAAGTTCACCCAAAAGGACCATTTCCCTCTGCCATTCATAGATCAGGTCCTTGATACCCTGTATGGGAAGAATTTTTTTTCATTTTTGGATGGGTTTAGTGGTTACAATCAGATATAGATTGCCCCAAAAGATCAAGATAAAACAACCTTTACCTTCCCTTGGGGAACCTTTGCATACAGGGTTCTTCCTTTTGGACTCTGTAATGCACCAACAACTTTCCAAAGGGCAATATTGGGAATTTCTCGAATCTGTTAAATGATTGTTTAGAAATATTTATGGATGACTTTACACCTTATGGTGATGCCTTTCCAACATCATTAGTTAATCTTGAAAAAGTATTAGAATGATGCGTACAAACTAATGTTGCTTTAAGTACTGTAAAGTGTCACATGATGACGAATGAATAGATTGTACTGGGACATCTTATTTCTACTGACGAGATTAAAGTAGACCCTGCTAAGATAGAGGTAATCTTGAAAATTCCAATTCCCAAAACACAAAAAGAGGTACGTAGTTTTTTGGGACATGTAGGGTATTATAGAAGATTTATAGAAAAAATTTCAAAGATTGCATCTCCTTTATTTTCTTTACTTGTGAAATATGTGGAATTTGTTTGGACAGGGAAATGCGGGCAAATATTTACCAAATTAAAAAATTGTGTATCAACAACCCCTGTTTTGCGAGGACCAAACTAGAGTTTATCATTTCACATAGCCACAAATTCATCTGATACTATTGTGGGAGCTATATTGGGCCAGCTAGAGGACAAAAATCCATATGCTATCTATTACATAAGAAAGAATTTGACTTCAGCTGAACTCAACTACATGGTGACAGAAAAAGAATTCCTTGCAGTAGTGCATGCCATCGACAAATTTCGACACTACATCACGAGATATCAAGTGTTCTTTCACAATGACCACTCTACTATTCGTTTTTTAATGAATAAACCAGTCACTAATTGTAGGGTTACGTGTTGGTTATTTTTATTACAAGAATTTGATATAACAATCCCAGATAAACCTGGGAAAGATAAGGTAGTGGCTGATTTTCTTTCTAGGCTAATTGTTGGTGATGAATGTGTTAGGGTCCTATAATAATAGGATTCATAATTTTGAATTGGCTATGGTTAGTCTTGTAACATTGTACATACTTTTGCTTTCTGCAAAAAATTTTCCATATTAAAAATTAAAAATGTAAATATGGTATGTCCTAAAAGAATAATCAAAGGACAAAAGGAAAAAGAAAAGATCAAAAAAGTGAAAAATATGAACACCAAACAAAAACAGATCATGAAAGTGTGCAAATTCAAGTGCCACTGCTTTTAATTTTATGTGCAAAAGAATGCTTGTGCAACTTGTCATAAATGCCACAACCCATGATAGTCAAATAGATTAATCTTGACTAATTCATGCTTTAAATTTCATGTTTATAGATGGAGAATAAAGATTTAGCCAAACTGTTTAATCTTGGCGGATCAATAGTTAGGTATAGAAATAAAAATTTTCTCTTAAGCTTAATCTGAGCCATTGGAAGTTATAAGGTTAGAATTAGATAGTTTACTTGTCAAAAGAAAAGGAAAGAAAGGGTCTGCTAGCTTAAATGAACCCAATAAAGTGAAGAAAAAATGTTAGGGTAAGTAAAGGGTAGGTACAAGAAAGGTTGCAAAAGTATAAAAACATAAGCACATTTATCATGTTTAACCCTATCTTTCAGTGTGCAGGAGAAGTTATGAAAGTGAAAGGATGTTCACAAGCTGATTTAATTAACTTCCCCTCATTTCATTTCATCCCCCACTACATACTTACTAATTTCCCCATTATCCCATCATTTCTTATGAATATACCCTTTTCCCTTCATTCTGACCCTTACCCTTTGGTTTCACATATTTCCCTAGAAAACTACCCTCCAAAGGTCATCCCCCTACCCTAAACCCCTTTTCCCTAGTGTGAAACTCACTCCCCATTGAAAAAATCCTCTTCCCCCTCATTAATTTCCCTAAAAACCCATAAAACCCCTTTATCCTAAGTTCTATGCCCCCCCTGCATTATTTAATTAACTACTCGACACAAACCCTTTTAGCCCACCACCCTTGGTGCTCTTAAGAAAACCCCACCACATTCAACCTTGGTCCCATTTTATTAATCCCGCTCATTCTATTTTAATCCCCACTTTATTCATTAATTAATTACAATTGATTGTAATTAATTCACTGGGCCCCGTAAATCTCCACCCCTATTCCCTCCATGTTGTTTTACCACGCAACAGCCGTTAGATCTTTCACCCCTAGATCTGACGGTGCACATCCATATCGTGTTGATTCCTTTTCCAATCTTTACTAGCCCAAGAGGACGTGAAATTCACAATTTTTCTCGGGCCCCATTCAGCTACGTGGCAGCTCCAGGTGAAATCACGTGCTCTCAGAGAAATACCACTCGACTACCAAAAGCAGTGCGATGGCCCCTAAAACTGCCTCCCGCCAAAAGCTAAACCATCCACTGTTCATTATGAATTCCTCGCTAAATTGTAACCATTCCTAGTTAAAAGGCTGAAGATGCCCATTTTGACTCTTTTCACTCATTTGCACTGTGAAAGCTCCCTAAGCCTTCCTGCGCCACCCTAAGCCTCTGCAACCAAATTTGACCACCAATTACTTTCCGAACATGCTCCAGACACCAAATTGAACCATCCAGTGAACAACTAAAGAAACTGTACCCTTTACAGTCACCTTTGAAACTAGTTTGTAGCCTGAACCACCAATTTATAGGTATTTTGCAAACAAACCAGAATGACCCTCTCAAATTTGAAAACGTACAATTCAAACATTAATTAATTGAATTTAATTTTTCCCTGAATTTGAGAGTATTTCCACCCGAATACCCAAACCCCTATTTTGCAAACTGCAAATTACCCTTTTACTCCACCATAATTTTCAAAGTTTTACTTCCATAGCTTGTATAAGCCTAATTCACATGTTTCCCCTTAAAAATGGCTTCTTAGACCTCTTTGGACGTAAGACCTGTATCAAGCCCTCACTTGGACATCGACCATTTGGCACTAGCAGACAAGGATTTCCAAATAAAAGACACTGCTACCCCAGCCAACCTTCTGAAGCTCCACTGTTGGAGTAAGGATAGATTTCTAAACCATGCAGATGACATCCACCTTTGGGAATCCAATTTACCCAAATACACATTTCCAGAAGTCCATTGATTCCTTCATATAGTACATTTTTTCATGCCTGTTATATCCTTAGCCAAAGGGATATTGTTGCCCCAAATCAATAGTTGTTATTTACCATTACACCAGAGTCCATCAACCAAATGCTACAAATCTAGCCTAGCCCTAATCAAAACCCTCTATCCATTGGAGACCTATTGGACTTGTACATCACACTAGACCTGGTTAAGGTAAGAAAAATCTTCCAAACTTTCATCATTGAAGACCACCATACCCCTACAAATACTTTACCCTATGTTGCTACCATTTTCTCAGAAACTAGCAGACACATAATCACCACACCCTCATGCATCCTTGGATACACTTCAGATGAGCACGTGGATGAGGTCATCCTGGCCTTCCTGTCCATTTTTACTCCAGGCAAGCCTCCTGCTATCATGTACAATTATGCTCAGTTCATTGTAGACATAACACATGAACAATTCACCAAACTGCCCACTGAAAGAGTCTTCAAATAATCTTCAGTGTTGTTTTATATGTTTTTGTATTACCAAATAGTTAAGTTCCCTATAAGTATCCAAAAGTTGGACACCAAGGGGAAGGAGATATCAGTGGTTTACTAGACACCCTTGGTCCAAAAGTATTCCACAATATTCACCTACAAAGACTTCATAGACTCCTTTGTATACCTAGTTATGAACATGTTGACTTCTAATACTCAACCTAGGATCAGTCGAGAGATCAAAAGGGTGCTACAATTGGAAAATAACAACAAGGTGGGAGACTGGTACTTGTACTAGAACCACACTGAAATTAGAGCTTATGGATGCCAATTAGCCCCCTATAAGTTGCCCAAATACCTCCCTATGAGGATATTTTCACTTGAGTACATCAGACAAATCATCAATTCTGATGACGTCCACTTCCTATCTGCTAGGAAGAAGACCTAATTTAAGATCAAGAACCAATTGGGCCCATTCATTTGAAATAACAGAGAGGCTGGACCAGAGGTTGACAAAATACTACAGTAGATGAAATTTAGCAACAACTTCATGTGGCAGTATGACCCTCATGGGGTTATAAATAAACTTAGTCTCAGGGTCAAATTGGGACCTTATATCCACCACCCAAAACCTGACATTGAACTGTTTGCCAACCAATCTGAGTGGGTGGAAAAAGCATTGATTGATATGGAAAACATAGTTGTGGATGTTGAAAAGACACTGATTGATCTTGAAAAGAAATTTGACTAGATCTCTTTCCTGCAAGTTCCAAAGCTAGGGGAACCAATGAGTAATCCTCCTGTGTTACAGACCCCAGCCAATGAGGAGAAAAATCCAAAGAGGAACAGGGAAGAGGCTTCCAACTCTACCATGGAGACTACATATGAGTTGTTTGAGCTCAAAAAAATGCCCAAGTTGAATCATGTGTCTGAATAGGACGATGACATTGAATCGGTGGAAATAACTAACACTGAAACAATGGGGCAGAGGAGCAAAGATACAGCTGCATCAGGTGAAACACAATAGCCATCAACCTCTAACACCCAAATGATAGAGATACAACAAAGTGTTGAGGTTTCTTCCTTTGTCAAGCCAACTGACAGAGAAAAGGACATCAAAGATAGGTTCAAAGAGATAAAGATGAGGAATGAGAAGTTGAAGGCAGAGACATATTCCCAATACTTCAAACATACACCACCCAACCAGAGCAGATTGATGTCATCCTTTGACATCAAAGTAGGAAAGATGCAGGTATCATTTTTGCATCCCACTGTTCAACAACCAAAGACCTTAGTTGATTATAAGAAGACTAATTTTGAGGTGATGGCCAGAGATGTTCATCCCATTGACAAAATAGAGTTCCACAAACAGGCTATAGAAATGATTTACTCCATCCTTACAGGAAAGGCCATGGCTTCCCACAAGCCGCAGGATTCACTGGATAATGTGACAACCCAGTACAAATTGGATAAGGCCTCCTCATAGGCCAAAGATAACAGGATAAAGTCATTGGAGGACTTGGTCATTGAACTCAACCATGATCCAAGTGACATTAAGGCTACTGAACAACTGATCAAAAAGAAGAATTAGGATATATCAGCCCTCAAGAAATAACTTAAGCTGCCTCATTTGCAACACCCATGGACAAAGGATGTCCTAGAGAGCCAAACCAATCATGAAGAAATGATGGACCTAGTGTTGCAACTGAATGATCTGTTAAAGGAGATGGATAAATAATTGGATAGCTTGATTCACCTCAAACAAGCTAGTCTTGATGATGCTCCTGCAACTGTCATCCCAACAGTTACCACTGTTGTACCTTCTACTTTGGCAACATCATTGGCCCCCACTCCTCTAATGGCCACAACACTACCGAAATCTACACCAACTACATCAACAATAGGATCTACAGGTGATGAAGCAAACAGGCTGGTCAAGGCAATGGAAGAAATTTCCATTCAGACCACTGAGATGAACAGGCTTAAGGAGAAAGTGACCAACCTAGAGACAGATTATAGACTTGCCCAAATCATGCACAAGGAAGAACAATAGAAGTCTTCAAGAATGACTGAAAGAATCAAAAGCCTTGAGAAGGAACTAACACTCAATGAACCTCTAGGTCAGGTTAAGGAACAACTGTGGGCCAATATAATTGACTTTGTCAATGATATTTGGCCATCCATCGAGGTTATTTTTGAAAAAATTGATTTGATAAAGCAGGCTACATAAGCCATTCAGAGGTGTAAAGAAGAACTTGGAGACATGCCAGAGGAAACTGTAAGGATCATTCACTTCCCTCAACTCCAAGAACAAGTATGACCTACAAGAATTGGAGATACCTGACAAAACAGGTACAATTTTGGAAGTTAAAAGAGTCCTCACCAAGAGGAATTTGATGCTGAACTTAGAGGATAAGTGCCAAACTATGTAGTTGGCCATTGATAGATTCATGATGAAGTTTGAAGTTTTGAGGCAAAAGGGTTTACAGAATCCCTTAGTTATAAATGATAAGCTAATGAAATAGGAAAATTATAATAAGAAGATCAGGGAAGTAGCCAAAGATCAGGTAAACACTTCATCCATGAAGGGCATGCCAACCGAAAAAGTATTGTATCAAACTTTTGAAAATTTATTTTACCTCCAACATGAGGTAAAACACCTTTTTGTAAATAAGCCTACTTTTTCCAAATATACAGAGGCAGATGAGATATACAGAAAAATGCTCAATATCCAATTACCAGACTCTAAGACATGGGAGAAGCTAAATGATTTACTATAGAAATACACAGTAAAAATATGAAATGTACAGTAAAAGTAAAAGGGCACAGCAAAGGATATTGGCAAGTCAGCAAGGTCAAAGGGTATCAGATGAAAGTGTATCAGATGAAAGGTCAAAGTAAATATAACATCCAGCGTAAAGACCAAACAACAAAGAAGATTAAAGGGCAAAAGATCAAAGCCAGCAGACCCTAAATAACGGGGACATCAAGCAACAGTTCAATAGCTGTCTCTCTCTTCTTGCATGAAGATATTTCTTTCTCCTAGATTAATTCCCAAGAAAGTTTGGGATTATTTGTATAAATACTTCATAATTCGAAGTATTGAGGGGTGTATTTCTATACATTTATAGAGTTATTTTGATCTTAAACCTAAGGGTTATTGTACCAATTTTCAAGCCAACAGACTGAAGCAAGTAATAAAAATATTTCACTACAGGATTCATGAGATGAGCTATTGTAGTGAGTATCTTCTTTGTCTGATTTTTTTACTTTCTTATGTGTTTCATAAACATAAATTTTATATGAATTTGAATGAATTAACTAGAAATTTAACTTAGAATTTGTTTAAGTACACTCTGTTTTTCACAGTTAATCATTTATATGTTTTCCTCTGATATCCAGATTTGAGAACCCTTAATTTCTCTCTCATCCCGGTTGACCTCTTTCATTTCTCTTCATAATCCGGCCTAAGGAACCCTTAATTTCTCCCTGGATCCGATTGGAAACCATTCCACCATCAAGCCTATGAGATCTGTAGTAACTCCTCTATCTTGCCTTGTATACATTGGTTTTAGAACTTGATCCAGTCCTATTTGTCTCGCATTTTGACCCCATAGCCCAATGGTAAAAGCAACCCTTTGTTCATCTAAGTAAGTGATCCCATCACCCAAATTCAAATCAAAAGCCCAAGCACAATCATAACTAACCTAAAATCAATTAACTAAAACAAAGTTAAATAAAAAAGAGAGAGCCCTCTTGGAGATTAGGAAGGCTAGATCCTGATCTCCAAAGTTGGTTTGTGGTTACCTCTATCATTTCTTTTTCTAAACAACTTAGAAGAAATTTTGGAGTGATAACATAATTGGCAACCATACTAGGGACTTCAATCCTCAGTCAAGTAAAACTTTAATGAAACCTTAAATTTCATCTTGAGCCCCTTAAAGTCATTTTATAAGTTGTTCTTGAAAGGTTTCATAAAAACAATTAAAAAATTAAAATTCAGCCTCCCAAGAAGACTCACTATACTAGGACAAATCCAGATCCAAACCCTTCTAATATAGTTGATGACCTAGACAGGATTTTAATAAAACCAAAAAAGGTAGAAACTCAAGCAAGTAGTAGCCAGTTATTTAAAGAAAATTCACTCCCTGAAGAATTATCAACATTAGAGAAGATTCCATTTGATTTGTCATTTGATCTCTCGTTGTTTAGAAGTAAATCAGAGAATGCAATTCATGAAATTGTGTTAGACCCTAATTTTATTCAACTAATTATTAAATAAAAAAAGGTGCCTATCCATATGGATTTAGATAAACTTATGTCAGATACTTTTGACAAGTTAGAAGCTTTAACCTCTACATTGATAAGCCATATAGATTATGCTTACATTCAACAATCTGTTGAACTAGCTGCCCTCACTGTTGCTGCCTCTAAAATTTCTGAACAATCTTCAATCAATGTAAATACACCTTCACTTACCACCACCTCACCCATTATATCCACCTCAGTCCATTCTCCTAAACTAGTCATTCATCAGCTTCTTATCCAACCAAATTCCTCATCCTTATCTAGTTCATCTCCATCTGCTTCAAGCCCTTCCTCAAGTACCAACACTTTACCCCCTTGTCAAGCCAGAATCCAAGCCATGGCAGACCGATATGCACCTATAGTTTTACCTGCACAAATCCATGTGATGCCCCAAGATTATCAAAGAAAAATCTTTTTGTTTGATGCTACTAGTCAATAGACTGCCCAACAACATGTGAACAAAATGACCGACTATTTCAAATTGCATGAGATAGATGAATCTGATTTCCAAATGAGGTTGTTTACCAAAAAATTAACTGGGGATGTTAAGAAATGGTTCAAAGCTTTTCCAACTAATCATATTGCAGATTTAGCTGCTTTTCATAGATTATTCATTGATAGATGGGAGAGAAAGAAAAACCCTCTGCAAATACTTTCTGAATATGATAACATTAGAAGAGCTCCTAATGAGTTAGTTCAGGATTATTGTACTAGGTTCAATAGCATCTACAATGCAATCCCTGCTAATATTAAGTCTCCACTTGACCTAGTATTAATCAAATTCCCTGATGGTTTTAACATTGACATGTCATACTGGTTAAGGGAAAGAAACCCAGAAACATTGGAAAAAATGCAAAGTAATGTTGTTAGTGTAGAGGCCAACCTATTAGCCAAGAAAGCCAGAATGAGAAATCAAAAGCGAGTTGTAATTAAAGAGGAAACTTCCACTTCTGTTGGAAAAATAGATAGTTTATCAAAGAGTGTAGAGAGAATAATGGATAGATTAGAAAACATGGAAAGAAAAACTCAATGGTAGAACCAACAACCACCCCCTAAAAGAAACCCCAACTTCAGGAAGAATCCTAATGCTAGAAAGAATGTTATACCAGATCAGCAAATTAGGCCTCCCTTCCAGGAAAACTATGCTGAGGGTTAACAAAGCCATGAAGGAGAGGATGACACCAAGATAAACTTGTTAGGAATAAAAAATGAAGATGTTGTTTTTCTTACTCAAGAAGAACAGGAATCGTATATGCTGCAATAATTGCAATTAGAATCCATGGAATCCTTCAACTTTAGATAGGGTTATGAGTTAGCTATATATGAGGTTCAAAAACAGTATAGCTTAAGAAGTAAAAAGAACAATGAAGCTCCCACTAAAAGATCAATCCAGACCCAAAATAAAAAGATAATAGAAGCTCCTGTCACTAAAATTTTACAAATCCTTCCTAGGGAACATATGAGACTTCTACCCTAAAAATTGTAGATATAACCTCCACTGAAACTCAAACTGAAACAATTAATAAAATCGATCCAAACAAGAGAAATCAAAGAAAAACAACTGAAACACAGACTGAATTTCCTAGTACCGAGAAACAAGATAAAAACACACAAACTGCATTTGTTAAAGAATATCTCATCCAAACAAACGAATCTCAACCCCCTTTCAAGCTCAAGACTGAAATAGCAAAATTGAATATATCAATTCCTTTGACCAAATTAGTAAAGAATGAATCATATAGATCACAGACAATTGAAACTTTAAATATAGGAGAAGGAGAAGATGTTGTCAATTTGAACGATGATCAACCTGAGTTATTGTTTGGCCCTGAGGTGAATGGTACCCATTAGCAAGGGGGAATCCCTCCTTTCTACATTAGCCTAAACATTCATGACAAAATATTACATAATGCTATGCTAGACTTAGGGGCATCCCATAACTTGATGCCAAAAGAAATTATGGAGAGACTGAACTTAGATATCACCACACCATATAAGGATTTGTTTTCCTTTGACTCTAGTCAAGTTAAATGCCTTGTCTTTATTAAAGATTTATGTGTAACTCTAGTACAATTCCCAACAAAGAGTATTGTGATGGACATAGTAGTTGCAGACATCCCACCCAAATATGGAATGTTGTTATCTCCCTCATGGGGAGCAAAATTGCAGGGATCCTTATAGTTAGATATGTCATATGATACCATATCTATTTTTGGCCAACAAAGAAAATTGTATAGAGAGACCTTGATGAAATACATGGTGAGTAGTGCAGAAAAACCACAAAATTTCCCAATATACCCCCTGCATTCTGATAGGACTCTTTCATCTTACACGATTCAGACCATGAAAAAAAGGAAATCACAGCTGAAGAACTGAAATACAAAACAACTGACAGTGAAAACATTTTTCATGAATCACTTTGGCATTTAGATTTTGATGGATCTGTGAATAGACTAGGGGCAGGAGGAGGAGTGTGGATCCAAAATATGGAGAATAATCATGCCGAAGGTCATGCATTTAGGTTAAATTTTAAATGCACAAATAACATGGCAGAGTATGAAGCTCTGATCTTAGGATTACAAATGGTTAGAAAACTTGGAGCTAAGAGAGTTTCTATACTTGGAGACTCAAAATTGATTATTAAACAAATTAATGGTGAATACTCTGTAAACAATCACAGACTGAGTTAATATAGAGAGATTGTCCTAGATTTGATCAAAGACCTTCTAGAAACAAATTTGTCTACCATTCCTAGAAAACAGAATATGCAGGCTGACACTCTAGCTACTTTTGCTAGTACCCGCAAATTACCCTTTCAGCCCAACCATCAGTACATTACAAAAGTGAGACATAGTCCTGTCATACCAAACAATTTGAAGTATTGGCAAATTTTCTCACAGGATTCCCAAATTTATGACTTCATGAATGTTGAAGGTGAGTTTCATAATTGTAATATAGATACAAACTGTACAATAGACAATGACATAGATAGTGGGATAGATGTAAATATTTTAGATATAGGTAAACCTACTAATTTCACTAGATTAGAAGTAGATAACTTAGAAAATGTAGAAATAGAGGAAATAATGAATGATGATCTTGAAATTCTTAATCTTAAAAATAATTTTTTGCCTAAGGGATTAGTCCCATTAGAAGATTTGTTTGACTCAAACGATGTAGCTAGGAAACCAAAAATGGAGCCTTTGAGAGAAGATATAGAAGAATGTAACATAGGAACTAAGGAAAAACCAAAACTCATTAAAATATCAAAAGCCTTACCTCCAGAGGAAAAGGTTAAATACATAAATCTGTTTAAAGAGTTTCAAGATGTATTTGCATGGAGTTATGAAGACCTAAAATCTTATGACACCAGCACAAGTCAACACAAGATACATATTAAAGAAGATCATAAGCCTTTTAAACAGAAAATTAGGAGAATTAATCCAGTTCTTATGCCATCTATTGAGAAAGAAGTTAAAAGAATGTATGATTCCCAAATCATAGCTCCCATTAGATATTCAGGATGGGTTTCAAACGTAGTCACCACTAGGAAGAAGACTGGAGAAATCAGACTGTGTGTTGATTTTGGAACTTTAAATAAGGCCTCATTGAAAGACAACTATCCTCTACCAAAAATGGACCATATCCTTCAAAGGGTAGTAGGCTTATCCAGAATCTCTTTACTTGATGGATTTTCTAAATATAACCAGATTTTAGTTCAACCAGAGGACCAAGCCAAAACTGCATTTACTACTCCTTGGGGTACCTTCATGTATTTGAATATGCCTTTTAGATTAATGAATGTAGGAGCAACATTTCAAAGAGCTATGGATATATATTTTGCCAAGGAAATCCATGATTTCTTAGTAGTTTACCAATATTACATCACAGTATTTTCTAAATTTGATAATGAACACCTAGATCACCTAAGAAGAGTTTTCACTAAATGCAGGAGATTTGGTATTTCCTTAAATCCCAAAAAGACACTCTTTGGTCTAGAAGAAGGAAAACTATTGGGACATGTAATATCCACATATGGAATTAGAATAGATCCTACTAGAATAGAGGAAATCTTGACCATCACCCATCCTAGAAACATCAAAGAAATGCAGTCATTTTTAAGCAAAAATAATTTTCTTAGGAGATTCATTTCAAATTTAGCAGAATTGATTAGAGAACTAAATAAAAAGTTAAGAAAAGATTCAACACTTAAATGGATAGTGGAGGCTAGACAGTCCTTTGAAGCCATAAAGGAAGCCCTAACCAAGACTCCAGTCCTTATAAGTCCCGATTTCCAGAAAGATTTTATAATTTTTTCTTTTGCTTCAGAACAAACTATTGCAGTAGTCTTGTTGCAAAAGAATGACCAAGGATATGAACAACCAATTGCATTTTTTAGTAAATCCTTAAGAGATGCCACACTCAAATACAACATTATGGAGAAACAAGCATTAGCTTTAGTAAAGGCTATTAAAGACTTCAGAGTGTACATTTTGTATTCTCACATCATTGCTTATGTTCCAAATTCAGTAGTTAAGGACATTTTGACACAAAATGGGCCTGAAGGAAAGAGAGGCAAATGGATTGCCACTATTTTGGAATATGACATAGAAATAAATCCCACTAAAATTATCAAAGGCCAAGGTTTAGCCAAACTCATGGTTGAATCAAATTGTCAGGCCCTATATATAAATTTCATTGGTGCCCTTGATGATCAGGAAGAGATGGCAACTCCATAGATTAGTGAACCTTTTATAGATTCACCTTGGTATGCAGATATCATATTTGTATTACTGAACTTACAAGCTCCTCCTGGTTTAACAAGAATTAAAGTTATATCTTTGAAAATGAAGTCGTTAAGATATTGTTCATAGATATGTTGGCATTATGATGCATGTGTTGTACTTGATGGCAACCCACTTGTAGCAGAACAACTCACTTATACATGGTGACTAGATGAATCTACAGAAGAGATATCAGATGTGACAGAATGCATGATAGTAGTATATGTAGGGCAGTTCAAAGGAATCAATTTAGATGTAATGTACAATGTCAATGACAGTTCACAGAGTAGCAAGTTAACATTGCCATCAAGTCCAAAGGGGGAAATTGTTGGCATTATGATACAGATGTTGTCCTTGATGGCAACTCACTAAGATGACAGATCACAGTTGAGACTCACATAATGTAGAAAAAGAGATATACGTAGGTTCCCCTTGACCAAGCCATGTATACACGTGGGTTCGACGACCAAAAAAAGCGTATGCATATACACACACTTTCATGCAAGGAAAGGCGTGTACATTTTGTTTTGGTCCGTGGTATTTGGACCATGGTATTGTGATCCATGGTATTGGTCCAAGGTATTGGTTCTAAATGGTTTTGGACCATGGTATTGAGTAAGGTCTAAGACTATAAAAGGAGGAGAAGATCATTAGGCAAAAGCATTCAGAAATTCTTGAATATCTGATGAAGTATGAGATCCAGTATGCAGGTTATGACTTCATGATTCTTTGCTT
Source organism: Pinus tabuliformis (assembly GCA_031772625.1). Lineage (NCBI taxonomy): Eukaryota > Viridiplantae > Streptophyta > Pinopsida > Pinales > Pinaceae > Pinus > Pinus tabuliformis. The sequence continues at coordinate 21,919,535 of CM062813.1, forward strand.
GATCTAAATCGAGGAGGAATCTCAGTGGTTGATGGAGGACAAGATCTAAGGATATATCAGGATATAATGGCTTGGAATGAATCATCTCTATATGGTTTGATCATGCTTATTATAGATCTATATACTGACACATGTAATGTTCTGTAGATATCATGATCTGAGTATAACTCAAGTTGGAAATAGCTGCAAATCATGAATGAATATTTACAGATGTATACATTGGTTGACTATGATAAAACCATGTACATATGCAAGTTATATACATCTAAATAGCGTATACATATAAACTATAATGTATGAAGCTACAGGTGGTTCTAGTTGTTGATGCAAAGTTCTGAGTTCTGGTGACTATTTACTAGTGTCAATATTCTGCACATTCAGATTGGTTGATTGTAATTAGCTTCATAGTTGATGGATGAGATCTAATAATGGATCAGGATCATAATGTCTTATCTTTATGTGATCTTATGGACTAGATCTGATTGATAACACATGTATTATCCTTTTGTATGTAATGATCTGGGTATGTCTAAAGTCAGGAAGTGCAGCGAAGTTATAAGTAAGTATTTGATGATATATACGCTGGTTCGCTTTGGTGAAGCTGCATATACAAGCTGGTTCGGCTCTTCCAAGTAGCGTATGCACTCTGATGCATGATTTTTTATGATACAGTTGGATCTGAATATTGTTGTAGAAGTTTTGTGTTCTGCTCTGTGTTCTGGTGACTGTGTTTTTGTTGACGGGGTTTCAATGATTCAGTGTTGGGTGATTCAGAGATTGATGATGCAAGTGGTGATTGATTTTGTGCTTCAGTGATATTGATGGGTCCATTATGAAAATTGGATGAAACATGGCCTTCAGATTATGATGTTGTGTTCCATGAGTATCCAGTCTAAAAATTTATGAAACATGGTCCCTGGAGGAAGAAAGAAGGTTGTAGCCTTCTATAGGCCAGCACCTACATACTAGTACATTAACTAGTAGAAGAGCTAAGGGGGTTGTAACTCCCTTCCAGGAGAAGCTGGAGAATGAGAGAAGGTTGTAGCCTTCTGTAAGTCAGCGCCTACGTACTAGTACATCAGCTAGTACAAGAGCTAAGGGGGTTGTAGCTCCCTTCCAAGAGAAGTTGGAGAATGAGAGAAGGTTATAACCTTCTACATGTAGAAGTCTGCGTACTGGTATAAGACTGCACCAGTACAAAAATATTGTAAAAAGAAGTTTCTTATTAAAAGAAGATAGGGACAAATTGTAGCAGGTGGTTTTCATCCACATTAGGTTTCCACCTTACATCATGGTGTTCATGTCTGCTTCTTATGTGTGATGATATGTTTTGTTTTACTGCACCTGTTTATAGTCCATATGGTTAATGAAGTTCTACCGCACTAATTAATGATCAACGTTTAATGGATAAATTGAATCATAAGTTTACTATACATACGCTAGTTGCATTAGACAAAGTTGCGTGTACAAGCAAGTTCCCTTAACTGAAGTAGCGTACATGAATCTAAGTATGGAAATGAAAAAGTTAGTGATTTGATAATACTGACTCACGCCCCCCCCCCCCTCAGTATTATTTCCAATAATTGGTATCAGAGCAGATCCTTTGGTAAAAGATTGATCACTTGAAGGAGATCCGTAGAACAATGGGAAAGAAGCTAAAGAAGAAAGCGCCTCAGAAGAAGAAGACATCTCAAAGGAACTATGACAGTGGGAGAATAGATTGGGGAATATGTGGAAGAAACATTTCAGATTCAGAATCACCTCAGAATGAATACGAACAAGCAGAAGAGCTATCAGGTATGAGTTTGTTATCCTCTGGTGATACATTTCTCCATCCATTTGAAGATGATGAAAGTGATAGCAAAACAATTGAACTTGCTCTTATGGGTGAGGATGAAAGATATCAAATAGAGACAGAATTTAAAAGGCTTACGGACAAAATTAAAGATCAACAAGATCTATTGGACAAAAGGGAATGTGCCTCCAAAGAAGAAGCTACCAAACTAAAAGCTCAACTAGAGGAAGGAAACAAGGTAAGGAAGCTATTGAAGGAAAAGGAATATCAACTTCAAAAGCTACAAGATGAAGTGACATCATTAAAAAATGAAGTAAATGAAAGGAGCACAACAATCAAGAAACTCAGAGAAAGATCTAGTTACTATGAAAGTGTTGAAGCTAAGATCCTCTCGCTAAAAGAAGATCTTGAAGAATCAAATAAGCAGAATAAAGAACTACTCCAAGCTCTTGAAAAACAAGAAAACAAAGTTCTTGAATTAAGTCATTAGTTGGAAGAAGGAAGAAAAGCTGATGGAGTCATGAAGAAACAATATCTTGAAAAGGAAGAGCAACATCAGGTTGAGGTAAATATTCTAAAAGATAAATTAGAAGAAAAGGATAAGCTCTTACGATTTCAAGATAGTACTAAGATCTTGGATGATATTCTTAGTAGCCAAAGGTCTCCTGCTATCAAAACTGGTCTTGGTTTTCATGAATCTGTTGAAGGTGAATCTAGTTCATGAAGTAAGACAAGGAACTCTAATGCAAAATCTGAAATGCTCAACAAGGAGATGAGAGGTCAATCCCATCAACAACCAAGGAAAGAAATTCTTCAAAGAAAATATTTTACCTCTAACTATGGAAGTGATAGTTGATTATTTCCTCTGATGAATAATGTTGAATGTTATGTATGTCATAATTTTGGACATGTTGCAGCCAGATGCAAAAGTAGAATGGTTCAAGACCATCACACAGAAAGATCATCACATTCCAGGTACTTTAAGGGATATTATTTTTCTTGCAATATGTTTGGTCACAAAGCTATTGATTGCTATAGAAGGAATATGAAACATGTAAGATGTTATGCATGTAACATGCTTGGACATATAGCAAAGGAATGCAGGAACAAAGTACGGGCACCATACATAAAGGAGAAAACATCATCACACTTGAAGATATGGAAGAAGAAGGAAGTACAGTCTGAAAGATGTGGCATAGCACAATGTACAAACCTAACAAACTTAGAGGGAACTGAAAGTGTAAAATTCAGGGTTCTAAATCTCATACGCAAGTTACATGAAGAGAAGTCACGTCTATACGCGAGTTAGACACTGCACAGTTGCGTATATGTCAGCTTGAGAAAAGTAGTGGGACAGACTCAGGAAAAAGGATCTAATATGGTTCAGTCCATTATTTGTTATGTTTGATAATGGTTACAATTTGTTGATGATGTGTGGAAATGTCTTGGTACTCATAATATGTTTTAGATCCTAACTTGATGATGATAATGCCTTGATACTTCTTGTTGATGTATGCATGATCAGATCTAACAGTGAATAGATAGCATAGGTTCAGGGGGATCATATGCTTTGAATAATGCATTGTTGGCATTATGGTTAGAATTCCTTGGTGATGATGCTTATATGGCTAAATGATACATCTTACTATGATATGGTTATGAGTTGCCCATGAAAAAATCTCATATGATTCTTGGGGTTACATAGTTGGTGTTCAAATCAGATTTATGGTTGATTCTCTGATGATGCATATTTGTTTCTTTCATGGTAATCTTCAAAATGATAAGGAGGAGTACAAAGCTTGAATCCACAACTTCATTACTTGATGTTGAGTCACTCATATACTGCTGTTATCATATGCGTAAAGATCATATAATACAGTTATGATGTAGGATTCCTATAGTTCTTGGCTCTCACATGATTGAGGATTGTTGCTTGAGCTCAAGGTTTGCTAGATACATAGAGCTATATATAGTATGCTGGATACATGGATGATTACTCAAAGTTGCATTGTTGGTTGGCCAAAATAATGGAGTTATTGCAGGTCACATGAAGACATAACTATTTGAATACATGATGATGATGAGTTCTTACCTATATGATGATAGGTTGATACTCACATATGATTGATTGATTCTTATCAGATGAGGGATGTTCTCGACTGATGATACATGGATGGTATAAAAGATCATGCAGATCTTGATGATGATGAGATGACTATGGTTTTTTTCACATATGATACAATGTGAATGATTTTGTATGACATATGCAGAATTCATTCATGGAAGGCTACGATAATGTTCAAAAGGATGAGTCGATATCTATATGCAGACATACCTTGTTACAGGTTGATGACTTCTACACTAACGGACATATACAAGTCACTGGTTTGGATGTTGTTGACAGATGCCTATGGAGCAGATCATACATTGTGTATGATAGTTGCTAATGACTATCATGGTCTTGTTTAGATATTTCGTCTCTGTTATAAATTTCATGTATATCATTCGATGTAAAAGTCATATCAAGACCCATGATGTAATAGTTTGTCTCTGTCTATTGTAGTCATGAATCCCTTTTTGGTCATATGATGTAATTTGTACCCCCACTATGCATGGGAAGGATGATGTAATATTGCAAGTCATTTATAAAAAATTGGTATCTGGTATATCCCCACTTGGTTGGGTGGACAAGTCAAGTTTATCCCCACTTGGTTGGGAGAATGAATGTATGTATGAGTCATTGGTGATAGGAAGGTCAAACTCACATAGTTGAGTTATAAAGTCATGTTATTTTCTTGAAAATATTTACAAACTTTGCATGTACTCAGGGGGAGTATGGATGATACAGTACATCTCAGCATGAACAGAGGGGGAGCTCAATCAGAGATTTCAGCATGCACTTAGGGGGAGCATGACCCTTTGCCCTTGATGTCAAAGGGGGAGAGTGATTTGGTGTTGGTGTTGTTGCCATCAAGTCCAAAGGGGGAGATTGTTGGCATTATTATGCATGTGTTGTACTTGATGGCAACCCACTTGTAGCAGAACAACTCACTTATACATGGTAACTAGATGAATCTACAGAAGAGATATCAGATGTGACACAATGCATGACAATAGTATATGCAGGGTAGTTCAAAGGAATCAATTTAGATGTAATGTACAATTTCAATGACAGTTCACAGAGTAGCAAGTTAACATTGCCATCAAGTCCAAAGGGGGAGATTGTTGGCATTATGATATAGGTGTTGTCATTGATGGCAACTCACTAAGATGACAGATCACAGTTCAGAATCACAGAATGTAGAAAAGAAGATATACGCAGGTTCCCCTTGACCAAGCTGTGTATACACGCGGGTTCGACGACCAAAAGAAGCATATGCATATACACGCACTTTCATGCAAGGAAAGGCACGTACATTTGGTTTTGGTCCATGGTATTTGGACCATGGTATTGTGATCCATGGTATTGGTCCAAGTTATCTTGTCTGACGTGTTGACCCCAGGTATGTGGTCCAAGGTATTGGTTCTAAATGGTTTTGGACCATGGTATTGAGTAAGGTCTAAGACTATAAAAGGAGGAGAAGATCATTAGGCAAAGACATTCAAAAAGTCTTGAATATCTAATGAATTATGAGATCCAATATGTAGGTTATGGGTTTATGATGCTTTGCTTGATCTGAATCGAGGAGGAATCTCAACGGTTGATGGAGGACAAGATCTAAGGATAGATCAAGATATAATGGCTTGGAATGAATCATCTCTATATGGTTTGATCATGCTTATTCGAGATTTGTATACTGATGCATGTAATGTTCTGTAAATATCATGATCTGGGTATAACTCAAGTTTGAAATAGCTGCAAATCATGAATTAATATTTACAGATGTATACGCTGGTTGAATATGATAAAAACGTGTACATATGCAAGTTAGGTACATCTAAATAGCGTGTACCATATAAACTATGATGTTTGAAGTTACAAGTGGTTCTAGTTGTTGATGCAAAGTTCTGAGTTCTGGTGACTATTTACTGGTGTCAGTATTCTGCACATTCAGATTGGTTGATTGTGATTAGCTTCAGAGTTGATGGATGAGATCTAATAATGGATCAGGATCATAATGTCTTATCTTTATATGATCTTATGGACTAGATCTGATTGCTGACACACATATTATCCTTTTGTATGTAATGATCTGGGTATGTCTGAAGTTAGGAAGTGTAGTGAAGTTATAAGTATTTGATTATATATATGCTGGTTCACTTTGGTGAAGTTGCATATACACGCTGGTTCGACTCTTCCAAGTAGCGTATGCACTCTGATGCATGAATTTTAATGATACAGTTGGATCTATATATTGTTGCAGAAGTTCTGTGTTCTGGTGACTGTGTTTTTGTTGACAGGGTTTCAGTGATTAAGTGTTGGGTGATTCAGAGATTGATGATGCAAGTGGTGATTGATTTTGTGCTTCAATGATATTGATGGGTCCAGTATGAAAATTGGATGAAACATGGCCTTCAGATTATGATGTTGTGTTCCATGAGTATCCATTTTGAAAATTTATGAAACGTGGTACCTGGAGGAAGAAAGAAGGTTGTAGCCTTTTGTAGGCCAGCACCTACATACTAGTACATCAGCTAGTACAAGAGCTAAGGGGGTTGTAGCTCCCTTCCAGGAGAAGCTGGAGAACGAGATAAGGTTGTAGCCTTCTGTAGGTCAGCACCTACGTACTAGTACATCAGCTAGTACAAGAGCTAAGGGGGTTGTAACTCCCTTCCAGGAGAAGCTGGAGAACGAGAGAAGGTTGTAGCCTTCTGCAGGCCGAAGCTTGCGTACTGGTATAAGATTGCACCAGTACAAAAATATTGTAAAAGGAAGTTTCTTATTAAAAGAAGATAGAGACAAATTGCGACAGGTGGTTTTCACCCACATTGGGTTTCCACCTTACATCATGGTGTTCATGTGTGATTCTTATGTGTGATGATCTGTTCTATTTTACTGCACCTGTTTACTATCCATATGGTTAATGAAGTTCTAATGCACTGATTAATGATCAACATTTAGTATATAAATTGAATCATAAGTTTACTAGACATACGCTAGTTGCATTAGACAAAGTTGCGTGTACATGCAGGTTCCCTTAACTAAAGTAGTGTACATGAATGTAAGTGTGGAAATGAAAAAGTTAGCGATTTGATAATAATGATTCACCCCCCCCCCCCCCCTCCCTCTTAGTATTATTTCCAACAAGATAATGCTTTGTTTTGGAAATACAATGGTGGTATTCTGTTAAATTGTTTACTGAAAGATGAAGTTGACAAAATTATGCAAGAATTTCATGCAGGAGATTGTGGAGGACATTTGTATTGGAAAACTACTGCTGACAAAATCCTAAGGGTTGGTTTTTACTGGCCCACCCTATTTGCAGATGTTAAGAACCATGTGACCTTCTTTCATAAGTGCCAGATATTTGAGGGAAAAATAAAGCTTTTACCCTTATCTCTCAAACCCATCTCCAGAGAAATGCCATTTCAACAATGGGGGTTAGACTTCATTGGAGAAATACACCCAACCTCCTCAGCCCAACATAAGTGGATTTTGACAGCCACTAATTATTTTACCAAATGGGTAGAAGCCATCCCTTTTAGACAAGCTAGAGGCTCTATCATTACCTCCTTTGTGGAAAACAGTATCCTGTCAAGATTTGGATGGCCTCAAAAGCTCATTACTGATAATGTAGCTGCTTTTAAGTCCAAGAAAATGAATGACTTCTATAACAAATACCACATCATCCTTGGCCACTCCACTGCCTATTACCCTCAAAGTAATGGAATTGCAGAATACTCTAACAAAATCCTTGTCAATATCATTAAGAAATTACAGGAAAACAACAAAAAGACATGGAACAAAAAGTTGGTCAATGCCTTATGGGCAGACAGACTAACTACCAAAAAGTCCATTGGTACATCTCCCTATCAGTTAGTATATGGGATGGATGTTGTTTTTCCATCCTCTTTGGGAGTGCCAGTGATGAATATCATCCAGGAGTTGCAGGTAGAACCAAATGATATCCAGAGAAGGATAAATCAGACCATACACTTGTAGCAGACCAGAGAAGAAGTATATGTAAAAGCATAAGTAATCCAGGACAAAATCAAAAGGATATTTGATAAAAAGACTAAAGCTAATGATTTTTTCATAGGTGATAAATTTCTTAAGTGGGATTCAAGAAGAGAATACAAGGGAAAACATGGAAAATTTTATTTTCTGTGGCAAGGCCCTTATGTCATTTATGGTTACAGAGGTAACAATGCCTTTTTTTTGAGAGAAATAGATGGATTAGATCTACCAGGAGGACCCATCAATGGTAGAATGTTGAAGCATTATATATACACAAATTAACAATAGTTCAATTTACTTTGATCTTTGTACATAACATTGCATAGTTTAGATTAGATTGGATGGTGATCTTTTGAAGTTGAAGCCCGGAGAGAAGGCCCTGAGCTTTGAAGGTTTCACCATCATAAGTATTAATAAGGAAAAAATCACAGAAGAACAGTTTACAGGATAACTACAGTCACAATTCAAAGGCTACTGATCTTAAAGTTCTTGACATTTCACCAGGAAATGCCATCCCCATGTGGAGCCACTGTTAGGGTCCTATAATAATAGGATTCATAATTTTGAATTGGCTATGGTTAGTCTTGTAATATTGTACATAATTTTTCTTTCTACAAAATTTTTTCCATATTAAAAATTAAAAAATGTAAAGAGGGTATGTCCTAAAAGAATAATCAAAGGACAAAAAGAAAAAGAGAAGATAAAAAAAGGTGAAAAATATGAACCCCAAACAAAAAAATATCTTGAAAGTGTGCAAATTCAAGTGCCACTACTTTTAATTTTATGTGCAAAATAATGCTTGTGTGCAGCTTGTCATAAATGCCACAGCCCATGATAGTCAAATAGCTTAATCTTGACTAATTCATGCTTTAAATTTCATGTTTATAGATGGAGAATAAAGATCTAGCCAAACTATTTAATCTTGGTAGATCAGTTGTTAGGTAGAGAAATAAAAATGTGCTCATAAGCTTAATCTGAACCATTGGAAGTTATAAGGTTAGAATTAGATAGTTTACTTGTCAAAAGAAAAGGAAAGACAGGGTCTACTAGCTTAAATGCACCCAATAAAGTGAAGAAAAAATGTTAGGGTAAGTAAAGGGTAGGTACAAGTTGCAGAAGTACAAGGTTGTTAAAGCATAAGCACATTTATCATGCTTAATCCTATGTTTTAGTGTGTAGGAGCAATTATGAAAGTGAAAGGATGTTCACAAGTTGATTTAATTAACTTCCCCTCATTTCATTTCATCCCCCACTACATACTTACTAATTTCCCCATTATCCCATCATTTCTTATGAATATACCCTTTTCCCTTCATTTTGACCCTTACCCCTTGGTTTCACATATTTCCCTAGTAAATTACCCTCCAAAGGTCATCCCCCTACCCTAAACACCTTTCCCCTAGTGTGAAACCCACTCCCCATTGAAAAACTCCTCTTCCCCCTCATTAATTTCCTTAAAAACCCATAAAAACTCTTTATCCTAAGTTCTATTTGATGAGACCTAGAAATGGGTAACTATGGGATCATTTTTCCTATTATTCTCATTTAATCCACCATTATCCATAGTTTCATGCATTCTTTTGAATACAGTTAAGTTAATTGAGTGAATGGGAATAGTCACTTTACCACAAAGTCTAATACGTGCTTATTGCATATTTTTGGACATTTTTGGACCAAGATCAGGCATTTATGAGCAGATTGGCAACCAAATATGAAGAAACAATGCTGAGGATTTATAGGAGGGGTGTCTCCTACACTAAATGACCCCTTCCTCGAGTTCTCCACCATCAGCTCAGAGTTCAACAACCCACCAAAGATGATTTCAAGGGGCAGTCGAGCAGGTCTAGTGAAGTGGCTGATTAACTGCAGTTTTGGGCAGCCAAGCTCCTAAAGTTAAGGAGGACTGTTGAGAGTCTTCATTTGCATAAGTAGGAAGGCTTCAAGCCTTAGTAGTTTAGCCATTTTTTAGTCTATTTTTCGCACTTTAGTGCAGCCCTGTATCAGCACATTTTCGAGCTTCTTCTTGTAGACAGTTTGTGATGTAACTATTATTTTTTGATCAATGAAGATGAATCCAGCTTTGCACCAGCTCTGATCTTTCTTAGGAGGTTGTAGTGTTTGGGGTTGGGCCCAAACTAAGTGCCCAGTACCTCCTTTGTGTACTTTTATGTGTTTTTCTTGCATTCATAGACTAATTTCTATTATCTAGGTTAAAAGCTTACTTTGTTACTTAGGTTGTTTTTTATGATTAAGATAGTTGTTCATGCTTCAGGTTGATTTCACAATTTGGTAACAAAAAATATCCATAAAAGGGCGACTGAGCAGTCCTTGATTTCATTTCTCCCTCCTTGGGACCATGAATTGAGACCAAGGTAGACTTGCTTCCATAAAAACATTGTTTTTCCCTTCCAATGCAATTGCTAGTGTTAGATTTTGAGTTGGAAAAGTTGATATTAGTTGTGTTTTCATGCTTAGATCTATTCTTGCTCAATCTCCATAGATTTATTGCATGATTTCTTGTATATGAACTTCTATTCATCACATTTCTATTTTTTAGGTCAGATTAGGTCAAAATAAATAAATCTCTGTTTTTTTAGTCTTTGCTTGGATCAGTTTTGGAAAGTAGTGTGCAGAACACCTGTAAGACACTCCAGCCTATCTTTCCTCCATCATACAACCTACTCCAGCCTCTCGCTCAAGATTTCTTTCCCTCATTCGCCATACTTTCCCAACTTACCCTGATTTCTACATTTTTGTGCAACATTGTTTTCCTCATCTTTGAACAAATCCAAACATCTTCATCACTCTTGAGCTTCATTTACCAGGTCATAGACCTCTTAACATCCCTACCCATCCTTCATCTCCACTTTCCCACCGTTTTTCCACCATCAACCCTCTAAACACCACTTTCGGCCTGTTCCTGTAGAATTTCCTATAGATCCCCTGCAGCCTCCTGTAGAAGATAACACGAGAAATTTTTCAAGATCTGAGCGCAGTGGAAATCTCCATAAATGTGCTAGGGACCCCTTAGGTCCTCTCCACACCTTCCCAACCTCCTGCAAATGCCCACTCCATTTCCTTTCACCAATAAACCCTTGCACTATCAAACATAGTTAAAACACATGCATAATAATTCTGCATAAAATTGCTCAACAATACAAAAAGATGATTTTTCCATATTTCCCTTCAGAAGTAGCTTAAACACATGCATTTTACCTTTTCAAGAGTCAATGGCATCTATTTCAGTAGTTTACATCTCTTTTCTTACACAAGTAGGGTTAGTCTGTAAAACTAGGATTTGCTAGGGTTTGCATTTCCTTTCAGCTTTCATCTCCTTTCTGCAAGTAGACTAACCTCTTTTGAGTTAGCTTTCGTCCATCATAGTTAAAAGCTTCTTCTGAGAACTCATAGAAGTTGGCTTAAGATCCTAGCGAACTTGTGCGAGCTGATCAAGTGACATCCTGCAGTAAGAGCTAGTACTTGTGCATATAGCATCGTCGCTTCCAAGTTTGTTATGAACTACTGGGTTGATAAAAGTAAATTAGGGAGTCCCAGGAGTTGCAACATCATTTCTCCAATACTAGAGCTCACCATCTTTTTGGCATCATTACCGGGAAAGCGTCAAAGTATTTTGTGATTACTGCTTTTCTTCTATTTTCCTACTGCAACCTTCTGCTAAGTAGTTTATTTCAGCAAGAGTAGAGTAGTTTCATTTCAATTCTGTAAAAGTAGATTAGCATTTCCTACTTTCATTTCAATTTCACAATTTCATTTCAGCAAGCATAGATTAGCATTTCCTTCTTTCATTTCAATTCTGCAATTTCATTTCAGTAAGCGTAGATTAGCTATTTCCTGCTTTCATTTCAATTATGCAATTTCATTTCAGCAACATAGATTAGTCCTTTCCTACTTTCATTTAAATTTTGCATTTTCATTTTAGCAAGATAGATTTTAGTTAGTTGCAATTTGTAGTTCAATCTGTTTCAGGTTTTTGAGGTACAAGAAGAAAAAAAGAAACAAAAATCACCCAAAAAAAAAGAGATTTCATTTCATGTCTCGTAGGAACAGAGACAATTCAGGAAAATTCCTACCCAACAACCCCACCACATCACTGAGTCACCCTTCTCTCTTCTTTGGTGGTAGTGATCCAAAAGAACCTGTAGGTGAACCTCCAGAGATATACAAAGATCCTATAACAGAAGAAGAGCAAGAAACCATTCCTCCTGAGACCATGGCTGAAAACAGAAATGGTAGAGGAAATTGGGAGAGAGTAGAAGGTTCCTTTCCCATCTGAGAGACCAATGGGGACACAAAAATAAAAAACATAAGTCCCTCAACCTTACCTCACTTCCATGGATTGACTATTGAAGACCCTGATACCTTCTTGTTTGAGTTTGTTGTCCTTTGTCGAACTTATGACTATGCAGAAAATGAGCAAAAGTTGAAGCTATTTCCTTCTACCCTCAAGGATGTAGCACTATGCTGGTTCATGGGGCTACCTAGAAACAGTATCACAACTTGGGCTCAGATGCTGCAAGCCTTTAACAAAAAATACCAGGACTACTGTAGGTCAAGAGATACAAAGGAAGAATCTTTCGAATGACCATGGGAAGTGATGAATCTTTAGAAGACTATGAAGAGAGGTTTCAACTTAATTATAAAAGGGCCAGGTACACACTTGACCCCGAATCTCTGAAGTTGGTTCTGCTCAGAGGAGTCCCTAAAGACCTTCTAGATACCCTCCATTTGCTAGCCGGGGGAGACATCTACCAGCTACCTTATGATGACATAAAGACTGTGTTTAGAAACCATTTTAGGGTAGCCAGAAAGAGAGGTAGAGGAAGTCAACTCTTAGCCAGTACCCCCTTATCTAGTTCATTCCTTAAAAATGAGTTTGCAAATTAGATGGAAGATTTCAAAAGTGAGATGAGACAAACCATTGCCAAGCAAATGGATACCTTACGAATCCAAAAGAAGCAAGAGGAAGCCGAGAGGGCTTTGGCCATCTTTTGTCCCAGGTGCACCAGAAAGCATCCTAGGAACAAATGTCCATTGCACTCTATAGAAGTGTGTTTTATCTGTGAAGAAGACCATCCTACAAATTAGTGCCCTTCCTTATCTGGATTTAAAGCTATATACCAAGGGGTTGAAGGAGCCACTGAACCACTCTACTTCATGAACCAAAGGAGGCCACATGGACCCAAACCTTACCAGTAGGGAATGCAAGGGACATCCCAGACTTATTACAACCCCAATCAAGCCACTTACATGCCTTCTTAGGGCCCCCCTGCTCATCCTTCCTAGTCCACACCCCCTCCTTAATCGTATCCTCCTCAATACCATACTCAACCAGCTGCTCACTCATTTCATTCTCACACTCAGCCACAACCTCAGTGGAATGCACCTTATCAGGGGTGGAGGCCCCAATACAACTCTCCTCCCACTCTAATTCCTCCACCACCTGCTCAACCACAACCAATACCTCCTGCTCCTCCAAGACAACCCCAGATACCTACTCAACTGAACTCGACCCCTAATAACAGACAAGCCTAGCAGGTATATACTAGAGAAACAACATGCCCTACCTATGTTGTGGAGATTTAGGAGATCAACCTACGATCTGGAAAGGTCCTCCTAGATAGCCAACCTCCTCCTAAGGAGGATGAGGAAGAGAAATAGAAAATTGAACCCAAAGACATTCCACCCTTTCCTGAGAGACTAACTGGAACCACGCAACCAAACCCAGAAGAAATAGAACTTCTCGAAGAACTTAAACAGTTGTGTGTGAAAATACCACTTCTCCAGGCCATAAAAGATGTACCAATCTACAACAAATTGATCAAAGAGAAGTGTTTCAAGCACCCAGGCAAGTGTAAGAGAGATGCCCCAACTATCAATGTCATAAGACAACTATCTGACCTAATGTTGGGACAGGTAATCTATCCAAAATATCTGGACCCTGGGAGCCTTGTAGTCGATGTCCACATCAATGGCACCATAATCCCACACACTTTGATTGATCTAGGGGCTTCCATTAATGTAATGACCAGAGACACTATGCTCAAACTCAACCTTCAAAGTTCCCTAAGAAAGACCTCAACAGTACTGCAGTTGGCAGACCGCTCCACTGTGACTCCAGAGGGGAATGTGGAAGATGTCATGGTCTCCATTGATTCCTGGGAGTACCCTGCTATCTTCTTGGTCCTTCAGCCAAAGGAAAAACTCACTGGGTATCCCCTCATCTTGGGAAGGCCTTGGTTAGATACTACAGATTCTTACATCAGTTTTCGAGCTAGGAGCATGACCATCAAGAATGGGCATATGTCCAAATAGCTAGTCCTATATCCTCCTGCCCAACCTCTGCTAGAACATGACTTACCTCTCTAGTTGGAGGAGGAAGATGAGTATGAAGTCTACTCTGCACCATTGTGCACAATGGAAGCCACCAGGTGAGGTCCTCAAACCGAGAATGATATTATTGAGAATTTGATTCAAAATCCGCCCCGCAGTGTGCTGCCATTAGAAGAGTTGGTGGAAGAAACCAAAGGCAGTGCTTTAGTTGATCTCTATGTGGCTGATCTGACCTCCCTCCAAGTTAAGAATGTGGAATTTGGCCCTGAAAGAACCTTGAATATCAACTCATCCCTATCCACCTCTCAGGAGAAAGAGCTGTGTAGCTTGTTGAACAACCATTTGGATGCTTTTGCTTGGAACTATAAGGAGATGAAAGGAGTCCACCCTTTAGTCTATACCCATCACATTTACATTAAAGAGGATTTAAACCAGTCAGGCAGCCTCAAAGGAGGATGAATCCAACCCTTAAGGACATTATCAAAGAAGAACTGCAAAAGTTGCTGGATGCAGGATTCATCTACCCCATCTCTGACAGTAAGTGGGTTTTTCCTTTGGTGCTTGTGCCCAAGAAAAACGGGAAGTGGAGAATCTGTATAGATTATCGAGAACTTAACAAAGCCACCAAGAAGGACCATTTCCCTTTGCCTTGACTGTTGGATGGCCTGGTAGGGAAGAAGTTCTTTTCCTTCCTAGATGGGTTTAGCAGGTACAATCAGATCCAAATCAGCCCGGAAGACCAAGATAAGACCACTTTCACTTGTCCATGGGGTACCTTTGCCTACAGGGTCCTTCCCTTTTTGTTGTGCAATGCTCCTACCAATTTCCAGAGAGAAGTACTGAGTATATTCGCTGGGCTGGTTCATGATTTAGTGGAGATCTATATGGATGACTTTACACCTTATGATTCTAACTTCCAAGAAGCTTTGACTAACCTGAGGAAAGTTTTAGCCAAGTGTATTGAGATGAACCTGTCCCTCAGTCCTAATAAATGTGAATTCCTAATGACTGAAGGGACCGTTCTACGTCATACAATTTCTCAGCAAGGTTTACAAGTGGATCCCAACAAGATTGCTATCATCCAAAGGGTCCTGCCTCCTCAAAAAGTAAGAGATGTTCAGAATTTTCTAGGCTTAGCAGGATATTATAGAAGATTCATTAAATATTTCAGTAAGCTAGCCTCTCCATTGTTTCGTCTTTTGGGAAAAGATGCTGAGTTCATATGGACTGACAACTATCAAGAGGCTCTAGATGCTTTGAAAGGTAAGTTGATAACTGCCCCAATCTTGAGAGGTCCAAACTGGGCCTTACCTTTCCACATTCACACAAATTCCTCGAACAAAGCCATAGGAGCAGCCTTAGGACAAGTTGAAGAGAAGCTACCATATGCCATATATTTTGTCAGTAAAAACTTGTCCAAGGTAGAGTTAAACTATACTGTAACCGAGAAAGAGCTCCTAGCTGTAGTCCATTCCCTAAACAAGTTCAAACACTACATCACTGGCTATCAAACATTCGTGCATACTGATCATGCTGCAATTAGGTATTTGATGAATAAACCTGATGTAAACACTCGTATCATTAGATGGTTACTTTTATTGCAGCAATTTGATTTGACCATTGTTGATAAGTCAAGTGAGGAAAATGTTATTGCCGATTGTCTGTCTAGACTAGATTTGCCTGTAGGTGAAGAAGGGATGGTGGATGATAAAATGCCAGATGAACACCTATTTTCTATTTCAGTACTCTCTCCATGGTTTGCTGATATAACAAATTATTTGGTTTCAGAATAGTTTCCACCATATCTGTCCTCAAAAGAGAAGAGCAAGATCGCGAGGAAAAGTGCCCCATTCACTTGGATTGGGGGCAATATTTTTAAACTTGGCCCAGATCAAATTTTGAGTTGGTGTGTTAGGGAGGAGGAAGTTTTTGACATCCTCCTAACCTGTCATGATGGGCCCTGTGGGGGCCACTTTGCAGCAAAGAGAACTACCTTCAAAATTCTACAGGCAGGGTACTATTGGCCCACTCTTCATCAAGATGTCAGAAGATACATCAACCAATGTGACAGATGTCAAAGGATGGGGAACCTACTTCAAAGCATGAAATTCCCTTGCATCCTCAGGTGACTTTCGAGCCATTTGAGAAGTGGGGCATGGAATTTGTGGGTCCTATCAACCCTCCTTCAAAACAGAAGTCCTACATCATTGTGTGCATGAATTACCTGACAAAGTGGGTAGAAACAAAGGCAATCAAAGCAACAACAGAAGAAAAGGTAGCTGAGTTTTTGAGGGAAAATATCTTCTACAGCTTTGGCTACCCAAGAGAATTAGTCACAGATCAAGGAAGTTAGTTTACCTCTAACCTGATTGAATACCTACTCACTCATCGCAAGATTAAACACAAAACTTCCACCCCTTATCATCCACAAGAAAATGGACAGGTGGAAGTTACTAACAGAGCTTTGGAAGAGATTTTGACTAAGGTAGTGAGCAGTAGTAGAAAAGATTGGGCAGATCGCTTGGTTGAGGCCACTTGGGCTTATAACACTACTTGGAAAACTACAACAGGTTTTACACGCTATGAGTTGGTCTACGGGAAGAAGGCTTTGCTGTTCATAGAATTTTGAATATAACACATTGAGGTTGGCAACTCAGCTGGACCTAGATCTAAGCGATGCACAACAGGAAAGATTACTTTAGTTGAATGGATTAGATGAACAGAGAATGCAAGCCCTTCTCCACTTAGAGGTAGTCCAACTTCAAAGAAAGATATGGCATGACCGGCACCTCAAAGAAAAGTAATCTCAGCCATGAGATTTGGCGCTGCTATATGATTCAAGATACAAGGATTTCAAGGGCAAGCTGAGGACAAGATGGATGGGACCATATATAGTGGAAACATGCAATGACAACGGTTCAGTTCTTATTCGGACCATTGATGAAGAAGCCATCCCCATGCTCATCAACGGGCATAGATTGAAGATCTATAGGAAGCCCCTTTCCAAGTAGGAGTTCATTGAGACTCTTGGTAAATCAGTATTGGTAGTGGAGCAGGTCCCTGTCTCCACTCCACCTACACCATGAAAAAAAAAGAAGGAAAAAAAGAAAAAAACAGAAAAAAACACAGAAAAAAAGAATAAAAGATCCTTGGGTGAAAACCTCTTGGAGGTGCCCAAGGCAGAAAGTGAGGGTGAAAACCTCCTGGAGGCGCCCCAGCTGTCTCAGACAAAAAAAAGAAGAAAAGAAAGAAAAAGAAAAAGAAGAAAAAAAGAAAAAAAAACCTAATTTATGTTGAATAAATTGCAGGTTGCAGGAAGGTCATTACAGGTTTTAGGAGGATCGCACAAGACAAATACAGAGGACATGACTAGGATGCATGCATCCTTCACAATCCATTCCTCCACGTCGTTACCCTTTCCCAAGATCTGGTCTCATTTGGTCCAAAATTCCACATCCTATAAGAAGCTCTGTATCTTCTACAGGAGGATCCTATAAAAACTACAAACAAGCAAAAATTGATCTCATAAGAAGACCCAAGGGTTTGAAATCTGTCTATGAGGCCTACGAACCTCCATGCCTCCATCCATCGCCCTATGTCACCCTTTTCCATCTCTGTACACCTCCGTTACACTCGTTTTTATGTCCCTACACAGTCACACACAAAAATTCTGTTTCCTTCATGCTGCAAACAAAAAATTTAATGACAAATCGAAGTAGCAGCCTTTCTTCAATCACCATACCTGATACCCTCCATCCGTGATTCCTTGTTAGACAAGACTCTCATCAAAAGTTGTAGCCCTACTCATTTTAGCTTGAATTTCAGAAGGAGATGCAGCTATAGGAAATCCTACAGGATTCCTGTAGCAGCTGATCCCTCTGAAAGACATACTCCATAGATGGGGACAGCAAAGTATGGCATCTGAAACATGCAAGGAGCTCTGTTGAACGTGCGAACATTAGCAACAGCCTAAGGCCGAGCATGCAGAGCGCAAGCAGCAACAACAATGAAGAAATGGGTTCCAAAATCCAAAATATGCATAATATGGCCGCGACTGCATAGGTAAGTGCCTAAACCTATTCCTCAATTACATGAATCATATTTCAAGGTTGTGTGACTATGGGAATGGTTCGGATTGAATGGAATCGGTGGCCAGCTAACTAGCCACCCTAGTTCAGTTACACATCCTTGTGGAATTCAAATGAGCCCCGTCAAATTCAAAACTGTCGAACAGATATGCAACCAACATGTGTGGTATGTCCATTCAAGAAGAAATATTCGGGACTGGTAGCGGTGGCGGCGGATAATGGGAGTAAGGGAGATGATGGCGATCAGACAACATGCAGAAACATTATAACCATGACATAGGATCAATGCTCTGGTCTGGCCACCTTATCTCCACACCACGAATCATGTTTGCATTTAAAAGGAAACTCAGTTGAGACGTTCACCATCTTGTGTTCATTTTGCATTCACGAAGTTCTCGACTGGAGTACGCACCTACACTTCCAAAGCAACTAACCAGTCATCCTCCGCTAGTTTTCTACCTGTTTTTAAAAAATCTCCCGCCTATCAGACTCTACAGGAAGCACAATTTCATTCTACAGGAGCCAGGTGACTTCTACAGGAAGGGTTCTACAGGTAAGGTAGAGAACAACTCTGAAGAAAGAAAACCCAGGATTTTCATTGAATTTCAATCTCAAAACGAGGTAGGCTCGGAAAAACTTCTCTGTGCATGATTAGTTTGAAGTAAGGTGGTGAATTGAGCATAGCATTAGATTGAAAAAGAGAGTAAAAGTCTGCCCGCACATTGAAAAAAGTGAAAGTCTGCTTGCATATTTCACTGAGTCTACACAGTTCCTTTTTTTTCTCTGCATCTGAAATCTCCTCATCATTTTTCAAATTTTCCTATAAGAAAGATACATACAGCAGTAGAGGCCAACCTGTGTGTGTGAGAAAAAACCAAATTTGCATGTCTATCTATGTGCTAAGAAAAGAACCAGTGTCCTTATCCTCTGTTTTGTAGAAAAAAAAATTCTTTTCATAAACAGACAGTCCAATTCAGGGTGACAACAGTTTAAAACAAGGGAGTTATTGCCATTTGATGTTGTAAGGAAGCACATGGGAAATTCCTTCTTGGGTTCAGAAAAACCGAATTCAGCTATCCTCTGTTTCAGTGATTGACTGTTTTTTCCACCTGAGCAATTTCTTTTCTAGTTAAAACACAAACTCAAAACCATTCCAGGAGGATTCATGAGAAAAGAACCGTTAAACTCTAGCAAATTGTAAAAGCACCCTGAGGTGGTGGACCTTTTCACCAGGGCAAACTGGATATCCTTTTTTGACAGAATTTAGGGTTATGATGAAGAAGTGAGTGAAGAGTTTTTGATGTCCCTAAGACCACATTCAAAGACACATGCCACAGTTAGTTTTAGGGGTTTGACCCTAGAACTTACCCCTGATTTCATCAATAGAATTACCGGTCTACCATTTGGGCTCCCTTGGAGAAAAGAGGAGAAATCATTGGGATAAGTGGCTAAGAAAACATTTTTTTTGCCTGAGGAGCATCCTGTAGAAAACAAAAACAGGGTCAGAAGGACAAGCTTGCCTCCTTTCTGGAGTGAAGTCAGTTATCAAATAATGAAGTATATCACATGTGAAGGGAGGTTTAGCATCATCTATGGTTATCATTTCAAGTTTCTATATGAATTGAGGTATGGGATGGACTTGCCTCCATCTAGAAAACTGAGCATCCCATATTTCCTCCTTTAGTATTTAATTGAATGTGTTACAAAGCTTAATGCAGGGGTCCCAGATAAGTTAGCCCACCATGGTCTCATCAAACAGCTGGTGGAAGATGCTTTACACACCTATACTATCCCCATAGCTTGGGAAATATTCAGAAATATGTCCAGGGATGATAACATCAGAACTTTGGCTGAGAACATCAGCTCATCCAATAGTGATGAGGGGGAGAAAACTGAATAAATTGAGTAGAACAATGATGAGGGAGAACAAGACATTCAAGCAGAGGGAAAAATAGAGGTAGAACAGGAGGAAAAAGAAGAATTTGACAAGACTGATGAGCCTAAGAAAGAAAAGGAAACAACAACAAAAATAGAGAAGGGAAAAAGGACAAAGATTGGAAAGAAAAAGGCCAAGAAAGCCCAAAAGAAGACTGCCACAACCAAAGTAGACACCCAGCAAGAGAAAGAAAAGACACACCCTGAGATATCAGTGACACAAGCAGAAATAGTGGGCATATAGATTTCTACAGGAAGTGAAGGAAAAGAACAACAGAAAGCAAAAATCCCCTGAAACATTGGCAAGGGAAGCAACAGTTGTGCTTGTTGCATTAAGCACATATGCAAAACAAAAAGGAAAAAGAAAAAGGAAAACCTTCATGTACTTTAAATCCAGAAAAAGCACAAGGATCAAAGTGGGAAAACCCTAGCCACCATCCAAGGAACCAATTGTCATTGAGGACACACCCACTAAAAAGAAGGAAAAGTCTCCTTCTAGGATATCTATCACCTATGAAAGAGGAAGCCCAAAAACCTCCACATGGAAAGAGAGAATTAAGTTGATGGACTCAAAGGCAGTTCTACAGGAAGCTGAAACATCTCTACAGGAAACTCTAGCCAAGTTAAAAGAGACTGAGAAATTGGAGGAGAAGGCAGCCGAACAGTCACAGGGGGAGAGCAAGGCTAAAATAATACCTGAACCTACCCCCCAGCCTAATTTGGGCTCATATTACAATCTATTAGAGGGTGGGAAAATCATCCCATAGAAATTTATTGTACCTTTATTCTTCGAATTGGAGAAAGAGAGGGTGAGAACCCACACATGGATGCAAATCACCAAATCTAGAGGAGTTGAGGACATAGGCCACATGGAGGACAAGCTCAAGGAATTAAGAGGGGAATTGGCCATGGTGAGGCCCATAGAAAGCAACAAAAAATCCCAACTATAGGAGGAGAATGAGCTACTGAAAAAATAGTTGCAGCTATAGGAAGTTCATAAGGAGGATAGGCTGTCCATTTTCGGAGGGCAGCAGCAGCAAGAAGGACCTCTAGCATACAAGGAAACAACTAAGAAATAGTAGAAAGAGGGTGAGATACAAGATAATGTTGAGATGCTAACAAAACTGCTGCAAGAATAGGAGTCTCAGGCAACAAAAGAAATACAGGTTTTAAAACAGCAGTTGCAAGAAAAAGAAGCCCAAATGGCCTGTGTGGCCACCTAGGGCAATAGAAGCCTTACAATGCAGGAAACTTGCTAAATCCTATGCATTATATCTTAAATACCAATGGTTGCAATTTCAAATTAACACATTGGCCCAAAGGGGCACCACTCCATTCCAGAATTACAATCAATTTATATAGTTGTGTGACAGTAGCTTAGCTGAAGACAAGGCCAAGTTAGCAGAATTCTCTTTACACAACTTGGCACTTCCTAACATGAACCTATGGGACCCGAACACTGCATTAGGAGATCTACAACTCATGGCCACGGCTTCTTGGTTAAGCCATGAGGAAAAGAGGGTAGTAGAGATTCAAAAGATTATGGCCAGGGAACTAAGTGAGCCACTCATGATTAGGGCAGAACCAAGAGATCCCTCAACTCTTATATATTCTCATAGGCACCTTGTAGACAACCCTCACATTGCACCCGACTATGTTGAAAGGAAAGCTTAGGCCATTGCTCACTTTGAAGACATGGAAAGGTTGTTTGGTGATAGTTGCATTTATGCTTGCACAAGGAGATGGAACACATCGTCCCATAGTATGAAAATAAGAGAGTACCACTCCCCAACCAGAATAAGAGAGGCAATGAGAAGAGTACCCCTATACAAACAATCAATGCAGAACCTGAAAGCCAATTGGATTGGCCTTAAGTTCAACCCTCCACTACTGCTAGGGCTGTTAGAAGGAGTCAAGGAAGAAGAGGAGCAAAGACAATGGGAGGAAGTAGACAGAAAGGCAGGTTTTCATGACCAAGAAGAGGACATCACCTTAGAGGCTTGGGATGTTAGAGAGGTAGTCAAGGCAATCAAAGATGATGAACTAGATTAGTTGCTCAGAGGATGAGCACCACATTCAACAGGGGGTGATGATGAGCCCCAGAAATGGGTAACTATATGGGCTCATTTTGCCTATTATTCTCATTTAATCCACCATTCTCCATAGATTTATGCATGCTTTTGAATATATTTATGTTAATTGAGTGAATGGGAATAGTCACTTTACCACAAAGTCTAATATGTGCTTATTGCAGATTTTTGGACATTTTTGGACCAAGATCAGGCATTTATGAGCAGATTGGTAGCCAAATACGAAGAAACAAGGCTGAGGATTTATAGGAGGGGTGTCTCCTACACTAAATGACCCCTTCTTCAAGTTCTCCACCATTAGCTCGGAGTTCAACAGCCCACCAAAGATGATTTCAAGGGGCAGTTGAGCAGGTCTAGTGAAGTGGCTGATTAACTGCAGTTTTGGGTAACCAAGCTCCTAAAGTTAAGGAGGACTATTGGGAGTCTTCATTTGCATAAGTAGGAAGGCTTCAAGCCTTAGTAGTTTATCCATTTGTTAGTCTATTTTTTGCACTTTAGTGCAGCCCTGTATCAGCACATTTTCGAGCTTCTTCTTGTAGATAGTGTGTGATGTAACTATTATTTTTTTATCAACGCAGATGAATCTAGATTTGCACCAGCTCTAATCTTTCTTAGGAGGTTGTATCTCTTGGGGTTAGGCCCAACCCAAGTGCCCATTTCCTCCTTTGTGTACTTTTATGTGTTTTTCTTGCATTCAAAGAATAATTTTTGCTATTTAGGTTAAAATCTTGCTTGGTAACTTAGGTTGTTTTTGATGATTAAGATAGTTGTTCATGCTTCACATTGATTTGATAGTTTGGTAACAAAAAAATCCAAAAAAATCCTACCGAGTAGTCCTTGATTTCATTTCTCCCCCATTAGGGCCATGAACTGAGACCAAGGCACAGTTGCTGCCACAAAAACACTGTTTTTGCCTTCCAATGCAATTGCTAGTGTTAGATTTTGAGTTGGAAAAAGTTGATATCAGTTGTGTTTTCATGCTTAGATCTATTCTTGCTTAGTCTCAATATATTTCTTGCATGATTTCATGTCTATAAACTTTTGTTCATCACATTTTTGGTTTTTAGCTCAGATTAGGTCAAAATAAATAAATCTCTGTTTTTTAGTCTTTGCTTGGATCATTATTGGAAAGTAGTGTGTAGAAGACTTGTAAAACACTCCAGCCTATCCTTCCTCCATCATACAACCTGCTCCAGCCTCTCGCTCAATATTTCTTTCCCTCATTCGCCATACTTTCCCAACTTACCTTGATTTCTACATTTTTGTGCAACATTGCTTTCCTCATCCTTGAACAAATCCAACCATCTTCATCACTCCTGAGCTTCATTTACCAGGTCCTAGACCTCTTAACATCCCTACCCATCCTTCATCTCCACTTTCCCACTGTTTTTCCCCCATCAACCCTCTAATCCACTTTCAACCTGTTCCTGTAGAATTTCCTGTAGATCCCCTGCAGCCTCCTGTAGAAGATAACGCGAGCGATTTTTCGAGATCTGAGCATGGTGGAAATCTCCAAAAGGGTGCTAGGGACCCATTAGGTCCTCTCCATACCTTCCCAACCTATTGAAAATTCCCTCTCCATTTCATTTCACCAATAAACCCCTGCACCGTAAAAAATAGTTAAAACACATGCATAATAATTCTACATAAAATTTCTCAACAATACAAAAAGATGATTTTTCCATATTTTCCTTCAGCAGTAGCTTAAAAACATGCATTATACCTTTTCAAAAGTCAATGGCATCCATTTTAGTAGTTTACATCTCTTTTCTTGCACAAGTAGGGTTAGTTGGTAAAACTAGGATTTGCTAGGGTTTGCGTTTCCTTTCAACTTTCATCTCCTTTCTGCAAGTAGATTAGCCTCTTTTGAGTTAGCTTTCATCCATCACAGTTAAAAGCTTCTTCTGAGAGCTCATAGAAGTTGGCTTAAGCTCCTAGCGAACTTGTACCCGCCAATCAAGTGACAGCCTGCTGTAAGAGCTAGTACTTGTGCATATAGCCTGAGGGTTAATGGTGAGCGTCATTGGAGCTCACCATCTTTGAAGTGGTGGTGCTTTATTCTCATTCAATCCACCATTCTCCATAGTTTTATGCATGCTTTTGAATATATTTATGTTAATTGAGTGAATGAGAATAGTCACTTTAATAAAAAGTCTAATACGTGCTTTTTGCAAATTTTTGGACATTTCTGGACCAAGATTAGGCATTTATGAGCATATTGGTAACCAAATACAAAGAAAAAAGGCTGAGGATTTATAGGACGGGTGTCTCCTGCACTAAATTATCCCTTCCTCGAGTTCTCCACCATCAGCTCAGAGTTCAACAGCCCACCAAAGATGATTTCAAGGGGCAGCCGAGCAGGTCTAGTGAAGTAGCTGATTAACTACAGTTTTGGACAGCCAAGCTCCTAAAGTTAAGGAGGAATATTGGGAGTCTTCATTTGCATAAGTAGGAAGGCTTCAAGCCTTAGTAGTTTAGTCATTTGTTAGTCTATTTTCACTCTTTAGTGCAGCCCTGTATCAGCACATTTTCAAGCTTCTTCTTGCAGATAGTTTTTGTGATGTAACTATTATTTTTTGATCAATGAAGATGAATCCAGCTTTGCACCAGCTTTGATCTTTCTTAGGAGGCTATATCTCTTGGGTTTGGGCCAAACCCAAATGCCCAATACCTCCTTTGTGTACTTTTATGTGTTTTTCTTGCATTCATAGAATAGTTTCTGTTATTTAGGTTAAAATATTGCTTTATTACTTAGGTTGTTTCTGATGATTAAGATAGTTGTTCATGCTTCAGGTTGATTTAATAGTTTGGTAATAGAAAATATCCACATAAAGGCTACCAAGAATTTCGTGATCTCATTTCTCCCTCCTTGGGACCATGAATTGAGACCAAGGCACAGTTGCTGCCACAAAAACACTTTTTTTGCCTTCCAATGCAATTGCTAGTGTTAGATAATGAATTGGAAAAGTTGATATCAGTTGTGTTTTCATGCTTAGACCTGTTCTTGCTTAGTTTCCATAGCTTTCTTGCATGATTTCCTGTCTATAAACTTTTGTTCAACACATTTCTAGTTCTTAGGTCAGATTAGGTCACAATAGATAAATCTATTTTTTTTAAGTCTTTGCTTGGATCAGTTTTGGAAAGTAGTGTGCAGAACACTTGTGAGACACTCCTAATTATCCTTCCTCCATCATAAAACCTACTCCAACCTCTCTCTCAATATTTCCTTCACCCATTCGCCAAACTTTCCCACCTTGCCCTCATTTCTACATTTTTGTACAACATTGCTTCTTTCATCTTTGAACAAATCCAACCATATTCACCACTCATGAGCTTCATTTACCAGTTCCTAGACCTCTTAACATCCTTATCCATCCTTCATCTCCACTTTCCCACCGTTTTTCCACCATCAACCCTCTAAAAACCACTTTCGGCCTATTCCTATAGAATTTCCTGTAGATCCCTTGCAACCTCCTGTGGAAGATAATGCGAGTGATTTTTCTAGATTTGAGCACGATGGAAATCTCCAGAAGGGTGCTAGGGACCCCTTAGGTCCTCTCCACACCATCCTAACCTCCTGCAAATGCCCACTCCATTTCCTTTCACCAATAAACCTCTGCACAATCACAAACAGTTAAAACACGTGCATAATAATTCTGCATAACATTGCTCAAAAATACAAAAATATGATTTTTCCATATTTTCCTTTAGGAGTAGCTTAAACACATGTATTTTACCTCTACAATAGTCAATGGCATCCATTTCAGTAGCTTACATCTCTTTTCTTGCACAAGTAGGGTTAGTCGGTAAAACTAGGGTTTGCTAGGGTTTGCATTTCCTTTCAACTTTCATCTTCTTTCTACAAGTATACTAGCCTCTTTTGAGTTAGCTTTCATCCATAATAGTTAAAAGCTTCTTCTGAGAACTCATAGAAGTTGGCTTAAGCTCCTAGCGAACTTCTGACAGCTGATCAAGTGATAGCTTACAGTAAGAGCTAGTACTTGTGCATATAGCACCGTCGCTTCCAAGTTTGTTACGAACTACCGGGTTGATAAAAGTAAAGTAGGGAGTCCCAAGAGTTGCAGCATCATTGTTGCAATCCTGGAGCTCACCATCTTTTTGGCACCATTTCCGGGGAATACTGGAGCTCACCACTATTGCCCCCCCACCCCCGCCCCGCCCGTAGTATTTAATTAACTACCCGACATAAACCCTTTTAACCTAGCACCCTTGGTGCGGTTAAGAAAAGCTCACCACATTCAACCCTAGTCCCATTTTATTAATCCCTCTCATTGTATTTTAATCCCCACTTTATTCATTAATTAATTATAATTAATTGTAATTAATTCCCCGGGCCCTACAAATCTCCACCCCTATTCCCTCCGTGATGTTTTACCATGCGACAGCTATTAGATCTTTCACCCCCAGATCTGATGGTGCACATCCATATCGTGCTGATTCCTTTTCCAATATTTACCAGATCAAGAGCATGCAAGATTCGTGGTTTTGCTTGGGACCCATTCAACTATGTGGAAGCTCCAAGTGAAATCGTGTGCTCTTGGAGAAATACTACCTGATTTCCAAAAGTGGTGCGATGGCCCCTGAAACTGCCTCTCCGCCAAAAGTTAAACCATCCACTATTCATTATGAATTCCCCGTCAAATTGTAATCATTGATGGTTAAAAGGCCGAAGACGGCCATTTTGACTATTTTTTCTCATTTTCACTTTGAAAGTTGCCTAAGCCTTCCTACACTACCCTGAGCCTGTGCAACTGAATTTGACCGCCGATTACTTTCTGAACACACTCTGGATGCCAAATTTAGCCATCCATTGCACAACTAAAGCAACCGTACCCTCTACAGTCACCTTTGAAACCAATTTGTAGCCTAAACCACTAATTTCCAGGTATTTTGAGAACAAACCAAAATGACCTTGTCAAATTTGAAAACGTACAGTCGATTCAAACATTAATTAATTGAATTTTTCTTAATTTTCCTTGAATTTGAGAGTATTTTCATCCGAATACCCAAACCCCTATTTTTCAAACTGCAAATTACCCTTTTAGTCCACCAAATTTTTCAAAGTTTCACTTCCACAACCTGTATAAGCCTAATTCACACCTTTCCGCTTAAAAATAGTTTCTCATACCTCTTTGGATGTGAGATATATATCAACCCCTCACTTGGACATCGACCATTTGGCACTAGCAGATAGGGATTTCCAAATAAAAGACACTGCTACCACAACCAACCTTTTGAAGCTCCACTGTTGGAGTAAGGATAGATTTCTAAGCCATGCAGATGACATCCAACTTTGGGAATCCAGTTTACCCAAATACACATTTCCAGAAGTTCACCGATTCCTTGATATAGTACATTTTTGTCATGCTTGTTATATCCCTAGCCAAAGGGTTATTGTTGCCCCAAACCAGCAGTTGTTATTTACCATTACACCAGAGTCCATCAACAAAATTCTACAAATCTAGCCTAGCCCTAATCATACCCCTCTATCCATTGGAGACCTGTTGGACTTGTACACCACACTAGACCTAGTTAAGATAAGTCAATTCTTCCATACTTTCATCATTGAAGACCACCATACCCCTACAGATACTCCACCCTATGCTACTACCATTTTCTCATAAATTGGCAAACACATGATCACCATGCTCTCATGCATCCTTGGATACACTTCAGATGAGCATGTGGATGAGGTTATCCTGGCCTTCCTATCAATTTTTACTCTAAGCAAGCCTCCTGCTATCATGTACAATTATGCTCAGTTCATTGTAGATAGAATGCATGAACAATTCACCAGACTTCCCACTGAAAGAGTCTTCAAATACTCTTCAATGTTGTTTTATATGTTTTTATATTACCAAACAGATAAGTTCCCTGTAAGTATAGAAGTTTGACACCAAGGGAAAGGAGAGATCAGTGGTCTACTGGACACCCTTGGTCCAGAAGTATTCCACAGTATTCACCTACATACTTCATAGAATCCTTTGTATATCCAGTTATTAACATGCTGACTTCTAATACTCAACCTAGGATCAGCCAAGAGATCAAAAGGGTGCTACAATTGGCAAAGAACAACAAGGTGGGAGACTGGTACTTGTACCAAAACCACACTGAAATCAGAGTTTATGGATGCCAATCAACCCCCTATAAGTTGCCCAAATACCTCCCTATGAGGATATTTTCACTTCAGTACTTCAGACAAATCATTAATTCGGATGATGTCCACTTCCTATCTGCTAGGAAGAAGACCCAGTTTAAGATCAAGAACCAATTGGGCCCATTGGTTTGAAATAACAAAGAGGCTGGATGAGAGCCTAAAAAAATACTACAGCAGATGAAATTCAGCGACAACTTCATGTGGCAGTATGACCCTCATGGGGTTATAAATAAACTTAGAATCAGGGTCAAGTTGGGACCTTATATCCACCACCCAAGACCTGACATTGAACAGTTTTCCAACCAATCTGATTGGGTGGAAAACACATTGATTGATATGGACAACACAATTGTGGATGTTGAAAACACACTGATTGATCTTGAAAAGCAATTTGACCAGAGCTCTCTCCTACAGGTTCCAGAGCTAGGGGAACCAATGAGTAATCCTGCTATGCTATAGACCCCAGTCAATGAGGAGAAAAATCAAAAGAGGAATAGGGAAGAGGCATCCAGCTCTACCATGGAGACTACAGATGAGCTGTTTGAGCTCAGAAAAAGGCCCAAGTTGAATCCTGTGTTTGAATAGGAGGAGGACATTGAATCAGTGGAAATAACTGACACTGAAACAATGGGGCAGAGGAGAAAAGATGCAGCTACATCTGGTGAAACACAACATCCATCAAACTCCAACACCCAAATGATAGAGAGAAAACAAAGTGTTGAGGTTTCTTCCTTTGTCAGGCTAGCTAACAGAGAAAAGGACATCAAAGACAGGTTCAAAGAGATAAAGATGAGGAATGAGAAGTTAAAGGCAGAGACATATGCCCAATACTTCAAACATACACCACCCAACCAGAGAAGATTGATGTGAACCTTTGACATCAAAGTAGGAAAGATGCAGGTATCATTTCTGTAGCCCATTGTTTAGCATGTTAGTTCCAGTCTTCGCAGCCTGTCACCAGGGATCAAAATGGGCTCTTACTATGTCTGGTTTTCAGAGATGTTTTGCACATGAGTTTCAGTGCAAATCATATCCTAAATATGTTCATCAGAAAAATCTTGGAAATATATTTCCAATGGTATATTGTACACTCAAAACCAGTTCCTGGATAAAAAGATATGATCGAAATGAATGATTGATTCTTGGTTATGCATGTTTTGAGGTCATTTACTGCACACAGGGACAAGTTTACTACAAATCAGTTTCTGAAGTAATGGACATGAATTTTACAAAAGTGAAAGAGGTTTTTGTCAATCACATACCAGATAACAAAAATCTCCTTCAGTTTATGCACAGGTGTTACTATGTGGGAGACATGTAGTGATATTTGAAGCCCACATTAAAATAAAACAAAATTTTCATTTTTTTTACTGTTTTAGTCATTGTATTGCAGTGCCATTTTACAACAGATGGAAAGTAATTTTGCAAAACCCAAGGAGGTTTTTGTCAACCATGAGTTATATTGTATTGTAGCGCCATTTTACAACAGATGGAAAGTAATTTTGCAAAACCCAATGAGGTTTTTGTCAACCACGAGCCATATAACAAAAACCTCTTTCGGTTTATTCACAGGTGTCGTGAATTGGAATATTTGACTAGATATTTACAGCCTATGTTTACAGATTTAAATATTTAATGATTTCATGTTTTAGAGATTATTTCGTGGCAGAGATTCCGAGCAACTGGAAATGTATTTCCAAAATTTGAGAGAGTTTTTCCTCAAACATGAAGGTATCTACAAAAACCTCTTTCATTTTTGTAACAGGTGTTATGGTTCAAGAGATACGAGTTCATCTCTTAACCCTATTTTCAGAAATTCAGTCCAAATTTAATGTAACTATTTCTATATTTAGGGAGATGGTTGAGCTCAACTCCCTTTGTATAGGGATGAACTAATTGTATATATTTTATGAATTTCAAAGTGTAAAGGGTTTGAATTTTTCAGCAAAGGAAAACTGCTATTGGACTGTGTAAAGCTTAAACTTTTCTGAATATTATTCTATTGGAACAGTCTCTACCCTTAAAACTTAGGATCCATCACAATGTTTAATGTGCAGCATGTTTTTCTTATAAATTCATTTCCATGTTTTTTTTTTTTTTTTTTTTTTCTGATAATTTCATTACAACATTCTCTAAGGGAAGTGTTAGGAATCCATCCATGCATGATGCTCCTTTCACAATTATTATGTTGTTTAATATAGTGGTTATATTTTCAGAATCCATCCTCTGTTAGATGCTCTGTTGAGTAACCCTGTGCTTCTTTTTCTTATAAAGTTGCCAATGTAGATCCATACTCTAATTGATGCCTGCAGTGCAGCAGGATTTCTCCTCTTTCCTTCTCTCATTTACATCTTTTATCTGGCTGAACATTGCACTTACTTTGCCCTAAGTTTTTTGGAAGAAACTAGCCTCGATTCCATAACCCAATGGTCCCTTCTCTTGCTGTTTTTGACCCTCAACTTTCAATCAAATCCCCGTACTTCATAGCTAGACAAAGATTCACTTATTGCAGCCACGTTTTGTTGGCAAAGAGAGAGCCCTCTTTGGTCTGGCAGGGCTAGATGCCAGATCGAAAGCTTGGTCTGTGGTTACCTCAAAATTGCCTCTTCCTAGCCTTGAGGTTCATTCTGAGTGCTAACATATTGGTGTCGTTGCCAGGGACGAGGTGATATATCTTCTCTAGGAAAGATCGTTCAAGTTGCAGATTTGATTACTAATGGTGGACAACAGTCAGACACATATGAAGGTTGAAATCATCTACCTAATGACTCCATTGTTTGAAATCCCGAATCTCAAAGTATTGATGGTGTCTCCACTGGCTAAATGAAGGACTTAGATGTTGTTTCTATTTGTTCAAGGTATTCATGTATCTATTTTTCTAATCTTCCTAGTTTTCCTAGTCAATTACTGAAAGATGCATATTTTTTTTAGCAATGGCCCTAAATTCAATGGGGAAAACCTGACTTTGACTCTTGAACATGTAGCAAATTTCAAAACATTTATAGAATCTCTTAGAGTAAAAAGAGAGGATATTTTTGTCAGACTATTCTATGATTCGTTACAAGGGAAATGTAAATAATGGATCAAAATTTTTCCTATCAGATCTATTAAGTCATTTGTAGATTTTTGGCATATCTTTCTTGAAACATGGATGGAGAAAGAGGAATAATTCGAAATAGAGGCAACCTCCACTCAAGACTTTAGAGAATGGGAAGATATGTGCATGGATGATGAGGTAGATGAGAACTTTTCTTCATCTCTTTCTTCTTATTTGAAGTCTTGTCGATGTAGTCATGAAGTTAAGCTCAATTTTTTGCAAGAGTTTGTGATCAAAATTGAAGAAGATCTAACTGAATTGGAGACCCAAATACAGTCCCAAGATCTGGACTGTTAAGTCCCATTTTTTGGGGACCTTTTCTAGCAAA
This sequence comes from Pinus tabuliformis, assembly GCA_031772625.1. Lineage (NCBI taxonomy): Eukaryota > Viridiplantae > Streptophyta > Pinopsida > Pinales > Pinaceae > Pinus > Pinus tabuliformis. Next base: position 21,951,515 of record CM062813.1, read on the forward strand.
AGGAAGGAAAGGTAGGGATGCCCTTAGATGTTTGCATTAATAATTTGCAGCTAGAAGCATGTATTGAGGAGTTGGGGCAGCAAACAGAGTCTGGTTTCTTTGATCCTATTGTGGCATATATGGAAAAAAATTCAGTTTGAATCAAGCAGAGAGAACAAAAGGCACCAGAGAAACCAACGCAACAATAGCAGATCAGAACTTCCTTACAACAGAATTATGTTCAAGGAATGGAAGAAGAAGATGATGAACATTCGGTAATTGAAACAAATCACTTTTTCACTACTGATGGTATGCCTATATTTCTGACCGAAGATGAAGAATATGCAGAAGTTCCAAACATTCAAAGGGATGAAGATTATATCTTAGAAAATGATGTGGTTTTAGAGGTTGAATCTGATGATTATTAGTGTGGTTATATGAATGCTTTGACTACACAGCAGAGGCAATATTCTTTAAGGAGCAGAGATGTACCAGTCAATCCCATTCATAAAAGAAAAGATGTGCAATCAAAGAATGATTCCTCAAACATTTAGAAGAAAGGGAAAGAGCTTGCTGATTCGAATCCTAGCAAGGTACCATTAACAAGTATCACTGCAAACAAGAAGAACAATCAACAAGAAGATAGTACAGTGAAAGAGCAAGCAAATAAGAAGGACATTGGTGTCAAAGAGGTAGAAAAAGTTTCATCCTTTAATTTAGAAAGTGAAATTGCTAAATTAAAAGTGTACATTCCTTTGACTTAGCTTGTTAAGAATAGCAATTATAAACACCATGTATCTAGAATATTGCAAATAGATCCTTTGTCAGACATGGTGAATGTCGAGGATGATCATCCTGAACTCATTTTTGGCCCAGCCATAGAAGGTTAGCCTAAAGATAGTGCAGTCCCTCCCTTTTATCTAGTCTTAGACTGCATGAGTATATTCTCCATAATGCTATGTTAGATTCTGAAGCTTCCCACAATTTGATGCCTAAAGAAATTATGGAAAAGTTGGGTCTCGATATCACCCAAAAATATCATGATTTGTACTCCTTTGACTCTTGTAGAGTTTGTTGCATTGGTCTCATCAAAGTTTTGGTGGTTTCTTTAGATCAAATTCTAGCCAAGAATGTCTTGATGGATGTAGTAGTTGCTGATATACCGCCTCGATTTGGTATGCTCTTGTCTAGATCGTGGGGTGCTAAACTCAAAGGCACTTTAAAACTTGACTTCTATTATGCCACCCTCCTTGTTTTCGGTCAATTGAGGAGGTTGTACTAGGAAAAGAAAATGAAGTATATGATCACAAGTAAAGAGAAGCCTGTGAATCATCCAATAAATGCTGTACATACTAATTTAGAGTCCTTTGTTTTGTACTCTCATAGTGGATTGAATGATGTAGATATTAAACTTGTAGAAGTAAATGATGTACCAAAAATTTCCAAGAATTTTAGAGCAGTTCTTAATCAAGAAAAAGAAAAAATAGCAAGTTCTTTTGAGCAGCCCACACAGCAACAAAAGTTCAGTGAAGAGCAGAAAAATGAAGTAATCAGCAAAGGTAAGGTTGAGAAGGAAATAAACTTTCAACATCTAGAAGACGAAGTCGGCCTTTGGAGCATGGACTTTGATGGCGCTGTGGGTAAGGACGGTGCTGGTTTTGGAATTTGGATTTGAAGCCCTACTTTCCAACCTGCCAAAGTCCCAAGTAATGTTAGAGTATGTTCCTACAAGTTAGCTTTTGATTTATCTAATAATGAAGTGGAGTATGAGGCTTTGATTACAGGTCTTAAAATTTTCAAGAAAATCAATGCGAAAAGGATTTCTATTTCTGGTGATTCAGAGCTGGTGATTAAACAAGTAAAGGGATAATATCAAGCAAGAAAACCGCGGATGAGAGCCTACAAAAATGCAATTGTGGATATTTTGAGGATGTTTCCTGAATATACCTTGACAACAGTACCCCAGACTCAAAACATCTTTGTAGATTCACTCACCACTATATCCAGGAATTTGAAGATTCCAATGAATTCTAGCAACACATTTGAAATTCATGTCAAACATAGACCTATTGTTCCTGATAATTTGAGGTATTGGCAAGTGTTTTTGGATGATAATGAAATTAATGCCTTTTTACAGAATGAAGGAAAGTTTAAGAATGCTTCCATTGATGATGATTGTGATTTCGATGAACAAGATATTGAGGTAAATTAGATGGAGGTTTTACAGCTGAAGGATAATATTATTCCTATAGGTCTCATACCTTTATAGGAGCTTTTTGATCGGGATGATGTGGCAAGAAAACCGAGCTTGGTTCCTACAGACAAAGGAGTTGAAGATGTAAATCTTGGAACAACTGACAAGCCCAGGCTTGAAAAGTTATCAAAAGCATTGTCTCTCGAAGTAAATGCTAAGTATGTTAGATTACTTTCTGAATTTTTTGATGTTTTTGCATGGGATTATTCAAATCTGAAGGTGTATGACAAGGATATCATTCAACATACTATTCCTATCAAGCCAGGTCAAAAACCTTTTAGACAGAAGTTGAGAAGAATTAATCCAAAGTGCTGCCATCCATCGAGAAAGAGGTAAATAGATTGTTTAAAGCTAGCATCATTTTCCAATTAGATTTTCTGATTGGATTTCAATTTTGGTCCAAGTACGAAAGAAGACTGGAGAAATAAGGTTGTGCATATATTTCCGTAACCTTAACAAAGTGTCCTTATAGGATAATTACCCACTTCCTAAGATTGACCATATTTTGCAAAGAGTAGTTGGAGCATCACAGATGTCACTACTAGATGGTTACTCAGGCTATAATCAGATCTTGGTGCATGAAAAATACTAAGACAAAACTGCCTTCACAACACCTTGGGGAACTTTTCAGTATGCCAAAATTCCATTTGGATTGAAGAATGCCAGAGCCACTTTTCATCGGGCAATGGACATAACTTTTTCTAATGAGAAGGATTTTTTCTTAGTAGTTTATTTAGATGATTTGACAGTATTTTCTGGTTCTAATGATGAACATTTGCACCACTTAAGGATTGTCTTTCAGAAATGTAGGAAGTTCAGGATTTCTCTAAACCTGAAGAGGAGTCTTTTTTCCATGGATGAGGGTAAGCTCATTGGTCATAATATTTCTAAAGATGGTATTTGCATTGATCCTTCAAGGGTGGAGCTAATCCATCATATAGACTTTCCACACAACAAAAGGGAGATTCAAGCTTTTAATGGTAAGATGAATTTCTTACATAGATTTATACCAAATTTGGTTGAGCATTTATGTGAAATAACTGATATGTTGAAAAAGGACAGCACTATGAAATGGACCGAGGATGCCATGAATCATTCAACTTGGTAAAGTTTTCTTTGACCACAACCCCAGTCTTGATTAGTCCTGATTATACTCATGATTTTATTATATTTTCTGTTAGTTCCCTATAATACTAGTGATGCCCCCATTACTATTGTAGTTGTATCCCTTATTAATATTGTTGTGCCCCTATTGTCCCCATATTTTTATTACTGTGCCCCATAGAATCCCTCTATTGTTATTTTTGTGCCTTTATAGTATTGTTGTTAGGTCGGCTTGGTTATATTGTGACCCCTTAGACTGCTATATATAGAAAGGAGGTTTTGTCATTTGAATCATCCAAGAATTGTTTATTTGTGTAATGTAAAGGAGCTTTCCCCCTTGAAGAGGCTGAATTCTAAGGCGTTCAACTATCTTTTCTATCTTTTTGTGAGCTGGTTTCATAACATTTGGTATCAGAGCTTTGGATTCTAGGGTTTCGTTGCTCCAAATGGGTCATCGTGGAATTTTTGCTATAAATTCTTTTCTGCAACGTTTCAAAAGCAAAACGAAAAACCCATTTTAGAGGAAATTGTGCTGAACCTTGGGTCTGAATTTCATAGCTTTTTGCACTATATTTGCGAAGATATTATCTAAGGAAGTTGGCCTTTTTGCAGACTCCTAAATTACATTCCAAATAGGTGACCTTGGGAAAATCGTCATAACTTTTGTTTCAAGCATCATATTGAAATTTCGTAAGAATTTGTAGAAAGAAGATAGATTGTAGTTTCCTATGTGTATTTTTCAGATACTAAGGTCAAAATAGTGACACGTGACACTTAATACAAGTTCTCTCTTCTGGAAAGGTCTATAATCAGGTCATCTTCGGAGATTGTGCATAACTCTGCCTCAGAGAATCTAAATTTGATCAGATTGGTGGCATTAGAAAGAGGACACATAGGGCTAATGTAGATCAAAATTCTAGAATTGGATGATCCGAAATTATAGAGATACATCAGATTCAATATCGAGCTCCTACAAAGTGAAAAAAGGTGTAGTTTTTTTTTTTAATTTTTGCATAAGCTTGGTTTGAAAAATTAGTTTGAAGGAATTCATAGGGCATAGTAAAGCATTATTATTGGTAATTGATGCCCCAAGGAAAGAAAATTAAAACACCTAGTAAGCAACCTGAAAGTTCTAGCATGACTCATGAAGAAGAGGAAGAAATGCAACATGATATATCAAAATTACGAGACCAAGTGCAACAAATGTCACTTTCACAAAAAGTAACAGAAGCTAAGATGGATGGTTTAAAGAAAGACGTAGAAGCTAAGATGGATTGTTTAAAGAAAGGCATAGAAGCTAATATGGATGGCATGGAAGCTAAGATGAATGGCATGGACGCTAAAATGGATGGCATGGATGATAAGATGGAAGAATTGAAGATAAATTTGAATAAGTTGCTACAAGAAATGGTCACTAATGGTGAAAGGGTAGTAAAGGAAACTCATGATGAGAATAAAAAAAATGTTAATCATGATTTCATAGACTCTATGTTGGGTCAAAGACCCGCCATATTCCAAAAATCAATATGAGGAAGTTTGATGGCAAGGATAGATGGAGCAATTTTTCGATCTCAATAATGTGCAAAACACACAAAAGGTACGTATTGCAACTTTATATTTGGAACCAAATCAGTTTGTATGGTATCAATGGCTTTACTCTCATAAACAAATTATCACTTGGGCAATTTTTACGGAAGAAATGACAGCACATTATGAGGATACAAAAAGCAACACTTTTTTTAACCAACTGATAAGTCTCAAACAAAAGGGTTCAATGATGGAGCACATTGAGGAGTTCCAAAAATTGAACATAAGGGTAAAAAATAATCCAGAGGAGCATAGGATTGATGTGTTCATAGGGACTTTAAAGGATAATATCCAACATGTTGTTTGCCTTTGGGAACCTGATTCATTAGAAAAGGCATTTAGGTTAGCAAGAAAAATGGAAAGCAAAATTATGGCAACCAAGAAGCCTACCACTCACAACTATAAAGATGGAAGTGTTGTTGCCCCTAGCCTTCCACAACCTATAAGGTTGACACCACAACAATTGGAAGAAAAAAGAGAAAAAGGGCTTTGTTATAGTTGTGATAGCAAATACACTAAAGGTCATAAGTGTGCTGAGAAGAAATTATTCTACATAGATTGTGAAGAGGAAGAAGAAAAGGAACAAGAAAGGTCAAAGGAAGAGGATATACTCCAGGAACAAAGCCTAGATAAAGAAGAAATGAATCCGACCTATCTTGTAATGCATTGGCTAGAATTACCACTCCTCAAACCATCAAGATAAAAGGACATATCAAGAAGAAAAAGGTAATAGTGTTGATTGATTCAGGAAGTACCCACAATTTTATTCATTGTAAGATAGCAAATGAATTGAATTGCTTCCTATATCCAGCACCAGAGTGTCAAGTGATCATTGCAAATGGAGGAACGATAAATTGCTCTGGAAAGTGCCATAATATCAAGCTATCCATGGGAGAATATGTATTGAATAGCCCAATGCTTTCCATTCCAATGGAAGGTGCTGATGTTGTACTAGGAGTCCAATGGCTACAATCCTTGGGTACAATAGATTTTAACTTTCAAGAAATTTTCATGAAATTTTATGCTAAAGGAAAGGATGTTGAATTAAGGGGTATTGCAAGGAAATTAGGAAACATAATAAGCTCTAATGGTATGACAAAGCTTCTAAAAAAGGAACAACGAGGTGTAATTGCACAATTATGTTCGCTAGATGTTTCCACATCGAAATCATCTATTTCTCCAGATCTCCAAAAAGTCTTGGACAATCATTCCAAGGTATTTGAGACTCCCAAAGGTCTCCCACCTATTCGTGATCATAATCATGCTATTCATTTGATTCTAGGAAGTGTTCCTCCAAACATCAGGTCGTACAGATATCCCTATGCCCAAAAGAGTGAAATTGAACGTATGGTTGCATAAATGCTTGAGGCTGGTATAATTCAACCTAGCCAAAGTTCTTTCTTTGCTCCAGTAGTATTGGTCCACAAGAAGGATGGATCATGGCACATGTGTCTGGATGATAGGGAGCTCAACAAGCTCACTATTAAAGATAAGTTTCCCATTCCTGTCATTGATGAATTATTGGATGAATTGCATGGATCAATTTACTTCACCAAGTTAGATCTTTTTCAGGATATCATCAAATCAGAATGAACACTCAAGACATTCCAAAAACAACATTTAGAACTCATGAGGGTCATTATGAGTTTTTGGTCATGCCTTTTGGCCTTACCAATGCACCTTCTACATTTCAAGGTTTGATGAATTCCATTTTCAAACCCACCCTTAGAAAATTTGTGATAGTAGTTTTTGATGATATACTAATTTACAGCAAGTCTTGGAAGGATCATGTTGAACATGTTGACAGGGTGCTACAACTATTGGAGGAGAAACAATTATATGCAAAAAGATCCAAATGTTTCTTTGGAGTATAAGAGGTGGAATATCTGGGTCATATTGTATCTCATGAAGGAGTTAAGGTAGACCCTAGAAAAATTAAAGCCATTAAGGAATGGGAAACCCCACATCCATAAAGAATTTGCGAGGATTTCTCGGGTTGACAAGGTATTATCATAAGTTTGTTAAGAATTATGGGAAAATAGCAGCACCTCTAACAACATTGTTGAAGAAAGATGCATTTTCATGGACTCCAGAAGCAACAAAAGCCTTCGAACATCTTAAAGAGGCAATGTGCCAAGCACCGGTCTTAGCTACACCAGACTTCACAAAAACCTTTATTGTGGAATGTGATGCTTCTGGAAATAGAATTGGTGCTATTTTAAGGTAAGATGAAAGACCCATTGCTTTCAAAAGTCGTCCAATCAAGGGAAAGTATTTACACAAAGCTATTTACGAGAAGGAAATGTTGGCAATACTACATGCACTTAAGAAATGGCAACCCTACCTAATGGGAAGACACTTCAAGGTAAAAATGGATCATGATAGCCTTAAATACTTTTTAGAAAAAAGATTTTCCTATGAAGAACAACAAAAATGGGTGACAAAGATGTTGGTTTATGACTTTGAAATCATCTACAAAAAAGGGAAGCAAAATGTTGTGGCAGATGCACTCTCAAGAAAGGATGAGGATGTGGAAGCATTATTGTGTTCCATTTCTATTATCCAACTAGATTGGATAAATGAAGCAAGGGAGAAATGGAAGAATGACGAAGAAGTGTGGGAACTTATTCGAAAGTTACAACAAGATTCTAGTACATCTAATACATTTAGCTGGAAAAATGGTTTGTTATGGTACAAAGATCGCTTATACCTCTGTAAGAATTCCCAAATCAAACAAAAGATTCTTCTGGAATTGCACATTAGGAGGGCACTCAGGATTTTTAAAAACTTACCACAGGGTTAAGAAGGAATTTTTTTGGGATGGCCTTAAATTGGATATTCAAAATTTTGTGGCAGAATTTTTGGTATGCCAACAAAATAAAGTTGAAACAATTAAGACACCAGGTCTATTACAACCTTTATCCATTCCAAACCAACATTGGGAGGATGTTTCAATGGATTTTATCACAGGTTTACCCAAGTATGTGGGAAAGAGTGTCATCATGGTGGTAGTTAATAGACTTACCAACTATGCACACTTTTGTGCATTATCACATCCATTTAAAGCTAGTACAATTTCTATGGCATTTATGGAAACAATTCAAAAGCTACATGGAAACCCAAAGATTATTGTAAGTGACAGAGATCCCATTTTTACTGGAAATTTTTGGACAGAATTATTTTCTTGTCTTGGTACTCAGTTAGCTCATAGCTCATCTTATCATCCTCAATTTGATGGGAAAATTGAGATAGCAGAAAAATGTTTGGAAGGATATCTTCGTTGATTTTTATCTGATAAACAGATACAATGGCTCAAATGGTTGCCTCTAGCTGAATAGTGGTATAACACTTCCTCCATACTGCAACAAAAATGACCCCATTATGGCACTTTATGGATATTAGCCACCATCCATCACATCATATTTAAGATAAAATTCTAAGGTTCAAGCAATGGAACATCACATTGAGCATCAACAACAAGTTCTCCAACTCTTAAAGGATAACCTCATGTTGGCGCAGAATAGAATGAAACAACAGGCAGATCAACATCGCAATGAAAGAAGTTTTGATGTAGGTGACTGGGTATTCATACGGCTACAACCATATAAACAAATGTCCCTTAAGCAAGCTAAGAAGGATAATAAATTGTCACAAAAGTATTATGGACCATACAAGGTGTTGCAAAAGATTGGTACTACGACATACAAATTGGAGCTTCCTGCAGCTTCTCGAGTGCACCTAGTTTTCCATGTTTCATGTTTAAAGAAGGTTATAGGTGACAAGCTCCCAGTTCAAACAATATTACCAGAACTTGACGAGGAAGGAAAAATTATATTGGAACAGGAAGCAATCATAGAAACAAGAACTTGACAGCTACGAAATCGATCCATTTCAGAGTATCTCATCAAGTGGAAGAACTTATCCGCTGAAGATTCCACATGGGAGGATGAGAATTTTATACAGAAGCATCCAGAACTACTCAAGTGTTGAGGACAACACTTTTTTGAAGGGGAGGGGCATGTTAGGTCCCTATAGTACTAGTGATGCCCCCATTACTATTGTAGTTGTATCCCTTATTAATATTGTTGTGCACCTATTGTCCCCGTATTGTTATTACTGTGCCCCATAGAATCCCTCTATTGTTATTTTTGTGCCTTTATATTATTATTGTTAGGTCGGCTTGGTTATATTATGACCCCTTAGACTGCTATATATAGAAAGGAGGTTTTTCATTTGAATCATCCAAGAATTATTCATTTGTGTAATGTAAAGGAGGTTGCCTCCTCGAAGAGGCTGAATTCTAAGGTGTTCAACTATCTTTTCTATCTTTTTGTGAGCTGGTTTTATAACATTTTCATTTGCATCCGAGCACACCATGGTTGTGGTATTGATGCAAAAGAGGGATCAAGTGGAGCAACCCATTGCTTTTTTCAATAGGACTATTCGAGAGGCTGCCTTGTGTTACAATATCATTGAAAAACAAGCGTTGGCTCTTATAAAAGCATTGATGGATTTCAGAGTATACATTCTACATTCACATACTATAGCATATGTTCCTAATACAATAGTCAAGGATGTTCTCATGCAAACTGATCTGGAGGGAAGAAGAGGTAAGTGGATAGTAGCAATGTTGGAGTATGATATTCAGATTAAACCTACCAAACTGATCAAAGGACAAGGCTTGGCAAAACCGACGGCTGAATCATGCTCTAGACATAAATCTCATTGCAGTAATGTCAGAGGATGAAGATGGTGGCTCACTCATTCAAGTATCCGAAATGTTTCCCAAATCACCTTGGTATTCTGATATAGTTTATGTTCTTCAGCATCTTTCGCCTCCTCCTAGAATGTCAAGAAGTAAAGGTAGGTCACTAAAACTGAATCTGCAAAATTCTGCATTTTAAATAGTTCTCTCTATTGGAAAGATCTGGGAGGAGTTCTTCTTAATTGTTTGGTTGAAGATGAAGCTCAGCAGGTAATGAATGATTCTCATAGAGGTGATTGTGGCAGTCATTTGTTTTGGAAAACAACAGCTAACAATGTGTTGAGAGTAGGATATTATTGGCCAACTTTGTTTCATATTTATATAAGACAGTGATGGGCTACCATGAATGCCAAGTTTTTCAAGGAAAAAGGAATTTGCTTCCTCTTCCTTTGAAGTCAGTTGAAGTAAATGCATCTTTCCAGTAGTGGGGACTTGATTTCATAGGAGAAATACATCCTACATCATCAGCACAACACAGATGGATTTTGACAGCTATCGATTACTTCACCAAGTGGATTGAGGCCATTCCGACAAGGAAAGCCACGGACACAATAATTAACCAATTTTTAGAATATAATATATTGTCTCATTTTGGGTGCCGTCATAAGATTTTAAAAGATAATGCAACAACATTTAAGTCCAAGAAGATGGTCAAGTTTTGCAACAAGTACAATATTACATTGGGTCATTCCACGGCATACTACTTGCAAGACAATGGGTTGGCTGAGTCATTAAATAAATCCTTGGTGAATATTATCAAGAAAATGTTGGAGGAAAACAAAAAGAATTGGCATTTAAAGTTTGTTAATTCCTTGTGGGCCGACAAAGTGAGCAACAAGAAATCCATAGGTATGTCACCTTTTGAGTTGGTTTATGGTACTAATGCAGTATTTCCTACATCACTTGTAGTCTCGATCATGAGATTATTACAGGAAGTTGGCAGCGAAGAGGATGATATTCAGCACAAAATTAATCAAATAATTCACCTTCAACAAACAAAATAAGAGGTTTCCCAAAACACTTTCCAGTTACAGAGAAGATAAAGAAAAATTATGACCACAAAACCAAAGCAGAAAAGTTTCAGCTGGAAGATGTAGTGTTGCGATGGGATGCACGGAATGAGGAAAAGGGAAAGCATGGTAAGTTTGACAATTTATGGAAAGGACCATATAAAATATTAGCTTATCGAGGACATAATGCATTTTTGTTAAAGGAAATGGATGGTCAGGAATGTTCCAGAGGGCCAGTGAATGGCAGGCTCCTGAAGCACTACTACTTTTGAGGTTGTTCCCTGAAGTTACTTCACCTTCATCATTGTATATACTAGTTTGATTTTCCTTGCAAGGTTTTAAGTACACTGTCATCTGAGCTTGGGGCCCGAAGTGAAGGCTGCAAAGTTTGAATGATTAGTGTCAAGTTTGGTTTATAGTCAAGTTTAGAGTCGGTTTGGTTGTGAGTCAGTTTTCATTTCGTATTGAGTCATTTTTCACTTTTTTTGTTTTGACCGTATTGCCCAATGTATGAGGCACTTGGTCTATGGTGTTCTTGACACCTCCAAGGAGCTACCATCCCCAATAAGGCCAATGTTAGAGTCAGTATCTACATACTTCCATCAAGGATCAAAATTTTATCTTTGCATTTTCATTTTAGGGGTCTCATACTGAAAATTTTACATCATTTCATTAGGTCATGTCAAACTGATCCATTTATGGTTGTCTTCTCTTCAAAAAATCTAAATTTCTCCCTCATAGAGTATACTTGCTAACCCTTCTTCAGGTTGTCTTCAGTTATGGTTTCATGGTCAATTGGCAATCATGATTTCATTAGGTCATAGGGCGTGTTTTCATTAGGTCTTAGGGTTTCATTTCCAAGGTCAAGAGCCTAATTTTAAAATGTAAATAAAGGTCAACAAGGGATGAGGATGATAAATAAGTAAAACATTATGGCTTGTAGGTCATAGATATTGAATAATTATCTTTTAAACAAATGTAACTTTCACCTCAAAAACATGTTTTTGAGGTGAAAATAGAGTATTTTGAGTTAATTTGTATTTCTTATGTAATTTTAAGTCACTATATGTAATAAATGATCCCAGCTGCACCAGAGCATCTATCCTTGTTGCAAGACAAAGAAACATTGCAAAAATTAGTTCAAGTTGAGCATTATCCACCTGAAAAGACACAAAGAAGAAAAGACATTAAAAACAGAGTTTTGGAGAAGGTCACTAAACATTAGAAAGTGGGTTTTTCAAGTGAAAAATCAAAATTTACTCCTATATAAGGCCTCACATTTCATTTTCAAGTTCATCATTCTCATTTGGAAAGCAAGGAGTCAAAAAGTGAGAAGAAGAAGCAAGGTGGAGTGAGTTTTGGGTGAAGGAGAGTTGGCATTATGCTTCTGGAGTAGTGGTGGAGTGGCATTGCGCATAGACAGAGTGGCGCTGTGTGTTTCAGTTAGGCAGGATCGGTGTTGTGCGTTGAGGCCCAGTGCCACGCATCTGGAAAACTTCCCAATGTAAAATTACACTGTGATGTGCTTCTAGAATCGGCACTGCGCGTCTGTGCACCAGCGCTGCGCGTTGAGCAGAAGGGCCAGAAGGCCATAAAAACCTCAATTTTTCTCTCTCTTATCTGCATACAAGTAAGTGGTCCTCCATACTACATTGATTGGTTTGCAATTTAACTTCTAAGCTAAATTTTCCCATGACAAGTGCCTAAACCCTAAAATTCTCCCTTTTATGCCTAAAACCCTAAACCCTCATTGTTCCTCCTATCACTCACTACAACTCTAAAATTTTTCCCTATCCCTTTATCCCTATTCCATACCATCCCTATCCCTTTATCTCTCTTCCCAGAGGGCAATTTCTCAAACAAAACAAGCCCTCCCTCTCATTTTTATCATTCCTACTCCCTCATTCATTTTCTAGCCCATTAGGTCATCTCCCATCACCTCACTCCTAAAACACTTTCACTCATTCCCTTCATACAATCTCAAGCCTTGCAAACATGGACGGAGAGGACCGAGACTATGAGGAGGAGGAAAACACAAGCAGTGACACCTCAGCAGATAGAGCTAGGTAACAAAGGAAACCACACAAGGGAGGCAGAATTATCTGAGAAGAGCCATCAAACCTTAGGGAATTGCAGGCCTCTCAGTTTGCTATCACATGTTTCAGATATCTTGGATACTATGAGTTCTGTGAGTGGGTAGAGAGAGTTCAATATCACCCTGAGCTCACTAGACTTTTTGTAGCTCATCTTCAGGACAACAAGGTGACTCTTGCTGGAGTTACATTCACAGTTTCACCTTCCATCATTTCAGATGCAACCAGGATTCCAAATGTAGGGGAGAAGTGGTACAAGGCTCAAGACCTGGATGAACATTATTATGAGCCTTATATCAAACCCCGATATAGAAATGAGGTGAAGAGACTTTCTCCTTTTAGATTTCTCGAAGACAAGTATGTCCCCATGATGAAAATCATCATGAAGTATTTCACTTGTGAGGGCAGATTTTCTAGGCTATACACCTATCACATGAGGCTTCTCATGCATTTTACCAGGGTGAGGACGTTAAACCTCCCTTATTTCTTTTTCAGGAATATTGAGAATATGGCTCATTTTGTCCAGAAAAATCCATACCCTCAGCAGATGAGAAGTCTCTATCATTATTCCCTGATCAAGATGATTGTGCTTCATCATCTCAGTCTCCTCAACATCTCTTGGGAGACCTTTATTTCTCATGACATCTTCAAGGGTCCTCAAATTTCTCCACCAGTGTCTCAAGAAGCAGGGGGACCTTCTAGCAGTATTAAGGTGAAAACAGATGAGGAGGCCAAAGAGACTAGAACTACTGAGGTGCCCATTTACATGACATATCAGAGGGTCACAATGAGATTATTTGTAGCTAATAGGCAAGTGTTTGCTCCACGGGATGTGGAAGGGACCTTGCCTTCTTCATCAGCCCATAGGCAAATGCTAGCTCCATAGGATGTGGAAGGGGCTTTGCCTTCTTCATCGACACAACAGGTACAGGTGCAACAACTGCACAAAGGGAAGGAAAAGATGTCGGAGGAGAGTCTTGATGATGAGGAGGAAAGGGACTTTGACTTGATAGAGCATGATGAGCCGGAGCAGCGTTATACTCATCATGGAGTAGAAATCATTGACTCAGAGGCTCAGGAGGAAGAAACTATAAAGGACATCATCATACAAGAAAAGGAGGCTAAAGTACAATCTCCGATGGATAATTTGGAGAGGTCCAAGTATGTCATCACATATTTGGAACATGAAAACAAGAAATTGAGTGACAAACAAGTCCTCATGGAGCTGGAAATGCTCAAGGTAAAACAACAAAGTGACAAAGAGGCACAAGTCATTTTGAATCCCATTAAGAAGGAGATTGAAGATGATAGAGAGACTTGGCTTGAAAGAGTAAATTTTCACCTTGAGAAGCTGCTATAGAAGGCCAATAGAGACAATCAGATGATCAGACACATGGCCTATCATTACAGGACCCGAAACAAGATTTGCAATATGAGGGTCAAGAAGATGAAAGCTAGGATAAGGCGGGCTTTGAAAGGAAAAAAGGAGGAGGATAGGCTTAGGTTTCTTGTTAAAGCTTCCTTGGCTCATCAGCACACTTGATGATGGTGCTTCTCACCAATTTTTGGCAAGTTTAGAAGAAATTTTGTCATTTCCAAATTTTGAAATTTTACACACAGGAAAACTGCCTAAGCGCTACGCTTTTCCTAGGGGAACCCAATGAAGAAATGGTTTGCATTTTTGGATTTAGAGCAATGAGGACATGCACCCTAGAGATTTTCAAAGTTTTGGGGTAGAAATGGTCCACCAAAAGGTCAAAAAAACACCCTAAAAATGACCTTTCTGCCACTTTTTGGACACACAGAAGAAGTCTTGGGAGAATCCAGTTTTTGGGGGTCAAATGAGCTTCAAATGCAGAAATTCCAGATGATTTGGAAATTATATTGGAATACCTTTCCAATGCACTATCATGATCTCAATTTGGATGCCGGGAAGGCCTCCCAAAAGGACTTGAAAGTGGTGCTACGCGTAGGGCGGATTTTGCACAGGTTGCCTATTTTTCTAGTTTTTGACTGTGTTCATGGATTTTCTCTCAGGGAGGATGATTTACCTTTCTAAATGATGACTTGGCATGTAACTATGATAGATAAATAGTAATAGATGGTAGATTCATTGCTTTAGAATTCAGTTTGAGCTCAAATGAATTAGTTTTTCACTTTTAGAGGCAAGTTGTTGAGATGCCTATATTCCTCTTTCTTGTTTAGTATTAGTTAGATTAGCTCCTAATCTTAGGGATTTGACCCCTGAGGATGGGAGGAGGTTGAATTAATGTCTATATCTTCTTCTTCTTTCTCATTTTAAAGGGTTGGACTTAACTGGATGCTCAGACCTTGATTGTACACCATTTGTAGCAGTTTAGCAAGAGATTAATAAGAATTGTAGTTATTTTTATGGGATCCATGTGGTATGGAGTTTTAGTACAGTTTCTTCTTCTGTGATCATATTTTAATGTGTTTTATGTATTCCATTAATCATTTCATTGCTTATAGTTGAATGTTTTCATGTTGATAGGCATAATTCATTACATCAGTGCTCTGCCTTGGGAAGCCCTTCACCATTTCATGTTTTCTACAGTATAAGAAGGATCCATGGTTTTCACATGCTCTTCTTAGCTTCTCACCAGTCTTAAAAATCTCACCCCATTAAGCCCTAGAATGCTAAAGCCTATGCCTACCTTGCCCCATTGAACACCCTGCAATTCTAACCTAATTCCCTAGCCCTAAACTATCCAACTCCTCCTGATCCGACCAAACCCCTTTAAAATCAAAACCAAAACTTCGTGATACTATACCTAGCCTAAAATCCTTTTCCTAATCCATTCATCTCGGCTGAGATCCTTACGGAGAGAGCCCTCTCCTGGCCTAGTAAGGTTAGCTACTTGGCTAAGCGTGGTTTGTGGTTACCCTGGCATTGCCTTCCTTCAGCGTGAGGTTCAATCCAGGTGATAACACAACAACCAAATACCTCAGCTGATTATAAGAAGACTAATTTTGAGGTGAT
Organism: Pinus tabuliformis; assembly: GCA_031772625.1. Taxonomy (NCBI): domain Eukaryota; kingdom Viridiplantae; phylum Streptophyta; class Pinopsida; order Pinales; family Pinaceae; genus Pinus; species Pinus tabuliformis. The sequence continues at coordinate 21,967,308 of CM062813.1, forward strand.
GGCCGGGGATGTTCATCCCATTGACCAAATAGAGTTCCACAAACAAGCTAGAGAAATGATTTACTCCACTCTTACAGGAAAGGCCATGGCTGCCCACAAGTTGTAGGAATCACTAGATAATGTGACAGTCCGATACAAATTGGAGAAGGCCTCCTCATGGCCAAAGATAACAAGATAAATTCATTGGAGGACTTGGTCATTGAACTCGGCCATGATCCAAGTGATATTAGGGCTGCTGAACAACTGATCAAAAAGAAGAATGAGGATATAGCAGCCCTCAAGAAACAACTTAAGCTACCTCATTTGCAACACCCATATACAAGGAGGTCCTGGAGAGCCAAACCAATCATGAAAAAATGATGGACCTAGTGTTGCAACTGAATGAGCAGTTAAAGGAGATGGAGAAAGAATTGGATAGCTTGATTCAACTCAAACAAGCTAGTCTTGATGATGCTCCTGCAACTGTCATCCCAATAGTTACCACTACTGCACCTTCTACTTTGGCAGCATCATTGGCCCCCACTGCTCCAATGGCCACGAAATTACTGGCATCTACACCAACTACATCAGCAATAGGATCTACAGCAATAGGCTCAATAGTTGATGAAGCAAACAGACTGGTCAAGGCAATGGAAGAAATGTCCATTCAGACCACTGAGATGAAAAGGCTTAAGGAGAAAGTGACCAGCTTGGAGACAGATTATAGACTTTCCCAAATCATGCACAAGGAAGAACAATAGAAGTCTATAGGAATGATTGAAAGAATCAAAAGCCTTGAGAAGGAACTAACACTTAATGAACCTCTAGGTCAGGCTAAGGATCAACTGTGGGCCAATATCATTGACTCTGTCAATGATATTTGGCCCTCCATCCAGGTTATTTTTGAAAAAATTGATTTGATAAAGTAGGCTACAGAAGCCATTTAGAGGGTTAAAGAAGAACTTGGAGACATGCCAAAGGAAGCTGCAAGGATCATTCACTTCCTCAACTCAAATAACAAGTATAAGTTGCAAGAATTGGAGATACCTGACAGAACAGGTACAATTTTGGAAGTTAAAAGAGTCCTCGCCAAGAGGAATTTGATGCTTAAGTTAGAGGATAAGTGCCAAACTATGCAGTTGGCCATTGATAGATTCATGATGGAGTTTGAAGTTTTGAGGCAAAAGGGTTTACCAAATCCCTTATAATAAGAAGATAATAATAAGAAGATTATAATAAGAAGATCAAGGAAGTAGCCAAAGATTAGGTAAACACTTCATCCATGAAGGGCATTCCAACCAAAAAAGTATTGTATCAAACTTTTGAAAATTTGTTTTACCTCCAACATGAGGTAAAACACCTTTTTGTAAATAAACCTAATTTTGCCAAATATACAGAAGTAGATGAGATATATAGAAAAATGCTCAATATCCAATTACCAGACTCTGAGACATGCGAGCAGCTAAATTATTTACTGTAGAAATACACAGTAAAAATATGAAATGTACAGTAAAAGTAAAAGGGCACAACAAAAGGATATTGATAGGTCAACAAGGTCAAAGTGTATCAAATGAAAGTGTATCATATGAAAGTGTATCAGATGAAAGGTCAAAGTAAATATAACATCCAACATAAAGACCAAACAACAAAGCAGATTAAAGGGCAAAATATAAAAGCTAGCAGAACCTAAATAACAGGGACATCGAGCAACAATTCAATAACTGTCTCTATCTTCTTGCATGAAGATATTTCTTTCTCCTAGATTAGTTCCCAAGACAGTTTGGGATATTTTGTATAAATACTTCATAATTCGAAGTATTGAGGGGTGGATTGCTATACGTTTGTAGGGTTATTTTGATCTTAAACCTAAGGGTTATTGTACCAATTTTCAAGTCAACAGACTAGAGAAAGTAATAAAAATATTGCACTATAGGATTCATGAGATGAGATATTGCAGTGAAGTATCTTCTTTCTCTGATTTTGTTACTTTCTTATGTGTTTCATAAACTTAAATGTTATCTAAAATTGAATGAATTAACTAGAAATTTAACTCAAAATTTGTTTAAGTACACTCTGTTTTGCACAGTTAATCATTTATATGTTTTCCTCTGATATCTGGATTTGAGAACCCTTAATTTCTCCTTGGATCCGATTGAAAACCATTCCACCATCAAGCCTTTGAGATATGTAGTAACTCCTCTATCTTGCCCTGTAGACACTATTTTTAGAACTTGATCCAGTCCTATTTGTCTGGCATTTTGACTCCATAACCCAATGGTAAAAGCAACCCTTTGTTCATCTAAGTAAGTGATCCCACCACCCAAATTCAAATCAAAAACCCAAGCACAATCATAACTAGCTTAAAATCAATTAACTAAAACAAAGTTAAATAAAAAAGAGAGAGCCCTCTTTGAGATTAGGAAGGCTAGATCCTGATCTCCAAAGTTGGTTTGTGGTTACCTCTATCATTTCTTTTTCTGAGCAACCTAGAAGAAATTTTGGAGTGATAACAAAATGCATGCCTATTGGAGACTCTTTTCCCGATGAATACCTTTTTGCTATTTCAACTCACTCACTGTGGTATGCCGACATAGCTAATTATCTTGTTGCAGGAAGATTTCCACAACACTTATCCTCAAGAGAAAATAAAAGTGTTGTCTAGCAAAATGAAATATATTCTTGGATTGAGGGAAATATCTGTCACATTGGGCTAGATCATCAGATTAGGCAATTTGTGAGGGAGGATGAAATATTTTATATCCTTAGAGCTTGTCACAAGGAACCTTTTGGAGGACACTTTGCAGGTAAAAGGACACGGTACAAGGTGCTTTCAACAAGATACTATTGGACCACAATATTTTATGATGCAAATAAAATTGTGAAGGGATGTGACAGCTACCAAAGAATGGGTCAACCGCTCCAATAAGATGAGATGTTGTTACACCCTCAAATAGTTTTAGAACCATTTGATAAATGGGCCTTATATTTTGTAGGATCAATTAATCCTTCCTCCTAGTAAAAATCATATATCCTGGTCTACATAGATTATGTCACAAAGTGGGTTGAAGCAAAGGCATTGACCAGAGCCATAGAGCAGGCTATTTCAGACTTCTTGTTTGAAGACATTTTTGTTCACTTTCGGATACCTCAGGAAATAGTGATAGATGGAGGACCCTAATTCACATCTCATTTTATTCAGAAGCTAGTTGAGAAATACAAAAATTTTCATAGGATTACTTCACCTTATCATCCACAGGAAAATGGCCAAGTGGAAAGCACCAATAAGGTCATTGAGGGAATTCTTACCAAGATTGTGGCTAGCCATTAGAGAAATTGGGCTGATAAAATTCCAGAGGCGTTGTGGGCATACAGGACTACATGAAGGGATTCTCACCATACAGATTAGTGTATGGTAAAAATCATTTATTTCCTATAGAGTTCAAGATAAACACACTCATAACAGTGCTACAGGTGAACTTAGATTTGGCTACAACACAGAGGCAATGCTTGAATCGACTAAATGAGCTAGATGAGAAAAGGTTGGTTGTTATTCAGCAAACATATATCATTCAACAATAAAGAGCTAAGTGGCATGACAAGTTCATCAAAAAGGAGGTGTTTCAAAAAGGAGATTGGTATCTACTATATGATTCAAGGTTCAAGGATTTCAAGGGGAAGCTCTACACCAAATGGATAGGTCCTTATGAAGTTGATACAATCTTTGACAATGGGAATGTGAATCTAGTTACCATTGACAATGATAGGACACCATTACTTGCTAATGGGCATTATCTTTAGTTATATCACAAACCAGCTTCAAGGGATTCATTTGTCAACATTGTCATAGACTTTGACCTTCAAATTACAGTGGCAAGGGAAAATTCCCCCGCGCTACCAAATTTTTAAATTTTCAATAAGTGTAACAACTAAAAACCAACCTTTGTTGGCCTCTGATACGCAAAATAATAATAATAATAATAATAATAATAATAATAATAATAATAATAATAATAAGAAGAAGAAGAAGAAGTAGCAAAAACATATAAATAAAAATCTTCTTGTGAAAACCTCTTATAGGGGCGCAGGTAGACAATTGTGACAGTTGAAAACCACCATGTGGCAGTTGTTATGCATTTTTTTCCTCTTTCTATAACAACATAATTTATCTTATGTATATATTACACTATGTTGTTACAAGTTTCAATTCTTTTCTTTTTCTTTTCAAATTTTTGAAAGTATCTGTAAGAGTAGTGTAAATAAGAATCTGCTGTAAAAATAGTGCTAGCAATTACATTTGTTGTTACACCTGTAACAACTGACAATTTGCAGCAGTGAACCAAGAAAAATTTTCTGCCATAATAAATGGTATCATCAACATATTTTTACAGGAGAAAATGACACAATCATCATGTCATCACCGAAATTAATCACATCATCAGTACCTTTTTTCCACATCACCTCTGGTACATCACTCGAAATGTATATTGATTTTTCCTGTGTTTAACATTTCTAGCAATTAATATGGTACTTTCTTTGATGGTCGAGGATGACCGTTGCATTAGCTTAGATGGAGGCTAAATAATTTCTAATCTACAATTTAAAACCAAACTTAAAGCAACAACCCTGCAATCATTACCAAATCCTACAATTATTGTTATCTTTTTATGCCAATCATGCCTTAGGATTAAATTGCATTTAAGCTAGACCTCCATGATCCAGGATCAATAATGAGACCATAATGTGTATTGTATGATCTCCTGATCTGACATTCCTACTTTTATTGCCTACCTTACTGCCCTGATATCAACCCCAATGAAGCATTGCACCCTCATTTCAAAAATTCTCAGAGAGAAAGAAGAGAAAACACAGAGTGTAGTGATTGAAATAGAGATGGGAGGAGCAGCAGTTAGGCACGAGCCCAATTCTACAGAAGCATTGGAAAATTGTCCTGAGGCATGCCAGATTTTTAAGGAGGCGTGATGGTTTGAGTTCTTTGAACAACTCAAGGGGTTAGAGGATACGGTTTCCATGGAATTCACCAAAAAATTGGATAGAAACTAGATAAAGGTTAGGGGGATAAAATTAGAGGTCAAGAAAGGAGTAATTTCCTGAGTAACAACATTGTGAGCCAAAGGGAAAATATGGTTTAGCTGAAATATTAATGATCCCTCCCTCAAGGCAGAATTTCTGCAAGGGGAGGAGAAATTGGAGAAGAAAGGGAGGGGAATTGACCAGTTATCACTCCCTCATCCATGGGGAGACATTTCCTTATACATCATCAAGCACATTACTTGTGAAGGAAGGGAAATGATTGTGTTCAATTATCATTTCTCGTTGTTAAACCACCTTCGACATAGGGAAATGGTCAACCTCCCATATCTCTTGTTATAAAATGTAAGGCACATGTTTGTTGCTGTGAATATTGCTACGCACCTGGAGAGTTACATTACCAACCATGGCCTCATCAAATTAATTGTGTTGTATGCATTGGAATGCCAAGGTAGGAGCTAGGAGGATTTTATGAGTAGAAAGACGAAGACTTCACATTGAAAGAAAGCTGAAATCCCTTATGACACTCCAAATGAAGAACCAATCACACTGTCACTGGCATGAGAGTCCTTAGTCGATGGTGGAGGAGGAATAGTGAAAGCTGGTCAGGGTGCATTCAGGATCTTGTCATAGAGCATGCCAGACTGTGTATAAATCAAGTCCAAATATTGGGCATGAGCAATTACTTGCTCTTTAGTGACAACTCCACCTTTCACCACATCCTCAATGATAGATGGCAATAAGGATTTTATAAACCACTCAGCCAAAAGCTGACAAGGAACATAAGTTTTAACCATTTGACGACGATGACGCCACTCATGAATATGATGAGAGATATGAGTAGAAATAGTTTGTTTAAAGTTGGTTAATAGTTTTGTTCCAATTTCATATCGTATGGGTAACTGGAAGTGGGTTAAAAATGTGGTAGCTAAGGTAGTGAAGTTATCAAAAGAATCTCGTGGTAACTCAATGTACCACTTCGTATCCGAACTAGTAAGTGTTCTCTGGAAAAGACGTAGTCTAACTAAATCATCATTCGAGGAGTTTGATGAACACCATAAATGAAAAGTCATGACATGGTTGGACAGGTCTTCTCCAGCGTTTCCATTGAATTTCAGAATACCAGAAGGTAATTTATGAGGAATCACCAGCCACCAAGGTGCATAAAGAATTGGGTCATTGGTAAGCAGGTTTAGATCTGGTAATTCAAGTGTCACAACGAAAAGAAATTATCTATTGAGGTCAGGTTGATCATATCTAGGGTAATATGGGATTGATTAGCCAATAGGCCTTTGCATACCAGCATAAGGCATCTGTTGCTGGTAACCTTGATAAGGGTAAGTTTGTCGAGAAAATCTGGCATAAGGTTGTTGTTGAGCACCATGATACATTTGTTGTTTCCAAACCCAGCATAAGCTTACTAACCAAGACCTGGATAAACTTTTTGCTGACCAAACTTAGCATAGGCTTGTTGACCAAGTCTAGGTTGAGGTTGGTATTGCTAGAATTTCTGTTGTTGATATTAGGGCTGCCAAGGTTGTTAAATCAACTATTGTTGTTGTTGATACAATGGTTGTTGATTTAACAGTTGTGGCCCACCAATGTAAGCTTGACCAGGTTGTGAATACACTAAACCAGTGTAAGTCTGAGTCATTCCAATAAAAGGTAAAGTAGCCTGAGGTGTTTGGACTCCATGCACAAGGGGTTGTTGTAAAACTGCTTGAGAAGGTTAAATCTATACACCTGAAACTTGAGGGTCTGAGGTTGAGGGGCCAGCTTGCACCGATTGAGATACAACAATCTGAGCTTATGACTGTGGTAAAGTTGTAACAACAGGCGTTGTAGGTATGGATGAGATAGATTTCATAGGTTGTGATGGATACACAAGCCTAGGTTGAATGGGCATTGTTGGGTACCACTAACAGACAGTCATTCTAGGCTGACCTAAGGATGAAAGCATATCGACATATGGTTTCCACCCAAAAAATGGAGGATAAGGATAATGTGCATATTATTCTCTATATGGGGTTAGTCTAGTGTAAAGCAGATACATAGGACGGTAACCAGATGAACTAGCTTGATATGAACTTGATGGGTTAGCTGTTCAATACCCGTTAATGAAGAACTAGATAAAATTCTAGTGGAGGACCTTAGTGAAGACTAAGGGCTAGAAGCAACATCTGAGTGGGTTCCCGATAAAGATTGGTAACCCAATGGGACAGACGAAACACCATACAATTGTGACTCAGGTGTCATAGTAAACATTGAAGAGTTTGTGACAGAATATTCTTCTGTAGCTATAATAGATGGTATGGTCTGGGATGTTGAATCTACCATAGTCAAATGTCCAAATAAATTTCCTAACAAATCAATGGGTATCTGAAAGTAATAAAGATCGAAAGGAGCAGTAGAATGAGGAGTATAAGGATACAGATACATTCTAGTTCCAAAATGGAATGGAGTTCTGGGTGATTCTACCTCAAGTTCCTCTTCTATCGAACTCAAACTAGGTGGAAGAATTTCACTGTCAGGTCCATAATAGATTTGTGGTATTTGTTGCTGAGGTAAAGAGGAAGTCTTGACAGTTACAGATGCCTGAGGATGTACTGGTCGATCTTCTTCCAATAAGGTAAAAAATTATGATTGTTCAACCTCAAGATCCAAATGTTCTAGCAAAAGAACAAGTTTAGGTTGGACTTCTTGAACAACTTTTGGTTCAGTATTAACTTCTGATTGAACAGTGATAGGTTCAGGATTAACTTCTGGTTGAACAGATTCAGGTTCAAAAGTAATTTCTTGTTGAACAACTTTAGGTTGAAAATCAACTTGTTGTTGAACAACTTGGGTTACTATTTCACTAGATTCAGTTCTATTTTCCTTAGGTAATTATGGACATTCCACTTTAGTAACAGATGTACCAGTAACTATAGGAGTAACTGGGGTCACAATACTTATTGATATAAGTGTTTCTAGTAATTCAAATGAAGAACCAGAAGCTTGTGAAGTACTAGATCCAATCAAACAAGATCGCTTTGACTGGATGGGTGTAGCTTCAGATGGTAAAGGTAGTTTACTCACTGCTCTCTATGAACGAAAGGGTAAGGGTTGATTTTCCTCCATGATTATTGATTGATTTTATTAAAAAAAAGAAATAAAAAAAAAGGGGTAAGCTAGGAAAAAAGGGTTTACCAAGCAACTATGAACTGCAGAATACTTCTCGGTGAACCGAGAAGTATGGGCAAGAAATCTCCTGGAATGATGTGTTCGGCGTATCATAGTGTACAAGGTGTCTGACTCAGTTACCTAAGGATGGATAGCAACCTAGTGTTGTCCTCCCATATATAACCAAAAGTACGTGGAGGCCCAATCTGTATTAGCGCTGTCTAATGTGAAACCGCATAGTGAGAGCATTCCTTTATACTTTACATATTGTAACACCACCCTATATACCCAAAGTTACGTGGATGAACTATGATATACTCACGTACGTGGAATGAGGTATCACACTCGGAATGTATCACAGACAAGTTAGCGACAACTGCTATGTTTTACGACGCCGGAACATGTCTCTAGCCTAGAACCTCTAAATGTTTTGTGTTAGGTGACAATGCTCCATTAGGTTAATTGATGTTAATTTTAAGTTGATCTTCATTAAGAATTTTCCTTTCAAGGTTCACCACGTGATGTATTTGAAATTCCTAGAATACAACTAATATGATAAGCATCCTTTTCATTCAATATTGACAATGAAAACCTTACCTAGTAGGGATAGAGCAATCAGATTCTTGTAATCAAAGAACAAAGAACACATCCAATGCAATTTCCCTATACTATTCCTATGAGCACACACAAACTGTTTCAATGCAAAATGCAAGTTTTTATTTTCAATTCCCTTAATGTTGTGATGAACAAAAGGAAACTAATGCACATATAATCAATCAATCTTTTTGCAAGAGTGAAGACTTTACGACAATTCTGTTTCAAAAGAAATGAAGACTTTTACGACACTTTCTTTTGAACTAAGATTAATCAACTATAAACTAACTTTGACAATGAATTTATAGTGATAATGAAATCATTTAAGAAACACTAAACAATCAAGACCAAAGTAGGGCTAGCAAAGGAAACACAAATTGATTTCAAAGACATAACAATCATTGATCATTTAGCAAGCAGAAACAAAAGGCAATTTGGGAAAAATCAAGTCAAAGTTTGGATTTTTGACCTAAGGAGGATCAGTGCAGCCTTGAGTGGGAGACAATGCACTTCAGAGCATTGTCCTCAAGCCAGGGGTGCTCTGCAGTGCTCTGTATCTTGACCAGACCTATGTTGGTTCCATAGAGGCCATCCTAGGGTCTTACAAGCACAATTTTTACCAAAAAAAAAACTTCTAAAACGCTGCAACAAGATCAATGGAAGCAAGTAAAGTCTACTAGGTTGTACTAGGATGAAGGGAATCTACCCGGAATGATGAGCATTCCTGAGTGGAGTCACAAATTTGTTATGTGGAATTCTGCATCTACAGATGAACACAATTTCCCTAGGTGGGTAGTTACACCTAGAACAACAGATTTAAAGTGCTTAATATTTTTCTATAGAATATAAATAAGACAAGGGACCTACTTGTTATCTTTCTCTTTCCCTTTGTCTCCATTGTTTTGATCTCATCTATCCTTCTTGAACTTAATCTGCTCGACAAATACCTGCAATCATAAACAAAGGAAAAAAACCAATCAAAGCAAGAGATCTATCTACTATAAGAAAATGGAATCGAAAGTATTTACACATATAATCATCATATATAAAGACAAGAATATGGGAAAAGGTGTAAACAACTTTATTAAGTAGAATGAAGAATTACAACCATGAAGTCTGGTCCATTGTCACTTTCCAGCTTGGGTTCCAACCAACATCACATCAAAAGCACAACACTTCAGTAGCATAACAATACTTGCTTATAATCTCAAACCTCACACCAATAGTATCTCCTTACAAATTCTAAAAGTCCAACTCGTGATCACTCAGATGAGTGCTCAATCTATATGAAAATGATGGTGGTTTGGTCATAAATGAGGGTATTGAATGGCCTTCCAAACTTAGAGTTAGTTTCCATGGAGGAAGGGATGATAGGATAGGAGGTTACTTAACTCATTCCCTATCCAATTTCAAGCTCATAGGAGATGATAAGTGTGGGAATCTTCTAGATGGCTCTAGAAGATAAGAATATTCCCAAAAACTTATGATGATTTCGCTCAATCTTGCCCAGCGTAGGTCAAAGTGGGCCTAAGTGATTTGGAAATCACCCTGACATGGGCCTACCTGCACTAAAGTGCACTTACCCCTGACCAAGGTTGCGCTAGTCCCTCAAGGAGGCCTTTCTAGAGGGCTTCAGGCCAAGAAACTCTCAGGGAAGGAGGCATTCAAAGTGATGACTTTTTTAGGGCATGTAGCAACTGAAATAGGGCTTCATGAGCCCTAAAAGTATTGATCTGAACATTGGGAGTGATGTGCCCAAATGGATCTATAGCAACTTCCCCCTAAAGCATGAAGTCAACAATGTTAATGTCAAGTGATATGTTTTACGATGTGATGACGAGGTTCTGAAGTGGATGGTGACCTACATCGATTTTAATACATAATATCATGATATTTTGATTTTTTTCATGATTTGATGAGGGAAGGAATACCCATGCTCAACATATAAACTTTCATTACAAATACATAGATAGTCATCTACAGATTACCATCAATGTAAAGGCATTGTACGGATGATTTGGTAAATTTCCTGAAATCGCAACCTGGATGGATAAAACTAGATTCAGGGTCTTCTATCTCGTTCAATCATTCACTCAAGTACGAGTCTAACCATGTGAATATGTGATCTGAAGTCAAACATGGGAAGACACTGTCTGATTACCAGCCAATGATGTAAGTTGTTAACAGAAGCGAGAGAAATCACCAATAATGATAATGATCCTCAAGGTACTATAGTAAATTTTGCATGGTGTGAATGGATGTTTTGATGTCGAACACCATACAAAGTCTTTTAGTCAAAGGCCAGTGATGCAAACCTATTTCCAGAAGCGAAAAACATGCCATTGATGTATGCAAGCCTCAAGGTACTGGAAGGGTGTTTCTAAGTCAAATTCTTGGATAATGTGCTGATGTCAACAAGAAGCGACTTATTGCAGGAGGGCCTTGATGTATCCCAAATTAATGACACGAAACAAGTGTAATGATTTTGGAGATGAAATGTGACTGACGACACAAGTTTCAGGAATGGCGGTCATGAAAATGAAGGTTTACAATATTACAAAGGATGAATTTAAACTAACTGACTTTTCTTGAACATGTCAGTGACACTGAATGAATTGACATCATTGACCCAAAACCAAAGTAATGGATGGTATGATAGACCAAGGTATGATGAATATCAAGCAGATAACCCAACCCATGTAGTCACAGTGATGAAGTGAAGGTGTCATGTTCAAGGGCGACCTGCTGCCATAAAGTGGTTTGCCCCTTTTCCCATTTTCCCCAGTCATTGCTTGTTGTATAATTCCACCCTTCAGGTGAATCCATCGCTATGTGATGTTTTCATGAGTATAGCGAAGGTGAAACTCGGTCTTGTCATGATGGACAAGTTTTCACTATTTGATGTTTTAATGAGTCTAACGACAATGATAACTCGGTCCTTTTCATGTTTAGATAGTTTGAAAAGGGACAAAAAGAAGACTCCACAAGTTCTTTTTCGTATATTTGTCTCTCAAGTCCGAAAAAGCGTAAAATAATACAAGAGAGAACCTATTGATCATGCTTGATCAACGTATTCCTTTTTCATAAATAATCTATCTCAATCCAGAAAAGAGTTAAACGTATACTGAGTAGATGTCATTTCCAATCCGTTACTGAGTTAAAAAGGACAAGTGCTCGACAATCTTTTCATATTTCGAGAGTCTAAAATGAGCTCAAAGAGGACTCTAAGGGGGTTCCTTTTTCGATGTTTAACAGAGCTCAAAAAAGAGATAAAAGTATGCTTTGTGGTCAAAGTACAATTCACGATCATGCACGTCAAATTCTATAAGTTAGTTGTAAATCTGTTCAAAGAAACACTAAAAGGATTAAACATACCTATTTCATTGGTAAGAATAGGTAAATACTAAAGTTTACTCATTTAATGCTCATGAAATAAACATAAAAACAAGAATTTACCATGTTATTTTCACCATTTTATATTTACCATTCAGTTTGTGCTATGACCCTGTTTTTTACCTCGATCTCCAGCAGTTGATTGCGAGAGATTCTGTGGATCATTTCTCATGTTGTTCACACCAGGTAGGAGATCTACCCCTCCTCTTTCTTTTCATGTCATTCGTTTACATTTTCATGCAAGTTTTTAGGGTTTTTAGGACCCCCGAGGTTAGAAAATTTCACCTTGGGATTAGCGCAGGCTTCCATGTCGAAAATTGTTCTAGGGAGCACCCTCATAGAAGGGAAACTACACTACAATGCATTGTCTCCTTGCCTGGGCTGCGCTGGTCGAGTTTTACAAGCTTGTTTCACCTATTTGGCCCAAAATTTCTCCAATTTTTTGCATCAAAAGGATCCTAACTAAGATTATGGTATGATTTTAGGATTTCATCGGATCAGAATATCTATTACTTGGCGAGAAAGAGAGCATGAAGAATAAGACATGGTTGCCCTAAATGATCTGGGTATAGTTGAGGCCCTCAGGAGTTGTGGGTTGCTCAAATACTTCAGGTTGTCTGGGATGAGGCAACAATCAGAGCTATTGTAGTTCCTAGTTCATGCATGGGATCCGATGGATCAGGCTTTCCACATAAGGGACAAAGTGGCCCTATTATGATTGATGATGTTTATTTTCTTACAGGGTTTTCGAGACGTGGTGCCCCCATATCTCTTTCAGGTTCCTCCAGTGGAAGGGAATCAGTGAGGGACTATGTTAGACAATTCTGTCGGCCAGGGACACAACCTAGCAAGGACGGAAAGATAATCATCAATGATATTCATGATTTTCCTTTGAGAACAATCCTTTTCACCATCGCAAAGTTGGTAGGCAGTGTGACACTCCATCTGGAAAACAGATCATACATGTAGTATGCACTTAAGTGTCTTGAGCCAAATTTATTCAACTGGTATGAGGTAGTACTTTCTTCACTGAAAGAGTAGATGACAAAGGTAAAGAGTGATAAGACCAAGAATTTTAGCTATGGATCACTCTTAATTGCTTTTACCTTAGAGAGAATTTCATTGATGCAACCTCAATATTTAACACTAGTGTAGCTAGCCCTAGAGATCCATGGATGCAGAGGTGGGTTGAATTGATGGCTAGACATGTTGGTCAGTCACCAATTACATTTTCTACTGCATTCTCCAGTTGGCTCGATTTTCAACACATTAGCATCAAGGAGAATCCATATGTAGGGATGGATTTTTGTGGAGATCTAGATTTTATTTTACCACTGGGTGCTCAATGGGGTGCTATAGGTAAATTGTTTTTTAACCAATTTATTTATTTATTTATTTTATTTTTTAAGTTTCTACATGTTTTTGTGTTTTTATGTTTCCAAGACTAAACTAAAATCATTCTTATGTATGCATATGTCGGTAGTATTCGACCTATGAGACACCAACAGGAGGCAGGTGGACCAACACGGAGAAATGTTGGGAGAGCAGTTCTCTAGGATTTGGATTTTGCCAAGACACTGACAGAGTTGCAAGATCATGTATAGGGATTAACCCTTGGTATTTTGGATGTCCGGATTGAGGAGTCACCTATGAGGCTGCAATGCCATACTATTGGTGTTCCTGGCAATTGGATGTGGCTCTTGCAAATGAGAGCTCAGGCTATGACCTATTATTATGAGCATCATTATGTCTACTTAGGATGATTTTTGCATGCATTTTAAGATTTTAGGTTAGATGAACAAACATGTCTTGGACACAAATTTTGTAAAAAATTTAAAACACCTATCTATTTTACTTTCAGAGTTTTTTATATATGGTTATGTGCAATCCTATTCAACTAATGATGTGAATTGAAAATTTACTTTTACATGTTTTCGCAAATGTCTATTTAACACATAGTTCACCAATGAATCGGTTAATGTGTTAAAGTTTCTGGAAATATGTTGATATTGAATGTACTCAAAATGTCTCTCCAACATAGGAACTCTACGGAACATACGAAGAATTGTTAGGTTTCAGATGGTATAAATGTTTGTTAGTTGCAGTACGACGATTTGTGAGTCCAGCCTAATGATGATTCGATGAATGCCAAGTGAAATGGCACCAAAGAGAAGTTTGATCAACGCGTTATACTCAGCTATATTGTTCGTAGAACGATTGATACAAATTCCTTGAAAACTCACTTACTTGCCACTTGGAGCGAAAATGGCCCATGCTGCAGAAGATAGGTTTTGAGTACTATGACTAGCACCATCGGTGTAACCAACAAATGGTTCCAAAGATTCTGACATCTACAACAATGTAAAGCGGATTACTTAACCACATAAAAACTCTAAAAGACACAGTGATACACACACATGCAATTAAAGCATATATACAGTGATTTTACTACACTCAATTAAGCATAGTAACATTTGAGGTTCAACCTGTTTTGGGGCTACGACAATGGAATTCCATCATAATCCAGCAACTTGTAGGCACCTTTTGCCAAAACACGCTTGACAATATAAGGATCCATCCATAGTGGTTCAAATTTTCCTGCTCCAAGTTTATCATCTTCCTGATCATAAAGCAAGACCAGGTCTCCTTCTGAGAAAATGCGAGGCTTGATATTTTTTTCATATTACGCCTTGATTCATTTGTTATGCACTTCGTTAGCCAATGCGCTTCACGATGGGTTTCATCCAGATCGATGAGTTCTAAGAAACATGCTTCTTCATCATAAGTGTTCGGTAACAGGTCAATCGCGAGTTTAAGAGATAAAATTTCACATTGTATTGGCAAGATTGCCTCCAGACCATACACCAATTGAAAGAGTGTGAATTTAGTTGCATTCCTCACCGAGGTTCGATATGCCCACAAGGTAGAGTACAAGATTAAATTCCGGTTTCATTTATGAACCCCTATCATTCTTTGAAGCATTCACTTAAGAACTTTGTTGATGGAATCAACTTGTCCATTTTCTTGTGGATAATGAGTGGAACTATCATGGAAAGTCCTAACTTGGAAGTTAACTCACTCACCATGTGATTACGAAAATGCGACCCATGATATGTAACTATGGCCTGTGGTACACAAAACCGAGCAACCATGTGGTTGAAAAAGAAAAGTGCAGCCGTCTTGCCACTATTGTTTAATGTTGGCATTGCCTCGGCCCATTTTGTGAAATAGTCAATGACGACTATAACATACCCATTCCCCCCAGCCGAGGTGGGGTTACATGTCATGAAGTCAATGTCCCATTTGGTGAATGGTCCAACACTAACGACAGGATGCAATGGCGTAGGTGGTAATCTAGCTTTATTGTCATAGATCTGGCATGCATGACAGCTTTTGATGGAAATAATGTAATCTTTGAATATGGAAGGCCAGAAATAACCAGCATGGAGAATTATCTGTGCAGTATCATAACTAGATAAGTGTCCACCACAAGCACCTGAATGGCAATCATTCAAAACTTTCTCAGCTTCCTCATGAGTGAGACACCTTCGTAAAATCATATCGATACCACGATGGTAAAGAGTCTCCCCAACGATAAGATAATCTTTGAATTGGTATCGGATATGTCGTTGTTGCGAGCGAGAGGTATTAGGATAGAAAGTTTGGGTCTGGAGATAAATCAGTATATCTCCATACCTCAGGTCAGATGACGAAATTAGGAACATAGACTCATCCATAATTGATGGTTCTGAAGTTGAATCAATGGTATTCGAGGGAAGGTCGCTAAGAAGCTCGACGAAAACAAGAGATTTCTTTGATTTGGATTTGATGAATTCCAAATCAAATTCCTGCAAAATGACAATCCATTTTGAGTATTTTTCCCCCAACAATTGACGTGACAAAATATATGTCATGGAGTTGCAATCTGAAATGACAGTGGTCTTTCGAAGCAGGATATACTGGTGAAATCTCTGTATAGCTTGAACAACAGCCAGAGCTAACTTTTTGACGTAAGAGTACTTAACTTCTTTATCATTCAGATTTCAGCTCAAGTAATATATCGGATGTTCAATCACATCTTCTTCTTCGATGAAACCCATTCTAATGGTTGTATCTGCAGCGACGGACGAGATATAGGAAGTAGTTGTTTTGATAATTCGGGGAATACATTAATGAGGCTCTAATCAAGGAATCTTTAAGAGCATCAAAGGAAGATTGCGAAACCTGATACCAATGGAAGGTCATCCCCTTTTTCAATAAACGAGTAAATCGTTTATCCATTTCAGCATAATTGGGAAAGAACCTCCTTAGAAAGTTAGCCTTCCCTTGGAGTCTCTGTAACTGAAGTAGATTTGAAGGTGAAGGAAAGTCAAGAATTTGCTGAACCTTAAGTGGGTCGAGTCAAATTCCTTCCTTAGACACTATGAATCCAAGCAAAAGACCAAAACCAACACAAAACATACATTTGTGTGGATTGAGTCGTATTTTGTAGTGTTGGTACCGTAAAAATATAGCTCTCAAATGTTGCGGGTGATCAGTCTGTTTTCGTGAATGAGCTGGTAAATAATCAAGGTATGGTTGAACAATATGTTTGATGTCATGGAAGGCATAATTCATTTCCCTATGAAATGTTTCCCCTGCATTCTTCAAACCAAAATGGAGTTTTATGTAAGCGAATGTGTCCCATGGACAAATAAAAGCAGTTTTAGATTGGTCCTCTAGGTGGATATTGATCTAATTATAGCTAGAAAAACCATCCATGAATGAGAATATTTCACATTCGGCACATTCATCAATAATCTGGTCAATAAAGGGAGTGGGATAATTATCTTTTGGACAAGCCTAATTAACATCACTATAATCAACACACACTTGTATTGTCCCTTGTTTCTTCATGACAGGAACAATAGTGGAAACCCAATCAGTAAGAGGAATAGGGTAAATGAAACCAACATGTAAAAGTTTTTCAACTTTTGTTTTAATGGCAACAACCTTCTTTGGATGAACAGGATGGAGGCATTGTCGCACTGGTTTGACATCAGGATACATTTTGATTTCATGTTCAACTATACTAGAGTCAATTCCTGACTTCTCCTTATATGACCATGAAAATATATCTCAAAATTCACCAAAGAGAGCATGGTAAATATCAAGTTATGATGGAGAAAAAGATTTTCCAACATGAATGTTTTCTACAATGTTAGGTTTGGTCGAAATATTCATAGAAAATGACAGGTTTCACTCAGAATCTATTGTATCTATGAAAACAAAATTTGAAAGGAAATCAACAACTGAAAGGTGATTATGTTCATTTGAAAAATCTTCTATGTGATATGGAATATGGGAACGATGATGATAATCTCCCCATGGTTACTCTTCCATCATCATTTATTGGATGATTCCTTCATCAGTAGAAAATATACGTGAAAAAGGATTAGAGGAAGTACCATATTCTAATGAACGATCTACCCATACAATTGGTGAAGATGGATTTGGGTTCACCGAGCAAGCTAGAAAGATTGATTGCTATGCAAGCTCAATAGGGCTTAGCAGCATGATTTCATTATTACTATCAACTTCTGAAATATTGGTAATCTTCCTTAAGTGAGATGTGGTGGAAGATATCATGGTGCAAGTCTCAACTTTTGCCACTTCCGCCAAGTTTGATGGTGACGGTAGTGAAAAAGTACCCATTAGGGAAGGATCCTTGAAGAGACCTACACCAATGTTTTGAAGAGATAACAAGGGTCTGTGTAATAATGGAATGCTTCCAGTAGACTATGAACTAGAGGTGAAGAAGGCGATTTCATTGACAACTGTGTTTCCACCCTTATGAGGGAATGCAATCATAAGAAAGTAAGTTGAAACCACAACAGCCATAGCATAAACTCACAGTCTTCCTAGCAAAATGTTGTAGTCAAGGGGTCCGTCAACAACCTCAACTTCAATAGTTGTTGTTTTGCCTCCTAGATTGATTTGCAGATTACTCAATATTCCACAAGGCGTATATGTGTGATTGTCAAAAGCTTTTAACATTGTTGGTGAATGTGACAAAGGTGGTGAGCCAAGTGTTTTCCAAGAATTCATATACATAATAAAAGTAGATGCCCCCTTGTAAATAATGGTTCGGTGAATAAGTTTATTCAAGGCTTTTACTTGAATCAGGAATGCTAACTTCACTAGTAACTGTGGCGTATAACCTGCATGGTTGAAAACCACAAGATTGGAATCAGTTGGATCAATTCCACCAATTCATGACAACAAAGCCTACTTTTGGGAGGGACAACTTTGAAGCACCTCGAGTGTCAAATAGCAGAAGGTGATTGAGCCAAATATTCTACTATGTTAAAATTTGTGCAGCTCGAGCTCGAGGTTTAAATGTCGATTTATGTACAAGAACCTGCCAACGACATTGTTGTTACACAAGAACCAGCAGTAGAGCCAGAGGCTACTCAGGAAGAAGGGGTAAGATTTGAGCCACAAAAACTAGCAGCCGATGTAGAACAACTAAAATCTTGATATTTTGTTACACCCCCTATTGATATTGCATGTGAAGGAACACGAGATCCTGAAGCAGGATGGCGTTCAAAAAAAAAAAAAAAAAAAATTGTTATCGAAACTGCAGATATGGAAGCAGCTAGCACTCTATTTACAAAAGGGAGTGATCTCGCTAGAAGAGCATAAAAAAGTTGTAAATTCACTCAAGGAATAGTGGGCTGAGAGGAAGTTGACAGAAGAATGGGAAAGATGGGAAAGGAAGGAAACCAAGAAGGAAAAGGAGAAACAAGTGCAGCAGTTACAACAAAAAGTTCAGGATTTAACAGATGATAAACATAAGTTGTACGAACTCGCCCTGAATCTGTTAGGGTGTAGAAGGCCTTCTCCATCCTACCCAATCTTTCTGTGGGAAAGATTTTATTTGTTTCAGTTGAAGGTTGTCTATGAAAATAGACCTTATGTGGGTAATTCTACCCAAATTTTTTTGGATGTTTTTTGTGCATGTGATTTTAATGAGAAAAGTTTACTGTGTGAGTTGTTTCTTCATAATATGGTCTATGAACACGTTATCCTACATATGATTTTCTCCTACATGGGGGACCTATAGTTGCGTGCCTTCATTTTTTTCATGAGAAAACAGATAGAATGGCACCTGGCCATGAAGTCAACTGGCACTAATGAAGAGAAGGAAACATTATGGATAAGAGCAGAACCAGGAATGGCTAAGGAATTGAGATGTGACTTTAAAAGGTTTCTGAGCACTCCTGATATAAGGGAACAATCAACCATCTATAGGAGGATTGTGGGATTTTATCTCAACTCTTTGCACAGATAAAAAGGCAAGAATTAATAGGGTGCATGAGGGTGACCCTTTCAAGTTTCCTAATTTTGTGGTCGTTGTTACATGGGTTCTAGATAATGATCGGATTATGAAATCATTTGGAGCCTTCTAGATAGAGCTTAAATTTAAATATCTCTTTATTTTTCTTTTGGTGGAAGAATACTAGCCCCATTATCAACTGTGTGACTATGAGGAGGAATCATGGCCACATCAGCTAATGGCCACTCAGGGCTATAGGTCCACTGATGAGGATATTATCGGCGCTTACAACTTGACAGATCTACAATGAAGATACAACAATAGTATCTGATAATTTTTCACGAGGACATGAAAAATCTTGAGTTGGGTGTAGTTTTTGAGCATATTTTAGACACCTCTTTCCCCATTTTTAACCATTTTCTCTCTAAACCCGTGAACTTTATGTCCTAATTATCACTTTCCCTGGTTACAAGAGAAACTCTTACTTTGACATATTATTTTCCATTTTTGTTGAATATTGAATGAAGTGATGTCTTTTTATGGCTAACCATGGTGAGTATGGAAGAAGTTTTTTGGTTCTTTTCCTTTCAAGTGTTGCCTATGAACTCAAGGCCAAATTACGGACAATTGTGTTGATTTGATTATAGCTAGAAAAACCATCCATGAATGAGAATATTTCACATCCGCACATTCACCAATAATCTAGTCAATAAAGGGAGTGGGATAATTATCCTTTGGACAAGCCTGATTAACATCCCTATAATCGAAACACATTCGTATTGTCCCTTGTTTCTTCATGACAGGAACAATATTGGAAACCCAATCAGCAAGAGGAATAGGGTAAATGAAACTAGCATGCAAAAGTTTTTCAACTTTTGTTTTAATGGAAACAACCTTATTTGGATGAACAGGATGGAGGCGTTGTCGCATTAGTTTGACATCAGGATACATTTTGATTTCATGTTCAACTATACTAGAGTCAATTCTTGACATCTCCTTATATGACCATGCAAATATATCTCAAAATTCATGAAAGAGAGCACGGTAAATATCAAGTTATGATGGAGAACAAGATTTACCAACATGAATGTTTTCTACAATGTTAGGTTTGGTTGAAATATTGATAGAAAATGACAGGTTTCGCTCAGAATCTACTGTATCTATGAAAACAATATTTGAAAGGAAATCAACAACTAAAAGGTCATTATGTTCATTTGAAAAATCTTCTATGTGATATGGAATATGGGAATGATGATGATAATCTCCCCATGGTTCTTCTTCCATCATCATTTATTGGACGATTCCTTCATCAGTAGAAAATATAATGAAAAGGATCGAAGGAAGTACCATATTCTAATAAACAATCTACCCATACAATTGGTGAATATGGATTTGGGTTCACCGAGAAAGCTAGAAAGATTGATTTCTATGCAAGCTTAATAGGGCTTAGCAGCATGATTTCATTATTACTATCAACTTCTGAAATATTGGTGATCTTCCTTAAGTGAGATGTAGTGGAAGATATCATGGTGCAAGTCTCAACTTTTGCCACTTCCGCCAAGTTTGATGGTGACGGTAGTGAAAAAGTACCCATTAGGGAAGGATCCTTGAAGAGACCTACACCAATGTTTTGAAGAGATAACGAGGGTCTGTGTAATAATGGAATGCTTCCAGTAGCCTATGAACTAGAGGCAAAGAAGGCGAGTTGGTTGACAACTGTGATTCCACCCTTATGAGGGAATGCAATCGTATGAAAGTAAGTTGAAACCACAACAGCCATAGCATAAACTCACGGTATTCCTAGCAAAATGTTGTAGTCAAGGGGTCCGTCAACAACCTTAACTTCAATAGTTATTGTTTTTCCTCCTAGTTTGATTTGCAGAAATATTCCACAAGGCGTATATGTGTGATTGTCAAAAGCTTTTAACGTTGTTGGTGAACATGACAAAGGTGGTGAGCCAAGTGTTTTCCAACAATTCATAGACATAATACAAGTAGATTCCCCCTCATAAGTAATGGTTTAATGAATAAGTTTATTCAAGGTTGTTACTTGAATCAGGAATGCTAATTGAACTGGTAACTGTGGCGTATAACCTGCATGGTTGAAAACCACAAGATTGGAATCAGTTGGATCAATTCCACCAATTTCTGCAACAAAGATTGCTTTTGGGAGGGACAATTTTGAAGCACCTCGAGCGTCGACATAGCAGAAGGTGACTAAGCCAAATATTCTACTATATTATAATTGTGTGCAGCTCGAGCTTGAGGTTTAAATGTTGATTTATGTACAAGAACCTGCCAATGACATTGTTGTTACACAAGAACTAGCAGTAGAGGCAGAGGCTACTCAGGAAGAAGGGGTAATATTTGAGCCACAAAAACTAGCAACCGATGCAGAACAACTAAAATCTTGATATTTTGTTACACCCCCTATTGATATTGCATGTGAAGGAACACAAGATCCTAAAGCAGGATGGCGTTCAAAAAAAAAAATTGTTGGTATCGGAACTGCAGATATGGAAGCAACTGGCACTCTCTTTACAAAAGAGAGTGATCTCACTGGAAGAGCATAAAAAATTTGTAAATTCACTCAAGGAATAATGGGCTTACAGGAAGTTGATATAAGAATGGGAAAGATGGTAAAGGAAGGAAACCAAGAAGGAAAAGGAGAAACAAGTGCAGCAGTTACAACAAAAAGTTCAGGATTTAACATATGATAAACATAAGTTGTACGGACTCGCCCTGAATCTGTTAGGTTGTAGAAGGCTTTCTCCATCCTACCCGATCTTTTTGTGGGAAAGATTTTTTT
The DNA here is from genome assembly GCA_031772625.1 of Pinus tabuliformis. NCBI lineage: Eukaryota > Viridiplantae > Streptophyta > Pinopsida > Pinales > Pinaceae > Pinus > Pinus tabuliformis. The sequence continues at coordinate 21,989,612 of CM062813.1, forward strand.
TGTTTCAGTTGAAGGCTGTCTATGAAAACAGACCTTATGTGGGTAATTCTACTCGAAATTTTTTGGATGTTTTTTGTGCATGTGATTTTAATGAGCAAAGCTTACTATGTGAGTTGTTTCTTCATAATATGATCTGTGAACATGCTATCCTGGATATGATTTTCTCCTACATGGGGGACCTATAGTTGCATGCCTTCATTTCTTTCATGAGAAATCAGATAGAATGGCACCTGGCCATGAAGTCAACTGACACCAATGAAGAGAATTCAACATTATGGATAAGAGCGGAACCAAGCATGGCTATGGAATTGAGATGTGAATTTAAAAGGTTTCTAAGAACTCCTGATATAAGGGAACAATCAACCATCTATAGGAGGATTGTGGGATTTTATCTCAACTCTTTGCACAGATAAAGAGCCAAGAATTATTAGGGTGCCTTAAACATACTAAGGCTAGTAGTGCAGGTCTACATGACGGTGACCCTTTTAGGTTTCCTAATTTTGTGGTCATTGTTACATGGGTTCTAGATAATGCTCGGATTATGAAATATTTTGGAGCCTTCTAGATAGAGCTTAAACTTAAATATCTCTTTATTTTGCTTCTGGTGGAAGAATACCAGCCCCATTATCAACTGTGTGACTATGAGGAGGAATCATGGCCACATAAACTAATGGCCACTCAGGGCTATAGGTCCACTGATGAGGATATTATCGGCGCTTACAACTTGATAGATCTACAGTGAAGATACAACAACAGTATCGGATAATTTTGCACGAGGACATGTAAAATCTTGAGTTGGGTGTAGTTTTTGAGCATATTTTAGACACCTCTTTCCCCGTTTTTAACCATGTTCTCTCTAAACTCGTGAACTTTATGTCCTAATTATCACTTTCCCTGGTTACATGAGAAACTATTACTTTGACATATTATTTTTCCATTTTTGTTGAATATTGAATGAAGTGATGTCTTTTTTATGGCTAACCAAGGTGAGTATGGAAGAAGTTTTCCAGTTATTTTCCTTTCAAGTGTTGCCTATGAACTCAAGCCCAAATTATGGACAATTGTGTTGATCTGATTATAGCTAGAAAAACCATCCATGAATGAGAATATTTCACATCTGGCACATTCATCAATAATCTCGTCAATAAGGGAAGTGGGATAATTGTCTTTTGGACAAGCCTGATTAACATCAGTATAATCGACACACACTCGTATTGTCCCTTGTTTCTTCATGATAGGAACAATATTGGAAACCCAATCAGTAAGAGGAATAGGGTAAATGAACCCAGCATGAAAATGTTTTTCAAATTTTGTTTTAATGGCAACAAGCTTCTTTGGATGAAATTTGAATAGGACAAAGGCATTGTCACACTAGTTTGAAATCAGGATACATTTTGATTTCATGTTCAACTATACTAGAGTCAATTCCTAACATCTCTTTATATGACCATGCAAATATATCTCAAAATTCATGAAAGAGAGCACGGTAAATGTCAAGTTATGATGGAGAACAAGATTTTCCAACATGAATGTTTTCTACAATGTTAGGTTTGGTCGAAATATTGATAGAAAATGACAGGTTTCACTCAGAATCTACTGTATCTATGAAAACAAAATTTGAAAGGAAATCAAAAACTGAAAGGTGATTATGTTCATTTGAAAAATCTTCTATGTGATATGGAATATGGGAATGATGATGATAATCTCCTCATGGTTCTTCTTCCATCATCATTTATTGGACGATTCCTTCATCAGTAGAAAATATACATGAAAAAGGATCGGAGTAAGTACTGTTGGCATTGATATCATCATTATGATTCTGGTATGGCTCTATGATTCATGTGTTGTACTTGATGGCAACTCATATAGGTGGCAAAACTCTGATCAGGCTCTCAAAATGATAAAAAATTAAGAGGTCCGCATGTGCTCAGTGAAAAGCGTGCATACCCGCAGGTACGCCGTGCAGGAGCTGCGGCCATACACGTAGGTCACCCGTTCAGTAGGTGCGTACCCCCAGTTCACTTACTTCAAGGCAGAGAAACGTGCTCACGAGGGGTTTCTTATGTTTTGGCCCGTGGTATTTAGCCCGCTGTTCTTGATCCTATGGTTTTTGCCCATGGTATAGGATCTATTTTAGCCCCGGTTTGGATCCCTTGTATTGGTTATTGATGGTTTTGTCCCATGGTGTGAATAAGGGCTTGACTATAAATAGGGAAGGAGATCACTTGGCTAACGTATCTTTTGCAAATTGAATATCTTAAGATCTGAAATATTGGGTTATCGGTTTAAAATCTTGATCTATATAAAAGTGAAGTTGAAAGTGAATCTATGAAGTGTGATCTCTCGGGCGCATGATCAGATCTGGGCATCTGACTATCTGTGGCACACTGGTGGATTGCCAATTTGGCCCTAATCAGAGGTGCACAGGCGATTAACGGTGCAAGTGCGGGGGTACGCATCCCAGAAGAAGGAGCAGTGCGTGAGTACGAAGCGCGACAGAAGCCCAGGTGCGGTGGTTCGTAGTGAAGAGAAAGGAGAAGTGCGGAGGTACGCTGTGCGACAGAAGCCGCAGGTGCAGAGACACAGTGAAAGTACGCGGCGCGATAGAAGCAGTAACTGCGGAGGCACAGTGAAAGTACGCGGCGCAATAGAAGCTGTGGGTGCGTGGGAACAGTATAGGTACGCGGCGCATTTAAAGGAATAGTGCGTGGATACGCAGTGCAGTTCAAGGCTCTCTGCGTGGATATGCAGAGGTGCAGAAGGTGAAGTGCGTAGCAACGCATGCCAGATAAAGAAAAACTGCGGATCTGTATTAAGGCATTTATTTGACTGACTTTTCTCTGTTGATAAGGTGTTCTGGGTTTAGTTTACTGTTACTATTGATCTGGTTACTGCAGTTGACTGGGTGATTTACTTGTACTTGATGATCATTTGATGTTCATGGATCCAGTTTGAAAATTTATGAAAAGTGATCCTTGAAAGAAAGGAAGTAGGGGGTTGTCGCTCCCTTCTAGGAGAGACTGGAAAACGAGAGAGAGTTGTAGCTCTCTGCAGGTTGCAGCCTGCGTACTGGTAAAGGACTGCACCAGTACAAAATCATTGTAAAAGGAGTTTCTAATTTGAAAGAAGATAGAGACATATTGCAGCAGGTGGTTTTCACCCACATTGGGTTTCCACCTTATATCTGGTGTTCTTTGGTGTGACTATCTGTTTTTCTTGTTCATGCTCATTATTTTATGGTACTGACATACAAAAATAATTCAAAGTATAAATAAGGAAGATTTATTAAAAGAACTTGATAATACTGATTCACCCCCCCCTCTCAGTATTATTTCCAACAAGTACCACATTCTAATGAACGATCTACCCATACAATTGGTGAAGATGGATTTGGGTTCACCGAGCAAGCTAGAAAGATTGATTGCTATGCAAGCTCAATAGGGCTTAGCAGCATGATTTCATTATTACTATCACTTCTGAAATATTGGTAATCTTCCTTAAGTGAGATGTAGTGGAAGATATCATGGTGCAAGTCTCAACTTTTGCCACTTCCGCCAAGTTTGATGGTGATGGTAGTGAAAAAGTACCCATTAGGGAAGGATCCTTGAAGAGACCTACACCAATGTTTTGAAGAGATAACGAGGGTTTGTGTAATAATGGAATGCTTCCAGTAGCCTATGAACTAGAGGCGAAGAAGGCGAGTTGGTCGACAACTGTGATTCCACCCTTATGAGGGAATGCAATCGTATGAAAGTAAGTTGAAAACACAGTAGCCATAGCATAAACTCATGGTCTTCCTAGCAAAATGTTGTAGTCAAGGGGTTCGTCAACAACCTAAACTTCAATAGTTATTTTTTTCCTCCTAGTTTGATTTGCAGATTACTCAATATTCCACAAGGCGTATATGTGTGATTGTCAAAAGCTTTTAACGTTGTTGGTGAATGTGACAAAGGTGGTGAGCCAAGTGTTTTCCAACAATTCATAGACATAATACAAGTAGATGATCCCTCATAAATAATTGTTCAGTGAATAAGTTTATTCAAGGCTTTTACTTGAATCAGGAATGCTAATTTCACTGGTAACTGTGGCACATAACCCGGATGGTTGAAAACCACAAGATTGGAATCAGTTGGATCAATTCCACCAATTGCTGACAATAAAGCCTGCTTTTGGGGGGGACAACTTTGAAGCACGTTGAGCGTCGACATAGCAGAAGGTGACTGAGCCAAATATTCTACTATGTTATAATTTTGTGCAGCTTGAGCTCGAGGTTTAAATGTCGATTTATGTACAACTGCCTTAGGTGGTTTTATTGTTAACTCTAGTGCAATAGGTGGTGGAATAGGATCAGATGAAATCGAAGTCAAAGAGTTAGGTTGATCATCCTAGTTATTCGACAATGACGATTGATTTCCATAATCTTTACTTCGTGTTGACACTAAAAATTCAATTTTAAGTTTAGAGGCGAATAGCATAAGCACTTGGGAAGTGGAAGCCTGGGCTACAGCAACCATATTTGTCTCCGATTTTGGAAAAGGATCAGTCAATACCACAGATGTATTAGAAGTATTCAGAAGCTTTGAGACTTTGGAGCGGTGAGGAAAATATCACGTAAAATGCTCATCATTACAGATCAAACATGGGTAATGAGGTTTCCTAGCCAAAGGAGAGGAATCAAATGATTTCTGCTGAGGGGAATTATTTTGTTTCTTTTTGTTTTTCCCCTTCTTCTTGCTTCCTGGCTTCTTTTCATTCTTTCCTTTGTCAGATGACATGGCATTGATTTTGGAAGCAAGAGTGTTATTATGTGCATTTGTAGTTTGATTGGAAATGGCAAGTGTTTGACCAGATGGTCTACCTTCCATTTGTGTGCTCGAAGAACCAATCACACCATCATCGACATGAGAGTCCTTACTCGATGGCGGAGGAGGAACAATGAAAGTTGGATGGGGTGCATTCAGGATCTTATCATAGAGCGTGTCAGACTGTGTATAAATCAAGTCCAAATATTTGGCACAAGCAATTCATCGCTCTTCAGTTACAACTCCACCTTTTGCCACATCCTCAGTAATATATGGCAGCAAGGATTTTATAAACCACTCAGCCAAAAGTTTATCAAGAACATAAGTTTTAACCATTCGACGATGATGATGCCACTCATGAATATGATCAAATATATGAGTAACAGTAGTCTGTTTAAAGTTGGTTAATAGTTTCATTCTAGTTTCATATCATATGGGTAATTGGAAGTGGGTTAAAAAAGTGGTAGCTAAGGTAGTGAAGTTATCAAAAGAAGCTTGTCGTAACTCAATGTACTACTTTGCAGCCAGACCAATAAGCGTTCTCTGGAAAAGACGTAGTCTAACTGAATCATCATTCAAGGAGTTTGATGAACACCATAAATGAAAAGTCATGACATGGTTGGATGGGTCTTCTCCAGGGTTTCCATTGAATTTCAGAATATCGGAAGGTAATTTATGAGGAATCACCGACCACTAAGGTGCATAAAGAATTGGGTCATTGGTGCACTGGTTTAGATCTGGTAATTCAAGTGTCACAATGAAAGGCAACTGTCTATTGAGGTCAAGTTGAGCATATCCATGGTAAGATGGGATTTCCTGGGCAATATGCCTTTGCATACCAGCATAAGTCATCTGTTGTTGGTCACCTAGATAATGGTAAGTTTGTTAAGAAAATCTGGCGTAAGGTTGTTGTTGAGCACCAGGATACATTTGTTCTTGTCCAAATCCAGCATAGGCTTGCTAACCAAGACTTGGATAAACTTGTTGCTGATCAAACCCAACATAGGCTTGTTGAACAAGTCTAGGTTCAGGTTGGTATTGTTGGAATTGCTGCTATTGATATTGGGGCTACCAAGGTTGTTTAAGCAACTATTGTTGTGGTTGATTTAATGGTTGTTGCCCACCAATGTAAGCTTGACTAGGTTTTGAATACACTAAACTAGTGTAAGTATGAGTCATTCCAATAAAAGGTAAACTAGCCTGAGGTTGTTGGACTCCAGGAATAAATGGTTGTTGTAAAACTACCTGAGAAGGCTGAATCTGTACACCTGAAACTTGAGGGTCTGAGGTTGAAGGGCCAGCTTGCTCAGGTTGAGATACAACAATCTGAGCTTGTGATTGCAGTAAAGTTGTAACAACAGGCGTTCTAGGTATGGATGAGACAGATTGCATAGGTTGTGATGGATACACAAGCCTACGTTGAATGACATTGTTAGCTGCCACTGACAGACAGTCATTCCAGGCTGACCTAAAGACGATGGCATACTGACATATGGTTACCCCCCAGAAAATGGAGGATAAGGAGAATGTGCATATTTTTCTCCGTATGGGGGTAGTCCAGTGTAAAGCGAATACATAGGACGGTAACGAAATGAACCAGCTTGATATGAAATTGATGGGTCCAACTGTTCAGTATCCGTTATTGAAGAACTAGATAAAATTCTAGTAGAGGACACTGATGAAGACCAAGGGCTAGAAGCAACACCTGAGTGGGTTCCCGATAAAGATTGGTAACCCGATGGGATGGACGGAACACCATACAAGTGTGACTCAGGTGTCGTAGTAAATATCGAAGAGGTTGCAACAGAAGATTCTGTCGTAGTCGTAATAGATGATATGGTCTAGGATGTTGACTCTGCCATAGTCAAATATCCAAATAAATTTCCCACGAATCAATGGGTGTCTGAAAGTAATCAAGATCAAAAAGAGTAGTAAAATGAGGAGTATAAGGATACAGATACAATCCAATTCAAAAATGGAATGGAGTTCTAGGTGATTCTACCTCAGGTTCCTCTTTTATCGAAATCAAACCAGGTGGAAGAATTTCACTGTCAAGGCTGTAATAGATTTTTGGTATTTGTTGCTGAGGTAAAGAGGAAGTCTCGACAGTTACGAATGTTTGAGGATGTACTGGTCGATCTTCTTCCGGTAAGGTAACAAATTCTGATTGTTCAACCTCAAGATCCAAATGTTCTGGTAAAAGAAAAAGTTAAGGTTGGACTTCTTGAACAACTTCTGGTTCAGAAGTAACTTTTGATTGAATAGTGATAGGTTCAGGTTTAACTTCTAGTTGAATAGATTCAGGTTGAGAAGTAATTTCTTATTGAACAACTTGAGGTTGAAAATCAACTTGTTTTTGAACAACTTGGCTTACCATTTCACTAGATTTAGTTCTATTTTCCTCAGGTAATTGTGGAGATTCCACTTCAATAACAGAGGTACCAGTAACTGTAGGAGTAATTGGGGTCACATTACTTACTAGTGTAGGTGTTTCTGGTAATTCAGATGAAGAACCAAAAGCTTGTGAATTATTGGATCCAGTCAAACGAGACTGCTTCGACTGGATGGGTGTAGCTTCGAGCGGTAAAGGCGGTTTACTCGCTACTGTCTACGAACGATGGGGTAAGGGTTGATTTTCCTCCATGATTGCTGATTTATTTTATTACAAAAAAGAAATAAAAAAGGGGTAAGATAGGCAAAAAGGTTTACCAAGCAACTGTGAACCACATAATACCTCTCGACGAAATGAAAAGTATGGGCAGGAAATCTCCATGAATGTTGTGTTCAGTGTATCATAGTGTACAAGGTGGCTGACTTGGTTACCTAAGGATGGATAGAAACCAGTGTTGTCCTCCCATATATACCTGAAAGTACATGGAGGCCCAATTTGTATTAGCGCTATCTAATGCGAAAGTGCACAGTGAGAGCATTCCTTTATACTTTACGTACTGTAACACCACCCTATATACCGAAGGTACATGGACGAGCTACTATATACTCATGTACATGGAATGAGGTATCACACTCAGAATGTATTGCATACAAATTAGCGACAACTGCTATGTTATACGACGCTGGAACATGTCTCTAGCCTGGAACCTCTAAATGTTTTGCGTTAGGTGACAATGCTCCATTAGGTTAATTGATGTTAATTTTAAGTTGATCTTGATTAAGAATTTTCCTTTCAAGGTTCACCACGTGATGTATTTGAAATTCCCAAAATACAACTAATATTATAAGCATCCTTTTCATTCAATTTTAATAATGAAAACCTTAGCTAGTAGGGATAGAGCAATCAGATTCTTGTAATCAAAGAACAAAGAACACATCTAATGCAATTTACCTAAACTATTCTTATGAGCACACACAAACTCTTTCAATGCACAATGCAAGTCTTTATTTTCAATTCCCTTAATGTTGTGATGAACAAAAGGAAACTAATGCACATAAAATCAATCAATCTTTTTGCAAGAACTAAGACTTTACGACAATTCTGTTTCAAAAGAAAGGAAGACTTTTACGACACTTTCTTTTGAATGGATATTAATCAACTATAAACTAACTTTGAAAATGAATTGATAGTGATAAAGAAATCATTTAAGAAACAATAAAAAATCAAGGCCAAAGTCGGGCTAGCAAAGGAAACACAAATTTATTTCAAAGACATAACAATCATTGATCATTTAGCAAGTAGAAACAAAAGGAAATTTGGGAAAAATCAAGTCAAAGTTTGGATTTTTGACCTAAGGAGGATCAGTGCAACCTTGAGTGGGAGACAGTGCACGTCAGAGCATTGTCCTCAAGACAAGGCTGCTTTGCATCACTCTGTCTCTTGACCAGACCTGCGCTGGTTCCAGAGAGGCCATCCTAGGGGCTTACGAGCATAATTTTTACCAAAAAAAAACACTTCTAAAAGGCTGAAAAAAGATCAATGGAAGCAAGTAAAGTCTACTAGGGTGTACTAGGATGAAGGTAATCTACCCGGAACGATGATCGTTCCCCAGTGGAGTCACCAATTTGTTATGTGGAATTTTGCATTTACAGATAAACACAAATTCCCTAGGTGGGTAGCTACACCTAGAACAACAGATTTAAAGTGCTTAACCTTTTTATATAGAAGATAAATAAGACAAGGGACCTACTTTTTATCTTTATATTTCCCTTTATCTCCTTTTTTTAGCTCCCATTACTCCTTCTCGAACCTAATCCGCTTGACAAGTACCTGCAATCATAAACAGAGGACGAAAACCAATCAAAGCAAACGATCTATCTACTATAAGCAAATGGAATCAAAATCATTTACACATATAATCATCATACATGAAGACAAGAATATGGGAAAAGGTGTAAATAACTTTATTAAGTAGAAGGAAGAATTACAACCATGAAGTCTGATCCATTGTCACTCTTCCAACTTGGGTTCCAACCAACATCACATCAAAAGCACAACAGTTTGGAAACATAACAATACTTGCTTACAATCTCAAACCTCACACCAATAGTATCTCCTTACAAATTCTCAAATTCCAGCCTCTGATCACTTAGACGAGTGCTTAATTTATAGGAAAATGATGGTGGCTTGGACATAAATGATGGTATTGAATGGCCTTCCAAACTTAGAGTTAGTTTCCATGGAGGAAAGGATGAGAGTGTAGGAGGTTACTTAACTCATTCCCTATCCAATTTCGAGCTCATAGGAGATGATAAGTGTGGGAATCTTCTAGATAGCTCTAGAAGATAAGAATATTCCCAAAACCCTATGATGGTTTCGTTCAATCTTGCCTAGCACAGGTCAAAGTGGGCCTATGTGATCTAGAAATCACCCTGACATGGGCCTACTTGCACTGAAGCGCACTTACTCCTGACCAAGGTTACATTGGTCCCTCAAGGAGGCATTTCTAGAGGGCTTCAGGCCAAGAAACTCTCAGGGAAGGAAGCATTCAAAGTGATGACTTGTCTAGGGCATGTAACAACTGAATTAGGGTTTGATGAGCCATAATAGTATTGATCTGAATGATGGGAGTGATGTGCCAAAATGGATCTGTAACAGGGAGATTGAAGAGCAAGGGTAATCCTTAGGAAGCAGGGTTAAGAAAATATCATTGGAGAAGCCAATAGGCGGCAGGACACCAAAGAAGAGGGTAAGAGTCAATGCACAACCAGAGCCTTCACCTCCATCAAGAAAGGAGTCGAGTCACCACAAGGACACAGGGAAACAAAAATAAGGAGAGCATGCCCATCCTAAAGAGGTTCCTCTATCAAGTAAGGACGAGACCCAAATTTTTCTACATAAAATTGAAAAATTGGAGAAGGAAAATGAAAAATTAAGGCAACAATTAGAGGAGAGTAAAGTAGAAACAAGGGTCCGGGTCTGGATACCTTGGTAAAGGTTGTTGATAAAATGAGAGCAGAAACCACACCGGGTTCTGTAAGTGCAGCATGTGCTAGGAATCTAGAAACAAATGGATACAAAGTTTGTGCTGCAAATACCATCTCGATAGAAACCCAAACTAAACCTTGGGAAGCTATTACACAAGAACCTGTTAACGACATTTTTGTTACACAAGAACCAACAACCAAAATGGAGCATCCCATAGTGATCGACATGAAAGGCAATACACAAGAACCTGCCAACAACATTATTGTTACACAAGAACTAGCAATAGAAGTGTTGAGTCCCAAACCTGCACTTCCCTATATACCCTTTCAGCCTTCTTTTTCCATTTACTTCATCCACCAAGTTGTCAAATCGTTGCATATTAGTCTAAAAAGAGCTTATGAAATGGTTTCCTAAATATGTTTATGACTGTTGTTTGATTTAGATTTTTGTTCAAGCAGCCCAAGTTTCCGCAGCCATTTTGTTAAAGGCTATGCTACAGGTGTCCAATGGAGAAACCGGCCACATGGGTAAGCTGCAAGTGACGTGTACATGGAGTGTGTCCCCTCAGATCAGCCAAATCATTCATAAACGGTCGTGGTCAACGATGGTCAAAGGAAGGGCCAAATGAGGAGTTTTGCGATGGCACGGCTCTGTTTTGCCCACGTGAAGGTTTGCGTGGCATGATCCTTAGTTTCCGGAGGTATTGGCACACCTGTAGAGCATCCCGTGAGCTGAATCAAGTAGCCACCACTCCATGGATTCAACTGTCATGATGACCATCACGCTAGATCTCGGGTCAAGGAGATTTACGTGTCTCTTGGCAGCATAAAATCTAGGAATTAGTTGCAGCACCTTTACTTATAAATAACGCGTTGATATACACTGGATAGTTAGTTTTTGAAATGTAATTTTGACTGTTGTTATCAGCCCACTGTACTGCGCTTCACTTTGTTTTATTACTGCACTTTAAATACATGAGAAGACAGCTTTCTTGAATCTGATTTGTGACTAAGTGATTGACTGGCCGAGGTTGCAGAGGGCCCTTGTACACCAAAGCTTTGTATAGTTTCTTAATTGCTTTCATTTATTGTTTTTTTTAAATCATTGCTTGTATATATATATTGTGATGTTCTGATTTCATTGCTGTCCATATTTCTTTTATGTTTTCTTTTATAAATGTTAGCTGATCAGTGCTTCTTTGATAGGTTTTTGTAGGTAGCCCGGGCAGATTTACATATTTTTGATAACTACTGACATGAGATCATCTTGTCCTTTCTGCTGATTTTCATTTCCTGAGTTTAATTCCAGCACTGTCATTTTTCAAATTGTGTTTTGCTTATTTACTTTTCTGCTACTTAGACATCATATTACTCATCTGTTTATGATTTCCTTTCTATAGTCAAGTGACTCTATTAGTAAGGAATCAGAATATTACTTATTGTAGTATGATTTAGTTTGCTTTCCTGCAAGTTAGAGATTGGATTACTTATGTCATTTTCAAGAGTTGAAATATGAATGAGTAGTTAAATCTTAGTTTCCTTTTATGCAATTTAATTTCCTGCAATTTAGATATCATATTACTCAGCTTGTTTATGATTACTTCCTATAAACAGAGTGAGTTGAAAGGTGAAGGGTCAGAACAGGGGTTGAAGTAGTGTGATTTAGTTTGCTTTTCTTTCATTCTTTGAGTTGCTTTAAGTTCAGTTTTTACTTTCTTTTTCATACAGCAGTAAGGATATTGGGCCATTGTCACTAGTTCACTGTTTTGGTACACTTACTTCCTTTTGAGAATTGATTTCATTACAGTCAATTTGGAACTTTCTTTTTGAAAACTTTTAAGTTTGGAAAATCATTGTAGAAATCACCATTACCATCCATACTTAACTTTCAATTTTGCCATCACACACTAGGGAATCCATAGAAGATAAACCCAAAAACAAACTAGAAAAACTCAAAAACGACAAAAGACTAAGAAAATGGTTATCTTGTACATATAGTACACCTCAATTCGTCAGTTTACGAATCCCGGATTGACATTTTAATTAGCAATTTAGAACACACTAAATTGACCAAACATTTTGGCGTCGTTGCCGGGGAAGTGAAACTAGGTAGCCAATTTCTTAAAAAAAATAAAAAATAAAAAAAAATTTCAAGGAAAATTGATAACCTCTCAAAGTATGCTCTCCTCTTGCACTGAGAGTGATCTGGAGGATCAAAAAAGAGAAATTTATTGGTTTAATAGTTTCTTGAGTATGCTCTCTTCTTGCACCTAGAGTAACCTGGAAGATCAGAAAGAGAATTATTAGCCTGACTTGAAGAAAAATAAAAATGACATGCATAGAGCAAGAGATTCTAAGGGAAGGTTTTTAGCTAGAGACAAGAGTTCGATTTTCACAACTCCATCTACTTCAAGGAATAGATAAGAGACACCTCCATCATCTCCAACCCACACTCCTAGCCCTAGGATTCCTGGAATTCAAGAGGCAGTAGTTGAATTAGGAGACTCTTCCACACCATCCATCGAATCTGAATTAGGAAAAGATCCTTTCTTTCCTTCTACAGGGAGACACATTGTAATTGAAGAAGTAGAATCACCTGAGGAAGAAGAGGGAGAAATTCCTCCTTGTTCGCCATTAGTAGAGGAACCAGAGGACTCTGAAATCTCTGAAGCTATCATGACAGAGGAGGTAGTTAACGGATTTGGTAGAGGTAGAGGTAGAGGTAGAGGAGGGGGAGGAGGAAACAATGGAGGAGGTAGAGGTAACAATGGGGGAAATAGGGATGGAGATAACTCATTCAGATTTCCTATAGTTGATGAGGATTCCCGAGCAACAATGAAAAATATTTCACCATCTGTCCTCCCAAACTTTCATGGGTTAAGAAATGAGGATCCTGAAACATTTCTATTTGAGTTTGAGGTCGTGTGTCAAACTTATGATTATCTGGAAGACTCTCAAAAGCTCAAACTGTTTCCTTCAACATTGAAGGGAGCTGCTTTGAAATGGTTCATGGGATTACTCATTCAATCCATTAGGACTTGGAATGATATGAAACAAACATTTTTGGATAGATACCTGGACTATTGTATGCCCATCAATCACAAGGATGAAGTGTTCAAAATGGTGCAAAGAGAAGATGAAAACTTGGAGGATTTACTTGAAAGATTCCAATACAACCTGAAAAGAGCAAAAATGAGTAACTTAGATGAGGAAACCCTGAAAGCCCTTCTATTAAAAGCCATTAGAGATGAATGGATAGATATTTTGAACATGATGGGAAAAGGAGACATATCTCAACTTCCACTTCATGATATAGCAGAGCTGTGTGTCCATCTCTCAAGAGGAAAATCTAAAACTGGAAAAGGGCCTAGAGATCCTTCTCTCGTCAGAGCAAACAAATATGCAACTAGATCAGTAAGTAGGGTTGATATGGCAATATGCTTGATGAATTCAAAACTGATATCTTAGGGAGTCTTAGTGAGCAACTAGACACTCTTAAGATCCACAATAAGCAGAAAGCAGAAGCTGAAGCTTTGGCCATATTTTGCCCAAAATGTAGAAAGAAACATGCTCTCAGGGAATGTCCCTTGGATGCAAAAGTTGTAGAAACATGTGCGATTTGTTAAGAGAATCATGAGACCAAGGATTGTCCTTCAATTCCTGGGCTCAAAGTTGTCTTCCAAGAAGATCCAAATACAATTGAGTCTCTCTGTTTTGTTGCAAGGAGACCTTGGTAGGGGCAACAAAACCAAGGGTTTAACAACTCTATGAACTTTCAAACCCCACCAAATTGGAATCCTTGGCAACAACCTTGGTCCCAACCTCAAAATCCTTTTCAATCATGGGTACAAGGCATGCAAAATCCTTATGGGAGATTTGCTCAATTTTATCAATATCCTCCATCTTTTCAAAACCAACAAGCTCCACAACTTCCAAATCAAAATCCACAACTATCATTGCCATTTCAATAACAACAACAACCTTCTCAACAGAATCCAAATTCTCAACTCTTGCTTCCATTCCAACAGAAGTCAAATCAACTTCCTTCCCAGCCATTGCCAAACCCCAATAATAAAAATCCTCAAAATGCTTACATGGTAGAATGTCAACAATTTCCTACCTATATGATTGTTCCTCTCAATGATGTACAACTCAGATCTGGTAGAGTTTTAGATAAACCTTCTATAGATGCCCAAAAGCAAAGCATTTCTAAGGAAGATTCTTTTGAAGCCAATAAAGGTTCTGAAGCATCTCTTCAAAACCCAAGCACTCAGAAAGAAAAAGAAAAAGAGCTAACCCCCACAACTCCTATAGTTGAGCAACCTGCATCTTCGTCCACACCTCCTTTTCCTAAAAGATTACAAATTGACAAAGGGGTGGAAAAACAAATCTTGTTGCCTGACTATGATTTTCTAGATGAATTGAAGAATGTCTGTATCAAGATTCCCTTGTTACAAGCCATTAGAGAGATTCCTATTCTAGCAAAAATAATAAATGAGTTGAGTCTTAAAAGACCAGGAAGGAAACCTAGAGATACAAGAAGAATCCACCTGGTAGGAAAAATTGCAGATATCATGATGGGAAAAATTACTATGCAGAAGTATGTAGATCCCGGTAGTCCAATTGTCAAAACACATATCAATGGGGTAGAAATTCCAAATACTTTTATTGGTTTAGGGGTTGCTATCAAAATTATGAGTAGACAGACTATGGAACAGCTGAAACTTCCTAATCTTCTTCTTACACCTACTTTACTGCAACTTGCAGATCGATCAATTATCAAACTAGATGGTGTATTAGAAGACATTTCGATCTCCTTAGACTCTTGGGAATATCTAGCAAATTTCATGATTTTAACTCCCAAGAGTAATTTAGGAGGACACCCTCTCATCTTAGGAAGACCTTGGCTAGCCACAGCTGATGCTTTCATCAGTTGTAGGTCTGGGGATATGTATATTTCTGATGGTAATTCGACAAAGAAATTCAATCTGTATCCTCCAGCAAAAGCAATTACAGAAATAGGAGATAATGAGTGGGTTGATGATGAGGATACTATACAACCTGTATTTACCATTTTTGAAGTTAGTGAAGATAGTCAAATTCTGAACACACTAGAAAACTTTGAAACATCTTCAGAATATGACCACACACAATTTCAGTTAGATTCTGACATTGAGTATCTATCATCTAGACAAATGTCTCTTTTCTCTATTGGTAGTTCCGCCATTGAGATCTTTCCAGGTAAAACATTGAATATCAACAAAAAGTTGGAAAGATCACAACAGGAAGAACTAACCAAAATCTTGCAAAAACATTCTACTGCATTTGCATGGGAATATACTGATATGAAAGGTATTGACCCTAAGACTTGTATTCATCACATCTACATTGAGGAAAACAGTAGACCAATCAAACAACCTCAGAGAAGGATGAATCCAAACCTTAGGGAGATAGTGAAAGAAGAGCTCCAAAAACTACTTAATGTAAACTTCATTTATCCAATTTCAGATAGCCGATGGGTTTCTCCTTTGGTTATAGTACCTAAAAAGAATGGTAAATGGAGTGTATGCATTGATTACAGGGAATTGAACAAAGCAACTTTGAAGGATCACTTTCCTTTACCCTTTATCGATCAAGTATTAGATACTTTTGCAGGAAAAAAGTATTTTTCATTTTTGGATGGTTTTAGTGGCTATAATCAGATTCAAGTAGCACCTGAATATCAGGACAAGACCACATTTACATGTCCATGGGGAACTTTTGCTTACCGAGTACTTCCTTTTGGATTATGTAATGCACCCGCAACATTTCAAAGGGCAGTACTAGGAATCTTTTTTGATCTAATCCATGATTGTGTAGAGGTTTATATGGATGATTTTACAGTTTATGGTAATTCGTTTGAAGAGGCATTAGAGAATTTGGAAAAAGTCCTTATAAGATGTAAAGAAACAAATTTATCATTTAGTCATGAAAAATGCTTTATGATGTTTACTGAAGGGATTGTTTTAGGACATCATATTTCAGGGGATGGGATTAAAGTTGATAAATCAAAAGTTGAAGTCATCTCCAAGTTGCCTATTCCAAATTGTCAAAAAGATGTTAGAAGTTTTCTTGGATTTACTGGATACTATAGAAGATTTATTGAAAACTTCACCAAAATAGCATCTCTACTCTTCAAATTACTTACAAAAGACTGTGAATTCAAATGGGATCCTGATTGTCAATCTGCATTTGAAACTTTGAAAACAAGAATATCTGAAGCACCCATTTTGAGAGGGCCAAATTGGAAACTTCCTGTTATCACTGACAAAATTTCAATGCAAAATGTCTTACATTTGTTTGATGGTAAAACACATAAATCATTTTTAGCAGTTTCGCAGCGCAACATCTTTTAGGTGATTTCGCAGCGCGCTGCGAAACCCCTGTAGCAGTCTGTTTCAGCTGAAGAAACTCTGTTTTCTGCTTTTACTAGTCAAATTCCAAAAGCTTTTCTGAGCAGCTGAGAACTTAATTTTTCAAACTGAAAGAGGCTTTTATTCCTAACATACCAAACTACAAAAAAATCTTTCAGTTTCTTCAAATTCGTTCTGAGGTGGGAGGAATTTATGGTTAAACTTGCGCTACGAAACTGCAGAAAGTCAAGCTTTGTCTACTGGTTTTAGTAGTGTTTTTCAAAATTAGTTTCTGGTCACATGAAAGGCTATCCTGGAATTCTGAAGGAGGTTTCTCTTCATAACATGTCCAGCTACAATAACCTATCTCACTTTATTCGTATGTGTTTTCAGTTTGGAGATAAGAAGCTTTTATTGAGACCCTAATTTCAGAAAACGGATTTTTCCCTTTTTGCCACGTGTTTTTCAAGGACAGTTTCTGGACAGTTGGAGAAATATTTTCAAAAAACAGGAGAGGTTTTTGTTCTGGAAAACATGGGCTACAAAAAAATCCTTCAGTTTCGTAAAATGTGTCATGGATGAAAAGATAAAGGCTCTGCAATTTTCAAGGATCTAACCCTAAAAACAGGGAAACATGTTCCCTAATTTCTAGGGTTTCTCATCAGCAGTTGGGTGACCACGTGGGAGGCTTCATCAAATTTGACTTCATGGAGTGTTAGGTGTCAAATAATGCTTCAAATTTCTAGATAAGGTTGTTTTAGTCATAATAAGGAGTTACACTCCTAGTTGTATTAGGTCTCTAGGACTACTAGTTAGGTGTCAAATACATTTAATGGTTTGTTTTATGGTTAGAATAGGTGCCACTGATGGCAAATTCGAATTCTCTTGAGGAGGGATGATGGAATCCTAATTGTAAATGCTTTATATAGAGAAAGAGGTTGAATTAGCAAGAGGTTGGAGACTTTTTGGCTCAATTGCTGCTCTATGTGCAGACTGTGTATATTTTTAACCTAATGCAGAATTTCTACTTAGACAACTCAAGATTCATGAAGAGTTCTTGTATGTTCTTGTTTTGATGGCATCTTCCAATACTTACATTGTAGTGAGGTTTACTTATGATACTCAGAATTCATCAATGATGCTCTGACTTCCTTCATAGATAAACTAACTGTGTTTCACTGTTTTATATTTGCATTTCTGCACTTGAACTCTATAATGCCTTGACTTCCATGCTAGGTAGAATGTTTTGGCTTCACTACTCAGGATTCAAAGAGGGTTTTTAATGTCCTATTGTCTCATGGCTTTCCTCTTTCACTTACTTGCAGTGGTATGAATACATGTTACTTAGAATTCATCAATGATGCTCTAACTTCCTTCATGTATTTATAAACTGTGTTTCCTTGCATTGTATCTTTGTTTTGTTGATGTATAAAAACTCTCTATGCCCTGACTTCATGTTAAGCTGATCTTGCTGTGGTACTGAACATACTTTGACTCCATAGCCCAATGGTAGCCAACCTTCATCTTTCAACCTATAAACATATACAATCACAAACCATAGAGTTAGCCATCTATCTTATTCTTTAATCAAAATCTTTAACCCTTTGAGAGAGCCCTCTCAGGCTGAGGAGGCTAAGCCTTAGCTAAAAGATTGGTTTGAAATAGTTACTCAAAGTCTTCCTGATTAGCAGCCTATCAGGGGCATGATTTTGTGATAACATTTTGGTGCGTTTGCCGGGAGCTTGAAGTCTATTCATTCCCGAAATCAATGGTTGAACTTCTGAAGGTAGCAGGAGCTTAGACATCTTTGAGGCTGCAAAACTACCTTGGCGACTCCACACATCAAATAAGAAATTAGAAGGTGACACCACTGCTAGAAGATCAGTAGCTTGATGAAGTTACAAGATGAGTTCCACTGCAAGAATGAATGCCAGGTATGCTCCTATGAATCGGTCTCATATCCCTGGTTTTCCAAATCCTATGCCAAAGGTTGATTGGTTAGAGGATCTTCCGATATTCAAAGATGAAAAGAAGGACAATGCTGCTCTTCATTTGGTTAGGTTTCATATGCATGTACGCAGTCTTAAGGTTCACTTTCCTGAGGATTGTCTCATGAGGATGTTTATGGCGACTTTAGAAGGAAAAGCATGGTCTTGGTATAAAAGTTTGGAAAATGGTTCATTATCTTCTCTTGCTGATTTCCATAATGTGTTCTATGACATGTATAAAGAGTGCCATCCTTCCTTATTGTTGCTCAAAGATTTTTGTAGACATTCTTTAAATCTCATTCAGTACTTGGAGGATTGTTATGATGATGATGAGTTTATGGATGAAGAAATTTTAGAGGCTCTTCATAACAATGCATTTCGGCACCAAGAAGAAAGTACAACATCTCATGAAATGCAGCATGAAGATCAGCAGGGGTTTACTTATGAAAACCATGTTCAATCCTCTGATATTGATGTAGAGATGCAGCAGACTTGTCAGTCTTCGGATCATTATCAAAATGAACATGATTACAAACACCAAGAAGAAATGTTGGAAGAAATTTTTTATGACCCTCAGGCAGAGGAAAAGATTGTTCATTTTTGTAATTTCTTGCAGCAGCTTACACCAAAGAATGATGATAATAATGAGGAAAATTCCATTGTTTGTTGGAATGATTCAGAAAAGCAGTTGGATAGCTTTTCAAATAGCAAATTGGATAGCACATCAAAGGGGTTTTGTGTGGCTAAGGATCATTTGTCTAAAGAGATAGAATGTTATGATGATTATCAAACTAACCATGTGTTTTTTGACCCTATAGCTGACTACATGGAAAAGATTTACTGTTCAGGCTTCCAATTATATGTTCATCTTGAAGAACAGTTACACCTCATGCTTCCTTGGTTATTTCAGTATCTGGTTTACTTATGCTTCAATCACAGTAAGGAGATCCAAGTTTCAGATCAGATTGATGATTGGCTTCATTGGAAGTTTCATGTTCCTTGAGCTACAATTGGAGAATGCAGCTGATAGGGTAGGTAGGTAGGAAAGTGCAAATAAGCTCAAGGTTGACTGAGCATTTTTTCAGTAGTGGTAGATTTCTTTTTTCCACAGTCATCATCAAGCTTAAGCCCGAGGTGAAGGCTCAAGAAGCTGAAAGAAGATGTTTGTCAAATAAATTTTACAAGGCACTGGAACTGCAGGTTCTTAGTGTACCACAAGGGCACACTATCCCAAGTGGAGCCACTGTTATCACTGACAAAATTTCAATGCAAAATGTCTTACATTTGTTTGATGGTAAAACACATAAATCATTTTTAGCAGTTTCGTAGCGCAACATCTTTTAGGTGATTTCGCAGCGCGCTGCGAAACCCCTGTAGTAGCCTGTTTCAGCTGAAGAAACTCTGTTTTCTGCTTTTACTAGTCAAATTCCAAAAGCTTTTCTGAGCAGCTGAGAACTTAATTTTTCAAACTGAAAGAGGCTTTTATTTCTAACATACCAAACTAAAAAAAACTCTTTCAGTTTCTTCAAATTCGTTCTGAGGTGGGAGGAATTTATGGTTAAACTTGCGCTACGAAACTGCAGAAAGTCAAGCTTTGTCTACTGGTTTTAGTAGTGTTTTTCAAAATTAGTTTCTGGTCACATGAAAGGCTATCTTGGAATTCTGAAGGAGGTTTCTCTTCATAACATGTCCAGCTACAATAACCTATCTCACTTTATTCGTATGTGTTTTCAGTTGGGAGATAAGAAGCTTTTATTGAGACCCTAATTTCAGAAAACGGATTTTTCCCTGTTTGCCACGTGTTTTTCAAGGACAGTTTCTGGACAACTGGAGAAATATTTTCAAAAACCAGGAGAGGTTTTTGTTCTGGACAACATGTGCTACAAAAACGTCCTTCAGTTTGGTAAAATGTGTCATGGATGAAGAGATAAAGGCTCTGCAATTTTCAAGGATCTAACCCTAAAAACAGGGAAACATGTTCCCTAATTTCTAGGGTTTCTCATCAGCAGTTGGGTGACCACGTGGGAGGCTTCATCAAATTCGACTTCATGGAGTGTTAGGTGTCAAATAATGCTTCAAATTTCTAGATAAGGTTGTTTTATTCATAATAAGGAGTTACACTCCTAGTTGTATTAGGTCTCTAGGACTACTAGTTAGGTGTCAAATACATTTAATGGTTTGTTTTATGGTTAGAATAGGTGTCACTGATGGCAAATTCGAATTCTCTTGAGGAGGGATGATGGAATCCTAATTTTAAATGCTTTATATAGAGCAAGAGGTCGAATTAGCAAGAGGTTGGATACTTTTTGGCTCAATTGCTGCTCTATGTGCAGACTGTGTATATTTTTAACCTAATGCAGAATTTCTACTTAGACAAGTCAAGATTCATGAAGAGTTCTTGTATGTTCTTGTTTTGATGGCATCTTCCAATACTTACATTGTAGTGAGGTTTACTTATGATACTCAGAATTCATCAATGATGCTCTGACTTCCTTCATAGATAAACTAACTGTGTTTCACTGTTTTATATTTGCATTTCTGCACTTGAACTCTATAATGCCTTGACTTCCATGCTAGGTAGAATGTTTTGGCTTCACTACTCAGGATTCAAAGAGGGTTTTTAATGTCCTATTGTCTCATGGCTTTCCTCTTTCACTTACTTGCAGTGGTATGAATACATGTTACTTAGAATTCATCAATGATGCTCTAACTTCCTTCATGTATTTATAAACTGTGTTTCCTTGCATTGTATCTTTGTTTTGTTGATGTATAAAAACTCTCTATGCCCTGACTTCATGTTAAGCTGATCTTGCTGTGGTACTGAACATACTTTGACTCCATAGCCCAATGGTAGCCAACCTTCATCTTTCAACCTATAAACATATACAATCACAAACCATAGAGTTAGCCATCTATCTTATTCTTTAATCAAAATCTTTAACCCTTTGAGAGAGCCCTCTTAGGCTGAGGAGGCTAAGCCTTAGCTAAAAGATTGGTTTGAAATAGTTACTCAAAGTCTTCCTGATTAGCAGCCTATCAGGGGCATGATTTTGTGATAACACTTCCTTTCCATATTTCCCCAGATGCTTCAGATACAGCTCTAGGAGCTGTGTTGGGACAAAAGGATTTAGTTCCTTATGCCATTTACTACACCAGTAAAAATTTGACTCCCATCGAGTTAAACTATACTGTGACTGAAAAAGAGTTCTTAGCTGTTGTTCATGCAATCAATAAGTTTAGACATTATATAACAGGCTATGAAACTTTTGTCCATACTGATCATTCTGCAATTAGATATCTCATGAATAAACCTGTTACTAATGGCATAGTTACAAGATGGCTCTTACTTTTACAAGAATTCAATATTACTGTATTGGATAGACTAGGGAAACAAAATACAGTAGCTGATTTCTTGTCTAGAATCCAAAATACTAATGAAGATTCTCCTGTAGAGGATAAGTTTCCAGATGAATATTTATTTGCAGTAACTACTAAGACTCCTTGGTATGCAGATATTGCTAACTATTTGGTTATAGGAAAGCTACCTCCACATTTATTTCCTGGTGAAAAAAAAAGAATTATTCAGGAGAATTCAAGTTATTCATGGATTTCTAATAATTTTTTTAAAACAGGGCTAGATTGTGTGATCAGAAGATGTGTTCGGGAAGATGAAATGCCTGACATTCTCAAGGCATGTCATGATGAACCATGCAGTGGACACTTTGCTGACAAAAGGATGGCCTATAAAATCCTTTCTTTAGGATATTATTGGCCTTCCCTTTTCAAAGATGCAAAACAATATGTCAGAAGGTGTGACAGCTGCCAAAGAGTTGGGAGACCGACTCTTTCAAATGAAATGCCATTACAACCACAGGTACTCATCAAACCTTTTGAAAAATGGGCTTTAGATTTCATTGGACCTATTAATCCACCATCTAAACAGAAAAAGTATATATTGGTATGCATTGATTATGTCACTAAATGGGTAGAAGCCAAAGCATTGCCTTCTGCCATTGAAAATTTAGTTGTTCAATTTCTTTTTGAGGATATTTTTACTCATTTTGGTGTCCCAAGGGAAATTGTGACAGATCAGGGAAGTCAATTTACATCTAACTTGATGGAGAAGCTGATGGAAGAATACAAAATCAAGCACAAAAAATCTACTCCTTACCATCCACAAGCAAATGGCCAAGTGGAGTCTAAAAACAAAGTTCTTGAGAGCATCATCACCAAAACTGTTCATCTACATAGAAAAGATTGGGCAGAAAGATTTCCTGAAGCCTTATGGGCCTACAGAACTACATGGAGAAATACAACAGGACATTCTCCCTATGAACTTGTTTATGGGAAAGAAGTCCTGCTCCCCATTGAGTTTCAAGTCAAGACTTTCAAGATGGCAGTCCAGTTGGGGATGAATCTATCAGAAGCCCAAAAGCACAGAATGGAGCAGCTAAATGAGCTAGATGAGATCAGACAAGAAGCAATTTTAAAGACTGGTCTAGTTCAACATCGAAGAGCTAAGTGGCATGACAGATACATCAAAGAGAGAAAGTTTCAAGAGGGAGATTGGGCATTACTGTTTGATTCCAAGTTCAAAGACTTTAAAGGTAAATTTCAGACCCATTGGCTTGGGCCATATGAAATTGACAAATTCTTTAACAATGGAGCGGTAAGAATCAAGACCATTGATGAATTTCAGATTTCTCTTATTGTGAATGGCCACCGATTGAAAATTTATCATAAGCCACTCTCAAAAGAATAATTTGTCAAGATGTTCCAAGAGAATTCTGCAATAAGGCTGGTGGAGAAGAATCCTTCTTTCCCACCAGCCTAGCCTTTGATTCTTTCAGTTAAAATAAATAAATAAATAAATAAATAAATAAATTGTATAAGCCCAAAAACCAATCATAGATTGGCAGTCTTATACAGAAAATATAGAGTGAAAATCAAGGACACTTGACACTCTATATTTTCCAAAAAAAAAAAATCTCCTCTCCTTCTCTTTCCATCTTTACTCCACCTCATTTTCCGTTCCACTCCATCTCCATCTCATTCACATTTTCTCTTCACTTCACTCTGCTTCATTTTCATTCCATTCCACTCATTTCATTTTCATTTCATCAATAAAAGTTCCTTTAAGGACTATTTTCACTCAGTTAGTTCTTTTCTAACCATATTTGTTTAGCTAAGTGGGTGCTGTCCCAGTTTCCGTAGCTGGAAGCAATTTCCGCAGCCAGAAATAGTTTCCGCAGCCAGAAACGATTTCCGCAGCTACCACCACTCTGTTTTTCAAATTCACAGTCAAAATGTTAGTACAAAAATCATGAAAATGCAGGTGTAAGTGAGCAAATTCCATGAAGACATGGAGCATCTCCAAGACATCAAGAAAGAACAGTTGGTTAAAAGCTATGGGCAAGAAATGACAAAGTTTCCAAAGGTATGAGCAATTTTTTTTATCAAATAGCAATTAAAGTCATGATTATGCATAGTTATCAAACCATGAAAACTTCTACTATGTGCAATGATTCGATATGATAGCTCCATTACCCACTCCTATCCCACGATATTACTCCACACACCATGCATTCATTTCTTAACGGTCTCATGATGGGTTTTCGAGTCTAAACTCAAGTTCACTGCACTTTCATTTGCCACCTGCGCTCATAATATGTGACCAATCACTTTACGGCTCTTCTCCACCGTATTTCCTGCAGCCATCTATCAAAACGTGTGATCTCCTATACGCAACCGTTAATTCAAAAAAAAAAAGATCTCGCCTCCACTACCGTTCACTTACCATTTCATTTAAGACCTTCCTTTTCATACACACGCATTTTAATTTGTGAACTCATTCACTACTGCTTATCCTCTGTTCCGCCTGTAATCTGAAGCATTCCCGTTACCTGCTATCGATTGTAGCCATTGCCTTCTACCATAAACCCTGCAACCGAGCTACTTCCCTCTGCTAAAATCCTCATACGCAATTGCATCCTCAGTTGAAATTTAAAACAGAGAAAGGAATGGGAAAACTACTAAGGGCAAAGCCAGAAGGACCGAAATATCTAGAAGGTTACCCTCAAGCCAAGGATTTACTGAAGAAATCCAAATGGTTATGGTTCATTCAAAGGTTTAAAGGCTATAACAAAGAAGTAACCAAGGCTTTTTCACAGTCGTTCGATGGTTAAAAAGTGGAGATTGGAGATTTGAAGCTCACGGTGACCGAAACAACAGTAGCAGCTGCCACAGGCTTACCTCAGGAAGGTGAGAGATGGTTCAAAAATAAAAGCGTGGATGAACATGCATGGAGAATTATGCTAAGAAACCCAGGTATGGACACCACTGTGTTTACTAAAGGAATTCCTGTTCATGCATTGAAGGAAGAATGGGCTAGTCTGCTGTTAGTTATCCAAAAATTTGTCACTTGTGAAGGACACTTTGGTTCGATGTACATGTACCATGCTAGACTGTTGATGAATTTCTTAGAGAATCAGACTCTTAATTTGCCTTATTTCTTACTCTTGAGTTTGAAGAAGATGAGCATTACAGTCCAAAAACACATAGGCAATATAAACCCTCATCTATACCATCATGGACTTATAAAAATTCTTATTGAAGACCAACTAAAGAAAAACAAAGATACATGGGAACAATTCTTGATAAGAAACTACTTCCAAGAGCCATCTGAGGCCTCTAAAAGTAGTACACCAAAGACACCAAGAAAAAGTAGGAGAAGAGAAAAGAGCACCATAGTCCAAGACTCCCCTACTATAGAAACTCAAGAAATTGGTCAGAAAGAAGAAGAAGACAGAACTAAAGACAAGAAACAGAAGAAAGAAAAAGGCAAAAGGGCCATCCAAGAAGTCTACCAATCACCTGAGCCATCCATATAGGAGGATTATCAACCATTGTCAGAAAGATTAGTACATCTTCAGGCTGCTGCTATAGCAAAGAAAAAGGCAAAAGGAAAACAGAGTATACAAGAAAAGAGTACTAGTCCACAATACTTAAGGAGAAGCATAAGGTTAAGAGGAAAAGGGAGTAAAACACAAATAAAACGGCCCCACTTCATTGACTTGGGTGGAGAGACACCTGAGAAAACTCCAGCTGGTCGTAGTCCACCTCGTCCTCAGCTAAGCATTGAAACCAGTCCTCCACATGATGAAAGCCCTTCTCGGACGGAGCTAGAGAGAAGTCCTCCTCCTCCACCAGATTTTGAACTCAATCCAAGAAAGACACCTGAAGTAGACTCCAATCAACAGGAAGTATATGACTACTTGGAATCATTAGAAAAATCAGCTGCAGGTCCAAGTACAACTCTGCCACTAGATGCACAAGTTCAGTCCTTAAAACAAGAGGTATTTGAATTAGAGGTCCTAAACAGGCATATCAAGCAGGAAAATGAAGCACTCAAAGAGCAAAGCAAAGTAGATAAAATTATTCATGATAACACTATGCTCCATTTAGGACTATGGCAAAAGAAAAACAAGAAACTAAAGAAAAAGTGCAAAAAGTTGAGCAGAGCATTGATCAATCTCAAGTTCAGATGTCTAATAAGGAAACCAAGAATGGTGGTAGCACCAAAGAAGAAGAAAAGAGGGCTAGATGTCCTAGCAGAAGCATCAGAACATATGTATTAGAGAGGAGTGACTGAATTTTGGTTGCATGAGGACATGCAACACCTTCACAGTGGGGTTATGTTGAGTCCCAAACCCGCACTTCCCTATATACCCTTTCAGCCTTCTTTTTCCATTTACTTCATCCACCAAGCTATCAAATCATTGCATATTAGTCTAAAAAGAGCTTATGAAATGGTTTCCTAACTATGTTTATGACTGTTGTTTGATTTAGATTTTTGTTCAAGCAGCTACGGAAACTTGTCACTTTCTGCAGCCAGCCCAAGTTTACGCAGCCATTTTGTTAAAGGCTATGCTACATGTGTCCAATGGAGAAACCGGCCACATGGGTAAGCTGCAAGTGACGTGTACATGGAGTGTGTCCCCTCAGATCAGCCAAATCATTCATAAACGGTCGTGGTCAACGATGGTCAAAGGAAGGGCCAAATGAGGATTTTTGCGATGGCACGGCTCTGTTTTGCCCACGTGAAGGTTTGCGTGGCACGATCCTTAGTTTCCGAAGGTACTGGCACACCTGTAGAGCAGCCCGTGAACTGAATCGAGCAGCCACCACTCCTTGGATTCAACTGTCATGATGACCATCACGCTAGATCTCGGGTCAAGGAGATTTGGGTGTCTCTTGGCAGCATAAAATCTAGGAATTAGTTGCAGTACCTTTACTTATAAATAACGCGTTGATATACGTTGGATAGTTAGTTTTTGAAATGTAATTTTGACTGTTGTTATCAGCCCACTGTACTGCGCTTCACTTTGTTTTATTACTGCACTTTAAATACATGAGAAGACAACTTTCCTGAATCTAATTTGTGACAAAGTGATTGACTGGCCGAGGTTGCAGAGGGCCCCTGTACACCAAAGCTTTGTATAGTTTCTTACTTGCTTTCATTTACTATTTTTTTTAAATCATTGCTTGTATATATATATTGTGCTGTTTTGATTTCATTGCTGTCCATATTTCCTTTATGTTTTCTTTTATAACTGTTAGCTGATCAGTGCTTCTTTGACAGGTTTTTGTAGGTAGCCCGGGCAGATTTACATATTTTTGATAACTACTGACATGAGATCATCTTGTCCTTTCTGCTAATTTTCATTTCCTGAGTTTAATTCCAGCACTGTCATTTTTCAAATTGCGTTTTGCTTATTTACTTTTCTGCTACTTAGACATCATATTACTCATCTGTTTATGATTTCCTTTCTATAGTCAAGTGACTCTATTAGTAAGGAATCAGAATATTACTTATTGTAGTATGATTTAGTTTGCTTTCCTACAAGTTAGAGATTGGATTACTTATGTCATTTTCAAGAGTTGAAATATGAATGAGTAGTTAAATCTTAGTTTCCTTTTATGCAATTTAATTTCCTGCAATTTAGATATCATATTACTCAGCTTGTTTATGATTACTTCCTATAGACAGAGTGAGTTGAAAGGTGAAGGGTCAGAACAGGGGTTGAAGTAGTGTGATTTAGTTTGCTTTGCTTTCAGTCTTTGAGTTGCTTTAAGTTCAGTTTTTACTTTCTTTTTCATACAACAGTAAGGATATTGGGCCATTGTCACTAGTTCACTGTTTTGGTACATTTACTTCCTTTTGAGAATTGATTTCATTACAGTCAGTTTGGAACTTTCTTTTTGAAAACTTTTAAGTTTGGAAAATCACTGTAGAAATCACCATTACCATCCATACTTAACTTTCAATTTCGCCATCACACACTAGGGAATCCATAGAAGATAAACCCAAAAACAAACTAAAAAAACTCAAAAACGACAAAAGACTAAGAAAATGGTTATCTTGTACATATAGTACACCTCACTTCGTTAGTTTACGAATCCCGGATTGACATTTTAATTAGCAATTTAGAACACACTAAATTGACCAAACAAGAAGCAGATGCTACTCAGGAAGAAGGGGTAAGATTTTAACCACAGAAACTAGCAGTCGATGTAGAAAAACTCAAATCTCAATATTTTGTTACACCCACTATTGATATTGCATGTGAAGGAACATGAGATCTGAAGCAGGATGGCGTTCAAAAAAAAATTGTTGGTATCGGAACTATAGATATGGAAGCAGCTGGCACTCTCTTTACAAAACAGAGATCTTGCTGGAGGAGCATAAAAAATTTGTAAATTCACTCATGGAATAGTGGGCTAAGAGGAAGTTGACAGAAGAATGGGAAAGATGAGAAAGGAAGGAAACCAAGAAGGAAAAGGAGAAACAAGTGCAGCAGTTACAACAACAAGTTCAGGATTTAACATATGATAAACATAAGTTGTACGGACTCGCCCTGAATATGTTAGGTTGTAGAAGGCCTTCTCCATCCTACCCAATCTTTTTGTGGGAAAGATTTTGTTTGTTTCAGTTGAAGGCTGTAGATGAAAATAGACCTTATGTGGGTAATTCTACCCAAATTTTTTTGGATGTTCTTTGTGCATGTGATTTTAGTGAGAAAATCTTACTGTGTGAGTTGTTTCTTCATAATATGATCCATGAACACACTATCCTGCATATGATTTTCTCCTACATGGGGGACCTATAGTTGCGTGCCTTCATTTCTTTCATGAGAAATCAGATAGAATGGCACTTGGCCATGAAGTCAACTGACACCAATGAAGAGAAGGAAACATTATGGATAAGAGCGGAACCAGGCATGGCTATGGAATTAAGATGTGACTTTAAAAGGTTTCTGAGCACTCCTGATATAAGGGAACAATCAACCATCTATAGGAGGATTGTGGGATTTTATCTCAACTCTTTACACAGATAAAGAGCAAAGAATTAATAGGGTGCCTTAAACATACTAAGGCTAGTAGTGCAAATCTACATGAGGGTGGCCCTTTCAGGTTTCCTAATTTTGTGGTCATTGTTACATGGGTTCTAGATAATGCTCGGATTATGAAATCATTTGGAGCCTACTAGATAGAGCTTAAATTTAAATATCTCTTTATTTTTCTTCTAGCAGAAGAATACTAGCCCCATTATCAACTGTGTGACTATGAGGAGGAATCATGACCGCATCAGCTGATGGCCACTCAGGGCTATAGGTCCACTGATGAGGATATTATTAGCGCTTACAACTTGACAGATCTATAGTGAAGATACAACAACAGTATCTGATAATTTTGCATGAGGACATTCAAAATCTTGAGTTGGGTGTAGTTTTTGAGCATATCTTAGACACCTCTTTCCTTGTTTTTAACCATTTTCTCTCTAAACCTGCGAACTTTATGTCCTAATTATCACTTTCCCTGGTTACAAGAGAAACTCTTACTTTGACATATTATTTTTCCATTTTTGTTGAATATTGAATGAAGTGATGTCTTTTTTATGGCTAACCAAGGTGAGTATGGAAGAAGTTTTCTGGTTCTTTTCCTTTCAAGTGTTGCTTATGAACTCAAGGCCAAATTATGGAAAATTGTGTTGTGTAACGCCCTCCTCCCACATCTACCCAAGCAACCGGTCACCTGGGGTAACACATGCGATGAGAGGCCACTATGATAATATTCAACCTCCTTGTTGAATTTAAGGAAATGGAATCGATGGAAAATCACACACAATCATCCAACATGTTCTACATAACCTTCAAGAGACAAGTTAGCCACTCAGACTTCTTATCCTTGTGTCCTATAGTTGTTTGAGAAACTTAGGGAAGGGTAACACTCCCTAGACACTGCCCAGGCGAGTTAGTCTTAGAACTAACGCTTCCCAGACACTAGAAAGTTTCTTTATAATGCTTCCCAGAAACTTCCCAAGTGAGTTAGTCTCAAACTAATGCTCTGTTTTTGCTAGCATTCTGGGATTTGAGCCACCTTTTTCGGCCTAGAGCTTGGGACACTACCCAAAATGGAATGATCACATAGAATTAGTAAGGATGCAAGGAAAAAAGGACGTAAAATCAATAAGATGAACAAGATCATAACCATGACAGGAATTTCGCCAAACATATCATTAACATGTAACCTACAGGTGTAAATAACATAATTAAGTGTAGGGATATCATACTTATTTGAGAGTCGCTATGAACCATTGTTCCCTCATGCCATTTGTTGCATTATCCTCCATTAAGTCATAGACACATTATCCATTCATATACTAGTAAAAACATGTTGAGAGCCATACATAAATGTTGTCATAAAATGTGCATATAACCAGCATAATAAGAATAGAAATATAATAAGCATATCAACCATCAAATCCATAAATACATCAGTACCTTTACACATGAAAATTAAGGGAATTGATTTCTCATTAATAAATGCAATGAACCAATCGAAGATGGGACTACCATGTTCCACCCGATTGTAGAATGGTTGAGCCAAATCTCTCTTCAACCATTCACCCCCGTGCCATATTCCAAGCATGAATGTGGGATATCATAGAACACATCAATAAAAACTCATCCAAGGCTTCTAGAGGCCATCCACCTCATGGCCAGACATCACCAAAACCATCATCAGATTGGTCCCCATCCAAGCCTTCCAAGGCATCTAGATAGTTCGTCCAACCAAGTCTTCAAGAACTAGTAACTCAACTCACAACTTATATAGGGCTTCTAGAGCGTTTGTCCAACCAATACTTCCAAGACTAGTAAATAAAACCACCAAGGGCTTCCAGAGAGTTTTTCCAACCAGGGCTTCCAGGAATAGTAACTCAACCCAAGCTGTTACAGGGCTTCAAGAGCATTTGTTCAACCATGGTTTCCAGGACTAATAATTCAACCTAAGCTAAGGAAACATGAGAACCAACCAAAGAAAAAGAATGAAAGTAAACCCAAAATCACCATGGCTATCTAGGAAATGGCAAGGCTAGGCAATCCACTGTTGATCTAGGCAATCCTCCATGCCAATGACAAATCACAACCAAGAAACCACATGCATGTGCCATGCATGCCAAAATAGTGAAGAAATCATACATGCAACTCAATACTTGCAAGAAAATATGATGTAGCTAATGATGTTGATGCTTTCTTCCACTTTCCTTCTCTTCCTTTACCTTCTTGCTCCAAGAATCCAAGTATGCCACACCCACCAACAGTGCTCCAAGAAAAATCTAAGTCTCCAAGAGTATGATAGAGGGAGAGAGAATAATGAGAGAGATCCAAAACTGAACTAATAAAAGGTTTATACTGAAAGGAAGAAGTTTGCCCATTGATCCTCATAAGCCTTTTTATTAATGAGGCCTCTAGTTTCTTCATTTTCCATTATTTTCCTTCAGTTTCCTCCTCACATGAAACCTGTGACCTTTCACCTTCCTTTTCTCCTAATTTCCATTATTTCCATAAATAAAATGCCAATTAATCCCTCATGCCTTTTCAGAGCCTTAGCCATTTCCTTTGCCAATTTCCTTAGCCATAATAGACTGAATCCACACCCACTAGGATGTTTTCACCCACCATTTAGCTTGTAATACATGTCCCATCATCCCTGGTATTTATATATTTTTACATGGAATTTTCACTGGGGTTGTTACAGAACCCTCCCCCTTGGGGGAACACTGTCCTCGGTGTTCAATGACACTTATAACCAACATGACTGCTGAAAAAAAACATACTATCCATGGAGCTTTATAACACATCTCTTTGCATTATTTTCATTGAATGACCCACTCTAAAGAAAAACATCATGAAAACATACCGCATAGTGGAGCTTTATAACACAACTCATTACGGTATTTACAATAGCCACATCTACACATACACATTTTCTCAACCAACAAAGAAAAATATATGATTCCTATATCTGCAATAAGGGAATCTAGAGGCTCACATCTCCACCCTCAAGTAATACCAGGATTCACCTCCTTTCCAGGATGTCCAAAATCCACTGCAAAGTCAGATCTGCATCCAATGTCCAGCGCTATAATCTCGTGCCACTTATCCTCTTAGTGAACAATTACCGACTCATTGTTCCAATGTGCACTCCCAATGTGCATTTGGTTCCATCTAGCAATGTTAATAACTAAAACAAATCCATCTATGACCTTCCCTTCTCTGCTACACAATCCCTCGGGAATACGATCACCCCTTCCGTGCAGTCACTCACCTCCCAAGTTTTGTTGGCACCCCCATCCCGAGCAGTCCATCCCATGGCAAGGCTTCCTCGCATCAAAAGATACAAAAACCAAGGCATATACATGCATCAACACATCATACTGGTCATAGTATGATCATGGAAATCAATGGACAATATTGGGTACCAGTGTCCCACAATGGCCTTACTCTTGAAGTGCTTTACCAGCATAGTGTTGCATTTCTAATTCTTTTCATTGTTGTTTCCAATTCTTGTAGTCGATTTCAATCACACAACCGGGCATTTCATGCATTCCTGTACCAAGCACATAACCTCCATTAGATTTAAAACAAATTGAAATAAATTCACATCATACCTCATTCGTAGCTCATCAATAAGGTACATTTGCAATCATGTTCGCTCCCTGCCACAACAAGTCAAACTAGCATATTTGACCAAAACATGTATAAAAATATCACATCAGCTTAGCTCAAAACATAACATTCAAAATCATAAATCACATGTAACCATCATAAACCAGAATCATAATTCACATGTAATCATCATATACTAGAATCATAAATCACATGCATAATAAAACTGAAATGTAATATCAATACTTGTCTTTCATCAATCCTTACTTTTGCCTTTATTCTTTTGTACACACACCAGATCGGTTGCCACACCCAGAAAACACCCAGTGCCTTCTCCTCCACTAGGTGCACATACGCATAGTGTGCATCACACACATACAATCACACATACCATACACACCATACAACACATGCACCTATAATTGACATACAACACATACAACTACACCCAGTGTACATACATATACGTACACAACATACATCACAAGACATGCATCCGTACACAACGTGTGATGCCAAAAAATGTATACACATACACTCGATATACAACACAACTCATAGATATATACCCGATGTACAACGCCACACAATACATGTACCCACACTGAGTACAACACAACAAGTGTGCATATCATGGTACC
The DNA here is from genome assembly GCA_031772625.1 of Pinus tabuliformis. Lineage (NCBI taxonomy): Eukaryota > Viridiplantae > Streptophyta > Pinopsida > Pinales > Pinaceae > Pinus > Pinus tabuliformis. The sequence continues at coordinate 22,022,826 of CM062813.1, forward strand.
ACAAGTATAGAATACATATTTATATTACTGCATACCCGCAACATAACATATCTAACATGCGCACAATACCACACGTACACCAATACCATATATACAACATATACATATTACCACTTGTACACTGCACTACCTACACAACGTGTGCACAACATCACATGTACATGGCATGCTTGCACAACATGTACACAATGCCATATGTACACTACACCAATGTACAATGTGTACACAATACCACATGCATGACATGTATGTGACACCCGATGTACACTGCACCACATGCACAACATGTACACAATACCACCTACACATAACGCGACTTGTACAACATGTACATAGCACCACATTCACACCACACCATATGTACATAGCACCACATGTACAACATGCACACATCATCACATGTACATAGCATCATCTGTACACAACACCGCATATCCAACACGTGCATAGCACCATATGCATACAACACCACATATCCATCATGCACACAGTACAATATGTACAAAATACCATATATCCAACATGTACATAGCACCATATATACCTAGCACTGAATATGCAACATTCATACAACATTATCTGTACTAACACCCTGTACATAATATTGCATAAACAACATATACACTCATTACATATGCTCAATCATGCATGCGCACAATCATCATAGATGCAACATGTACAACATATACAACATATGCACAACAATACTACCACACATCCAAAACCACATTGTCCTTACCAAGAAACATTGCTTCCATTGTCTTATTCATGCTTATCCTAGCATGCCAAAGACACACTTCTTTCATTTCGCTGATGTATCCCTTGGTATAACATGTCCATAACATATACATAGGCATAATGCAAGTATACAATATCAATTCATATCCACATGATACTAACCTCATATATTTGTTAGGATACTCTTCCCGCTTGATTTCTCATGAACCAAGAACCTCTTCATGTCATTTACTTGTGTAAGAAATTGTCCTCCACAAGAAGAATGATCCCTGAAAATCCCTATGAGACAGTGACATACATACATACATAAATATATAATCGTTAACATAAAACAATCATCACCTTGTCAGAAAACGACATACATACATTCATGTATACATATATAAAGATCAACATAATCACGATCATAACATAATTACCATATATCAAGGTCAAGGTTAAGAGAAATCGATTTATTCATGCACAACATGTGTGACATTGACAACAACAGTTCCCAACATAGCCAAGGCATATGATGCCTCAAACCCATTTACTTTATCATTTCCTTTTACCTTTCTCATGAATATACTGCCACCATCCATTTGCCACAATGGACCCAGTCAGTCCAACTGACTGTCATAGTCTTACCTTACATTGTGCTTACTCATGCACCGAGATTCATCCATGTCTTGCATTACCTATTGAGTACCACACAACTCTCCTCGAGCTCCATTAAATTTCCTCTTTCCCCAAACAATCCCCAAGGCTCAAAACATAAAAGGAAAGACAAGAAACAAATAAGAATAAAACCATGAAAACCCTTAATGATATGACAATACAACAAAGTGGCAAGGCCTTGCACCAGACATAAAAAAAACCACAAATTATCCCAAAATCACAATACCAACACCATGACTCAATCCCCATGATTCCCAAGGAAATCTCAACCTGAGCCTTCTTCAAGATTTCATAGAAACCTCTCTTGCCATGCAACTCTCTGCATCATGCTGGCAGAAACACATAACTATCAATGTATAAATAAGCATAACAATACACCAGTTACCTCATCTTGTCGTGCCAAGCACATTGCTTGCAAATGAACGCATCCAAACCATCTCTCAAGGGACGCCAATCCTTTAACATATCCTCTTGTAACTAAAGACTAGATAATATACATGTCAAGTAAATATTTATGAATATAGCATGTATCCACATAATGTCAGACTATATTAATGTTAAGAAAACTCGATGTATGCAACGCACTCATTCGTTTGGAATTAGGGTTCCCAAACATAGCTGCTGGAATTCTTACCACATTCCTTTCTTTTACCATTTAGCTTGTTGCAATCGAGGCTTACTATGCATTGTCACATCACCTAACTGTTATTTATATAAACATATCAACTATTACCTTGTCATACTAATACCAAGCATGTTACCCTGCAACTGCTCACACATGTCAACCACATGTTCCAAATATCAAGACAATCATGTCTACCAATTTGAAATCAAATGTTACCAAGACTAACAAATCATGTCATAATCCATAGTCAACTCACAGTCATTAGACATAATGCTACAACTATCACTTACTGCACTTCATGTACATATCAACTGTCTCAACACCTATGTATTAGTACAATCATCTTAAAACAATATCATTGGAACACATAATCATATTATACAATTCATCAAACATTTAACTAACTTGCAAACATACCACATTAAATAAATCAACTAGGCACCAAACACTCAAACAACAAATAGACGTCATAATCAAATAACCAAGTGCCAAATATACGACATAAGAAAAATCATACCTTAGTGTACCATAGGGGAGGCTATCTTGTCTACACAATAAATCTAGGTTAGCACGATACAACTTCACAACATATCAACTCAAACATAAATCATGATATCCATAGTAGTAACTAACTAACTTGTTCACATCATAATCTTATAAGCATTTTTTGTTCATGCATAACAATCACATATGTACAATCAATCTAGATTAGTACGACACCATATCACAATTATGTTGACTCATACCTGAGTATCACAACATAACCATCTGTATAGGTCAAACCAAGTTAACACAATACATATAACATCAAGATCTTCAATGCAATGAGCATAACCATCACACATATGACCAATACAAAGTACAACATCAAGATCTCAATGAAATAACCCTATTGATCAATTTAATAGCACATAACAACAATAAGCAATGCATATGGTAACATGTTACTATCATTCATGACTATTAGACACATGTGCATATAACTATACTAATCAACTATCATCTATCATGTATGTAACCATAACATCAAGAGACATGTACATAAACCTAGTGTATATAACCCTAATGCATATAACAATCCATTAACTAACATACCTGGATGTCGAACATACAATACTTGTATGACGATCTGATATTACTCCAAAGTCCAATGTTGCAACCTCATTATGATGATTTGCATCTCCTGCTCTATCTCAACCAACACATTAGCATCATAAAAACCAATAGCATCATTATGACCTAAATTGCATACAATGACTTCACAAGGCACATTTCACCTACTATACATGCATAATCATAACCATGACCATACATGCATAACAACTGTGTATACACACATAACAAATGAGTACCAAACCATATACGCATCATTCTAGCTAGATTCCAGTTGTCAATACATGACCATATCAACTTCACAAACCATGAACTCATGCATGTCAAAAACCATTACTCCATTGTACGCATTTCCACATGCAACCATCAACATGCATAAGCAATGCATAATCAACTACACATATGCATAAACACATGTAGTCGAACATAAGAGATCAATTCTTGTAATCAACCTACAAGACTGATACATGTGACCTAACATACAATGATGTAAGTAGGAGACATAAAATCAACATGTAAGAGACATATAATCCACATGCAACCAGTCACATACTCATGACCAACACATTTCATGAAATCAACATCAAATTCTCCATGAAAACCATACTACAACCATAATCAAGCCAATGCAACAAACACATGAAATGAAAGTGTAAGAGACACACATGAAACTAACATGCATGCATGAACAATACCTTCAACCCATCCAGTATGAGAGTTAAACCATGATCTGATACCACTCTATAACACCCTCCTCCCACATCTACCCAAGCAACTGGTCAGTCAGGGTAAACATGTGACAAGAGGCCATTATGATAAGATTCAACCTCCTTGGTGACTTTAAGGAAATGGAATCGACAAAACATCACACACGATCATCCAACATCATCCAAATAACCTTCAGGAAACAAGTGAGCCACTGAGACTGCTTGTGTCTGCGTATTACTGCTGTTTGAGAAACTTAGGGAAGGGTAATGCTCCCTATACACTGCCTAGATGAGTTAGTCTTAGAAGTAATGCTCCCTAGACACTAGAAAGGTGCCTTATAACGCTTTCCAGACATTGCCTAGGTGAGCTAGTATTAAACTAACGCTCTATTTTGCTAGCATTCCGACATTTGAGCCACCTTTTTTGGCCCAGAGCCCGGACACTGCCTAGAATGGAATGATCACTTAGAATTAGTAAGGATGCAAGGAAACAAGGATGCAAAAGCAATAAGATGAACAAGATCATAAACAAACCCTTACTATCCATGATAGTCATTTCATCAAACATATCATTAACATGTAACTTATAGGTGTAAATAACATAATTAAGTGTAGGGATCTCATACTTATATGAGAATTGCTATGAACCATTGTTCCCTCATGCCATTTGCTGCATTATCCTCCATTAATTCATAGACAAATTATCCATTCATATACAAGTAATAAAATGTTGAGAGCCATACATAGTTATTGTCATAAAATGTGCATATAACCAGCATAATAGGAACATAAATACGATAAACATATCAGCCATAAAATCCATAAATACATCAGTACCTTTACACATGAAAATCAAGGGAATGGATTTCTCATTAATGAATACAATGAACCAACTAGAGATGGGACTACCATGTTCCACCCGACTATAGAATAGTTGAGCCAAATCTCTCTTCATCCATTCACCCCCATGCCATATTCCAAGCATGAATGTGGGATCTCATAGAACACATCAATCAAAACTCATCCAAGGCTTCTAGAGGCCATCTACCTCAAACCATCAAACAGTCATTCAACCTCACGGTTGGACATCACCAAAAACATCATCATATTGGTCTCCATCCAAGCCTTCCAGGGCTTCTAGAGCGTTTGTCCAACCAAGGCTTTGAGAACTAGTAACTCAACCCACAACTTATATAGGGATTCTAGAGCATTTTTCTAACCAAGGCTTCCAGGACTAGTAACTCAACCCACCAAGGTCTTCCAGAGCATTTTTTCAACCAAGGCTACTAGGACTAGTAACTCAACCCAATTTGTGACAGGGCTTCCAGGACTAATAACTCAACCCAAGCTAAGGAAACATGAGAACCAACTAAATAAAAGCAATGATCATAAACCCACAATCACCATGGCTATCTAGGAAATGGAAAGGCTAGGAAATCCACTATTGATCCAGGCAATCCTCCATGCCAATGACAGATCACAACAAAGAAACCACATGCATGTGCCATGCATGCCAAAATAGTGAAGAAATCATACATTGAACTCGGTACCTACAAGAAAATATGATGTAGTTGATGATGTTGATGCCTTATTGCACTTTCCTGCTCTTCCTTTTCCTTCTTGCTCCAAGAATCCAAGTATGCCACACCCACCAAGAGTGCTCCAAGAAAACTCTAAATCTCCAAGGGTATGAGAGAGGGAGAGATAATAATGAGAGAGCTCCAAAACTGACTGACAAAAGGTTCATACTGAAAGGAAGAAGCTTACCCATTGATCCTCAGAAGCCTTTTTATTAACGAGGCCTCTATTTTCTTCATTTTCTGTTATTTTCCTTCATTTTCCTCCTCACATGCAACCTGTGACCTTTCACCTTCCTTTTCTCCTAATTTCTATTATTTCCATAAATAAAATGCCAATTAATGCATCATGCCTTTTCAGACCCTTAGCCATTGCCTTTGCAAATTTCCTTAGCCATAATAAACCGAATCAACACCCAAAAGGATGTTTTCACCCCGTATTCAACTTGGAATATGTGTCCCGTCATCCGTGGTATTTATATATTTTTACATGGAATTTTCACTAGGGTTGTTACATGTTGTTACTCATAGTTATAATCTGAAGATTTTTTGTTACACCTCAAGTTGTTGTTACACCACGAGATGTTGTTACACTGCAAGTGTTAAAGGTGTGGGTACTATTCCACGAGACAGTTTTCAAGGAGCATGAATTATCTATGGGCGATCAAAGGATCTAAGTGGTTATGATTCTAGAGGATGATGTAACTTGAATTGGCCTTGTATTTAGAAAAATTTGGAACAATTTCTACTTTTCTTTTAATATCGATCAGCATGAGAATCGTAATATTCTCATGACTAATCTGAGCCCTATTTTTGGGCATGTAAACTTTATAAAAGGGTTCAGTTCCATGAAAGGGAATAAGAAAAACAAGACATCATCAACATTTTGATCTTGTAATTCACAGTTATTTTTAATATAGAACATCTCTGGTGATGCTTTTATAGATTTCATGTTGAGTTCCTAACTAGTTCTCATTCCATTCTTGTGCCCTGCTAGGGAGGAAGGGCCCTCCACTTTAGAAAGGATTGCAGCAGTACTAATATATTAAATATTTTACTTTCGTTAAGTGTGGGTTTATTATTGTCGTTGTATAATTCGTAGAGCAGATTTACTTCTATTTTTAAGATTCATTATATGTTGTTACACAGGATTGGTTAGAACTATAATGTTTGATTAGGTGATACAGTTTCATTAATATTGTGTGTGTCACACCTGTTTCTTGATAAAACATGAAGTGTGATGAGTAATTTCATTCCTGTAGAATGCTTTTTAATTTCTGCATGAGTGTTTTAAGTTCTACAATTGTGTTCAATGACATTTCTTTCATTTCTTTTATTTCTTTCTTTGGTTTTTATGTATCGACACAGATAGTGCATACACCTTTGAAATAAACAGACTTACTCTAGTTGAAAATTAAATGGTTGTGGTTCAGTCAAATTAAACAGTGATTAAACCGGCACAACAATAGCGACAAAGAATACAACAACACAACCATAAGATATAGTAGATTGGTCAAAGACCAGGGAAAAACCCCACAAGGGGGAAACCCTTTCAAATCTTCATCTTTAGTAGATCGTTATAAGAAGATTTCAGTAGAGAGTACATGAGCCCAATACATATAATTGCAGTGGATAATAACAAATCAGATTTACAGATCTGTTTAATAGCATATAGAAATATAGATCTACCAGATCATTGAAGTAAATTGAAGCCAAGATGCCAGACCCTAGATATAAACTCTAGTCACCCTCATTAACATTGTCTACGTGTGACAAAAACTCCTTGGTCTCTCTCTTGGTCACTGTATGCGGGTGACTGTGACTACAGGGTCGCTCTCAAGAAGTATTTATGCATGCAACTATGGCATAATATAGCTAAAGCCTAGAGTGTCTCCCTTACTTTTGTTGTGTGAGCATCCAAGATGTCTTGCCCGCTCCCAGGACTATTGTGCGAGCGATTAGGGATATGAACCTTCCGATCTTCCTCTAAACCCAGAGCCGCTCTCACTACATTGTCTCTTAGTAACCAGAGAGCCAAAGTCACTCCCTTGCCTACACTATACCCGAAACCATCGATGAAAATTTCTTGATCTATACCATCGATTGAGATCCAAAAAACCCAAACTCAAAATGAATCATTCGCCTGTGATTTTGGACCCTATGCGAACTCCTTCCGACGTACTTGTGCAAGCTAAGACAAAATAGAAGAATAGAAATATGATGTGTTGAAATGAACTTGAGGTTTATTCCATTTATAGGACTTCCCGAGGGTTAAGTTGGGGTTAAGATTGACCCAAGTAGTTACCCATGTGGTTAGAGCTGACCCATTCCATAATGTATGTATGAATAAAATAATTCAAAACTTAACTTCCACTTAACCAAATTAGGTGATCTTTAGGTCAATTTTCATCCTCTCAAAAAGATGAATTTAATTCAAGCATCTTGGTCATATGAGTTGTCCAATGTGTAATTTGACCCTAGTTGCAAAAATTAACACTCCCTCTCAAGTAGGAGGAATTCCATCTATCAATATCATCAGTTGATCAACTTGTCAAGTTGTTGTAATGATTTGACTATTTCTGCTAAACTCTATCTACTGAAACTTTCTTATATATAGAAGAAGAATATGGGAGTAATAGATTCCACCCTTATCTAGCAATAGGATAACTCATCATATAGGGGAGTAAACCCTCAACGCCGGAATTTCATTAGGGAGATTTACCCTCAACCTGAAATCATATCAGGTTATCTCAACCCATCATATTTCCTACTGATATTCCCGTCGATGACATTACATATTCATGTGGTAGAACACCTTCATCATAATCGCCTTGGTTTGTACACCCCCAAGTACACTCTCAATTCGTTGGCCAAACGAGGAGCAGTACTCCAAATAAGCCCGACTTGTGGGTATGATGCTAATTTGGGTAGACTCTGTAAAGACAAAGATAGGGTGAGCTACTACCCCAACCTTATGGGTAACAGATAGGGGTAAGTCCCTATTGTCAATAGTTCCCTCAACCCCAAGAGCCCTCCATCTCAATTCCTCACACTGGGAGCTCAAACAGGGTAGGAAGAGTTGGCTCAGTGTCCACGATTAGCATTGCTCCTCATCTGAAGGGGATACATCCATCAGTCCAAGCGGCTCTCTGAAGACCAAGAACTTTGTCTTTGGTAATGCCCTTGTGAGAATACTTTCAATGTCTTCATTTGTTGATATGTGATGGAACCTGACAGCTCCTTTTTGCACCATGTCTCGAATAAAGTGATATCGAATTTCAATATGCTTGGACTTTTCATGGAACATAGGATTCTCTACCAACTAGATTCCACTCTTGTTGTCGCAAATATCACTGTGGTATCTAGGACTTACTCAAATAGCTCTCCAAAGTGATTTCTCAAAAACAATGCTTCACAGTTAGCCATGCTAGCGACAATGTATTCTGCTTTAACGGTGCTTAATGCTACAAAGTTTTGCTTCCTGCTCATCCAAGATATCATGGTAGATCCAAGACTAAAACAACATTTAGAAGTAATTTTCCTATCAATAACATTTATGACCCAATCAACATCAGTATATCCATGAAGTTTAACATTTCCTACAAAATATCTCAGACCAAGTGTGATCAACCCATGCATGTATCTCAATATGTGTCTGGAAGCTATCTAATGTGAGTGGTGGGGCTTAGTCATGAATGAATCAATGTGTTTACTACATAGCATATGTCTGGACAAGTGTTTACTAGAAACATTAGAGCCCCAATCAGTTTTCTATATTGGGATGGATTTTCTAGGTCTGGTCCTGCAGCATCTCCATATAACTTTTTGAAGTTCATTTCCATCGGTGTAACCATCGATTTACATTCAGTCATTCCAAATCTTTCCAGTAACTTTACAACGTATTTTCCTTGTGAAAGGGAAATATCACCAAGCTTTTTCCATACCTCAAGGCCCAAAAAGTAGTGCATGAGACCAAGGTATTTCATCTCAAATTCAAATGCTAGCTTCATCTTACATTCGATCATCAGAGGCTCACTACCTATCAAGAATAGATCGTTAACATATAAAACCAAAATCAATGTGTTGTAGTGTTTTCTTCTCAAAGATGTACGAAAAGAACCCACTTAAGATTGTGGCTGAGAAACAATCTCAACAATATAAATGGTTGCTAAACATTGTAGATCTACAGCAACTGATAGAAACAAAACATGCCAAAGTCCGGATCTATGCCACAATCATAGTTAAATAGAAAAAAGAAAGAGTAATAACTCCAATCATCCAATGGAAACTAGATATACAAAGAATAGTTTTATTATAACACTTGTGAAGGGAACAAATAAATGTTACTAGTCCCCCTCTATGGGATGGGTTCTTGGCTATCCTCAAATGTCTTCAGCTTCTGTAGAGTTTCTCTCCTCTATAATGTGTAAACCCAACAAAACTATGGTGTACGACATTGAAAATAATCAGAGTTACAATAGTGGGTGCAACAATGAGAATAATCAAAAGTGAATAATGAATGGAAAACCTTTCTATTTATAACAAAATATTCAGTTATCCTCTAATAATGAGCAATAATAAAATATTATTGATCCCATTCTTGGAATAACCACCTGGAATATTTTATTATATTTGTTTAGGAGGGAAAAAAATATTTAATTTTTTATTTAGAAATAAAAAATAAATAAATTATTTATTTATCATCTCAAGGAATTAGTTAAGGAATAATAAACAAATAAGGATTTATTTAATTATTCCTAAGGGATTTAGTCAAATTTGACAAAGAATAATAATTAATTAGTGATTAATTAATTATTCTTAGAGAAAAGTAAGATAATTAATGATTTATCTATTTATTTTTCATGATTGGGTCAAATATGACAAGGAATAATAATTGAACAATGGTTTAATTAATTATTCCTAGAAGAAAATCAAATACATAGTGATTTATTTAATTATTCTTCATGGGTTTAACTACAAATTACTTAACAAAGGTGGTTTATTAAGTAATTTCTCATAGTGAAAGCAATTTTACTACGGTAAAATTGGCTTTACATGGTGTACTTCAATCCATCTAGTAAATTAGGCTACATGATCAATTTTTCGCTGATAACAGAATTCCCCCCAAGGTATGAGTGTTCGGAGAAAAATGTATGACTGAAGTACATTGTAAAGACACCATCACTAGACAACACAAGGGAGTTAGAGAGAGAGAGAGAGAGGGACCAATAAAGATGAATGGAAAGAGGATAGGGACAGAGGGGGCGAGACTAATGTAAGTCTCCTTTTATGTTGTGGTACCGAACCTCAATGAGGTGAGGGAGGCATACCCATAGCCGTCAAGATATATTAGTACAAAATTATGGTTCACCCAGAAATATAAAACTGAGAAATGAAGTACATGACATGCTGGAATAACAGAGCCAGAAAATAATACAGTGTGTCCCATATACATAATGCAGCTGGAAAAACATGAGCTAGGACTGAATACAATAATATCTTAGTACATGAGATACAAGCCCCCTTCCCTCAAAAAATAGGTAGGAGGGAGGGTAGAATAACCAGAGAAGCCGTGCTGAACATGGAAGGGCTATGCAAAATTGAATGTATCATCTGAAGGAGACGTGCATGCTATGAACACTGAAATCGGTAGGAACCGAACCCATCAACTCTATGGAACTACATCTGAGGTTGTAGTATAGTAGGTATGCATACGGGCATGTGGGGGGCTACCTGGAGGGCCAACCCCTCATGAGGTCTGAAACATCTCACACACACCCGAGAATCATTGATACAATCTACTTCATCACTGGATCATCAAGTCTATGAATAAAGAATATGAAACAACCAAGTCAAAGGGTAATAATGAGTCCCTCTTCTTGATCCAAGGCACCAAACAAAAATGGAAGCTGGGACCAAGATATACCACCCTCTGGGCCATTCTTCTAGAATAAATGAGTTGATGTCAACAGAGTAGGGTTCGCGATAGATGAAGTAATGAGGATTCTCAACTAAAGCACAAGGGAAAATAGTAATGTGACTAATGGACTAACACCAGGGACAATGGAGAGAAAGTGGGACTAAGTGAAAAACATAAGACTACCCTTGTCAGAGCATAAAGTGCATGGTTGGCCTGGCAGCAACTGACTCCATTCCAGAGGGGATGGGGATAGTATGATCAGAGGTGAAAATGGGCAACATAGGATGGATGGTTAGAAAAAATGGATTGAATACTATGACATGATATGATGGGACATGAAATAGACTCCAAGAATGAAAGGGTGACTCATTGAAGATGCTCTAAACAAGGGTGACTCAATGACGCTGCCACACAGACTAGGCCTAGTGGGGACCATTAATGCATGCGTAAATGATGGTTACTCATGAAAAAAATCGACGTATGGTGCGACAAGTACTAATAGGAAGTGTACCTCAAAGTACAAGTGTCGCTTTATGATGAAATTCGATTTTGAAAGGCGATGAAGTGACCTTTCTTGGAAAAATGACTTCCTGGTGAAGTGTCAAATCATCAAAAAATGAGGAAGACCCATTATAGAGCTCTATGTGATCTTTCCAACGATGTTGATGGTTCGTCAAACTGAGCTATAGTTTGGTCACAACGGATGATAGAAAAATTGGGGATTTTTCTATGAAAGGACGTTTTCCCTCCAATTTGGATTCATTTGCTAAGTGAGTTGTGGTGAATTTGGAGAGGAGGGAAAGGCCTGAAATCTTGTGGAGATCATAGTGGACAAACCAACCATCAAAATCAGGATTTGTAACTTTTAGGTAGGTGTCCTTACTCATCTCTTTAATTTCTATGGTTTAGTTCCTATTTTTTAGCACTTGGTAGCTCCATGAGAGACCCCTGATCTTGCTCATGGTTGCATCACACTGTTTGGGCCCATAAGTATGATCTGGCTCATAGGAAGTAGCGGGAAACCTACGATCTTGCATTTTCTCGGCTGAAAATTTTGATTTGGGGCTGGAGAGAGGGTTTGTTTACTGGCCAGGTAAGGGTTGTAGGCTAATCAATGTTGACCATTGTTTTCTTCTCTGAATTGACAAGACATGTGGTGTTTTGCAGGCATGGCAGAGCTAAAAATCAACTGGCATGAATGAGACTTAGATACTCTTCAATATGAGATCCAGGGGGATTAGGTGGTTCGAGGGGTATTGGCTCATTATGGGGCTCTCAAGTTGGTAGAGAACTCGCTGATGAGGGTAGGTGAGCAATTTCTATCAAGAATTGTCAGCTATTGGGATCCATACCAGGAGGTATTTTTCGTACAGGGGCACAAGATTGAGCTCACATTACAAGCTATTTACTTATTGACTAGACTACCTCCCCTCAAAGTGGTGGGGGATATTCATCCGATGTTACCTCATGGGAAGAACGTTACTGAGTTTGTGGAGTGCCATTGTCGATGGGGTGTTCGTGTCAAGGGCACGACTATCCCACTTGTTGATCTAGAGAGGCTAGAAGCACAGGCTATTGCCACAGCTATGCTATGGGTCCTAGGAAGCCAGGCGTTCCACCACATCATTAGTGGGCAAATGATGTTGGTTGAGAGTGTTTTGGCTGGGACCTACTATGGGTGGTCCCAGACGATGTTTTTGTCAATGAAACAACAGTTAAGTCTTTGTACGAGACAGGTGAATCGTGACTGCACTTTTGGTATAGTACTATGTGCATTCTTCTTTGAGAAGATACCCATTATCCATCCTCATGTACAGATCCGAGATGGGGGCCCACAGGAGCCCAGGATGCACCGCTGGGGGCAACTACTGCGGAGAGGAGGAGGGGGAGTCGGTCGGCTGTTCCAACTTTATTTTTTCACACATTGGGATGAGATTCCCTCTATATTGACAATTACCCTTATAGCGGGATGAACTATCAGGGAGATCCTGACTTGCCATTTCCGCCCAGGCAAGCATGGGGCCCAGATGATAAGTGTTAAGTTGCTAGTTTTCATGGCACATTTCATATTTTTATCACGTGTATATGGTACTGAGTGTAAAATATGTTGTATGCAGACATAGCATCGGTAAAGCCGGTAGGATATGTAGGTCGAGCCGTAGTGCCTGGGGCTACAAATCAGGGGACATCATCATCACATTAGGGTCCAGAGGATACTGCGCTGCTCATTGATATTCATCATAGGTTTGATGTACTCTTGATTAGAGTTTCAGAGTGTGGATGGCATGAATTAGAATATTGGTACATAGGTGAGTGCACCAGTCTTCCCTCAGACTGGCGAGGTATCGTGCAGCGCATGGCGATGGCTATTCAGGCAGTACGCGATCTACATGCAGGTGGAGAAGAGCCTTTGGCATGAGGTCCACTGGATAGTGACTAGATGTAGGGACATATGGGTCCCTTTGATTTTGATTTTTGTAACATGCTATGGGTATGTTGGATGTATTTAGAGCTATGACTCCAAACACTTTTATGATACATATTATGATTATAAATTTTGATATGATGATGGTTCACCATTTGTGTTGTTTATGGTTATCTTTTGTGGTATACATGTGATAAATTCCAATCTATAATATTATTTGCAATGGCATCTACATAGTTATTTTTTGCTCTAGGAACATGACTGAACGTAATGGCTTTAAATTCAAGTACCAACAACTTAACTCATAGATATTTTCTAAATAGGACTTGGTTATGCACATGATACACACCATTATATTGCATCACAAGTAGCAAGGAATCTAAATGAACATGAAGATGAAGGATGTGATGAGCAAGGGCATCGACTAACAAACCTATCATTGCATCATATTCAGCCTGATTAATGGTGGCAGATCTAATGCACACGTCGTTAGAAAGCACTAACATATGCAAGGGGGTGAAAATGGCCTAGGCTTCTTAGGCTAGATTCCGGGAGAAGTGACTCACACCGTTGGCATGACCAATATACGGTGTGGATGATGGATCCATCTGAAAGGTGAAAAATACAATGGATGAGATGATGCAATATACCTAACTTCATGGCAGAAATAAAGACATGCAAATCAAAGGGATGTGCTATGAGAAAAAATTCGTGAGGTAGAGTGCATTAGGAGAATTAGGAAGGAGATGGACTTTAGAATCCTCTAAAAAATATGCCACCTTGATTATGTGGAAGGGTGATCAGGGGTAGACATAGATTCCAATGGTGTCCTCATCGGAATGGAAGATTGGAGGACGGGAGGAAGACTGACTACATGATGCAGTGACGTTACCTAGTGCATCAACCTGAGAAATAAGGTTCACATACACATCATCTGAAATTGTAGATGGAGGATCTACGGTTGTTGAGACCTTGGATTCTGTAGAAAAAGGTTTGATAGAAGTGTGCGTAGAACTTCAAAAAGGTTTTCTTGTGAGGAACTCAAGGATGATGAATGGTAAATGATATGGCCTGTGGTGTCTGTCATCTCGACATCGAGGGGAGGGATCACGATGGTAGGACTAGAGTCGTCCTGTTCTAGTTGACTAGTGGTACCAGAATCCATGGGTATAGGAGTAGATGATCCATTACAAGTGGCGTCATATTCGCAAAGCACTTCAAGGCAGTCGCGGAATTCATCGAGACGAGTGCAACAATGGGAATAGTGACCATGATGATCACAGAGGGAACAAGAGTGATTTGTGTGCAACATTTTGAGTTTCTTAGGTGGTCTCAGTAAGTTAACATGGACTTCAGGGATATTTGACTTAGGGAACGTTTCATGAACCAAAAGTTTGAGATGAGGAAACTTAGGATAATTATTGGTGGCGTGCCCAACAAATTTACACAAAGCACACAGAGGTGACAACTTTGGGTCCTTAGGGGCTGGAGGATATTGGGGAGCCTTGTATTTTGATGCTTTCCTTTTAGACTTCCCCTCCTGGCTAGATGATTTTGCAATAGGAGTGGGTTCTTGTTGAGTTTGTGATGGAACTGAAGCAGTGACAAGGGCTGTAGGGACCAGTTGAACCAAGGTCAAATCATGATAAGGTCTTAGTTGACCAGGTGGAATGCTTACAGGGAGATTGATGTAACATATTGGGATCCCCAAGGTCATGTTAGAAAGGACCAATGAAGCCATGACATGGACAAAAAATACTCCCAGAGGGGGGAATAAGAAAGGTATCTAGCCTGCAGGGTAATGCCCCATTGGAATAGCTCGTAGATGGTTGAGACCTAGAGGAACAATTCCTGGTGGAAACATAGGGGAGGCACCCAAAAACGGAGGAGGTCCTAGGAGGGTGGATCCAGAGGGCTAAGTTGGGATGGTAACATCAGGGTGCTGAGGAGCTAACTATTGTTCGGATGTACCAGACCGCTTAAGAGAAGCCCATGATTCTTCTAACATTAAAACAATCATAGAGTTAGGCTCTGAGATGGGAGGGGGAGGACTGGGGAAATCACCCAACAATGAGGAATCATTGTACACTCTGTGTGAAACACCAGTTAGAGGAGGTGAAGACTGTTTATTTGACATTGACAAGATAATGGACTTAGGGGAGGTCATGGATGTCGGCTCATAGTAAGTAAATTGATTAATGGTAACGATCTTCCCTCCATGGGGGAAGCACATCTTGCAGAACACCGGAGACACGACGGATGACTTGAGATATTTGTAACTACGACCTAAGAGGATGTTGTAATCCAAAGGGGAATCAATGACTTTAATATCGACATGGACAGTATTTCCTGAAAGGGTCACTAAATAGTTCTGATACATGCTAAGGGGTTGGGAGGAGTGTCCATCCCAAGAATGAAAAGTGATGGTGGAGGAGGACAACTCAGGTGACTTAAGTTGTTTCCAAATAGCAGCAGACATCAAATAGGTGGATGCACCTTCATCAATAATGCATTGGGAGATGATGGAATTATAGACTCGAACTGGTATTTGGAAAGAAACAGATGAAGGAAATGGGGGATGTTTTGATCTATCAACTGAGAAGATAATCAAACAATTGTCAAAAGGATCTACTACACCCAAGGAAGTTAATAGAGCTTTCTTTGAGATGGGCATGACTGGAGGACTTCCAGCATCGACATGCCATTATGTGATTGTGCCAAGTCATCTACTATACTATATGTATGGACAACTCGGTTAGAAGCCACATTACAATGCAATTGTCCATTTGGGATCTTGGGAATGGCCTCAACTTTAGGTTGAGGGATCTGTAACGGACGATTTGGTGTCGTAAGAGGCTCATCAAATGCTTTGGTTTTGGACTTAGTGGCAAATGAAGTCGAGGGCTTTTCATATTGAAGCGACTGAATTTGCAGGTTGATATTGGAAGGTTTAACCTCATCAGAGTTCATCACAAGGATCTGGTAGTCACCAGGACCAGAATGTTGGGGAGGGTGGGTTGTTTGACCTAGCTGAGGTTGAGCAGCAACAAATCCTTGCTAAGGGAAGGTATTTGTGAGCACTATGGGTTCAAATGGCATAGGATTCTAAGGTGATTGTTGACCTCTAGAAGCTACTTGAGCTTCCCACATTTGGCGCATCTGGGGTAAGAGAGGAAACTCATGTGTATAATGCCCATGTACACCACAACATGCACAAGGCTTGTTCATATGAATAGCCTTGTTTTGCTTGGGTTGGCTTCCCTGTTGTTGGTTGTTGGTGTTAGGCTGATTCCCCTGGGGTTCACTAGGTTGATTGCCTTGATTACCCTGTTTACCCTTCCCCTTATTCTTTTTCTTTGAACTTTGAGGATTGGTCACACTCTGTTGTGTAAACACCTAACCCTAATGGGGTGGTGGCTGTTGGGGCTGAGGATGCATGGGAGGTTGTGGCACTAATGCTTGAGGGGCTGGATCACTCAGTTGTGCATAAGGAGGAGCAATAGTTTGGTAGATAGGTTGAGGTCCTGAAAACAAGTTGCTAGCAGGAGGGGCATGATTGTTAAAGGAACTGGTGGCCCCTTGCAGATAGCCATAACTTTGCTGTGTATATGGCAAAGGGTGTGAAGGGGTTCCAACAATACCATCGGTGGCATGGGATGCCCCCGGTGCATTGGCACCTCCAAGATGGGGAAGGTTTGGAATGACAGTATAGACATAACCTGATTGTGCATAAATCATAGCATATCTTAGAGAAGTTTGGATAGATTATTCCTTGATCTGAGGAAAAAGGGACGTGACATCTTTTCCAATGGGTGCAAAAAGGCTCCTAAGAAACCAATCTAGATAAACACGGTCTTTGAAGGATGGGCATGACATGTGCTCCTCCTTCAACACCTCTCTTGAAGATGGTCCAATAGGTGAGTCGTGGAGGACTAACGAAATGAGATCAATAGCTCTGTACCAGTGTCATACTAGAGAGGTAACTAGAAATATGAAAGGAATGCTTTAGAAAGCATCACGAAAATGGAATGAGATGCGGTGGGCTGGTCTACATACCATTTTGCAGCATCTCCAGTGAGCGTGCATTGGAAGAGCTGAAGATGATCATCGGTAATGGAGTTGGACGAACACCACATGTGGAAGGATTGGACATGGTTGGTAGGAACCTCTCCAACATTACCCTCAAACTTTGGGATGCCTCAGGGAAGCTGTTATAGACATATTTGGGCACATTAACCCCAAGCTTACATGTCAATGTATTAGGGCTCATCAACCCCTAAAAGAGTTGTTTCATACCATAAAAGAACATAGTAATCTAAATACATCATTCCCCAAAAGTCCCATCTGAGAAACCATCCAAAAATTGCCTAAATCGAACCATAATAACTGCTCCACTAGAAAAGTGTGATGCATACTAAGTGGTACACTACCAGTGTTTGATGCGTACTATTTAGGCCTTCTATAGGGTCTGATGGGC
The DNA here is from genome assembly GCA_031772625.1 of Pinus tabuliformis. Taxonomy (NCBI): domain Eukaryota; kingdom Viridiplantae; phylum Streptophyta; class Pinopsida; order Pinales; family Pinaceae; genus Pinus; species Pinus tabuliformis. The sequence continues at coordinate 22,041,065 of CM062813.1, forward strand.
GAGGATGGACAAATGTCCAGGATAGTTTGCTAAGTGGTTGCTCATGGAATCTTCTAGAAAATTCTCGTGTGCCACTTGCCTCTCTGAATTCGTCCAAGGATGAGTAAGGGATCTAAGAAAATCTCCAATCCCTTCTCTTGTGGAACCAATTGCAACAAGTGGAATGACACTAATCAAACCCCATGGATGACTCACAACCTTGCACACATCTATAAATGGATCCCTCATCCAAGAGATCTAGAGGTTGAAAGGTTGTGAATTGCAAGGAAGTGTTGATAGTTTGTAGGTGAGGAGAAAGAATTGTATTCTTGCTGGTGTGATCTTGATATTTCATGAGGTGAAGAAGGATTGAAGCTGGGAGGATGATGCTGGATCAGACAAATGGGTTGTAATTCTCCCTTCTATCAATAAAGCTCTTCAAGTTTTCTTCCATATGATTGTGCAATTGTGAATGTTATCATTTGTGAATGCTATCATTTGTTCATTATATATATGATTCTAAAATGTTTATGTTGTAATAGATCACAATGCTTTTCTGATTATTTGTTGCTGTACATGTGCAGGTACTCTCCAAGCGTGTTAAGTACGGGGAGGAGTTGCAGGATCTGTCAAAGGGGAGAGAGATCAAGCAAGGGATTAAGCAGAAGTTCTAAGTTGGTTAAATTATCCTTCTCTTTCAATTTTGAATGCTCTCTTTTGTTCATTATATATCTAATTATGTAAGTTTATGTTGTAATAGATCACAATTCTTTGACGGTTCTTTGTTGCTGTACTTGTGTAGGTACTCTCCAAGCGTGTTAAGTATGGGGAGGAGTTGTGGGATCTATCAAAGGGGAGAGAGATCAAGCAAGGGATTAAGCAGAAGTTCCCGTTTGGTTCCATTATCTTTCTCTTATCTGTTACACATAGAAGAAATCATTGAATTGCTTTAAACTATTGTTTCTAGGGCAGTTGCCAAACCTAGAGGGATAGCATTCTTTAGGAATACTAGTTTTCCTAGAAACAAATTGGTGTTAGATAGAGGAGGAATGACCTGTTGAGGAGTTTTGTGAACCCAACGTTTCGGACTACTAAGTGAGTCCATCATCAGGGGACGCGACAATAGATAATCTTCAATCTTAATGATGTATCCATGAGCTAGGTTTAGGGTATATATATATATATATATATATATATATATATATATATATATATATATATATATATATATAGGTTATTAAAGAATGATGTGAGAAATTAGGTCGGCCAATGTATTTATTTATTTATTTAATTTATTTATTTATTATTATTATTATTTTTATATTAATTATTATTATTATTATTATTATTTTTATTTTTATTTTTATTATTATTATTATTATTTTTATTTTTATTTAAATCAAAAATTAATTGTTTTGAATAATGATTTACTTACTTTATTAATGAGTTAAAATTAATTAATTAATTAATTATTTATTTATTTATTTGTTATATTTAATTATTTGTTTATTATGATTATTAAATCATTATTAATTTTTTATTTATTTTAATTTCTTTATTCTATTTTAATTTTTTTAACTTTTAATTTTTAATTTAATTATATATTTTAATAAAAAAGTTTGATGAAATATGTATCTATATATGTTTATTTTTATTTTATATATATTTATTTTTATTATATATATATATATATATATATATATATATATATATATATATATATATAATATATTAATTTAATTAATTAATTAATTAATTAATTAATTAATTGTTATATTTAATTATTTGTTTATTATGATTGTTAAATTATTATTAATTTTTTATTTATTTTAATTTCTTTATTCTATTTTAATTTTTTTAACTTTTATTTTTAATTTAATTATATATAAAAAAGTTTGATGAAATATGTATTTATATATGTTTATTATTATTATTATATATATATATATATTTATATATATATATATATATATATATATATATATATATATAAATATAAATTTAATTTAATTAATTAATTAATATATGATTAATTAATTTATTACTGTTTTATGATTTGATTAGAGCAATGAATTAAAGTTCAAGGAGGATGGTTAAGGGGAGTTTTATAATGTTTGTTTGTTTTTTTGTTTTTTTTTTTTTTTTAGAGGAGGGAAAAGGTTAATCTGAGGGGCGATTATTGCTTTTTAGGATTCTAGTAAAGGTTTCCAAGCGTTACTCAATTTTAATCCATCATCACGGTTAAAGTTGTTTTTCCTTTTTTCTATTTCAATGGCTTCTTTAATTTTTCTTTTAAGACAGTGTTCTTCTTTTCTAACAAGTTTGGCTTTTTCCATGCAGATGTAATGAGAGGAAGAGTGAACATGTTCAGCTAAGGCTGATTTAGAGATTCTTTCTCTTCTTAAGTCAGCAGTGTGTTCTTTAATTCTAACATTAAGAGATCTACCTGTTTCACCTATGTATTCCTTGCCGCATGAGCAAGGAATCACATAAACAATAATAATAATAATAATAATAATATATATATATATATATATATATATATATATATATATATATATATATATATATATATAATAAAAATAATAATAATAATAATAATTAATATAAAATAATAATTAATATAAAAAAAATAATAAATAAAAAAAATAAAAAAAATAAAAAATTAAATAAATAAATAAATACATTGGCCGACCTAATTTCTCACATCATTCTTTAATAACCTATATATATATATACCCTAAACCCAGCTCATGGATACATCATTAAGATTGAAGATTATCTATTGTCGCGTCCCCTGATGATGGACTCACTTAGTAGTCCGAAACGTTGGGTTCACAAAACTCTACAACAGGTCATTCCTCCTCTATCTAAAACCATCCTCACCTGTAAGGATTCTCTATTTAACAACAAATTGGTGACTCCGCTGGGGAATGAATAGATGTTTGTTTGTTGTTTTTTTTTGTTTTATGTTCAATTTTATAAACTATAGACAGAGTCTGAAGTCAGTCAAGTAGCCTTTGAACTGCTCTTGCTCTGCAATTGCATAGTAGATGAATGTTGCTTCAGTCAAACTCTGGTTTAGTTTATTAATTAAAAATTTGACTTGAAAGCACATATAGATGCCCTTTTGGTAGCTCATTAACCTCTCAAGACATTCCATCATACTTTTCTCATCATTGTTCATCAAAACCCAGCTTAATTCATTGAAAACGGCTCCACATTTGAGCCAAAACCCATTTTAGTTGCGCTCCCTGGACCATCGCACTATCTTCCACTGTGACTTAGTATGCATAGCACCTGTTGGCATTATGTTTCTGGTATGGCTCTATGATTCATGTGTTGTACTTGATGGCAACTCATACATGTGGCAATGCTCTGATCAGGCTCTCAAAATGTTGGAAATTAAGAGGTACGCAGGAGAATAGTTCAAAAAGTGCGTACTCGCAGGTACGCCGGCCAGGGAGTGCGTTCATACCCGCAGGTGACCCGTTCATGAGGTGCATACCCCCAGTTCACTCTCTTCAAGGCAGAGAAGCGCGCTCACGTGGGGTTTCTTATGTTTGGCCCGTGGTATGAAGCCCGCCGTTCTTGTTTCTATGGTTTTGGCCCGTGGTATAGGATCTAATTTGACTATAAATAGGGAAGGAGATTAGTTGCCCAATGTATCTTTTGCAAATTGAATATCTTAAGATATGAAATATTGGGTTATCGGTTTAAAAGCTTGATCTATATAAAAGTGAAGTTGAAGGTGAATCTATGAAGGGTGATCTCTCGGGTGCATGATCAGATCTGGGCATCTGACTATCTGTGGCACACTGGGGGACTGCCAATTCGGCCCTAACCAGAGGTACGCAGGTGATTAACAGTGCAAGTGCGTGGGTACGCACAGCAGAAGAAGGCGCACTGCGTGGGTACGCAGAGCAGAAGAAGGCGCAGTGCGTGGGTACGTAGCGCAATAGAGGTTCAGGTGCGTAGGCACAATAAAAGTACGCGACGTTTCAGAAGCCGCAGGTGCGTAGGTACGCAGCACGATAGCACCTGTGGGTGCATGGCTACAGTAGCAGTACGCGGCGCGATAGCATCTGTGGGTGCGTGCCTACAGTAACAGTACGCGGCATGATTGAAGAAACAGTGCATGGGTACGCGGTGCAGCAGAAGGCTCTCTGCGGGTATACGCAGGGGAGCAGAAGGTGAAGTACGGAGCCACGCAGGCCAGAGAAAGAAAAACTGCGTATCTGTATTAAGGCATTTATTTGACTGACTTTTCTCTGTTGATAAGGTGTTCTGGGTTTACTGTTACTATTGATCTGGTTACTACAGTTGACTGGGTGATTTACTTGTACTTGATGATCATTTGATGTTCATGGATCCAGTTTGAAAATTTATAAAAAGTGGTCCTTGAAAGAAAAGAAGTAGGGGGGTTGTAGCTCCCTTCCAGGAGAGACTGGAAAACGAGAGAGAGTTGTAGCTCTCTGCAGGTTGCAGCCTGCGTATTGGTAAAGGACTGCACCAGTACAAAACCATTGTAAAAGGAGTTTCTAATTTGAAAGAAGATAGAGACATATTGCAGCAGGTGGTTTTCACCCACATTGGGTTTCCACCTTATATCTGGTGTTCTTTGGTGTGAATATCTGTTTTTCTTGTTCATGCTCATTATTTTATGGTACTGACATGCAAAAATAATTTGAAGTCTAAATAAGGAAGATTTATTAAAAGAACTTGATAATACTGATTCACCCCCCCTCTCAGTATTATTTCCAACAGCACCTCCCTATGCAATAAGTGTGATGAATCTCAATTTCTGTGAAGCCTAGGTGTGATGATTGACTGAACTATTTTTCCATCTAGAAATTGAGGGTTTTTTATCCTGTTTTCAGTTTTGTTTGGTTGTCTTGCTGTGAATGAACAGTGCCTCTTTACTGAAAATTACTTGTATCACTTAGATCAGCCTCAATTACATTAGGATTAGTGAATGTTTTTTGTGTATTTTTTCATCATTTACAATCATTTGTGAAAAGTTGTTTTAGTTGATTTGTCGTTTTGGTACAAAAAGTGTCGTAATTGTCATTTTGTGTCAAAAAGAGAAGTGTCGTAAATTCTTCCTTTCGTTGATAATCGATTGAAATTTTCTTGATGCATTTGATTTGATTTATTTACATTCAAAGTGTCGAAAGAATTTTTTTTCAAAATTGGAAGTGTCGTTTTTGAGTCTTCCTTTCTCTTTTGAAGAAGAAATTGTCGAAAATGTCATTTTGAGTGAAATATTTCAGATCTTTGCTGCATTTAGTTTTCCTTTTGGCATCTTTCACATTAAGGAGAACGAAAACAAATACATGCATTTGCATTTAGCATTTTTTATTTGTGTGCGAAAAGAGGATTTAGGGAAATGAACTAGTGTATGCTCTTTGCTCTTTGCTTAAAAGCGCTATTACCTTCTTTCTCTTGTAGCTAGGATTTTCATTGCTCAAATAAACAAATATTGTTTATCATTGTAGATTGCATCCTAGCAATTTCAGATCATCATCACGTGGTGAACCATTGAAAGGAAAAATATAAACAAGATCCACTTTAAAATGAATTTCAATGAACCTAACAACGCTTTGGAACTTAACGCAACATATCTAGAGGTCTAGGTTAGGGACGTGTTTCGGCGTCATTAAAACTAGTGGCTATCATTTTCATTGAAGGTTGGGTGATTCCTCCTCCTTGATACAACAATTGCTAGCACAAACTTGTGCTCCCCATACCGTCGCATATATATTGGGAGACCACAATAGGCTTAAATCCTTTATCCATAAGAAACTGAGTCTGCCACCTTATTGATTGCAATGCACTGAACACAACATTCAGGAATATTGACTGTCGTACATAAGTCCTTGGTAATTTCTCTTTAATTTATCACCAAGGTGTATATTGCAGTTTTGCGATTGGTTTGGTAATCCCTTTGTCTAGATTCTCCAGAGTAGTCATTTTCATTCTTTTTCGACTCCTTAAAATAAAAGGTCCATCTGAGCACTTGTCCTTTCAGGCTCATTAAAAATCGAAGGCGACTAGAGTCATCTTTAGCTTTTTCTCGACTCTTTAAAATTGAAAAAGCAAAGTTGCGTCTAAAGTGTTGTTAAAATTAATTGATCGCGAATAACATCCCTATTCCTTAGTTGATCTTAGGTTGAGACATATGATGACAAATTCGGAGTCCATTGATCAAGGAATCCCTTTTCATGGGAATTCTAGTCTTTTTCCTTCTTTCGAAAATATTGGTGCTCCTTATATGGCTAGTTTGTCCCTTTCGGGATTTACCATTGGCCTACCAGTATGGTTGTCTTCAACCTCCTTTGTTCAAAATGTCAAGATTTCTCTGAAATCAAGTACACCTCCAACTAGACAAAATCAACCTCCAGTTGATCCTGAAGTTGACCCTTTGCCTTCTACCTCATTTGTTTTTCCCTCCCCCTCTTCCTCTTCACATGGTGAAAGTATTGATACTAGTAACCAGGTGGTTAAGAAGAAAAATAAAGGGAAGAAGAAGAAGAAGAAGAAGCCAATTCAGCAAGGGGGCAACCAAACAACCATTGCTTTGAATGCAACATCTGATGAAAATCCCTCCATTAAGCCTCACAAAGCCAAATATCCATGCATAGTGTGTACAGGAGACCATTTTCATTGAAATTGTCCTTATTTTCCTCAGATCTTGAAAGAATGGTCTTCCCATTCACATCATCCCATGTCATCAACCTCTACAGATCATGTTGGTAACACACCATCAACTAGTGATAGTAAAGTTCATGGACAAAAGGGAAAAGTCAATTTTCCATGTAGGTTATGTGAAGGTAAGCACCCCTTTCACCTTTTTCCCTTTTTGGATGAAGCCAAAATATTGTTGGATAACCATCCTGCTTCATTGCAACAACTTCCATCTAGTTACAGGAAACTCCCCATAAATCCTTCACTAGTTGATGAACCGACTGGCCAAAATCGACCGTCAGTCGAAATTGTTCTCTCTGAAAGTGAATCTAATGAGTCTATACCCAACCCAAATCAATAGGTCGAAAAAAAAATTGACTTAATTTCATCTTCAACAAATCATACCTTTCCCAAAGAGAGTGAAAATGATACCTCTCAAGTTCTTTTTGTTACTTTAGATTTTAATAGGCTTGGGGGCAATCCAACTGTTCCATCAAGACAGGAGGAAAATCCTCCAGTTCTGATAACTCAAGGGGTTAATTCTCTCATTTCTACAATACCCTCTCCGAGTAGTCTAGTCACTTCCTTTGATTGGAATAGACTAGTGGGATCTCGCCTTCCTTCTTATGTGCCTTTCCAAATCATAGTACAAGTTTGACAAATGATTGTATCTGGAACTATTATAGATGAAGGTGCATCAGTGAGTATCCTTTCCTCAACTACTTGGAAAGTGCTTGGTTCACCATTGCTTGTGCCTATTACACAAAACCTGTTGAGCTTTAACAGAGGAACCAGTTGACTGTTAGGGATCCTTCCTCAATTACCTATCACTTTGGGAGGAAAAACCATTTATCTGAACATGATGGTAGTCCCAGGACCTTTAGATTACAATTTACTTCTTGGGTGTGACTATATTTATCACATGGGAGCTATTTTTTCAACACTCTTTCAAGTGATTTGTTTCCCGCATGAAGTCAAGATTGTCACCATTGACCAACTTTCATTTCCCGGTCCAAATATAGCTCCTAGTCAACCATCATCCCTAAATGGTCCTTTTATACCAATGGTATCATCCCCACCACGGGTTAATTATGTGGCAACCTATTCCATACCTACATCAACTGACGATAAATTTAGTGATGTTGTACATTATGTACTGGGGGCATTGGAACCAGATCTCTCCTTCATGACCACTTATGAGTTGTGATTAGGGAGCCCTAGGATAGTTCGTTGTCTTGTGTCAACCTCATTAAAAAATGAAACCAAGGGAGTCCGAGGATAGTTCATTCTCTTGTGTCAACCTCATTAAAAAATGAAACCAAGGGAGTCTGAGGATAGTTTGTTGTCTTGTGTAAACCTCGTTAAAAAATGAAACCAAGGGAGTCCAAGGATAGTTCGTTGTCTTGTGTCAACTTCGTTAAAAAATGAAACCAAGGGAGTCCAAGGATGGTTTGTTGTCTTGTGTCAACCTCATTGAAAAATGAAAACAAGGAGTCCAAGGATGGTTTGTTGTCTTGTGTCAACCTACTTAAAAAATGAAAACAAGGACCTTCAAGGATAATTCCTTGTCTTGTGTCAACCTCATTAAAAAATGAAACCAAGTTGTACGAGCATAATTCCTTGTCTTGTGTCAAGCTCTTTTAAAAATGAAACAAGGTACCAAGTTCCAAGTCGAGTCTTTCACTTGATCTCGTAAAAGAACCTTCATTCCACCCAACTGATAACCATGAGTCATCTAGTTAGGTGAATGTAATGAAGCTTGGGGGGCATGAACCTAATGGTAAAGTTAAGTTTCCCTGTAGGTTATATGATTGGTATATCACACCATTCGTATTTTTCTATCTGAATGAAGCCAAATAAGTGTTGGATAATTGTCCTACTTCACCATAGTGACTTCCATCTAGTTACAGGAACCTAATGATAAAGATAAGTTTCCCTGTAGGTTATTTGATTGGTCTATCACACCATTCACCTTTGTCTACCTGAACGAAGCCAAATAGGTGTTGGATAACTGTCCTACTTCATCACAGTGACTTCCATCTAGTTACAGGAACCTAATGATAAAGATAAGTTTCCCTGTAGGTTATGTGATTGGTCTATCACACCATTCACCTTTGTCTATCTGGATGAAGCCAAATAAGCGTTGGATAACCGTCCTGCTTCACTGTAGTGACTTCCATCTGGTTACAAAAGACTCTCCTTTTCATCATGATCGGGGCATGTAAACCAATTCAAGCATATTTTTTCATTTTAAGCTTGTGTAAAAAAGAAACTGAAGCCAAGCATAGTTTGTTCATTTCAAGCTTGTGTAAACATGAAACTGAATCCAAGCATAGTTCCCCATGGTTCAAGCTTGTCTAAAAATGAACCCATTTTCAATTTTTAACCCTTGTGATTTCCATTCTGTCATCCTTTTGAGCCTTGGTTGTTTTCATCTCATCACCACCATCTCTTTAGCTGATCATACGCTTTCACTTGGTTGTTTTAACCCTTTTGAGGAATAATTGCAATGAGTGATCTTATTAGCCAGCCTCTTCACATAAATCAACATGTTTTGAGAAATTCCAACATCACTGGAACCAGTTGCTACCCTAGACACCACTCGTTCCCCAAAATAGAGTCCTCTTTAAACCCTTTTTAGACAAATTTAAACATGAAAAGATTGTCAAGCGCTTGTCCTTTCCAGCTCATTAAAGTATTGGAAATGTCATCCCTCCTATATTATTTTATCCTTTTTCGGCCCTGAGGGATTACTTTATGAAAAAGAACTTATGGAGTTTTCTTTTCATCCCTTTTCAAACTCTCTAAACATGAAAAGGATCGAGTTATCCTTGTCGTTAAACTCGTTAAAACAATAACAACAAACTTGTCCATCTAGATGAGACCGAGTTTCACTATCGCTAGACTCGTTAAAACATTAAATAGCGACAGGTTTGCTCGAAGGGCGAATTATAGAAAAAGCATATGTTATCCTCCTCAAGCTTGACAAAAATAAAGAGGTACTGGTCAGCAATGACTGGGGAAAAAAGGGAAAAAACTTAAAGAATTTATGGTATCAAGTCGCTCTTGAACATGACACTTTCACTTCATCTCCATTATTGAGTTGGGTTAGGTTATTCCGTTCACTGGTCATCATACCTTTGGTCTTTCATACCATCCATATTTTGGGGTTAACGCTACCAATTCATCTCAATGTTACTGACATGTTCAAGAGAAGTCATCCAGTTGAGAAATCACGATCTAGTTAATGTCTCATACACTGCAATACCTCCAACCTTCATTTTTTCATGACTGCCATTCCTGAACCTTGTGTCATCAGTTCGTTTTTCACCTCCATAAATCATTTGCTTCATTTCATGGCATAGATGTGGGATACATCAAGGCCCTCCTATGACGAGTCGCTTCTTGTCGACATCAGCTCATTATCTAAGAAGTTGACTTAGAAACAACCCTTTCAGTGCTTTGAAGCTTGCATACATCAATGGCAAGTTTCTCACTTCCGGCAATAGGTTGGCATCAATGGCCTTCGACTGAAAGATTTTGTGTAGTGTTTGACATTGGATCATATATTCACACCACGTGAATTGTATTGTAGTACCTTGAGGATCATTATCATTATCGGTGATTCCTCTCGCGTCTGTTAACGGCTCACATCATTGGCTGGTAATCAGGCGATGTCTTTCCATGTTCGACTTCAGAACATCTCTTTAGATGGTTTGACTTGTACTTCGAGCGAAGATTGAACAAGTTTGAAGACCCCAGATCTAGTTTCATTCGTCTGGGCTGCGATATATTCAATGATATAAAAACATCAAATATACAAAGGCTCTACATAGATAGTCATCCTAATCTTGGATGACGACTCTATATCTGAAGAATCACCAGTCTATATCTGCAGAAGACTATCTGATCTATGTAGATGAAATGAAATTTATAAAGTCGAGCATGGGAATGCCTTCCTTAGCTAGATGATGAAAATCATATTATGATAATGTATTGTATTGTAACTGATGCAGGTCACCTTCCAGTTCGAAACTTCGGATCCTCATGATAAAGCATTTCACCCGACATGAATATTTACGACCTCATTCTTTAGGGGGCAACTATTATAAACATATTTGGGAACATCAACCCCAAGCTCATATGTCGATGTATTAGGGCTCATCAACCCCTAAAAGGGTTGTTTCATACCCTAAAAGAACATAGTCATTTGAATACATCATTCCCCAAAAGTTCCATCTGAGAAACCATCCAGAAATTGCCTAAATTGAACCATACTGACTGCTCCACTGGCCAAGTGCGATGCATACTGAGTGGTACACTACCAGGGTGTGATGCATACTATTTAGGCCTTCTATAGGGTGTGATGGGTGAGGATGGACAAACGTACGAGATAGTTTGCTAAGTGGTTGATCATGGAATCTTCTAGAAACTTCTCCTGTGCCACTTGCCTCTCTGAATTCACCCAACAATGAGTAAGGGATTTAAGAAAATATCTAATCCTTTCTCTTGTGGAACCAATTGTAACAAGTGGAATGACACTAATCAAACCCCATGGATGACTCACACCCTTGCACACATCTATAAATGGATCCCTCATCCAACAGATCTAGACGCTGAAAGGTTGTGAATTGCAAGGAAGTGCTGATAGTTTGTAATTGAGGAGAGAGCATTGTATTCTTATTGGTGTGATCTTGCTATTTCATGAGGTGAAGAAGGATTGAAGCTGGGAGGATGATGCTGGATCAGAAAATTAGGTTGTAATTCTCCCTTCTACTAATAAAGCTCTTCAATTTTTCTTCCATATGATTGTGCAATTGTGAATGTTATCATTTGTGAATGCTATTATTTGTTCATTATATATCTAATTCTGTAATGTTTATGTTGTAATAAATCACAATTCTTTGATGGTTCTTTGTTGGTGTACTTGTGCAGGTACTCTCCAAGCATGTTAAGTACAAGGAAGAGTTGCAAGATGTGTCAAAGGGGAGAGAGATCGAGAAAGGGATTAAGCGGAAGTTCTAGGTTGGTTCCATTATCTTTATCTTATCTATTACACATAGAAGAAATCATTGAATTGCTTTAAACTGTTGTTTCGAGGGTAGCTGCCAAACCTAGAGGGATAACATTATTTAAGAATACTAATTTTCCTAGAAATAGAAGCTTAGTCAACATAGAAGGTCAACGAGCATCATGGTGTATGGGGTGGTTTATCAACTGCTTAAAATCTGGTAGACTTAACCCAACCATAAAGGGGAGCATGGGGGCTGCTGAAATGGTTCCTAAGATTGTTCTACTTGATATGACCACATGGATAGAACTAGAGCCAACACTAGGTTGGGTTCCTTCACCAGATTTAGGTCCAAAATGGGTGATGATATGCAGTGAAGGAGGCTCGGAATCAGATGAGGAATCAGATGAACCAGGAGAAGAGTCGGTATGGGTACTCAGAGGGCTATGAACTCAAATCCAATGGGGGGTGGGGGTGGGGATAATATGCCCAAGAAGAAACTAGGGGTGAAGGCCTAATAGTCTCTGCAACAAACACCTTGGTGGTGCAATGGTGGTAAGGCACACATGACATGGAAATGGTGAAGGGAGATCAATAATATGCCTTTGTCTTGATGGGGGGAGATAAATTTAGTATGTTAAGACTTGGCATAGCAGTGTAAACCAATCACCCTTCTCTTAAGGTGTGCTTGTGTGTGCAAGTGTATTTATTGATTAAGCCCTCATCGTTTTTGTAAAAAAAAAGAAAAAATCTTTTTGAAAATAAACTGAAATTAAAAATAGAAAATGAGCAACAAAATACTTAACTAAACCCCACCAAAAATGGGTTTCTAAACACTGTGCTGGTTGGTGGCTAAATCAATGGAAAGTACACTAAAACGGTCAAGAGATATAAATTTCGTTGTGGTTGGGATCAAGTGACACTAAGATGCTGGAAAGTGGTGCAACAACAATAAAAAACCAGAGGAGAAGATTGTTGTAAAAAGATAGGGAGATGGGTGAAACACATAGGGCAACCGATGGGACCCTAAGGCAAATCACCAAACAAGTTTAAATGTGAAACTATGGATGGTGAAAACATATCTTAACAAATCTGAAACATAAGGGTACAAACTTGGAAAATGTGACTGAAAGTGCTACAGAAACTCAGACTACTCACTCAACTAAACTCCTCCTAGAAAAGTGGAAGTGTACTAGAAGCCCTGGGGGTGGCTAAATTTGACTTCGATGAGTAAATCATAGTGTTTCTGGGAAAACTAGTGCCTTTTTGAGCGACTAGCCCTCTAGGTTTGGCAACTACCCTAGAAACAACAATTTAAAGCAATTCAATGATTTCTTCTACGTGTAATGGATAAGAGAAAGATAATGGGACCAACCTGGAACTTCCACCTAATCCTTTGCTTGATCTATCTCTCCCTTGATAGAACTTGCAACTCCTCCCCGTACTTATCCCACTTGGAGAGTACCTCTAGAAACACAGTAACAAAGAACCATCAAAGCATCTTGATCTATTACAACATACACATTACAAAATCAGATATATAATGAACATATAATAGCAGTCACAAATGATAACATTCACAATTGCACAATCATATGGAAGAAAACTTGAAGAACTTTATTAAATAGAAGGGAGAATTACAACCTAGTTGTCTGATCCAGCATCATCCTCCTAACATCAAGCCCTCTTCACCTCATGAAATAGCAAGATCACACCAACAATACAATGCTCCTTTTCTCAATTACAAACTATCAACACTTCCTTGCAATTCACAAAAATTCCAACCTCCAGATCTCTTAGATGAGGGATCCATTTATAGATGTGTGCAAGGGTGTGAGTCATTTATGTAGTTTTTATTAGTGTCATTCCACTTGTTACATTTGGTTCCACAAGAGGAGAGATAACTGAAGTTTATATATCTTACTCATCCTTGGGAAAATTCAGAGAGGCAAGTGGCAGAGGAGAAGTTTCTAGAAGATTCTATGAGCATCCACTTAGCAAACTATCCTGGACATTTGTCCATCCTCACCCATCGCACCCTATAGAAGGCCAAATCAGTATGCATTGCCCCTGAGTAGTGTATCACTTAGTATGCATCGCACTTGTCCAGTGTAGCAGTCAGTATGGTTCAGTTTAGGCCATTTATGGATGGTTTCTCAAGTGGAACTTTTGGGGAATGATGTAGTCAGATGACCATGTACTTTTAGGGTATGAAACAACTATTTTAGGGGTTGATGAGCCCTAGTTTATTGACATATAATTTTTGGGGTTGAAGTGCCCAAATATGTCTATGATAGTTTCCCCCTAAAGCATGAAGTCGTAAATCTTGATGTTGGGTGAAATGCTTTATCATGAGGATCCGAGGTTTCAAACTGGAAGGTGACTTGTATAAGATACAATACAATACATCATCATAATATAATTTTCATGATCTAGCCAAGGCGGGCATTTCCATTCTCAGCTTTATAAATTCATTTCATGTACATAGATCAGATAGTCGTCTGCAGATGCAGACTGGTGATTCTTCAGAGGTAGAGTCATCATCCTTGGTTCGGATGACCATCTGTGCAGCATCTTTGTTCATTTGATGTTTTTATATCCCTGAATATATCGCAGCCCGGATGGATGAAACTAGATCCAGGGTCTTCAAACTTGTTCAATCTTCGCCCGATGTACAAGTCGATCCATGTGAAAATATGTTCTGAAATCGAACATGGAAAGACATCGCCTGATTACCAGCCAATAATGTGAGCTGTTAACAGACGCGGGAGGAATAACCGATAATGATGATGACCTTCAAGGTAATACAGTACAATTCACGTGGTGTGAGCATATGATCTGATGTCAAACACCACGCAAAATCTTCAGTCAAAGGCCATTGATGTCAACCTGTCGTCGGAAGTGAGAAACTTGCCATTTAGGCATGCAAGCTTCAAAGCACTGAAAGGGTTGTTTCTAAGTCAACTTCTTGGATAATGAGCTGATGTTGACAAGAAGTGACTCGTCGTAGGAGGGCCTTAATGTATCCCACATCTATGACACGAAATGAAGCAAATAATTTCTGGACGTGAAAATGATCTAATGACACAAGGTTCAGGAATGGCGGTCATGAAAAATGTAGGTTGAAGGTTTTGCAGTGGATGAGGCATTAACTGGATTGTGGTTTCTCGACTGAATGACTTCTCTTGAACATGTCAGCGACACTGATATCGATTGGTATCGTTAACCCCAAAATATGGATGGTGTGAAATACCAATGGTGAGATGACCAGTGAATGAAATAACCCAACCCGACTCAAAAATGGTGATGGAGTGAAAGTGTCATGTTCAAGAGCGACCTGCTACCATAAATTTTTCAAGTTTTCTTCCCTTTTTCCCCAGTCATTGCTGACCAATATCTCTTTATTTTTGTCAAGATTGAGGAGGATAACATATGCTTGTTCTATAATTTTCCCTTCGGGCAAACCTGTCACTATGTTTTAAGTTACGATTCTAGCGACAGTGAAACTCGTTCTTTTCTAGAATGGACAAGTTTGTCGCTATTGTTTTAACAAGTTTAACGACAAGGATAACTTGGTCCTTTTCATGTTTAGAGAGTTTGAAAATGGATGAAGAGAAAACTCCAGAAGTTCTTTTTCATAGAATAATCCCTTAGGTCCAAAAAAGGATAAAATAATACAAAAGGGATGACTTTTCTGATCACTTTAACGAGCCAAAAAAGACAAGCGCTCGAACTTTTTCATGAGATAATTCCTCAGGTCTGAAAAAGATTAAAATATACATGAGGGATGACATTTCCAATCACTTTAACAAGCTGGAAAGGCCGGTGCTCGACAATATTTTCATATTTAACGAGTCTGAAAAGGGTTTAAAGGAGACTCAGTTTTGAGGAACGAGTGGTGTCTAGGGTAGCGACTGGTTCCGTGTGAGCTTGGAACTTCTCAAAACATGGTGATTTCTATGAAGAGGTTGGATAATAAGACCACTCATCGCAACTGTTCCTCAAAAAGGGTAAACAACCAAATGGAAGCGTATGATTGGCAAAAGAGATGGAGGTGATGAGAGGTACACAACTAAGGCTCAAAAATCTGGTAGAATGGCAATCAGAAAGGTTATTTACTTGAAGGTGGCTTAATTTTTTAACGAGATTGAACCATGGGGGAACTATGCTCGGTGTTAGTTTCATTTTTACACTAGCTAGAAATGACAAAACTAAAAAGCTAGACATGACAAAACTAAGAAGCCAGAAACGAAAAAACTAAAAATTGAAAAAGGAAATGAAAAGTTTGCATGCCCCCAGCATGATGAAAAGGAGAGTCTCCAGTAGCCATATGGAAACTTACTGAGGTTAGGTAGGATGGTTTCATCTAGAAGACAAAACACTTCCTTGGCTTCATCTATAGAATAGACAAAGGTGAATGGTGTGTCAGACCAATCACATAACCTATAGGGAAACTTATCTTTTTAGTTGGGTTCATCCGTAGAATATACAAGGGTGCATGCCACCTAAGCTTCATTACATTCACTAGACTACTCATGGCAATTAGGTGGATGGAATGAAGGTTCAAAAGATACTTTTGATGCAAAAGAACTATTTAGGGATGATGATTGACTTGGATCTATGCTTGAACTAGGAAATGAAAGCTGGTCAACGGTGACAATTTTGCCTTCATGCGAGAAACACATCACTCGGAAGAGTGTTGAAACAATAGCCTCCATGTTATAAACATAGTCAAGTCCAAGGAGTAGATTGTAATCTAACGGTCTTGGGACTACCATCACGTTCATATGAACAGTTTTCCCTCCCAAAGCGATTGGAAACTTAGGAAGGATCCCTAACGGTCGACTGGTTCCTTTGTTAAAGCCTGATAGATTATGTGTAACAGGCATAAGTGATGGCGAACCAAGAGCTTTCCAAGCAGTTGAGGAAAGGATACCCACTAATGCCCCTTCATCTAGAAGAGTGCCAGACATGATCATTTTACGAACTTGTACTATGATCCGGAAAGGTACGTGATAAGGAAGGCGAGATCTTGCTAGTCGATTCCAACCAAAGGAAGCGATTAGACTACTTGGAGGGGGTACCAAATAAATGGGTAAATTAACCTCTTGACTTTTGATAATTGGAGGATTTTCCTCCTGTTGTGAAGGAATGAGTGGATTTCCCCCAAGTTCATTGGACTCTGAAGTAACAAGAAGAATTTGAACAGTATCGTTCTCACTCTCTTCGGGAAGGGTGCAATTTTCGAAGGAAACATTGGGTCAAGTGTCACCTTGACCTGTTGACTTTGGTCGGGTATAGACTCATAAGATTCACTTTCATAGAGAGTGGTTTCGACTGACGGTTGATTTAAGTCAGTCGATTTTTCAACTAGTAAAGGACTTGGGGAGAGTTTCTAGTAACCAGATGGAAGTTGTTGCGGTGAAGCAAGATGGTTATCCAACACTCTTTTGGCTTCATCCAAAAAGGGACAATGGTGAAGGGAATGATTACCTTCACATAACCTACATGGAACTTTGACCTTTCCCTTCTATCCATGAGCTTCACTATCACTAGTCGAAGGAGTGTTACCAACATGATCACCAGAGGTTGATGACACCGAACGATGCGAACGGGGAGACCATTCTCTCAAGATCTGAGGAAAGTAGGGACAATCTTGATGAAAATGGTCTCATATACAAATTATGCAAGGAAATTTGGGTTTAGGAGCTTTAATGTGTGGATTTTCACCAGCTGATGCATCCAAAGCAATGTTTGCTTGGTTGCCACCTTGTTGAATTGGCTTCTTCTTCTCCTTCCCTTTTTTCTTCTTCTTATCCACCTGGTTACTAGCATCACTACTTTCGCCAAGCGAAGAGGAAGAAGGGGAGGGAGAAACAAATGAAGAAGAAGGCAAAGGGTCAATTTCAGTATCACTTGGAAGTTGATTCGATTGCGGAGGAATCACGACATTTTAAACCACTGAGGTTGAGAAGAGCCATACTGGCAAGCCAATGGTAAGTCCCGGAAGGGACAATGTGGCCATATGAGGAGCACCAATATTTCCCCAAGAAGTAAAAGGACTAGGATTCCCTTCAAAAGGGATTCCTTGATTGGTGGGCTCCATATATCTCATCTTAAGATCAACAAAGGAACAAGGATCTTATTCCGAATTCAATTAATTTTAAAGACACTTTGACACAACTTTGCTTTTTCAGTTTTTAAGAGACTAGAAAAAGCTAAAGATGACTCTAGTCCCCTTCGATTTTTAATGAGCCTGAAATGACAAGTGCTTAGATGGACCTTTTCTTTTAAAGAGTCGAAAAGGAATGAAAGTGAGTACTCTGGAAAATCTAGATAGAGGGATTACCAAACCAATCGCAAAACTACAATATACACCTTGGTGATAAATTAAAGAGAAATTACCAAGGACTTATGTACAACAGTCAATCTTCCCGAATGTTGTGTTCAGTGCATTGTGATCAATAAGGAGACAAGCTCAACTTCCTATGGATAAACGATATAAGCCTATTGTGGTCTCCCAATATATACGCAACAGTACGGGGAGCACAAGTCCGTGGTAGCACTTGTCGTATCAAGGAGGAGGAATCACCCAACCTTCAATGAAAACGATATTTACTAGTTTTTACGACGCCAAAACACGTCTCTAGCCTAAACCTCTAGACATGTTGCGTTAAGTTCCAAAGCATTGTTAAGTTCATTGAGATTTATTTTAAAGTTGATATTGTTTAAAGTTTTCTTTTCAATGGTTCACTGCATGATGATGATTTGAAATTCCTAAAATGCAATCTATAATGATAAACAATCTTTGTTTATTTCGATCAATGAAAATCCTAGCTACTAGGGAAAGAGAATTATAGTTCTTTCAACCAAGAGAAAAGAGCACACACTAGTGCATTTTCCTAAATCATTTTTTACACACAAACTAAATGAAAATGCAAATGCATGTATTTGTTTTCGTTCTCCTTATTGTGAAAAATGCCAAAAAGGAAAAATAAATGCAACAAAGATCTGAAATATTTCTTTCAAAGCAACATTTCGACAATTTCTTCTTCAAAAGAGAAAGGAAGACTAAACGACACATTTCAAATTTGAATTAAAAAGATGCTTTCGACACTTCGAATATCAACAAATCAAACCAAACACATGATGAAAAGTTCAATCGACTATTTAGAGAAGGAAGAATATATGACACTTCTCTTTTCAACACAAAATGACAGTTACGACACTTTTTGCATCAAAGCGACAAATCGATTTAAAAAACTTTTCGACAAAGGATTGTAAATGATGAACAAATACAAAAAACATTCACTAATCCTAATAAATGGAGGCTGGAATTTTGTGAATTGCAAGGAAGTGCTGATAGTTTGTAATTGAGAAAAATAGCATTTTATTGTTGGTGTGATCTTGCTATTTCATGAGGTGAAGAGGGCTTGATGCTGGGAGGATGATGCTGGATCAGACAATTAGGTTGTAATTCTCCCTTCTATTTAATAAAGTTCTTCAAGTTTTCTTCCATATGATTGTGCAATTGTGAATGTTATCATTTGCGACTGTTATTATATGTTCATTATATATCTGATTCTATAATGTGTATGTTGTAATAGATAAAGATGCTTTGACAGTTCTTTGTTACTATCTTTCTACAGGTACTCTCCAAGCGGGATAAGTATGGGGAGAAGTTGCAAGTTCTACCAAGGGAGAGAGAGATCAAGCAAAGGATTAGGTGGAAGTTCCAGGCTGGTCCCATTATCTTTCTCTTATCCATTATACATAGAAGAAATCGTTGAATTGTTTTAAGCTGTTGTTTCTAGGTAGCTGCCAAACCTAGAGGGCTAGTCGCTTGAAAAGACACTATTTTTCCCATAAACAAAATGGCTACTCCACTGGGGATTGAATAGATGTTTGTTTGTTGTTATCATTTGTTTTATAAACTATAAACAGAGCCTGAAGTTAGCCAGGTAGCCTTCGAACTACTCTTGCTCTGCAATTGCATAGTAGATGAATGCTACTTCAGTCAATCTCTAGTTTAGTTTATGAATTAAACATTTGACTCACAAGCATTCTAGATGCCCTTTTGGTAGCTTAGTAACCTCTTATGACATTCCTTTGTACTTTTCTATTTACTGTCCATCATAGCTCAGATTAACTCACTGAAAACAACTGCACATCTGAGCCAAAACCCATTTCAGTTGTGCTCCCTGGCCCATCGCACTATCTGTCACTGTAAACTAATATGAATCACACCTACCGAGTGTGTAAAGTGTGATGCATCCCTATTTCTATGAAGCCCAGGTGCGATGACTGACTGAACCTATTTCCATTCTAGAAATTGGGGGTTTTTGTCCTTGTTTTCAGTATTGATTAGTTGTTTTGCTGCTTATGAACAATGCCTCCTTACTGAATCCTACTTGCATCACATAGATCAGCCTCCATTGATTAGGATTAGTGAATGTTTTTTGTATTTTTTCATCATTTGCAATCCTTTGTCGAAAAGTTGTTTAAATCGATTTGTCGCTTTGATGCAAAAAGTGTCGTAACTATTGTTTTGTGTCGAAAAGACAAGTGTCGTGGATTCTTCCTTCCCTGAATAGTCGATTGAACTTTTCGTCATGTATTTGGTTTTATTTTTTGATATTCGAAGTGTCGAAAGCATTGTTTTTATTCAAATTTGAAAAGTTTCATTTAGTCTTCCTTTCTCTTTTGAAGAAGAAATTGTCGAAATGTCACTTTGAAAGAAATATTTCAGATCTTTGCTGCATTTAGTTTCCCTTTTTGGAATTCTTCACATTAAGGAGAATGAAAAAAAATACATGCATTTGTATTTGCATTTAGTTTGTGTGCAAAAAATGATTTAGGAAAATGCACTAGTGTGTGCTCTTTTCTCTTTGTTGAAAGAACTGTAATATTCTTTCCCTAGTAGCTAGGATTTTCATTGATCGAAATAAACAAAGATTGTCTATCATTATAGATTGCATTTTAGGAATTTCAAATCATCATCACGTGGTGAACCATTGAAATAGCAAGATCACACCAACAATACAATTCTCTTTTTCTGAATTACAAACTATCATCACTTCCTTGCAATTCACAAAAATTCCATCCTCCAGATCTCTTAGATGAGGGATCCATTTATAGATGTGTGCAAGGGTGTGAGTCATTTCTGGGGTTTTGATTAGTGTCATTCCACTTGTTACATTTGGTTCCACAAGAGGAGAGATAACTGAAGTTTAGATCTCTTACTCATCCTTGGGCGAATTCAGAGAGGCAAGTGGCAAAGGAGAAGTTTCTAGAAAATTCTATGAGCATCCACTTAGCAAACTGTCCCGGACATTTTTCCATCCTTGGCCATCGCACCCTATAGAAAGCCTAATCAGTATGCATCACACTTGAGTAGTGTATCACTTAGTATGCATTGCACCTGGTCAGTGTAGCAGTCATTATGGTTCAGTTTAGGCCATTTCTGGATGGTTTCTCAGGTGGAAATTTTGGGGAATGATGTAATCAGATGACCATGTACTTTTAGGGTATGTTAAACTCTTTTAGGGGTTGATTAGAAATAGTTTATTGACATATAATTTTTTGGGTTTCAGTGCCCAAATATGTCTATAACACATAGTGGATCAAGGCTTGAGCGGGATGAGACCGAGGTCAGATAACCCTGCAGACAGATCTCTGCAAAAACCAGAAACAAATCTAAGAAAAACCCTAAAACCCAGAAATCACAGGTACTGACATGTTTTCCAGTAGGGATCACACTTTTTGGGCTGATAAGTGCACTATGGCCTTGAGATCACACTTTTTAAGCCAAAAAGTGTGATTTTTGCTTTGTGGATCTTGGTCAGCAAATCTAGGAAAAAAGTGTCACCTTTGTCATGGCTGGTTCTTGTGACTTGAAGAAAAGACTGGAAGGCTTATGGAAGTCAAATATTTAACAGATCTAGGGTTAAAAAACTAGGAAACATTAACATAATTGAAAAAATAAGAAACCCTAAGCTGAAAAAAGAAGGTCACCTAGGTTTCTAGATCTGAAGTATAAAACCCAATGGAGTCACCAATTTTGTTGTAGTGTTTTCTTCTCAAAGATGTATGAAAATAACCCACTTAAGATTGTCGATGACAAGAAATTTCAACAATATAAATGGCTGCTAAACATTGTAGATCTACATCAACTAGTAGAAACAAAACTTGCCAAAGTTCGGATCTATGCCACAATCATAGTTAACCAACAAAAAGAAAGAGTAATATCTGCAATCATTCAATGGAAACTAGATATAGAAAGAATATTTTTATTATAACACCTGTGTAGGGAACAAATAAATGTTACTAGTCCCCCTCTATGTGATGGGTTCTTGGCTATCCTTAAACATCTTCAACATGTGTAGAGTCTCTCTCCTCTATAATGTGTAAACCCAAAAAAAAATATGGTGTGAAACAATGAAAATAATCAGAGTTACAACTGTAAGTGCAACAATGAAAATAATCAAAAGTGAATAATGAATGGAAAAACCTTCTATTTATAACAAAATATTGAGTTATCCTCAAATAATGAGCAATAATAAAATATTATTGATCACATTCTTGAAATAACCACCTGGAATATTTTATTATATTTTTTTAGGAGGGAAAAAGTATTTAAAATTTTATTTAGAAATAAAAAATAAATAAATGATTTATTTATCATCTCAAGGAATTAGTTAAGGAATAATAAAAAAAGATTTATCTAATTATTCCTAAGGGATTTAGTCAAATTTGACAAATTATTCTTAGAGAAAAATAATATAATTAATGATTTCTTTGTTATTTTTCATGATTGGGTCAAATATGACAAGGAATAATAATTGAACAATGGTTTAATTAATTATTCCTAGAAGACAATCAAATAAACAGTGATTTATTTATTATTCTTCATGGGTTTAACTATAAATTACTTAACAAAGGTGGTTTATTAAGTAATTTCTCACAGTGAAAGCAATTTTACTATGGTAAAATTGGCTTTACATGGTGTACTTCGATCCATCTAGTAAATTAGGCTACATGACCAATTTTTTGGTGATAACACAATGGCATACCTTGAACTATCTTGAAGTAGAGGTTGGGATCAACAGTGTTTCTTGTGAATCCCAGCTTCACTAAATAACTATCAATGTGTGCATACCAAGCTCGAGGAGCTTGCTTCAAACCATTCAATGGCTTCTTAAACCTGCAAACATGAGTTCTTCCACTTCGAATCCCTATGGTTGTTCAACATATACCTGTTCCTATTACATGCCATGAAGGAATGCAATCTTTACATGCATCTGATTAAGAGTCCATTCCTAACTCACAACAAGGGAAACTATAGAACGGATGGTTGTATATTGAGATACAAGATAAAATATGTCATCATAATCTTCTCCCTCTTTCTAAGAGAATCCTTGAGCTATGAACCTTGCTTTATATTTCTCAATCCTTCCATCAATTCCATGCTTGATTTTGAATAGCCATTCTGAAGTCACAAAAGACTTCCCTTTCGGTCTAGGTACAATATCCCATACATTATTTTTCATAATTGATTCATATTCTTTAGCCATACCATCCTTTCAAACTTGTTCTTTCACTACTTCTTCGAATGTGGATGGTTCAACGTGAATCATAGTACTCATAGAAGAAACATATCCCTAATACCTACATGTTGTTTCCTTTCTTTGAATGATCTGTGAATGGGAACATTTCCTTCAGTATCTTGTAAAGTATCACAGAGCCAAAGTGGTCTCTTTTTAGAGGGAGGATCACTTAGAGGAGGATCTAACACATCCATAGGCTCTATGGGATCATCAATCATATCAGACTCAGGCACGAACAGACCATCCAGAAAATCCGAATCATCATTCTCTTCCTTGGGAGGAGGAGGTGGAGGAAGATCTCTTTCTTTTCCAAGAGCTGCATCTTCATCAAATTTTACATCCCTAAAAATCTCGAACTTCCTCTGACCAGGAATATAAATTCTATATTCTTTATAATTTTCACAATAACCCACAGATGTACCTTTTCTACCAGTAACTTCCAATTTGTTCCTTTTGTCTTTTAGCACATGAAAATATACTAGATATCTAAATACACAAAATGGTTGATATTAGGCTTAATTCTTGTAAATATTCCTTCAAGAGTCTTGTTTTCTAATGCTTTATGAGGCATCTTGTTTTGAATATATACAACAGTAGATGTAGCTTTTTCCCAAAGGAAATTTGGCACCTTTTGATCATGGATCATAGCACAAGCAACTTCTAATATAGACCTGTTCTTTCTTTTGGCTACACCATTCTATTCAGGAGTATATGGCACAATCATTTCCTTCTTGATTCAATCTTTCTTGAAAAATGTTATGAATTCTTTTGACATATATTCACCTCCATTTTCTGACCTAAAGAATTTGATTCTCTTTCCTGATTGATTTTCAATCAAGGTTTTGAATTCCTTGAATGTTTCAAAGGCTTCATCCTTGCGCTTAAGATAGTATATCCATGTCTTTCTTGAGAATTCATTAATAAAGGAGATGTAGTAGAGATGACCACCAACAAAATGTACAGGCATCAAACCACATACATCAAAATGAATGAGATGGAGGATGTCATTTGTCTTCTTCTTACTAGATTGAAATGGTCCCCTTGTTTTCTTTCCACTTGCACAACCTAGAGAAACTCCATCATGATGAGCTTGAACATTGAGAATACCAAAGTCTAATTTCTTCAATTTCGGATGTGAATCATAGTGAAGATGAGTTAGTCTGCGGTGCCATAATTCACTCAAATGATCGATATTATGAACCAATGCTAGTAGAGGTTTTCTAGTGACTTTACAGAGTCCTTCAAATCTTGATCCTAATGTGAATGCATCTTTCATAGGTGAATCAGTAGGCTAAGTCAATAATTTACCTTTGATGAAGACAACCTTCATCCCTTTATCTTCTAATGTGGATATAGATACTAGATTCTTCATTAATCTTAGTACATACATAACATCATCCAGCAGAACCGATTCTACAGAATTCAACTAAAATTTGACAAACCCAAAGCCTTTCATTGGGTGAGTGGAGTTGTCTCCAAGAATGACCTTTAGCTTAGTCTCCCTCTCTACCATATTAGAGAGGACTTCCTTGTAACAAAATAAGTGATGAGTGGCCACACTATCAACCAGCCAACTATCCCATGAATCTGGTGGAGAAGAACTAGTAAGAGCATCAATAAGAATGTATTCAAAATTATTTACAACATTGCTTTCATACTTGGGAGCCTTTGACTTCTTTTGAGAAGGATGATTTTCTTCACAGACACTTGAGGAGTCTCTTATTCTTCTTTCAAACTTCTATCATAGTTCTTCCTTTGATAGTATTTTCTTATTTTGTCATTATAATTGCTTCTAGTGTTGTACTAATGTCTTTTGTTCATCTCGGGACAATCACGAGCATAATGACCTTTCTCATGACAATTGAAGCATTCAACATGAGATAATGATTTTTCATTTCTTCCTTTTTTGTTTTGAGGAGGAGGCTTCCATGATGGACCTCCTTTTGTCTTCTTCTTTCTGTCATGAGTGATATATGCAGTGGGATCTCCCTCTTCATGCTTTTGAATCCTTCCTCTTGCTATCATCCTAGATTATTCTTGAGTGATATTCCAAAAAATTTCGTCAAATGTTAGAAGGATATTGCTATTGTTGATTGTAGTGATGAAGGTTTCCCAAATGGGAGGGATACCTCTAAGAGTCACAAATACTAACTCCTTATTAGGCACATTTTCTCCAACTCTCTGCAATTAATCTCTAAGGAGGGAGATCTGAATAATATAAAATTGAACAATTTCTCCTTTGTTCATCTTAGTTTCCTTGAGTTGATATTTCAAAGTGATGATCTCATTCAAGTTGTTGATTTCATACATGCAGGCTATCTTGTCATACATATCTTTAGAATTTATTAAATTCCCAACATATGCAAGAAAATGATCTTGTAAACCACTAGCTAGAATTTTCTTTGCTTTGGACTCACCTTTCTTGTACCTGTTCATGAAAGAAGCGGAAGAATTCTTTGGAGTCTCAGGCATCCTTCCTTGAATGTATTTTAGCACATCATTGTTGTCCACTATGATATCCAATCTGACTTTCCATGTAGAAAAATTTGATGCATCACCCAACTTTTCATGCTCCTTGAAGGTAGAGGACAACATCTTGACCTTGAATAGGAAATTTTCTTTCTGAAAGAGAGGGCTTCAAATATTGTCTTCTCTTGGGCTTGTCTTTCACCTTAGCTCTAATACCATGTTAAATTTTCTGATTGTCCTATGTTGTATCAATTAATTTAACCCAATTTATCTTTTCATTAGCAATGCATCCAATTATTAGCAGTATAATCAATCACAAACATAACTAAAGAAAGAACAATATATGCAATGAAAAAGAAGACAACAACACAACCATATGAGACAACAAATTGGTCCAAGACTACGGAAAATCCCGACAAGGGAGAAACCCTTTCAAATCTTCTTCTTTGGTAGATCATCATAAAAATATTTCAGAAGAGAGTAAAATGAGCCAAATACATATAATTGCAGCATATAATAACAAATTAGATTTATAGATCTATGTAACAGTAGATAAAAATCTAGATCTACCATATCACTGAAGTCAATTGAATCCAAGATGTCAAACCCTAGATCTGAACTCTGGTCATCCTCATCAACATTGTTTGCGTGTAACCGAAACTCATTGGCTGCTCTCTTGGTCACTGTATACAAGTGACTATGACTGTAGGGTAGCTTGCAGGAATTATTTACACGTGCGACTGTGGCATAATATAACTAAACCCTAAAGTTTCTCCCTTACTATTGTTGTGCGAGCATCCGAGATGTCCTAATTGTTTCCATGACTACTTTTTACTAGTGACTGGGGACCTGAACCTTCTAATTTTCCTCTGAACCCAGATTCACTCTCATGAAACTGTTTTTGAGTGACCAGAGAGACAGAGTCACTCCCTTGCCTTCCGTGTACTCCAACTGGTGTTAATGAATCTTGTAACATAGATGTAGATAGTAAAAATAGTGTAGGAAGTTGGAAGGAACCAATTTAGTAGCCGATAATATTTAGACTTTGTACTTTGATGGTTCAGAATTGCAGGATGGCTCTGTCATGTCATTTTGTGTTTGAGTGGAAAAAAAATACTGTCGAATACGAGGCACTTTTTCTTGGGTTAAAGAAAGCCATCGATCTGAAGGCTGAGTTGCTCAAGGTAGTTGGTGACTCAGAAGTGGTTACTCGTCAGGTATGGAACACTATCCATTGTGCTTCAAAAAGTTTTAAAAATTACCAATAAGAGGAATGATGACTTATTACTTATTTTAAATCTTTTAATCTCATTTATGTTCCTAGAATTAGAAATGTTGCAACTGACACATTGGCTAATGCAGTTGCTAGAATGTCACTATTGAGAAATGGCTTTTCTATAGATATTATTAATAAACCATATGTGCCCAATAATGTAGCTAATTTATGTTTTTTCAATGAAAACTAACAGATATTGGATTTTATGGCTAATGTAGACATGTTAAAATATGAAACCATCGAAGAAGATGAACGCGATAAGGATTTGTAAGAAGCAACTGATGCAGTGAAAGGTAATACTATGCTTAAAAGTGTAGTGTCCCTAGAAAAATTATATGACCTGCAAAATCGATTCAGAGGACCAATTAATATTAATAATCAAAGCTCAAAGCTGTCATTTGAACAAGTCAACTTGGGAACTCGTGATGATCTAAAATATGTAAACCTCAGTACACGTTTTTCTCCACAGGAATGACAAACATTCATCTGCCTGTTCAAATAGTATAGTTATGTGTTGGCATGGAGTTATGATGATTTAAACACATAATATACTCATATTATCCAACATGTAATTACCATTAAAGAAGGGGTGAAACCTTTTCAGAAAAATCTAATGAAATTTCATCCAATATTAGAGCCCCTAATCCAAAAGGAATTAAGTTGCTAGATGCTCGGATCATTTTTAAGGTTAGACATTCGACTTGGGTTTCAAATTTGGTCTCTGTCAGGAAGAATTCTGGTGAAATAAGGTTATGTGTCAACTTTCACAATCTCAATTGTGCATCATATAAAGATAGTTACCTAGTTCCATCCACAGAATGGATCCTCCAAACAGTATCTGGGTCTAAAATGTTCTCGCTGCTATATTATTTTTCTGGATACAATTAGGTGATAGTGGTAGAACTAGATCATCTCAAAAGCACTTTTAGGGCCAACTAGGCAACATTCACCTTTAAATACATGTCATTCGGGCTTAGCAATGTCGGTGCTACATTTCAAAGAGAAATGGACATTTATTTCCGTGGCCTGATTGCCTAGAGTGTACTAGTCTATATGGATGATGTAATTGTATTCGCTAAAAGAAGATCAAACCATGTGTGTCATCTGAAACAAATATTAGGGTGCTGTCATAAGTATTGGATTTCTATCAATCCCAAGAAAAGCATCGTCAATGTGTCAAAGGAAACTTTCTTAGGACACATCATTCCCAAGAGTGGAATAAAAGTTGATCTAGAAAGGGTCAAACTTATAACTCATATCTTGTTCCCCATAAATAAGAAGGCCATGCAATCTTTCTTGGGAAAGATTAATTTTCTGCACATGTTCATCTCTAACTATGCTCAGATAGTTAAACCATTGCAAGAGATGATAAAGAAAGATGAAATATATAAATGGGATAAAAGAGAGAATGATGTTTTTGCTCATATCAAACAAGATATTGTTGGTGCACCTAAATTGTTTAATCCTGATTATGGCAAGGATCTTATGCTTTACACTTTCGCCTCATATTCATCTATTACGTCTGTATTGATGCAGAAGGATGCTGAAGGAAATTAATGGCATATTTATTTCATGAGTGTTGGCTTATAGGGGTCATATTTAAACTACCCTACCATTGATAAACAAGCTTATGATGTATATAAAGCAGTCAAGCATTTCACGCCCTAACTCCTCAAAGCTCACATGATCATTTATGTGCCTCATCCAGCTGTCATAACACTCTTTGTGCAACATGAGCTAGGTGAGAAGAGGGGAAATTAGATGACCTATTTGCAAGAATATGAATTGGATTTTAAGCTAGTTCATACTATTAAGGTTCATGGCCTCTGTCAACAAGGAGTAGAAGCAAGAGATGCTCCAGAGTAGGACCCTTCAGGATAGGAGCAAGAAAATAGAAAAGTATAACATTGAATAAGTTCCCTTGACAAGCTCAATAGCTCAATGGTATTCAGATATACGAAAATTCTTAGAGCACGACACCTTTCCTGCACATTTATCGAACAAACAAAAGAGGGAAATCACCCTTAAATCTCAATCTTATTAGCTAGTTTATGGAGTGTTTTTCATAAAGCACCCTAATGGTGTCTTGTGAAGATGCCTAAAGCCTCAAGAAACACAAAAGGTATTAAAAGGTTGCACGATGGACCGACGGGTGGACATTATGTGGGTAATACAACTGCACATAAATTAATGAGGGTTGGTTATGATTGACCCACCTTATTCAAGGATGCTCATTCTTATTCCCGTAAGTTTCCATCTTGTTAGAGATGTGCTAGTCGAGACCATAAGTCAACCACCCGACTGCTACCAGTAGTAGTTGAGGAACCATTCCAACAATGGGGACTAGATGTTATTGGAGAAATCTTTCCACATTCGTCAAAGCGACACTGATATATCTTGATGGAAACAAATTATTTCACTCAATGGACCGAAGTAGTTCCTTTAAGACAAGTCAACAACTAGGTAATCATCCAATTCCTAAAGTAGAACATTATAATCAGGTTTGGCATTCCAACGTCTCTTGTCTTTGATAATGTGAATTATTTTTCTTCATTCAAAATTTATGAGTTTTCATTAGAAAATGGTAGCATACTAAATCATGCATTGAATTACTATCCACAGGGAAATGGTTTAGGGAAATCAACAAACAAAAATCTCATATGCATAATCAAGAAAAATATTTTCTCTAAGCAGAGAAACTGACACAATGCTTTGGTAAATGAATTATGGGCTGACCGTGTAACTCCTAATCCTTCCCTCAAAACCTCATCATACTCCCTGATATATGGTAAATAAGTTATCTGTCCTCCTAACCTATATCTCCCAGCCTTGTAACTCTCCTAAGAGTCCCAAGGCAAACCATTACTTCTTGTTCAAAGAATGATAAATAATTTGTTCAAACTTGGGGAAGAAAGGCTAAAAGCTAAAGAAATATTTTTCATACATAAAAACCATATTAATTACTAGTTCGATAAGAAATCTTAAAAAACTAAGAGTTTCGATGTGGGTGATTTAGTATTGAAGTGGGATAAATCCCACGAAGAGAAAGATAAACACACAAAGTTTCAATCTTTGCGGATAGACCCCTATTCCATCGAGAAGAAACTCAATGATAATGCTTTCAAGCTAAAATATTTACATGGGAAGATTGATCCTCTTCTTGTTAATGGCCAAGATTTGAAGCACTATTTTCAATAGCAGCTCTAAGCTTTGTTTCCTGTACAATTTGTATTTTATTGTTTGTTGTCACTCTAATTTTCGTTGTGTCAAGTCATGTCCCTTCTTGTTTTGTGTCTTGGTCATTATACATAAATAAGGCCTTGTGTGAAAGCGTGCATGGCTCAGCAGGGCTTTGTGGTGCAGAAAAGAGGAAATGTGACAACCATAATGCTTGGCTATTTGTTAGTTTTTTTTTTTTTAATATGGCATACGTTGAGCTAAGTCTAGATGGAAAATACGATACACCCAAGAAGAAAACCTTAAGGGAACATATCAGATCTGCACCTATTCTAGTATCGTAACTCCTCAACTTGGTGTTATTACATGCTTATATAATCTAGTAGAGAAAGGATAAGGGGAAAATATAAAAATAACCATGTATATATTACCCTTTCCTAGATTAAAACAATTTTGATATGACATATCTGAGTGTGTTTGAACCAAGTAAAGGGAGGTAAGATGTTATGTATACAACTGGGTCTAGAGGGGAAATCAAGGCAATCTAATTGGTGAATCAATACTTCCTGAAGGACTAACCCTTCAACTAAAAATCTATTCCTAGGCATAGAAGCTGAAGTTCGTCAAATTTATCGCCAAGTGTTGTCTTTGCTACAACACCCTCCAAAAACTTCACTACATTCAAATTTTCGAGCCTATGAAACTATCATATCAAGTGTCACTCTGGTTGTCAAGAATCTTTTCAATTCGTTTCACATTTTTCAAGTGTTATTGATCATTCCTAAGCATCATTGCATTTTTTAGAACATATCTAGTGCACCTCATGGTTACAATACCTTTGTTTGTTGTAAAATGACCCTTTTGGTCACAGTCACACACACTTTGCTTATTATACTTGGGGAGTGTTTGTGAGCTGGCATTTTGATGTGTATTTCTCATTGTTCGATCTTATCTAAGTTGTATGGATGATTTGGTATTTGTTGTACTTTATTTTTTGTCTAAACTCATTGTGTTTTCCCCTTGTATTATCTTTTAGACTTAGAAAAAATTTGGATGCACAAGTTAGCCCACTAGGGCTAGCAGAGTGCATGGAGCACTCTTAAGCCTTAGTCAGGACCCCTTCCTTATTTTGAAGTGTTCCCTATGCCCTCCAAGAGTGCATCACACACTCCCAATCATTATTCCCCCTTCCATGTTCCAAATTGCACCCTTATAGAAAGCCTTCCTCGTTGTTGAGCACATGGTGCACAATCAAAGAAACATCATGACTCCTTCGTCCTTCGGACTTGTGCCCTACACCCTCCTTGGATCCCTTGAGTGCAAATGAACTTGGGAATGTAAAAGCCTCATCCCTTCAGCCTTAGGACTTTCACCCTGTGCACTCCTGGATTCTCTTAAGCGCACAATGCACTTAGGGTGGCCCAAGCATGATCCCTTTAGCCTTCAGAAGTTTTCCTTGCGTCCTCATTGGTTCCCTTGAGCCCATAACACACTTACGAATCCTCAGTGGCCTTCCTTCACCCCTCAAGTCTGGGCCATGTTCCCTCCCTTGTGCTTCTTCTCTCCACTTGAGTGTACAAGTGCATCTCAAAGCCTCAAAACACTTCGTCCTTCCCCCTTTGGTAGTGCACCATGCGCCCAAAATTTTGCCTTCTTCTTCCCAAGAGAATTCTTAAGTCATGAATAAAAATTTTTAGATTGATGTTTGCTTTCCATGAGTTATTTCAGTTGTGGGTATTCCATAACAACATGGAAAATATGCATGAAGAGATCAATCAAATAGTGCAGTCAAAGGAAGCAATCAGGAATGATGAACACATGATGTGACAAAATGAAGAAAATTGAAATCTCGATGATTAAATCAGCCCAAAAGGACTCTGTTATCACCAAAAAATGATCACATAGCCATTTCTAAGTAGTGTCGATTGAAATACACCATGTAGGATTAATTTTACCATAGTAAAATCACTTTCACTATGGAAAATAATTTAGTAAACCATTTTTGTTAATTTATTTTCTGATTAAAAAAAAAAAAACCCATGAGAATAATTAGATAAATCGCTATTTGTTTAATTTTCTCTAGGAATCATGATTAAATCATTATTTAAATAATTATTCCTTGTTACATTTGACTAAATCCCCTAGGAACAATTAAACAAATCACTATTTATTTAATATACCTTATTTTTATTATTGGAATAATTGTTAAATCACTATTTAATAATTATTTCAATTTCACGCCATCCTTAATTCTCGCAAAATAATTAATAAATCATTTTATTTTCTAATTATTTCTAAATAAAGATATTTAACCATTCTAAATATCTTTTTCCTCTCCAATAAATATAATAAAGTTTTCCAAGTGGTTAGATCTTTATTTGGTTAATATTATTTTATTGTTCTGCATTTTCAAGATTAACTCAATATTTCTTATAAATAGGAGTGTTTTTCCATTCATTTTTCACAATGATCATAATCATTGTCATCATTATTGTCTTTTTTCTTTTGAGCTCCCATTTGAGTTCTCCAATTTTTGTTTGTGTTTTCACATATTAAGAGAGAAGATCATTTTCTGAAGCATCAAGGACCCATCCCATAAAGGTGGACTTACAGACCCTTTTGTAGATCTCCTTCACCAGGTGTTTTTAATAAAGAAATTTTTCAATTAAATTATTTCCATTTGGGTTATTGAAATGGATATATTTACTATTACTTTCTATTCTAGATCATATATACTTTTGTTGCAGGTTTTCCATTTTTATTGCAGATCTGAATCACAAGCAGCCATCAACTTGTTGTTAGGGTCACTTGTCACCTAGTGACTTAAGTGAAGTATTTTTGGTACACCTTCCAAGAAATTTCACACTAACAACCATCGATCGCTTTCATTAACACATATAAGTTGACATATTAGGGAGCTTAAAATCCTTCACCATCCCACAGTCCAAGGTCAAAGTGCATCAAAAACCTGATTCAGAGGGGGTCAGGCTAGGTCAGCATGCGAGTGGTTCTCCTAGGGGCTACCTAACCCATGGCAGGGAATCTCGTTTGTTGGCTGACTACCAAGAAGTTCAAGACTTGACCACCCCCGTGGGACAAAGGTAATTATAGTGACGAATCTTAAGAAAACACCCTATAGGACTGGCTATGGGAAGCAATTGTTTCTCTACCCCATCTTTCTCTAGACAACTCTACTTGTGGGGATTAGATTCTGTCAAGTAAGAAGTTCTTTGGAAGGGCATCTGAAACAGTGGATCTAGGATTGTTTGAGGATTTAGATCACCTATTGGCTAGAGGTCCTTTTCTTTGATAGGATGTGGTTTCCTAAATTAGAGTAACATCATTAATATAGTTAGTTTACACTTGGCACCATTGCACCAGGTGTTTTCTTGCTATTTGTTTCTCTTTTTATTCCTACCATCACCCTTTAGTTCTTAGATCCTTATTGTCTTGACATCATTGCACCCCCTAGGTGTTTGTTGTGGAGACTTCAAGGTCGTCACCCTCAGTTCCTGTTAGGACATATTACTCCTCCCTGTCGAGTTAGATTTCATTGTCCTAGTCCTTCATTGAGTCATCCTTCTAATTTTGATTCCACTGATTCATCGAGTTCCTCCATTGATTATGCGTCTTCTCAACCTCATATCACCACCATGTCAGGAATCAACGTGGGTGCAGGAAACCAAGGTGGTAACATGGGTACCAACCAAGGTACCCCGACTAGCAGAACCCCCAATGGTATGGTCACTCGTACTCCATTGCTCCCATTTATCATTGGTTTGAGTCTCCCTGATTTCAACCAGCTTATCAACTATCCTCTTCTCCATGATCCCACATGGCCAACTATTCCTACTAACTCCCTTCAGACATCCCAAAGTTTGAAGGTAATCCTAGAGAAGATCCAACTAATCATGTTCACTCCTTCTACATGTGGTGTTCATCAAATTCCATTACTGAAGGCTTCATCTGTCTTCGTCTATTCCAACACACACTCACTGGAGTTGCTGCTAAGTGGTATGTTGATAAACCAAGAGCCACTCATTCCACTTTTGCAACTCTTGCCAAAGGTTTTATTGCCTATTTCTAGATACCTCTCTGTTATGATGGTACCAAACTTTTGACTTCTTTCCGTCAAACTTCTGCCACCCGCCTATTTGACGATGTTCAAGAATTGCGTAGAAGGAGGAGCATATGCAGAGCTCCTGAATTCGAAGATCGTGTATATATGGATTGATTCCTTAGATCACTTTTGGCCCCCATTGCTAAATATTTCATGTCACACTTCCCCCAGTCTGAGGAAGATGCACTCCAAGTAGCCTTAAAATTTGATCTGATCTACACCCAGTCAAGTTATGTTTACACTATCATCCCTGATTTGCCTCAGCATGGTGTTGCTAATGCCCCAGGGGAATCTCATGTCGTGGATGGCATAGTTGGAACTATTTAACACCCTCAACCATATGCTCCACCTCCAATGAGTTATGGTCTGTGGTGAAGTAAAAGTATAAGTGCGGACACAAACAAAATCCTCTAGCCCGATGATGGGTCTAGCCATAATAGATACATTCTATGGAAGATTTCCTTAGGTTAGAACCAATTAAGAGGGCCTACCTCTTATTTCACTTATCCTGTTTGATGATTTCCTTGCTTACTCACTCCAGCTATCTCTCGATTCCTTCTTCAAGCACCTGAAACAAGTAAACAACAAAAAACAACAAATGTGACAATAGACAAATTGTAATTCAACCTACTTAACAAGTCAATAAACATTAAGCCATGAATATTTAAGATGACAAAAAATGTAGGAAATCAATTGATAGTTGCATATATTAATATCAAAGAGAGACTGCAACCATTTGTCTTGATGATGCAGTCCTCCTCTGACAAGACCAGGTTCCCACACACTTCTACTAGCATTCCATGATGGCCTCAATCAACAATAGTTTTAAGGCTCTTCCCTTTAGGCTTCACTCCAAACCAAATCACACTTCTCTGTCACACAAATAGATAGCTACAACTAGTAATAGCTTGTTGTCTACGCCAAACCAAAATAACATAAGCAAACCAACATCAACACTAGCTTGTGCTTGGGAAGAAGGGAGGTTTATATAGGAAAAATGGATGGGAAATGGATCCTCTTCTCATGGGAGAAGGGCTTATCCCTTAAGGTAGTTCCATCATTATAGGGGAAAGGAGCCCAAACTAACATCCTCGACCCCATCCAGCCAAACCATTTACCAGACTTTCATTACAAAGCTTCTAGAGCTGGAAGCTTTGGCTCCTAAATAAAAAAACTTTCCAAAACAAGACTGACATGACTGGAACACAGTTCAGTTGCTCTAGCCATTCTTGTAAACTGGGAAAAATAGAAGTTTCAGGCGAAATGGTGCAAAAGGGAATTGATCTTCTTATGAAAAGGGACACAATGGGGGTTTCATCATGAAGGAAAAGCATGTGGGGTTCACTGTAGAGATCCTCTAGGATCAAGGAATGGGGAGTACAAGGATAGTGACAAAATGTTGTGTAATTGATGCCCCCTAAAGCCTAAAGGCCGAGTTGGAGTGAGGGATGAAATGCTTAATAATTGAGTGCAGGGAACCAGTTTTCCATTGGAAAACCTACAAGCAAGTATAGACACATATACATAAACTGAGATCTCTGTCAACTGATACATGAATTGTGGCATGGACGCAACCATCCAGAGAATGATCATGTAAATGGATCTAGGTATGGGTGCAGCCATTCGTCAAAGAGGATCATAATGAAACCATGGTATGGTCACAACCATCCAATAATGAGAAGGATCACATATGAGAACTCATGGTCTGGCTATAGCTATCCATCTAATAGAGGCATGCATATTATCATAACCATGTCACACCACTTCGCAACCTGGACTTGTGTGATCTGAGTCCAAGGTCTTGCGCTCCAACACAACCCGATCAAAGTACATATTCTAACATGTGAATAGAGGTGTTGACATTGAACATGCTAGAAATTTGCTTGATTACCAGTCAATGAAGTAAACTATTAACAAGCACGAGAGAAACCACCAATAATGACAATGGTCCTCAAGGTATTATCAGCACAATCCATAGAATGTGAATAGAGGAACTGAAGTTGAACACCCATGAAATCACTTGATCGAAAGCCAATGATGTGAAGTTGTCATCAAGTGTGAAGAACTTGCCATTAGTGCATGTAAGCTCTAAGATATTGGAAGGGAGTCTCTTAGTCAACTTCGCAGATAATGAGTTGAAGTCGATGGAAAGTGACTGTCTCAAAGGAGGGCCATAATAAATCCCACATCATCAACGTGAGATGAGAGGATGCAAAATGATTTTGGATGATACAGAGAATCAAAGGTAAGTGTAACTACAGAAGGACAACTCTTGAACATATCAGCGACACAATTGGAAGTTTGGCAGAGATCAAATGGAAGGCAAAAATGAACGGTCCAACCCAGGAAGGTCAACGATACAAAGGAGGATGTCCCAAACCGACACGAAGCAGGAAGTGTCATGTTCAAGAGTGAGCTACCGACACAACTAATAGATTTCCAAATTTCCCCCACCATTTCTGGTAGGTACCCTAATTATTTTTTAATCGCAAGCTTGAAGGGGATAGCATATTATTGCAGTATAAGTTCATCCTTCGGACGAATCTGACCTAGTACATTTAATGAGCCCTAGGAAGGAGAAGCTCATGTTCGTCATGGTGACAAATCCGATGTCGTTTAATAGTTTAACGATGTAGAACTTCCTACAAATTCTCTACAAATCTACTTTTGAGATCTATGTAGAAAATTTGGTTGTAGATTAACTCGATAATGCAATATACCAAAGCAAAATACTATAATCTACTTCTACTATCAAACTTACAGAAGCTTAAAGATCGAGCTAAATCAGAGCTGAACACATATAACCAAAAGAAGAAGAATTAATGCACATGAAACACAAAAAATACTCAGGGGAAAGCATCAACTAAAAACCCCACTATCTGTATTATCATACAAGGTAGAAATACATTAGAATTATACAAAGACTTAGCTCTCACAGCTAGCTAGCGCTCAGTACAATCCTCCTGGGTGCTCACAGGAAATAAAAGCTTCTCACAAGCCTTCTTCTCTGCCCTCCAAGCTCCTATTTCCTTGCGCAGTTTCTCCTAGGTGATCCTCCTATTACCAAGTGGAATATTGATCTCTCACACTGATCCTACACCCTGTCAGAACTGTGCAATCCTTAAGGAACCTTCCCTTGACTTCATGCATGAGTTTCCTTTATAAGAGAAAACATGTAACTGATAGTACACTGTCCTTGACTTTAATCTCAACCGGGTCTTTCTCAAAATAGACATGCATGAGTTTTTGATGAGGGAATCTTTAGTTAACTGGAGTACACTAGTTGAGTGCATGCATGCATCAACTGACTGATAACTCACAATTAGTTCCTCAAATAGTTTGGAACTAATTTAACTGGACTTAACTCAGTAAACTAAGTTAACTAATTACAACTCAAATATAACTCAATCTTATCTCCTTAATTTAGGGATAATCTCCTTAATTTAAGGGATAACCATTGCATGACTTCAGAAAGACTTCTAACTTGAATTTCTCCAACTAATTAATCCATAATGAATTAATCAATTATTTCCAAGTAGTTGGTGAGACTAAATTCTAATTTAATTCTCAATTTTAATTCAAGGACAAATTAAAATTGGAATATTCTGAATGCTGATTTTAGCATTTCTTGTTGCTCTTTTCAACAAACAAGTCCGACAAAGATGTAACTCGGTATCCTTTTCATGTTTAGAGAGTTTGAAAAAGACACATAAAAGAAAACTCCACATGTTCCCTTTTCATACGTTTGTGTCTCTCGAGCCCGAAAAGGTAGAAAACAATACTTGAGAGAACCGCTTGACCATTTCAGTCAAGGAGTACCTTTTTCATAAATAGTTCCTCCCAGCTCGAAAAGGGGTAAACTTATACTGGGCACACTACGTTTTGCATCTGTTAACGAGTCCCAAATGATAAGGACTCGACCATATTTTCACTTTTAAACGGTTGGAAAAGAGCTAAAAGAAAACCCCCTGTTTTTATTCTCTTTAATGAGTCAAAAAGGGAAAAAATACTCGGAAATATTTTCATATGAGTTTAACGAGTCGAGAAAAAAACTGAAACGTGACTCATCATCATCATTGAACATCCATCACCTGTCACTGCACAGGTAAGGTAAAGTGTATTATCGAGTCCTTGAGGCAAAATAGGTCAAAATATTTACAAAAACATGATATTTTCATGAAAAAATGAATAAAAAGGCGAAAAGTAAATATATTTTGACCATTTACCATTTTACCTTTGTTGTGAAGACATTTTACTCACTTTTGCCATGACTATTCTGGAGCAGAATGTGGGAGATCCAGGAGGTCAATAGATGAGCCGCTAGTTCTAGGTAACAGCCGAAGCCCTAAGCTCCATTTTCATGTTCTTTATTTCTTCTTTTAGCCACTTTTTTAGATTTTTGAGGAGTTTTTTGAAAATATTTTTCGCCCTCAATCAACGCAATTTTCGGGCATGGAATCACTTCAGCCGAGGGTGATTAACAAATCCATTCGCACCGATTGGTGCAACTATTTTTAAAACAGGCATGTGGTGTTGTGGATAGGGAAAAACCATATTTTGTCAAAAATTGACAGTTTAAACTTAAATTTTATGTGCCAAGGATGATTATTGACTCAAATTAATGGCTTTTGCAGGAGAGAATCACTGAAAATGGTGGACTGGAAAGAACAGGAACATGAAGATGTTGACACCTAGGCAATGAATGACCAAAATTTCCTAGAGGCTTTGAGGGCTTGCGAGCTCCTCAAATTATTTCTTACGCCAAGGATGTGGGCCTAGCTCAAGTTGCTTCAGTACCTGATTAGTCTTTGGGACAGTCATCGGGAGATTTTTATCATTGGCGACCAGGAGCTAGAGTTGGAAACTTCAGATATATACTTCATCACTAGTTTATCCCGTAGAGGGGAACCATTGAACTTGTATGGGTCACAACCGATTGGGGCAAGCATATCTTCCTTGCTTGCTGAACACTGCCTTGAGGCCCTGAAATCCATGAGTGGGAAGATAGATATTTCTAGTGTGCGGGATCTGACACTGAGGGTGCTTCTATTCACTATCAACAAAGTGGCGAGGTCCCAGGTAGAACATGAGACTAACAAGTCGAAGTTCCTTTATGCTATTGACTGGACAGCTCCTACGATCTTCAACTGGGTAGTGGCCATGAAGATGAACATCAAGCGCCAACTGTCCAAAGCTAAGGTAGGGAATCTGAAGCAATTTGGCTTTAGATCAGTGCTTGTGACCTTCTTCTTGGAACGAGTACCATTTTTCCAGTATCAGTTGACTAAGGTGGATCCTCCTATGCCACGCGATCCGTGGATGGCCTGCTGGAGCCGTTTGATGTCCAGGATCATTGGGGGTCAACACATGTCATACCGACCTACATTCTTTTCATGGATACAATGACAAAAGATCATCGTGGAAGACTAGCCATATAGCGGCACTGATTTCTGTGGAGACTTAGACATGCCCTTACCAGATGGAGAGGACTTTGATGACGAAGGAAGAAAACCAAAATTTAGTTTTGAGATTTTTTAATTGCTTTTGGTATATATGTGCTTATAACATTTCTCTTGTTAATGCAGATGTTGGACCAGAGCGGCCTGCTAGGATGTCCCCAATAGCCAAGCGCATCCCCTGCCCTATTGATGTTGTTTCCCCTTATCAGGAAGGGAGTGAAAATGAGGAGGAGATCATGAGGAACCTTGAGGGGTATACTCATGGTATCCTGGAGTATGCTCTGGTAGGAGACATTCCTCATTAGTACCAGAGACACATGGTGGGAGTGTCGGAGCGAATCCACCAATTGTTGACTCATGTTGCGTGAGTTGTATCATGCTACCATGATCACCATGCTGATTAGTTCCTAGGTCCAGCACTTACATATTTTTTGAGGCCTATGTGCCACAGATATATGAGGCCTACAAGCCGCTGATGTTATTTTAAACACATATTCTTTTTTGGGGTTCTGATGTATCAAAAATTATATGTTGTATTTTCCTGTCTACTATGGTACAAATGGTTTGTTTTATCTTTTACATGTTTTGTAAATGTTTATCCAACACATTATTAGCTAATGCATTTCTCACTGTATTCATGCATCTGGGAATATGATGATATGTAATGTAATCAAAATGCCTTTCCAATAGACCAATATGGAGATACATTCTCAATATTTGAGGGTTCCTGATGGAATATTTCCTGTTTAAGTTGTAGCATGACAAGTTGTGAATCCAGGTTGACAACCAATTCTTTGATGCCCAGAGTGATGGCTTCTAATAACAGTTTGATGACCGCACTGTATTCAGAAATGTTGTTGGTTGTGCGACCTAGACAAATACCTTGAAGGTCAATCAACTCACTGTTAGGGTCATATATAGCCCATGCCACGGTTGATAGGTTCCGGTGACTACAATAAGCACCATTAACGAAACCAATGTGGGGATTCGGAGACATATGCAAAGCAAGAAAAAGATAGTAAAAAGGAAAGCTGTTTGAAAACTATCACACAAAATCATGCTGCACTAAAATGAATGACACACTAAGTACACAAGTAACCATGCAAGATGACCTAAGAATAGTACTTCTTGAGGTAAAGCCCATTTCGGGGCTTATCGAGAGGATTTCCTTCATAATCAATAAGCTCATAGGCTCCTTTCTGCAAAATGCATTCCATAATGTAGGGCCCATGCCACATAGGCTCGAACTTGCCTGCCCCCAGATTATCATTAGCTTGGTCGTATAGTAAGACCAAATCACCCTCAGAGAACGCACAAGGGGAGACTGACTGATCGAAATAGGATTTGACATGTTTCTTTTGTGTTGACCAAGGCAGTGAGACAACGAGTCTCGTCTAGTCATTCTAAGTATAAGAGGTTTTCCTCAAGAGGTGACATTTCTGGGAGGAGTTCAATAGCTAATTTGAGTGAAGGAATCTCACATTCGATCGAAAATGTTGCTTCCAGACCATAGACCAGCTGGAATGGTGTGAAACCAGTTGCATCTTTGGTTGAGGTTCGGTAGGTCTATAGAGCTAAAAAGAGCATGAGATGCCAATTTGACTTGTGCATCCTAATAGTATGATGAAGCATTGTGACCAAGACCTTGTTCACAGCTTCAACTTGGCCGTTGGCCTGAGGGTAATATGGGGTCGAGCCATCGTAGCGCAAGCCCAATGCAGATGTCATCTCAGCCATCATTTAATCTCTGAAATGGGAGCCATGGACTATGCTAATGGCTTGGGGTATGCCGAACTTGGAAATAACATGGTTGAAAAGGTATTGAGCCGCCATATTACCATCTGTAGAGTATGTAGGCATCAATTCAGGCCATTTGGTGAAATAATCCACAGTGACGATAATATAGCCATGCCCCTCGGCCGAATGAGGGTTACATGTCATATAATTGATGCCCCATTTGGCAAAAGGACCAACGATGATGACGAGGTGTAAGTGATCGGGTGTGGCACACATCTTGCATTGGTAAATTTGGCATTTGTGGCACTTGCGAATAGCAAGAATGCAGTCTTTGAAGATAGACGGCCATAAATAATCAGCACGAAGGATTTTTTGAGCTGTAGCATAACCAAACATATGACCACCACATGCCTCAGAGTGGCAATAATTGAGAACTCTTTCAGCTTCCTCGATCATAAGGGATCGACGAAGAACTGAATCAACACCGACATGGTATAAAGTATCACCAATAATACGGTAGGGTTGAGAGTGATGTCGAATCCTTCGGTGATCATCCTTGGTCAACGCGGACCGAAATGTGGACGTCTAGAGATACACGATAATATCATCGTACCATGGATCAAGGGTGATAATAAGGAAAAGGGTCTCATCTCGAAGTTGTTCATCTGCACCAGCAGGGAGAGCCTTCGAGGGAAGGGAAAAAATAATTTGGCGAAAACAAGTGACTTCTTAGATTTGGCTGTAGTGAATACCAAATAGAATTCATGCAGGATTACGATCCATTTAGAATACATGCCCCCTAGGGTATAGGTCATAGGGTAGCATTCAGAAATCATTGTAATCGTGCGCAAAAAGATATAGTGCCGAAAGCGTTGAATAGCCTGAATGGAAGCCAAAGCCAACTTGACATGTGCATAACGCATTTCAGTGTCGACGAGATTTTGACTAAGGTAATGGATTAGATGTTCATTGCCTTCATCATCGTCTTGGACAGAGACCATGACAATAGTGCTAGGGGCCGCGGCTAGGTAAAGAAAGTAATCTCGATAATAGTCTGGAGGATGCAACAGAGGAGCATTTACAAGGATGGCCTTGAGATCATCAAAACATTTTTGGGCCACCTCGTCCCATACAAAGGGCATTCCTTGTTTGAGCAACTGGGTAAATCCTATGGCTAGCCTGGCATAGTTGGGTATAAAATGACAGAGAAAGTTCGCCTTTCCTTGCAGGCTCTGGAGTTTGTGTAGTGAGGATGGAGGGGGTAAATTTACAATGGCCTCGATTTTTAACAGATCCAGGTGAATACCGTCCTTGGAAACGATGAAGCCGAGGATTCGTCCCGATTCTACGTAGAAAACACATTTGTGTGGGTTTAACTGAATCTTATAGTGCCTGCAGTGTAGAAAAATCTGTCAAAGATGGTCTGGGTGCTCTTGGCACTTATGAGAATGAGCGGGAAGGTCATCCAAGTAAGGCTAGAAAATGTTGTGAATGTCATGAAACACACAGGAAATTTCCCGTTGAAACATGGCCCCAACATTTTTGAGGACAAAAGGGAGCTCCTTGTATGCGAACGTACCCCATGGACATATAAAGGTTGTCTTTTCTTGATCAGCCAGTGCAACGTTGATCTGGTTATAACCAGAAAAACTGTCCATAAAGGAAAATATCTTACTCCCAACGCATTCATCAATAATTTCATTAATGAAGGGAGTAGGATAGTTGTCTTTAGGACAGGCACGACTAATATCTCGATAATCCATGCAAACGTAGATCATGCCCTGTTTTTTAGTCAGGGGTCACTCACTCATTCCTATGGGTGAGGGATTCAAATGGACGGATTCAGTCTTCGGGAGATGCCAACTTACCGGAAGGATGAGGGCCCTTACTTCTTCATAGGGGTCACTCACTCATTCCTATGGGTGAGGGATTGAAATGGACGGATTCAGTCTTCGGGGGATGCCAAGTGACTGGAAGTCTTCGGGAGATGCCAAGCCCACCACCTAACCTACCCAACCATATTGGGGGTCATTTCACCTAACCATATTTTGGGGCCAGCCAACCGACTACCCTAACCATTTCGAGATCGAGAGCTTGTATCATACCACCTTTCCAACTTTTTGATCACCCATTCAAGCAGATTCAAATGTAGATCGAGCAGATTCAGCTAAAAAGATGTGATCCATGACCTATTTGAAAACCAAGAGTAGATCGAGACCTCTAAGCACCTATGGCAGGAGAGGAAACTATGTGATGAGGTAAGCAGCGGAATAGCTACGAGTTCTGTGTGCCAGTGCTAATCGCATAACTCCTTGCTTGGGCTGTCTGGGCTGGCTGGCTCAGTCACAGTGGATAGCAGTAGTAGCAGTGATAGCTCTCGATTGGACACCCAGTTTGTAAGGGGGATGGGATAGATGAACCCAGCTTGGAGAAGCTTTTCAACTTCACCCTTAATAGAAACGGCCTTCCTAGGGTGCATCAGACGAAGCTGTTGGTGAACGAGCTTTGCGTGCAAATACGTTGGTATTTCATGCACCACAATGCTAGGATCAATGTCGGGCATTTCTTCGTAGTAC
The DNA here is from genome assembly GCA_031772625.1 of Pinus tabuliformis. Classification (NCBI taxonomy): domain Eukaryota; kingdom Viridiplantae; phylum Streptophyta; class Pinopsida; order Pinales; family Pinaceae; genus Pinus; species Pinus tabuliformis. Next base: position 22,085,162 of record CM062813.1, read on the forward strand.
CACGAAAACACATCGCGGAATTCTTGAAATAGACGAGTATATGTCTTGATCTCATACGGAGAACAAGATACCCAAATGTGAACGTGTTCAACGATACCGAGTTTGATAGAGATGTCAATCGACATCGTTTGGGTAATATTACCCAGATCTCCTTCCGGCCATACTTCATGAGTAATAATCGGTGGCGGAAAAGGAGAAGAGGACTTTTCGAAAATGATAGATATGACCGCCAGGCAAGGCAAGAATGAGGAGCGATGATGAGTATCAATCCAAGGTGGTTCCTCGAGAGACATGACTTCCATGATACTTTCATCATCAAGGAAGGTCTTGGCTAAGGGATCAGGCAATTCCAAAGTGCCAAACCATGGGGATTGAGAGTACATATCAAAATAGGTCTTCAACATATGAGAATCAGAGGATGCAGAGTTCGAAGCTGAAAGAATTTTCACGTAATTGACTTCAGTAGGACTAAGTGCATAAGCTTGCCCCAGGTATCAACAAGATCTGGTGTAGGTATGATCCAAGGATCAAACTTGATTGAGATCATGTTGACAGAGGCAACATGAGGAGGTGGAAGTGGAAAAATTCCCATTAAGGTAGAATCTTTGAAGATACCTGCCCCCACACTCTCATAGGGAGCACCAGTGTGCTTGACGTATGGAACATTGCCATCCAAGGAGGAAGAGGCAAAGAAAGACAATTGTTCGACGGTGACAATCTTCCCTTGATGGGGAAAACGAATCATGTGAAATAAAGAGGAGGCCACGGGATGCATGGCATGAGTCCAACTTCGTCTGAGTAGAAGATTATAATTGAGATTGGCGACAACAATTTCTACTTCGACTTGCACTATCTTTCCTTCCAGGGTGATGGAAAGGTTAGGTAAGACATCGAAGGGTCGCAAATCACGCCCTTCAAAAGATTCCAAAGTGTTCAGAGATTGGTTCAGTGCAGGAGAACCAATAGCCTTCCAACATGCAGTTGACATGATGAAGGTGGAAGCACCTTCATCGATGACAGTTCGATGGATGGTCTTCTCATTGATGATTACCTGAATAAGAAAGGAAATCTGATGAGGGAGATGCATAACATGGTTCTCTAGATCAAAACATATCAAATTGGAATTGGTGGAATCGATGCCCCTGATAGTTGGCAGCAAATATTTCTGCTATGATGGTTAGATTTGGAGTACCTCGAGAGCCGACATGGCTGATGATGCCTGAGCCAAATCCTCAAAAATATTGTAGTGTTGATCAGCTCAGGCATTGGGATTATATGATGATTTCCACAGTACACCTTGAGAGGGTGGCCGCATAGCAGAATTAGGGTTAAGGTGCTTAATGTACAAAGGGCCAGAACTTGAGGTAGAAGAAGAAGGTGCAACTTCTTTCTCTTTCCCAGTTGTTGAAGCTGGAGTTTCATAGTCTTTCAATCTAGTAGCCACATTAATAGGCATACTCATTGTGAACACTTGAGATCTGGAGGAAGCAGATTGGGGTTGGTATACCATTTGGGTCTGTTGAGACGGAAACAGCTCTTTGAGGATAACAAGGGTCCCTTTGAGAAGGTGACTAACTTCATATTGTCGGGGACAATCCTTAGTGTAGTTATCTTCCTCGCAAATGAGGTAGGGATACCTAGGTTTCCATTGCGAAGATTCGCCAGCAGACGATTTGGGAGGACCCTATTTTAGGGCATCAACTTTAGCTTTGCCTTTGCCTTTCTTCTTTCCTTTCGAGGATTTGTCCGCTGCGGTAGACTGGATAGCATGGACCTCTGAGGTTTTACCAGGGCCAGGTGGATTCTGGGATGAACCATTAGGGACAACATTTGAGACTGACTTCTATTTGGAAGAAGTTTTAGCAGGGATCTGGGATACTGAACCAATAACTCCATCGACGGGAGGAACAACGGGGGACTTTGATGTTGCGGGATCTGATCATGGTTGTAGAGCATTAGGTAATAACTCATACAAAATGAAAAACTGAGAGTAAACTAGATCCAAGTACTAGGCACGAGTGATGGCCTGCTCTTCAATGACACATCCACCCATAGATATATCATGAGCAATTGGGGCCATGAATGATTTGGTAAACCATTCAATGAGCAACTGATCAACAATCTCGAATTTTATCAGGTGACACCTACGTCTCCATTCATGGATGTGATCGGAGATGTGTGTCACAGTATCTTGCTTAAGCGACGTGAGGAAATAGGTGCCAGCTTCATAGTGAACCAGCAACTAAAAATGTGTGAGGAAAGCCATGGATAAAGAGTTAAAGTCATTGTAAGTACTTCGAGGAAAATACAGACACGAATGGAATCTTCCACGTATGAGTACGACGAGCACAAGAGGTGATATGTCATCACATGGGCCTCAGGATCTTCTTTAGCTTTCCCATCTAACTTTGGCCAATCACTTGGTATCTTAGGCTAGTACGGTGAATGAAGAATCAGATCATTCGTAAGGCAAGATACATCTAGCAACTTGAGTGTAGCCAAGAATGGAAATTGGGTGTTACAAGGCATGGAGGTCGATAAGCGGGCCCATAGGGAGAAGCCCATCCCTGCTGGTAAGGGTTTTGGCCCCAAAATGGGGGATTTTGGCCATATGGTATTTGAGGCTACCCCTATTGCAGATTACCTTGACATAAGGAGGATTTTGACATTGAATATTGTTGAAAATGGCAACAAGGAATGCTAAAAATAGCAGTTTGGGTACCAGTGCTAGATTGGGCAATATGGAATGAAAAATGGAAGTGATAAAAATAACATTCTATTTTTAGCAGTTAAGGATGGATTCCTATTTTAGTCAGTCCCTGGACTAAAAATAGGAAGTAAAATTAGAATTTGAACTTAACAGCTGTTTGAAAATAAATTAATTAATTCTCCATGAGTTAATTAGTTGTGAAAAATCAAGCATGAAGTCTATGTGAGGACATGCAACAATTTATCTATTAATTGAGGAATTTATCCATCAGTTAAAGAGATAAGGATGAGTTCTATATTGAGTAGTAATTATTTGGCTCAGTTAACTGAGTCAAGTCCAGTTATAATTGATTTAAACAGTTTGTTTAAATTAAGTAAGTTCAGTTAGTTAATGCATGCTTGCATATAACTGCTGCACTTCAGATAACTAAAGATTCTCTCATGAATAACTCATGCATGTCACTTCAGAAAGAGACCCAGTTGATTTCAGAGAAGGGACAGTGTACTATCAGTTGGATAAATATTTTTCCTATAAATGAAGGTCATCCATGATGAAAATTTATCTCCTTTAGGACTGTGTAGTTGGATCAGAGGTTAGTGAGTTTGTGAAGAGGCCAATTCACAGAAGTGGCTGCACTAGACCCCAATCACAATTGCGAAAAGAAATCGAAGGCTTGGAGGGCAGACCAAAGGTAAGATGGAGGCCTTTGACTATCTATGAGCAGCAGAGGTATTGCAGAGTGTTATGAAACTAGCTCACAAAAAGATAAAAAAGATAGTTGAAGGCCTTATAATTCAGCCTCTTCGAGGGGGAAACCTCCTCTACATTACACAAATGAACAATTCTTGGATGATTCAAATGAAAAAACCTCCTTTCTATATATATGAGTCTAAGGAGTCACAATATAACCCTGTCGGCCTAACATTAATAATATAAAGCCACAAAAATAACAATAGAGAGATTCTATGGGGCACAGTAATAACAATATGGGGACAACAGGGGCACAACAATATTAATAAGGGATACAACGACAATAGTAATGGGGTAATCACTAGTATTATAGGGACCTAACATGCCCCTTTCCTTCAAAAAAGTGTTGTCCTCAACACTTGAGTAGTTCTGGATGCTTCTATATAAAATTCTCATCCTCCCATGTAGAATCTTCAGCGGATAGGTTCTTCCATTTGATTAGATACTCCGAAATTGATCGATTTCATAGCTATCGAGTTCTTATTTCTGTGACTACTTCTAGTTCCAATATAAATTTTCCTTCCTCGTCAAGTTCTAACAATACTGTTTGAACTGGGAACTTGTCACCTATAACCTTCTTTAAACATGAAACATGGAAAACTAGGTGCACTTGAGAAGCTGCAGGAAGCTCCAATTTGTATGCTATAGTACCAATATTTTGCAACACCTTGTACAGAACATAATACTTTGATGATAATTTACTATCCTTCTTAGCTTGCTTTAGGGACATTTGTTTATATGGTTGTAGCCATACGAATACCCAATCACCTACATCAAAACTTCTTTCACTATGATGTTGATTTGCTTGTTGTTTCATTCTATTTTGTGTCAACACGAGGTTATCCTTTAAGAGTTGGAGGACTTGTTGTTGACGTTCGATGTGATGTTCCAATACTTGAACCTTAGAATTTTCTCTTAAATATGATGTGATGGATCGTGACTGATATCCATAAAGTGCCATAAATGGGGTCATTTTTGTTACTGTATGGAAGGAAGTGTTATACCACCATTCAGCCAGAGGCAACCATTTGACCCATTGTGTCTATTTATCAGATACAAAGCAATGAAGATATCCTTCCAAACATTTTTTTACTATCTCAGTTTTCCCATCAGATTGAGGATGATAAGATGAGCTATGAGCTAACTGAGTACCAAGACAAGAAAATAATTCTGTCCAAAAATTTCCAGTGAAAATGGGATCTTTGTCACTTACAATAATCTTTGGATTTCCATGTAGCTTTTGAATTGTTTCCATAAATGCAGTAGAAACTATACTGGCTTTAAATGGATGTGATAATGCACAAAAGTGTGCATACTTGGTAATTTTGTCAACTACCACCAAGATGACATTCTTTCCCTCAGACTTGGGTAAACCTATGATAAAATCCATTGAAACCTCCTCCCAACATTGGCTTGGAATGGATAAAGGTTGTAATAGACCCGGGGTCTTATTTGTTTCAACTTTATTTTGTTGGAAAACCAAACATTCCGCCACAAGATTTTGAATATCTAATTTAAGGCCATCCCAAAAAAATTCTTCTTAACCCTGTGGTAAGTTTTTAAAAATCCTGAGTGCCCTCCTAAGGGAGAAGTGTGCAATTCCATAAGAATCTTTTGTTTGAGTTGGGAATTCTTATAGAGGTATAAGTGATCTTTGTACCATAACGAATAATTTTTCTAGCTAAATGTATCAGATGTACTAGAACCTTGTTGTAACTTTCGAATATGTGCCCACACTTCTTCATCATTCTTCCATTCCTCCCTTGCTTCATTTATCCAATCTGGTTGGATAATAGAAATGGCACACAACAACGCTTCCACATCCTCATCCTTTCTTGAGAGTGCATCTGCCACCACATTTTGCTTCCCTTTTTAGTAGATGATTTCAAATTCATAACCCAATATCTTTGTGACCCACGTTTGTTGCTCTTCAGAGGATAATCTTTGTTCTAAAAAGAATTTAAGGCTATCATGATCTGTTTTTACCTTGAAGTGTCTTCCCATTAGGTAGGGTCGCCATTTCTTAAGTGCATGTAGTATTTCCAACATTTCCTTCTCATAAATAGCTTTATGTAAAAACTTTCCCTTGATTGGACGACTTTCAAAAGCAATGGGTCTTTCATCTTGCATTAAAACAACACCAATTCCATTTCCTGAAGCATCACATTCCACAATAAAGGTTTTTGTGAAGTCTGGTGTAGCTAAGACCGATGCTTGGCACATTGCCTCTTTAAGATGTTTGAAGGCCTTTGTTGCTTCTAGAGTCCATGAAAATGCATCTCTCTTCAATAATGTTGTTAGAGGTGCTGCTATTCTCCCATAATTCTTAACAAACTTGCGATAATACCTTGTCAACTCGAGAAATCCTCGCAAATGCTTTATGGATGTGGGGATTTTCCATTCCTTTATGGATTTAATTTTGCTAGGGTCTACCTTAACTCCTTCATGAGATACAATATGACCTAGATATTCCACTTCTTGTACTCCAAAGAAACATTTGGATCTTTTTGCATATAATTTTTTCTCCTCCAATAGTTGTAGCACCCTGTCAACATGTTCAACATCGTCCTTCCAAGACTTGTTGTAGATTAGTATATCATCAAAAAATACTAACACAAATTTTCTAAGGAAGGGTTTGAAAATGGAATTCATCTAACCTTGAAATGTAGAAGGTGCATTCGTAAGGCCAAAAGGCATGACAAAAAATTCATAATGACCCTCATGAGTTCTAAATGTTGATTTTAGAATGTCTTTAGTCTTCATTCTGATTTGATAATATCTTGAATGAAGATCCAACATGGTGAAGTAAATTGATCCATGCAATTCATCTAGTAATTCATCAATGACAGGAATGGGAAACTTATCTTTAATAGTGAGTTTGTTGAGCTCCCTATAATCCTGACACATGCGCCATGATCCATCCTTCTTATGAACCAATACTACTGGAGCAGAGAAAGAACTTTGACTAGGTTGAATTATACCAGCCTCTAGCATTTCTGCAACCATATGTTCAATTTCAGTCTTTTGGGCATAGGGATATCTGTACGGCCTGATGTTTGGAGGAACACTTCCTGGAATCAGATGAATAGCATGATCATGATCACGAATAGGTGGGAGACATTTGGGAGTCTCAAATACCTTGGAATGATTGTCCAAGACTTTTTGGAGATCTGGAGAAATAGATGATTCCGATGTGGAAACATCTAGCGAACATAATTGTGCAATTACACCTCTTTGTTCCTTTTTTAGAAGCTTTGTCATACCGTTAGAGCTGATTATGTTTCCCAGTTTCCCTGCAATACCCCTTAATTCAACTTCCTTTCCTTCTGTAGAAAATTTCATGAAAAGTTCTTGAAAATTAAAAGCTATTGTACCCAAGGATTGTAGCCATTGGACTCCTAGTACAACATCAGCACCTCCCATTGGAATGGAAAGCATTGGGATAGTCACTACATATTCTCCCATGGATAGCTTGATATTATGGCACTTTCTAGGGCAATTTATCGTTCCTCCATTTGCAACCATCACTTGACACTTTTGTGCTGGATATAGGAAGCAATTCAATTCTTTTGCTATCTTACAATGAATAAAATTGTGGGTACTTCCTGAATCAATCAACACTATTACCTTTTTCTTCTTAATTTGTCCTTCTATCTTGATGGTTTGAGGAGTGGTAGTTCCAGCCAATGCATTACAAGATATGGTTGGATTTACTTCTTCTTTATATAGGCTTTTTTCCTAGAGTATATCCTCTTCTTTTGACCTTTCTTGCTCCTTTTATTCTTCCTCTTCACAATCTATGTAGAATAATTTCTTCTCAGCACACTTATGACCTTTAGTGTATTTGCTATCACAACTGTAACAAAGCCCCTTTTCTCTTTTCTCTTCCAATTGTTGTGGTTTCAACCTTATAGGTTGTGGAAGACTAGGGGCAACAACACTTCCATCTTTATAGTTGTGAGTGGTATGCTTCTTGGTTGCCATAATTTTGCTTTCCATTTTTCTTGCTAACCTGAATGCCTTCTCTAATGAATCAGGTTCCCAAAGGCAAACATCATGTTGGATATTATCCTTTAAAGTCCCTATGAACACATCAATCCTATGCTCCTCTGGAATATTTTTTACCCTTATGATCAATTTTTGGAACTACTCAATGTGCTCCATTATTGAACCCTTTTGTTTGAGACTTATCAATTGGCTAAAAAGAGTGTTGCTTTTTGTATCCTCATAATGTGCTGTCAATTCTTTCATAAAAATTGCCCAAGTGATAAAATTTTTACAAGAGAAAACCCATTGATACCATACAAACTAATTTGGTTCCAAATATAAAGTTGCAATACATGCCTTTTGTGTGTTTTGCACATTATTGAGATCGGAAAATTGCTCCATCTATAATATCCATGTTGCGGGATCCTTGCCATCAAAATTCCTCATATCGATTTTTGGAATAAGGTGGGTCTTCGATCCAACATTAGAGTCTATGAAATCATGATTAACATTTCTTTTGTTCTCATCATGAGTTCCTTTACTACCCTTTCACCATTAATAAGCATTTCTTGTAGAAACTTTGTCAAATCTGTCTTCAAATCTGTCTTCAAATCTTCCATGCATGTCTTCAAATCTATCTTCAAATTGTCCATCTTAGCTTCCACGTCATTCATCTTAGCTTCTAAACCTTTCTTTAAATAATCCATCTTAGCTTCTACATCTTTCTTTAAACCATCCATCTTAGATGCTATTACTTTTTGTGCAAGTGACACTTGTTGCACTTGGTCTAGTAATTTTGATATATCATATTGCATTTCTTCCTCTTCTTCATGAGCCATGCTAGAGCTTTCAGGTTGCTTAATAGGTGTTTTGATTTTCTTTCCTCAGGGCATCAATTACCAATAATAATGCTTTACTATTCCCTTTGAATTCCTTCAAACTAATTTTTCAAACCAAGCTTATGCAAAAATTTAAAAAAAACTACACACATTTTTTTCACTTTATAGGAGCTATATATTGAATCTGATGTATCTCTGTAATTTCGGATCATCCAGTTCTGAAATTGTGACCTGCGGTAGCCCTCTACGTCCTATTTCCAATGCCACCAGTCGGATCCAAATTGGATTCTCCAAGGAATAGTTATGCCAAATCTCCCACAGTGACCTAATTATAGACTAGTTCAGTAGAGCGAACTTGTATGACGTGCCACAAGTCACTGTTTCAACCTTTGGCTCTGAAAAATATATTCAAGAAACTATAGTCTATCCTACTTCTATACCTTCTTACAAAATTTCAATCCGATGCTCAGAGAGAAAGTTATGATGGTTTTTCCTAGGTCACCTATTTGGAATGTAATTCAGGAGTCTGCAAAAGGACCAACTTCCTCAGATGATATCTCCACAAATATAGTGCAAAAAGCTCTAACCTTTGGACCCAAGGTTCAGTGCGATTTTTTCTCAAATGGGTTTTTGTTTTAGCTTCTAAAACATCACAGAAAACAAGTTATAGCAAAAAATCCACGATGACCTATTTGGAGCAGCAAAACCCTAGAATCCAAAGCTCTAATTCCAAATGTTATGAAACCAGCTCACAAAAAAATAGAAAAGATAGTTGAATGCCTTAGAATTCAGCCTCTTTGAGGGGGAAACCTCCCTTACATTACACAAATGAACAATTCTTGTATGATTCAAATGACAAAACCTCATTTCTATATATAGGAGTCTAAGGAGTCACAATATAACCAAACCGACCTAAAAATAATAATATAAAGCCACAAAAATAACAATAGAGGGATTCTATGGGGCACAGTAATAAAAATATGGGGACAATAAGGGCACAAAAATATTAATAAGGGATACAATTACAATAGTAATGGGGTAATCACTAGTATTATAGGGACCTAACACAAAGAGAGTAGGATAGCTTTTGAGCTGACTCTTTTTGTAATAATGGCTATATTTCCACTTGTATGATAATACAGAGTTGGGGTTTTACGCTGAGGCTTTCCCTGGGTTATATCTTCTATGTTATGTGTGATTGTTTTCTCCATATCAGTTATATGTGTTCTTATTGATGTTGCTCAAATTGATTAAGATTCCACTGAATTGATTGTAGAAGTAGATCAAGTATTTTGCTTTAGTATATTGCATTATTAGGTGATCTACAGGTGGGAATTTCTACAGATACCTTGGAACTATCTAGCAATAGGTTGTTGATAAGCAACGTACAGGTTAAAAAGTTGTTGAGCTTGTTGACCTTGGACATATGGATAAGGGACCTGTTGTCCTTGTACATATGGCTAGTGAACCTGTTGTCCCTGAACAAGAGGATTTTGGACCTACAGTCCTTGGGCATAAGGTTGATACACTTGTTACCCTTGGACATAGGAATTTTGTACTTGATGCCCTTGGCCAATAGGATTTTGAACCTGTTGACCTAGGACATGAGGATTTTGTTGGAAATAATACTGAGAGGGGGGGTGAATCAATATTATCAAGTTCTTTTAATAAATCTTCCTTATTTATACTTTGAATTATTTTTGCATGTCTGTACCATAAAATAATGAGAATGAACAAAGAAAACAGATAGTCACACCAAATAACACCAGATGTAAGGTGGAAACCCAATGTGGGTGAAAACCACCTGCTGCAATATGTCTCTATCTTCTTTCAAATTAGAAACTCCTTTTGCAATGGTTTTGTACTGGTGCGGTCCTTTACCAGTACGCAGGCTGCAACCTGCAGAGAGCTACAACTCTCTCTCGTTTTCCAGTCTCTCCTGGAAGGGAGCTACAACCCCCTACTTCTTTTCTTTCAAGGACCACTTTTCATAAATTTTCAAACTGGATTCATAAACATCAAGAGATCATTGAGTACAAGTAAATCACCCAGTCAACTCCAGTAACCAGATCAACAATAAAAGTAAACTAAACCCAGAACACCTTATGAACAAAAAAATTCAGCCAATCAAAAGGTCTTAAGACAGATACGCAATTTTCCTTTCTCTGGCCTGCATGCGTACGCACTTCACCTTCTTCTCCCCTGCGTATACCCATAGAGACCCTTTTGCTGCACCGCGTACCCACGCACTGTTTCTTCAATCGCTCTACGTACTGTTACTATAGGCACGCACCCACAGATACTATCACGCCGCGTACTGCCACTGTAGCCACGCACCCACAGATGCTATCGTGCCACGTACCTACGCATCTGTGGCTTCTGAAGCACCGCGTACTTTCCCTGTGCCTACGCACCTGATCCTCTGTCGCGCTGCGTACCCACGCACTTCGCCTTCTTCTGCTCTACGTACCCACGCAGTGCGCCTTCTTCTACTCTGCGTACCCACGCACTTGCGCTGTTAATCACTTGCGTACCTCTGGTTAGGGCCGAATTGGCAGTCCACCAGTGTGCTACAGATCGTCAGATGCTCAGATCTAATCATGCGCTCGAGAGATCACCCTTCATAGATTCACTTTCAACTTCACTTTTATATAGATCAAGCTTTTAAAACAATAACCCAATATTTCAGATCTTAAGATATTCAATTTGCAAAAGATGCTTAGCCAAGTGATCCCCTTTGCTTTATATAGGCAAGCTCTTCCTAAAATCATTGATCAATACCATAGATAACCGATACAAGGGGCCCAAAAACATGGGGCTAAATAATAATAATAATATAAAAAATACCACGGGCCAAAACCATAGAATCAAGAACGGCGGGCCAAATACCACGGGCCAAACATAGGAAACCCCACGTGAACGCGCTTCTCTAAGTGAACTGGGGGTACGCACCTTCTGAACGGGTGACCTGCGTGTCTGGTCGTAGTCCATTCACGGCGTACCTGCGTGTACGCACTTTTTGAACTATTCTCCTGCGTACCTCTTAATTTTCAACATTTTGAGAACCTGATCAGAGCATTGCCACTTGAGGGTGTTGCCATCAAGTACAACATCTGTAACATAGAGCCATACCAGAATCATAATGCCAACAATCTCCCCCTTTGGACTTGATGGCAACCTCAAAATCTTCAACGTCATTCTCCCCCTTTTACATCAAGGGCAAAGGGTTATGCTCCACCTAAGGACATGCTCCCCCTGAATATGAATCAGAACACCATAGATGACCATGAAAGAGATAGAGACATATTGCAGCAATATTCAGACCAGCATCCATGATCTCCTTCTGTACGTCCTCCATAATGCCAACAATGCATTATATTCTCCCCCTGAACCTGTGCCATTCGATCTTCAACCAATCCGCAACCCAGCACATGTACGCATATGCCCCAGATGAGCCTTACGTACAACCAACCATCAGAAGAGATTCAACAAGATGATGCATCAACAACCCCCAGCTTTTGCCTGAGGTATTCAAAGGTCTCCGTGGGCAATGGTTTGGTGAGTATATCAGCAACTTGTTCCTTAGAAGGAACATACTCCAACTTGACCTTTTGTTCAAGTACTTGTTCCCAGAGAAAATGATACTTGATCGGTATGTGCTTGGTCTTTGAATGCATGACTGGGTTCTTTGAAACGCTGATTGCACTTGTGTTATCACATAAGATGGAGATAGGTGGTGTACAAGTGATTTGAAAGTCCTGCAAGGTCTGCATCATCCAAAGGAGTTGAGTGCAGCAAGATGCAGCAGCAACATATTCTGCTTCAGCTGTAGACAAGGCAATTGAACTTTGTTTCTTGCTGAACCAAGATACTAATATGGAACCCATAAAGAACGCACCACCACTTGTGCTCTTCCTGTCATCCACGCTTCCTGCCCAATCTGCATCTGTATAAGCATGAAGTGTGAGATCTATATCTCTAGGATACCATAAGCAATAATTTTGAGTCCCTTGAAGATATTTAAATATTCTCTTCACTGCCTGAAGATGAGTTTCCTTCGGATTTGCTTGAAATCTTCCAACTATTCCCACTGCATGCATGATGTCTGGTCGGGTACCTGTCAAATAAAGTAGACTTCCAATCATAGATCTGTAGGTTGGTTGATGCACTGCTGCTGATTCATCATTTTCACTGAGGTTACATCCTGTGACCATGGGTGTACATACTGGTTTTGCATCTTCCATGCCATATTTCTTCAAAATCTGCTTGAGATACTTGGTTTGAGACAAAAAGATCCCTCCTTCTTTTTGTTGGATTTGCAAACCAAGAAAATATGTCAGTTCTTCCAGCAAGGACATTTCAAATTCTTTCTACATCACCAAGGCAAAGCTTTGACTCATAGCTTCTTCATTGCTGCCAAAGATAATGTCATCTACATACACAACAAGTATTAGCAATTTGTCATTTTCAACTTTTATATAAAGATTGTTGTCTGTTGATCCTTTTTAAAAACCTTGTTGATGAAGATATTTGTCCAAATGATAGTACCAAGCCCTTGGAGCTTGTTTGAGACCATAGAGAGCCTTTTTCAATCTGCATACAAGATTTGGATCATTTCCAAGAATGAAACCATCTGGCTGCTCAATGTATACTTCTTCTTCCAAGTCTCCATTCAGGAAGGCTGATTTCACGTCCATTTGAAATAGTTTGATGTTTTGAAAGCTTGAGAGAGCAAGGAACATTCGGATGGCCTCAAGTCTTGCAACAGGAGCAAAGGTTTCTTCAAAATCTATTCCTTCTTGTTGCGCATACCCTTTACAAACAAGTCTGGCCTTGTTTCTAATTACTTCACCATTTTCATTCAATTTATTTTTGAAGACCCATTTTGTCCCTATAACATTCTTATCCTTTGGTCTAGGAACCAGCTCCCAAGTGTTGTTCTTTTCGATCTACTCAAGTTCTTCATCCATTGCTTTCACCCAACATTCATCTTTGCATGCCTCTTTCACATTTTGTGGTTCAGTGGAAGAGAGTAATGCCAAATAGCTTGAAGCTTCTGCAACTGTTCTTCTTGTTTGTACACCTGCTTCTTTCTGCCCCAAAATCTGAAATTCTGGATGATTCTTCTGAACATATCTGGATGGAGTCTTCTCTTCTATCCTTATCTGCTCCTCTGGTTCTTCTTGAGGTTCTTCTTCTTCATTATTCTGTCTTTGAGGGTAGTCTTCATCTTCTTCGATGTCTTCATGATTTACTTGCCTAGGAATGTATCCCTTCTCATCAACCACTACATCAATGCTGTCAACAATTCTTCCAAGCCTCTTATTGTAGCACTTGTATGCTTTGCTGTGTGGAGAATAGCCAAGAAGAATGCCTTCATCTGCTCTAGGTTCAAGTTTTCCCAGTTGCTCATCAGTATTCTTAATATAGCATTTGCTCCCAAAGATTTTGAAGTGCTTTACCGAGGGAGTCTCACCATACCAGAGCTCATGAGGAGTTTGAGTGCTGTTCACCCGGACATTTGTTTTGTTGAGAATAACAACCGCGTCATATGCAGCTTCACCCCAGAAAGTTGCGGGAATTCCAGACTCATCAAGCATAGCACGAGCCATTTGTTGGACTGTTCTATTCATCCTTTCCACTACTCCATTTTGCTGAGGAGTTCTGGCTGTAGAGAATTCTCTTCTTATCCCATGTTCTTCACAGAAATTGAAAAATTCATTTGAAGTAAACTCCCCACCTCTGTCGGATTTGAGGCACTTAATTTTGTATCCTGATTCATTTTCAACCAAGGCTTTAAAGGATTTGAATTTTTCGAATGCTTCATCTTTGTGCTTCATAAGTCCTAACCAGACAAACTTGGAGAAATCGTCCATGAATAATATCAAGTATTCTTCCCCTCGAGGTGTCCTTTTCCTGAATGGTCCACACACATCTGTATGTACAAGATCAAGAGGCATGCTAGCTGATCCTTCCTTCTCTGGAAAGTTAGTTCTGGTTTGCTTTCTAAACTGACATGATTTGCATATGGTGTTGTCTGGAATTTTGATATCTGGAAGACCGCGAACTGCCTGATATTTGCATGCTTTCCTTATCTGTGAAAAGCTTAGATGCCCCAACCTTCGGTGCCATAACCAGTGTTCATCATCCTTGCTTAGATAGCATTGTTGTTGTCCTTCTTCAAATATGTATAGATTATTTGGAGTTCTTTTACCTTTGATCACCGTTTTACCTGTATCAAGATCACGAACAAAACATCCATTTGTTCTAAATATCACCTCGGTTCCTTGATCACACATCTGGCTGACACTTAGAAGATTATGTTTCAATCCATCAACATACAAAACATTTCCAGCTTTGACCTTTTCTTTTAACTGAGCAGTGCCTTTTCCTTTTATCGCTGCAGGAGTATCATTTCCAAAAGAAATTTTCTTTCCCTTTTCTAGAGCAGAATATGATTCAATTTTTTCTTTATCACCTGTCATATGCTTCAAACATCCACTATCAATGTACCATAGATTTTCCTTTCCCTCTGCATAAAATGCTATTCCACATCTTTCTGTTTGTGGTTCCTTTATTCTCCATGTTTTGGTTCTTGAGGCTTGTTCCTTTGTCTGCTGAAACCTGCTCCTGCATTCAGAATCTTCATGACCAAAGTTATTGCAAATAGAACATTCAACTTCATTTTCAAGAACCGAAAAGTTGTTATAGGTTCTTTTTGTAATCCCGGTCATACTTCTTTATTTTTGAGCTTCTCTAGTCATGATCGTTTTATATGCAACACATTGAGCTGCTTTGTGACCAAAGTTATGGCAAGAAAAGCATTGTCCATTGAAGAAACTTCTGCGGCTATCAAATCTTCCGGCCAAACGATTGTAATTTCTATTGTCATTCATTCTTGAAGCAAATTGAGAGGATTTTACCTGTGGCTAGTTGTAGCTTTTGTTCATCCTTAAGACGGATTGCCCCTGATTTGCCTGATAGTCTTTGTTTGTAATTTGTCCCTGCTTTACCTGGTGATCTCAATTGTGCTTTTGCTCATTCCTTCTTGCTACATCAAGATAACTCTTTGAGGTGGATGCTTGAGAAGTTTCTCCATTATAGCCCAGACCTGTCTTGTTTAGAGGAGAACGTTGTACATTGATGATCTCATCCAGGGTTTCAGATCCTTTGACAAACTTAAGATTAATAGCCTTTGTTTTCTCAATCTCTTTTCTAAGACCAACAATTTCACCTTCTAACTTTTCAAGATATTTTTCTTTTTCATCAATCTGAAATTGTAGAGTATCAATGATCATATTCTTTTCTTCTATACATGTCTTGAGTCTAGAAATTTCTTCATGAAAGCTATCCACATCTATAGCATCCATGTAATCATCATCTTTGAATGCCATTAAAAGTTTATAGTCATTACCTCGTTCATCTTCATCACTATTTGATAGACCATCACTATCTTCATGAGTGTAGTAGCTTTTCTTATTTTCAATCTGTTTCTTGTTCCATCGAGCAGGTTCCTTTCCTTTATCCTTATAAGGACATTTCGCAGCATAATGACCTACTCTTCCACAAGCAAAGCATTTAAAAGGTAACTTACCTCTGAATCTTCCCGTACCCCTTTGAAGATTTCTGGCAAAATTTGATTCTTCTTCTTCTTCTTCTGGCACATGACTTGCTTCATAATAGTCTCCTTTGCCTAAAGCTTTGAAAGCAACTTCTCTTCTATCTGATGGACCTCCCTTTCTCATTTCATAAGCAGTTAGAATTCCGTGTAGCTGAGACATAGTAAGAATTCGTAGATTTTCCTTTTCTTCTATTGCAGACACTTTAGATTCAAACTTGGGGGACAATGATCTTAGAACTTTTTCAACCACAATAGCCTCTTTTATTTCTTCACCCAAGTTTTTCATGCAATTAACAATCTCATCTACCCGAAGAAAATAGTTAGCCACACTTTCATCATTATACATTCTGAGATTCTCATACTGAATCTTGAGGGTTTGAAGTTTAGCACGCTTTACCTGTTCATCTCCTTCATAGCTCAAGACAATCTTGTCCCATATTTCCTTTGCGGATTTATATTGCATAACCTTTACGAATTATGTTTGAGATAAGCATCCTAGCAGAGTAATGACTGCTTTAGCATTTGTTTCATATTTCTTCTTCTCGGCCGAATCTGTAGGAGTAGCTGAAGGAAAAGTGTAGCCTGTATCTATGATATCCCAAACTTCTGTACCAAGAGATTGAAGATAGGCAGTAACTCTTACCTTCCAATAATTGAAATTTGTCCCATCAAAGATTGGTGGCCTGATTGATGCTTCCCTCTCGTAGTTGCTCATGATGAATGATCTTCCTCCAAGCGATCAAGCTTCTCTGAAGGACCTGCTCTGATACTAAATGTTGGAAATAATACTGAGAGGGGGGGTGAATCAGTATTATCAAGTTCTTTTAATAAATCTTCCTTATTTATACTTTGAATTATTTTTGCATGTCAGTACCATAAAATAATGAGCATGAACAAAGAAAACAGATAGTCACACCAAAGAACACCAGATGTAAGGTGGAAACCCAATGTGGGTGAAAACCACCTGCTGCAATATGTCTCTATCTTCTTTCAAATTAGAAAATCCTTTTACAATGGTTTTGTACTGGTGCAGTCCTTTACCAGTACATAGGCTACAACCTGCAGAGAGCTACAACTCTCTCTCGTTTTCCAGTCTCTCCTGGAAGGGAGCTACAACCCCCTACTTCTTTTCTTTCAAGGACCACTTTTCATAAATTTTCAAACTGGATTCATAAACATCAAGAGATCATTGAGTACAAGTAAATCACCCAATCAACTCTAGTAACCAGATCAATAATAACAGTAAACTAAACCCAGAACACCTTATCAACAGAAAAATTCAGCCAATCAAAACGTCTTAAGACAGATACGCAGTTTTCCTTTCTCTGGCCTGCGTGCGTATGCACTTCACCTTCTTCTCCCCTGCGTATACCCGCAGAGACCCTTCTGCTACACCGCGTACCCATGCACTGTTTCTTCAATCGCTCTGCGTACTGTTACTGTAGGCACGCACCCACAGATACTATCGCGCCGCGTACTGCCACTGTAGCCACGCACCCACAGATGCTATCGCGCCGCGTACCTACGCATCTGCGGCTTCTGAGGCACCGCGTACTTTCCCTGTGCCTACGCACCTAATCCTCTGTCGCGCTGCGTACCCACGCACTTCGCCTTCTTCTGCTCTGCGTACCCACGCAGTGCACCTTCTTCTGCTCTGCGTACCCACGCACTTGCGCTGTTAATCACTTGCGTACCTCTGGTTAGGGCCGAATTGGCAGTCCACCAGTGTGCTACAGATCGTCAGATGCTCAGATCTGATCATGCGCTCGAGAGATCACCCTTCATAGATTCGCTTTCAACTTCACTTTTATATAGATCAAGCTTTTAAAACAATAACCCAATATTTCAGATCTTAAGATATTCAATTTGTAAAAGATGCTTAGCCAAGTGATCTCCTTTGCTTTATATAGGCAAGCTCTTCCTAAAATCATGGATCAATACCATAGATAACCGATACAAGGGGCCCAAAAACATGGGGCTCAATAATAATAATAATATAAAACAATACCACGGGCCAAAATCATAGAATCAAGAACAGCGGGCCAAATACCACGGGCCAAACATAGGAAACCCCACGTGAACGCGCTTCTCTAAGTGAACTGGAGGTAAGCACCTTTGAACGGGTGACCTGCGTGTCTAGTCGTAGTCCCTTCACGGCGTACCTGCGTATACGCACTTTTTGAACTATTCTCCTGCGTACCTCTTAATTTTCAACATTTTGAGAACCTTATCAGAGCATTGCCACTTGAGGGTGTTGCCATCAAGTACAACATCTGTAACATAGAGCCATACCAGAATCATAATGCCAACAGATTTTGAGCCTGCTACTGTAGGACTTGACCTTGACCCTACCCCTGCAAGGGTTGACCTTGTTGATATGTATACAAGGGTTGTTGCTTCCTTGGTTGGTTTTGCTATTGCAAGGGTTGACCTTGTGGTTGAAAAATTTGTTCCTGGGGTTCCAGAGGTTGGCCCTAAGAGGACATGGGTTGAGAGGTGTGCAGAGCATATTGCATCTGCTGCTGCACGATTTGTTGTAAGTGTTGCAAGGGCTGACCTTGCGGTTGTTGCAGTTGACCTTTCTACAAGATCATTTGCCCTTGCTGTTGTGCGGAGAGCCCTTGCTGCAACAAAGGTTTCCCTTGCAGTAACAAAGGCTACCCTTGTTGTTGTAGATGTTTTCCTTACTATTGTAAGGGTACTTGAACAGTGCCCAGGAAATTACTAAACTAAATCTGACCATAACCAAGCTGGATGTACTGCCCAGATTGGAGGGTGTAAGGTTGATTAACCATCCCTTGAGAACCATATGGAATGTAAGGATTCTGTTACTGGACCAAAGCCCCATAGGGTTGCTAATACTGAACATTTCTCAATCTAGATGGACCAACGAGATTCTGAACCTATTGGTATTGGACATTGCATGATCTAATAGGTTCAGCAGGGTTATGAATAATACCAGAAGAAGGTTGGTTTATAACAAACATGTGAGCTTGTGAGTAGCTCACATTAGTGGCACCTGACACCATAGAAACATTCAAGTTCTGCCCCCTAGTCGATGGCACAACCTGGCCACTGACTAGAGGGATAGAGGAACTGACAGAGATAATCTTTAAAATTGCCGGTTGTGCCTGAAGGGTAACTGGGATTGACGATACAAGGGTGTTCAAAACGGTGGGTTGAACCAGGACTGAAGTAAAAGTATATTGGGAACTCGTGTTCGTAACTGGCTTGGCGCCTGACGCCTATACATGATTATGGTAAAGTGATGAGGCACTAGGTGTACTTGAAACCAACTGTGCCAAAGACACGTAGTTGGGTGGAAAACTAGCGGGAACACCTTCTGAAAAGGGGAAACCCTAAGGAGGAAACTACAATTCTTCCCCCTCAACAGTTTGTGGAGTAGAAACTTCAGACTCATTAGAATATGTGACTGAAGCATCGCCTTCGGGTTCCATGTCTGAAAACAAATGACGACGAATGGTCGAACGAGTATGAGGGGATAGTTCCAAAGGAACACCCGGCTGGTCATACGGACTGTAAGGACGCTGCGGTGACATCACAACAGGGTAAAATAGAGGGTTCAGAGGGTAGATAACCAGTTCAAGCTGACCATCGGTGTTTGGCGAGTTCTCTGGAGTTTGAATGGGATTGTCTAGAGATTCCAGGCCAAGATCAGCAGATGCCCCAGTATCGAAAGCTGGCAGAGGACGAGATGACAAGGGTTGAATGCTCAGAACAATTGCAAGTTCAACATCTTGGTCCTTGAGTGACTCTGGAGTCTTGTAACTTAGAAAAAAACTCCTCAGACAATATTTTAGACGGAGGAGAGGAAGAGGAATTGGGTGAACCAGATGGTTTAGCCACGATAACCTTGTCTTAGTCGACAGAAAAATTAACTTCAAGGCTTTAAAATGTTCTTTTAAGGGAAACTCACGATTTGGTCTGAGAAAAGACTAACAGGGTGTTTTTGGATCGTGGGCAATCAATTATTAAGATGCATAAAAGATTAGTGCTCTTTCATTTTTTAAGAGTCAAGAAAGAAAAAAAATGACTCTATCACTTTCAATTGGAAACAAGCTCAAAAGGACAAGTGTTCGAATGATATTTTAAGTTTAATGAGTCAAAAATATCAAATGATTGCTCTGGATGATCTAGATAAACAAGATTACTAGGCAACTGTGAACTGCAGAATACCTCCCGGCGAACTAAGAAGTATGAGCAGGCAATCTCCCCGAATGCTATGTTTGGTGTATCACATTTGCAAGGCAGCCAACTTGGCTTCCTAAGGATAAAAGGATTGTAGCCTAGTGGGGTCTCCCATTATATACTCAATGGTACAGGGAGCACAAATCAATACTAGCATTTTCTAATTCCGAAGCTAACAACAACTGCTAGGTTTAAATATGTCAGAACATGTCTCTAGCCTAGACCTTCTAGATATGATCGTTAATGTCAAATGCGCCTTAGGTTAATTGAATTCATTTTAAATTTGATCTTGAGTTATGTTTCAGTTTTCAAGTCTTAGCGATGCGACTTGAAAAACCTTAAATGCAACCAAATGAGACAAGACCCTTTCAATTTGATGAAATTCTTACACTAGATAGGGTAGAAACTACTCAATTAAATGAAAACAATCAAGCAACTGAAAATGAAATGATCTTTCACTAACTTACTTTTCAAAAAATAAACTAATGAAAGATGTATTCCAATTCCTAATTTCCTGACAAGCATTTATCTATTAGTCCTCTCAAAAGCAAACAAGTTATCTTCCTTTTTAAATGCCGATGCAATTCTAGTCTTTTAATGATGCAAGTTATCATAATGTAATGATGCAACAAGCTAGAATTCCATACTCTTTTTGAAACCACGAAACAAAATTTTCGCATATTAATCTTTTAGTGAAAAATTTCTCGAGACAATAAGCTCTTCAAGCAAATGAACACATGAAGAGAGAGACTCATTTAAACTAATGAAACACCGACTTTACCAATCACATGATAAACAATGTAATCCATGCCAGAAAAGAAATGTTTAGGCAAGCAAACAAAAACTTTTCAAACTTGTGTAAAAGACGTCAAAGTCAGAAAAGGACCAAAAAACAAATTGCATAAAGTTCACCTACAACCTGACTTACTGAGTTCTCAAAATGCTGAATGGACAACCAACTAGATGCCCTAGTGTCGCTGGCCACTCAATGACTCAATCAATCAAGCAGAAAGATGATAAGCCAACAAGAAAAAAAAAACCAAATGAAAAGTAGCTTTCTAATCAGGGAGAAAATGGTCCAAAAGGATTATGGGGTCAAAACCACAAGAGCATAACACACTGGCCAAGATTGAGGTCAAGCCGTAATCTTCACTTACAAGAATCTACGTGAATGCCTAACTAAAAACAAGTGCCATAGGTTGGTTGGTGCGACTGTTTCTCAGCAACTCACACTAATCAGTGCGACTATCAGCGAATTAAGTGCATTGATCAAGGGAGTTAAGGAAAAAATAAAAAATAAAAATTGAAATAGGGACCAGATCTGCTACTATGATTTTTGGACTTAGACTAGTAAGCAGGAGAAAAGAAACAAAAGACAAGGGAAAAAGTGGAACTAGAAAAGTTCTCACAAAAACATGAAATCCAAGACAAACAAAAGGATTGGGCTCCCCAACAGAGTCACCAATTTGTGGTGAAGTAAAATTATAAGTGCGGACACAAACAAATTCCTCTAGCCTGATGATGGGTCTAGCCACAATAGATACATTCTATGGAAGATTTCCTTAGGTTAGAACCAATTAAGATAGCCTAACTCTTAGTCCGCTTATCCTATTTGATGATGTTCTTTCTTGCTCGCTCCAGCTATCTCTTGCTTCCTTCTTCAAGAACCTAAAACAAGTAAGCAACAACAAACAACAAACATGACAATAGACAAATTGTAATTCAACCTACTTAACAAGTTAAGAAACATTAAGCCATGAATATGTAAGATGAAAAAACATGTAGGAAATCAGTTGGTAGTTACATATATTAATATCAAAGAAAGATTACAACCATTTGTCTTGATGTTGTAGACCTCTTATGAAAAGACTAGGTTCCCACACACTTTTGCTAGCATTCCGTGATGGCCTCAATCAACAATAGTTTTAAGGATCTTCCCTTTAGGCTTCACTCCAAACCAAATCATGCTTCTCCATCACACAACTAGATAGCTACAACTAGTAATAGCTTGATGTCTACTCCAAACCAAAATAACATAAGAACACCAACATCAACACTAGATTGTGCTTGGGAAGAAGGGAGGTTTATCTAGAAAAAATGGATGGGAAATGTGTTATATACCTAGGGGGGATAATATGGGGTACCAAGGGAGGTACCCAAGGTAATAATGAAATAATGGGATGGGCCATAGTAATAAATAAGGTGGTTAACCCATGTCATGTAAGGGACCACAAGTAGTTAATAATAATGTAATGGGTCCATGGTATTAGTTGATGGTATGAGGGAACCATGGTAATGATGCATGGTATTGTATGTATGAGGCCTATATAGAGGCTAGAGACTCCACATGGAGGGATATGAAGATGAAGAGAAGGATTATTGTATGAATAGGCATATGGCTTGTGGAGTGTTCTCCTTCCTTAAGGAGTGAATGTATGGTGTTGCCCTACCTTAAGGGTTTGATCTATAAAGAATCATTTCATATTATTTTTGGGTTTATTTGCATTATCTTATATTTTCGTATCTGATCTATAATATTCTTGGGGACGAAACATGCTTAGGGGGGTGGAATGTTATATACCTAGGGGGGATAATATGGGGTACCAAGGGAGGTACCCAAGGTAATAATGTAATAATCTGTAAAATATAACCTGGCTCTGATACCACTTGTTGTAGATCTAACCTGGCTCAGATACCACTTGTTATAGATCTGATATGAAAATATAAGACAATGAAAATAAACCCAAGAAATAACAAGATCTAAATATATATAGAAATGATTCACTTTATTGATCAAACCCTTAAGGTAGGGCAACACCATACATTCACTCCTTAAGGAAGGAGAACACTCCACAAGCCATATGCCTGTTCATACAATAATCCTTCACTTCATCTTCATATCCCTCCGTGTGGAGTCTCTAGCCTCTATATAGGCCTCATACATACAATACCATGCATCATTACCATGGTTCCCTCATACCATCAAATAATACCATGGACCCATTACATTATTATTAACTACTTGTGGTCCCTTACATGACATGGGTTAACCACCTTATTTATTACTATGGCCCATCCCATTATTACATTATTATCTTGGGTACCTCCCTTGGTACCCCATATTATCCCCCCTAGGTATATAACATTCCACCCCCCTAAGCATGTTTCGTCCCCGAAACATGGGAAGAACACAAATAATAAGATCTACTCAAAAGAGTAGTCCACTGATACCATGCACGTGCATCTAGCCATCCAAGAGAAAGGTGAACCCTCGTTCTCGTTGGTACCTCGCTCGCTTGAGATGGAAGTTGACCGTGGCAGCTCTTCTGTGTGTAGTAGGTGGATCGTTGCTCCTCGCTATCCGTCATACGAGGGTTGTTGTCCTTGTGGCTAATTGGTTGCCATCTTGTTGGTGGCTGTCTTGCAGGGTGATGTGGGTGATAAGGCTCAGAATCTCTATTATAACCTGTTTTTGGAAATGGAACAACCATTTTGCATCTGCCCATGTGATAGAAATCCTGATTCAGACACTGGAATTTCCGATCTGCGCTGCTACTCTCCCGCCGTCACCCAAAATTTCTGAAAAAAGAGCTGATTTTAAATCAGCGATATCTCCCTCATCCGGACTCCAATTCGACTGATTTTTTTTTTGAAATAAGGTGTTTTTTCTCAAAGATTCCAGATCTATAATTAGATTTTGCAGATATTGTACTGAGACGTCTAGATCTACGCTGCAAAATCACTGCCCTGAAAATTGTCTACAACCCCACTGATTTTTAGATCAGTGATATCTCCTTCATCCGGACTCCGATTCAACTCATTTTTTTTTTGAATTCGACTATTTTTGCACAAAGAATCCAGATCTGTAATTATATTTTACAGATCTTGCACCAAAATGTATATATCTGACCTGCAAAGTCGCCGCCCCCAAAACCCTGCAAAAAATAAAAAAAAATTCTCCACGGTTGTGCCCAAGAAAGAGCTCTGATACCAATTGTTGTAGATCTAACCTGGCTCTGATACCACTTGTTATAGATTTGATATGAAAATATAAGACAATGAAAATAAACCCAAGAAATAACAAGATCTAAATATATATAGAAATGATTCACTTTATTGATCAAACCCTTAAGGTAGGGCAACACCATATATTCACTCCTTAAGGAAGGAGAACACTCCACAAGCCATATGCCTGTTCATACAATAATCCTTCACTTCATCTTCATATCCCTCCATGTGGAGTCTCTAGCCTCTATATAGGCCTCATACATACAATACCATGCATCATTACCATGGTTCCCTCATACCATCAAATAATACCATGGACCCATTACATTATTATTAACTACTTGTGGTCCCTTACATGACATGGGTTAACCACCTTATTTATTACTATGGCCCATCCCATTATTACATTATTACCTTGGGTACCTCCCTTGGTACCCCATATTATCCCCCCTAGGTATATAATATTCCACCCCCCTAAGCATGTTTCGTCCCCGAAACATGGGAAGAACACAAATAATAAGATCTACTCAAAAGAGTAGTCCACTGATACCATGCACGTGCATCTAGCCATCCAAGAGAAAGGTGAACCCTCGTTCTCGTTGGTGCCTTGCTCGCTTGAGATGGAAGTTGACTGTGGCAGCTCTTCTGTGTGTAGTAGGTGGATCGTTGCTCCTCGCTATCCGTCATACGGGGGTTGTTGTCCTTGTGGCTAATTGGTTGCCATCTTGTTGGTGGCTGTCTTGCGGGGTGATGTGGGTGATAAGGCTCAGAATCTTTATTATAACCTGTTTTTGGAAATGGAACAACCATTCTGCATCTGCCCATGTGATAGAAATCTTGATTCAGACACTGGAATTTCCGATCGACGCTGCTACTCTCCCGCCGTCACCCAAAATTTCTGAAAAAAAAGCTGATTTTAAATCAGCGATATCTCCCTCATCCGGACTCCGATTCGACTGCTTTTTTTTTTGAAATAAGGTGTTTTTTCTCAAAGATTCCAGATCTATAATTAGATTTTGCAGATATTGTACTAAGACATCTAGATCTACGCTGCAAAATCACTGCCCTAAAAATTGTCTACAACCCCACTGATTTTTAGATCAGTGATATCTCCTTCATCCGGACTCCGATTCAACTCATTTTTTTTGAATTCGACTATTTTTGCACAAAGAATCCAGATCTGTAATTATATTTTATAGATCTTGCACCAAAATGTATAGATCTGACCTGCAAACTCGCCGCCCCCGAAACCCTGCAAAAAATAAAAAAAAAATTCTCCACTGTTGTGCCCAAGAAAGAGCTCTGATACCAATTGTTGTAGATCTAACCTGGCTCTGATTCCACTTGTTATAGATCTGATATGAAAATATAAGACAATAAAAATAAACCCAAGAAATAACAAGATCTAAATATATATAGAAATGATTCACTTTATTGATCAAACCCTTAAGGTAGGGCAACACCATATATTCACTCCTTAAGGAAGGAGAACACTCCACAAGCCATATGCCTGTTCATACAATAATCCTTCACTTCATCTTCATATCCCTCCATGTGGAGTCTCTAGCCTCTATATAGGCCTCATACATACAATACCATGCATCATCACCATGGTTCCCTCATACCATCAACTAATACCATGGACCCATTACATTATTATTAACTATTTGTAGTCCCTTACATGACATGGGTTAACCACCTTATTTATTACTATGGCCCATCCCATTATTACATTATTACCTTGGGTACCTCCCTTGTACCCCATATTATCCCCCCTAGGTATATAACATTCCACCCCCCTAAGCATGTTTCATCCCCGAAACATGGGAAGAACACAAATAATAAGATCTACTCAAAAGAGTAGTCCACTGGTACCATGCACGTGCATCTAGCCATCCAAGAGAAAGGTGAACCCTCGATCTCGCTGGTGCCTCGCTCGCTTGAGATGGAAGTTGACCGTGGAAGCTCTTCTGTGTTGATGTGCAGTGGGTGGATCTTCTCTCCTCGCGATCCGTCATGTGACGACTTGGTTTCCATCTTGATGGTTGTCTCGCTAGGTGATGTGGGTGATGATATGTTGAAGTTTTAACCCACGATGGTTGTTTCTTTACTTCACCCTGCTGTGGTGCTTGTTGTGGTGTCTTCTTTTTCAATATGAATTCAACCACTGAGCCCTCGTCTGATGTATCATCACCTGTAACCTTTTCTTCTGCAGCCTCTGTTTGTGTTTGATTGTTGATCATCAAAGGCTCATCATCTGATGTGTCAGTCCCTTGAACATCTTCTGCTTCAGCCTCCTAAAATGTCACAGTTTCGTCAATATTGCTCAGAATCTCTATTATAACCTGTTTTTGGAAATGGAAAAACCATTCTGCATCTGCCCATGTGATATAAATCCTGATTCAGACACTGGAATTTCCGATCTGTGCTGCTACTCTCCCGCCGTCACCCAAAATTTCTGAAAAAAGAGCTGATTTTAAATCAGCGATATCTCCCTCATCCGGACTCCGATTCGACTGATTTTTTTTTTGAAATCAGGTGTTTTTTCTCGAAGATTCCAGATCTATAATTAGATTTTGTAGATCTTGTACTAAGACATCTAGATCTACGCCGCAAAATCACTGCCCTGAAAATTGTCTACAACCCCACTGATTTTTAGATCAGTGATATCTCCTTCATCCGGACTCCGATTCAACTCATTTTTTTTTGAATTCGACTATTTTTGCACAAAGAATCCAGATTTGTAATTATATTTTACAGATCTTACACCAAAATGTATAGATCTGACCTGAAAAGTCACCGCCCCCAAAACCCTGCAAAAAAAAAAAAAAATTTCTCCACTGTTGTGCCCAAAAAAGAGCTCTGATACCAATTGTTGTAGATCTAACCTGGCTTTGATACCACTTGTTATAGATTTGATATGAAAATATAAGACAATGAAAATAAACCCAAGAAATAACAAGATCTAAATATATATAGAAATGATTCACTTTATTGATCAAACCCTTAAGGTAGGACAACACCATATATTCACTCCTTAAGGAAGGAGAACACTCCACAAGCCATATGCCTGTTCATACAATAATCCTTCACTTCATCTTCATATCCCTCCATGTGGAGTCTCTAGCCTCTATATAGGCCTCATACATACAATACCATGCATCATTACCATGGTTCCCTCATACCATCAACTAATACCATGGACCCATTACAATATTATTAACTACTTGTGGTCCCTTACATGACATGGGTTAACCACCTTATTTATTACTATGGCCCATCCCATTATTACATTATTACCTTGGGTACCTCCCTTGGTACCCCATATTATCCCCCCTAGGTATATAACATTCCACCCCCCTAAGCATGTTTCGTCCCCGAAACATGGGAAGAACACAAATAATAAGATCTACTCAAAAGAATAGTCCACTGATACCATGCACGTGCATCTAGCCATCCAAGAGAAAGGTGAACCCTCGATCTCGCTGGTGCCTCGCTTGCTTGAGATGGAAGTTGACCGTGGCAGCTCTTCTGTGTTGATGTGCAGTGGGTGGATCTTCTCTCCTCGCGATCCGTCATGTGATGACTTGGTTTCCATCTTGATGGTTGTCTCGCTGGGTGATGTGGGTGATGATATGTTGAAGTTTTAATCCACGATGACTGTTTCTTTACTTCACCCTGCTGTGGTGCCTGTTGTGGTGTCTTCTTTTTCAATATGACTTCAACCACTAAGCCCTCATCTGATGTATCATCACCTGTAACCTTTTCTTCTGCAGCCTCTGTTTGTGTTTGATTGTTGTTCATCAAAGGCTCATCATCTGATGTGTCAGTCCCTTGAACATCTTCTGCTTCAGCCTCCTTGGACTCTACCTGCTTATTAATGGAAATATCCTGTAATGTAATTTTCTTCTTTTTATACCAGAGCTTCAGGAATTTCTTCTGCACATTAATATTGGTAGTACCCACTAATTCCATCCAAGGGTATCCCAAAACAATATCCATGTTATTCGTATCTGAAGCATAAAAATCACCATGAAACACATACTTATCCATAGAAAGCTTCAAATCCTTATAGATTTGAACATCCTTGTCATCAACCTGTGTATGTTCAATTTGTTTTGCTGGGACTTGTAATTTTTTTGCCAAATTAACACTAATAAAATTATGTTTACAACTAGGATTGATAGAAACAATGATCTTCTCTTTCTGAATCAATCCATGAATCTGCAATAAGGATATACCAGTAGGAAGTAACCCTTTAGGTTCCATAGTTTCCTTCTTTTCTGTAAAAATAAAATCTTTGCTAGGCAATGTGACCTGACGAGCTAACTGGCAAGCCTTCGCCCACGTGGAAGGGTGGTGAAGTAGAACTTGAGCTTTGATGGCTTCTTTAAGACCGAAGATAAAACAGTCCTTGAAGAATGTATCTGTGAGACCCCTAGTGCGGAAGGCTAAGGCTTCAAAAGCGGTAATATATTCCTCCACTGTACCAGTCTGTCGGAGCTTAGTGAGACAACCCAAAAAAAATTCTTCCTGTTCAAAGCGATCTAGGCCCGCCATCACAAAAATATTGGCGAAAAATTGAAATGGTCACAGATCCGTGAATATTGCTCAGAATCCCTATTATAACCTGTTTTTAGAAATGGAACAATCATTCTACATCTGCCCATGTGATAAAAATCCCGATCCAGGCACTAGAATTACAGATCTACTCTGCTACTCTCCCGCCGTCACCCAAAATGTCTGCAAAAAGAGTTGATTTTAAATCAGCGATATCTCCCTCATCCGGACTCCGATTCGACCGATTTTTTTTTTGAAATCAGGTGCTTTTTCCCAAATAATACAGATCTACAATTAGATTTTTCAGATCTTGCACCAGGGCTTCTAGATCTGCGCCGCAAACTCGCTGCCCTGAAAATTGTCTGCAACCCCACTGATTTTTAGATCAGCAATATCTCCTTCATCCAGACTCCGATTCAACTGATTTTTTTTTTTTGAATTTGGGTATTTTTTCACAAGGAATACAGATCTGCAATTAGATTCTGCAAATCTTGCACCAAAACGTACAGATCTGATCTGCAAATTCGCCACCCAAAAAATCCTTGCAAAAATAAAAATTTCCACGGTTTGCCCAAGAAAGTGCTCTGATACCAATTGTTGTAGCTCTGATACCAATGGTTGTAGATCTGACCCAGAAATATTATAGATCTGATATGAAAAGATAAAATAATGCAAATAAACCCAGAAATGATATGAAATGATTCTTTATTGATCAAAACCCTTATGGTAGGGCAACACCATACATTCACTCCTTAAGGAAGGAGAACACTCCACAAGCCATATGCCTATTCATACAATAATACTTCTCTTCATATCCCTCCATGTGGAGTCTCTAGCCTCTATATAGGCCTCATACATACAATACCATGTATCATTACCATGGTTTCCTCATACCATCAACTAATACCATGGGCCCTTTACATTATTATTAACTACTTGTGGTCCCTTACATGACATGGGTTAACCACCTTATTTATTACTATGGCCCATCCCATTATTACATTATTACCTTGGGTACCTCCCTTGGTACCCCATATTCTCCCCGCTAGGTATATAACAAAATGGATCCTCTTATCATGGAGAAGGGCTTATCCCTTGAGGTAGTTCCATAATTATAGGGGAAAGGAGCCCAAACTGACATCCTCGACCCCATCCAGCCAAACCATTTAGAAAACTTCCATTACGAAGCTTCTAGAGCTGGAAGCTTTGGCTCCTAATTTAAAAAACTTTCCAAAATAGGACCAGTGTGACTGAAACATAGCTCAGTCGCTCCGGTCGGCGTGAGGGATAGTGCTAATCTCTACACATCAACGTAAGGGAGAAAAAGGTCATTAGCACTGGTCTTGTAAACTGGGAAAAACAGAATTTTCAGGGGAAATGGTCCAAAAGGGAATTGATCTGCTCATGAAGAGGGACACAATGGGGGTTTCTTCATGAAGGCAGAGCATGCGGGGTTCACTATAGAGGTCCTCCAGGATCAAGGAACATGGAGTACAGGGATAGTGACAAAATGCTGTGTACCATGGTCCACCTTAGAGAGGGGCCAGTTCCTCTTACAATTATCCCTCCCCCAATCCTCCACAAAGAAAATCTTATTGATGTCCCACCAGGCCATATGCATATCCTCATCCACATCAACAGATGCGAGGGCCAACTGTTGCACCACCTATTTATCCTAATGTCACCCCTTCTCCTTATTATACATATGCACCACCTAGTGCTCCAACCCCTCTGGCACTAGCGCCCCAGACCCCATGCCTGCTCCCCCTCTGCCATAGTAACCACCTCCTCCACAAGGTTAAGTGTATGTTCAGCAGAGTAGACCCAATCCCCCTAACCCCAAGAAAAGGAACAAGGGGAAGGGTAATCAGAACCAATAATCTCAAGGTAATCAAGGCAACTAGGGTCCTCCACCCAATGCCCCTCAGGGTCCTCAGCCTAATCCTATAACCCAACAACAAGGCGGTCAACCCAAGAAAAAGAAGGGTCTTCGTATGAACAAACCTTGTGCCTATTGTGGTGTATATGGTTTTTATACTCACGAGTGTCCCCTTTTACCTTAGATGCATCAAGTATGGGAAGCTCAAGCAGCTACTTCTCGAGGATCACAGCCCACCGCTCCTCCTCCACCCCCTGCTTCATCTCAACCAACAGTGCTTACCAATCCTTTCCCTCACCAAGGATACATAGATACCCAACCTACACAAGGTCAGGAAGCTTAGCCAGCTCCACCATCTCGTCACCATGATTATTAGATTCTTCTGATGAATTTTGATGAGGTCAATACCGAGAAAATAAACCTTCAGACTTGATCGTGCTAATACGACAAGCCATCCACTAAGTTAGTGATTGAGACCCAACCCTAAGTTTCCACTGAGCCTCGATCGTCATCCAATGGTAACTTACAAATCCCTCATCCTAAGTTCGAGGTTATTCCCAAGATCCCCAAAGGTGTATTACATCAAAATGTTGCTTCTACTAAATCTATCCATACATATAACATATTATATGACTTGGCGCAATCCCTTTCCGCCATGTCAACGCTGGAATTCCTCAAGATGTACCCATCCCAACATAAAGCTCTACTATCTAATTTTGGTGTCATGGATCCTCAAGACAGTGATATGATTATCTTTCATGTTAACAAGTCAGAAAATCCTCCCCTACCTTCACCCATTACATTTCAAATACCAGTCTCCATTAGAAACACCATTGTTCAGTGGTGTATTATTGACAAAGGTGCCTCCACCTATGTGATGGCTGCTAGTGTTTGGAAGAAACTTGGTTCCCTTGACCTATTCCCATCCACCTTCACTCTTCATGCATGGAATGGTCATCCTTCATAGCCCCTTGGTTTGTCTCGCAAATGCCTAGTCATGGTTGCAGGAAAAACTGTCTCTATTAAAATTGAAGTCATTGATGCTCCCTTAGGTTATAACATCCTTTTGGGTCGTAGTTATACCTATGTTATGTTAGTTGTTTCATCTTCGTTTCAATGTAATATGTGATTTCCCCAAAGTGGAAAGATCATCACCATTGATTTGTTGACATACTATGACCCCAAAGGCCAGACTTCACCTCGGTCCAACATTTATTCCATGGCTGATAATAATATTGTCTTTTCCTTCACCAATGGCTCTCCAGGAATCTACAAAGATTCCACTTTTATTGGTGCTTATTATGGTCCAACACCTTCTCCTTCTAAGACTAGCACATCTAGTGTTTGCATGCTCCAAGCATCACGGGCTGCCCACAAATGGTCTGGTATGCCTTCATAGCATACAACATCTCTGAAAATTGTTGTTCTTGACTCTAACCAGCATTTTGGTACTACTCCTCACAGACCTTTTCCTTCTTTTGGTATGTCTTCTAGTCCATTTCCACCTAGAATATTTCCCCCAAGTCTTCACCATCTTGGAGCAACTCCTAGAGGCCATTATCCCTCTAGTCAGATTTTGTTCTTATTCCCCCCCCCCCCCCCCCCCCCCCCTTGGAGTTTATTCCACATGGCTACATTGAGTTTACCCAACATTACCTTGGGGATCACAATCTGGTACATCGATCCTCCCTCAAACACTCCATCCAATCAACTTAAACCTTACACTACTTTGACCCCATTCCAACCTATTGTTCCTATCCCTGCCTTTTCTTCAGTTCTACAGCAACCTCAACAGGATCCTACTCCTATTGTGAAAGCATCAGGTGAGGGGGGCAAAGCCCAGAAAAATTGAAACAAAGACAAGGAACCCCCAAAAACTCCATCTCCTCCTAAGCCACCAAAGCCTATTCCTCCATGTGCTTTGTGTGATGTCATAGGTGGTGCCACCAGTAATTGTCCTAAACTCCATCATGTCAAGGATGTGGTCTCTGATAGCTTCCCTGATTCTAACATTCCTGAGGTCCATGTAACCTTACCTGAGCCAGCTAAGAAGAATATATCATTACGCATGAATCACCATGTTCTTTGTGTGATAATTATGGCCATTATTATCATTGTTGTGCCTGTCTCGAATATTTTCATGATACACTTCAAGTGCTTCATGAATTAGAGGCCACTCATAATGAGTCCCCCTCTCCTATACCTGCAGATTTTGTTCCCACTCCTACACCGGAACAGGAGGTCCCTCAAACACCCACTTGTTGTGGGGAAAAATGCCTATGCAGGATGATCCTATCCACCTAAGGTGTGACAGTGCCTTAGCAACAAACAGAGACAGCTATTCTAGTATTCTTCCTTTATGAATTAAGAATGAAGAGAGATGGATGGACTAACCGGTGTCTTCCGTTTGTCCCTCGATCCGGTTTCTCTTCTCTTGGAGAGTTCCCAGCTACTTGCCTTCTCGCTCGCCCAGCTTCAAGAGGTTTCTGCAAGATCACAAGAAGAGAACACTACACAAGACATGGATTCATATTCATAACTAGTTCAGGATTAGAAATAAACTAAACATACTAATGCAATCATACATCAAAGATACACCAGTATATAGGAGAAACCAAGATAGCTTTATTGATGAATAACAAGGTTCAGGAAGAGATACAACCCAGAGGGCTCCAATCCAGCATCTCCTTCCCAGCAAATGGAATTCCTATCTTCACCCCCTTCAAAGCATTAAGCACCCAATGATTCTAATCTCAAACCAACAGCAATTCTTTGCAATAACAAAATTCCAGCCTCTAGATCTCATGGAGGAGAGATCCATATATAGATGTTTGGAAAGAGGATGAGTCAGCTTGAGATCTGACTAGTGTCCCCTCCCTCTGTCAGTTCTTGATTCCACTTGGAGGTTCTTGCTTCCACTTGGAGATTGGGAACCTCTTACTCATCACTAGTCAAATTCACTGAGGCAAGTGTCATTGAGGAAGATTCTGGAAGCTTCCTGGGTCTTGACACCTCTTGGAATGAACTTGCCATTTGTCAACTCTCGCTCAGCGCACCCTGGTAGTGCTTCTACCTGCGTTGCAGTGCAGGTAGCCAGTGTTGGCTTTGACATTCAACGCAGACAGCTAGTGGAGCCACTGAATTGATCCTGAATTGACTTGTTTTTGAGCAGTTTCTGGTGGAGAACTTCTGTGAATTGCTGTGGTTTTTTAGCCTTGTTCCTCTAGGGGTAGGAACAACATGTTTAGGGACTTTGGATCCCTTAGATTATGGACATTTCATGCTCAATGCTGTAAGGCACAAAAATGTCTATAACAGTTGCCCCCTAAAGTATGAGGCCGTTTATCGGGTGAAATGCTTTATCAGGAGGATCCAAAGTTCATCCAATGCTGGGAGGAGACCTGTAATAAGATACAATACAATACATTATTTTTCAAACTGCTTTCATGATCTAGCTGAGGCGAGCATTCCCATGCTCAGCTTTATAAATTCATTTTTCTGTACATAGAACAAACAATCGTCTGATGGTAGACTGATAATTTTGATGAAATTATCATCCTTTGGGTAGGATGATTATCTGCTGCAATGATGTACATGTCAATGTCTTTATCTTTCTGAATATATATCGCAGCCCGGATGGATGAAACTAGATCCGGGGTCTTCAAACTCGTTCGATCTTCACTCTAAGTACAAGTCGATCCATGTGAGAAATGTTCTGAAGTCGAACATGGAAAGACATCGCTTGATTACCGGTCAATGAGGTAAACCGTTAACAAGCGCGAGAGGAATCACCGATAATGATAATGACCCTCAAGGTACTGCAGTACAATTCACGTGGTGTGAATAAAGGACTTGGCGTCGAACACCACGCAAAATCTTTCGGTCGAAGGTCATTGATGTATACCTGTCGCCGGAAGTGAGAAACTTGCCATTGAGGCATGCAAGCTTCAAAGTACCGAAGGGGTTGTTCCTAGATCAACTTCTTGGATAATGAGCTGATGTCGACAAGAAGCGATCCGTCAAAGGAGGGCCTTAATGAATCCCACATCAATGACACGGAACGGAGCTAATGATTTTGATGGAGGTGAAAACGATCTGTGACATATGATTCAAGGTGGCGGTCATGAAAGGATGAATGATAATGTACGGCAGTGGATGGGACACGGTTGACTTTTCTGAACGACTTCTCTTGAACATATGGCGACACTGATGCGATGGATCGGTAGCATTACCCCAAATATGGATGGTATGGCAAGACCATGGTGATGTGACCGGTGAATGAAACAACCCAACCCGATTGTGGTACGGAGGAAAAGTGTCATGTTCAAAGCGACTTGCTACCATTAAAGTTTTCTTGAGTTTCTCCCAATTTTTCCCCAGTCATTGCTTACCAGTACCTCTTTATTTTTGTCAAGCTTGAGGAGGATAACATATGCTTGTACTATAACCTGCCCTTCGGGCAAGCCCATCGCTATGTTTTAATAAGCCTAGCGATAGTGAAACTCGTTCTCGTCTAAAGACAAGTTTGTCGCTATTTAACGATTTTAACGAGTCTAACGACAAAGATAACTCGGTTCTTTTCATTTTTAGAGAGTCTGAAAAGATACATAAAGTTAACTCCAAAAGTTCTTTTTCGTCATCTAATCCCTTAGGTCCGAAAAAGTATAAAACAATACAGAAGGGATGAGTTTTCGATAGTTTTAACGAGCCGAATAAAACAAGCGCTCGATCTTTTTGTGCAATAATCCCTCAGGTCCAAAAAGATTAAAATCTAGAGGAGGGATAGCACTTCCTGTCCCTTTGACAAGCTGGAAGGCCAAGGACTCGGCAATCTTTTCATATTTTACGAGTCAGATGAAAAGAGCTTAAAGAAGACTCGTCTTTTTAGGAACGAGTGATAAAACGGGTTAGCAGCTGATTCCAGGTACAGGTTGGAATTTTCCAATCACGACAGTGTCACAAGGATGGCTAGTGAAATCACTCTTCGCAGCTGTTCCTCAAAATGGGTAAACAAACATATGGAGGTGAACGATCGGCCAATGGAAAAGTGGAGGTGACGGTGCAAACACGACCAAGGCTTTAATGGCTGATAATATTACATTCACTGTGGTTATTTACCGGGATAGTTCATTTTTTAACGAGCTTAAACACGGGTGGAAACATTTGCTCGATTTTATGTTTATTTTTTAACGAGCATGAACTATACGATAAAACTGCTCGGATCTTGCGTTTATTTTTTAACGAGCATGAACTGTGTGCTAAAACTGCTCGATTTATATGGTCAAATTTTGATTTTTTACCATAACTAGCTTTGCCCTTTTTCAAAGATAGTACTGTATCCTCAATTGCTGCATCAAACTAGTTAGAAATGAATAACATTTGCTTGAAAACGAGATTAAAACCCTAATATTTCGCTTTGAACTACGTAAAAAGCAATTAAAAAGTGTTTTTACCTCTCATTTTACCATTTCATTTGAGCCTGGTTTGTTGGAGATTTGGAGGTGCCTCTTCCCCCTTGATTTTCATCAGTTGATTCCAGGAGATTCTGCGGACGATTTTCGGCGCCGTCTGGACCAGGTAGGAGCTAAACCCTAGCTCTTTCTTTTCATGGTTCCCTTTTTCCATTCTGTGCTTGTTTTCATGTTTCCTTGAGCCCCTGGGGTTTTGTTAGGGCGCTCTGCCATCAGCGCAGCTGGTTCACTCGAAACCTGCGTTGAATGTCAAGCTGCATGAAGGAAGTTTGACCTTCAACGCAGGTGGAACACTGGCTAGTTGCGTTGGGCACAGAAAAATAGTTTTGTTGCACAGTTTTTGATGAAAATTTTGCCAGTTTCTCATCAAATCCAGGATCTAACTCCTCTCATGTTTGTTTTTCAGAGATTATTAGAGCAAAATGACCCTTACATGGTGAGAACGAGAACATGAAGAAGAGGACATGATTGCCCTCCATGATCCTGTCACGGTGAACGCGCTGCGGAACTGTGGTCTGCTGAAGTTCTTCCGTATCTCTAGTATGAGAGCACAGATCTCCCTACTGCAGTATATGCTTGATGCTTGGGATCCTATCAACCAAGTATTTTAGATTAGGGGCAAATCTATCCCCTTGACCTTGGTAGACATTTACTTCTTGACTGGCTTGTCGAGGCGGGGTGCCCCCATTTCTTTGTCAGGTTCGGCCCGAGGGAATGACTCCGTGAGAGATTATGTCCGCCAGTATTGCAGGGAAGGATCTCAGCTGAGTAGAGACGGCAAGGTCATTATCCGTGAGATTACTGACAGGTCTCTCAGGTCCATTCTGTATACTATTGGTAGGATGGCCGGTAGTGCATCTCTTCATGTTGCCAACAGATCCTATGTGCAGCACGCCTTGGAGTGCCTCCAACCGAAAATATTCAACTGGTGTGATGCAGTACTTCTTCAGATGAAAAGTCAGTTGACCAAGGTAAAGGACGGGAAGCTGAAGAACTTTGGATTTGGTTCTATTTTGACTGCCTTTCCCTTGGAGAAGATACCACTGATGCAGCCTCAGTATATCGCACTCGACTTGCCTTCTCCTACCGAGCCACGCATGCAGAGATGGGTTGATCACATGTCTAGGCATGCTGGTCAATCTCAGATTTCTTTCACTGATACCTTCTTTAGGTGGTTCGAGCATCAGGAGATGGTCTATTCCGAGTATCCATATGTTGGCATGGATTTCCGAGGTGATCCGGACTTGGTACTGCCGGATGACGAACAGTGGGGCGCTATTGGTAAAATCTTCGACCATATCACTGTTTACTGTTTTTATTTATAATGTCCTTGTGCTTTATTCTATCAAGACTTTAATCAAACTCATGTGTGCATGCAAATGTTGGTCCTGTTCGTCCAGCAGTTCGCCCGAGGGCGCCAGTTGCTGCCCCAGCAGGGGAGACTGCTGGGAGGGTTATTCTTCGTGACCTTGATGTGGCCGAGACCCTTACAGCTGTGAAGGAGCAGGTTGAGAGCCTTACTCTTGGCATTCCCGATGTGAGGATCGACGAGTTACCTTTACAGTTGCAGCGGCATACTACTAGTGTGCCTAGACGATGGACTCGTCTCTTACGCATGATTGCACAGGCCGTGATGTGCTATCATGAGCATCACTAGGCTAGGGTGCCCCCTAGCATTTTGAGTTTTTGGGTCATGCGACCGATTTTTGTCTTGGTTACAGAACATCATGTATAAACGATAAACAGCTTATATATATATATTTTGATTTTCGGGGTTTATTCTGGTTGAGTTATATGATCCATATGTACAACATTGATGATGTGTCTCTTTTTATAAATGTCGCAAATGTCTATCTAACACATAGTTTGCTAATGAGTCGGTTAATGTGTTTAAGTTTCTGGAAATATTTTGGTATTGAATTAAATCAAATTGTCTTTCCAAAATCTTAACCCTTAGGAACATGCGATAAATAGCTGGGTTGCGGATGGAATATATACCATTGAGTTGTAGTATTACGAGTTGTGAGTCTAGCCTGACGATTAGTCGACGTATACCATGGGTGATGGCATCAGAGAGTTGTTCTATCAACGCGCTATACTCAGCGATGTTATTTGTTGATTGCCCGATACATACACCTCTGAAACTTACTAACTCGCTGCTTGGATCAAAAATGGCCCAAGCTGCGGAGGACAGGTTCCGCGAACTACGACTCGCTCCGTCAGCATATCCAACACATGTCTCCAGAAGGTTCGACATCTGCAATAAATGTAAAAAGGTGGATTACTCGACCAAAACAAACATTTTAGCGAAAACAAAATACAACAAAAGCATACAGGTTACTATTTAAGCATAGTAACGCTTGAGGTACAACCCATTACGGGGTTGCGCCAGTGGAATTCCATCATAATCCATTAACTCGTAGGCTCCTTTTGCTAACACTCGTTTAACAATATAGGGGCCCATCCATAAAGAATTAAATTTACCTGCTCCCAATTTATCGGATTCTTGGTCATAAAGCAAGACCAAGTCACCTTCTGAGAAGACACGGGGTTTGACATTTTTGTCGAACTGCGCCTTGACTCGTTTCTTATGGGCTTCGTTAGCCAAAGCGGCATCACGACGGGTTTCATCCAATTG
Source organism: Pinus tabuliformis (assembly GCA_031772625.1). Classification (NCBI taxonomy): domain Eukaryota; kingdom Viridiplantae; phylum Streptophyta; class Pinopsida; order Pinales; family Pinaceae; genus Pinus; species Pinus tabuliformis. The sequence continues at coordinate 22,123,834 of CM062813.1, forward strand.
GATTAATTCCAAGAAACGGGCCTCTTCTTCCGAAGTGCCGGGGAGGAGATCAATTGCGAGTTTAAGAGACGAGATTTCACACTGGATTGGTAAGACTGCTTCCAGGCCATACACTAGTTGGAAAGGTGTGAACCCAGTCGCATTCCTTACCGATGTTCGGTAAGCCCACAAGGCTGAGTATAGGATTGGGTGCCACCTTATTTTGTGAACTCCGATCATCCTTTGCAACATACGCTTCAGGACCTTGTTGATCGCTTCAACTTGTCCGTTAGCTTGTGGATAATACGGGGTAGAGCTGTTGTGAGATAGCCCTAGCTTGGCAGCTAATTCAACCATCATGTGATTGCGAAAATGCGATCCATGATCTGTAACTATAGCCTGTGGTACGCCGAACTTGGCGACTACATGATTGAAAAAGAAAAGGGCAGTTGTTTCACCAGTGTTATCTAATGTAGGCATCGCCTCGGCCCATTTGGTAAAATAGTCAACGACGACTATAATATACCCATGCCCCCCGGTCGAGGTGGGGTTACATGTCATGAAATCAATGCCCCATTTGGCGAAAGGCCTAACAGCAACTATTGGCTGTAAAGGTGCGGGTGGTCTTCTGGTTTTGCTATCAAAAATTTGACAAGCATGGCAACTTCTGACTGCGGTTATGCAATCTTTGAACATGGTTGGTCAGAAGTATCCTGCTCGTAAGATTTTCTGTGCTGTAGCATATCCAGATTGATGCCCCCCACACGCGCCTGAATGACACTCATTCGGGGCTTTTTCGGCCTCCTCATGGGTGAGGCACCTCCTCAGAACTGTATCGATACCACGACGGTAAAGCGTATCACCGATGATCATGTAGTCTTTTGCTTGGTATCGTATACGTTTTTGTTCTGAGTGAGAGGTGTTAGGCCTGAATTTTTGGGTTTGGAGATAAACTATTATATCTCCATACCACTCATGTCTTGTAGATATCAGAAACAAACTTTCGTCCACGATTGATTCTTCGGATGTTTCATCGTTGGACGACGATGGGAGATCGCACAATAATTCTGCGAAGACTAAAGCTTTCTTTGATTTGGATTTTACAAATTCCAGATCAAATTCTTGAAGGATCGCTATCCATTTTGAATATTTTCCCCCCAGCAACTGTCGCGACAATATATAAGTCATGGGGTTGCAATCTGATAGAATGGTAGTTTTCCGAAAGAGTACATAATGTCGAAATCTTTGTATCGCTTGAACAGCAGCGAGTGCTAGCTTTTCAACATAAGAATATTTGCTTTCCGTATCATTCAAGTTTTTACTTAAATAATATATAGGATGTTCAATTCCATTGACTTCTTGAACTAAAACCATTGCAATGGTTGTATCTGCTGCAGCCAGATATAGGTTAAAATCTCTTTGATAGTCCAGGGCATACATTAATGATGCTTTTACTAGAGAATCTTTCAGAGTGTCAAAAGAGGCTTGCGCCACCTGATCCCAGACAAAAGGTACATCCTTTTTCAAAAGACGAGTATAACCTTTAGCAAGTTCTGCGTAATTTGGAATGAACCTCCTCAGAAAGTTTGCTTTCCCTTGGAGTTTCTGAATCTGAAGAAAATTTGAAGGTGGAGGAAAATTAATGATTGCCTGAACCTTGCAAGGGTCGAGACGAATCCCATCCTTAGAGACTACAAAGCCAAGTAAACGACCAGAACCGACGCAAAATACACATTTGTGCGGATTGAGTCTTATCTTGTAGTGTCGGCAACGTAGAAATATCGCTCTTAAATGCTGCGGATGATCAGTCCGCTTTCGCGAATGAGCCGGAAGGTCGTCGAGGTATGGTTGAACGATGTTCTTGATGTCATGGAAGGCATAATTCATTGCCCTCTGAAACGTCGCCCCTGCGTTCTTTAAACCAAAGGGTAATTTTTGATAAGCGAATGTGCCCCACGGACAAATGAATGCAGTCTTTGACTGGTCCTGTGGGCGGATATTTATTTGATTATACCCGGAAAATCCATCCATGAATGAAAAGATTTCACATCCGGTGCATTCATCAATTATCTGGTCGATGAAGGGTGTAGGGTAGTTGTCTTTCGGACAAGCTTGGTTTACATCCCTATAATCGACACACACTCTAATCGTCCCTTGTTTCTTCATAACAGGGACAATATTTGATACCCAATCGGTTAGAGGAACCGGGTAGATGAAACCAGCATGGAGAAGCTTTTCAACTTCTGCCTTAATGGCAGCGGCTTTCTTGGGGTGCACCTGATTGAGCCGTTGTCTTACCGGTTTGACATCTGGATACATCTTAATTTCGTGTTCAACGATACTCGAGTCAATGCCTGGAATTTCATCATATGACCAAGCAAAGACATCTCTGAACTCGCGAAAAAGAGCGTTATATATTTCCAGTTCTGAAGGAGAACATCCTTTGCCGACATCAATATTCTCTACAACATTTGTTTTAGTCGAGATATTTATGGCTATAGTCTCTTCAATATTGGATAAGTTTCGCTCGGAATCCACCGTATTTACAGTGTTTGATAGGAATTCAAAAACTGAAGGGTGATAAAGGTCATGTTGAGTATCTTCTTCATAATCTGGAAGAAGGGAACGATGGTGGCAATCATTCCATGGTGCCTCCTCAATCAACATTGATTGTAGGATTCCTTCGTCAGTCCCATGCACTTTCGACCAAGGATCTAATGGGGTACCATATTCTCTAGACCTATCTACCCAAACGCTTGATGAGCGTTGATTTGGGTTCGCCTCCCATGCCCGGAACATTGATTGCTACAATATTTCTATAGGGCTTGGGGGTAAAACCATTGCATGATCCATGTTGATATCGTCTTCTGAGATCTTCGTGGAAGATATCATGTTGCAGGCTCCTACCAACGCTACTTCTCCTATACAGATTGGAGGTGGAAGTGCGAAAGTTCCCATTAATGTGGGGTCTTTCAGTAGGCATACTCCAATATCTTGAAGCGAATGGTTGCTCCCATGGATCATTGGAATGCTTCCCGTAACTTGAGAACCATTAGGGAGGAAGTTTTGTTGGTCGACGATCGTAATCCCTCCTTGAAAAGGGAATGCGATCTTTCTAAAATAGGTCGACACAACAGCTGCCATGGCATAGATCCACGGTCTTCCTAGTAGGATGTTGTAATCAAGATTCCCATCGATGACTTCAACATCTATCTCTACCGTTTTCCCCCTAGTTCAACCTTCAAGTTATTTAGGATACCATACGGGGTATATGTCCTTCCGTCGAATGCTTTTAATGTTGTCGAAGATCGCGACAAGGTTGGAGATCCTAAAGTTTTCCAGCAACTCATCGACATAATACATGTAGATGCCCCCTCATCAATGATTGTTCGGTGAACAGTTTTGTTGAGGGCTTTCACTTGAATAAGGAAAGCAAGTTGAGCTGGTAACTGAGGATCGTATCCTTTGTGGTCGAAGGATACAAGATTGGAATCCTTAGGATCAACCCCACCAATAGCTGATAACAAAGCCTGCCTTTGGGATGGACAATTTTGTAGTACTTCAAGAGTCGACATAGCGGATGGCGATTGGGCCAAATCTTCCACTATGTTATAATGCTGCGTTGCTCTGGTGCGAGGATTAAATGTCGACTTGTGTACTACTCCCTTTGGCGGTTTTATTGTTAATTCAGGAATGATGGGTGGTACAACTTCTGTCGAAGTTGTTGTCGAACCACTTGGTTGATCTTTACCTTTGTCGTTCGACAGCTGCGGATTCCCGTAATCTTTGTTCCTTGTCGAAATCAAAGCATCATTTTGTTGCTTGGAGACCGACAACATAAGCACTTGCGATGGGGAAGCATTTCCACTATCAACCAGATTTTGTCCTGGATTTGGAAACGGATCAGTTAACACAGCTGAGGTTTGCGAACTTTTGAAAAATTTCTTCAGCTCAGCTTTGTATGGACACTCCCTCGTTCAGTGATTCTCATCACATATCTGACACCCTGTGGTAGGTGGTTTCCTATTTCCAGGAGGGTTTGAAGAAGTTTTTTCAGGGGATGACTCACCCTGTTTCTTCTTCTTCCCTTTGTTTTGCTTTTTCTTGCTTCCTGGTTGTTGGGTTTCTTTGCCCTTATCTGCTGATACGGCATTTACTTCCGAAGCAAGAATTTCTTCTTTTGCATTTTGATCTGAAATCTTACGGGCCTTCTTGGAGTTGGCCTTTGTCAATTTCGCGTTTGTCGTGCCAATCACGCCATCGCCGGCGTGAGAGTCATTGTTTGATTTAGGAGGAGGAGGAATTGAGAATTCCGGTCTAGGGGCATCGGGTATTTTGTCGTAGAGCGTGCCGGACTGAGTGTAGACCAAGTCTAGATATTGTGCACGAGTAATAACTTGCTCCTCTGTTACGACTCCCCCCTTGGCCACATCTTCTGTTATGGCAGGAAGTAATGACTTGATAAACCATTCAGCTAATAGCTGATCGGGAACATATGTTTTCACCATCCTACGACGACGACGCCACTCATGTATATGATCGGATATATGAGTGGCTGTTGTCTGCTTGAAGTTGGTTAAGATTTTCGTTCCCGTTTCATACCTTATCGGCAATTGAAAATGGGTTAAGAAAGTCGTGGCTAGGGAGCTGAAATTGTCGAACGAGGCTCTAGGTAATTCAATATACCATTTTGCCACTGGACCCGTTAACGTCCTCTGGAAAAGGCGAAGCCTTATCGAATCATCGTTTAGGGTGTTTGATGAACACCACAGATGAAAAGTCATCACGTGATTCGATGGGTCTTCACTTGGATTTCCATTAAATTTAGGAATGTCCGATGGAAGTTTGTGAGGAATCGCTGGCCACCAAGGGGCGTAAGCAATTGGATCGTTTGTTAACCGGTGTAAATCGGGTAACTCTAAAGTTGCCACGAATGGTAACTGTTGATTCAGGTTAGGTGAAGCATACCCAGGGTACGATGGAATTGCCTGAGCAGTGGGCCTTTGCATACCAGCATAATGTAATTGATGTTGGTATGACTGATACGGTTGGTGGACTTGACCACTGTAAAGCGGTTGGTTTTGACCGTTTTGAATATACGGTTGTCCACTGTTCGCAAAGATCTGTTGCTCAGAACCTTGGTACACTTGCTGGAATTGTGGTTGTTGGTATTGCACCAGCCACGGTTGTGAAGCCATGCTCTGTTGCGCTATACTAACCGTTGGACCAAGGTGTGGGGTAATTGTACCCGTTTGGACCTGTGTCGCCCCAACAGTAGGTGATTGTGGTTGAGTCACAGGGTCAAGGGGCTGTTGCATTACAACCTGAGAAATCTGAGGTTGACATACAACAGGCAACGTTTGAACTTGCGACACTGTCACAATAGCCGGTGTGGTCGGGATGTTCAACATAGGTACACATTGTTGCATAGAATACACAACCCTTGGTTGTTGAGGTAGCATAGGTACCCAACCACTTGATGTGACTCCAGTATAACCTGAATACTGTTGTGAACTCCCGTATGGAAACCCTCCCGGAGGGGGTAATGAAAGGGCATACTGCCCCCCATACGGTGGCAATCCGGAACTCAAGGGGATTGTTTGTCTTTGGGGACTGGATTGCGCAAATTGACCTCCAAATGGATCAATCTGGCGAGTTTCAACATAAGAGTTGCCGGATATTATTCCGGAGGAACAAACTGGAATGGACCACACTGTCGAAATAGTCCCTGGGTGGACTCCTTCTAGCGGTTGCGGGCTAGTTGGGACAGATGGTGCGCCGACAAACATTGTCGGAGTGACGGCAGGGAGTTCTGCTGTCGCTGTGTCATTCGACACAGTCCTAGATGTTGACAGTTGTTCAGACATTTTGAGTCTATCCAATAGATTGCCTAGCGATTCTACAGGAACTTCCACTGGTGGTAGACTAACTTCTGCTGTCGAAGGAAATAGAGTGACCCCGACTCCAAAATGTCTTGGAGTACTTGCTTGCGGATCCTCTACAATTTCCTCTATCGCAATCAAACTAGGTGGACGGGGAAGACCGTCAGGTCCGTAAAATATTTCTGGTGCCGAAGAAGGGGTTGAATCGACAGTGACAGTTGTTTGAGGAGCAAGACTCTCCGAACCGGTTACAGATGGAACTGGTTCAGTAACGCAAGTATTTGCTCCCAGACTAGGATCAGTGTTACTGTCCCTCTGTGGCTGTTGAACTTCTTCTATAGAGGCAGGGATTCCATAAATGTTTGGAGTAACCGGAACCTCCGATGTCGTCGGAACACTTGTTCTAACTTTAAGAGGAGATTTGGAACCGGTTAAACGAGTTCGCTTTGTCCGTACTGTTTTCGATTCCGGAGACAAAGACGGTTGACTCGTAAGCCTCCGCGAACGACGGGGTTTCAATTGACTTTCTTCCACGATTGCGGATTACTCGATCAACCAAAATACAAAAGGGGAAAGTGTGTTTCCGAATTAAATGAATTTTTTAGACGCTTTTAGACACAACTTGCTTTTTCACTTTTAAAGAGTCGAGAAAAAGCTAAAGATGACTCTAGTCTCCTTCGATGTTTTAACGAGCCCGAAGTGACAAATGCTCGGATGGACTTTTTCTGTTATAGAGTCTGAAAAAGGCCAAAAGAAACTGCTCTGGAGTTCTAGGCAGAGGGTGTGCCAAACTTTTCGCAAAACCGCAGAATACTTTTTAAGGTACGGGCGGTCGATCTTCCTGAATGCTGTGTTCAGTGCATTGCGATCAGTAGGGCGGCCGACACGGCTTCCTAAGGATAAAGGTTTTATGCCTATAGGGGTCTCCCAATATATACGCGACGGTACGTGGGAGCACAATCCGTACTGGCGCTATCGTCCCTCAGGAGGAATCACACACCATCAATGAGATCGACAGTCACCAGGCTTTACGACGCCGGAACACGTCTCTAGCCTAGACCTCTATGTTGTGCGTTATGTTGCAAAGTGTTGTTAAGTTCATTCAATTTATTTTAAGTTGATCTTTTTAGAAGTTTTCCTTTTGAGGTTCACCACGAGATGTATGATACAATTCCTAAATGCAGTCTAAAGATGATAAGCAAGCTTTATATCTTTTCAACTTATGAAAATCCTAGCTACAAAGGGAAAAGAAAGACACCATCTTTTCTCAAAGAGAAATCAGCACACTCTAATGCACTTTTCCTAAATCAAACATGCAAACTATCAAAATGCAAATGCACAATACAGGTGTTTGTTTTCCACTTTCTTAGTATTGATGCCTACAAAGAAAGCTTTTTGTACAACTTTGAATTTGCTTTTAAATGACAAATACAAACAAGTTTACTTTTTCGAAATCAGAGAGGGTAGAAGAGATTACAACACTTAACGATTTCCGAAATGAATACTTGTTTCGACACTTAAAAGAGACAAACTCAAATCAAAAGCAAAATTAAATGTATAATCAACTGCAAACAGCCAATGAACTCTCTCCTAAGATCACAATCAATAGATCTGAATCAAGGGCTACAGGATGACTATTTCACTCTTGCAAAGGAAAACTGCAAATGACGCCACAAACACATAAAAACACTCACAGTCTTTTTGCACAAAAGGAGGCGGAATTTAAGTAGAGAAAAGGAGTTATCAGACTGGTACCTATGCTGGTTACAGGCTGCAAAAATCAGAGATCAAAACAAGGCAAAACAGAGCAGAGAACCCCAGCTGCACAAGGCCCAACTGGATCAGCGCAACCTCAACACAGGGGTTTTGACATTCAGCACAGGTAGCCTTCACGGGACCTGCGTTGAAATGCAGAACCTCTTCACAGGGTCTGCGCTGAAGGAGAAACGAGAGTTTCTCACTGGGTTCTGGGTCACAGTTTGCTATTTAATCTACAGTTTCAGGCCAAATCAAAGCAACAAGCAAGGTACAATCAAAGGGATGCTTTGAGGGAGTACTAAGATCTATCACAAAGGATCATCAAATCATTTGTGAGTCCATTGTTCAGATCATAAACAAATCCAGTGATTGGATCAAAGCAGCAACTGTCTACTTTGCATCTGAGAATAGCAGATGCAGTTTGATTGTTGCTGTTGAGTCTATGAAACAAACAATGATGGAAACACAAATAGAATGACTAAACAGATCTCCCCAGCGGAGTCGCCAATTTGTTGTGGGGAAAAATGCCTATGCAGGACGATCCTATCCACCTAAGGTGTGACAGTGCCTTAGCAACAAACAGAGACAGCTATTCTAGTATTCTTCCTTTATGAATTAAGAATGAAGAGAGATGGATGGACTAACCGGTGTCTTCCGTTTGTCCCTCGATCCGGTTTCTCTTCTCTTGGAGAGTTCCCAGCTACTTGCCTTCTCGCTCGCCCAGCTTCAAGAGGTTTCTGCAAGATCACAAGAAGAGAACACTACACAAGACATGGATTCATATTCATAACTAGTTCAGGATTAGAAATAAACTAAACATACTAATGCAATCATACATCAAAGATACACCAGTATATAGGAGAAACCAAGATAGCTTTATTGATGAATAACAAGGTTCAGGAAGAGATACAACCCAGAGGGCTCCAATCCAGCATCTCCTTCCCAGCAAATGGAATTCCTATCTTCACCCCCTTCAAAGCAATAAGCACCCAATGATTCCAATCTCAAACCAACAACAATTCTTTGCAATAACAAAATTCCGGCCTCTAGATCTCATGGAGGAGAGATCCATATATAGATGTTTGGAGAGAGGATGAGTCAGCTTGAGATCTGACTAGTGTCCTCTCCCTCTGTCAGTTCTTGATTCCACTTGGAGGTTCTCGCTTCCACTTGGAGATTGGGAACCTCTTACTCATCACTAGTCGAATTCACTGAGGCAAGTGTCATTGAGGAAGATTCTGGAAGCTTCCTGGGTCTTGACACCTCTTGGAATGAACTTGCCATTTGTAAACTCTCGCTCAGCGCACCCTGGTAGTGCTTCTACCTGCGTTGCAGTGCAGGTAGCCAGTGTTGGCTTTGACATTCATCGCAGACAGCTAGTGGAGCCACTGAATTGATCCTGAATTGACTTGTTTTTGAGCAGTTTCTGGTGGAGAACTTCTGTGAATTGCTGTGGTTTGTTAGCCTTGTTCCTCTAGGGGTAGGAACAACATGTTTAGGGACTTTGGATCCCTTAGATTATGGACATTTCATGCTCAATGCTGTAAGGCACAAAAATGTCTGTAACACCACTGCGATCCCTCCCCCTGATGTCGAGATGATAGATAGTACCACTACCATTCTCTACCTATCATCATCCATGAGATTGATGCATTAGAACTCCCTTGCTGTCTCCTATTGTGATTATGTTGAACCTTCTTCGACAAACACCACGGCCTCAACGTCAATAGATATTCCATCTACTTGTCATATGTCTTCCAACCTCAACGATGCGTATGTGAACCTATTCTCTCATGAAGATGCTTCAGGTAGCTCTTATCCATCATGTGGTCCCTCCTCCTCCATTCATCCCATCTTACATACTAATGAAGACCTTATGGAAGCGATGACCACCCTTGATTATCCTTGGGATGATATGCAACATCATGTGTACTTACTTCCACTGCAAACCCATGACCAACATGTTGTGGATTCCAAAGAATTAATCCATGGTGATATTGACTGGTTCAATAACCCTTGACCTCGAACCCAAGAATTTGAACCACATACACCTTGTCGAAATTACATTGCCACTCAATGTTTGGGTAAGGCAGAATCTATTTTTGGGAGTCCAGGAGAAGCAATTATCCCTAACCCTCCTAGTGCATCTAGTAGTGTTGATGATAGTATCATCATTATTCCCCATTTAGAAGAACTTCTATAGTCTCATATCACTCCAGATCATGATAGGGGTGATCCACTTAATCATTCCTTCATCTTACATCAATAACCCAATCTCTTAGACATTGTTGTTTGTCAACCACCGTGTTTTCTAGGTGAGCATTAGTTCGTTATATCTGAAACCACTCTTTGGTATAGTGAAACCATGTATGCAAACCCAGAAATTTAGTCCCTTTGATTCATATATACAATGCCAAACGAGATTGGTAATCCATCAATTTCCTTTCTCTAATTGTATCTTTGCATTTTTCCCACGAGAAGCCATCCATAACATAAACAAATGGTGAACCACATCATCAAAATGTGTTTGGAGTCCACTACTCTAAATACATCCAGTATGCCCATAGAATACTCCATCTATCCCTATTAGGGGGCACATATTCCCCTACATCTCCTCATGATCCTCTACAGGATCTTGTGCTTGTAGGGAAGAATTTTTGAATCCATTATTTGACCACCTTGAACACAATGGAACTCCAAAAACTCATCAAGTTAGAAGGCATCATTCCCACTTGATCATTCCCCTCCATCATCACATGTTGGGGGGGAATATCTCATGCTTGGGGCCATGATGGCCCCTGGCCACATTATCACTTGATCAACATAAGTCTCAGCCTAGTACCCACCAATCTAGGTATGGTCAATTATCCTTTCATTTCTTTTATGGATTATCCTACCAGCCTCTTTGGAGAGCCATATGCACATCGCATATCGTAGATTCTTGACACCATATATTCAAATATTCTACTCTATGTGATGCCACTCTTATCACTTGGTCCACATGTTTGACTTGGTGGGCAAGCATGATCCTAAACCTTCACTAGTAGTTCATCCCTATATCCCTTATTACCTTGATTCTTCATTAGGAACCATTCTTCCAAGAAGAATTAAGGCCATATTAGACAAGTAAGGCCACCTACATGAAAGTCACAGATCCAAATTCCAATGGTCGGTTTTTCTACTACAATCTCCACAAGGTTTAGGGCCTTCTCCTCCTCTCTAAATTCTCCACAACTCACTATGCAAATGAATTGGATTTGGGGACAAAAAGCCCTTTTATAGGAAAAACACTAGTTCTTTTGTGACCCATTGCGACCAAACAATTTCTCCTTTTGAAAAATAGTTAGCACCATTGGAAATATCTCACCGAGTTATATAATGGGTCTCTCTTTATGTTTGGTGATTTGACACTTCACCGGGAATCCATTTTTTCCATGAAGTTTCACTTTACCACCTATTAAAACTGAATTTCTTCATTTTCATCGCTCATACTCTAGTACCACTTTATCTTTACAGTGGTTGACTCACATGTTGATTTTCATAATGAGTAACCATCATTTACTCATGTTTTTATGGTCCCCTTTGGGCCTACCCCATGTAGCAGCGTCATCGAGTCACCCTATTTTAGAGCATCCGAGATGAGTCACCCTTGTATCTATGGAGTCTATTCTGAGTCCCCTTGAGCCTAGTTATAGTGTCCCATACATTTTCATGTCGCACCCCTCCCATTTTTCATATTTTTCCTCTAGCTCTACTACTCAGCCGTTTCTGAACCCTCGTTTGAGTCATTGACCATCCCCTCCGGAATCGAGTCAGTCACTTCCAAGTCAACCATCCTTATTATGCTCTCACAATGGAATTCGTCAGTCCGCTATTCATATTGTTATCTCTAGTGTCATTCCATTAGTCACTCTAGTATGTTCCATCATGCCTTTGTTAAGGATTCCTTATTGCCTTAACTCTAACGGGTCGTCTTTTGTCGACCTCAGCAAATTTATTCTAAAGAGTGATCTAGAGGGCGTTGTACCTTGGTTCCAATTCTGTCTCTGTTTGGTGCCTTATATCAAGTAAAGGGAATCATCATTGCCCTTTGACTTGGTTTTTTTTTCATGTGCTCGACACTAGCTTCTTATCGCATTATTGAGATTCGTACAACTGAAGGTTTGATGATCTAGAAAATTGTCCCAGTGATTCCCAGGTGTGTGTGATATGTTTGATACCTCATAAGGGGGTGGCCCTTCAGGTAGCCCCCCAAATGCTTGGATGACCACAGATGTTGATCTAGCCTCAAATGTAGTTCCACATATGTGATGGGTTCAGTTTCCACCGCTTGCAATGCCGAAAACACACATCTCCTTTGGATGACCCATTAAGATCTTCAACACCTTTTGCGGCTCAGTAGAGATTTTTTGGTTGCGATACCCCTTCACCACGTCATCTTGAGGGGAATTATATCTTATGTACTCAGATGTTATTGTATTTAGTCCTAGGCTAATCTTTTTCCAAGCGCATTATGTATATGGGATCCATTGTGTTCTTTTTTGGCCCATTGTTCCCACATTTCTGGTCTCATCATTATTATTTGTACACGGTTATCTCAGAGGGTATGGGTATGCCTCCCCCGCCTCATTTGAGATCATGTACTTCCACATAAAAGGGGACTTCTATCAATTTAATAGGTCTCGCCCACTCCATTATTTGTTTGTACTTGCATTGCTTCTATTCTTTCTCTCTCTCTTTGACTCCCCTTTGGTGTCTCGTGGATATGTAACCCACAAAGTATTTTGGTCAAACAATTTGTTCCTAACACTCATACATTGGGAGGCAATCTCTTATCACCAAAAAATGATAACATATCAAAATACACCATGTAGGATTAATTTTACCAGAGTAAAATCACTTTCACTGTGGAAATTAATTTAGTAAACCACTTTTATTAAATTATTTTCTAATTAAAATCAAAAAACCCCATGAGAATAATTAGATAAATCACTATTTATTTAATTTTCTCTATGAATAATTATTAAATCATTATTCCTTGTCAAATTAGAATAATTTTTAAATCAGATTTAATAATTATTTGAATTTCACACCATCCTTAATTCTCGTGAAATAATTAATAAATCATTTTATTTGCTAATTATTTCTAAATAAAGATATTTAACCATTTTAAATATATTTTCCCTCTCCAATAAATATAATAAATTACTCCAAGCAGTAAGATCTTCATTTGGTTAAAATTAATTTATTATTCTCCATTTTCGAGATTAACTCAATACTTTGTTATAAATAGGAGGGTTTTCCATTCATTTTTCATGATGATCATAATCATTGTCACCATTATCATCTTTTCTCTTTTGAGCTCCCATTTGAGTTCTCCACCTTTTTTTTGGGTTTTTGTTATGTCTATATACTACTAGTGTAGCCCCTTATTGTTATTAGTACAACCCCCTTATTGTATTGCTATGTCCATGTAGTCCCCATTGTTATAGACATTTTTGGGCACTGCAACCCCAATCATATATGTCCATAAACCAAGGGCTCCTGAGTCCCTAAAAGTGTTGTTTCATGCCCTAAAGGAACAAGGTCAGCTCATTACATCATCTCCCAACAGTTCTCCACAGGAAACTGGTCAAAACTGGTCAAAACTGGACCATACAGATTGCTCAGTGCTAAGGGTGTGATGTATCTCACCTGCCCAGTGTTAAAAGTGCGATGCATACTGGAAAGCCCTTCTATAGGGTGCGATGGGTGAGAATGGACAAATGTCAGAGACAGTTTGCGAAGTGGATGATCATGGAATCTTCCAGAAACTTCTCTTGTGACACTTGCCTCTCTGAATTCACCCAGGGATGAGTAAGAGACCATCAATCTCCAAGTGGAATCAAGAACTATCAGAGAGAAGACACTAATCAAAATCCCAGAAGCTGACTCACCTCCCTGCAATCATCTATATATGGATCCCTCTTTCCAGAGATCCAGAGGATGGAATTTTGAATCTTGTAAGGAAGTGCTATTGGTTTCCTGGTGGAACATCATAGTGTTGGGTGATCTAAGCTTTTCATGAGGTGAAGAAGGGCTTCATGCTGGGAGTATGACGCTGGGTCAGATCAATGGGTTGTAATCCTCTCTTCTAATCTTTATATCAATAAAGCTATTCTCGTTTTCCTCCAAATTCTTGTATGTCTAATAGTATATGCATTTTTGTGGTCAATATATATCTGGTCCTATATTGCTTATGATTGTAGATCTCTACACTTTGAAGGTATTATGTTGCTTTGACTTTATAGGTACTCTTTGAAGCGGAGTGGTCAAGGGAGAAGTGGCAAAGACCGGTCAGTGAGGAGAAGGAACAAGCAAAGAACCGAGTGAAGGATTGAGGTTGGTATTCTTTGATCTTCTCCTATCTACTTCTCATAAAGGAAAGAAAAAGTAACTTTAATCTGTTTGTTTCTAAGATAGCTACCCGTCTTAGTGGGACTAGCAACTCTGCATAGACATTAGATTTCCCGATAACAAAATGGCGACTCTGTTGGGAAGTGAATAGCTTGTTTTCTTGTCTATACTTGTTTGCTTTATAAACTTACAGATAGAGCCTAAAGTTAAGCCGACTAGCCTTCGAACTGCATTTGCTATGCAAGTGCAAAGTACATCAATGCTACTTCAGTCTATCTTTGGGTTTTGTTTATAAACTCAGCAATCTATTTACAAACATCCTAATTACCCTAGTGGTGGCTCTAGTAACCTCATTAGATCAACCCCTGTGATTTCTATTTACTGACTATCATTAACTCGGCCTAAATCCCTGAACTAAGCTGCAAACTGTGACCAAGAACCAAGGTGAAGTCTCGTCCCTGGACCATTGCACTTTCTCCTCTTGGGAATCTGGATGCATCTCACCTCCCGTGCGCAGTAGGTGTGTTGCATCGCACTTTCCCTGTGTTGCAAGTGCGCTGATCAGATAAGACCTCCTCTGCTCTCAGATTTTGGTTTCTGTGTTCACTCTCTTCAGCTTTATTCAGGAGTTTTGTTATATGTGATCAGTATACCACTATGGAAAATCCCTTCCTTTGCATGATTCCACCTCCATAGTACAAAGAATTGTGAATGTTTTTATGTATTGTGTGCCATTTACAGTTCTCTTTTACAAAAAGTAACGTAATCGAACTGTCGTCTTTTGATTTGGAAGTGTCATTTTTAGTCAAAGAAAAGAATTCTATTGTTCTTTATGGCCGATTATACAGTTACTATTGTATTTGATTTGAATTAGTAGTTTTTCAAGTGTCGAAAGCAGTTTTCAATTCAAAGTCGCAAAGTGTCGTCATTATCTTCCTTTCGTTTTTGAAGAGAAATTTGTTAGTACTGTCGCTTTGAAAGGATAATTCAGATTTGTACTTAGCATTCTTCTTGTCATTCACACATTAAGAAGGCTGAAAACAAATACATGCATGTGCATTTGCATTTAGACTGCTTGTTGGTTTGATTTAGGACAGTGCATCTAGTGTGTACTCTCTACTCTATGTTGAAAGAATATCATCTCTCTTTCCTTAGTAGCTAGGATTTTCATTGCAAAAAGAAGATTAAATGCATTTTAGGAATTGTATATCTACATCACGCGGTGAACCTGAAAGGAAAATTTCTTAAGAAAGATCAACTGTAAAATAAATTCAATGAACATAAAAACGCTTTGGAACCTAACGCACAACATCTAGAAGTCTAGGCTAGAGATGTATTCCGGCGTCGTAAAGCCTGGTAATTATCGCTTTCATTGTTGGTTGGGTGATTCCTCCTCTTTGAGATGACAAGTGCCAGTACGGACTTGTGCTCCCACGTACCGTCGAGTATATATTGGGAGACCACAATAGGCTATATCCTTTATCCATAGGAAGCCGTCTCTGCCACCCTATCAATCGCAATGCACTGAACACAACATTCGGGAAGATTGATTGCCGTACTGTAAAAAGTATTTTGCAGTTTTGCGATTGGTTTGGTAATCCCTCTGTCTAGATTTCCAGAGTAGTCTCTTTTGTTCCTTTTCAGACTCCTTAAAGGAAAAGGTCCATCTGAGCACTTGTCACTTCAGGATCATTAAAAAATCGAAGGTGACTAGAGTCATCTTTTGTTTTTCTCAACTCTTAAAAATTGAAAAAACAAGTTGTGTCAAAGCATCTAAAATTCATTTAATTCGAAATCATTTCCACCTTTATTTTTAGTTTATCGAGTAATCCACAATCATGGAGGAAATTTAATTGAAACCCCATCGTTCGTGGAGGCTTACGAGTCAACCATATTTGTCTCTGGAAACGAAACTATTCCGGACAAAGAGAACTCGTTTAACTGGATCAAAGTCCCCTGGTGTGGTTGGAACAAGTGTTCCGACACCTTCAGAGACTCCAGTTACTCCAAACATTTCTGGTATCCCTACCTCTATAGAAGAAGTTCCATAACCACTAGAGGACAGTAGAACTGATCCTAGTGTGAAGGTAAACACTTCTATTCCTGAACCGGCTCCTTCTACAGCTGATTCGGAAGGTGTTATTCCTCAAACATCTATCGCTACAGAATATACACCTTCTTCGACACCGGAAATATTTTACGGACCTGACGATCTACCTCTTCCACCTGGATTGATTGCTATAGAAGAGATTGTGGAGGATCCCCCATCTAGTACTCCATCGCATTTTGGAGTTGGGATCACCCTATATCCTTCTTCATCAGAAATTAGTCTACAATTATCGGAAGTTCCTGTAGAATCACTAGGAAATCTTTTGGATAGACTACATATGTCTGAACAACCGTCGACATCTAGGACTGTGTCATCTGACATAGCAGCGGCAGAACTTCCTACTATCACTTCAACAATGTTCGACGGCGTACCATCTGTCGCAACTAGCTCTCAAGCACTAGGTGGAATTCATCCAGGGGTTGTTTCGACAGTATGGTATGTTCCCGTTTGTTCGACCAGAATAATATCTGGAATCTCTTATGTTGAGTCTCAGCAAATTGATCCTTCGCAATGTCAATTTGGGCAGTCCGGTCCTCAAAGGCAAATCATTCCTTTAAGCACTGGATTACCACCGTATGGGGGGCAATATACCCTTTCATTGTCTCCTCCGGGAGAACAAACATACGAGAGTTCACAAAAAAATTCAGGTTATGCTGGAATTACATCTAGCGGTTAGGTGCCGATACTACCTCAACAACCAAGAGTTGTATACTCAATGCAACAAAGTCTGCCTATGTCAAATATCCCCACTACACCAGCTATTGTGACGGTGTCGCAAGTACAAGCGTTGCTTGTTGTATGCCAACCTCAAGTCTTTCAGGTCGCAATTCAACAGCCTCTTGTCTCTACGACGCCACCACAATCATCGATTAGTGGCTCCTTAACTGGAGTGACCCAAGCTCAAACGGGTACCATTACCCCTCATCTTGGTCAAATAGCCAATATTGGACAACAACAAATGGTTTCACAACCATGGCTAGTGCAATATCAACAACCATAATTCCAACAAGTTTACCAAGGATCTGAGCACCAAATCTTTGCAAGTAATGGGCAGTCATATATTCAAAATGGTCAACATCAACCATTTCATAATGGTTATGCCCATCAACCTTACCAAAGTTATCAACATCAGATGCACTATGCTGGTATGCAAAGACCCACTGCTCAGGCAATCCCATCTTATCCTAGGTACGCTTCACCGAACCTAAATCAACAGTTGCCCTTCGTGGCAACTTTAGAGTTACTAGATCTAAATCGGCTGACAAACGATCCAATTGCTTACGCCCCTTGGTGGTCAGCAATTCCTTATAAACGTCCGTCAGATATTCCTAAATTTAATGGAAATCCGGGTGAAGACCCATCGAATCATGTGATGACCTTCATCTATGGTGTTCATCTAACACTCTAAACGATGATTTGATCATGCTTCACCTTTTTCACGAACGTTAACTGGTCCAGCAGCAAAAGGGTATATCGAATTTCTTAGAGCTTCATTCTATAACTTCAGCGCCTTAGCCACGACCTTTTTAACCCATTTTCAGTTACCCATAAGGTATGAAAAATGAACAAAGCTTCTTACCAATCTCAAATAGACAACTTCCACTCACATATCTGATCATAGTCATCAGTGGTGACGTTGTCGTAGAATGGTGAAAACATATGTTCCTGATTAGCTGCTAGCTGAATGGTTTATTAAGTCATTATTACCTTCTATTACAGAAGATGTGGCAAAGGGAGGAGTCGTCACTGAAGAGCAAGTAATTTCTCGTGCACAATATCTACACTTGATATATACTTAGTCTAGCATGCTCTATGATAAGATCGATGATGCTCCTAGACTGGAATTCTCTGTTCCTCCCCCTCCTAAATCAAACAAAGACTCTCATGTTGGCGATGGCATGATAGGTGCGACTAGCACGAAAACCGTAAAAGCTACATCAAAGAAGGCTCGTATGGTTCCAAGTCAAAATGCAAATGAGGAACTTCTCACCTCAGAAGTAAATGCTGTTTGGACTGACAAGGGCAAAGAACCAAAGCAACCAGGGTGCAAGAAGAAAAAGAAAGGGAAGAAGAAAAAACAGGAGGAGTTTTCTCCTGAAAAATCTTGTGCAAACCCTTCTGGAGATAACAAACCAAGTCATCCATGCTTCATATGTGATGAGGATCATTGGACAAAAGATTGTCCACATAAAGCCAAGCTTAGAAAATTCCTTAAGAATTCAAAAACCTCGGCGGTATTGACTGATCCGTTTCCAAATCCAGGAACAAATATGGTTGCTAGTGACAATGCTTCCTCGTCCCAAGTGCTAATTTTGTCAATTTCGAAGCAGCAAAATGATGCTTTGATATGGACAAGGAATAAATATTACGGGAATCCACAGCTATTGGACAACAAGGCTAATGATCAACCTAGTAGTTCGACAACAACTTCGACCAAAGTTGTGCCACCCATCATTCCTGAACTAGTGATAAAGCCGCCAAAGGGAGTAGTACACAAATCAACATTTAATCCTCGTGCCAGAGCAACAAAACATTATAATATAGTGGAGAATCTAGCCCAATCACCGTCCGCTATGTCAACACTTGAGGTACTGCAAATTTCCCCTCCCAAAAGCAGGATTTATTATCAACAATAGGTGGGATTGACCCAATGGATTCCAATCTTGTGTCCTTTAATCACAAAGGATATGATCCTCAGTTACCAACTCAACTAGCTTCCTTATTCAAGTGAAAGCCCTCAACAAAACTGTTCATCGAACAATTATTGATGAGGGGTCATCTACATGTATTATATCGATGAGTTGCTGGAAAAATTTAGGATCTCCACCCTTGTCACGATCTTCGATGACATTAAAATCATTTGATGGATGAACATACACCCCATATGGGATTTTAAGTAACTTGCAAGTCAAACTGGGGGGCAAAACAATAGAAATTGATGTTGAAGTAATCGACGGAAACCTCAATTACAACATCCTACTGGGAAGGCCCTGGATATATGCTATGGCTGCCATTGTGTTGACCTACTTGAGGAAGATTGCATTTCCCTTCCAAGGAGGTATTACAATCGTCGACCAGCAAACATTTCTCCCCAAAAATTCACAAGTTACGGGAAGCATTTCGATGATCCATGGAAGCCCTAATTTGCTTCAAAATATCGGAGTAGGCCTACTAAAAGACCCTATATTAATGGGGACTTTTTCCCTACTGCCTCCAATCAATCTAGCGGAAGTGGCAACAGTGGGAACCTGCAATATGATATATTCTATTCAAAAGATGTCTGAAAATGATATTAACATGGATCATCTGCAGGTATTGCCTCCAAGCCCAATAGAAATATTGTAGCAATCAACGCTCGGCAAGAATTTGGATAGATAGGTCTAAGGAATATGGCACCCCTTCAGATCCTTGGTCGCAAGTACATTCTACAGACGAAGGAATTGTTTAGTCAATGATGATTGATGGGGCACCATGGGAAGATTACCACCATTGTTCCAATCTTCCAGATTACAAGGAAGATAGTTCCAGTGACCTTCAGCATCCCTCAGTTTTGATTTGCTATCAAATACTGTAAACACGGTGGATTTCGAATGAAACTTGTCCAATAATGAAGAGACTATCGCCATAAATATCTCGACCAAAACAGATGTTGTAGAGAATATTCATGTCGGCAAATCTTGTTCTTCTTCAGAACTGGAAATTTATTGCGCTCTTTTTTGCGAGTTCAGAGATGTCTTTGCTTGGTCGTATGATGAAATTCCAGGAATTGACTCGAGCATAGTTGAACACAAAATTAAGATGTATCTAGATGTCAAACTGGTACGACAATGGCTACGGCAGGTGCACCCCAAGAAAGCCGCTGCCATCAAGGAAGAAGTTGAAAAAATTCTCCATGCTGGTTTTATTTACCCAGTTCCTCTAACCGATTGGGTATCGAATATTGTTCCTGTAATGAAAAAACAAGGAACGATTAGAGTGTGCGTCGATTATAGGGATGTAAATCAAGCTTGTCCGAAAGACAACTACCCTACACCCTTCATTGACCAGATAATTGATGAATGCGCCGGATGTGAAATCTTTTCATTTATCAATGGATTTTCCGGGTATTAGAAAATTAACATCTGCCCACAGGACCAGTCAAAGACTACATTTATTTGTCCGCGGGGCACATTCGCATATTGCAAGATACCCTTTGGTTTAAAGAACGCAGGGGCAACATTTCAGAGGGCAAAGAATTATGCCTTCCATGACATAAAGAACATCGTTCAACCATATCTCAACGATCTTCCGACTCATTCGCGAAAGAGGACCGATCATCCGCAGCATTTGAGAGCGATATTTCTACGTTGCCGACACTACAAGATACGGCTCAATCCACACAAATGTGTGTTTTGTGTTAGTTCTGGTCGTTTAATTGGCTTTGTGGTCTCAAAGGATGGGATTCGTCTCGACACATGTAAGGTTCAGGCAATCATTGATTTTCCTCCACCTTCAAATCTGCTTTAGATTCAGAAACTCCAAGGGAAAGCAAACTTTCTGAGGAGGTTCATTCCAAATTACGCTGAACTTGCTAAAGGTTATACTCGTCTATTGAAAAAAGAAGTACCCTTCATCTGGGATCAGGTTGTGCAATCTTCCTTTGATGCTTTAAAGGAATCCCTAATAAAAGCATCATTAATGTATGCTCCTGATTATCAAAAAGACTTTAACCTGTATCTGGCTGCAACGGACATAACCAGCAATGGTTTTAGTTCAAGAAGATAATGGAATTGAACATCCTATATATTATTTACATAGAAACTTAAATGATATAGAAATCAAGTACTCCTATGTTGAAAAGCTAGCTCTCATAGCTATTCAGGTGATAAAAAGATTTCGACACTATGTCCTCTTTCGAAAAACTACCATTTTGTCAGATTGCAACCCCATGACTTATATATTGTCGCGACAGTTACTGGGGGGAAATATTCAAAATGGATAGCAATTTTGCAAGAGCTTGATCTGGAATTCATAAAATCCAAATTGAAGAAAGCCCTGGCTTTCGTGGAGTTACTATGCGATCTCCCATCATCGTCCAACGATGCCACATTAGAAGAAGCAATCGTGGACGAATCTTTGTTTCTGGTATATTCAAGAAATCCATGGTATGGAGACATAATAATCTATCTCCAAACCCAAACATATAGGTCTAGTACTTCCCGCTCAGAACAACAAGGCACTCGATACCAAGCAAAGGACTACATGATTGTCGGTGATACGCTTTACCATTGTGGTGTCGATAAAGTTCTGCGGAGGTGCCTCACCCACGAGGAGGCCGAAAAAGTCCTGAATGATTGCCATTTAGGCGCGTGTGGGGGGCATCAATCTGGTTATGCTACGGCGCAAAAGATTTTACGAGTAGGATACTTCTGGCCAACAATCTTCAAAGATTGCATAACAACAGTCAGAAGTTGCAATGCCTGTCAAATCTTCGATCGCAAAACCAGGATACCACCCGCACCTCTACAACCAATAGTTGTTGTTGGGCCATTTGCCAAATGGGGCATATATTTCATTACATGTAACCCCACCTCGGCCGAGGGGCATGGGTATATAATAGTCGTAGTAGACTATTTTACCAAATGGGCCGAGGCGATGCCTACATTAAACAACAACGGCGAAACGACTGCCCTCTTCTTTTCCAATCATGTAGTCTCCAGATTCGGTGTTCCACAAGCCATAGTCACAGATCATGGATCGCATTTTCACAATGACATGATGGTTGAGTTGGCTGCCAAAGTAGGGCTATCCCACGACAGCTCTACTCCGTATTATCCGCAAGCTAACGGACAAGTTGAGGCAATCAACAAGGTCCTGAAGCGGATGCTGCAAAGGATGATTGGATTCCATAAAAGGAGTTGGCACCTGATCCTGTACTCGGCCTTGTGGGCATACCAGACATTGGTGAGGAATGCAACCGGGTTTACACCCTTTCAACTAGTGTATGGCCTAGAAGCGATCTTACCAGTTCAGTGTGAAATCTCATCCCTCAAACTCGCGGTCAACCTTCTCCCCGGAACTTCAGAAGAGGAGGCTTGTTTCTTGGAACTAATCCAATTGGATGAAACCCGTCATGATGCCACTTTGGCTAACGAAGCCCATAAGAAACGAGTCAAGGCGTAGTTCGACAAGAATGTCAAACCCTGTGTCTTCTCAGAAGGTGACTTGGTCTTACTTTACGACCAGGAGTCCGATAAATTGGGAGCAGGTAAGTTCAAGTATTTATGGATGGGCCCCTGTATTGTTAAGAATGTACTAGCAAAAGGAGCCTACGAGTTAGTGGATTATGATGGGATTCCACTGGCGCAACCCTGAAACGGGTTGTACCTTAAGCGTTACTATGCTTGACTCAAGATAGTAACCCCTATGCTTTTGTTATATTTCTGTTTTCGCTAAGGGTAATCGTTTTGGTTAAATGATCCACTTTTGCATATTTTGCAGATGTCTAACCTATTGGAATCATTTGCTGGATATGCAGACAGAGGGAGTCGTAGTTTACGGAACCTATCTTTTGCAGCCTGGGCCATCTTCGATCCAAGCGGCGAGTTAGTGAGTTTCAGATGGGTATGTATTGGTTGGTCAACGAACAACATTGTTGAATATAGCACGTTGATAGAACTCCTCTCTGATGCCATCTCACATGGCATATGCCAACTTGTCGACAGGCTGGACTCACAACTCGTCATTCTACAGCTCACCGGTATCTATTCCGTACGGAATCCAGCTATCTATCGCATGTTCCTAAGGGTCAAGATTTTGGAAAGGCAGTTTCATTCCATTCAATATCAGCATATTTCTAGAAACTTAAACAGATTAATGGACTCATTGGCAAATTTTGTGTTAGATAGACATTTGCAACATTTATAAAATAATCATTTCATCAATATTTGCATCAAGATCATGTAACTTAACCAAAATAAAAATATGAAAATCAAAAATATATGTATAACTGTTTATGGTTTATACATAATGTTCTGTAACCAAGACAAAATTGGTCAAATGATCCAAAACTCAAAATGCTAGGGGGAACCCTAGTCTAATGATGTTGGTGATGACAAGTCACCGCCTGTGCAATCATGCGTAGAAGCCTAGTCCTTCGACCCAGCATGCCAGTAGTATGTTGCTGCAACCTTAGAGGCAACTCGTTGGTCCTCACATCCGGAATACCAAGAGTGAGACCCTCGACCTGATCGTACAATGCTGAAAGAGTCTTGGCCACATTAAGGTCGTGAAGGATAGACCTCCCCACAGCCTCTCCTGTTGGAACGGCAGTTGGTGCTCTCAAATGTACTGCTGGCCAAACTGGTCCAATATCTGCATGAGCACATGAGTTTTGATTAGTCTTGATAGAAGAACGCATGAGAACATTATAAAAAATGATAAACAGAGATATGGTAAGAGAATTTACCGATAGCACCCCACTGCTCACCAGCCGGCAATACCAAATCCAGGTCACCCCGGAAATCCATACTGGCATATCGACACTCGACAAAAACCATCTCCTGACGGTTGAACCACTCGAAGAAGGTACCAGAGAAGGAAACCTGGGACTGACCAGCATGTCGGGCCATGAGGTCGACCCAGCTCTACATCCGTGGCTCAGTCGGTGGAGGTAAACTAAGTGAAATATATTGCGGCTACATCAGTGGGATATTTTCTAAGCCGAAAGCGGTCAAAATAGAACCATAGCCGAAATTCTTGGATTTTCCGCTTTTTACCTTGGTCAGTTGTTCTTCCATCACAGGGAGTACTGCATCACACCAATTGAACACCTTTGGTTTAAGGCATTCTAAGGCGTGCTGCATATAGGACGTGTTAGCCACGTGAAGAGTCGCACTACCAACCAGTCTAGCAAAAGTGAAAAAAATGGTCCTCAAAGACTGGTCAGTGACATCTCGGATGTTGATCTTGCTGTCCCTACTCGACTGAGATCCCTCTCTAAAATACCGGTGAATATAATCTCTCACGGATTCGCTCGCATGGGAAGAACCCGATAATGAGAGAGGGTCACCACGCCTCGATAAACCGATCAAAAAATAGATGTCCATGACAGTCAAGGGGATGGATTTGCCTCTAATCTAAAACACCTGGTTGGTAGGATCCCATGCATCGAGAAAATATTGCAACAAGTTGATTTGTTGCCTCATGCTAGAGATGCAGAAAAACTTGAGCAGGCCACAGTTCCGTAGTGCAGTTACCATACCCGGATCATGTAAAGCAACCATGTCCTCTTCTTCATGCTCACGTTCTCACCATGTAACAACCCTTTTGCTCCAATGAATCTCTGCAAAACAAGCAAGAGAAGAATCAGGGTCCTGATTTGGCAAAAAACAGGCAAAAATTCCATGAGAAAACAGTGCAAAAGTTTCCCTTCTCGCACCCATCGCACCCCAGCAGTGTACTGGGTGAGATGCATATTGACTGGCCAATGGCTAGGCCAGTATGCATCACACCTTTTGATATAGGAAGGGTGAAATGGAGCCAGGGCGAATTTTTCAAACCCCAAGGGCTCAGAAAATCAGGGAAACATGCTCAGAATTCAAAAAGGAAATAATACAACTGAAGCGCTTAGGTTTAGCTCCTACCTGGTCCAGACAGTGCTGAGAATCATCCACAGAATCTCCCGGAATCAGCTAGTGAAAATCAAAGGGAGGAAGGCACCTCCAGAGCTCCAACAAACCAAAGTTTAAACGAAATGGTAAAATGAGGGGTAAAAACCATTTTTAAATTACTTTTCACGTAATTCAAGTAAATTATTAGTGTTTTAACTCATTTTTCAAGCATGTATTGTTCGTTTCTAATCAGTTTGATGAAGCAATCGAATAGGCGGTACAACTGTCGAAGGAACAAAGTGTTAGCGGTGAAATCAAATAATCAATGACCATTATCACGAGCAGTTTTTATGTGAAGTTCAAGCTCGTTAAAAATTAAACCTAAGCAATGAGAAAATGTTTCCCCCAGAGTTTAAGCTCATTAAAAAATGAACCAATTTCCGGTAAATAACCATTGTGAGCCTCGGTCGTGTTCTCATCATCACCTCCACTCTTTTTTAGCCGATCATTCACCTCCATTTGATTGTTTACCCATTTTTGAGGAACAGCTGTGAAGAGTGATCCTGTTAGCCATTCTTGTGACACTTCCATGATTGGAAAATTCCAAACCTTACCTGGAATCAGATGCTACCTAAAATCATCACTCGTTCCTCAAAAAACGAGTCTCCTTTAAGCTCTTTTCGTTTGACTCATAAAATATGAAAAGATTGCCAAGTAGTTGGCCTCTCCAGCTCATTAAAGCTACCGGGAGTGCTATCCCTCCTTTAGATTTTAATATTTTTTGGACCTGAGGGATTATTACACAAAAAGATCGAGCGCTTGTTTTGTTCGGCTCGTTAAAATTATCGAAAATTCATCCCTTGCGTATTATTTTATAATTTTTCGAACTTAAGGGATTATATAACGAAAAAGGATTATTGGAGTTTCCTTTACGTCCCTTTCAAACTCTCTAAAATTGAAAAGGACCGAGTTATCTTTGTCGTTAAACTCATTAAAACCAATAGTGACAAACTTGTCCATATAGACAAGAACGAGTTTCACTGTCGCTAGGCTCGTTAAAACATAGCGACGAGTTTACCCGAAGGGAAAATTATAGAACAAGCATATGTTACCCTCCTCAAGCTTGATAAAAATAAATAGGTACTGGTCAGCAATGACTGGGGAAAATTGGGAAGAAAACTTGAAGAAATTTTATTGGTAGCAAAGTCACTGTTGAACATGACACTTTCACTCCATGTCTAAGTCGGGTTGGGTTATTCCGTTCACCGGTCATATTACCATTGGTCCATTGTGCCATCCATCTTTGGGGTTAACGCTACCAATCCATTCCAAGTGTCGTTGATATGTTCAAGAGAAGTTTATCAGAGAATTCACCAACCCATCTTGTGTCTCATCCACTGCAATACCTTTATGCTTCATTATTTCATGACTGCCACCCTGAACCTTGTATCATCAAATCGTTTTCACCTCCAAAAAATCATTTGCTTCGTTCCATGTCATAGATGTGGGATTCATTAAGGCCCTCCTACGATGGGTCACTTCTTGTCGACATCAGCTCATTATCTAAGAAGTCGACCTAGGAACAACCCTTTCAGTACTTTGGAGCTTGCATGCCTCAATGGCAAGTTTCTCACTTTCGGCGACTGGTTTACATCAATGGCCTTCGACCGAGAGATTTTACATGGTGTTCGACGCCAAGTACCATTTTCACACCATGCAAATTGTACTGTCGTACCTTGAGGGTCATCATCATTATCGGCGATTCCTCTCGCATCTATTAACAGCTTACATCATTGGCTGGTAATCGGGTGATGTCTTTCCATGTTTGACTCCAGAACATTTTTCACATGGATCGACTTGTACTTCGAGCGAAGATTGGATGAGTTTGAAGACCCCGGATCTAGTTTCATCCATCTGAGCTGCGATATATTCAGGAAAATAAAGACATCAAATGTACATCATTGCTGCACAGATGATCATCTGAATCAAAGGATGATGGCTCTATCAGAATCATCAGTCTGCCACACATACGGTTTTTTGTCCTAGAATGGGAATGCCCACCTCAACTAGATCATGAAAATATTATGAAGATAATGTATTGTATTGTATCTTATTACAGGTCGCCTTCCAGTTCGAAAAACCTCGGATCCTCGTGATAAAGCATTTCACCCGCCATCAAAAGATTAACGACCTCATGCTTTAGGGGGCAACTGTTATAGACATTTTTGGGCACTGCAACCCCAATCATATATGTCCATAAACCAAGGGCTCCTAAGTCCCTAAAAGTGTTGTTTCATGCCCTAAAGGAACAAGGTCAGCTAATTACATCATCTCCCAGAAATTCTCCATAGGAAACTGCTCAGAACTGGTCAAAACTAGACCATACAGATTGCTTGGTGCTAAGGGTGCGATGCATCTCACCTACCCAGTGTAAAAAGTGCGATGCATACTGGAAATCCCTTCTGTAGGGTGCGATGGGTGAGAATGGACAAATGGTAGAGACAGTTTGCGAAGTGGATGATCATGGAATCTTCCAGAAACTTCTCTTGTGACACTTGCCTCTCTAAATTTACCCAGGGATGAGTAAGAGACCGTCAATCTCCAAGTGGAATCAAGAACTATCAGAGAGAGGACACTAGTCAAAATCCCAGAAGCTGACTCACCTCCCTGCAATCATCTATATAAGGATCCCTCTTCCTAGAGATCCAGAGGATGGAATTTTGAATCTTGTAAGGAAGTGTTATTGGTTTCCTGGTGGAACATCATAGTGTTGGGTGATCTAAGCTTTTCATGAGGTGAAGAAGGGCTTTCATGCTGGGAGTATGATGCTGGGTCAGATCAATGGGTTGTAATCCTCTCTTCTGATCTTTATATCAATAAAGCTATTCTCGTTTTCCTCCACATTCTTGTATGTTTGATAGTATATGCATTTGTGTGGTCAATATATATCTAGTCCTATATTGCTTATGATTGTAGATCTCTGCACTTTAAAGGTATTATGTTGCTTTGACTTTACAGGTACTATTTGAAGCGGAGTGGTCAAGGGAGAAGCGGCAAATACGGGTTGGTGAGGAGAAGGAACAAGCAAAGAACCGAGCGAAGGATTGAGGTTGGTATTCTTTGATCTTCTCCTATCTACTTCTCATAAAGGAAAGCAAAAGTAACTTTAATCTGTTTGTTTCTAAGATAGCTAGCCATCTTAGTGGGACTAGCATCTCTGCATAGACACTAGATTTCCTGATAACACCCATGTTGTTATTATTGTGTCCCATAGAAGCCCACTATTGTTATTGTTGTGTCCCTACAATATTACTGTTATGTAAGATCTGATTATATTGGGACCCCTTAGACTCCTATATATAGAAAGGAGGTCTTGTCATTTCTATCATCCAAGAATTGTTCATTTGTGTAATGTAAAGGAGGTTTCCCCCTCGAAGAGGCTGATTTTCAAGTAGTTGATTTATTTTTTCTATCTTTTTGTGAGCTGGTTTCATAACATTTGGTATGAGAGCCATAAACTGCTCTAGAAAGTGCCATAATATCAAGCTATCCATGGGAGAATATATCTTCAATAGTCCAATGCTCTCCATTCCAATGGGTGGTACTGGTGTTGTACTAAGAGTCCAATGGTTATAGTATTTGGGGACAATAACTTTCAATTTTCAAGAACTTTTCTTGAAATTTTTTTGCGAAGGAAAGGAAGTTGAATTATGGGGAATCACAAGGAAACCAAGAAATATAATCATATCTAATGGCGTGAAAAAGAGAGAAAAACGGGGTGTAATTGCACAATTATGTTCACTAGAGGTTCAAACAGCGAAATCATCTATTTCTCGTAATCTCCAAAAAGTATTGGACAATCATTCTAAGGTTCAAGCAGTGGAAGATCACATCGAACATCAACCACAAGTTCTCCAACTATTCAAGGATAAACTTACTTTGGCACAAAATCAAATGGAAAAATAGGCAAAAGAACATAGTAGTGAAAGAAGTTTTGATGTAGGTGACTAGGCGTTTTTATGGCTACAACCATACAAAAAAATGTCCCTTAAGCAACGTAAGAAGGATAATAAATTATCACCAAAGTACTATGGTCCTTACAAGGTGTTGCAAAATATTGGTACTATGGAATACATATTGGAGCTTCCTGCATCTTCTCGAGTGCCCCCAATTCTCCATGTTTCATGCTTAAAGAAGGTTATAGGTGACAAGCTCCCAGTTCAAACAATATTGTCAGAACTTGAAGAGGAAGAAAAAATCATATTAGACCCTAAAGTAGTCACGGAAACCAGAACCTGATAGCTATGAAATCAATCAATTTCAGAAAGTGGAAGAACTTACCCATTGAAGATTCCACATGGGAGGACGAGATTTTTTTACAGAATCATCCAAAACTACTCAAGCGTTGAGGAAAACACTTTTTGAAGGAGAGGGGCATGTTAGGTCCCTATAATACTAGTGTAGCCCCTTATTGTTATTAGTGCAACCCCCTTTTGTATTGTTATGCCCATGTAGTCCCCATGTTGTTATTATTGTGCCCCATAGAAGCCCACTATTGTTATTGTTGTGCCCCTATAATATTATTGTTATGTAGGCTATGAATATATTGGGACCCCTTAGACTCCTATATATAGAAAGGAGGTCTTGTCATTTGTATCATCTAAGAATTGTTCATGTGTGTAATGTAAAGGGGGTTTCCCCCTTGAAGAGGCTGATTTTGAAGTTGTTGGTCTATCTTTTCTATCTTTTTGTGAGCTGGTTTCTTAACAAATTTTCACATATTGAGAGAGAATATCATTTTTTGAAGCATCAAGGACATCAAAGAACCCATCCCATGGAGTGGGACTTACAGACCCTTTTTTAGATCTCCTTCACCAGGTGTTTTTAATAAATAATTTATTCAATTAAAGTTTTTCCATTTGGGTTATTGCATTGGATATCTTTACTGTTACTTTCTATTATAGATCATATATAATTTTGTTGCAGATTTTCCATTTTTATTGCAAATCTAAATTGCAAGCAGCCATCAACTTATTGTTAGGGTCACTTGTCACCTAATGACTTAAGTGAAGTATTTTTGGCGCACCTTCCAAGAAATTTCACACGAACACCCATCGATTTCTTTCATTGAGACATAGAAGTTGACATATTAGGGAGCTTAAAATCTTTCAACATCCCACAGTCCAAGGTCAGAGTGTGTCATAAACCTGATTCAAAGAGGGTTAGGCTAGGTCATCATGAGAGCAGTTCTCCTCGGAGCTACCCAACCCAGGGCAGAGAATCTCGTGCCTTGGCTGACTACCAAGAATCTCAAGACTCGACCACACCCGTGGGATGAAGGTAACTGTAGTGATCAATCTTACGAAAACACCCTATAGGACTGGTTGTGGGAAGTAGTTGGTTCTCTACCCTGCCTTTCTCTAGAAAACTCTGCTTG
Organism: Pinus tabuliformis; assembly: GCA_031772625.1. Classification (NCBI taxonomy): domain Eukaryota; kingdom Viridiplantae; phylum Streptophyta; class Pinopsida; order Pinales; family Pinaceae; genus Pinus; species Pinus tabuliformis. The sequence goes on from CM062813.1 coordinate 22,153,987, forward strand.
TAGGGATCAGATTTTGTCAAGTAAAAATTTCTTGGAAGGCCATCTAAAATCGTAGATATAGGATTGTTTGAGGATTTAGATCACCTATAGGCTAGAGGTATTTTTCTTTGATAGGACGTGTTTTCCTATATTAAAGTAACATCATTAATATAGTTAGTTTACAGTTGGCACCACTGCATTAGGTGTTTTCTTGTTATTTGTTGCTCTGTCTATTCTTATCATCACCCTTTAGTTCTTAGATCATTATTTTCTTTACGTCATTGCATCTGCTAGGTGTTTTTCGCAAATACTTTGACATCTTCACCCTCAGTTCCCGTTAGGACATATTACTTATCCCCATCGAGTTAGATTTCATCTTCCTAGTCCTTCATTGAGTCGTCATTCTATTTCCGATTCTACCGATTCATCCAATTCCTCCTTTGATTCTACATATTCGCAACCCCATATCGCCACCATGTCAGCCACCAACGTGGGTGAAAAAAACCATGGTGGTAACCCAAGTACCAACTAGGGTACCCCCACCACCAGAACCCCCACCTGTGTGGTCACTCCAACTCCACTTCTTCTTTTTATGGTTGGTTTGAGTCTCCCCAATTTCAGCTACCTTATCAAGGATCCTCTTCTCCACGATCCCACGTGGCTAGCTATGCCTACTAAACTCCCTTCATACATCCCAAAGTTTGAAGGTAATCCTAGAGAAGATCCAACTAATCATGTTCACTCCTTCCACATGTGATGTTCATCAAATTCAATTACTGAAGGCTCCATCCGTCTTCATTTGTTCCAATGCACGATCATTGGATCTACTGCTAAGTGGTATGTTGAGAAACCAAGAGCCACTCCTTCCACTTTTGTGACTCCTTCCAAAGCTTTTCTTTCCTATTTATAGTTACCTCTCAATTATGAAATCGGTACCGAAATGTTGATTTCTTTCCTTCAAAATTCTGCCACCCACCTATCCGATGATGTTCAGGAATGGCGTAGAAGGAGGAGGATTTGTAGTTCTCCTGAATTCGAAGACCGTGTGTATATGGATTGGGTCCTTAGATCACTTTTGGCCCCCATTTCTAAAGATGTCACGTCACACTTCCCCCAGTCTGAGGAAGATGCACTCCAAGTAGCCTTAAAATTTGATCTGATCTATGCCCAGTCAGGTTATGTTTACATTGTCATCCCCGATCTACCTCGGCTTGGTGCTGCTAATGCACCGAGGGCATCTCATGTTGCAGATGGCATAGTTGGAACCATTTCACACCCTTGACCATATGCTCTGCCTTCGATGAGTTATGGTCCACCTCAAGGAGGGACCAGTTCCTCCTATAATTATCCCTTCTCCAATCCTCCACAAGGAAACTCTTATCTAGGTCCTAGCATGACATATGCATATACCCATCCACATCAACAGATGCCATGGTGAGTTGTTGCACTGCATTTTTATCCCAATGTTACCCATTCTTTTTATTATACGTATGCACTGCCTGGCACTCCAGCCCCTCTAGCACTAACCCCCCATGTATGCTTCCCCTCTGCCATAGAAACCACCTCATCCACAAGGTTAAGTGTATGCTCCGGAGAGCGGACCCAATCCCCCTAACCCTAAGAAAACAAACAAGGGGAAGGGTAATAAGAACTAGAAATCTCAAGGTAATCAAGGAAACTAGCGTCCTCCACCCACTGCCCCTTAGGGTCCTCAGTCTAAACTTGCAACCCAACAACAAGTCGGTCAGCCCAAGTAAAATAAGGGTCTTCGTACAAACAAACCTTGTGCTTGTTGCGACGTATATGGTCATTATACTCACGAGTGTCCCCTTTTATCTTAGATGTGTCAAGTATGGGAAGCTCAAGCAACTTATTGTCAATATCACAGCCAACCACTCCTCCTCCACCCCCTACTTCATCTGAACTAGTAGTGCTTACCAATCCTTTCCCTCACCAAGGATACATAGCTACCCAACCTACAAAAGTTTAGGCAACTCAGATAGCTCCACCATCTAGTCACCATGATTATCAGATTCTTATGATGAACTTGTAGAAATTTTGAATAATTAAGTACTTATTCACAAAGATTATCCCGATTATACACTATTGCAGAATACATGCACAATACATAACCTACTCTACGTTGATCATCAATTTAGCAGCATCAAAAACAATGAAACATCAATCACATGCACACATTAACACAGTATGTAACCCGGGGAAAGCATACAGCTGAAAACCCCACATTATCTATATATTATAATGATAGAGAACATGTAACAATACATAGTACAATACTCCTCACAAGTACCCAGTACTATCTCCACCTGTTACACACAAAACTAGCTCAGATCTGATCAATCATAACTCAAATCTCCTCCACTGCTTTGTCTGCCTCCACTGCGCAATCCTACAAGGGAATCAATCACTCCGTGAAATCGGATTCCTTTGGTTATACTATGCAAGCCTCATGGGCAATCTCCATCCATGCATGTGCAAATCTCATGCACAACTATAGTCACAGCTATAGTCACAACTGATAGCAATCTCAACCTCTAAAACCTGTCTCCACTGAACTGTACATGCACTGAGTTAACTGATGTATTCTTCAGTTTCTTTATGAGTTAATAATTAGTGAATTAATTAATAATTTAATTCGCACAACTCATCACTAGAGTATTCTTTAGTTAGACTAAAATATAACTAGTTTAACCAAGTCAAACTGAACACAACTCCATCAACTCCACAATCAACTCCACCAAACTCAACCACATGAGTTCTAACTGATGTCCTCCATGCAATAGCTCAACTAACCCACAAGAAAAGCGTATTTCCTTCTGACAGCTGCATGTGCCACATCTGTAGCTCAAACTGAAGAGCTCCAAGAGGATAAGATAATGTTTATAGTCCAAATATTATTATGAGACAATAATATTCGACTGTTCTATTTTTAGCCTGGCAGTCTAAAAATAGAAACCTGCCCATATGTCTAAAAATAGAAGTCCATCTATTTTTACCAACATGACCAATCATCCACAAATAGCATCCTGCAACTCATAGACCATGATCCATATGTCTAAAATAGACATAGTCTAAAAATAGACTTTGTGCCAAAAATAGCCTGGGGGCCCACTTAGTGAAGGTGACTTCTTTCCACTAAGCTCCATCATCTTGTTGCATTCTCAACACTCCCTCTCAACAAGATATGGATTATCAACAACCTCTATGTTGCCTTGGTGGTATTCGAATTTGCTCCTGGTGAGCGCCTTCGTCAAGATATCAGCTTCCTGATCCTCCGTTGGAATGTATGAAAGTAACATGACTCTCCGCTGCACAAAGTCTCTCATATGATGGTACCTGATGTCAATGTGCTTGGATCTATCATGAAATACTGGATTAGCCGAGAGTTTAATGTAACTATGGTTATCACAATAAATCACTGTAGGCTCCAAGTGAGAACCGAACAACCCGACCAGGATCTTCCTCATCCATATAGCCTCTCATGCAGCCAAACTTGCTGCCATATACTCGGCCTCTACTGAACTAAGTGCCACGGATCTCTGCTTTCTGCTATACCACGAAACTGCTGTCGACCCGATACTGAAGACCCCTCCAGATGTGCTCTTTCTGTCCGTTGGGCTCCCTGCCCAATTTGCATCTGTGAAGCCACATAGCTTCACCTCATCCTCCTGTCTCTACCACAATCCATATCCCGATGTGCCTCTCAAATAACGCAATACATGCTTGCCTGCCTTCCAGAAGAGCTTGTTTGGCTTAACCATAGCTTGTGAAATATGGTTAACAACATAGCATATATCGAGTTGTGTATTGACTAGATACATAAGCGACCCCACCAACTGTCGATAAACAGTGGCATCCACTACTTCTGCTGAAGTATCATCCTCCTTCCTCCAACCTCCAGGAAGAGGAGTATCAACAGGCTTGCAGCCATGCATGTTGAACTTCTCCAGTATCTCCCGAGCATACTTACCCTGAGAAACAAATAGCCCATCACTGCACTTCCAGATTTCCAATCCCAGGAAATAATGAAGGAGGCCCAAGTCCTTCATCTCAAACTCCTTAGCAAGATCATCCTTGCATCCACGTCGTGAAGCTCATCCTTAGGAACTAATAGCTCCTCATCTGCATGCAAGTGTGGCTCCCTCTCAAGCGAACACTTCATGGCTTTCTCCTCCTGAAATTTTATATCTCGTTGCACAACAGTCTTGCCACTGTCTGGAAAATACACATGATTCTTGTGGGGCGTATCAATGTACCCCACAAATATCCCAACCTCTGAGGTTGGCTCCAGCTTCTTCCTGGCATCCTTCGTCACATGCGTGTAAACATTAGCACCAAAAATCCTCAAATAAGAAATATCAGGCCTCTTACCAGAATAAGCCTCCTCGGGTGTACTCATGCCAAGTATCCTGTGAGGACAATGGTTCTGCACATATACTGCAGTATTGCATGCTTTTGCCCACAAGTGAAGGGGTAGGCTCTGATCATGCAACATCGCCCGTGCAACACCCATGATCATTATGTTCTTCTGCTCAGCAACCCTGTTCTGTTGTGGGTTATGGGGAGCTATGAGCTCTCTTCGAATCTCTTCTGCACTACAGAAATCCTTGAACTCACCAGAGATGTATTCACCACCATTGTCGCTCCTAAGAGCCTTCACCTTCTTCCCCGACTCCTTCTCGACCAGTGCTTTGAGCTCATAGAACTTTGACTATGTCTCGCTCTTCTTCTGCATGAAGAAGATCCAACACTTACGAGAGAAATCATCAACAAATATCACATAATACCTGTGTTTTGTTGTCGAAGCTACTGAGAAATGTCCACACATGTCTATGTGAATTCTCTCAAGGATTGTCATGGCACGACTATCCTTCTCGTGAAAGGTGGCTTTCACAAACTTTCCCACAGTACACCCCTTGCACTGATCTGACTGTGCAAGAGTGCCTTTAGGAAGCCCAGTAGTGATCTTCTGCAGTATCTTCAAGGCTCCATGGTGAAGGTGACCCAATCTCCTGTGCCACAGCTCGCCATCATCCCAGCTCACCAATCCTTCTGCCTTGCATGCCATTGCTACGTAGCCATCTACATGCAACTGATAAAGGTTCCTCACTCGAACCCCTATCTTCCAGGTTTCTCCAGTTGTCTTACTGCGCAGGAACGCCTTTCCCTCGTTGAAAACAACATCATATCCCTTGTCTTCTAACATCGCCACAGAGATAATATTCTTCTTAAATCCTAGAACATGCATCACTTCCTTCAATACGAAGGGTTTACCAGACTCCCTCTCAAAGGAAATAGTACCGATACCGGTCACACTGTATCTACAGTCATCGCCCATCTCGATGTGCACTCCAAGATCTTTCTCCTCCAGATCAGAAAACAAATCTCGATCTCCTGTCATGTGAAAAGATGCACCACTGTCCAAGAACCATACCGATCCCATCACACTTGATACCAAGCATGCGATCAATGAAAAATCAAGCCCAAACTGCGAGGCTAAGGCCTCTCCCGCTATAGATCCAACAACTTGCTTGTTCTTCTTCTTCTGCGGACAATTAGTTGCATAGTGTCCATGCTGGTGACAGTGAAAGCACTTCACCTTGGACATGTCTTGCTTCTTACCTTTCGCACCGGACTGAGAAGCTTTCTTGTTCTTCCCCTTCTTTGCTTTGGCGGCCAAAGCACAATTTTCTTCATCAGTTCCCTTTGATGAAGATTCGTCCCTGGTATTCTGCCTGATCTCCTCCTGCACAAGATCTAACCAAAGTCTCTCCCATCCTGGCAGTTTCTCCTGACCATTGACAGAGTCTTGATAAGAATGCCAACTCCTCGGAAGACCAAGGAGAGCCAAGCTCACCAATTGCTCATCATCGACAGTCACCCCCACACTTCCCAACTCATCCCTGCACTGAGTGAACTTCGTGAGATACTTGGGCATGCTGTCTCCCTTCTCGCATTTAATGTTTCTGAGTTTATCTTTGAGTGCCAGCTTCCTCTGATCGCTCTTGCTTTGGAATAGATCTGTCAACACTTTCCACATCAAGTATGGAGAAGCCTTTCCATGCAGGCTGGACACAATGTGATCCTTCACGCCCTCCAACAGAATCCTTCGACACTTTGCTGTCTTCTTTGCCAGGCATCAACTTGAGCAGTATCAGTAGGCTTTGGGACCTCAGCCTCTATGAACTCCTTCAGCCCATTATCATCTAACACCACCTCCATCCTATCCTTCCATGCAATATAGTTTGATCTTCCCTCAAGAGCATACTCCAATCACAATCTGTTGAAAGACATTGCCACGTTGATACCAAGAAAACACTGCTGCAAATTCGAATTCCACCAGCACAAAACTCAACCGCCTCTGATCTAGAATTCGTGAGAACAAATTATTTCTTGTACAGAGATTGACTGTATGGGATTTTACCGGATATCTCACCTTCCAAGGGAAGGATGAATCCAGAGGCTACCTGCCCGATTACAGACTCTGCCTGAAGAAATAATATGTAAACACTTTCTGAATAATAGATCTAATGATCAACAGCTCTGATACCATGTAGAAATTTTGAATAATTAAGTACTTATTCACAGAGATTATCCCGATTATAAACTATTGTGGAATACATGCACAATACATAACCTCCTCTACGTTGATCATCAATTTAGCAGAATCAAAAACAATGAAACATCAATCGCATACACACATTAACACAGTATGTAACCCGGGGAAAGCATACAGCTGAAAACCCCACACTATCTGTATATTATAATGATAGAGAACATGTAACAATACATAGTACAATACTCCTCACAAGTACTCAGTACTATATCCACCTGTTACACACAAAACTAGCTCAGATCTGATCAATCACACCTCAAATCTCCTCCACTGCTTTGCCTGCCTCCACTGCGCAATCCTGCAAGGGAATCAATCACTCTATGAAATCAAATTCCTTTGGTTATACTACGCAAGCCTCATGGGCAATCTCCATCCATGCATGTGCAAATCTCATGCACAACTATAGTCACAGCTATAGTCACAACTGATAGCAATCTCAACCTCTAACACCTGTCTCCACTGAACTATACATGCACTGAGTTAATTGATGTATTCTTCAGTTGCTTTATGAGTTAATAATTAGTGAATTAATTAATAATTTAATTCACACAACTCATCACTAGAGTATTCTTTATTTAGACTAAAATACAACTAGTTTAATCAACTCAAACTGAACACAACTCCATCAACTCCACAATCAACTCCACCAAACTCAACCACATGAGTTCTAACTGATGTTCTGCATGCAATAGCTCAATTGACCCACAAGAAAAGCGTATTTCCTTCTAACAGCTGCATGTGCCACATCTGTAGCTCAAACTGAAGTGCTCCAAGAGGATAAGATAATGTTTATAGTCCAAATATTCTTATGAGACAATAATATTCGACTATTCTATTTTTAGCCTGGCAGTCTAAAAATAGAAACCTGCCCATATGTCTAAAAATATAAGTCCATCTATTTTTACCAACATGACCAATCATCCACAAATAGCATCCTGCAACTCATAGACCATGATCCATATGTCTAAAAATAGACTTTGCGCCAAAAATAGCCTGCGGGCCCACTTAGTGAAGGCAACTTCTTTCCACTAAGCTCCATCATCTTGTTGCATTCTCAATAGAACTCTGATGAGGTCAATACCAAGAAAGTCAACCTTCAAACTCGATCATGCCAATACGAAAATCCATCCACTAAGTCAGCGACTGAATCCCAACCCTACGTTTCCACTGAGCCGCTGTCGTCATCCAATGATACCTTGAAAATCCCCTAACCTAAGGTTGGTGTTATTCCCAACATCTCCAAACATCCATTACATCGAAATTTTGCTTCTACCAAAGCTTCCCATACATATAGCATAGTAGATGACTTGACGCAGTCCCCTACTACCATCTCAACAATGGAAGTCCTCTAGGTGTGCCCATAAAAATGTAAAGCTCTACTATCTACTTTGGGTTTCGTGGATCCCCAAGGTGATCAGATAATTGTCTTTCATGTTCACAAGTCAGAAAATCCTACCCTACCTTCATCTGTTGCATTTCAAATACCAGTCTCCATTAGAAATGCCACTGTTCAACAGTGTATCATTAACAAAGGCACCTCCACCTGTGTGATGGATTCTAGTGTTTGGAAGAAACTTGGTTCCCTAGGCCTATCCCCGTCCACCATCACTCTTCATGCATGGGATGGTCATCCTTCACAACACCTTTGCTTGTTTCGCAACTGTCCAGTCACGGTTGCAGAAAGACTGTCTCTATTGACATTAGTCATTGATGCTCCCTTAGGTTATAACATACTTTTGGGTCGTATTTTATACCTACGCTATGTCAGTTGTTGCATCTGTTGTTCACCATAAGATGTGCTTTCCCCAAAATGAAAGGATCGTTATCATTGATAAGTTAGCATACTATGATCCCAAATACTAGACTTCACCTCAGTCCAACATTTCTTCCCTAGCTAACAATAAGATTGTCTCTTCCTTCACAAATGTCTCTCTAGGAATCTACAAAGATTCAACTTTGGTTGGTGCTTATTATGGTCCACCACCTACTCCTTCTAATATTATCTCATCTAGTGTTTGCATGCTCCAAGCATCACAGTCTGCCCACAAATGGTCTAGTATGCCTTCATAGTAGAAAACACCTCTGCAACATATTGTTCCAGACTCTAACCATCCTCTCAGTACTACTCCTCAAGGACCTTTTCCTTCTGCTGGTATCTCTCCTAGTCAATTTCTTCTAGGAATCATTCCCCTAGGTCTTAACTATCTCGAAGTAGTTCCTCTAGGCCATTATCCCTCTGGTCAGATACCATTCTTATTCCCCTCCCTGGAGTTTATTCTACACCTATTATGGCTAAGTTGAGTTTACCCAACATTACCTTGGGGATCCCAGTCTGGTATATCGATTCTCCCGCAAACTCTCCATCTAATCAACTTAAACCTTACACTGCTTTAACCTCGGTCCAACCTATTGTTCCCATCCCTGCCTTTTCTTTAGTTCTGCAACAACCTCAAAGAGATCCTACTCCTATTTCGAAATCATCTGTTGAGGGGAGAAAAGCCCAGAAAAAGGGAAATAAAGACAAGGCACCCCTAACAACTCCATCTCCTCCTAAGTCACTTAATCATTCCTCCATCTTACATCAACAACCTAGTCCCTTAGAGAGTGTTGTTGGTCAACCATCGTGTTTTCAAGGTGAGCATCACTTCATTATATCTGAAACCTTTCTTTTGTATAGTGACACCATGTACATGAACCCAGAAATTCAATCCATTTGATTCATATTTACAATGCCAAACGAGATCGGTAATCCATCATTTCATTTCTCTAACTGTATCTTTGCATTCTTCCCACAATAAGACATCCATAACATAAAAAAATTGGTGAACCACATCATGAAAATGTGTTTGGAGTCCACTACTCTAAATACATCCAGCATGCCCATAGCTTACTCCATCTATCCCTCATAGGGGGAACATATGCCACTACATCTCCTCATGATCCTCTACAAGATCTTGTACTAGTATGGTTGAATGCTTGAATCCATTATTTGAGCACCTAGAACATAATGGCCCTCCACAAAATCATCCATATAGGAGGAATCATTCCCACCTGAATATTTCCCTCCATCATAACATGCTGAGGGGAACTATCTCATGTGTGGGGGCATGATGTCCCTTGGCCACCTTCTCACTTGATCACTAGTCACTACCTAGAACCCAATGATCTAGGTATGGTCGATTATCCTTTCATTTCGTGGATATATTATCCTATCGACCTCTCCAACGAGCCATATTCACATCGCATATCATAGATGCTTGAAAAAATTTATTCAAATATTCTACTGTATGTGATGGCACACTAATCACTTGGTCCACATTTTTGACTTGGTGGGTAGGCATGATCCTAGACCTTCTCTATTACTTCATCCCTATATCCCTTCTTACCTTTATTCTTCAATAGGGACCACTCTTCCAAGAAGCATTAAGGCCATCTTAGACAAGTAAGGCCACCTACCTCAACGTCACAGATCTCAATTCCAATGGTCAGTTTTTCTGGTACAATCTACACAAGATTTAGGGCCTTCTCCTTCTCTCCAAATTATCCACAACTCACTATGAAAAATGAATTGGATTTGGGGAAAAAAATCCCTTTTATAAGAAAAACCCTGGTTTTTCCATCGCCCATTGTGACCAAACAGTAGCTCTATTTGACAAACTGTCAACACCGTTGGAAAGTTCTCACCAATTTATATAATTGGTCTCCCTTTATTTTATGTGATTTGACACTTCACCAAGAAGCCATTTTTTCCATGAAGTTTCACTTTTCCACCTATTAAAACCTAATTTCTTCATTTGCATCACTTGTACTCTGATACCACTTTACCTTTACACTGGTTGACTCGCATATTGATTTTCATCATGAGTAACCATCATTTACTCATGTTTTTATGGTCCCCTCTTGGCCTCCCCCATCTGGCAGCATCAATGAGTCACCCTTGTATCTATGGAGTCTATTCCGATTCCCCTTGAGCCCAGTTACAATGTCCCATACATCGTCGTGTCACATCCCTCCCATTTTTCATCTTTTGTGTCCAACTCTACTACTCAGTCTTTGCCAAACTCCCATTTGAGTCATTGACCATCCCCTCCGGAATCGAATCAGTCGCTTCCAAGTCAACCATCCTTATTATTCTCTAACAAGGGAAGTTTTCAGTCTACCACCCATATTTTTTCCTTCCATCATCCCTGGTGTCAATCCATTAGTCATTCTATTACGTTCCCTTGTGACTTTGTTAATGATTCCTTATTGCCTTAACTCTAGAAAGTCGTCTTCTGTCAACCTTGGTTCTAGCTTTCATCTTTGTTTGGTGCTTATGATCAAGCAAAGGGAATCATCATTTCCCTTTGACTTGGTTGTTTCTCACATCCTCAACACAAGCTCCTTATCACACGATTGAGATTCATACACTTGATGGTTCGGTGATCCAGACGATTGTCCTAGTGATTCTTGAGTGTGTGTGAAATGTTCCAGACCTCATGAGGGGGTGGCCCTTCAGGTAGCCCCTCACATGCCCGGATGACCATAGATGTTGATCCAGACTCAGATGTATTTCGCAAATGTGATGGGTTTAGTTTCTGCTACTTGCAGTGACCACAACACACATGTCTCCTTCAGATGATCCATTTAGATCTTTATTCCCTTTCCTGTTCAACAGGGATTCTTTGGTTGTGATCCCCCCTCCCCATGTCAGCTTGAGGGGAATTATGTCTCATGTACTCAAATGTTATTGTATTTAGTCCTGGCCTATTTATTTTTCTAGGCGCATTATGTATATGGTATCCATTGTGTTATTTCAGGCCCATTGATAGCATTGTATCATCTATCATGTACTTTGTATTTCAATCCCACATTGTTGGGCTCATCATTATTATTTGTATGCAATTATCTCAAAGGGTATGGGTATGCCTCCCTCACCTCATTTGAGATCATATACTCCCACATAAAAGGAGACTTTTATCAGTTTAGTAGGTCTCGCCCCCACCATTATTTGTCTGTACTTTCATTGCTTTAGTTCTTTCTCTCTCTCTTTGACTTCCCTTTGCTGTCTTGTGGAAGTGTAACCTACAAAGTATTTCGGTCATACGATTTTATTCTCATACGTTGGGGGGCAATCTATTATCACCAAAAAATGATCACCTAGCCATTTCTAACTAGGCGGATTGAAATACACCATGTAGGATTAATTTTATCATTGTAAAGTCGCTTTCATTGTGGAAAATAATTTAGAAAACCAATTTTATTAAATTATTTTCTAATTAAAATAAAAAAAACCCCATGAGAATAATTAGATAAATCACTATTTATTTAGTTTTCTCTAGGAATAATTACATTATTTAAATAATTATTCATTGTCACATTTGACTATATCCCCTAGGAATAATTAAATAAATCATTATTTATCTAATATTCCTTATTTATATTATTGGAATAATTGTTAAATCACTATTTAATAATTATTTCAATTTCACGCCATTCTTAATTCTCGCTAAATAATTAATAAATCATTTTATTTGCTAATTATTTCTAAATAAAGATATTACACCATTTTAAATATATTTTCCATCTCCAATAAATATAATAAAGTATTCCAAGCAGTTAGATCTTGATTTGGTTAATATTATTTTATTATTCTCCATTTTCGAAACTCAATACTTTGTTATAAATAGGAGGATTTTCCATTCATTTTTCATGATGATCATAATCATCATCACCATTATCATCTATTTTCTTTTGAGCTCCCATTTGAGTTCTCCACTTTTTGTCTGGGTTTTTCACATATTGAGAGAGAAGATCATTTTTTGAAGCATCAAGGACATCAAAGGACCCATCCCACTGAGGGGGACTTACAGACCCTTTTATAGATCTCCTTCACTAGGTGTTTTTGATAGATAATTTATTCAATTAAAGTGTCTCCATTTGGGTTATTGCATTGGATATCTTTATTGTTTCTTTCTATTCTAGATCGTCTATAATTTTCTTGCAGGTTTTCCATTTTTTTTGTAGATCTGAATCACAAGTAGCCATCAACTTGTTATTAGGGTCACTTGTCACCTAGTGACTTAAGTGAAGTATTTTTGGTACACCTTCCAGGAAATTTCACACTAACAACTCCATATGATCTAAGACCCTTTGGAGGGTCAATACATCAACAACATGGAAGTTTCATGGAAGATCGAAGATACAAGTGACAACATTATCACCTATCGAGAAAGTCCATGTCATAAATCACTATGAGTCCATGTCATCAATAATAGTGACTTGTCATGTTCTCACCACATGATGATGTGGAAATCACGATGTAATTATGTAATTATTTTAAATACAAAGAATTGGAAGTCCAAGAGTCATGTATGGACAAAAGAGCCATGTGAAGAAGTCCAAAAGACATGTAATTCCAAAATTCATTTAGATGTCCAAAATACATGTAATTCCAAAATTAATTTAGAAGTCCAAGAGTTATATATAATTCCAAAGGTCATTATAAATTGAAAATTCATAAAAGAAACTCAAGATTCATGAGGATATGAAAGGTCATGCCTCAAGCTATAAAAGGAGCCTCATTACTCAAGCAAAATAACTTTTCTCCTTGGCTTCTCCCATAAGGCATTAGAGAGATTGAATAATACTTTTGGGGAGTAAGCAGTGGCTCTAATGCTCCTCTATTGGAGCTAGTGATGTTCGTTGTACTTATGTATCTTCGAACGTTTGCTTAATAATTGAAGCCATTTGGCCAACACATTTTCATGCATGGATCATAGATGTTTTGATACTATTCTTCTAATGTTTATGTTTTATGTTGTGTTTCATATGTACTAATGTAATTGAACTACTTTGGCAACTTTGGTGCTCAACTTGTTGAAGATGTGTTGTGATGATTTTAATGATAGTAACATCTATGTGAACTATTTTTCTTGATGTCTAACAATTATTCCTTGTTTATATGCGTGAAACTCTTACAGATTAGTACTATTAATTCTCTTTTAGACTTTTTCTTCCTTACAATAAAAGAAACTTGATACATTTACAAACGAACATTCCATAAGGCACACTCCCTTATTCTAAAACACATTCACGCTACTCTCTCATGTTAATTGCTTAAGCCGAGGAAAATCTCTAAGTTAATGGCAGTCGGGCCATATTTCTAGATGGGACTCCTATACCAAAATGTGTGAGGTCTAATTGGGACCTCATGTTGGGGTGATCCCCTTTGTTTTGGTGGGTTCCAACACCATCAACACCAAGTGCCACTAGACGCATACAAGTCTGCCACTATGTGGCAGTGTAGTGACATGCCATGTGGACACTATGTGGCAGAAAATGTGAGGTGGCACATTTGAATTAATAATATTTTAGAAGATCCCAAATTGTAATCCTAGAGTGAAATTGGGCCAAAATTTATATTACCAAAAAAGTTTCATCGAGACGAATACAATGATGACATCCGAATTGACTTCTAGAAACTTGGAAGAAAGTCAAAACAAAAATTCTACCCCATTTCCCTAATTGTGCCAAATAAGTTTAGTTAGCATAGTAAACACATTCCTAAGGGTAAGGGGGGTGTGTTTACAGAGTGGTATAAGAGTTTCTAGGTTCAACCCTTGGATTGGATGGGCTCTATTGTAGAAGAAATGTGGACAAAGGTTTCATCTCTAGACCTTTGGGAATATGTTGGTGCCCTATTAATGAATTAACAAAGAAGTAAGTCTAAGCATTGGACCTAACTCAACTTTTGGAAATTAGATTAGGATTGAAGCATTGCACCAAGTTCTAGAATTTATTCATCAGGTTTATCAATTTATGTATGTTTCTAATGATCTTGAATGTGCTATATGCATACAACATGGTAATAATTATTGGACCTTTGGAAGTGATTGGAAATCATCTTTAAGTGTAATAACTTAATGTGAGTATGATGGTATCCTACTCATAGCATTTTATTTGGATTTCATATTAAATGCAGTGATATTTGACATGTTATTTTGATAATGCCTTGGCAATGCATGTGCTTTCTAGCTTGCATATTGAAGGTCCAGACAACTAGTGGTTGTGATCCTAGATATTTGTCATTTCCTTCAATTTTGCATAATTTCTTGCATGGCAGTGAGTATGGTTATTTGTAGCATACTATCTATTCATGTGATATGAGGGATTTGGGGAAATCCCCGTGTGACTTGTATTCTACATAGCAATGCTTGATTCAGTGAATGATAGACATATGTAGTATATGTTGTTTTGGGTGTGGAGATCCCATGATTTGTATGTTGTATGAGGCCAAGAAACTCAACGAAGGTTGATAGTTTTCATATATCAGTTGTTTCTATCATATTTTTCCTTATGTGTGCTTTCTCTGAGTGGTTAATACCTTCCTTGCTTAAGGAACATTGTATATCATAAGGGAGGGATAGTTAAAGCCTATAATGTCTATTATCTCAATATGAGATAGAAGAGAGCATCCATGTTCAATACTTGAACATGATGAGTTCAAAGGAAAGATCCTTGTGTTGGACCTTAGAGATAAAGGATTTGTGGCTCTATTACCAATAAATATGGCTCTAATGATCTCAAGAAGGTGTTGGTTGTACCATCGAGAGTAATGGTTGTATACTGATTGCATACTATGTTACATGCATATTATGAACTGATGTTGGTATGTTAAATTGTTTCTAACTAATTTCCTGAATGTTGTGGATACCTTGATTACTAGCCTTGCTATAAAGGATGAATTTAAATTTCCTTTTTTGGTCTCGATACATAGACTAAATTAAATTAATGATGTTGATTTTGGCATAGTAGCTATTATCCAACTATAGTTGAACTCGACAAAGAAATTGAAATCTTTTGAAAGAATGGATTGTTACACTAAAAAATGTCACCTTGACTACTTACAGTTAGTATGGCTCAAATCAACAGTCATGCTACCCTCTTAGGCAAGTCTCATGCCTCTGTTATCCATCTCAAACTCAAAGAAGAGAGAAAGTCTTGTAAAAACTATGTTTATCTCTGGGGTCGCAGGTTCTCTCTAGCCTTACCTGCGGGGACGCTGACCATGTTCACAAAATCTGCGTCCATGGACGCTCTGTATGTTAAGGGACAGGTGCGTCCCTCTGTAAAAGGCAAAATGCGCGAGTTTTATCTTGAAAAAGTTACTTGTGGTTACTTCTAGAACATTCTAGAGGTCGGTTTGATGAAATGGATGCGCCTCCAGTTGGTTCATGTATCTCTATTAAGGGGGAACTTATCCCATCAATAAGGGAGCTATCCCACCCATAGAGGGGGATGATCCCATTGATAGTGGACCTGAATAACCTCTTTACAGCACTATAAATAAAGGCATTGAGCCAAAAGGAGAAGAGGTTGGAGCTATACATTTTCTTTGGGTAAATGCTGCAGGATTTAGGTCTTCCATTAGAGCCTTTGTGAGGAGAGATTGTCTTCACTTGATTCTACTTGGGAGAGGGTGAGCTTTGTCAAAGTAGAGGAAAACCCTTGATGGACCCTGGGAGGAACTTGCACAACACCAAGGCCAGGTTGTAAGAGTTTCTTTGTTTCGTTATTAATACAAACTGGTTTATTTTTCTCAATAGCTTGTGTTAATGAGTTATTTCATGTGTTCCTTGGTCTGCATGTTGAATATATGTTTTATTATATGAAATGCAAGTGCTTGGTAATTGTTTGATTGTTTGTGGTTGCAGGAATTGACTTGAAGGAGGAGCTCATCCGGATCGTCAAGAACGGACTTCAACAACAGCGTTTTGGAATAAGGTAAGCCTAAACACTTGTAGTTTTCATGTTGTAAAAGGTGTATTTAGAGAAAGATCACTCCATTTTGTCTTGTTTGTCATTAGAATGTCTTAGACTTCTAGGAAGGTCAGTCGTGTCCGCACCCTTGACAGATTCCGTGTGACAAATTGGCGACTCTACTGGGGAATCCATTAATGAGAGAGTCTTTTCCTTTATATGAACTTTGCTTTGAGAAAATCATTTTTATTTTCTGGTTTTTGACTGTGAGAATTAGTATTTGGGTGGCTTAGCTGTAGATTTAGTTGGCTTTAGTTTTTCTTCCTTTTTCCAGAAGGACGCAGTCTCTGTGTGCTGCACAGTGCGTCCTTGGACGCGCTGTTGTCGACTGCACAGTGCGGGGCCGCACCTGTGACAACGGGTGGCCTGCGTCTTCCTGTAAAAGTTAAGAAAATTCCATTTTTGCTTTAAATTACTTTTAGATTTTGTTTTTTCTTAGTGTTTTCTGCCCAGATCCTTTAGTACCCTGTCAAGAATTCTCACCTGAACTAGTTTTGTGAGCTTTGAGTGTTTTAGTGGTTTTCAACGAAGTTTAGACCTAGGGTTTGATTTTTGGAAAGGCTTTGTAGTGACTTTGATAGTAGAAAGTTGTCCAGCCTTAGATATCTCTGGTTAGTCAACCTTCTTAGAAGTTGAGCCTGTCGTAAAGTCTCCTTGTTTGAGCAACTTGTCATTTGAGTTGTTTTGGGTCAAATTTCGCTTTGCTTGTTTTTAAAGTATTGATTTCCATTTTACAAAAAGAACAAAAAGATTAGAGTTTTGTTTTGGCTAGTTTTTGATTCTGCAATAAGCTAGTCCTTGATTTGATTGTGATCAAGTAAAACACCTTAGAAATAATCATTGTTAGTTTTGGCCTCGTTAAGATTGCTTAGAGTAAATTTGCCTTTAGTTTGCTTATGAGTGCATTTTCATAGATTTTAAGAGTTGTTAAGATTGATTTTTGGTTATATTAGATTTACTTGCTTTATTAAAAGAAAAATACAAAAACATCTTCTTAAAAAGTCTTGTTTCAAGTAGCTTTTTGTTTTCAAAAGAAGAAAAGAGTTTTTTCGTGTATGTAAAGAGAAGTTATGTTTTTATGCTTGGAAAAGAAAAACGAATTGTTTCTTTGATTGTCTTCAATTAAGAAGTTGCTTTTATAAAGATTGCATTCTCTCAACTTTTTAGTTAAGCAATTCATCGAAAAAGTAAAGTAGTGGATAAATCATTTTAGGTGCATTTTGTAGTGGTTTCGAGTCGAGTCAACACACCACTAGTTTCACTTCCATCACCTTTTGACTTAAGAAACAACCTTAAAAGTAACGCTTAAATTAAAATCAATCTAGTAATCTTTATTTTTCTAGGGCTCTGAAGCACCAACATAGCTTAGGCTAGGGTCTTGGAGTAGGTGAGTACTTAACTCTCCAAGACTACAAAACCAAACAGATAGTCTATCTTGAGTAGAACAAATCCAATTGTTTCAGTTACATTCTGGGAAAGCTCCTCTTAAAGGAGAAACACGAGCTCGTGTCCGAACCAGTGAGGGGATCATTCCTCCCTCGTTGGGAACGACGCCAGGCAGTACGTATTACAAACGGTAAACCTCGGATTAACCATTGTCGAGGAGCCAGGGGTCACTTATCGGTAAACCTTGGATTGTTGTCAAGGAGCCGGTAAGGGGATTGGAGCTTGCTACTCTGCCCTTGCGTGCTGTCGGAGTTTAGACTGTTCCCCCAGGTGTAATTGTTGTGATTGGTAACCTTAGTGGCCATAATATCTAGGATTCTACCCAAGGTGACGGTGGAGGGAAGGTCCCACTGTACCTGGAGCAGACGTCGGTTATACTCACTTGGATTTTCTGGGGGGTTCGCTTCACTTCGAGACGGTTAAAGTGGAGGAACTTGGTCCAGTCTATTCATTAAGCAGGTTGCCGGGGTAACTGTTCCACCCACTATTTCTGTACTGAATCCTGCGAGGTTGGGCCTAATCACCAACTAGCGCTTTTGGTCCGGAAGACTACTGTTTGTGTGTGGTTTGACGCTCTAGATTATTTAGGCGTGTGCTTCAAATTTGATTGGTTCTTTAGAAGACTTTAGGTGGTTTGATTTGAAATTTTTTACTTTGATTTCGTGTGTTGTAGTTAAAATCTTTAATTGTGGCGGAATTACCGAGACAGTCCCGTAGACTTCGGGGCAAGTCTCCTGAGATTGTTACCGGAATAGATTTGTTAAGAAAACTCCGTAAATCGCGGGGTGAATCTCCTGAAGACATTCCGGGTCATTTAGAAGGGTTAAAGGTCCTTGTAACTCCTCCTAGTGGCAGTAGAGTAGGATCACCTGAAGAAGGAGAATCTTCCTTGGTAGTCCATCCAGATTACCAAAGATTAGAAACAGGTTACAATCCCGAAGCTGTTACAGTTTCCGAGCTTGCTGGTAGTTTTTCATCTGCCAGTGAAACAGGCGAAGAACCTGAAATTTCAGAACCTGTTACTCCAACTCCTAGTGTTCCTGATTCACCAAGAATAGAAAGAATTATCACCGAAAATCTTCCTGTTGGATTAATTGCTATAGAAGAACTTGTTCCAGAGGAAGAAATAGGCGTTTCTGATTCTGAAGATCTAATTACCCTTGATCTAAGGGAGCGTGAATCCATCTTTTACAGTCCTCCTAGAAGTGAATCTTGGTACCTTGCATTAACCAATTTTTTAGACAACTCAGTAGGTTTTTCTACACCTCGTACTCCGGTTCCACCTAGAGGAATTCATTCTCCTGTAAATATGTCTGGTCAGTCATCTGTGTTTTCACAAAGTCCTGAATCATTTTTACATGGCGGTCCTTCTGTTCCTACTGGGTATCAATCACTTTCTGGTACCTTTGCGGGAGCATCTCCTCAACCCATTGATCATGGGTTATTAGTTGGAAACAGTGGTAATGTACCATTGAGTATAGGTGAAGTTTATATGATGTCAGGTTCAACTCCCATTAACCAACCTCAAGGTGGCCAATTACCGCCTGGGGGGCAACCTTCGTTAATGCCTGGGGGGCAACCTCAAGGTACTTCATTTGTGACTGGGGGGCAACCTCAAGGGTATCAACCCCAAGGGTATCAACCCCAGCCTCAATATGTACCCCAAAGTCAACCTCAGTATCAGTATCAACCTCAAGGATGGCAACCTCAAGGATGGCAACCCCAAGGGTATCAACCCCAAGGGTATCAACCTCAAGGATACCAACCTCAAGGTCAAGGTCAACCCCAGTATTCGTATTTACCTCAAGGTTATCAACCTACGGGTCAATACCCTGGTCAAGGTTATCAACCACCTCAAGGGCAATCATATGGGACTACACCTTACAGTTATCAACCCTATCCTCAATACGGCTATGGATCTCAGTATCCTCAACCTGTTACGAGTCAATACCCTGGAATGTTAACATGGGATCCGTCACAGGGTCAACAGATGTCGCAACCAAGTATACAGTCGGTACCTCAAGCAGGACAACCTGCAGTTCCTGGTCCACCCCAGCAACCGCAACCTGTCCAGTCAAGTGTTCAGACCCCTGTAACTTCCGTAGTTACTCAGCCGCCAATTGCACCTAGTACTCCACCTCACACGGCTGCAGCAACTACCGCTTCATCTACCATGCTTACTTCTGGAGTATCGGCAGCTCCGGTTTCTACTGTCCCTGTAACCGCTCCTCAGACATCTGTACCGTTGTCTGGACCCACGGTTCAAACCACAGTCCAGATGCCTGCAGGCCAACCTGGTACAAGTACGGTTGTTACTACTCAACCTCAATTTGTTCAACCTCCGTACCAGGGACAGTATCAACCTGGGCAAGCTGCCCAACAACCGGTTTACCAGTATCAACCGTATCCTGGGTACACTTATCAACCACCTCAGCAACCCCAGTACGGTCCGGTTAATCCTGGTTTTCCAGGAGGATATAATATCCCAAATGCGACTCCTGTTCCTAGTTATCCTGGATATCCTCCTCCTGGGGCTGGTATTGTGACTCAGAGTTTTAGAGATCCTAACCGGCAGTTACCGTTTATTGCGACTTTAGATTTACCCGACTTGACGCGCCTAACGAACGATCCAATTCAATATCTTCCGTTCTGGCCGCCAATGCCAAATAAGTTGCCCAGCGATATACCCAAGTTCGAAGGTAAGTCTGGAGAGGATCCGTCTAATCACGTGATGACTTACCACCTCTGGTGTGCATCAAATTCCATCTCAGATGATTCTATCCGCTTACGTCTTTTCCAGCGTACACTCATTGGTCTCGCAGCCAAGTGGTACATTGAGTTGCCACGGGCTTCTTTTTACAACTTTAGCCAGTTAGCTACTTCATTCTTAACTCATTTTCAGTTACCAGTCAGATACGATAATGGTACAGAATTATTAACTTCGCTAAAACAATCGACATCCACGTACATTTCTGATCACATCCATGAGTGGAGACGTCGAAGAAGATTAGTGAAAGTTTTTATCCCGGACCAAATTTTAGCTGAATGGTTTGTAAAATCATTATTACCAAGAATTACTGAAGATGTAGCTAAGGCCGGCGTAGTTACTGAGGAGCAAGTCATTGCTCAGGCACAATACCTTGACTTAGTTTACACTCAGTCGGGTACGTTACACGAGAAAATTCCGGATCTTCCAAAGTCAAACCAAATCGCTGCTGCTCCTTCGGGATCTCATGCCGCTGATGGTATGATCGGTATCGTGACTACGAAGAGTAAGAAGAAGTCTTCCAAGACCTCCAATACTCCAATTATCACTTTGCCTGATTCTCCGACAGGAGAGTCTTCTCCTCCTGAACTTACCGCCGACATTCACGCTGTAGAGTCATCTACGGCCAAATCCAAAAACGGTGGAAAGAAGAAAGGAAAGAAGAAGGCTAAAGCAGACAAGGCTCCAAAGGAGAAAACGGAAAAGTCGGAAACCAATGACGAAAAGCGCAAACCTCGTTATCCTTGTCTTATTTGTGAAGAAGATCATTTTACGAGAGACTGCCCTCATCGGGCCGAGGTAGTGAAAATAGTCAAAGGTTCTCCGACTCCTGCTGTGTTAAAAAATCCATTTCCCGAGCAGGAAAATAAGATGATAGGTTCTTCTTCGAATGCCAGTGAAGAACCCATTTTGATGATGTCTCATGTCAGGATTGCGACTCGATCGCAAGATTATGGTAGTAAGGCTCCTGTTGATGGTAAAGAAGCAGAATCTTCTCACTCTAACCCATCAACCTCAGCTCCTGGTTCCGATCCACTACAGATCGAAAAACCTAACCCAGACTTAGTGATTAAGCCGCCCGCCAAGGGTGTACTTCGAAGGTCTGCTTTCAATCCACATGCGAGAGCAGCCCAGAATTACAACATTGTTGAAGACTTAGCTGTTTCACCTTCAGCAATGTCGGCACTCGAAGTGCTGCAATCATGTCCAGCGCAACGAAAATTGCTTTTGTCGGCTATTGGAGCTGTCGATGTTCAGGACCCGAACCTAATGATCTTTGATCTAGAAAGTAGTACACCGCGTCTCCCCCATCAAATGGCTTTCCAAATTCCAGTGATAGTCAAAAACAGGCCTATTCATCGGACTGTGATTGATGAGGGAGCTTCTACGTGTATTATGTCGATTCAATGTTGGAGATCGCTTGGTTCTCCTTCGTTGAACCAATCCCCCACCATCCTTAAGGCCTTTGATGGCCGTGGGTTCCGTCCGTTTGGTATTCTACAAGAATTGCCTATAGGGGTCGAAGGTAAAACCGTTAGTCTGGATGTGGAAGTGGTTGATGCCCCTCTAGACTACAACCTTCTTTTGGGTCGAAGTTGGTCATATGCTATGACAGCGGTCGTTTCATCGGTCTTCAGAGTCATTAAGTTTCCACATAACGGTAAGATCGTGACTATTGATCAGCTGACATACTTTTCATCCGACCCAACCTCTTTAGAAACTATCCAGCATGTTGGTAAAACGACAATCCCTTATAGGGACATTGGTGTAGGTTTAGTTAAGGATTCCGGTTTACTGGGAACTTTTCCTCTCCCTCCACTCAATGCAGACCCTTCGTTTGCAACAATTCATATGATCACGTCAGAAAACATTATTTATGATGATCCTTGGTATGTTCCCTCTGACTCTGAGCTAGACTCACTCGGTGATGTTATGCCGTTGAGTCCGTATGAGATTGCTTATGAAGCTCTTATGTCTTTTACCGACTTTCATTCAACCGACCAAATGAATGTGGTCAGTGAAGAGTCACTTTTCACCTCACCCTTAGAACGGATAACGTTTCCCGAAGAAGTGTCATCTGACGAACAACTTCGCGAAATCCTAAGTGTAGATGATCTACCATGGGAAGATCTCCATCACAGATCTTCGTTTTTACCTAAGGATGATGCATTTGAAAATGATTTTTCATCTATCTTTACCGCTGAATATGTCAAAGACGCTCAGGATCCAACGAAACATTCTGATTCAGAGCTGAATTTAGGGAATATTTCTCGTACTATTCCCATTGATATTTCAGTGAAGCCCGGAATCGAGGAGAACATTCATATAGGTGCCGCATGTACTGAAGAAGAAATCCAAACTTACAAGGCCCTATTCCAAGAATTCCGCGACGTGTTTGCCTGGTCCTACGAGGAAATGCCAGGAATCGATCCTGCCATTGTTGTTCATGAAATCAAAACCTACCCGGATGCTAAACCCATTCGGCAACGGTTGCGTCAGATTCACCCTCGAAAAGCAGCTGCAATCAAAGCCGAAGTCGAAAAGCTGTTGAAAGCAGGTTTCATTTATCCGATCCCGTTAACGGATTGGGTATCGAATATTGTTCCCGTCAATAAAAAACAAGGAACAATAAGAATCTGTATCGACTATAGGGATATCAATCGAGCTTGTCCAAAAGACAACTATCCTACGCCTTATATCGATCAAATTATTGATGATTGTGCCGGAAGTGAGATGTTTTCCTTCATGGATGGTTTCTCAGGTTATAATCAAATCAATATTCTACCTGCCGATCAACCAAAAACGGCATTCATTTGTCCATGGGGGACATTTGCTTATTGCAAATTACCTTTTGGCCTTAAGAATGCCGGTGCTACTTTTCAACGGGCCATGTCTTATGCATTTCATGACATCAAGCACATTGTGCAACCCTATCTCGATGATTTGCCTGCTCATTCTTTACACCGAGCTGATCACCTTGTCCATTTACGAGCAATCTTTATGAGGTGTAGGCATTATCGAATTCGGTTGAATCCCCACAAGTGTGTTTTCTGTATAGAAACAGGTCGATTGCTGGGATTTGTTGTTTCCAAAACCGGCATTCGCGTCGATCCCTCGAAAGTCGAGGCTATCATCCAATTGCCTCCTCCTTCGAGTTTGCGCCAACTCCAAAGTTTGCAAGGGAAAGCGAACTTTTTACGCCGATTCATCCCTAACTACGCCGAGGTC
The DNA here is from genome assembly GCA_031772625.1 of Pinus tabuliformis. NCBI lineage: Eukaryota > Viridiplantae > Streptophyta > Pinopsida > Pinales > Pinaceae > Pinus > Pinus tabuliformis. Next base: position 22,177,845 of record CM062813.1, read on the forward strand.
ACTAAAGGTTTTACACGGTTGTTGAAACAGAACGTACAATTCTTTTGGGACGAGATTGCTCAACAATCTTTTGATGCATTAAAACACGCGTTGACCCATGCACCGTTATTGCATCCTCCCAACTACAACCAGGACTACTTCTTATACCTCGCAGCTTCGCATTCCACCATTGGAATGGTGTTAGTTCAAGAAGATGAATTCAAGGCAGAGCATGTGATATATTACCTTAGCAGAACCTTAAATCCAACTGAGTTAAAATATTCACATGTGGAGAAATTGGCCCTGGCAGCCGTTCAAGCTGTCCAGCGTTTTCGTCACTACATTCTTCTCCGCAAAACTACTGTTATTTCGGATTGCAACCCTATGATTTATATCTTGACAAAACAACTGCTAGGGGGCAAGTACTCTAAATGGATCGTCATCCTGCAAGAGTTCGACTTGGAGTTTGAGAAGTCCAAGTCTAAGAAATCTTTAGTCTTCGCGGAATTGATGTGTGATTTCCCGAGTGCTGACACAGAGACTGTGGCAGAGGAGTCCATTGCGGACGAATCTTTGTTTCTTATTAGCACTGTAGATCCGTGGTATGGGGATATAATCATCTATCTCCAAACCCAAACCTTTCGGCCTGAAGCTTCCAAGGAAAACCGTCGAAAAATTCGGTTTCAATCCCAGCAATACAGAATTATTGGAGATACACTTTATCGCCTGGGGGCAGACTTAGTTTTTCGACGTTGTTTAACTCACGATGAGGCTGAGAGAGTTTTGAATGATTGTCACTCTGGAGCATGTGGCGGTCATATGTCTGGGTATGCCACAGCTCAGAAGGTGTTGCGCGCTGGCTATTTCTGGCCGTCTATGTTTAAAGATTGTATCCTTGCCGTCAGAAAATGCCACAACTGTCAAGTGTTTGATCGCAAGATGCGCGCTCCACCTGCTCCTCTCCACCCTATAATTGCCGCTGGTCCATTCGCCAAATGGGGCATTGACTTTATTACTTGTAACCCTCACTCGGCCGGGGGGCATGCGTATATCATCCTTGCGGTTGATTATTTTACTAAGTGGGCCGAGGCGATGCCTACATTCGACGCAAGCGGCAAGACAGCTGCACTTTTCGTATTCAATCATATCATAACTAGGTTTGGTGTCCCACAAGCAATCATTACGGACCATGGAAGCCATTTTCGAAATGTCATGATGACTGAGCTTACAAGCCAGCTTGGTTTGCGCCACGATAGCTCTACACCTTATTATCCGCAAGCCAACGGTTTGGTTGAGTCAATCAACAAAGTTCTAGTCGTCATGATTCGACGGATCATTGGTATCCATCGAACGAATTGGCATAACATGTTATTTTCGGCGCTATGGGCATATCGAACTTCAGTGAAAAATTCAACAGGTTTCACCCCTTTTCAGCTAGTTTATGGCTTAGAAGCTGTGTTACCTATTGAGTGCGAAATCCCATCACTTCAAATGGCTGTCGAATTACTTCCAGCTACTTCCGAAGAGGAGAAACGGTTGTTATACTTGGCTAAATTAGATGAGACTCGACGTGACGCTACTTTAGCTATCGAGACTCACGCGAAACGAATGAAAGCTCAGTACGATAAAAATGTAACCCCTCGAAGTTTTTCGGAAGGAGACCTAGTACTATTATATGATCAAGCTAACGATAAGCTAGGTGCTGGAAAATTCGTTCCCATGTGGCATGGGCCCTACATTGTAAAGCGAAAGCTAGCAAAAGGGGCTTATGAGTTAGTTGATTTTGATGGGGACTCTTTGGGCAAACCCAGAAATGGACTTTACCTAAAGAGGTATTATGCTTAAAATGATGGATGGAGAAATTTTTAGATAGGTTAGATTTCCTTTCTAGCTAGCAAGTGTGTTAGTTTAGTCAGTGTGCTTAGCTTAGCAAGTGTGGTTTTTCGTCATTATTTTGGCTCATCTTGGTTTTACTCTTGATATTGTAGATGTCGACGCCTCTCCAAACATACATTGGATTTGCTGATGGTGCTTGTCGTAGTACACGGAATATCTCTTCCGCAGCTTGGGTTATCTATTCGCCCTCTGACGAGTTAGTTTCTATGCATGGGGTAAGCCTCGGTCAAACAACGAATAACATTGCAGAATACAGTGCAGTGGTTGAATTATTATCCGAATCTATTTCATTTGGAATTCGACGTTTGATAGTGAGGTTAGATTCTGAACTTGTTGTATTACAGCTTAATAGAGTTTATGCCATTAGAAATCCTGTGTTATTAAGGTTGTTTTTGAGAGTGCGTCTCTTGGAACGTGAATTTGATTACATTGAATATCAACATATTCCAAGGTCTTTGAATACATTAGCAGATGCAATTGCTTCTCGAGTGTTGGACAGACATTTATAATAATCATGCAAGTAAATTTAAAGACATTTCATCATACATGTTAAACAAGATAAGCCGGTAATAGTGATATATAGATATAGATAGAAGTGTGTCCAAAAAAATATACATCGTCTTCGATCATAGGTTTAACACACCTTATGATCGGCAAAATGATAGTACAAAAAGTCAAAAATGTCACATGTGACTACAAAAGTGACTAGTCAATCACTGGTGGTGCTCTCTGTACGACACCACTGCGCGGGCTACCTTACGCAAAAATCTCCTAAACGGTCCAGGGACCGCGACTACGAAGCGCTGAAGCCTCATAGGAATATCATCCATAGTAGTCTCAGGTATATCTGCCGTGAGACGCTCTAGATCATGCTCCAAATCAGCTAGTACTTCTGCTGTCGCATCCTGTGGGGCCGGTGCCGGTGCAGCTGGATGTCGTCTGTCGTAAGGCCGGAGATTGGCTGGACGCTGTGGTCCAACATCTGCATTTTTAAAATTTTACTGTTACTTTGAGACGATATATATGAAAAATAAAAAATACATAATTAGAAAACTTGTGAAAATGAAAGTACCTCTGTCATCCCATTGTTCTCCCTGTGGAAGAACCATGTCCGGATCACCTCTGAAATCCATTCCGGCATATGGAAAGTCTTGTATCACAAAAAGCTGGCCCTCTAGCCAGTCGAAGTAACTGTCTGAGAATCGAACCACTGCAGCACCCTCGTCAGGATGCCGGGCCATCACCGCAACCCATCGAACAAGCTTTGGCTCCCGAGGACCCAAGTCATCAACAGTGAGTTGCTGAGGGATCAGCATAGGAACTCTCTCCAAGGCAAAGCTCACGACTATAGGCCCATATCCAAAAGTTTTTAGTCGTCCGTTCTTTGCCTTGGTTAGTTGGCTCTTCATATGAGCCGACACAGCTTCGCACCAGTTGAAGATGGTGCCTTGGTAACAGTCAACTGCCATCCGCATTTGGGATCCGGAGGCAATGTGCAAGGCGGCCGCGCCACAAATCCTGGTGACCGTAAATGCAATAACTCTAAGTTCCGCCAGAGCGATGTGCTTTATCTCCACGCCTTTTTTATGGCGAGTCCCTGGTCTGCACCACTCCTCGCGGAGATCATCAAGGGATTGGCCACCCGGCCTGGTCCCCGCAAGGTTGAGTTGCTCACCTCTGTTTGGCAAGCCAGTGAGAAAGTATACATCCGAGGGCTCTATCTCGAGCTGGTGCCCTCCAATGTAAAAACATTGATTTTGAACGTTCCATCGCTCAACCAGCCATTCCAAAAATCTTACCTGGCCCCTCATGCCCGGTATGGTCCAATATTTGTACAATCCACATGTTCTTAAGGCATCCAGAGAGGGTTGGTGGTTAATCGCAGCTTCATCGTCCTCTACGTGCTCTCTCTCTCTCCAGTCTAACATGTTTTAGGCCCTGCACATCAAAAGAGTCAATTAGAAATTAATTTGAGCAAATTTGGTGGTTTTTTGAGAGAGTTGGGGTTTTGAAATGCGCCCTTTGCGGAAGACGCACCCCGGCTTTGTAGCACAGGGCGTCCGGACGCAGCTCGCCTGAAGGCGGACTGCGTCCCCGACCTTTTTCCCGTGTGAGAAAAAGTCGGGGGACGCAGGTCACCCGAAGGGCACCTGCGTCCGCCGAGGGGCGCATTTTGAACCCAAAACCCCCCAAAAAATGAAACAGAGACCAAAAACAAAAAACTAAACGGATAAAAATGAAGAGTGAGATGTGTAAAATACCTCGGTGAAGCGGCGTTCGATTCCGACGGTCAGATTTTCCGCAGCAACCACGGGAAGTTTCTTGTCAAAAGCTCTTTTTCAACCTCAACAGTGAAACGGTAAAAATGACATGGTAAAAGGTCTTTTTATAGGTTTTTTGGATGAATTAGTTCATTTTTTACCATGAAAAGATGTTTTTGAATGTATTTTTGCCTATTTTAAACAGGTATGAGTAATGTGTCGCTTTTGTGCAGGACAAAGGGATTTCGAGGGAAATTGTAATTTTTCACAAACAAAATTTCAGAGTCATCTTTTAAGCCCTTTTCTGACTCCTAAAACATGAAAAGATCGCCGAGTGTTTCTTTTTCACTCGTTAAAACGGAATTAAAAGACGGTCCCCTTTTAGCTCTTTTCTGACCGCAAAATCAGGAAAAGATTGCCGGGTTTTTGTCGTTTCAAACTCGATAAGGAAATAAAACGACGTGTCTTTGATCGCTTTTTACTTTTCAGGTCAACGACACTATTATGAAAGTACTCCTTGGTCGCAAGATCAAGCGGTTCCCCCAGGTATTATTTTATACTTTTTCGGGCTTGAGGGACACAAATTACGAAAAAGTTCAACGTGGAGTTTCCTTAAGTTTTTCAGACTCTCTAAAAATGAAAAACGCCGAGTTTCTCCTATACTGGGCTCGTTAAACTTTTACAGTAAAGGACCTGTTCAATTACAAACAGGAACGAACCACTCCTTCCTAGGGTTCGAATTTAAACTAGGTTGGACTCGTCCGAAGGATGAGCTTATAATCAAGCATATGTTATCCTCCTCAAGCTTGTTAAAAATAAAGAGGTACTTGCCAGAAATGGTGGGGAAAAAAGAGAAGAATGAACCTATTTGTCACCTTTTGTCTCAAAGAAACTTTATTACCACTCTTGAACACGACACTTTTCATTTCACCTGGGTTGGGAAATCTTTTACCTCACAGTTGACCAAATCACTTTGAAAATCTTTAACCGGGTTCAGGGATCAACTTTGAGTTATTCGTCACCAAACCATCTGTTGTGTCGTTATGTGTTCAAGAGGTCTGCAAGCAAAACTTTCATCTGCAAAATACTTGTCATCCATTTGACCATCCCTGAGTCAGTCCTTACAGCAACATTTCTTCAACTTGAACAATGATTTCGTGTTGCGGGCTTGCCTGCAACGGGTCGCTTTCTATCGACATCGACACATTATCTAGAAAGATGACTTAGGAATCGACAGTACCTTGAAGTCTGCATGCATCAATGGCAGGTTTCTCGCCTTTGACGTCAGTTTACATCATTGACTTTCGATCAGAGGATTCCGTGAAGTGTTCGACATCAAAACATCTATTCACATTTCACGGGTTGTGCTTGGTACTTTGAGGACCATTGACATTACTGGTGGTTTCTCTCACGCTTGTTAACAGTTTACATCATTGACTGGTAATCAAGTGGTTTCTACCATGTTCGACATCGAATCATTTAATCACATGGCTAGAATCGTACCAATTCGGGAAGTAGAAGTGAAGACCCTGGATCTAGTTTCTACCATCCAGGCTGCGAGGAGTTTTGTATTCATTGTCTATGTAGACTTATCATAAACAGATGGCTGCGTCCATACTGTATCTACAAAAGTCTATAAAAATGATGTACTGCAAGATCATTCCTGTATCAGAATAGTTAGTCCATTAGTTAAAGTTTTAAATCTGAGTATGGGAATGCCTACCTCAGTGATGATATAATCTTATCCATGTATTTTGTGTTGAAAATTGCAGGTTCCAACCAGGCCATCCACAAGGCAATCCTTGAAATGATAAAGCGCTTCACCCTTCCTAGAATTACAAAACCCTATTCTATTCCAGGCTTCGCACTTTAGGGGGCAATCTGTTACACTAAAAAATGTCACCTTGACTACTTACAGTTAGTATGGCTCAAATCAACAGTCATGCTACCCTCTTAGGCAAGTCTCATGCCTCTGTTATCCATCTCAAACTCAAAGAAGAGAGAAAGTCTTGTAAAAACTATGTTTATCTCTGGGGTCGCAGGTTCTCTCTAGCCTTACCTGCGGGGACGCTGACCATGTTCACAAAATCTGCGTCCATGGACGCTCTGTATGTTAAGGGACAGGTGCGTCCCTCTGTAAAAGGCAAAATGCGCGAGTTTTATCTTGAAAAAGTTACTTGTGGTTACTTCTAGAACATTCTAGAGGTCGGTTTGATGAAATGGATGCGCCTCCAGTTGGTTCATGTATCTCTATTAAGGGGGAACTTATCCCATCAATAAGGGAGCTATCCCACCCATAGAGGGGGATGATCCCATTGATAGTGGACCTGAATAACCTCTTTACAGCACTATAAATAAAGGCATTGAGCCAAAAGGAGAAGAGGTTGGAGCTATACATTTTCTTTGGGTAAATGCTGCAGGATTTAGGTCTTCCATTAGAGCCTTTGTGAGGAGAGATTGTCTTCACTTGATTCTACTTGGGAGAGGGTGAGCTTTGTCAAAGTAGAGGAAAACCCTTGATGGACCCTGGGAGGAACTTGCACATAACACCAAGGCCAGGTTGTAAGAGTTTCTTTGTTTCGTTATTAATACAAACTGGTTTATTTTTCTCAATAGCTTGTGTTAATGAGTTATTTCATGTGTTCCTTGGTCTGCATGTTGAATATATGTTTTATTATATGAAATGCAAGTGCTTGGTAATTGTTTGATTGTTTGTGGTTGCAGGAATTGACTTGAAGGAGGAGCTCATCCGGATCGTCAAGAACGGACTTCAACAACAGCGTTTTGGAATAAGGTAAGCCTAAACACTTGTAGTTTTCATGTTGTAAAAGGTGTATTTAGAGAAAGATCACTCCATTTTGTCTTGTTTGTCATTAGAATGTCCTAGACTTCTAGGAAGGTCAGTCGTGTCCGCACCCTTGACAGATTCCGTGTGACATGGATATACATGAGCTAATATATGCATAAGCATGTAAAAATTTTGGATTTTGAAAAATTATGTTAAGATATAAAATATTCTTATTTATCTCATGGATTTTGAGACATGTGACTAATATGTAAGTTGAGATATATGTGTAGTTTCAGGGTAGTGTGCTTGGTACAACATGGCAAGGCAACTAGTATATTTGTTTTTATTTATTAATGCACTAAAAATGGTGTGTACATGGAAATGTATTGGAAGATTTAGCATAGAAAAAGAAGAGAAACTCGTGAGAGCTCTTAGGCACTGGAGCCAAAGGTGTATAATATTGAAGAGAGGGAGGAGGGGGGGGGGGGGGGGGGGGTATTCCCTTGAGACCCTATAATAAGCATTAAAAAAATTCTCCTTAGAGAAAGTGGAGGGTTATTGCAAACTTAAAAAGGTTGTAATGAAAATATTTGAGGGGGATCGGGTTGAAATTTTACTCATGAATCATTGAATACATCAGATATCATGGGGATTGACTTGTTGTGACTGTTTAATGTTTTATGTATTTTGTGTTCTAAATTTTTTTTTATGATTGATTTATGATTTTGATTATTTATTGGTGCATGTCGATGCTACATTGTTTATGGCTTTGTATCGTTTTTTGGACTTCTATGATTATTCATTTTCTTTTATTCTTTCCTTCTATGTTTTTGGGGTCTTGGGGATTTATTGGGAAATAGAAAAATAATGGAGCTTGGGAAGATATAAGTGGAACCCAATAGGAAATGTAGGACCTATATGAAGCTTGGTTCATGAATAAAGGGCAGTTGAAAGTAGGAAGGAAAAATATGACAACTAGTTGGGTTGGTTGGGTCCATAAGAAAAAATGGACAGTGGCAAGGAAACCATAAAAAAAGGAAAAAAGGGATGCTATATAATATTTAAACCGTATGGATGATACACACACATGCATGGATACAAATGCATCCCTTGTATTATGATGCAGTGAAGGAATAATGGTGTTGGCTAGTACGATATTTTTTTAGTCAAGAGCCACCACAGTAGCAGGATAAGCAAGTTATCCTTAAAAATATGACAATGCGAATGGAAGAAATTATGATTTCCATGTTTGGGTAACTAGTGAGGTTACTTAATGGGTTCTAGGAAAAATGGAACACTATTAGACAAGTGGATAGGAAAGGCCATTTCTAGAAACTTGGATGGAATGATGTTGTTGAGTGTGAACAACTCGAACAAGAAATATGAAGTTCAAAAAAGCTTTGGTCATTGCAACAACAATAATATCAGGTGATAATGCTAAGGAAAGGAAAAATAAACAAATTTTGGGTAACAAACACCTTGACCAAATTGGGAACTGTTATTCTCAATTTTGTGCATGCTATGCACAGATAAAGGAAGTTATCTTGACCTTGACCTTATGGACACATGTAGTTGTGTTGTATTCATGATAATTTTGATAAATGAATAAATGTATATGATGCTATTGTTATTGACAGGTTATTTTTTGGATCATTCCTGCGAAATAATGATAGATCATGCTTATGCATTTAGCATATGAACGGATGGCATGTTTTCGATTCTCGATTATGTAAGGAATCAATTGGCCAAGAAATAGCCTTGGCTGATTTATGATCTTGATGTCATGCAATTACGATCACCATATTGTGCCCATTATTGCATTGTGAATAGGGAATGTTGAAGGATATATCAAAAAAATGAAAGAAGTGTGATTTGCAGCATGTTGGGACATGTATGAACAATTAAAGAAGACATAGAACCAGGATTTGGGATGTGGGTGCACGTGGATAAATCATGGAAAAAGGAAATGTTTAGGTGAAGGAAAAAGGTCCTCTAAGTTCTGAGTTTGGGTGGAGGCTTTGTAGCCTTTGGATTCCTAATTTATATGGGTGGATATGGTATAGTATTTCGATTCCCGATGATATGAGACTGCAAACTTGTAGTCAATTATAGTGTTGTGAATTTTGTATTGTGCCATGTGTACATGTTTTGTTGTATATGTGTATAAGTTGTATTGTACCATGTGTATATTTGTATGTCTTGTATAATGTGTTGGAACAGAAAAATATGGGACTATTTCAGCCCTTGTGCTATGTATTGTGTCAGGTGTAGGCGGGTTAGCCTCTGGATTCCCAATGATAATATTATGTCGACGAAGGCTACTTGGTTTGGTAGTGCCCATGTTCATGGGGTAGTGATTGACCTTATTTATATTTATTTGATTACTAAGTGCTCAACTTAGGGTTGATGAACCACTTAGTAAATTTTAAATAGAAGACAAGAGAAGAGAAGGCATTGGGTGCTTGTTGGGTTTGGAAATTGATCTAGTGTGTGTACGGGAAAAGAAAAGGCCATTGGATGCTTATCAATTTGGAAAATGATCCAATATGTGTGAAGAAGGAATCAAAGAGAAATTCAAAGATGAATATTAGTATTCCATTGGTTTCATGATTTTCTTAATTATGAGCATAAATTGATACAATGATCTATGATGAAATGGTTTATGATCTAACCTAGTTTTGCTATGATAGGAATCAAAATAAATTTCAAGTTCACCTCATGGATAAGTTACCAATGAGGCATGATCTAAATTCATTATAATTCCTTTACAAGGAATCTAATGGAAATTATGCGTTATGGTGTAGGAAAGTATGGAAATTGCCTGGTTTTGGTGGTTGGAACTGATTTTAACATTGAAAACTACAACAAGAAAATAAATAAAGCATGCAATAGTATCTCGGTAGAAGATTTCAAGGACAGGTCCATTATGGGACATTAGCACCCAATGGTGCCTACTAATTACCATGAAGAATACTATGACTAGTATGAAAGTGTTGAGGTAGGGACTTGCCTTGGTTATGAAATCCTTCCAATGCAAGGAATCCTTACCAAGGGATGGATAGCCTGAGGAAATGAGAAGCAGAGAAGGGTATGCCTAAACTTGGAAGGTGAGTGACTGCATGGAAGGGGGTGAACAGATTTCCCAAGGGACTAGGAAGCAGAGAAGGGAAGGTTGGAAAATAAATTGGTTTTTGGTCATGAAATAAATGGTTGGAATTAGAAGCACATTGGGGGTGTGCCGGGAAACAATGAGTTAGGAATCATTCGTTGAAGGAACAAGGATTGCAAGGATAGTGACACTGGATAATCGAAGGTAAGAAAAACTCCAAATAAGAGGAATGAATCCAAGTTGGATTTAGCTCAACACAAGCACCAAAGTATTTCAAAAAGGGCCATTGGTAGATGATTGAATTAATCAACAAATGTTTACAAAGTGGCAAGGGTAAGCCATTGTGCTTATAAAATGTGTTGTAAAATTTGAAATGAGTTATGTATATAAAGCTCCATAATCTAAAATGCTTGGTATGCCTATTTAATTGTATATGGTTATTGAACATCAAGGATGGTGTTATCTTGAAGGGGCGGGGGGACTATGATATCCCCTGATTAATATTCCTTTATTACAAATACATTTTAATTAATTAATGGGTTGAGTCAAGGGGCAAGGATTCTAGAGCTAAGGGAGGTTACTTGCTTGGGATAGCTTAAGGTTTCCTTATAGCAGGAAATTTAAGTTGGTTCATGGTATCTTGCAGCTATACAAAGAAGGGACAATTTGTATTATCTTATTAGCTAGAAGAAAAGGACAAGAAAAATGTGTTTCTTTTCATTAGCATGAAAGGAATCAAGGATGAGAATCAAAAGGAAAAAATGGACAAACTACCAACTGGTAAGGTGTGTTGGCCACCCACTGCAAAAAACTAACCAACAACAAACAAATATCGGGTACATATAGGCAGGTGGCACCATTTTGATGGGATGACAAGATTTTGTTAGACAGAGGTAACTTTATGAAGGATGGACAAAGGGACAAAGGAAAAGATCATTTTAAAAAAAAATATGGAAGGAAATAATGTTGTTTCAGAGTATGATGCTGGCTAGAATAAGGGGGAAGCATAACTTGTGAATACACAAGTGAAAGAGAAAAATGGGGAAGACAAGGAGTAACAGAGAGGCAGTAGGGAAAACAATTTTCGATTGGAAAGATGGCATAAATAAATTACACCCAGTTGTGGAAAAATGGTCTCTTGATTCCTTGTTATCTAGAGGGTGTAGATGGTTTTCTTTGGAGTCCATTGATGGCTAGGGTGGATGATTGTTCCACATATTCTTGAAAGGATGATTTTTGAATGCCTTTCTTGTTGTGGTTGTTTTTATAGTTAGTTCTGGAGTCCCCAAAATGGGTGGAACCATTGTGTTGTAGCCTTAAATGGTGGAGATATGTATCTTTTGATTCCCTAAAATATATTGGTTGTTGAATAGTTGAAGGGTGGAGATAATAAGCCTATGGACTCCCTGTGCAATTGTTGATTGATTAAATAGTTGGTGGGTAGAGGTGAGAGAACCTATGGAATCAATGTGTCAACTGGCAATTAGAGTTTAATCCATTGAGCATAAATCCACTCAATCTCTAGAATCTCGAATGGGGGTGACAATTGCAAGTGAGAATTGGTTGCATCCTGTCTATGGTTGAGTGGAGATTCGTTGTCCCATAATTAGTTTCCTAGTCTTAATTTGAGATAACTATATTCATATTTATCATGTGCCATGAAGTGTATGTATATTATTAAGGTAATTATTGTATTTTTTGTGCAAATGGTGCATGGATATCTCGTGATTAAAAGAATGAGGTTATGGTAACTGATTCCTTGTGGTTGTGGTTCTACACTAACATTCTTTATGCAGGGGAAAGATATGTGTGTGTGTGCACATATATATATACATGTGTCTGTGTGTGTGTGTTACAATTGTGTGGTTGGTGTGAGTAAAAATTGGGTGCAGGTATAATAATTTGTATTAATCCATTTAAACCTTGAGCTTTATCATTAAGTTGAAACAATGATGGCTCAAAACCATTATGGACTTGTATGGGAAAATCTGTGTCAACCTTACAACACTAGTAAATTTATCAACATGATTGATATTATGAGGTGTATAGAACGCATTGAAATGAATGTAAAAATGCATGGAATTTTCATATCAGTGGATGTGTGTGAGAAGGAGAATACATATAAATGATATAAGTATGTGTGTGTGTGTGTGTGTGAAAACATCACTGTGTATTTTCAAACCATAATGTTAATGGTTTAAAGACAAAATATTGTAAATTAAATTGCCTCTGTAACATTAAATAGGCTTAATGTGAGAGTGCCTATCCTGAACATATTTTCTTTACAAAAATAATATGTGCATGTATATCCATAAGTTTAAGTTATGATTGTTATTAATACTATTTATTCATGGGAATGAGACAATAAAATTCACTATTTGCCATAGGGCTGAGTTGACATCTCTAGCTCATCTATAAAGTACTTGTTTAACATATTACTAAGCAGTCATAGAATTGTGCGGGATGATTTAAGTTCATTCCATGTGTATCAATATATATGTATATGTGTGTGTGTGTACACTAAAGGTACATAGAACACACATGATTTGAGGTCAAACATGTTATAGAGGTGACCAATGCCATGGTCAGAGGTTGGGGTTTGAACTTGTGCATGCACAAAATTAGAGGCCTTGCCACTAAAGGCCATGTTTTCGAACCATGTAACTCCATATTACAATCAAGGGTGGAAGTTGGGTTCATAATGAATGACAAGGATTGGTTTAAAAAATCAATGGTCGAGAAAAATAGCATGACACCCCCCATTGTGACGTCAACGAGGGGAGGTGGGTGGCACTATTGAATAACAATTGTTATATGTGTTGAGTGTGGAGCCTAATTATATTCCTAATTATTTAGAGGTTTTTTTTTTAGGCGTGGTTATATCACAGTCCTTGGCAGGGGGGTGTGAGGGGGCTTGGCCCCCCACTAGTGTTGTTGGGGGGGTCCTAGTCAATCTGGACCATTCATTAGGCAAAATATATGATGGTATAAGTTATGTTAATTTAGGGTTTTTTCCACTAGAAGGAAACCCTCAATTTATATGAGGGAATTGTATTGCAGCTATGTACTATTCTATATGAAAAGAAAAGAGGAGAGACTGTGTGAGAGAGAAGAGAAAATTATAATAGATTTGTTGTAGGTTGTATCTCTTCATTTTGCTGGATAATATAAAAGGAAGGATTGGTTGTTTCTATGTGGAAATAGCCCAAATTGGGTGAACCACGTATATTTTTGTCTATCTTGTGTTATTTTTTTTCCGTAATATTTTATTCATTCCATTTCTCAATTAATCAATTTCTAACAACTAGTATCAGAGACAAAGGTCTATTTGGTTGATAAACTCATAGGAAAGAAGGGTCCTGGTTTGAGTGGGAGAAATGGTGGAAGATGTTAGGTTTAGGGTTGATAAATTCAACATCCAAAAATACCAGCTATGGAAGATGAAAATGGAGGATTATTTTTATCAAAAAGATATTTACCTACCATTGAGAAGGAAAGTAAAGAATCCGACAAGTATGACTGATGAAGAATGGGATATTATATTATAGAAAGGCACTAGGAACAATACGACTATGTTTGGCAACATCATTGTGTTAGCTTGTTTGGGCTTGACCTAGGTTCAGAGTTAATTAGCCAAACAAATCCCTGTACTACTAGCCCTTTAGGCAACATTGCATGGAGCATGGACTAAGGTATCACCTGAAGTAGTATCGGAGGGTGCTAGAACCAGGTTTCCACACCCTTGAGATGTTTGAGAGGTACGACAGGTCATACATTTGTTCTTGCGCGCAGGTCACTTCATGCACTTCTCATTCCTCGTGACCTGATACACTGCCTTTACACAGCCCTAACCAGGGGTTGTGCCACACTCTGCGCTATTACCCAAGATCTTACTTATCTTCCAGTGTTATTTAATTACCTTCACCTACTTGAATGTCTTAAATTATAATTAGCAATACAAAACATTCATACACGATCGCGCACTAAATAAACAGTATACTTGCAAATTTTTTCCAATCATGCATTAAACTAGGAAAATATACACAGAATTATAAAAAAAATTCTCTTTATTGATTCTCCCAACGGTTACAGACTCGACCAGCCCTGCGCACTCATCTACAGGGGTCTGCGCACTCAGCTACAGGGGTCCGTGCACTCAGCTGTGGACTACTAGGCCTTTGCGCACTTAGATGCAGAGCCTTCTCCTACTCTATGACCCATAGACACACTTTACACTTTGACTCAATCCCATAGGCTTCTCATGCTTTGTCTTCTATTCCTTTATTGGTTATCTTTTACACTTAGATCCTCGCTCTATTTATACAATCCCATGGTCCACGAACCATGGGTAGGTCTATCTAGCCGACATTACATTACAAAAACTAGGGTGGACAACCTTGTGACTCTATTATACTTTCGCACCCTGCGCCCACAATTCACAAAGCTTTTACAAAAATATTCGATCAAAACTTGGGCTTTAAGCCCCAAAACATGCCTTGGGGGATTCATGGAAAATTTTAGGGGTGAATTTTTGCCCTTGGGCTAAATTAAGGGGTTTTATATTTTTATTGGGTGAATATTTTGTAGCATAGTACATTGTTACAAATCGTCTCAAATTTATTTTATAAAAAAATTAGGTATGGAGGTTAGCCCACCTTATTTTAAGGGAGAGGGTAAAAAAATTAAATTTAGCCCTTGAAATTAGAAGTTTCAATCTTCCATTCACCATCATTTTCAAGAAAATGTATTTATGATAGTTATAAATAAAAATATAAATACAAAGGAGGTATGGTAAATAAATAAAAGCTCTTTTTATACTTACTCCAAAGGTATGGTAAATAAATAAAAATACAAATAAACTAGAGGTATGGTAAACAAATAAAACCTCTTTTTTATATTTAGTCCATAACTCTCTTTCTATTTAAGAAGGCTCAAAAATGAAGTTTCATTTAAGTGAATGCTATGGGCCAAATACCATATTTATAAAATAGGTATGGTAAATTAATAAAAATATAAATAAATGAGAGGTATGGTAAATAAATAAAACATTTTTTTATATTTACTCCATATGTCACCTTATATTTATGAACACGCAAGCGTGTGAATAAATAAAAATATAAATAAAGTGGAGGTATAGTAAATAAATAAAAATATAAATAAACTATAGTATGGTAAATAAATAAAACTTCTTTCTATATTTAGTCCATAACCCTCTTTCTATTTAAGAAGGCTCAAAAAAGAGGTTTTATTTGATTGAATCCTATGGGCTAAATACCATATTTATAAAAGATGTATGGTAAATTAATAAAAATATAAATAAACGAGAGGTATGGTAAATAAATAAAACATTTTTTATATTTACTCCATAAGTCACCTTATATTTACGAACACTCAAAAAATGTGTTGTATTTAGGTGAAGCCTATGTGCCAAATTATTATTAATACCATGCAAAAAAACATTATTAACCCTAATATTAGTATTAATAAAAATAAAGATGGAACATGATATTGACCCATGGTATTCACATGGAATGTAGCCTATTTAAAGGGGGCAATTAAACTAGCATAGATCCATCTTTACTCTGGATCAAATATCATGATATGCAAACTAATATAGAGTAAAAAAATATTTGATCCCTCTCGGGGCTTGGTAGATCAAGAGTAAAAATGGATCTTGTAATTTAATGTCACTTAAACATTTTAACTTGGTTAAAATAAAAAAATAAAATAAAAATCAATTATTAATTTTATTAATTTTTATAAATTACTAATAGTAGATTTTAAGCTCCAGGTTTATGATAACCCATGGTATTGACCCATGGTAATACCATGGTATTCATGTGAGCATAGACTATTTAAAGGGGAAATTCTATTAGCTTAGATCCATCTTAATTCTGGGTCTACCAAGTGGTGGTAGGGATAAATATATTTCATCCCTCTAAGAGTGGTAGATGTGGAGTTAAGATGGATATAGGTTGGTTTTTATGATAATGAAGACATTAAATAGACTTAGGAAATTATATTGTAAAAAAAATCTTAAGGTCAATGGTTAAAGCTACATTTAGTCACTTCACAAAATTTAGTAAAAAATACCAATATCTCCATTAATATTGGTTTTTCTGATTTAACAAAAAAAAATTCAAAACAATGAAATTTTAACTCTTTTTTCATCACCCTTGCAGAAGAGAGATAGTCGCTGCCCAGATTTCCCACTATTTTTCAAACATTCTCAATATGATATCTTCATGAAAATGTTAAGGTCTTGATCTTGGATTAGTTGTTTGAAAAATATGCTGGTTTGTACATCCTTTCATCTTCTCTGTTGTTATTAGTTTGTCGTAATGATCTATAGGGGTTGGGTCACTGCACCATATTGTCCTAAAAGGTGGAGATTGTGCACCAAAAAGGAAATTAATCTACATGTTACAACGCTGTTAAAAATGGTATGAAGGTAGTGAATTATGCTAATAAGAAATTTCGATTGGGAGAGACGTAATTAAATTTTATTATTTAATTGAATATTTCCAATTAAAATAATAATAAATCTACATTTATATATTTATATATTGATTGGAAGGCTTCTAACAATGGTCACTTCTTTCCATTAGATCCCCTTCAGGCCTTTGGGATACCTACTACTTCATTATATTATATAGTTGGGGCTTGCTACTTGTTGGCGTGTTGGGGTAAACAAATTTGATGTGTTTTTTTTTATCTCACAATTGGAGTCTATGGAATAAGAAAGAAATTTGATAGCTTGGCAAAAGTGGTGGCTTGACAAAAGTGGTAGAGAAAACATTAGTCTATCCTACCATTACAAACATGGCCACTAAAACTTGCAACATTGTTTGTAGGAAGTGAAAATTATGTTTCTTTTTTCCAAACATATATGTTAGTATATTACAGTTTAATGAATATGTTTTATTATTATCATATATGGTTTCATACTTTAACATAACATTTGCCAAGACTTCACAATGTTTTATTATTTAGTGAAATATTTTCCAAGATCTTACAAGATAATATAATCTGGTGAGAGATTCGCCAATATATATATACATATTATAATAGTGATAAAATTGCCTCCCATTTTTCCTATGTATCATGGGGATTCGCCCATTATTATACATATAAATTTATGGTGGTTCTTAAAATTTTCCCTGGGGAGATTCCATGCCCAACAGGCCCCCAACACAAACATCGTGACTTGCCCTCGAATCACTCTGTCGGTGCGGAGATATTTACGCGGAGTCCCTACTATTTTGCTCGAACTGCTGCAAGGTCGGTAGTGCACTAAGCTGCTGCCTGTTGGATCTATTGTACGCGTTGTTCCGAGACCATGGTGTCAGAACTACTTCTCTGCATCTATGCATGTATCCCCTACATTTGTTTATAGTCCTGTGGCTTTGTTCGGATCCTTGGAGTGCGAAGCCTATTCTTCTGTCGACTAGTCAGATAGTCAGGCCACCCATGTAGGGCTTCAAGAAACTGCCATTCACTTTGCCTAGGAAAGGCTCTCCATTGAGCTTGACTATCTGTATCGTGCCTCCATCAGTGACCTCCTTAACAACGTATGGTCCCAGCCAATGCATTCTAAGCTTTCCCAGGAATTTATCAAACTTATTGTCATATAGTGTCATATAGCAGCACTAAATCATTTACCTTGAAGGTGCACAACTTAATATGGCGATCGTGCCAGGCCTTCTCACGGTGCTTTTGCACCTACTGATGAAAGCTAGCCAGGAACTATTCCTCCTCAAGTTCTTCCAACTGTGCAAGCCTCTCTTCTAGGGCTTCGCGGTCCGTCATACCTGTGAGCGCTACTATGTATAGACTAGGTACAATAAACTCCATTAGCATGAAAACTTCCATGCCATAAACCAACCGGAAAGGTGTCTGTCCCATCAGTTTCTTACACGTTGTCCAATAAGCCCATAGTGTTGTAGGTATGCACAAGTCCTAATCGCTCCATTGTGCGTTGCATACTTTGGTTAGCATTGTCTCCAATATTTTGTTGAATGCTTCTTCTGTCCCATTGGCTTGTGGGTGATATGGTGTGCTTTTCTGATGATACACCTGGAACTCTTCTGTTAGCGCGTTGATGGTTTTATTCAGGAAATGTGTACTATGATCACTCATTAAGATTTTTGGACAGCCAAATCTAGTCAACACGGGTTCAAACAAAACCTTCACAGTCATGGCAGCCGTGCAATCTTTGACAAGTTGCACTTCTACCCAACAAGTCAAGTACTTTGTTGTGGTGATAATGTATCACACGCTCCATTTTCCCTGAGGTTTGATAGGTCCTACAAATTCGATTGCCGATTTTTCGAAGGGCTACAACCTCATTTGTGGATTCAAAGGAATCTCATTCCTCCGCGATCGTTTACCTATCCTTTGACATGTATCATAGGCCTTAGAGTGTTCTTTTGAATCTTGATGGAGGGTTGGCCACCACAACCTTGCGAAGAATCATTCGTGTAATCGCTCGTCCTGTGTAGTGTCCTCCTGCAGCACCCCCATGTGCTTTCGCAAGCATCTAACTTCGTTCAAATTTAGGTACGTACCTTCGTAGTATCTCATCATTTCCCATTTTATATAGGTGGCCCATGATGACAGAAAAATCAACCGCACGCACCACCATTTCCTTCTTCTATTGGATGGAGTATTCCTTCGGCGCAATCCCCATTGTCAGAAAGTGGATTATATCTTCAAAGTTCTTGTCTGCGATGCGCACAACAAAGAGTTATGCGTCAGGTAATCCTTCCTCCAAACTAGTAGGTTCCTCTCCCGTCTCAATACACGACAAGTGATCCAGTCCCGCATTCAGGTGTCCAGGCTTCACCACAACCTCAAAGTCATATTCTTGGAACAATAAGAGCCACCTACATATGCGCCCCTCAACACAGGCTTATTGACCAAGTATTTTAGCGTGGAATGGTCTGTATACATCTTGAAATGTCCTCCTAACAAATAGTGTTGGTATTTTTGGAGCGCGTACACCATAGCCAACCCCTCGCGTTTGGTTGTAGAGTAGTTATTTTCCACTTTGGATAACATGTGACTTGTGAATGCAATAGGGTGATCCAAGCCCTCTCCACCCTCTTGTATGAGCACCACTCCCAGTGCTATACATGATGCGTCAACATGGACATGAAACTCCACATCCCATTTTGGGAAGACCAGGATTCGGGCAAAGGATAATTTCTCTTTTAGTACGTCCAAGCTCTTCATGCAATCATCATTCCAGCAGAATATGACATCCTTTTTCAACAGTTTCTCCATTGGCACAGTGATCTAGGCATAGCTTTTGATGAACTTCCTGTAGTACCCTGTATGTCCCAAGGTAACACGCAACTGTTTAACACTTTGCGGTGCTTCCAAATTCATAATTACTGCAATCTTCACGGGGTCTACCATTAGTCCCTATTTGCAAACCACATGTCCCAAAAGGTTCCCAAAGGGAACAAGGAACGTACACTTTTTGAGATTCAGCGTGATTTGGTGTCATCGAAAAGTATCCAACATCAAGCATAAGCTCACTACATGGTGCTTAACCAATCCAAATATAGTCCAATCATCTAGATAGACCTTTACGAATTTATGGATATATTCTTTGAAAGCTAGAACAACTATGCGGGAAAAGATGGTCGGCGCATTATTTAACCCAAATGGCATAATGGTGTATTGAAAGTAGCCCCTCTAAGTCATGAAGGTGGTCTTGCTCCTGTCTTCTGGCACGATTTTGATCTGATGGTACCCTGACAACCCATCAATAAAAGAATAAGCTTATTGCCCGCTGACATTTTCCAATACTTCATCTGTGAATGGAGTCGGGAATGGGTCGTGCACATAGGCGTCATTCAACTTCCCGAGGTCCATGCATATTCTTATCTCACCCTTTTGCTTCTTTTCCTGCACTAGCATAGGGCATACCCAATCAAATTCTTCCACTGTCTTAATGATTCCAACTACGAGCATTTTTTCTAGTTCTACACTGACCTTTTCCTTGTACTTCGGATTCAAGCGGTAAGGCCTCTGCTTCACCAGCTTTGTGTCAGGTTTTAGGGTGATCTTCATCATCCATAAATCACCAACGATCCCCTTTAAGTCCGTGATCTTGGTCGGGAATAAGTCTTGGTACTCGCAGAGTAACTCCGCGACCTTATCCTCGTGGCATCATCCCAATAGTCGTCGAGCATTGCATACTTAGGTTCGGCCTCTGTACCAATGTTTACTTGCTTTGTCCTTACCCACGTAGTAATGTCAGGGTCTTCAATCAGTGGCCCTTGAACCTCATGATAGCCTTCAGTTTTTGGAATGTTAACTTTTCACGGATCTTTGTCGTCTTCTTCAATGCTTACGTTGTAACACTCCAGCGCGTAGCTCAGTTAGGTCACCCATTTAGGCTGAAGCACTTCCATTGGTTTCTAGGGTATTTTAAAGATAGTTTCTTTTACTGCTTGTAGCGCATCATCAACGGTATCCCACCAACAATCCTCAAATGTGAAGGTTAACAGGAATCCTTTGCACAAGATATCCCATTCATTCATACCATGGGAGAGCTCCGTTTCTATATACCAATTCATGGGTATAATATCCAGGGTATGGTAGAACAAGTGCACCCACTCAGGTTGTGGCTCCTCCCCATAGGCCTTTGTCCATTTTGTGAGGTGTGCACATGGATCATCCCGCCCGTCATACTTTTCTTTTAACTACATCTAAGGCTTCCCAAATCACGTGTGCATCATCCTTCTGCATTGGCGCCAATTCTCAAAACTTCTTTGGTGCGTACCCCAGCACCTTGCAAGCGCAGTGCGCAATACCCATTTCAGAGCGTCCAAGTGTTCTTGTTCCAGCACTTCTCTTTCAAACCTGTTTAGGAAATCATCCACCTCACTTAACAAATCATACGTAGGCAGATCTATTACCTCTATTGCTATGCAGCGCAGCGATCTCATCATCATGTTACAGTTGAGCGTGGTTACCTCGTGTAACTGGTTCTGCCATCGTTCTATCTCCTCATCGAAATTTGATGTGCAGGAGCTTTCGCGCTCCCATGAGATTCAGCCATTTACGATTGGATTTACCCAATCATGCTTACGTGCACTTATCTTGTAGATGCAGTCCAGATCGTCGTCGTTGGTGTAGTCGCACACTGGCTTCGTGTAATGCAATCCCTCTACAGGGTCTAAGGGTACCACTACACACAGAGACTTTTTCTCAAAGATCATCTTGCACTTCTTTAGATTTATCACTCCATTCATGTCAATGACCCAATCTATTCCCAACAGCATGGGTAGGGATTGCTATCATCACCAATGTCTATTACTTTGAAATCGACTAGCACGCTTGCTCCCATGATTCCCTGTAATCTCCCCATAGGTAGGATCTTTCGTTCGTGATTCGCAGTTGGATAGGAGATCATTACAATGCAGGCCTGCCCATGTGCTCCCATGTCTATTTTGGCAGGACTTTCATGTCTGATCCTAGATCCAGAATCACTTGGTCCATCTCATATTCCCTGATCTGTGCAGTCAATCTCATCTCCCTTCCTATTCACATCGTGTGTTTCCTGAGCTTCCAAACTATGCGCGACTCTCCTGGCACGGTCCCATTGCATTTAGTTATGAGTTCTTGTAGCCCCTTTATAGCCTTGCTATCACACAGTAGCTTCATGCATGTCTCCAAGAACGTAGTGAGCATCAATGGGCCCATTTCCGGCTCCATTCTGTCTTTACTTCCTGAAGTAGAGGCATCAGCGAAGCTCCTATTAGCTTCCATGAAGGTCTCCTTAGCATGCTCCAAATCAAATTTTGTTTCCTTCGTTGGAGCCTTGCAAACCCAAGGAATTTCTTCAGGGTGCTTGCCTTTGTCATCCCCTGTCGTAATACCACTCTGGAGCACGATATTTACATTAGGGTCTTCCTCACGTGGCTCAGACCTCATCATTTCAAGTTTTGAGTCGGGGGATGTTGGATTGCTCCTTTATTGTGCAACCTCGCTATCAGTGTGGGACAATCACCCATCTCGTGGTCAAACAAATTACAATACAAGCATGATGGTTGTGTTGGATTCATACAATCACAGGAATAATGCCCTGATCCTCTACAATTGTAACATATCAGTTGTCTGAGAGCTCTCCCTGGTCCCCCTCCACCTCGACCTCATCGACACCCATGAAATCTGGTGCGTGCCATTCCTGCATTTTGATCGAGGAGTCATGTTTCTGCTTAAACTTTGTAGGTAGGAGTTCGATCCATCATCAACTCATAACTTCTACAGGTGCGTTCATCATGTCCCACTAACCCGTAGAAATTACAGAACAACTGCTGTGAATTCTGCGTATACTTTTGTAATATATGGCAGTTATCTATAGCATGCTTTCCTCCTATCTGAAAAACTGCGCACCATAGTGCAGGCACCACTCCTTTTCCTACTTGTGCCTCTGGTCTTAGTGGCATTGGCCCTCCTCTCACAAGGTAATTCATGAACACCGGGTAGTGATCCTTGTCATACCCCTGGCCCTTGCATTTTACGCACCATACTTCATCGCGCATCTCTGGGTGGGTTGTCCTATCTTGTTTCAAACTCTGCATCTCTAGGCACAAGTTTTTCAACTACGCTTGAATCTCCTGAACTCTTAGGTTAGGATCTTGTATTGGAGTCTCGTGCAATCTCATCACGACCTCCAAAGCCTCAGCCTAAGTGGTTAACCTTTGTTGCGACATCGCATTCCATAGATGCAGCGTTAACGATGCTACTAACCATTCATGGTGTTGCCCACCTGTTAATGCCATGTTTGCTTCGCGAATTGTGCACTTCAATCTTCGATCCAACTCCCATGGGGTCTCGCCTGGTAGCATTGTGATTTCCTTGAATCCAGTGATCGACTGTGCTTCTGACTTTGGCCTGCTAAATTCTTTGTTTAGTGCAGCTTGGATATCCACAATCCCCGCATTCAGATTTTCATTGGAATGCCTAATGTACAAAGTTAGCGCACGATCCTATAGAGTGCTGACCAATGTTGCCTTATTTATATTGTCATCCATAACACCCTGCGCTTCCCATACAACTTTTATTATGAACCAAAACTAGTATGAGATTTCATTCCCTACTCCCTTAAACACTGGTAGCTTTATCGCGCTTGCCATACTACTTCATGGTGGTGGTAGAGGTGGTATGGGTGAAGACGGGGGTGAAGACGGTGAAACTAGTGGTGGTGTGGGTGGAGGTGGTAAGCGTGGAATCCTCTGTCTTATCATATTGATCACACTTCTTGGTGAGACCTTCACAAGCTCTTCTTCATCCCCTCACAGAGGTGAAATCAAGGAGCTAGTCTCTAGTTCTGTGCTACCTTTGTTTCTGTAGGTCCTCCCACTTTGTGTAGCCCAAAACATCAATTTATTTGCATAACCCGCTTTTCACACAGTAGCATTTTAATCCAAGTGTTCAAAGATTTAATGTACTTACCTCGCAGTCCCTTGAGGAAGCGTCATTATGCCTCGCTATAGCTGACTGAAGTATCTACCGTGAATTTAGTGATGAATCCTCCTATGATTCGATCGATCCAGTGATCGACAATGCGCACCATCTTATCTTCTGATGCTTCCTGTCTACGCACCAATTCTGGAGTCCACACAATAGGTTTGTCGAGTTTACACCTTCCTTGGCTATCTGCTAGCTCCGCGATCCACTTGTACAACTCAGTGCGGAAGGATGCAAAGAAAATTTCGTGAGTCTCCGTATACAAGTAGCAGTCTAACCTCTCTTCATTTGATAGTTGCAGATTCTTGTTTTGCTGCGCCACGAACTCGTGAATCTTTCTGTCCAACCAATCTTCAATTCCTTTCTTTGTTGGATTCCAGTGATACGACATCAGACATCTCTATGCAGATCCCAGTCTCGGCAACGGAACCATTTGTTGGCTTGTTGTGGCTTGACCCAGGTTCGAAGTTAATTAGCCAAACAAATTCCTGTACTACTGTCACTTTTGGCAACAATCCATGGAGCGCAAACTGAGGTCTCACCCGAAGTAGTATGGGAGGGTGCTAGAACCAAGTTTTTTTAGCCTTGAGATGTCTGAGAGGCATGACTAGTCCTCTGTTTGTTCCTGCGCAAAGGTTAATTCACACACTTCCCATTCCTCGCGGCCTGATACACTGCCTTCGTGCAACCCCAACCAGGGGTTGTGCCACACTTTGCGCTATTACCCGAGATCTTACTTATCTTCCAGTGTTAGTTAATTACCTTCGCCTACTTGAATGTCTTAAATTATAATTAGCAATACAACATATTCATACATGATCGCGTAGTAAATAAACTGTATACTTGCAAATTATATCCAATCATGCATTAAACCGAGAAAATATACACAGAATTATAGCAAAAATTATCTTTATTGATTCTCCCAATGGTTACAGACTCGACCTGCCATGCAAACTCAGATGCAGGGGTCCGCACACTTAGCTGCGGACTACTAGGCCTCTGTGCACTCAGTTATAGAGTCTTCTCCTACTCTATGACCCACAAACATACTTTACACTTCAACTCAATCCCTTAGACTTCTCATGCTTTTTCTTCTATTCCTTTATTGGTTATCATTTACAATTAGAGCCTCGCTCTATTTATACAATCCCATGGTCCACGAACCATGGGTAGGTCTATCCAGCCAACATTACATTACAAAAAATACGGTGGACAACCCTGTGACTCTATTATACTTTCGCGTGCCGCACTCGCAATTCGTGGAGCTTTTACAAAAAGATTCGATCAAAACTTTGGCTTTAAGCCCTAAAACATGCCTTGGGGGGATAACATGCCCAACACATTGGCCTTTAACATTTCGAAGGAAACGAAAACCAAGGGTCTAATGATAGAATTAGATAAACTATATGAAAAAACGTCAACATCAAACAATGTATTTCTTATTAAGAATTTATTTAATATGAAGATGTCAGAAGGTGGATCTGTTGCTGATCATTTAAATGAATTTAACACGGTTACTAGTTAATTAAATTTTGTAGGGGTACATTTTAATGATGAAGTTAGGTATCTATTATTTCTGTGCTCATTTCCAAAAATTTGGAATGGCTTAGTCATGGCCATCGATAATTTTTTCTCTCAATCTAGTACTTTAAAGTTTGTTGATGTTGTTGGTGTTATCCTTAGCGAGGAAATGCGACAGAAAATATCAGGTGAGACAACAAGTAATTATTTCATTGAGGAGACGAGGGGAAGAAATAAAGAGAGAGGAAAGAGCCTGAGACATCACAGTAAGTCAAGGAAAGGAAAATCCAAATCTAGATTGGGGATAGTGTTCTAGAAATTTGGGAAGAAAGTGTTAGTTCCAGTCTTTGTAGCCTGTTACCAAGGATCAAAATGAGCTATTACTATGTCTGGTTTTCAGAGATGTTTTGCACATGAGTTTCAGTGAAAATCATATCCTAAGTATGTCCATCAAAATGATCTTGGAAAAATATTTCCAACGGTATATCACACTCCTGTAACCAGTTTCTGGATCAGAAGATATGATCGAAATGAATGATTGATTCTTGGTTATGCATGTTTTGAGGTCAGTTGCTGCACATAGGGACAAGTTTACTAGAAAATCAGTTTGGACAGGAACTTTACAATAGTGAAATAGGTTTTTGTCCATCACATATCAAATAACAAAAACCTCCTTCATTTTATGCACAAGTGTTACTATGTGGGAGATATGCAGTGATATTTGAAGCCTACATTAAAACAAAACAAATTTTGCAGTTATTTTACTGTTTTAGTCATTTTAGTGCGGTGCCATTTTACAATAGATGGAAAGTAATTTTGAGAAACCTAAAGAGGTTTTTTATAACCACAAGACATGTAACAAAAAAATATTTCAGTTTATTCATAGGTGTTGTGAATTGGAATATTTGACTAGATCTTTACAGCTAATTTTTACATATTTAATTTTTTAATGATTTTCTGTTTTAAAGATGATTTTGTGGCACAGATTCCGAGCAACTAGAAATGAATTTACAAAATTTGAGAGAGATTTTTCTCCAAAATGACCTTATCTACAAAAACCTCTTTCAGTTTTGTAACAGGTGCTATGGTTCAGGAGATACGAGTTTATCTTAGACACCTAATTTCAGAAATTCAGTCCAAATTTAATGTAACTAATTCTATTTTGAAGAAGATGGTTGAGCTCAATTCCCTTAGTATAAGGATGAGAAAATTGTATATATTTTATGAATTTTAGAGTGTAAGGGTTGGATTTTGGCAGCAGAGAGGGGCTTCTTGAAATTCTGTAAAGTTTTTCTTGAATATTATTTTAATGAAGCAGTTTCTACCCTTTAGAACTGGGATCCATTATAATGTTTAATGTGCAGCATGTTTTTCTTGTAAATTCATTTCCATGCTTTGTTTTTCTTGCTAATTTCGTTACAGCATTCTATAAGGGAAGTGTTAGGAATTCTTCCATGGATGATGCTCCTTTCATAATGATTATGTTGTTTAATGTAGTGGTTATCTTTTCAGAATTCATCCTCTGTTAGATGCTCTGTTGAGTAATCCTGTGTTTCTCTTTCTCCTAAAGTTGCCATTGTAGATCCATCCCCTAATTGATGCCTGTAGGGCAGCAGGATTTCTCCTCTTTTCTTCTCTCATTTGCAATATTTTATCTAGCTAAACATTGCACTTACTTTGCCATAAGTTTTCCGGTGGAAACTAGTTTCGAATCCATAGCCCAATGGTCCCTTCTCTTGTTGTTTTCGACCCACAACTTTTAAATCAAATCCTCACACTTCATAGCTAGCCTAAGATTCACTTATTGCAGCCACATTTTGTTGGCAAAGAGAGAGCCCTCTCTGGTCTGGCAGGGCTAGATGCCAGATCGAAAGCTTGGTCTATGGTTACCTCGAAATTACCTCTTTTCACCCTTGAGGTTCATTATGAGTGCTAACATATTTGCGCCATTGCCAGGGACGAGGTGACAGATCTTCTCTAGGAAAGATCGTTCAAGTTGCAGATCTGATTGCTGATGGTTGATAGCAGTTAGACACATATGAAGGCTGAAATCATCTACCTAACGACTCCATTGTTCGAAATCCCAAGTTTCAAAGTATTGATGGTGGCTCCACTAGCTAAATGAAGGACTCAGATGTTGCTTCTATTTGTTCAAGGTATTCATGTATCGATTTTCTAATCTTCCTAGTTTTCCTAATCAATTACCAAAGGATGCATATATTTTGAGCAATGGCCCTAAATTCAATGGGGAAGATCTGAGTTTGAATCTTGAACATGAAGAAAATTTCAAAACATTTATAGAATCTCTTAGAGTCAAAGAAGAGGAGGTGTTTATCAGATTGTTCTATGATTCGTTTCAAGGGAAATGTAGATAATGGATCAAAATTTTTCCTATCAGATCTATTAAGTCATTTGCAGATTTTTGGCATATCTTTCTTGAAACATGGATGGAGAAAGAGGAAGAATTCGAAATAGAGGTGGCCTCTATTCAAGGCTTTAGAGAATGGGAAGATATGTGCATGGATGATGAGGTAGATGTGAACTTTGCTTCATCTCTTTCTTCTTATTTGAAGTCTTGTCGATGTAGCCATGAAGTTAAGCTCAATTTTTTGCAAGAGTTTGCCATCAAAATTGAAGAATATCTAACTAAAATGGAGATCTAAATACAGTCCTAGGATCTAGATTGTCAAGTCCCATTCTTTGGGGACCTTTTCTGGTAGAGGGAAGGAAAGGTAAGGATGCCCTTGGATGTTTGCATTAATAATTTGTAGCTGGAAGCATGTATTAAGGAGTTGCGGTAGAAAACAGAGGCTGGTTTCTTTGATCCTATTGCGGCATATATGGAAAAAAATTTCAATTTGAATAACAAGACAGATTTCCTTTTACACAACCACACTCATTTTTTGCGTGTATGGCTTTCAGCATTTCCAATTGTGTCCTAGTTCAAGCACTTCCAAACAACATCCTTGTTGCAGTTACTTGATTGGTTGATCTAGCATTACAGCATTACTTGATCTATCAATTTTTCATCAGAGTGGGTATACTTGTAAATAAATAAGCTTCCCAAGGCAGCATTTCAGTTTCCAGTATTTGTTTATGTACATATTGTAGTATGTATATGTTTTTGGATTAGTATGAGAATTTTGGGTTTACAGATGTTTGTGAGTATATTGCCCAATGGATGAGGAACTTGGTATATGGTGTTCTTGACACCTCCAAGGAGCTACCATCCCCAATAAGGCCAATGTTAGTTCCAGTCTTTGCAGCCTGTTACCGGGGATCAAAATGAGCTCTTACTATGTCTGGTTTTGAGAGATTTTTTGCACATGAGTTTCAGTGAAAATCATATCCTAAGTATGTCCATTAGAAGGAACTTAGAAAAATATTTCCAATGGTATATCACACTCCCATAACCAGTTTTTGGATTAGAAGATATGATCGAAATGAATGATTGATTCTTGGTTATGCATGTTTTGAGGTCAGTTGCTGCACACTGAGAGAAGTTTACTACAAAATCAGTTTGGACAAGAATTTTACAAAAGTGAAAGAGGTTTTTGTCCATCACGTACCAAATAATAAAAACCTCCTTCAGTTTATCCACAAGCATTACTATGTGGGAGATATGTAGTGATATCTGAAGCCTACATTAAAACAAAACAAATTTTGCATTCATTTTACTATTATAGTCATTTTAGTGCGGTGCCATTTTACAACAGATGGAAAGTAATTTTGAGAAACCCAAAGGGGTTTTTGCTAACAACAAGCCATGTAACCAAAAAATCTTTCATTTTATTCACAGGCGTTGTGAATTGGAATATTTGACAAGATCTTTACAACTAATTTTTACATATTTAAAATTTTTAATGATTTTTTATTTTAGAGATGATTTTGTGGCACAGATTCCGAGCAACTAGAAACAAATTTCCAAAAATTTGAGAGACGTTTTTCTCCAAAATGACCTTATCTACAAAAACCTCTTTCAGTTTTTTAACAGGTGCTATGGTTTAGGAGATACGAGTTCATCTTTGACACCTAATTTCAGAAATTCAGTCCAAATTTAATGTAACCAATTCTATTTTGAAGAAGATGGTTGAGCTCAATTCCCTTAGTACAAGGATGAGAAAATTGTATATATTTTATGAATTTTAAAGTTTAAGGGTTGGATTTTGGCAGCAGAGAGGGGCTTCTTGGAATTTTGTAAAGTTTTTCTTTAATATTATTTTAATGAAGCAGTTTCTACCCTTTAGATCTGGGATCCATTGTTGTGTTTAATGTGTAGCATGTTTTTCTTGTAAATTCATTTCCATGCTTTGTTTTTTCTGCTAATTTCGTTACAACATTCTGTAAGGGAAGTGTTAGGAATTCTTCCATGGATGATGATCCTTTCATAATGATTATGTTGTTTAATGTAGTGGTTATCTTTTCAGAATTCATCCTTTGTTAGATGCTCTGTTGAGTAATCTTGTGTTTCTCTTTCTCCTAAATTTGGCATTGTAGATCCATCCCCTACTTGATGTCTGCAGGGTAGCAGGATTTCTCCTCTTTTCTTCTCTCATTTGCAATATTTTATCTAGCTAAACATTGCACTTACTTTGCCCCAAGTTTGCCGGTGGAAACTAGTTTCGAATCCATATCCCAATGGTCCCTTCTCTTGTTGTTTTCGACCCACAACTTTTAAATCAAATCCTCACACTTCATAGCTAGCCTAAGATTCACTTATTGCAGCCACATTTTTTGGTAAAGAGAGAGCCTTCTCTAGGTTATCAGGGCTAGATTCCAGATCAAAAGCTTGGTCTATCATTACCTCGGAATTGCATCTTTTCACCCTTGAGGTTCATTCTGAGTGCTAACATATTTGCGCCGTTTCCAGGGACGAGGTGACAGATCTTCTCTAGGAAAGATCGTTCAAGTTGCAGATCTGATTGCTGATGGTTGACAGCAGACAGACACATATGAAGGCTAAAATCATCTACCTAACGACTCCATTGTTCGAAATCCCGAGTTTCAAAGTATTGATGGTGGCTCCACTGGCTAAATGAAAGACTCAGATGTTTCTTCTATTTGTTCAAGGTATTCATGTATCGATTTTTCTAATCTTCTTGGTTTTCCTAATCAATTACCAAAGGATGCATATATTTTGAGCAATGGCCCTAAATTCAATGGGGAAGATCT
This sequence comes from Pinus tabuliformis, assembly GCA_031772625.1. Classification (NCBI taxonomy): domain Eukaryota; kingdom Viridiplantae; phylum Streptophyta; class Pinopsida; order Pinales; family Pinaceae; genus Pinus; species Pinus tabuliformis. Next base: position 22,208,059 of record CM062813.1, read on the forward strand.
AAGTTTGACTCTTGAACATGTAGCAAATTTCAAAACATTTATAGAATCTCTTAGAGTCAAAAAAGAGGATGTGTTTATCAGATTGTTCTATGATTCATTTCAAGGGAAATGTAGACAATGGATCAAAAGTTTTCCTCTCAAATCTATTAAGTCATTTGCAGATTTTTAGCATATCTTTCTTGAAACATGGATGGAGAAAGAGGAAGAATTCGAAATAGAGGTGGCCTGTATTCAAGGCTTTAGAGAATGGGAAGATATGTGCATGGATGATGAGGTAGATGAGAACTTTGCTTCATCTCTTTCTTCTTATTTGAAGTCTTGTCAATGTAGCCATGAAGTTAAGATCAATTTTTTGCAAGAGTTTGCCATCAAAATTGAAGAATATCTAACTGAAATGGAGACCCAAATACAGTCCCCGGATCTAGACTGTCAAGTCCCATTCTTTGGGGACCTTTTCCAGTAGAGGGAAGGAAAGGTAAGGCTGCCCTTGGATGTTTACATTAATAATTTGCAGCTGGAAACATGTATTGAGGAGTTGGGGTAGAAAACAGAGTCTGGTTTCTTTGATCCTATTGTGGCATATATGGAAAAAAATTTCAGTTTGAATAACAAGCCAAATTTCTTTTTACACAACCACACTCATTTTGTGCGTGTATGGCTGTTAGCATTTCCAATTGTGTCCTGGTTCGAGCACTTCCAAACAAAATCCTTGTCACAATTACTTGATTGGTTGGTCTAGCATTACAACATTACTTGATCTATCAATTTTTCATCGGAGTAGGATATATTTGTAAATAAATAAGCTGCCCAAGGCAGCATTTCAGTTTTCGGTATTTGTTTATGTACATATTCTAGTATGTATATGTTTTTGGATAAGTATGAGATTTTTGGGTTTATAGATGTTTGTGACCGTATTTCCCAATGGATGAGGAACTTGGTCTATGGTGTTCTTGACACCTCCATGGAGTTTCCATCCCCAGTAAGGCGAATGTTAGTTCCAGCCTTTGCAACCTGTTATGAGGGATCAAAATTAGCTCTTACTATGTCTATTTTTGAGAGATGTTTTGCACATGAGTTTCAGTTAAAATCATATCCTAAGTATGTCCATTAGAAGAATCTCAGAAAAATATTTCAAATGGTATATCACACTCCCATAACCAGTTTTTGGATCAGAAGATATGATCGAAATGAATGATTGATTCTTGGTGTTATCACTAAACAAATTTCAAAGAAATGGGTAATGTAAGGAAGATTTGCTCTTGGTCACTTTCGTGTTCCTTTCATGCATAAGAAGCACTTGGCAAGCTCAGGGTCAGCATAGATCAGAGTTCTCCATTTCAATTCAAGCAAGGCAGTTAGCACTCAAGAAGAAGAATGTAGCTTTGAGGAAGTCAAAAAGACACTGATGTCTACCAACCTTGAGATTACCAAATTCAAGGAAAGGGATTACTTACAAGGTATAAACATCAAGCAAGGGAAAAACAGGCAAAGGAAAAGCATATATGAATCATAAACCATTTGTTATAAAAGTGATCACAGCTAGTATTGTTCATTATCCTTCAGGCAGCATTAAAGAGGTTTTATCTTCACACGGGTGCATGGACAAGGTCTACAGCACATGAAGAACATGGCACTTCAATACATTTTTGTGTAATCAAAGAAGATCCTTGTGGAGACCAAAATAAAAAAAGGAGGAGTTTTGTTTCCCTGTTTTTACTAGTCAACTTCTAGAAGCGTTTCTGAGCATTTGAAAGCTTATCTCTAAAATGTGAAAGAGGTTTTCATTCCTAAGATACTAAAGTACAAAAACCTCTTCCACTTTCTTCAAATCCATTATGAGCTGGGAGAAACAGGTGACTAAAACTTGCGCTACGAAACTGCTGTAGGTGCAAGTTTTCCACAGGCATATTTCTCAAATACTGTTATGAAAAGAGCAGTCGACTTCCAAGGTGATTAACAAGCAGTTAAAAACTCATCTCTGAAAAGTGAAAGAGGTTTTCATTCCTAATATTCTGAAGTACAAAAACCTCTTCCACTTTCCTCAAATCCATTACGATCTGAGAGAAATTAATGACCAAAGTTGCGCTACGAAACTGCTGTAGGTGCAGTTTTTCATCTCCTGTTTTACACCTGTTTTTCAAAGACTCATTCTGGGTGGTAGAAAAGATGTTTCAAAAAACCAAGAGAGGTTTTTGTTCAGAATGGATTGGTCCAAAAACACCTCCTTCAGTTTTTCGAAATACATTTTTTATGAGAAGTTATGAGCTCTGTCCCAAGACCTATTTTTCAGCCAGAACAGAGCAAGGGACAGTCTCCTAGTTTCTAGGAACAACAAAAGGATCAGTCATCAAGGGCCAGCTGGAAGGTTATGAGCACCATCAAATTCGACTTCATGGAGTTTTAGGTGTCAAATAATGTTTTAAATGTTTAGATAAGGTTGTTGTAATCATAATAAGGAGTTACACTCCTAGTTGTATTAGGTCTCTAGGACTCCTAGTTAGCTGTCCTTTGTATTAAATAGTTAGTTTTAAGTGTCAATAGGTGTCAAATTAGGAGGAATTCGAATTCCCCTCATGCTGGAGGAAGGAATCTACATGAACTCTATATATGGGAGAAGAAATAATGTATTAGGGGTTGGAAAATGTTAGAGAAAAAGACTACTTTTGTAAATGATATGCAGGGATTGATATATACATAAGCAGTTGGACTTTTCTGAAGCTGAGATTCTTAGTGTACTTCAGTGAGCTTCATCTTTTATCTTTGAAATGCTTTACTTTCATAGTCTTAATGCTTACTTCTCAGGATTCATGAAGGATTTTTTATGTTCAGAATATGTGATGTTGTCCTTTCCTTAATTCTTACAATGGTATGGATGTATAATCACTCAGAATTCACTGAATGTGCTCTGACTTCCTGTATACATTCATAAACTGTGTGGTCCCATATGAGTTTATGTTCTGAATGTTTAAATGTTGAATGCCCTGACTTCCATGTAGGTATTAAACTCTGATCTATCACTTTAAATTCTTTCCTTTTGAATACCTTGATGTATCATTACTCAGAATTCATGCCCACATGCTCTGACTCCTATGAACTTCAAGTTATTGAGACTTTCTTGAATGTGTCGCTCTTTCATTGAAGTATATACAAGCCTCAGTTTTATAAGAAGATCTATTTTTTATCCTTATCTCTGTCACTGACTCCATAGCCCAATGATAGCAAGTCTCCATCTTCCAATCTACAAACATATAAAATCACAAACCATAGAGTTAGCCATCTATCCATATCTTTAATCAATATCATTAACCCTTTGAGAGAGCCCTCTCAGGCTAAGGAGGCTAAGCCTTAGCTAAAAGATTGGTTTGAAATAGTTACACTGAGATAGTCTGATCAGCAGCCTATCAGGGTCCTATTTTGGTGATAACACTTGGTTATGCATGTTTTGAGGTCAGTTGCTACACACTAGGACAAGTTTACTACAAAATCAGTTTGGACAAGAATTTTACAAACGTGAAAGAGGCTTTTGTCCATCACATACCAAATAACAAAAACCTCCTTCAGTTTATCCACAAGTGTTACTATGTGGGAGATATGTAGTGATATTTGAAGCCTACATTAAAAAAAAAACAAATTTTGCAGTTATTTTACTGTTTTAGTCATTTTCGTGTGGTACCATTTTACAACAGATGGAAAGTAATTTTGAGAAACCCAAAGATTTTTTTTCTAACCACGAGCCATGTAACAAAAACCTCTTTCATTTTATTCACAGGTGTCGTGAATTGGAATATTTGACTAAATCTTTACAGCTCATTTTTACAGATTTAAATTTTTAATGATTTTCTGTTTTAGAGATGATTTTGTGGCACAGATTCCGAGAAACTGGAAATGAATTTCCAAAATTTCAGAGAGGGTTTTCTCCAAAATGCTTATATATAAAAACCTCTTTCATTTTTGTAACAGGTACTATGGTTCAAGAGATACGAGTTCATCTTTGACACCTAATTTCAGAAATTCAGTCCAAATTTAATGTAACTGATTCTATTTTGAAGAAGATGGTTGAGCTCAATTCCCTTAGTATAGGGATGAAAAAATTGTATATATTTTATGAATTCTAGAGTGTAAGGGTTCGATTTTGGTAGCAGAGAAGCTACTTGGCATTGTGTAAATTTTTACTGAATATCATTTTAATAAAGCAGTTTTCTACCCTTTGGACCTGGGATCCATCACGGTGTTATTGTTCAGTATGTTTATCATGTAATTCATTTACACATTTTGTTTTTCTACCTTGTTATAGCATTATCTAAGTGATATGTTAGGAATTCATCCCCTATGATGCTCCTTTCATGATGATTTTTTCGTTAGATGTAGTGGTTGTGTTTTCATAATTCATCCTTGGTTAGATGCTCTGTTGAGAAACCCTGTGTTTCTCGTTCGTCTAAAGCTGCTCCTGGAGATCCATCACTATTTTGATTCCTGTATGGTAGTGGGCTTTCTCCCCTCTATTCCTCTCTCATTTGCAATCTTCTATTTGGCTGAACATGGCATTTAATTTGCCCCAAGTTTGTCGACAGAAACTGGCATTGACTCCATAGCCTAATCATCCTTTCTCTTGCTGTTTCGACCCAAAACCTTTCAAACAAATTCCCACACTCCATAGCTAGCCTAAAATTTCATTTATTGCAGCCGTGTTTTGTTGGCAAAGAGAGATCCCTCTTTGGTCTGGTAGGGCTAGATTCTAAATCAAAAGCTTGGTCTGTGGTTACCTTGGAATTGCCTCTTCTCAGCCTTGAGGTTCATTCTGAGTGCTAACAGAAAGGACACCTAAAGAAAGACTGTAAATCCTGAAAGGGAAAAGAAGGAGATAGACAACAAGAGAAAAATTATGAATCGAATGTAACATGTGATGTGTTGAAATATTCTTTGATTATTTCATTAGAAACTATTATTCACGCTTTGGAGGTAGATTTAGGGGCTTCATTCCATGCCAACCTAATAGGAGACAATTCCATGACTATTTTCAAGGAGATTTAGGATAGGTTCAATTGGGTGTTGATAAACCCTATAAAATCATTGGAATGGGTAAGGTTTTTATAAATAAACATAATGGAAACCAATGGCTATTAAAGGAGGTAAGGCATATTCCTGATCTAAAGAAAAATCTAATTTCAATAGGGTAGTTGGGAGGTGAAGGTTGTGTAACTACTTTTACAGACAAAACCTGAAAGGTCACTAAAGGAGCCTTGGTAATAGAAAAAGGAGAAAGGGTTGGTACACTGTATTTATGCAATGGTATTTTAAATTTTTATAATGTTTTGACCTCCGCAGGAGCAGATATTCCATTGTGGAATCATAGCCTTGAGCACATGAGTGAGAAGGGGATGCAAGTTCTTCACTCAAAATAATTTTTCCCAGGTTTGAAGCATGTTGATTTGAATTTCTGTGAGAATTGTATTTATGGAAAATAGAAGAGAGTTAGATTTCTCGAAATTGGGAAATAAAAGAAGAGTGAAAAACTATAGCTTGTGCCTATAGATGTATGGGGACCTTCTTAGGTATCATGTCTCGGTGGCTCTCATTATTATGTTACTTTTATTGATGATACAACTAGGAAAACTTGGGTATATTGTATTTGAAATAAATTTGATGTCTTTGATACTTTTAAGAAATGGAAATCTTTGGTTCAGAATAAGACAAGAAACAAGTTGAAGTGTCGCAAATAAGATAATGGGGGTTAATATTGCAACAAGGAGTTCGATAAAAACTATTTAGAGCATGGAATTCGTACAAAGAAGAAATTCCTAGGAACACCACAAGAAAATGGTGTATCAGAAAGGATCATAGAGGACAATCATGGAGCATGCAAGGTGCAGGAAATTGCATGCAAGATTTCCCTTACAATTTTTGGAAAATGCTATAGATATTGATGTTTATCTAATAAATAGAAGGCCTTTAAGTTCCTTGGATGTTGGTATTCCATAGGAGGCATGGACAGGTAAAAAGTTAAACTACTCATTTCTAAATACTTTTAATTATGAAGCATTTGCCAACATTAATAAATAAAACATAACAAAGCTTGAGGAAAAATAAAAGAAATGTGCCTTCAATGGATATGGTGTTAATGGTTTTGGTTATCACTTATATGATTATGATAACCTTAAAATAATCAGGAGTATAGATGTGGTATTCAATGAAAGGGTTTTGTACAAAGATCAATTGCAGGGAAAGAAATAGGAAAAAGAAAACACAAAGTACACATTGCTTGATGAGATCATAGGAAAGGTAAATTCAAAGGTTCAAGGAATTCATAATGATCAACAATAGCAACAATAAAAACAACAAAAACAACAACAACAGACACATCAAATTCATGCTAGTGCTGTCAGAAGATCTACTAGGTTAAGTAGACCCCCTAAATGATATTCTCCTTCACTATATTATGTATTGGTGACTGATTCTAGTGAACTAGAAGGATATGAAGAAGAAATGCTGGTAGAAACTAGGAAGAAGTGGGAGCCATACATGAAAGAAGAGATGGAATCCTTGATACATAACCAAACTTGGGACTTAGTCACGTCTCCTGCAAGTAAAACACCATTGTAGAATAAATGGGTTTAAAAGCCAAAGGAATAAGATGGAGGAAAGCAAAGATATAAGGCTATACTTGTGGTGAAGGGGTTTACACAAAAGAAAGGTATACACATTGATGAAATGTTTTCTCTTGTTTCTAAAATGACTTCAATCAGAACTATTTTAAGTCTAGTGGTAGTAAAAGATTTGCATCTTGAATAGTTAGATGTAAATACAACCTTTCTCCATGGGTATTTGGAGGAAGAGATCTATATGCAATAGCCACAAGGGTATGAGGTCAAAGGGAAGGATAAATTAGTGTGTAAGTTGAAGAAGAGCTTGTATGGATTAAAACAAGCAACAAGGCAATGGTATCTAAAATTTGACAGCTTTATGTCTGAACATGGTTATACTAGATGTCACTCTGACCATTGTGTTTATCTTAAGAAACACAATGATGGAAACTATATTATATTTCTTTTGTATTTAGATGACATGCTTGTTGCAGGGTCTAACATGTAGGAAATAAATGTGCTCAAAGGAAAATTAGCTAACTCATTCGCAATGAAGGATTTGGGTGCTACAAAGAAAATCATTGGTATGAGAATAAATAGAGACAAAAAAATCACAAATTATCATTGTCTCGAAGTGAGTACATTGAAAAGGTGTTGGAAATATTTAATATGCAAAATAAAAAAACTAGTTAGTACATTATTGGTTAGTCATTTCAAACTAAACAAGAAGATGTGTCCCAAGACACATGAAGAGATGGATGATATGTCTAAAGTTCCATATGCATCAACAATTGGAAGCTTTAACGTATGCAATGGTGTGCACAAGGCCTAATTTTTCACATGCAGTGGGAGTTGTGAGCAGATATATGAACAATCCAGGAAAAAAGCATTAGAAGGAAGTGAATTGGATTCTTAGGTATTTGAGAGGTGTGTAAATTCCTTGTAGATTCAAACTGCTAATTGTAATATGATAAAACAATAGACTTGAGTCTACTCTACTCATCAGTGGAACAATAATTGTTGATGAAATCACAAAGCATATAAGAGAAATAAATCAATCACACATAACACAATGATTTCCTAGGGAAAGCCACATCTAAAAAGCCTGGATATCTGCATATTGCATTAATCATAAAATATGAGCAGATTACAATTCTTTTCTCAAGCCTGAGAAACCTCTGCACTATCTTTATCTATCTCATTGATGCCTAGACAAGCTCAAGCCAATACTTAGCCAATTTCTTGCTTGCCCAAGTCCATATTTCCTTGTGTTTTTCATCAAGGAATTGACCACTATTTAATTGGGAAATTCCTTAATTATGAATTTCACAATCCTCATATGCCTTCCTCTGACTGCGTGCACAATCGATTTAATTTATATGATTTTACAACTAATAGTACATTGTCCCTGAACTCCAATCTCAACTAGGTCTTTCTTTGATTTGACATGCATGAGTTAATTATGAGTGATGATCCAGATTTAAATAGGAACGCAACAAAATAAAAAGATAACCATATACAAAAACATGCAGCGGACATAATACTTCATTTCATTAATGTAAAATTCTGAAATATGCTTACAAACAGAAATGGAAATAAACCAGCTAGGGCAATGGTAGCTTATCTCTGAGAAGAGATGTGGTAGATACATGCCTCTGAATTGTGTTACAATGAGGCTTGAAGGCCTATTTATTGTTGAGAAATAATGGAAAACCCTAAACATCCAAAAACCTAACCCTAGAAGATGAAATGCCAAACTGTGGGCCCCATTTGGGTAAATTGGTACATCAATTTCCCAGGGTCGTCACTTTGGCATACGATATTCGTTTGACGCATACAATAGCTCATTAGAAAGATCTATCTGAGCACTACAACTTTGGGAAGAAAAAAATTGGGCCATGGACCCATGTTGCTCCCAGATTTCCCAAAAATCGTCATTTAGGGCCTCAAAACAACTGCGGAAGATCAGGACAAGAAAAACTGCTAAAATAGTAAATTGTGCTACAATTACAGAAACTAAAAAACTGAAAGAGACAATTGTGGGGGTCCAAGTGGGATAGGTGGGTGGCCACCAACATCCACCTAGATCATTCCTCCGCCCTTAGGAAGCAATGGTCCCCATTGTGTTGAGTTCCTCCATCTGCTGAACTTGGTCCCTCGTGAGCTGTTCTGTAATCTCAGATGTGTCCAGTAATGGTGGGAAGCATGGTCGACGATGGTCCACATTGAACACTCGGTGCAGGAGAAGGATTGAGGGAATACTATGCTCCAAAGCATTATATCCCACAACCTTGGTAATGGTGTAAGGACCATGTCGGAGTGGTCTGAGCTTCTGATGCGTTTTGGTAGGGCATTCTTTTTGCCTATGCAACTAGACTTTGTTCCCCAACTGAAACTTGTGTGGTACCATTGTGGGTGAGGAGAAGTTGTTCCTGTGTTCTTTCATGACCGTATCCCTATGTTGTTGCTTCTATTTCATGGAGGAACCCTTCACAGGGGTCATGGATGTGGCGACAATCTTCCCCTTACTTTGGGAGTGAACCAAATAGAAAATGAATTTCCTAGTCAGGGAGATGAGCTTACTGCCCTTCTTAGCAGCGATCAAAGAGGTGGCGGTAGGTGGGGCTACCTCTGGTATCCTGTATGATGAATTACCCAAAGAAATAATAACAACACAAGGCCTTGAATGATACACAGCATGTTGCCTCCACAAGTATGGCTGGCCTAATAATACATTGCAAACGTCCAGAGTTGTAACATCACACAATACCTCATCTATGAAGGGTTTGTTGCTGTAGGGAAAGCGGCATTGTTGGCGAACTCGGAGATCTCATCCTTGGTGAGGCCACCTGATATTGTACGGTTTTGGGTGTGGTGTAGTCGATAGGCCCAACCGCTTCATGACCTTTGCTGAAATGAGGTTCTTTTGGCTACCACTGTCAACAATGAATTGTAGTGGCAAACCCTTCACCCACATCTATGAGTGGAAAAGATGCTCCCCTTCCTCTGGATCTTCGGGCTCATTCGTTTGGATCTTGGCAGTGGCAACAAGGGCGTTGGGCCCTTCATCAATGATATGCTTCCCTTTACCATTCCCCTTGTCGGGTTCTGACTTAGAGTGAGAACATTATTTGATTCGGAAGCCTTCAACTCGGCCACCAGCGACTACTTGGCCCGACACTCACTTGTGTTATGAGCGGGACTCTTGTGGAACTCACACCACTTTCCTGTGTCCTTCTTCGACTTCATGGTGTTGTTATTTTCTTGCTGCTTAGACGGGTTGTCTTGGGTCACCGCGCCTTGGCTTTATCCTTTGGTCTTCGGATTTGCAGATCTAAAGTCTCGCTTCTTTTATTTCAACTTCTGCTCAATTTTGACAGTGTATCGGTACGTCGTGCTGAGCGACAATATGTTTAGGAACTCCATCTCTTCATGGATGTGCCTGTGTAGGCAGCCATGGTATTTGAGTACCAAAGGTAGCTCAGAATCCTTGATACCCAACTGTGTGCGAAGGGTATGAAAAATGTTTATGAACTCCGGCACATCTTGGTCCCTTCCCTGTCGCAGCGTGGTCCACTTTATGTATTTCTCCTCATAGCTTTTGACAAGGTAATACTACTCCTTGATGGCATCCCGGAATGAATTCCAAGTGGGTGCGGCTGAAAATAGTGAGCCCGTACTTTCATCCTTCTGCTCGCAGCAGGTTTCCCACTAGTCCTTGACGTGGGGGGTTGCTTTGAGAAGAGCAAAAATAATCTTTTCCCAACTAGAAAAATCATGAACAAAAAGATAACCCTCTAGCATACTTAACCATTTACCTATGGCATTTGCATCTATCTGACCCTCGAATATGGGGATTTCAAAATTAACTTGTACCTTAAAGGGCGTGGCATTTCCAGAGTAGCTGCTGGAAGCCGATGCGTCGCCTCTGGGTAGCCACTGAAGGATCTGGGAAAAATTGTCCATCATCGCGTTCCTTTGCCTCTCAAGGGCTTCTTCAAGCAAGATTTTCATAGGATATCCTGCCCCCTCATCTTTCTTTTCATCTGCCATGGAAGGTCGTCGGGATTTTCAAGGTTGGTCTTGCAAAGGTTCGACCACTTCAAGCCCTAACTCCTTATATCCAGACCTCGTTGGGGACATGCAAAGAAAAACAGAGAAAAAAGTAGACTGATCTGATACCACTGATCCATATTTAAACAGGAATGCAACAAAATACAAATATAACCATATACACAGAGATGTAGTGGACATAATACTTCGTTTCATTAATGTAAAATACTGAAATATGCTTACAAACAGAAATGGAAATAAACTAGCTAGGGCGATGGTAGCTTATCTCTGAGAAGAAATGTGGCAGTTATATGCCTCTGAACTATGTTAAAATGAGGCTCAAAGGCCTATTTATTGTTGAGAAACAATGGAAAATCCTAAACGTCCAAAAACCTAACCCTAGAAGATGAAACAACAAACTGTGGGCCCCATTTGGGTAAATTGGTACATCAATTTCTTGGGGTCGTAACTTTGGCATACGATCTCCATTTGAGGCATACAATAGCTCGTTAGAAAGATCTATCCGAGCACTACAACTTTGGGAAGAGAAACATTGGGCCATGGACCCATGTTGCTCTCAGATTTCCCAAATAACGTTGTTTAGGGCCTCAAAACGGCTCTGAAAGTTCAAGACCCAAAAAAATGCTAAAAATAGTAAATTGTGCTACAATTACGGAAAATGAAAAACTAAAAGAGACATTTGTTGGGTTCCAAGTGGGATAGGTGGGTAGCCACCAATATCCACCTAGATCAAGTGAATCTTCAATTTACTAGTTGATGAATGCACGCAGCACGACACTGTACTTCAGGCAGCACCACATTGCACTTCAGGAAGCACCCCACTGTACTACAAGAAGCACCACACTCCACTTCAGAAACACCCCACTTTACTTCAGGAAACACCACACTGAATTGCATGTAGCACCACACTAGACTACAAGCAGCACCCCACTGCTAGACCTCCCACTAATTCCTCCATCAGTTGGAACTAGTTTAACTGAATTTAACTCAGTTAGACTAAATTAAATAATTACAACTCAAAATAAACTCAACTAGTGATCCTAATTGTAGGAGACACTCTACATGACACTAGTTATACCCTCAGCTTGAATTAAATGGGCCTACCACTAGTATAAAATGATGAAATTAGTGACTAGGTGACTAAAAACGTTGGTCACCACAATTATTTCAAGTGAATTACTACTAAATTTGAGCAATTTTAAGTGACCGAACTAAAAATGACTAACTTAAATGACCAATTTAGTTTAGGGATAAAATATATGACTAGATAATAAATGACCAAACTAAAAACGACTAACTGAAATGACTAATTTAGTCCAGGACTAAAATATATGACTAGATTATAAGTGAAAAAATTAATAATGATTAACGTAAATGACTACTATAGTCCAAGAATAAAAATATGACCAAATAAAAAGTACAACAAGTATATGAATTAGTCATTTATGTTAGTATTTTTTAATTGTGTCACTCCGGAAATGGAAAATTGCAATTTTGATACTGAAGTGTTTCATTTCACTACAGGGGTTTCTAAATCCATTTGCAATGTTAAAATTTAACTAGATAGATTCAATGATCCCCTTAAAGGGGTATATGAATCCATCTATAATGCTAAAATTATAACAATTTTATACAATATACTAGAGTATACGTTTACAATATATATTAGTTTTATAAGGGACAAAAAAGAGAGTTTGAAACTGATATAGAAGGGGTTTAAGGGTTAATATAAGGAATTTGTTCCTCACATCTTAAAGAGACAACACACTATTTGTTGTGGGGTTTTTGTGGTGTTATTACATACCATGGTTGATTATTGCACTAGATTCATAGAGATAATTATTTTATTAATTTGAATTCAAAGTATGTTGATTTAAACTAGGCTAATTAATATAAATCTAGATTACTCTTAAAACCATATTATTCTATAAACAATTCTACAAATATTGTTGGCTTGTATGGGCCTGACCCAGGTTCAGAGGTGATTTAGCCAAGCAAATCCCAGTACTACTGGCCCTTTCGGCAATAGTCCACGGAGCGCGGGCTGAGGTCTCACTCGAAGTAGTATGGGAGGGTGCTAGAACTAGGTTTCCACACCCTGGGGATGTCTAATGAGCTTCTAGAGGTCCGCAGTTTGACCATTCGCGCATGTCGCTACGTGCACTTGCTATCCCTTCGCAACCTGCGATGTTGCTTCCACGCAGCCCTACTCGGGGCGCAACCCGTATAATACCCAAGTCCCTTGCTATTCAATATGTTATTATCTGATTAATTAACTTGTTTAGGTAAGACTAATGATTATTACAACATATTCAGCAATCATATTAGTGCGCGCAAAAAATAAAATAGTATAAACGTAAAGAAGGCAATGCACAATAGATACATAGAAATAGGAATCAACTTCTCTTTATTAATCTTCAATCCTGATTACAGACTTGACATCGCCCTGTGCACTCAGCTGCAGGGATCCGCGCACTCAGCTACGGACTCTACTTGGCCTCTATGCACTCCGCTGCAGAGCCTCTTCCTACTACTATGACCCAATACACTTAGACTCCTACTCTAGGCTCGAACCATTCGTACTCTTTCTCCCTAATTATTCCTATTCCACTAATTAACTATCTTTACAACTTAGAGCCTTGCTCTATTTATACAAACCCATGGTCTACAGACCATGGGTAGGCCGACATGAATTTACATTACATTACAATACATTAGGGCGGATAGCCCGATGTCTTAACCTATACTTCGCGCTCCGTGCCCGCAACTCACAGAGTCTTACAAAACCTTTTGACCAAAACTTGGGCTTTGAGCCCCAAAGCCTGCTGCGGGGGGATTCCATGCCCAACAGGCCCCCAACACAATAATCGTGACGCGTCCTGAGTCACTCTACTAGTGCAGAAACCTTGGCGTGAAGCCTCTCCAACTGGTCTTGTATTGATCGGAGGTCCGTGGCACACTATTCTGCGGTTTGCTGGGCCTGCTGCATGCACTCTTCCGATGCTTCTTTGTGAGGATCAACTACCTACCTTAGCACATAGAGTCCCTGAATTTGTGTGAGCTTGCCCTCAATATCGGTCGTAATGGTGAAGGTCTCATCAATCCATGGCTGGACGCATGCCTTTAGAAGCGCTTCTTTCTGTCTAGTGGCATCTACCTGCTCTTTTAGTGCCCTTGCTTGTTGCATCTTTGCCAGTCGTTGGGTCAAGATGACTGTCTACGCCATTCCCTTGACATTATCATACTACTCCTACATTTCGCGCGCCTCTGTTTCCAGGTGTTGTATGTTGGTGTCCTCCTGCAAGGATGTGAGGACGTCAAAAGCTTGGTCCAACATACCGGTACGGTCCTGCACTACCCGTCCAATTTCTTCCAGTCCCGTTTGAATCACGCTAACGCGTTGCTTTCTAGATTCCAGATGAGTGGAAGGCTGTGCCTTCAGCCACAGCTCAGCTATCTAGAGGTTCAGCTCTAGCTGCACTCGCGTTGTTTCCTCGCGCGCGCTTTAGACTCCACTTACCAGATAGTGGATCTGCATCTCTGTTGGTAGGTCTACAGCTCGTTGACATGCTTCATCAACTGTCTTTACGATTTTTGGTTCTGTGAGACCAGTTCGTCTCGTTGAATGCTGAGCTGTTTGATATTGATCATCTGCTCACTCATTACCTGAGTCGCGCAGCCTTCCCTGGTGCAAAGTTCCGCTATTATGCCATCCTATAGCTAGTACAGTGTGTCTCATGGAAGGAAAGCCAAATTTAGGCCAAGTCCCTTGATCCTGTCCACCGCGGCTCTGTCATCCTCTTTCTCTACTGTTAGCGCTCCTTTCGGTAGCACTATGATATTGGCCATCTTTGCACATACTAGTTGTTCCACTAATGATGTACCTGTGACGTCGTAGTTGGCTACAATTCCTTCCTATGGGGTCTGTACCTGAAGTTCCTAGAGCTACGCTCTCAGGGGCCCCAACACAATCTATTGCTCTGACATGGCTTCCTGGAGCACTTCCTTGGTGACCTCGCGAACCATGTTTCCGATGTCGTAGAGGTCGCCTTCTGTTAACATGATCGGGTTGAAGGTCAATTTGGAGGCCTTGACCTTTTTTTGTGGACCCAATCTCTCTGTGAAGCGCAACCTTTTCAGTTGGGTAGACGTTGTGCTAGGGTTCACACCTTCTTCTGTGTCCTCTACTTCCTATCCCATAGACAAGTCCTGGCCTTGCTCTTGCTACATTGTGGTGGCCCCTATTGTCTATGCTGCTACTACCACTTCGACAACCTTCGCCTTCTCTGTGGCTACCTTTTCTACCTCATGAATAGCTCTTACCACTGTGGCCACTTGTTCATTTTTCCTTTTCTAGGCCAACTTCATGACATGCAACTTGGCTTCCTCCTTTTGTTTCTGTGATGCTGTTCTATCAAGCTCTAATAGATCTAGGGCACGCCACTTGGGGGGCCATGATTCTAACATGGAAAAGATTGCATCATCAATGGCGATGAAGGGGAGCTTGGTCCATTGATGCGCCAGGTCCTTACGTGCCTTGATGTACACATTATGCATGTCCACCTTGAAGTCTGCAAAGCTCAGCATACTATTGTACACTGTGGGGGACAGGTGCAGCCATCTATTGATCCACATCCGGATGCTCGCCTCCATGAGCACCCAAAATATCTTTGTCTCGCGAATCCACTTTGTGTCCTTGGTGGCCCAGAGCAACTCGTACTTTGCGGACTCTGGTAGGTCCTGCTCAATGAAGAGGAACTCAGCCCAATTAAATTAGACCCTATCTGCGCATTGTTCGACCAGCACAACTACTGGTGCTGGTACCTCATCTCCACGACATTTCCTCATTACCTTCCTGGCTAGGAGTTGGGAGGATACATGCACCCCTTTATCTTTAATGTTGCTAATTGCGTAACCCATCTTTTTCTTCTCCAGTTTGTATTTTTTCTTCATGGCCTCTACGAGCGCCAAATCTCCGCTTTTTCCTACTATCGCCAAGGGGTCCTTTCCTTTAAAATGGAGCTGGGAAATCTTATGGATGAGATCCTCCGTGATGGGAATGGGCTCCTCCAGCCATAAGTACTGTTGTGGGGAAAAATGCCTATGCAAGATGATCCTATCCACCTATGGTGTGACAGTGCCTTAGCAATAAACAGAAACAGCTATTCTAGTATTCTTCCTTTATGAATTAAGAATGAAGAGAGATGGATGGACTAACCGGTGTCTTCCGTTTGTCCCTCGATCCGGTTTCTCTTCTCTTTGAGAGTTCCCAGCTACTTGCCTTCTCGCTCGCCCAGCTTCAAGAGGTTTCTGCAAGATCACAAGAAGGGAACACTACACAAAGACATAGATTCATATTCATAACTAGTTCAGGATTAGAAATAAACTAAACATACTAATGCAATCATACATCAAAGATACATCAGTATATAGGAGAAACCAAGATAACTTTATTGATGAAATAACAAGGTTCAGGAGAAGATACAACCAAGAGAGTTCCAATCCAGCATCTACCTCCCAGCGAATGAAATCCTTTCTTCACCTCCCTTCAAAGCATTAAGCACCCAATGATTCCAATCTCAAACCAACAGCAATTCTTTGCAATAACAAAATTCCAGCCTCCTGGATCTCATGGAGGAGAGATCCATATATAGATGTTTGGAGAGAGGATGAGTCAGCTTGAGATCTGACTAGTGTCCTCTCCCTCTGTCAATTCTTGCTTCCACTTGGAGACTAAGAGCCTCTTACTCATCACTTAGTCGAACTCATCAAGGCAAGTGTCATGGAGGAAGATTCTGGAAGCTTCCACAGTCTTTACACCTCGCACAAAGGACCCTGACATTTGTCATTTCCCGCTCAGCGCACCCTGGTAGTGCTTCCACCTGCGTTGCAATGCAACTAGCCAGTGTAGCCTCTGCATTTCAACGCAAGCAGCTAGTGGAGCCTCTGAATTGATTCTGAATTGACTTGTTTTTGAGCAGTTTCTGGTGGAGAACTTCTGTGAATTGCTATGGTTTGTTAGCCTTGTTCCTCTAGGGGTAGGAACAACATGTTTAGGGACTTTGGATCCCTTGGATTATGGACATTTCATGCTTATAGCTGTAAGGCACAAAAATGTCTATAACAGTTGCCCCCTAAAGTATGAGGCCATTTATCGGGTGAAATGCTTTATTAGGAGGATCCGAAGTTCTTTCAATGCTGGGAGGAGACCTGTAATACAATACAATACAATACATTATTTTCATACTTTTTTCACGATCTAGCTGAGGCGGGCATTCCCATGATCAGCTTTATAAATTCATTTTCATGTACATATAACAGACAATCGTCTGATGATAGACTGATGATTTTGATAGAGCCATCATCCTTTTGGTAGGATGATTATCTGTGTTGTAAAGCTGTACATTTCTATGTCTTTATTTTTTGAATATATATCATAGCCCGGATGGATGAAACTAGATCTGGGGTCTTCAATCTCGTCCGATCTTCACTCTAAGTACAAGTCGATCCATGTGAGAATTGCTCTGAAGTCGAACATGGAAAGACATCGCTTGATTACCAGTCAATGATGTAAATTATTAACAAGCGCGAGAGGAATCACCGATAATGAAGATGACCCTCAAGGTACTGCAGTACAATTCACGTGGTGTGAATAGAGGACTTGGCGTCGAACACCACGCAAAATCTTTCAGTCGAAGGTCATTGATGTGTACTTGTCGCCGGAAGTGAGAAACTTGCCATTGAGGCATGCAAGCTTCAAAGTACTGAAGGGGGTGTTCCTAGATCAACTTCTTGGATAATGAGCTGATGTCAACAAGAAGTGATCCGTCAAAGGAGGTCCTTAATGAATCCCACATCGATGACACGGAACGGAGCTAATGATTTTGATGGAGGTGAAAACGATCTGATGACATATGATTCAGGGTGGCGGTCATGAAAGAGTATAATGTATGGTAGTGGATGGGACACAGGTGACTTCTCTGAACGACTTCTCTTGAACATATGGCGACACTTATGCGATGGATCGGTAGCATTACCCCAAATATGGATGGTATGGCGAGACCATGGTGATGTGACCGGTGAATGAAACAACCCAACCCGATTGTGGTACGGAGGAAAAGTGTCATGTTCAAGAGCGACTTGCTACCATCAAAGTTTTCTTGAGTTTCTCCCAATTTTCCCCAGTCATTGCTGACCAGTAGCTCTTTATTTTTGTCAAGCTTGAGGAGGATAACATATGCTTGTTCTATAACTTGCCCTTCGGGCAAGCCCATCGCTATGTTTTAACGAGCCTAGCGATAGTGAAACTCGTTCTCGTCTAAAGACAAGTTTGTCGCTATTTCATGCATTTAACGAGTCTAACGACAAGGATAACTCGATCCTTTTCATTTTTAGAGAGTCTGAAAAGGTACATAAAGTTAACTCCAAAAGTCCTTTTTCATCATCTAATCCCTTAAGTCCGAAAAAGTATAAAACAATACAGAAGGGATGGATTTTCGATATCTTTAACGAGCCGAATAAAACAAGCGCTCGATCTTTTTGTGCAATAATCCCTAAGGTCCAAAAAGATTAAAATCTAGAGGAGGGATAGCTCTCCCGGTCACTTTATCGAGCTGGAAGGCCAAAACTTGGCAATCTTTTCATATTTCACGATTCAGATGAAAAGATATTAAAGAAGACTCGTCTTTTGAGGAACGAGTGATAAAAAGAGTAGCAGCTGATTCCAGGGAAGGATTGGAATTTCCAAATCACGGCAATGTCACAAGGATGGCTAGTGAAATCACTCTTCGCAGTTGTTCCTCAAAATGGGTAAACAATCATATGGAGGTGAATGATCGGCCAATGGAAAAGTGGAGGCGATGGGCAAACACGACCATGGCTTTAATGGCTGATGATATTACATTCACGGTGGTTATTTACCGGAATAGTTCATTTTTTAACGAGCTTAAACGCGGGTGGAAACATTTGCTCGATCTTATGTTTATTTTTTAACGAGCATGAACTATGCGCTAAAACTGCTCGGATCTTGCGTTTATTTTTTAACGAGCATTAACTGTGTGCTAAAACTGCTCGAGATAAGTTTGCATGCCCCCAGCATAATAACGCAAATCGAGGTGCATGCCCCCCAAGCTTCATTGCATTCAACTTGGTGGTTGGAATGAAGGTTTACCTTTGATATTTGGAAAGGGGATTGTTTTCATTTTTTAATGAGGTTGACGCAGTAAAAGAACTATCCTCATGACTCCTTGTTTCATTTTTTAACGAGGTTGACACGAGATAAGAACCGTCCTCGGAATCCACCGTATTTACAGTATTTGATAGAAAATCAAAAACTGATGGATGATTAAGGTCGCCGGAATAATCCTCATGGTAATCCAGAAGATGGGAGCGATGGTGGTAATCTTCCCATGGTGCCTCTCCTATGATCCCTTTGTCTGTATAATGTACATGCGACCAAGGATTTGTAGAGGTGCCATATTCCTTAGACCTATCTACCCAAACACTCGATGAGCATTGATTTGGGTTTGCCCCCCAAGCCAAGAAAATTGATTGCTACAATATTTCTATTAGGGCGATGATCCATGCTGACAAAATGTTTAGGAATCTTCCGAATCGATTAGATATAGAAGATTTCATATTGTAGGTTTCCACTTGTGGCCACTTTCGCCAGATTACTTGGAGGCGGTAGGGAAAAAGTACCCATTAAGGCAGGGTCTTTTAGGAGGCCTATTCCAATATTTTGAAGCGGATGATCGCTTCCATGGATCATTTGAATGCTTCCCGTAACTTGTGAACTGTTGGGGAGAAATGTTTGTTGGTCGATGATTGCAATTCTTCCTTGAAAGGGAAATGCAATCCTCCTGAAGTAGGTCGACACAACTGCGACCATGGCATATATCCAGGGCCTTCCCAGTAAGATGTTGTAATCGAGGTTTCCGTCCATTACTTCAACATCAACTTCTATTGTTTTTCCCCCTAGTTCAATTTTCAAGTTACTTAAAATCCTGTATGGAGTGTATGATCGTCCATCAAATGATTTTATCATTGTTGAAGATCGCGACAAGGGTGGTGAGCCTAAATTTTTCCAGCAACTCGTCGACATAATACATGTGGATGCCCCCTCATCAATAATTGTTCGATGAACAGTTTTGTTGAGGGCTTTCACTTGAATAAGGAAAGCTAGTTGAGCTGGTAATTGAGGGTCATATCCTTTATGATCAAAGGCCACAAGATTGGAATCCATTGGGCCAATCCCACCTATTGCTGATAATAAAGCTTGCTTTTGGGAGGGGCAATTTTGTGGTACCTCAAGTGTCGACATAGCGGATGGCGATTGGGCCAGGTCCTCTATTATATTACAATTTTGTGCTATTTTTGCACGAGGATTAAATGTCGATTTGTGTACTACTCCCTTCGGCGACTTTATCATTGTTTCAGGAATGACGGGTGGCACAACTTCGGTCAAAGTTGTCGTCGAACCACTAGGTTGTTCATTAGCCTTGTTATTCGATAGCTGTGGATTCCCGTAATCTTTATTCCTTGTCAAAGCATCATTTTGCTGCTTTGAGATAGACAACATAAGCACTTGGGATTGGGAAGCATTTTGATTAGCAACCAGTTTGGTTCCCGGGTTTGGAAACGGATCAGTCAATACTGCTGAGGTTTTCGAACTCTTAAAGAATCTTTTAAGCTCAGCTTTGTATGGACATTCATCCGTCCAATGGTCCTCATTGCATATTTGACACCCGAAAGGGGGTTTCCTTTACCCAGAAGGGTTTGCAGAAGCTTTTTCAGGAGATGACTCATCCTGCTTCTTTTTTCTCCCTTTCTTTTTCTTCTTGCCCCTTGGTTGCTTCAGTTTTTTGCCCTTGTCGATCGACACGACATTTACTTCCGAGGCAAGAATTTCCTCATTTGCATTTTGACTGGAAATCTTACGGGCCTTTTTAGATGTAGCCTTTGTCGATTTCGTGTCTGTCGTGCCAATCACGCCATCGATGACATGAGAGTCATTGTTTGATTTAGGAGGAGGAGGAATTGAGAATTCCAGTCTAGGGGCGTCAGGTATTTTGTTGTAGAGCGTGCCAGATTGAGTATAGACCAAGTCCAGATATTGTGCACGAGCGATGACTTGCTCTTCCGTTACGACTCCCCCCTTTGCCACATCTTCCGTGATTGTAGGAAGTAAGGATTTGATAAACCATTCAGCTAATAGCTGATCGGGAACGTATGTTTTTACCATCCTACGACGACGTCGCCACTCATGTATATGATCAAATATGTGAGTGGCCGTTGTCTGTTTGAAGTTGGTTAGGAGTTCCGTTCCCGTTTCATACCTTATCGGTAATTGAAAATGGGTTAAGAAAGTCATGGCTAAGGTACTGAAGTTGTCGAACGAAGCTCTAGGCAATTCAATATACCATTTTGCCGCTGGACCAGTTAACGTCCTTTGAAAAAGGCGAAGCCTAATCGAATCATCGTTTAGGGTGTTTGATGAACACCACAGATGAAATGTCATCACATGATTCGACGGATCTTCACCCGGATTTCCATTAAATTTAGGAATATCTGACGAAAGTTTATGCGGAATCGCTGGCCACCAAGGGGCATAAGCAATTGGATCATTCGTCAGCTGGTTTAGATCTGGTAATTCTAGAGTTGCTACAAAGGGCAACTGTTGATTCAGGTTAGGCGAAGCATACCCAGGATAAGATGGAATCGCCTGAGCAGTGGGTCTTTGCATACCAGCATAATGTATTTGATGCTGGCAACTTTGACAAGGTTGATGGGCATAACCATTATAATATGGTTGTTGATAACCGCTTTGGAAATGCGATTGCCCATTACTTACAAAGACTTGTTGCTCAGGTCCTTGATATGATTGCTGGTATGGGGGTTGTTGAGTTTGAACTAGCTCTGGTTGTTGAACCATTTGTTGTTGACCAATACTGGATGATTGACCAAGATGAGGAGTCACAGTACTTGTTTGATCCTGAGTCGCTCCATATAAGGAGGCACTAACCTGAGGTTGTGATTGAGTCGTTGAGATAAGAGGCTGTTGTATTGCAACCTGAGGCTGTTGGGGTTGACATACAACAGGTAGCGCTTGTACTTGTGACGCAGTCACCATAGCAGGTATAGTGGGAATATTCGACACAGGGTGGACTGGTTGCATTGAATATACAACCCTTGGTTGTTGAGGCAGTATTGGTACCCAACCGCTGGATGTAATTCCAGTTTGACCTGAACTTTGTTGTAAACTCCCATATGGTTGTTCTCCAGGAGGGAACAATGAAAAGGCATACTGCCCTCCATATGGTGGCAATCCAGTACTTAAAGGGTAGATTGGCCTTTGAAGACACATTGGATCAATTTGTTGAGTTTCAACATAAGAAATACCAGATGATAATCCGGATGAAGAAATAGGAACTAACCATGTCGTCGAAACAGTCTCTGATTGGACTCCAGCTTGTTGTTGACAATTTGCCGGGACAGATGGTATACTAGCGAACATCGTTGGAGTAGCAGCAGGAGGCTCTGCCGCTGCTGCGTCGGATGACACAGTCCTGGATGTCGACGGTTGTTCAGACATATTTAGTCTATCCAAAAGATTTTCTAGCGATTCTACAAGAACTTGCGTTTAAGGGAGACTAACTTCGAAGATCAACGAGGGAAAGGTGATGATTATTCCATTTAAAATAAATTTTAACGACGCTTTAGACACAACTTGCTTTTTCAGTTTTAAAGAGTCGAGAAAAAGCTAAAGATGACTCTAGTCTCCTTTGATGTTTTAACGAGCCCGAAGTGACAAATGCTCGGATGGACTTTTTCCGTTATAGAGTCTGAAAAAGGCCAAAAGGAACTGCTCTGGAGTTCTAGGTAGAGGGTGTGCCAAACTTTTCGCAAAACCGCAGAATACTTTTTAAGGTACGGGTGATCAATCTTCCCAAATGCTGTGTTCAGTGCATTGCGATTAGTAGGGCGGCCGACACGGCTTCCTAGGGATAAAGGTTTTATGCCTATAGGGGTCTCCCAATATATACTCGATAGTACATGGGAGCACAATCCGTACTGGCGCTATCGTCCCTCAGGAGGAATCACCCAACCATCAGCGAGATCGACAGTCACCAGGTTTTACGACGCCGGAACACGTCTCTAGCCTAGACCTCTATGTTGTGCGTTAAGTTACAAAGCGTCGTTAAGTTCATTCAATTTATTTTAGGTTGATCTTTCTTAGAACTTTGCCTTTTTGGATCACCACGAGATGTATGATACAATTCCTAAATGCAGTCTAAAGATGATAAGCAAGCTTTTATATCTTTTCAACAATGAAAATCCTAGCTACAAGGGGAAAAGGAAGACACCATCTTTTCTCAAAGAGCAATCAGCACACTCTAAATGCACTTTTCCTAAATCAAGAATGCAAACTATCAAGATGCAAATGCACAATGCAAGTGTTTGTTTTCCGCTCTCTTAATATTGATGCCTAAAAAGAAAGCTTTTTGTACAACTTTGAATTTGCTTTTAAATGACAAATACAAACAAGTTTACTTTTTCGGAATCAGAAAGGGTAGAAGAGAATACAACACTTTACGACTTTCGAAATGAACACTTGTTTCGACACTTAAAAGAGACAAACTGAAACCAAAAGCAAAAGTAAACGTATAATCAACTGTAAACAGCCAATGAACTCTCTCCTAAGATCACAATCAACAGATCTGAATCAAGGGCTACAGGATGACTATTTCACTCTTGCAAAGGAAAACTGTAAATGACGCCACAAACACATAAAAACACTCACAGTCTTTTTGTACAAAAGGAGGCGGAATTTAAGCAGAGAAAAGGAGTTATCAGACAGGTACCTATGCTGGTTACAAGCTGTAGAAATCAGAGATCAAAACAAGGCAAAACAGAGCAGAGAACCCCAGCTGCACAAGGCCTAAGCTGGATCAGCGCACCTGTATAACAGAGAAACTGAATTGCAACGCAGGTAGCCTTCATGGGAACTGCGTTGAAATGCAGAGTCTCTTCACAGAGCCTGCGCTGGAGCAGAAACGAGAGTTCTTCTCTGGGTTCTGGGTCACGGTTTGCTTCTTAAACCTACGGTTTCAGGCCAAATAAAAGCAACAAGCAAGGTACAATCAAAGGGATGATTTGAAGGAGGGCTAAGATCTATCAAAAAGGATCATCAAATCATTTTTGAGTCCATTGTTCAGATCATAGATAAATACAGTGATTGGATCAAAGTAGCAACTGTCTACTTTGCATATGAAAATAGCAGATGCAGTTCGATTGCTGCTCTTGAGTCTATGAAACAAACAATGATAGAGACACAAATAAAATGACTGAACAAATTTCCCCAGCGGAGTCGCCAATTTGTTGTGGGGAAAAATGCCTATGCAGGACGATCCTATCCACCTAAGGTGTGACAGTGCCTTAGCAACAAACAGAAACAGCTATTCTAGTATTCTTCCTTTATGAATTAAGAATGAAGAGAGATGGATGGACTAACCGGTGTCTTCCGTTTGTCCCTCGATCCAGTTTCTCTTCTCTTTGAGAGTTCCCAGCTACTTTCCTTCTCGCTCGCCCAGCTTCAACAGGTTCCTGCAAGATCACAAGAAGGGAACACTACACAAAGACATAGATTCATATTCATAACTAGTTCAAGATTAGAAATAAACTAAACATACTAATGCAATCATACATCAAAGATACATCAATATATAGGAGAAACCAAGATAGATTTATTGATGAAATAACAAGGTTCAGGAGAAGATACAACTAAGAGAGTTCCAATCCAGCATCTACCTCCCAGCGAATGAAATCCTTTCTTCACCTCCCTTCAAAGCATTAAGCACCCAATGATTCCAATCTCAAACCAACAGCAATTCTTTGCAATAACAAAATTCCAGCCTCCTGGATCTCATGGAGGAGAGATCCATATATAGATGTTTGGAGAGAGGATGAGTCAGCTTGAGATCTGACTAGTGTCCTCTCCCTCTGTCAGTTCTTGCTTCCACTTGGAGACTAAGAGCCTCTTACTCATCACTTAGTCGAACTCATCAAGGCAAGTGTCATGGAGGAAGATTCTGGAAGCTTCCACAGTCTTTACACCTCGCACAAAGGACCCTGCCATTTGTCATTTCCCGCTCAGCGCACCCTGGTAGTGCTTCCACCTATGTTGCAATGCAACTAGCCACTGTAGCCTCTACATTTCAACGCAGGTAGCTAGTGGAGCCTCTGAATTGATTCTGAATTGACTTGTTTTTTAGCAGTTTCGGGTGGAGAACTTCTGTGAATTGCTGTGGTTTGTTAGCCTTGTTCCTCTAGGGGTAGGAACAACATGTTTAGGGACTTTGGATCCCTTGGATTATGGACATTTCATGCTTATAGCTGTAAGGCACAAAAATGTCTATAACAAGTACCCATCGTGCAACGGGAAAAGCAGCTACCTAATGACAAAAATAGTGATGGGCACGCGGTGAAATTGTGGAATCCACAATAAATGAAGTAATCCAACCTTCTCCACACCGCGCAGCCATTTCCGTGGCTCTAGTGTTGTGATTGGCCCCTCCATGCTTTGCTTCATGAGGCTCTCTATCTCCAAGTGTGGGAACTTCTCGTTGTCCGCAAGGTCCCAATCTACAAACTTCATTGTGGGTACGCGACCCAGGTGCGAGCCCTCAAACACAATTCCATCGGGGAGGAGTGGGGTCTAGAGTGTGCTCTTAGTGGCATCCAAGTCCTTGGGTATCTTATCTTTCCCTTTTCATGGAGGGACATACTCAGGCAATTTCGCTACAACACGCACTGGCTAGATGTCCTTTTCCATGTCTTCTGTTTACTCTATCTCATCGATGAGAGCCTGTAGGTCCTCCTCATCATCTGTCTCAATGGTGAAATCCTTGCCCTTTTCTTCCATTGAAAGTTTACCAAATCATGGATTCCTTAGGGACATGTGAACTGGTCCCACTGCCTGCTTATCTTTCTTGGGCCTTAACGTCTGGGGTGATTTCGAGATTTCTGGCGCGACCCCGGTGTCTCCGGGAACATCATGTACCATGGGGTTCTATGTGACATTGTCAGTGGTTCCTTTTGTCGAGCCCAAACCTCTCCTAGTAGTCGTCATCCTATTTGAGATATATGTGGTTGTTCGCAAACTTCGGGGCTCAAATCTTGCTCAGTGCTCAACACGTTGTGATCTAATCAATTTCTTAAATCTCAAATGAATAAGTGTTGTCTCATTGTTAGCCCCTAGAGTTTTATAGCATCTTTTGAATTCGAATTCGACCGTTCCCCCCAATTCTGAGCCACCAATGCTTTCTTGGCGGCAAATTGCCCCAAATCTAGCCCTTAATTTGTGTCTTAAATGCCCGCTACCCACTCCCTTTTACCTTAAATTGACATCTCGTCATGAACAGTGACACCAACTGTTACTTCCCAACCTAACTGCATGGTAGCGCAGCCCCCCATGCACGGTTGTGACCATTGTGACATGTTTATTCTGCGCGCACCTCCCTGATCGCGCAACTCCCAAACAAACTCTTTTATAGTCCCGCGCTTTCTTTCAACTGCCTGGAGTGCTAAGATTGTGCTCCCTATGGCTAGTCAGGTGGTTGCACCTCCTATGCAAGACATCAACTCGCCTTCCAGTATAGTCTGTGGAAACTCCTCAATTTCCTTTGCAACAATAGGCGCCACACATTCTACTGTATGTAGTGCACTCCCCTGGTTACTGAGTTTGGTGAGGTACGGTCGTAGCCATGGCAGCAGAGTCATAAATTTTCAGCAACAATCTTTTAATGCAGTGGTACGATCATTCGTATCTTGCCTTGTCATCCTTGGGTTCTCACTGAGACATGCTTGCGTGATCTCGTTTTCAAGCCTCTGGATCTCAACGTCCATCAGAATGCTTTTATTTCTCAATCATGCCCAGTCCTTTTCGAGTTCCCAAAGTCTAAGGTTCCTTCATTGGATGGCTTCCTGAATCCTTATATGTTCGACCTTGCATAGATGTGTGATTTTTTCCTCCTTGTTATTGCGCATTGTTACCACTGCGGGATCCATTACGTGCAGATTCCTTCTTGTATTTTCTTCAAAAATTACAGTCTCTACTCTATTCCACACCTTTGGAATCTTCTCCACGTTCAGGGTTTTGCACATAGTCCTATAGGCCCATTGAACCGGTGGCACGCAAAGGTCCCAATCAGTTTGTCTCGCCTGGTAAACCTTGTTTAGTACTCCTCACACCCTATCGAATGCTTCATCATGGAGAATTGGTAGTGCACGTCGTCTTTCCTACTACTACAGTTTGTTCTGATTCCCTATTCTGGGGTTGGTGTGCACTTTTGTGGGTTGTACAACATATGTCTGTACCCATTGGGAAAGGTGTGTGTGCACATTGTTCCACCCCTGTTGATTGGCTTTCGTTCAGAGATGGGGTTTTCCAAAATGTAGGTGCATCATCCTTCTACATCTATGCCAGTCCTGAACATTTCCCTGATGTGTACCCCACCATCATATGGGTGTTGCGCGTAGCACCCAATTCAGAGCATCAAATCGCTACTGTTTTGGTACTGTGCTTTTAAATTTGTTTACAAATTCATCCACCACCGTTAATCCATCATATGTTAGTATCTCCCTTTCCTCTATTGCCACACAACGCAATGATCTAATCATCATGTTGCAATTCAGCGTTGTTACTTCGTGCAACCAATTTTGCCATCGTTCTACTTCTTCATCTGAATCCGAAGTGCAGGAGCTTTCGCACTCCCACGAAATTCTTCCATCTACAGTCGGATTCACCAAATCCTGTTCTTGCGTAGTTATCTTGTAAATACAATCGATATCGTCATCACTATCATCGTCGCGCACCGGTTCAGTGTATCGCGCTCCTTCGGCTGGATCTAGCGGTACTACTACGCGTAGTGACTTTTTCTCAAAGATCATTTTGCGCTTCTTCAAATTTATGACTCCATTCATATCGGTAGCCCATTCTATTCCTAGTAGCACGGGATAGGGATTACTATCATCAACAATCTCTATCACTTCAAAATCCGCCTGCGTGCTCGCACCTTCAATATCGACTGTTACCCCTTGCAATCTTCCCATGGGAAAAATCTTCTATTGGTTCACCATTCGTAACTAAATAGGGGACCATTGTAGCACAGGTTTGCCCATGCATTCCCATGTTTTCTTTGGTAGTACATTCACATCCGAACCCAGATCCAGGATTACCTGATCCATTTCATACTCGTCGATTTGTGCAGTCAACCTCATTTCCCTTCCTATGCGCAATGCATATGATTTCCATGTTTCCAGACCACGCATGGTTCTCCTGACCCCACACACCTAGTGCTAAGTTCCCGTAGTCCTTTGACTGCCTTTCTGTCATGCAACAGTTTCATGCATGTCTCCAAAAAGGTAGTGAGCATTGAAGGATCCATCCCTGGTTCTAGTTGATCCTTACTACCTGAAGTGGAGGCCTCTGTGAAGCTCTTCTAGCTTCCATGAATGTCTCCTTCACGTGTTCTAAATCAAATTCAGGTTCCTTTGTAGGGGCCTTGCGAACCCATGCACTTTCTTCTGGTTGCTTCCCTTTATCATATCCCGTGGTCATACCGCTCATGAGCATCATGTTTACATTCAGGTCTTCTTCGCGCGGCTTAGATCTCATCATCTATAAATTCTGGGTCGAAGGGGGTTGGCGTACTCCCTTTTTACACATCCTTGCTATCAATGAAGGGTAGCCTTCTACCTCATGATCAAACTAAGTACAATACCAACATGATGTCCTTGTTGGGTTTGTACAACTGCGGGCATAGTGCACTAGCCCTCCACAATTGTAGCAAATTAGTTGTCTGGGACCCCTTCTTGGTCCCATTCCGCCTTGACCTTTACCGCGCCCCTGAAATCCAGTGCGCGCCATCTCTGCATTTGGGTCAAGGGCTCATGTTTTGGTCTGCACCCTATAGGCAGGAGGCCAATCCATTATTATTTTATAGCTTTGGTAGGTGCATTCATCATGACCTACTGACCTGCAGAAGTTACAAAACAATTGTTGGGACGTCTGCGTATAATTCTACAACATGTGACAATTATCCGTGGTGTGTTTTCCTCCTATCTGAGAAATCACGCACCATAATGTAGACACTGTGCTCATCCCTACCTGTGCCTTCAGTCTTAATGACATCAGTGCTCCTCCTACCAAGTAGTTCCCGAAAACTGGACAGTGGTCCTTGTCATGCCTTTGGCCTTTTCATTTTATGCACCATACTTCCTCGCGCACCTTCGCTCGAGGTGTCCTATCCTATTTCAAACTTTGCATTTCCAGACACAGATTCTGCAATTGCGTTTGGATTTGTTGGACTCCTAACCTAGGATCTTGTATATGGGTCTCATGTAATCTCATAGCCATCTCCAACACTTTGGCCTGGGTGGAAAGTTTTCGCTGTGACAACGCTGTCCTTAAGTGTAGCGTAAGTGATGCCACAAACCATGAGCAATGTTGTTCATTTGTTAACATCATGTTGGCTTCATGGATCATACTCTTCAGCCTTTAGTCTAGATCTCAAGGGGTCTCACTTGGGAGCATCGCGATCTCCTTAAACCCGATGATTGATTGTGTTTCTGATTTTGGCTTGCTAAACTCCTTATTCAGCGCAACCTGGATCCATGTGATTCCTGTGTTCGGGTGGTCATTAGAATGCTTTATATACCACATTAATGTGTGATCCTGCAGTGCACTCACTAGCGTAGTATTTTTAATATTATCATCCATGACGCCTTGTGCTTCCCATACTGCTCTTACCATGAACCAGAATTGGTCCGGATCTTCATTTCCCACTCCTTTGAATACCGTAGTTTGTTCGCACTCACCATACTGAACTATGGTGGTGGTGGAGATGGAGGTGAGGAGGGTGAGACAGGTGGTGGTGGTAAACGCGGAATATGCTGCCTTATCAGACTGACCGCGCTTCTCAGGGAAACTTTCATGAGCTCTTCCTTGCTTTCCCGTGAGGGTGAAATTAAGGGAATGCTTTCCAACTCTTCACTACTTTCACTTCTGTAGTCTTCCCACTTCGTGTAGTCCCAAACATTAATTTATTCGCATAACACACTTTTCACACAATAGCTTCTTAATCCAAGTGTTCAAAGATTTAATATACTTACCTTGCGGTCCCTTGAGGAAACGTCGCTCCACCTCACTATAGTTGACAGTTGTGTCTACCACGAATGCAATGATAAATCCTCCTATTATTTGATCAAGCCAATGGTCTCTTCTAGTCCGCGCACTAATTCCGGAGTCCACACTATTGGTTTGTCGAGCCTATACCTTCCCTGGCTATCTATTAACTTCGCAATCCATTCATACAGCTCAGAAGGAAAGGATGCCAAGAAAATTTCATGGATTTCTGTATACAAGTAGCGCTCCAACCACTGTTCCTTAGATACTCACAGACTTCTGTTTTCCTGCATCGCAAACTCATGAATCTTCTTGTCCAAACACTCTTCAATATCTTTCTTTGTTGGATTCCAGTGGCACGACATCAGACATCATTTATGCAGATCCCAGTCCTGGCAACAGAACCATTTTTTGGCTTGTATGAGCCTGACCCAGGTTCAAAGATGATTTAGCCAAGAAAATCTCAGTACTACTGGCCCTTTTGGAAATAGTCCGCAGAGCGTGAACTGAGGTCTAACCTGAAGTAGTATGGGAGGGTGCTAGAACCAAGTTTCCGCACCCTGGGGATGTCTATTGATCTTCTGGAGATCCGCGGTTTGACCCTTTGCACACGTCGCTACGCACACTTGCTATCCCTTCAAAACCTGTGATTATGCTTCCGCGCAACCCTACTCAAGGCGCAACCCATATAATACCCAAGTCCCTTTCTATTTAATATGTTATTATCCGATTACTTAACTTGTTTAGGTAAGACTAATGATTATTACAACATATTCAGCAATCATATTAGTGCGCATGAAAAATAAAACAGTATAAATGTAAAGAAGGCAATGCATAGCAGATACACAGAAATAAGAATCGACTTCTATTTATTAATCTTCAATCCTGATTACAGACTCGACACTGCCCTGTGCACTTAGCTGCAGGGGTCCGTGCACTCAGCTGCGGACTCTACTAGGCCTATGCACACTCAGCTGCAGAGCCTCTTCCTACTGCTACGATACAATACACTTAGACTCCTACTCTAAGCTCGAACTATTCGTACTCTTTCTCCCTAATTTTCCTATTTTGCTAATTAACTGTCTTTACAACTTAGAGCCTCGCTCTATTTATACAATCCCATGGTTCATGGACCATGGGTAGGCAGACATGACTTTACATTACATTACAATACTTTAGGGCAGACAACCCTATGTCTTAACCTATACTTCGCTCTCTATGCTCGCAACTCACGGATTCTTACAAAACCTTTTGACCAAAACTTGGGCTTTGAGACCCAAAACCTGTTGTGGGGGGATTCCATGCCCAACAGATACATGCATTACAAAAATGTGTACAAATCCTAATAGTACATTCACATTCTTAGAATGTGCATACACTATTATTAGAAAATCATACATACTAAGAATTATTGTGGTTCTTTAGGTAGAATAACATGCCATGGCTCCCATATCCAAGTTGAAATTCAAATATCCCTTAGAGAGATGTATCTATGTGGTTGTTTGAGGGTTACTTCATGTTCCTTGAACTCTAGAAGCTTTATTTAGGGCCTAAGGCCCTCTTTTATCCTCCCCTTGAGATAGTACACTCCCCAAGGCCCATTCTTATTATGTAAACATACCAATGGTGACAAAGATCCCCCACAAGTGCCAAATATCCCCTAGAGATGTCATGTGTGATAATTCAAATACTTGTTCAAGAATATTGATCATGGGAAGATTAAAATATGACCCAAGCACCTTATGACCTTCCTTCACAAGGATTAGGGCCTCAAGTGCCATACATGGTGTAAAAAACCTCCTAATGATATTGAGGCCAAACTTAGAGGCCCCAAGAACCAACTATGGCACAAAAAACCTTCAAATAAAGCCCATAACATACCTGAAGGCTAGATATATCTTATAAGATAGGATATGTGTGGTGGTTTGAGGCCTTATTCATATCCATTGAACTACTAGAGAAGTTTTGATTAGGGACTAAAAATCTTGTTTTCTTTCCCTATCTATCGTAGAGGCCATAAAACCCAATCTTATTATGAAAAACATACTAATTGTGCCCATATTCGCATTCTAATATTTTGTTCAATATGGAGATTAAACATGATAAATAATTATTTTAGGCCTAGGGCCCTTTTTCATTCCTTGGCCAAGATATAAGCCCTAAATCCCATATATGACGTGGAAAACCTCATAATGAAACCCTTATCCTAGACGTCAATTCACATCAAGCTGGAACCCTTTATAATTTCCTGAACCTCACCATTTAAGTTGTCCTATTTTCATTAATTTTTCTTTCCAGAGTTATGGTTAAGTTTCTCACATATAGATATATAATAATACCATAAACTATCTCTATCAAACTCATAATTGAAAATAAGAAACATAATTTTTTTTATATATCTATCATAATCTTTATAATTTATATTTTCAAAAATAAAATCATATTTATTAAAATATAGTATGATATACTAATATAAGATTCAATAAATAAAAAAAATTGACCATTAATTTTAATATATTCTTCAAAATATAAATTAATCGATTGAGTCTAGAGTATGCCTTAAAATAACTTTCTTTTGCTTGGCTAAGAGCTCATCTTCCTCAAAAGTAAGGAAGTTGACTAACCACCCAAGACACAGAGGCATCTAGTAGCAGTGAAGGCCTACCCATTTATAGACCACCAATGGTTCATTTTAAGTTGCCCGGTTTTCCTTAAATAACTAGAAACAATTGTCCTCACTACTAATTTAACAACTAAATTATAATAATTTTTCTACTATTAAAAAAATATAAATTAATCAATTTACAAATGGTTTAGTTTTTATTAAAATTAAATTTCTCTAATTTTTAATTAATATTAAGTTAATCAAATTGAAAGATTACATGTTTCAAAATAAAAAATAAATAAAAATTTACAACAAAATTATTGTTAATACATTTTTTTTTTAAAATTACATGATTTTAATGAGGAGATAAATTCATCCCGCAAAAATGTAATCCCTCCAAAAAAACCCATGTAACTTTGGACTCCCACAATGCTTCCTTCTGAGTTCAGTTCTTCAGTTTTGCCCAAAACCTCATTCAACTGTTTTTCTGGGTCTGCAATGGCTTCAATCTGCGAGAGTCTTCGGTATTCATTAATCCAATCAAGCATTATGGCACCGCTTAGAAGAGGCGAGCAATTCATTTCACCTATACGCAGGAAACAACAACAACATTAGCAAGATAGGATGGTGTGGGGTAGGGCAGACATGGTTTGTGGTTTTGAGAATGGTCATCTTCTGGTACTTCGCCATGTAGATGATCTCCTTGAAGAAGTTCGTTGATCTAGTGCTTCATATGCTTTGTAAGTCAATCATAAAGCTTGGCCATGCTCAGGGTTTGATTCTATGTTCATACCCTATTCATATGCCCTTTAGATTTTTAAGCATAGGAGTTTTGAACCCTACTGAAATTCATCAAGACACTTCAACAATATTGCAAGGAAATTAAAAGGTAAAATGATTACTGTGTTTCATTTGGGTTTAGAGTAAATGTGACTTTTTTATTTGTACATTTCCTTTTGTTTATTGATCAGTGATACGCAAGAAAGATTTCACATGGTCGAAGATATTCCGAGATTTTTGAACTTCCACTTCTTTATAGCATTCATTAACAACGTGTTTTCCAATACACTATTAGATCATCCATCTGTTTAGGGTGTGTGGAAGACAGTTTGGGTATCTAGATAAGTCTTTCAATACATGCTTTGGATGCAAATGATACTCTGTGTTTTCCTCTCCTCCTATGCGACTATCACAATGGCCAACTAATTTATTGGTAACTATGAACACCAAAATCCAATTTATCATGGAGGGAGAGAGTTTGAACCATGTATCTCCCTCGAATTAATAAGGCCTCATAAATACACCAAGGTTATCCTTGAATTCGAGTTTCATGCAAAGAAGTTTTCTCTTTTTATTTTTATTTTTGAAATTTGTTGGTTTTCAAATCCGATGGCCAACAATCAACTGCCCAAATTAGTGGAATGATGTCTTGTTGATTGTTGGCCATTCGACAAAGGGGGTTTGCTATTGCAGTTCCACCTCTTGGTTCTGGGCCACAATCAACACAAAACTAAGCCTTTTTCATAATTTATCAGACACAACTAAGCCTCTCCAAATGTTTACTATGCACACAACTAAGCCTTGTTATGCTAACTGCATTTTTTTTTGTCGGTCAAAAATGCTTTCATTAGATTTTCAATAAAATACAACTTACAAAGATCATCATGGCAACCTCCACTCTCTCATTCTGACTAGACTCTTTGAGAGTGGGGGCTGGGACATACCAAAAAAGACAACTAACATACATTATTTTGGAGGGTGTTCAAGCCTAGACATAACTGACATAAACAAAAAGAAAACCATAACTGATAGTTGCATATCAGGGTGGCGGGTGAGGAGGAAGTACAGGAGGAGTAGCAAAGAAACCAACATGATCATGGATATGGAAGTCAATATGCTCCATGCTTGCTCCCAGACTGTGAAGGTGGTCATTCGTACGATGATGTTGACATTAGAGACTATCCAGCTACTCCAATATCTCATTCTGGCTATACTGGATGTCCTAGGAATAGGCCATAGTCTCATTATTGTCTTCATACCTGTGATCTCGGAAGATATCCATATTGATTTAGATTTGACGAAGTTTCACTGCAAGAGATTCCATAGTGACCAGAGCTACCACATGGCCATGCGAATGAATTAGAGAGACAATCTATGTTTCCTCAATGTCCCAGCTACTAGAATTGGCCGAGGATGCACTATGTCCAGGCTTAGGACGCCTCTCTTGTTGTTGCTACCCACCCCCACGGCGGGGTCGACCCCGTTGACTGGGCATTGAGAAAAGAGGCAAATTAACCAGAGAGAAGGGGAAGTCTCCCCGAAAAGAAGGACACCTGCAATAACAATAACCGATACTTGGGTTGCTGAACCACCTCCGAGGAGACTGTTGCACCGGACCGGTCACCACCCTCCTGCAAGGTCGAGATAAACAAGCTACTAACCACAATAGGTGGCTTGCACCCCCCTTTTCCGCAACCACCCTAAGTGCACTTCAACCCATAAAGGCACACCGTATGTGCCCTAGTCACACCGAGGTTGACTTTACACCACACAATTCCAAAGGACAACCACACGGATCCCACAAATTCACACCCAAGCACCACCAAATGGGTGAGGTTCTGAGCAAACCACCCAACATAAATGGGAGGTTCAAACTCCTCAACCCACACACCACTCACCACCCTTTGATAGGAATAAGAAAAAAAAGCCGCGGTCCACACCGGATGGCCTTCACCTCTTCTGCCGTAGACACCCCAAGTGCAATTCAATCCACTAAGAACCAGTGTTTTTAAAACTGGCCCGTCCTAACCAGTAATCGGTCAAAATGGCCGGTCAGCAAGGCCACCAGTTGGAACCGACTGAAAAACCCAGTCAGGAAGGTGATTTGGCCAATTTTTGGCCCTAACCGGTCCTAACCGACCGGTTTAGTATGGAACCAACCGGTTTGAAGTCAAAACGGCCGGTTCAATCCTAAACCGACTGGTTACCTGCCATGCCAACCTCCACCATTTGTATTGTTTGTTTGTTTGTGGGGATCCTATCTCTGACATGATTGGAAGCTTGGAAATGAATTGTATGAGGATGACCAACATTCTCTCTCATCACTTGAACCATATATGCATGAGATTTCAGATCCAAGGAAGAAAAGTGTGACAAAGGCCTTGTTGTAGCACCCCATGTTTCTATTAAATAGTATGCATGTCATCATGTCTCAAATGAAGCACATTGTGATGATGAGATACACTTGCATGAAGGCAAGGGTTTGGTAAGTCATATTCCCTTCCAAGTTTCTAAATTTAGTAATGATTCTTTTGATGATTTGGAGAGGGTATATTTTGTAAAAGAACCTTGAAGATGAAAACCTTTTAGGTGTTATCATTCCCTCATGTAATGAAGAGCATGATGGCCAAGAGGATGAGGATTTAGAAGTTTTTTTTTATTGTAAGGCATATGTGGAATTTGTATTATTGGTTTGCTTGTGGAGATCCTATCTCTGACATGGATATTGAGAGTTTAATACAGAAATGCCTAATTGGCATACTCACTTACTCCAATTCCAATTAGCATCAAATACCATCTCATGAAGCACGGAGAAAGCATTGTGGGATCTGTCTTTGATGATCTCAAAGAGCCAAACATGGTGGAGGCAGGTGAACCATTTTTGCATTATTAATGAAAAACCATATCTTTTTAGCGTGGTGATTCAGTGCAAGATAAAGGGTTTTTTTATGGCAATAAACTTGCAAGCCAAACAAATTGTTTATTTGAGTCATTTCTTATGTACTTTACTATTTTGTCGATGATATGTATTGCACTCGGTGCCATTTTGATATATTCACCTTTACATGGTATATAAATGAGCAAACTTTGCATATTTTGTCTCTATTGGCTTGGAATCATGGTTTTAAATCTTCAAAATAGTTTTGTTTCATTAAAAATTAATTATTTAATGTATTTTTCTAAAACCAGTTTGTTTAGACCTAACCAGTCCCGGTTCAACCGATTTCGGTCTGTAAACCGATTCATTAGGTGAACCGGTCTTATCACCGGTTCCAGTTTTAAAAACATTACTAATAACCCACTAATTTCTGCCCGAGCACCACCAAATGGGTAGAGTTCTAGACTAACCACCATACAGAGACACGAAGAGACACACACTCCTTATCCCACATGTAGGCAAGAAGGTCCGGTGAGACAAATTCCTTCTAATCGAACCAGTGATGGGCCAGAGCTTAGTGGTGGCTCAGCTCCACACCTATTCACGTCCCTGGGACGCAAGGGAAAAGAAATCCATGAACCCCAAACCACACCACAGGTCCTTGATCCCCCAAAATGCCTCTCAGCCAAGGTCGAAACCCCAAGGAGCCACCATGGATACAAACCCACACTCCCTGCATACCAAAACTCATCTCCTAAGCTTCCACACTAAACTTCCTTCATGACCAGCTTGCAATTATAAACACGGTAGGAGCCTCCCACATACCTTTGGATTGAATGCACTAAGTTTACATGAGTGTGAAGTTATGAAGTGCGTGGAGTTGAAGCAGGTCCCGAGGGTCGCTCTGGTGCCACTTGTACCACAGTCCAATCACCTCCATCGGGGGGAGGAGAGTCTTTTTCTGTGAGGTCCTGAAGCAGCTAAGCATTCCTAGGGTCTAAGTTAGTTGTACCGAGCACTTCGTGTCAAGGGGAGGTGAAATCACGATACTTATGTGATGCTCTCTTGTTAGCCAACCTGTCTGCCACTTTGTTACTAGCTTGGAGAACATGACCAGTAGTGACATAATCAAATCTTTCAAAGATATGTCTTATGCGTTTGAGTTGAGCCTCTAGCCGCCCACTCTTGGCAATTTTGGTGGTAGGAAAACCATTAATGAGCTTCTGGGCCATCTGGATGACCAATTTTGAGTCTCCTATGATATGAACATTGTGACAATCCATATTCCGAGCAAGGGAGAGGCCTTTCTCAAGAGCCATCAATTCTGCTACATTGTTTCTCATGGAGCCACATAAGGCAACATAGATCCCAAAGGGAGAGTCATTATAGGATCCTAGGATACCCTCGTACCCAGCAAGGCCTAGGTTCCCTTTAGAGGCTCTGTCGAAATTGATTTGAACGAATCCTTCTAGGGGTAGTTGGAATACAGATGGTGAAGATATAGGGGGGATATTTTATAGAAGGCATTTGAGGAATGGACATGTTCTGAGCCAGGTTAAGGGCTACAAGAATGGATGTCTCATGCAGGTTGGCCTTCCAATCATCCAGATCCCATCTCTTTGACATGATTATCTCCCTTGTGTTTTCTTTCACAAGACCCCAAGTAGAGGCACTGGAAGAGGGTTAGTCTTGAAATATAGCTTTGTTCCTTTCTTTCCATACATTCCAAAGGATAAATCCTAGGATTAGGCTCCAAGCTTGGTTAACAATGGGGTTTTTGAAACAGTTGTTGGGCCACTGCTCAATCATAGTGAGAAGGTCCTCTTGATGATGATATGTGGTTCCAAAGAGATCAACAACAAGATCCCACACTTCCCTGGCAAAGGGGAAAACGAGTAGAAGGTGCTCCATAGTTTCCTCCTAAACTTGGCACAAAGGGCATTGAGAGGGACCGACAAAGTCGTGTTTTAGCAGGCGGTCCAAGGTAAGGATCTTCTTGTGCCCTATCAACCATAAGAAATGAGCGACTTTGGGCCATATGTTGCCCCCCCCAAAGTCTACTCCAGATTTTTCATCTCAGCGTGTTGTGGGCCTGAGTCTTCTTAATGTAGGCCTCTTTAAGGGAGAAAGATCATGTAGATGAGTATTCCTAGCATAGTTTATCATGTTCCAGGGAGAAGGGGATGCGTCTCTGTTGCATCTGCTACATAATGCTAATCAGCTTGAGGGACCTCTATATTCCAATCAAATTCAGATTTCCATTGTCGCCATTCATGCAGAGCCTGGTTCTCAATCCAGTAATCAGCTATACAACCCTTAGAATGAGGAAGAAGTGAGAGGTGAAGAGCCTATAGAGAGGCTTCTTGAGCTAGACATGGTAACTATTGCCACGATTCCTCCCAACAGAGCGTTGTTTTTCCATTTTTGATTTCCTAGAAGAAATGGTCCCTAATGAGGTGGTTATTTTGGTTAGCCAAGCTCCAAATGGCAAAGCCTTATGGGTAGGAGTGATCTCTTAGCAGCATACTCTGCGTTCTTCTTTGACCATACTTTTGGGTCCAAATTTGTTTCCATTGCTCTGTTTTGCCCTGTATCCAATGCCACCATAGCTTCACCCCCAGTGTCATGTTAAGATCTCTTCAATCTCTCAAACCAAGAACCCCCCCCCCTTGGGAAGACAATGTTTTTTCCAAGCAACGAGGGGCCATTTCCATTCCAGGTTTGCACCTTGCCATAGAAACTTCCTAAATATAGAGACCATTTCTCGGTATATTCCCTTGGGCGTAGGGAGAATAGAGAGTTGATAAATAGGGATCTCTTGCAGGACCGAATTTAAGAGTGTATCTCAACCAACCATATTCATAATTCTAAAGGTCCAATTTGACAAATTTTTCATTATTTTGGTGCATAACTCCTTCCAGTGGCTAATACGCAAAGGATTTACCAACAATGGAATGCCCAGATACTTTGACAGAAGGGCCCCAATAGGGAATCCCAGAATATGGGCCAAAAACACATGAATGGGCCGAGGAGTATTGAAAAAATAGACATTGGACTTTTCCTTGTCTAGAAGCATACCTGAAGCAGCCTGGAATTCTTCTATGATTCCATCATAC
Source organism: Pinus tabuliformis (assembly GCA_031772625.1). Classification (NCBI taxonomy): domain Eukaryota; kingdom Viridiplantae; phylum Streptophyta; class Pinopsida; order Pinales; family Pinaceae; genus Pinus; species Pinus tabuliformis. Next base: position 22,247,279 of record CM062813.1, read on the forward strand.
ATTAAGGCTTCTCAAACCGTCGCTGCCCCATAAAGTTATCATCCACAAATTGTTGGTGGGTCATTGAGATGTTAGTGCATAGGATTTGGATTCCCTTCAGATCATTCTACAATTTCTGCCTTAATCGCATGACTCAAGCCCTCTGGTGCTATAATAAAAAGCAATGGCGAGATATGATCTCCTTGCCTGAGTCCTCAAGAGGATCGGAAGGTACGGGAAGGGGCCCCATTGACCAAGACAGATAAGAATGGGGTAGAGATCATTGAGTAAATCTAGCACAACCATTCATTTTCAAAGCCAAAAGCTCGCATCACTGAGATGAGGTAAGACCAACTGAGCCAATCGTAGGTCTTTGAGAGGTCCAATTTAAGCAACATTCCCCTTTTCTTTTGGCTCATGAGAGAGTGGATGACTTCATGAGTGAAGACTATTCTATCCAGAATTTGTCGCCCCTTGACAAACCCAGATTGCTCTTGGCTGATGATGTGGTGAAGGATGGGCTTCAATCTTTGGACCCGAACAAAGGACAAGATTTTATAGATCACATTGCAAAGGGCGATTGGTCTAAACCCACCCAAGGTATTTTCCTCTTTGGTCTTAGGGATAAGGGTGAAGAAAGTAGCATTGATACCTAACCAGATTTGATGCCTTTGGTGAGACTCCTCCATAAGATCTACAATCTCAGGGCCTAGGAAAGGCCAACATGCTTTGAATAATTTCGAAGTGAAGTCATTCAAACTAGGAACCTTAGAGGGCATTTCCTTCACCACCACTTCCACCTCTTCATACGATACATGTCGCATAAGAGCCTCATTTTGATCCTCAGTCACAAGCTGGGTAATATGACAGGTGATTCTCTCTATATCTTTGGCTCTGTTGATATCTTCTTCAGTTAAGAGAGAAGAGTTGTAGGAAATCAATTCCCTCTCCATATCTTGGTGGTTTTCTAGGGGATCCCCCTCCTCTGTAGTGATATAGGTCATTTGATTATGTTGGTGATGATTGATCATTGATTAGTGGAAGAATTTTGAGTTCCGCTCTCCCTCTCGGAGCCATTGGATTCAAGATTTCTGACGCCATAATGTTTCCTCCTGGATTCACCTTTCCTCTATCTGGGCTAGTAGGTGTCCTTCTTGCATTTCTAAGTCCTCATATTGACCATCGCATATGATCTACATTTGGAGCTCCTCCATTTGTTGCTTAAGCTTATGCTTCTCGTTTAGGATATCCCTGAACTCCTCTCGGTTCCAAACCTTGATCTTTAATTTCAGAGCTTGGAGTTTTTCCTGAAAATATTGCATGCGCATCCCTAGATGAGCTTCTAGGGTGTTCCACCAAGCTTCTATCTTCTCAATGAATCTAGGATGCCTTAGCCAGAAGCTTTCGAAACGAAACGACTTCTTTTTTGAGGGAGAGAGGGTCGTCATCTTTAGGCAAATCGACCAGTGGTCTGAGCCCAGAGACAAAAAATTAGAAGCCTCAATGAGAGGGCCTTGTAAGAGTAGCTCTTCTAACAAGAGGAAGCGATCAAGTCAGCAAGCGATCTGGTGTGTGCCTCCTCTCTGGTTGTTCCAAGTGTGTAGCCCTGTCTTCGTTTGCACGTCTGCTAGGTGGAGATCATTGATCAACTCGTTGAAGGAAATGGAGCTTGAATCAAACCTTATGACACCTCCCCTTTTCTCTTCTAGGTTCCGAATAAGATTGAAGTCCCCACCCAGGATCTAGAGGGGGGAGGAGATTTGAGGGCACAAGGCATAAATGTCTCTGATGAAGCACTCCTTGGCATGAGCGGTGGAAGGTCCATAAACTATCGTCAAGCTGAGCCAGACATCAGAGCCAATGGGCCGACATGATCTGTTGAGAGAGTAGCATGTTCCGATCCAGTCTTTGAAGATTACTTGTTAGGGATTCCATAATACTGCAATTCTACCAGCCATTCCTATGGTGTCTATCATCATAACTTCGCTGAACTTCCAGTTGTATTGACTTGTTTCCAACAATTTATCTGCTGTCATTTTGGTTTCCTGTAACAATACAATATTCAGTTTGACTTTATTGATTTTATCTTTCAGATATAGGAGCTTACCTTTGCTATTGCAGCCCCAAATGTTCCAAGATGATTTTCATTGAGATGGTTGGATGGATCTAGGGAAATAATCCGTCAATTTCCCCATTTGTCCCGAATTGAGCAAAAGTTCACCTGCTTCTCTAATCACCTCCTTTGTCGTCTTGCGAACCTTCTTTCCTTTTTCTGGAGCTACAGAGTTAGGAAGAGTTATGGCCAGCAAGCTCCCTTCCCTGCCAGAGCTAGAAGCTTTAGAGTCACCTGACATGGGTATCATAGTGTACGACACAGACACATAGATCCCCCAAAACAGAATACAGAGGACACACACATACATAATTTTTTATTAAATTATAGAAACGATATATAGACCGAGATGTAAATCGTGTTTTTTAAGTAAAACATAAATGTAACAATTTCCATTAAATTCATGGGTATTAATGTTTAATTGAAATGTCTTCACAGTTACTCCCATAAAGGAGTTCCTCCACTGATGGTTGATTGTATCCTTTAGCTAAGATGCTATATTTTTAAGTTTTATGTGCATGAAAATGTACTATTGAAATTGATAGTCTTCTTGTATTTGAAACATGAACAATAATTTTGATTTGATTGGCATCTACGGTATGGAACTTCATGCTTTGATTGTAAATGATTTGTATTATCATCTTCAAGGAGAGTTAGAAGGTCGAAAAATTCCCCCAGGTTCCTTTTAGAGAGTTTCAAAGTACCTCATAAAGTTGGAGATAGATCAAATTTTGCAAACTGATAAACAGTTTCGTTTAAAGGAGCTTCATCCATTGTGTGAAGATAAGTATATTTACGATACCAAATCTCTTGAAACAAAATTGGGTATAGAGTGGTGGTCTCACTCTGATGACAAAGGATTCACAGCTGTAGAAGAAAAGGCATTAGAAATCTTTAGTTGTGTAAACAAGGCCTCTTGTCTTGCAGATTTGCAGTTGAATGCATTAAAAACGTGGATGACTGTGTTAGCCTTGTCAATATTTGACAAAAATGTTGTAAGTTCATTCATGCTTGAGAACTATCATACTTATCCAAAACAATTTTTGTGCTTGTTATGTCTCTAGACTCTACCTACATTCCTTGTTTCTGGTATAACATTTCTGGATCAGTCTGTTTTGGTGCTTATCCTTCTATTTATAGGACCTCATATTGTGTCTTGCTGAATAGGGGACAAAGTTGGGATAAACAAACCTAAATGCAGCCTTGTCAGAAGAATCAATAGGGTGTGTTGAAGATATTTTCAATTATCTATCGGCATCAATGCAGTTGTTAGGCCTTGCGATCCAACAAATTACATGCTAAATTTTCTCTTAAAACAAGCCCAACTTTTCTTATTTCTGTAAGATGGATGTCCAACTATAGAATATCAACAAAAAATAGGATGGAAACTTGGACACTCTATGCAAAGGAGATCAAAACAATGATCACAAGTTTAAGATCATTGATGGATATCAAGCCATTTATTCCAGATGGATTTGAAACAATGCTTAGATGTCTCCTGGAATTGCTTCTAACATTATTAGATATTATTCATTCTCAACATAGAAAGTACCAGGAAAATGGAGAATCAAAGACAAATAGGAAGAATGTGGAAGATGTCCTTTTTGATGTTTCTCTTATGAGTTTTGGATTTCTACATGTTCTTTGCATTTGTGTTGAAAAAAAAATGTTACAAACCTATCTTTAGTTCTAATTGATATGCTCTTAAAAGGTTTCCTAGCACCTAATACCTAGATGCCTATTTTTCAAAAGCATTTTCCCACACAATGTGTAATTAGTTAGCTTTGACATGATAGTTGGAGAGATTCAACTCTTGTAATCTTGAATTTTTGTTTATTTTTAGCATGTGTTAGAGGAGGTGCTGAGATGCTGCAGTCTGCTGGGATTTTTTCAAGCTTGTCAACATTTAGTCACTTCCTATGGGATGAACTTTCATTAGGCTCCAGAGACAGAGAGGGTCCATTCTCTGTGTTGCATAAAGATAGACAGTGTGATGGGTTATGGGGTATAGGGCTAGCAATTGTAACAACGATGGTGAATTCTCTTGGAGAAAATGCTACAAGTTGCAACACATTATTTTGTGAGTACTTTGAGGCAGTCACCTTTGCAGAGAAACATGATTATTGTGAAAGAAGCAATACACGAACCCTACACATATTTGGAGATTTTATCCATTTGTCAGAATTTTAGTTGGTGTTAAACCAATATGTAAAACTCCATTGGATGCCTGATGATTTCTATTAATGTGCAATCGAATTTATATAGACTAAGTGATTTTTCACTTCATTTTCCCTCAAAATGATGAAAACTGGACCCCTGTTTAGCATAAAGTCCTTGTGTTCATACCCATCTGTGATACCCTGTGCATACCCATTTAACATGACATCACCAGGGTATTTAGTGTAGCCAAATGGGTGTCCGGATATGGTTAAACATCCCGTAAACTAGACTACTCCCATTACCAACACACTCGGATATTCTCATGATGCAAGGAATCCCTCAACTACAGTCTATTCATGTGTATACCATTTTCTAGGAGGGCACTTCACTGCCAGATTATCCCATTGTGCAATATGAAACTACCTCTCTGGCCATGTTCATTTTCTTTCAATGCATTTTCACCGACCATGATGTACCATGCCACATCCTCTATAGTATTTGTACCTTGCATGTCATTGATCCTCCCAACTCCACCTTTCTTTGAGGGACAATCTTAACATTAATGTCCCTGCCCTTCCCTTAGCATTTGGAACTAATCACATCAATTTCATCTCCCTGACATGCATTAGAAAGTGCCTTATTGTCATGTAAGCATGGTTGGTCTTGGCCATGACAGATGGATGAAGGTTGTAACCTTTTTGAAATCTACATATGCTCTTTCTCCTCAGTTTCCTCTATTCATGTCTTCCTGTACTTAGGAGTAGTCTCTGAAGGCTCAACAGAGATGGATCAGTCTACTTAGGTCTAGAGAGATCTGCTTTGATGTGTCTTCTGCTCAGATATCTATAAGACAAAAGTCAAAGAAACATCAATATGCTATTTCAACATCGTCTAGACACTTTTTGTTATTTTGGATGATAGATTCATTGAATTTCATATGGTTCTTAGAGCTGTGCGGAAGGTTGGCAGGTTTACATTCTTATTCAAGAGAGAAGAGGTGTTGTTTCCCTCTATGGGGCAACCAACAAATGATTATATTGATGTGAGCTGCCATGGCCCTAGGGTCAAAAACTTGCCATATTACCTCAAAGAGGACAAAACCATCTTGAAAATTTTAATTATACATGTTCAAAAGCCTGCATATCAAAAGAAGAAAAGCTTTACTACATGGTTTCTATAAGATCAAAGGATTATTGAGGTCAATTAAAACTATTTGCTTCTAAATCTCAAGAGTATCAATGAGAGAATAGCGAGATTGGAGATAAAAAGAGTGGAGTAATGATTCTGTGAATACTTGTACGACTAGAAAGCCTCCTTCATCTCTTCTACTTTGCTCCTTACTTAAAATAAAGTAAAAAAGTAGATTATTTTGTTACCTCCTTTTAGAGGACATTGAAATTGTTATGAAACCAGCTCAAGAAAAAGATAGAAAAGATAGATCAACGCCTTAAAATTCAGCCTCTTCGAGGGGGCAACCTCCTTTACATTACATAAATGAACAATTCTTGGATGATAAAAATGAAAAGACATTCTTTCTATATATAGGAGTCTAAGGGGTCATAACATAATGAGAGCCGACATAAAAATAATAATGTAAGGGCACAATAATAACAATAGTGGGCTTCTATGGGGCACAATAGTAACAATATGGGCACTACATGGGTACATCAATATAATAAGTGGGTTGTATTAATAGCAATAAGAGTTTAAACTAGTAGTATAGGGGTCTAACATGCCCCTCTCCTTCAAAAAGCGTTGTCCTCAACGCTTGAGTAGTTCTTGATGCTTCTGTATAAATTCTTGTCCTCCCATGTGGAATCTTCAACGGGTAAGTTCTTCCACTTGATGAGATACTCTGAAATTGATCGATTTCGTAGCTATCGAGTTCTTGTTTCTGTGACTACTCCAGGTTCCAATATGATTTTTCCTTCCTCTTCAATTTCTGGCAATATTGTTTGAATTGGGATCTTTTGCCACTTTTGAATAAGTGGCCATACTTCTTCATCCTCCTTCCATTCATCCCTTGCTTCGTTTATCCAATCTGGTTGGATAATAGAAATAGTACAAAACAATGCTTCCACATCCTCATCCTTGAAGAGTCTTCCCATTCGGTAAGGTCGCCATTTTTTAAGTGCATGTAGTATTGCCAACATTTCCTTCTCATAAATAACTTGCTTGAGATGTAGCAGTAAAAATACCCAATCACCTACATCAAAAAAAATTTCACTACTATGTTGATCTACCTGTTGTTTCGTTTGATTTTGCACCGAAGTGGCGTTATCCTTTAAAAGTTGGAGAACTTCTTGTTGATGCTCGATGTGATCTTTCATTGCTTGAACCTTTTTATTCTTGATATGTCCTTCTATCTCTAGAGTTTGAGGAGTGGCAATTTCTTCCAATTCTTTACAAGATATGGTCGGATTCATTTCTTGATGCTTGATGTGATCTTTCACTTCTTGAACATTTTTCTTCTTGATATGTGCTTCTATCTTGATAGTTTGAGGAGTGGTAATTTCGACCAATGAATTACAAGATATGGTTGGATTTATTTCTTCTTTCTTGATGTGATATTTCACTTCTTGCACCTTTTTCTTCTTGATATGTCCTTCTATCTTGAGAGTTTGAGGAGTGGTAATTCTTGCAAATGCTTTACAAGATATGATCTGATTCATTTCTTCTTTCTTTGGGGTGGGGTCCTGGCATATATCCTCTTCTTTTGATGTTTCTTGATCATTTTCTTCTTCCTCTTCATATTCTATGTAAAATAATTTCTTCTCAGCACACTTATTACCTTTAGTGCACAATTGTAACAAAGCCCTTTTTCTCTTTTTTCTTCCAATTGTTGTGGTGTAACCCTTGTAGGTTGTGGAAGGCTAGGAGAAACAACACTTCCATCTTTATAGTTGTGAGGGGTATGCTTCCTGGTTTCCATAATTTTGCTTTCCACTATGTCACAAAGCCCTTTTAGCATTTCCAATTGTTGTGGTGTTGCTCTAAAGAAGGTGTTGCTCTTTGTATCCTCATAATGTGCTACCATTTCCTCCATGAAAATTGACCACGTAACAAGTTGTTTACGAGAACAAAGCCCTTCATACCATAAAAATTGATCGGTTCTAAATATGAAGATGCAATACATACCTTTTGTAACAATGGTACACCATGTAGATCAAAATTTTTCTCCATCTGAAGTATCCAATTTACTGGATCCTTGCCATCAAATTTCCTCATCTTGCTTTTTCTTGATTTTAGGAGCTCGATATTGAAACGACTGTAACTCTGTACTTTCAGATCTTTAAGTTCTGAAATTTTGATCTATAGTAGCCCTTTGCGTCCTCTTTCCAATGCCACCAGTCTAATCCAAATTGGATTATCCAAGAAAGAGTTATGCATAATCTCCCAAGATGACTTGATTATAGACTAGTTCATTAGAGCGAACTTGTACAACGTGCCACGAGCCACTGTTTTGACCTTTGGATCTGAAAAAGATATACAAGAAACTACATTTCATCCTCTTTATGTAACTTCTTATGAAATTTCAATCCAATCCCCAGAGAGAAAGTTATGACGATTTTCCCCAGGTCACCTATTTGGAATGTAATTCAGGAGTCTGCAAAAAGATCAACTTCTTCAGATCATATCTCCGGAAATATAGCGCGAAAATCTCTAAAATTTGGACTCGAGGTATTCTCAAATGGGTTTTTTTTGCAACTTCTAAAAAATCGCATAAAAAAAAGTTATAGCGAAGATGCCACGATGACCTGTTTGGAGCAGCGAAACCCTAGAATCCAAAGCTCTGATACCAAATGTTATGAAACCAGCTCAAGAAAAAGATAGAAAAGATAGATCAACGCCTTAAAATTCAGCCTCTTCGAGGGGGCAACCTCCTTTACATTACATAAATGAAAAATTCTTGGATGATACAAATGAAAAGACCTCCTTTCTATATATAGGAGTCTAAGGGGTCATAACATAATGAGCGCCGACATAACAATAATAATGTAAGGGCACAATAATAACAATAGTGGGCTTCTAGGGGGCACAATAGTAACAATATGGGCAGTACATGGGTACACCAATATAATAAGTGGGTTTTATTAATAACAATAAGAGTTTACACTAGCAGTATAGGGGCCTAACATGAGATTCAACACAGATGGATCAATCTACTTAGGTCTAGAGAGATCTGCTTTGATGTGTCTTCTGCTCAGATATCTATAAGACAAAAGTCAAAGAAACATCAATATGCTATTTCAACATTGTCTAGACACTTTTTGTTATTTTGGATGATATATTCATTGAATTTCATATGGTTCTTAGAGCTGTGCGGAAGGTTGGCAGGTTTACATTCTTATTCAAGAGAGAAGAGGTTTTGTTTCCCTCTATGGGGCGACCAACAAATTATTATATTGATGTGAGCTGCCATGGCCCCTAGGGTCAAAAACTTGCCATATTACCTCAAAGAGGACAAAACCATCTTGAAAATTTTAATTATACATGTTCAAAAGCCTGCATATCAAAAGAAGAAAAGCTTTACTACATGGTTTCTAGAAGATCAAAGGATTATTGAGGTCAATTAAAACCAGTTGCTTCTAAAGCTTAGGAGTATCAATGAGAGAATAGCGAGATTGGAGATAAAAAGAGTGGAGTAATGATTCTGTGAATACTTGTATGACTAGAAAGCCTCCTTCATCTCTTCTACTTTGCTCCTTACTTAAAATAAAGTAAAAAAGTAGATTATTTTGTTACCTCCTTTTAGAGGACATTGAAATAGTTTAGAAAATTGTACATCTTGAAATCATTACAATTATAAATTGTGTTGACCAACTACCCAAAGGATGAAATATAGCTGGGATTTTGACTAATCATGTAATAACTTATATGGATGGCATCTCCTCTTCAATAGAACAATCTAGGACCACTAGTAGCATATCATTGTTCTCCTTCAACAACCAATAAAGGCCAATTCACAATTTGGAAGGACGGTATCTCTACTATCTGTATCAATCCAATTACATTAAAAGGAGATTTAGATTGTTTTATGACTTTTTATGGTCTGTAAATATGGTGAAAATTGTTTATTCAAAAGTTGAGACAATTTCACTGCGTAGGGAGAAGATCATGGGTGTTTTAATATAGATTATAAGAAATTTTTGGGCCCATTACTATCTCCTTTCATAGGGACATGTCTTTTTATATGTTTTATCCTCTAATGTGTCCAAGTGGTTTTGTAACTTCCATTTAGTAATTAGAGTATTGTCTCTCTAGGTAGTGGGAAGTTACATTATTTGTCGAAAATATGGAAGGAATTTTTTCTCTATTTAAAGAACCAACTTCTGTAGGTACATGTCTTTTAGTATGATTTGTCCTCTAATGTGTCCAAGTATTTTTGTAACTCTCATTTAGTAATTAGAGTGTTGTCCTTCGAGGTAATGGGAAGTTATGCTAGTAAAAAAAATGGAAGTCCTTTTTGAGAGTGAAGACCAAGATATGTGCAAAATGGTCTGATAATCTTTCCTAAGTTTGCTTGCCCCTTTCCTGTGAAATGGCCCTTCTCCAACAAATCAGATAGGAATTTATTGAGAGCATTAAAGGAATGGAACAATGGTGGTGGCATAGCATTCCATCGACCTCACTAGTGAATTTCCATCCTATTGGCTAGTATCAGATGCTTTTTAAGTGGACAAAGTACTTCAACCTATGACTGTGTTCTATCATTTGATATAATTTTAGTTAGAATATGAGTCGTAAAACCATGAACTATGGTGTCATCTTTGTAGTACAGGATTGATTGCAACTTATTTATAGAATCAAGTGGTGGTACAATATCATTGCAGGACAATTTGGGTTGGGAAGAATGGACAACTACCATATATACGCTTTTAAGGTCCACGCTTCACCATACAAACACAATTCAACAACAAAACATTGCCACTTAATGTGATTCTTGCCACTGGGAATCAAAAAGTGCATTTGGTATTGGGAAATGGTACATGTTTAAAAATGCCACTTACAAATTTCTAGGAAACTGGGAAATGGCATGACACAATAATTAATGTGTAAATGAAAAGCTACTATAAATGCATTGCAAAGTAACTAGTCTGACATAGGAGTATAGGAATAACAAAATTTTTGAAAACAATACAAATACAATTGCCCAGATTTACTATGGGAACAAGTTTTGAATCAACTTTTGTATTACAAAAGACTCCACATATATTGTGAGGACTTAGCCAACATGTAAAGTTTTGGAGCCACAACCTCTTTTATTGTGGATTTCTAGGACTCTTCTCAGGATTGAGTAGATATAGGCGTTGATACTGTCTTGATAGAAAGTTATTTTTGTAGTATAGCACATGAAAGTCCATCAGGGCATAAATAATCTAGGCTTATTTGATTGAGCATATATGGATGATCATCATTAACTCCAAGTTTCCATTAATTCAGACATATGCTTTTGGTACCCTCACATTATGTGTGACATTTTCCTATGTGACATTATGTTTGACATCTTCCACTTCTTTTGTTGCCATGCTATTTTCTAATACTCCAAGGCTAAACTTAATAGGATCCCCTTCTTCATTGTCTGATGGTTTTCTGTTGTAAGCAATATGGACATAACTAGTCTAGGATAGATTAGATTCCTTAGTCTCCAATTTTTTCTGTATTGACCTTTTGATCACAAGGACAATAGCGCCATCAACATTTTGTACAGGCAGGCTGTCAATGCTTGGAGGGGTTTGTGAGAGGGAGAAGGCATTATTCCCTACAAAAACTGAGAGATTTCCTTTTTTTATCTCAAGTGCATCCTCTCCAATGAGCACTGACCTGACATACATGTACTAGTTTGCAACTAGTGCCAACAAGAGCATGCAGTCTAGCTCCCCAACGAACTTTGATGTCATTGTTGACACCTAATCATTAGGATTGGGTGAATAACTAAAATTGATGTAAATAAATAATAGAAAATATGAATAGTCACTGGGAGATGAAATGAACAGTCTCTCCCTCATGTATATAATAAAGACCAACATGAAGGAATATCAACTAATTGTTTTTGAGGAATTACCTCCTGGTCTGACATGGTATCAGAGCCAGCACCATTTTTGGCTTCCATCTACTTTGTAACTCCTTATTCTACCTATGGTATTTTGAATCCTATGCAGACTGGCTAGCCTGGCAGCTCTGACGCTTCCACTGGCCTGAACGCATTATTCTCTATTATTCTCTGCTACGCTGCTCCTATTGCTACTCCACCTGCTATTCGCTATTATTCTCTGCTACGCTATTCCTGTCACTGCTACACCTGCATACAAAACACCATTGCATTCAATCTGATCTTACCGCCATTATATTCAATACATTGATAATGCTATTGCATTCAATCTGATCTTACCGCCATTATATTCAATCTCACAGCCTCGGGTCTCCATCCCATGCACCACAAACATAACATTATTGATAACATTGTATAATACCACATTGCGCTCATTCAAGTAAGACGATGGGAGAACAATCAAAGCAAAGGCTATGAGACCGAGCATGACACCCACTCCAGCCATTAGATGAGGAACTGGGGAATTCGCTGCCGATATTTGGTTCCTTCTTGTGCTCATCTCATTTGTCATCGAACAAATGACAGAGAACACTCAGCCTAAAACTGAGACCTCATTCTGGTGATGTTTCCGCTCAGACATGGTGTATGGTGCTCAAAATGGTATGTGATGTGGTATACATTGTTTTGAATTTGTTGTGGTATACATTGTTTTGAATCTATTGTGGCATACCTCCCCTTCGATGTTCCTCCACCCACAGCTCTAATGTCGCCATATACCTGACTCCTCATATCTTATTACATATACCATACTCTGATATACCAACAGTCCTCCCGCTCGGTCATATCTCTACGCGCCTTATGATATTATGCTTTCAATGAATTTGGTTCCACTCTCGTTTTAATACTGTTGTTTTTTTTAATACATTGAATACTCCCTCCACCACATAACCCCTCCCCCAATTAATAACTCTGATATATTATCCCTGATTATTTTTTTTCAAAGTTAAACAGAGTTTGCCACCAGAAGTACAATTATTTTTTACAGTATATTGCTAGAAGTATTTTTTTTTACATTACACCGATTTTACAATGCTTTCAATCATATCTATTGTGGGAGTAGTTCTCACTGGCAAGGAGAACTATCCTGAGTGGTCCCAGAAGATAAAGCACACCCTCATTTTCAATGAGTTGTGGAAAGGAGTGTGTGTTGGAGACGGAGACAAAGAGCTAGAACAACCTACCTCAGACAAAGATTTCGTCATTTGGGAAAATAAGAACAGCAAAGCCTATGCATTAATTGCAACATCTGTAAGTAAAGAGGTGAGTCAACATATTTCGCCATTTTCAAATGCTTTTGAAGCCTTACAAAAGTTGAAAGAACTCTATGACTCACACTCTGCACTTGAAGTTGTTCAACTCATGATTAAACTCTTCACTCTTGAATTACAAAATAATGATCATCTTTCTCTTACATCTGAAGTAAAATCTATAATGCATGATATCAAAGCCACTAAGGTTGAATTGGATATTCCTCTTATCACTTTTCTCAAGGCACTTTATGCTACTTACTCCAATTATCTTGAGTCATTGCAAGCAAATGGAAATCTCAAAGATATTACCTTTGACTCTTGTGAAAAAATTTGCTAAAAGAGAGAAAGCTTTTGGAAAGAATAAAACCCTTGAATCTTTTGAAGAGGTTGTGTGCCTTGCTCATAAAGAAAAGAATCTTACCCAAGATTCTTCCAGAGGAAGAGGTGGTCAAAGAGGAAGAGGAGGATATTTCAGAGGCAAGGTGGGGAAGACACTCTCAAGGAGAAAAGTCAGATTTGCATTGCATACATTGCAAAAGAGATGGATCACATGATGCCTGTACATGCAAGTTACCTTGGGACAAAATTGAGCAGCAAAGAAACCAACCCAAAGGTAAAACTAATGACTCAGACAAAGGTAAAGCACCTGAATCTGCTCATTATGTTGTGGCACAATGTAATATTGGAGTAAATGAAGACTTATTTAATGCTTCACTTGCTTCTTGGAAAAATGATTGGTTGCTTGATTCAGGAGAAACTTGCCACATGACTCATAGAAAAGATTTTTTTTGAAGAATTTACTGGCAATGTTGATGGAGCAATATACTTTGCAGACCAATCAAAACTTAAGCCATCAGGGCTTGGCACAATCAAGCTTAAATTGTCTGGTCTTCCAGACTTCCTTCTGCATCATATTCTATATCTCCCACAGCTGAAGAGAAACTTGTTGTCCTTTGTCCACATCCACCAGCAAGGTCACTCCATTCATATGTTTTATGGCAAGCTTGAGGTGAGAAAAGCATCTGACCACTCACTTGTCATGAGGGGGATAGAAGAAGAAAGACTTCTCAAGCTGCAGGGTACCTCTGCTCGTGCACAACATTTCTCATACAACTCTCATTATGAAGAGGTACACTTCCATCAAGTTTATTATGGCATCCTAGATTTGTAAATTTGAACTATGATAGCCTCCGCTTGTTGAAGAAAAATGGTGTTACTAGTTTGCCTACAATTCCTAGGAAACTTAAGCAATGTGATGCTTGTATTCTAGGAAAGCATAGCAAACAGTGTTTTCATGATTCACATTCAAGAGCACATAGAAAACTTGAACTCATTCATTGAGATTTATGTGGTCCAATGCATGTTCCTTCTACAAATGGAAATAAATATATGATGACATTTATTGATGACTACACCAGAATGTGTTGGGTTTATTTATTGAAGAACAAATCTGATGCTTTTCAAACATTCAAGAACTTTAATACATGGATTGAAAATGATGCACAATCTCATGTTGGTTCTATTCGCACTGATAATCGAAAAGAATACACTTCAAATGAATTTGAAAACTATCTTCGCCAACGTGGGATCAAACATCAAACAACTATGCCTTATAATTCCCAACAGAATGGTGTAGCTAAAAGAATGAAAAGGAAAATCTTAAATATGGTGCGCTCCATGATGTTTTTCAAAAATGTAAAATTGATGTTTTGGGCTGATGCCGTTCTATGTGATGTATATATAAAGAATAGATTTCCATCTAATGCTATCAGAAACAAGACTCCCTATGAAATGTAGTATGGGAACATTTCTTTGGTAAAGCATCTCAGGGTTTTTGGTTCCACCTGTTATGCCTTGATACCAAAGGTACATAGAAACAAACTTGGTGCAAGAAGTCGTAAGTGTATCTTCTTGGGATATTCAAACACCTCCAAAGCATATCGTCTTTATGATGAAGTCAATAAAAACTTTTTTGTATCTAGAGATGTAATCTTTCTTGAATCATCCAAAACTGACAATGTTGTTGAGTGGCAACTTGATCGCTTGGATAGATTCGCAAATGCAAAATCATTTCAAGAATTGGATAATAAAATTCAACATCTTGAAGGGGGGATTCCTATACTAGATCAATCTGTGGAATCTTCTTCTGAAGCACTCTCTCCCCCGCATGAAACTCCAATAACAGATGATACTTTAAGTGATGTGATTGATAGAATTGGGTGACTCAATCTTCATTCAGTCCCAACTCAATCAACGGAGTAGCCTGGACCATCTGAGAAAGGTCCCCCAAAGTAGCTGACAAAGACACTTGAAAGTCTTCATCCTGATGAGGTTGGAAAAATAGGAACTAGAAATTCAAACTGGCAAAATGGAGGTGATGTAGATGACTCTGATTCACCTGTTGATATGGATGTTTATTATGATTGTGAATTGAATCTGTCTACAGATTTCGAACCAACTTCCTTCAATGAAGCTGCTTCTCATGATGAATGGAAAGAAGCGTTGCAAAAGGAGTATGATGCCCTAATAAAGAATGGAACTTGGAAGCTGGTTGATCCTCCATTAGGAACCAAACCAATTGGCTACAAGTGGGTCTACAAGAACAAGTATAAAGCTGATGGCTCACTTGACAAGCACAAAGCCAGACTTGTGGCAAAAGGTTTTTCACAAAAGGAAGGGGTCGATTATGAGGAGACTTTTTCCCCCACAACAAAATGGGCTACCATCCAGACACTCTTTGCCTTAGCAGCTCAAAACGGTTGGAAAGTCCATCAAATGGATGTAAAAACTACTTTCTTGAATGGAGATCTAAATGAGAATGTTTTTATGTCCCAACCTAAAGGATTTGCTATGAAAGGACCTGAACATAAAGTATGCAAACTTGTGAAATCCTTGTATGGCCTCAAACAAGCACCACGAGCCTGGTATGAAAAACTCACTGAGCATCTTCTGAAACTCAATTTCAAACATTATGATCTTAATGATGCAACTTTATTTGTTAAGAAAGTTGGCAAAACAGTTGTATATATTATGGTATATGTAGATGATCTTTTGATGACAGGGAACAATGAACGTTGCATTGCATCCATAAAGAAGGAATTGAGGAAATGTTTTGAAATGACTGATTTGGGCTATGTTCATTACTATCTTGGTATTGAAGTAACTCAACATCTGAAGTACATATTCCTTTCTCAAAAGAAGTACATTGGAGATCTGTTGAATAGGTTTGGCATGACAGAATGCAATCCTCTTACTACTCCAATGGAACAAAACTTAAAGCTCACATCCATTGAAGGAAAAGAATTTGAGGATGCAACAAAGTATAGACAACTTGTAGGAAGTCTCAATTACCTAACTACTACCAGACTAGACATTTTGTTTGCTGTTGGAATCCTCTCTGGGTTTATGCAAAAGCCTTGTGAGGGACATTGGTCTGCTGCAAAAAGAGTTCTAAGGTACTTGAAGGGAACTCAAGACTTTGGAATCAAGTATACACATGTGGACGACTTCAACTTGATTGGATACTCTAATTCAGACTTCTATGGAGACAAAGAAACTGGGTTATCTACTTCAGGTTATGCTATGAGTCTTGGATCAGGAGTTGTCTCCTAGAGATCACACAAATAATCAGTTCCAACAAATTCCACAACAGAGGTATAATATGTGGCAGCAGCTGAGACAACAAAAGAAATTGTGTGGCTTAGGAAAATTCTTGAAAATTTGCACGTAAAACAAGTACAATTGACTCCACTCATGATTAGCAATACCTCGACAATAAAGTTGGCCAAGAACGCAAAGTTCCATGATCGAACGAAGCACATCAATATTAAATAACATATGATTCGACATCATGTTGAGGCCAAAACAATCCATCTACGCCATTGTTCCACTAATGAGAAAATTGCAGACATCTTCACCAAAGCACTTGGAAGAGAAAAGCTTGAAAGATTCAGAACGATGCTTGGACTCACCAACATCCCTTCAGATTAAGGTGGGGGATGTTGACACCTAATCATTAGGATTGGGTGAATAACTGGAATTGATGTAAATAAATAATAGAAAATATGAATAGTCACCGGGAGATGAAATGAACAGTCTCTCCCTCATGTATATAATAAATACCAACCTGAATGAATATCAAAGAATTGTTTTTGAGGATTTACCTCATGGTTTGACAGTCATATGCAAATGCATTGAGAAAGGCTAAAGCTTAAATCCCAAATATCTTATTATGAGTCTTTCCATATCTAACATTTTATGATAGATGTCTCCTAGAAGAAGATCCAACTCTTTTGTCTTTGAAGTACGATAAAAGTACGCTTCCTGATGTTCCTTTTCACCTGCATAAGCAAACTCCGTGTCTTTAAGATTTTCCAATTCACTATTGTCGAGTTTTAGTCCAGAAAGGCACAATTGATAACCAATTTGAGGTATATACACAATGGACCCGTGTTTGGGATTATTAGCTTGGCATGGGAGGCATTTTAGCTCAAGTGCTGAAATCTCCTCAAG
This sequence comes from Pinus tabuliformis, assembly GCA_031772625.1. NCBI lineage: Eukaryota > Viridiplantae > Streptophyta > Pinopsida > Pinales > Pinaceae > Pinus > Pinus tabuliformis. The sequence continues at coordinate 22,264,407 of CM062813.1, forward strand.
CAATCCCTTGTATATTTCCTTCAATTCATCCAACTCTAGACAAATCCTGGATGCAATCATCATTCCATATTTGTTTCTATTGCTTTGATTAAAGTCAAAGACTCCCTTTATCAGTTCAAACTTCATAGATATGGACAAGCTCAATTGTAATGCATGTAAAAGTCTGTCTTACAATATTCAAATTGAACATTCCTGCATGCTCATGCTATCTTTTTGAAATCCCAATTTCAAAAATTTTCCTTGTATGTAAAATGGAACTCATACTCTTTGACATTTTTGTCCAATCATCCAATGTTGATAGATAACCTGAACACTGAAATCTTGAGTAGATGTGGAATATCTTTCACATTTTTCAAAGTGTTGTGCAGGGCTGGCATCATTTCATCACAGTGATGGCGCAGTGGTATAGTGTTGAGATGACCATTCAAAATGTTGAGATCTAATATAGGCCTTAAGAGCCAAGTCCTTAAAATACATCAGCCGATGACAATGACACAGTTGTTAAACATGCCAAATAACAAAAATCCTTCCTTTGCTTTGCCAATGCCCATGTTGCTTGGATGCTTATCAACTTGAAAAATTTTCAAGGCATCATAACCTGTAGCATCAACTTTTAGAATTTTTTTAATGAGATCTCTAAAACCATGTCAAATTTTATTGGTGCGGTGTCATATTCCTTCATTTCAATAGTGTTGACAAGCATCTATTGTTGTAGCCTAGCAAGAAGGTCCCCAGCAGCACGAACTTGCACATCACTTTCAATGTTCATCATGGAATTGAGTTGTTCATGAGCACATGCACAAACCACCAAATGCTCTTGTTCATTAAAAAATTCCAAACACTTGTTCAAATGCTTAACATGCTTCCACCTATTGTTTGGGACCTTTGAAAGTAACAACTTGTGAGCCAGCCAATACTCAAGGCTTCCAACAATTCCTAAAAAGGTAGCTATTAGATCACCATAATATCAGAGTTATCATTTCCAAAAATTTTGCAGTACATACAAAGTTCAGGTGCAATAAATAAAAATATTTCATTGTTTATGTGATCATCCAGAGAAAACTTGAGAACCTATTCCAAGATTGATAAGACTAAAGTGACCTGCCCATATAAGCATCTGCAAGAGCTCTAGACAAAATTTGCAGGAAAACATCTCTTTGTCATAAAAGTCTTGTTTTGAGAGCATCCTGGAGTCTACATTTGCATGGATGTCTTGAGCTAATTTCCCATTTACAATGTAGATGCAGGAGCTGGAGGATGGTAATGATTTTGCATGATATTGCTCATAGAAAATCAATATTGCAAGGCCCCAAAGAAAACTAAAATGCAACCAGACATGTTGGTATCCAGTGAATTCATTTCTTTGGTATTTTGGGTGTAAGTGTTTCGATGCCCAAACTTCGTTGGGGTTGTATCCAAAGCGCTAGATTGAAGAATAATTGGTTTGACTTCATGTAGACATGGTAGAACAATTGATCCAATGGCTATTGATTGAGTGCCATCCAGAAATACCTTGTACTCCTTTGAGAGCACACACGTATGTAGAAGTGTATGATTTTGGAGAAGCCCAATTCAACATTGTTCAAGGCGGGTTGGGTCATTTGAAAAAAATGGTACAAATGCCTAATATTCTGTAATGTCAGGCCTGCCCTTCATGCAACAATATGCATATGCCTTGACAACTGGGTGAGGTGCAAGAAGTCTTATTTTCACCTTACATCCAATCTATTTTACAAATGAAGGGTAATAGAGGCCTCTAGATGTTAACAGTGGTGATGAAACCAAAGTTTGGGCATGCCCTCTTTAGCACACAGAGGAAACCAACTGCCCATTGGAACCATATACCTCTTGACCATTCACTAGGTCTACACAGTTAAACTTGTAAGATGCCACTGGTATTAGAAAATATTCATAATAGACAAACACCTTATTTGACTTTGAACCAGTAGAATTATACATATCAGCAATAGAAAGCCCCATGAGGTTCTTTTCATTTTATGCCCAGAATATGTCAGAATAAGGTTGCAATGTATACTTTTTGTACTTGTTTCCAGTTTCCAAGGCTTGAGTGTACCATAAATTGAAGCTAAGGCAAGGTTGGTTGAATCAAGAGACTTGATATTATCCACAGTTTTCCTGTGATGGTGTTTTTATCTTTTGAATATTGTCACAATATATTTTATAACCTGCAGATCTGGATGCAAGTAACCAATATAGAGCCTGGTGGAAATTGAAGAACACTTTCTTCCTTATTAATATTCCAAAGTTTCACATGGCCATCACTCATTTGCACAATGCTCATTTCCAATAAACCATTTGTTAAATTGTCAAGTCTTTTTGATTACTTAGGAATGGGTTCCAGTATGTTGGTTTTTGAGTTTATTCCTTTATTTTGATATCATATACTACCATGTCATTTTACTTCTTGCATTTGTTCAAAAACCATGAGCCACTTAACTTGTAGGATTGGGAAAATTTGCAGTGTCTGTGTATAATGATCCACCTCTTGTGGATTATGGGACTTTAGCGTATTTTCCTCCAAAACATCTATAGAATGGCCCATATCCGTAGTTGAGCAATTCTCAAAGAGACTACAACCTCACATTTTAAGCATATATCTTCCCTTGCCTCGATCATAAACTATAATTGTGACATTAGATAATTGAGTAGAAGGATTTTGGTCAACAAATAATGAAACTAATTTGTCTGTCCTATACTTTTCTTCAATAGGGAAAATTCCTCCAAATTTGTCCTTGATATCTTGATCTTGGAATTCACCTTCAAATATAGGTGTTATCTCTTTTATAGGATTTAACATCTTTCCCATACCTTTATTTACATTTGGCTCTCTCTAAATGGATTTTTCAAAGCTTAAACTACATCTGGATCCTCTACGGAATCAACTGCTTCCATGTCTTCATCCTTATCTATTTTCTCAACTAAATGTACTAAGCCTTCAGTCCTACTTGTATCAACTTCAGGTTTGTCATTACTTCTTCCCTTCTTGGCAACCCTTGATGATACCTAGGCTTCCAAGAGTTTTGTTACCTTTATGAAGGCTTGGCTATAGTCTTCAAATTTTTTATTTGGAAACATTTTTTTTCTTCCTAGTTACCTTAGACCTTTTTATTCTAGTTCTAGAATTCCTTTTCAATATGTTCTAGTTCCATAGTTGGCCAGGAGCATGCTCTGATACCATTGTGATGTACCAATTCTAAATTATGCAATTTTTTCCTTCATTAACAAACTTTCTTTGACAAATTTTTACGAACAGTTAGAGTGCAATAATTTCATCAAACACTTGGCATGCATAGTAAGGGAAATACTACAACAAGAGGAAATAAGAGGCAATCATTAATTTTATTGCTTAATTTAGAAAGCTATTACAATATAGGAAGATCAAGGAAACTGGAACTTCACTTGGTGAAAACTTTTGACCAATCTCGCCCCACTAGTATAAACTGGTATAAACTCAGAAAGAAGGTACAAAATGTTAGCCTCCTTCAGAAATTATGAACCCTTTAATGATGTTTCTCAACTTCAGAATATGATGATTGATCTCCAATCTATCCTCCTGAAAACACTGATATATGGTGCCAAATCTGAGAACAATCACCCCTGAAATCTCAGCCCTCCCTTGGGAATATATTATTAGCATATTAGTCTTCTTCCAAAAGTCTTCTATTGAACCCCATTACCAATACATATTTCCAATAAAAAACCCTATTTTTATTAAATACCTTTTTTAGAACCCCCAATTCATATAAATTCCCCCATATAACTGCAATATATTGACTCTATTTTTTAGAATTGTAAAATGCCTTTATGAATGAATGTTCTAAGATTGTGGTCAACAAGGTGAAGTACTTGTGCACAAAGATTGGATATGTTTGTTCTAAAAACCAGTTTTTGAACTTCAAGGAATCCACAAGAAATAAAAAAAGATAAGGCTTGAGCCTTAGGTATAGGCTTTGATGATTCCTATACCTCATGTCTCCTCGAATGCAATAGGTGTTCCTGTTGATGTGATGGAAGCCTTTGCCTCCTCCCTTATTAGCCTAGATATTTTTGGAGAGATTTCTCATGACGTTGTTATGCATTAGATGATGAACCCCAACATGATGAATGTAGATGGGGTAGCAGCTAGAACCTTAGTTCATATTTGAAATCTAGTAATGTTAGCCATTACCTTGGTCAACAATTTTTGAATTACTTTTCCACTCCATGAATGACCATGTCCAAAATATTCTTGTGTCAAGCCTAGAAGTTGAAGGGGATACCACTGAATTTACATCTTTGACCCTGTTGAATTCAAGATGAGAGTTGATCAGCTAACAAACCAGTGTGGTCTCACAAACATTGTTTGGAACACTTGGTTGTGTTTTGACACATTGAATTCATGATCCTGAAGATGGGTAGGTTTGAAGACAGTCCATCATATTTTCCTCTCATTCATGTTCCTCTAGGATGTGAGGAATCATCTGCAAAATGCCCATTAATTGGCTACCCGGTTCCTTATTTAGGGAGGGGAGTTCCTTTGATTAAACCTTGTTCACTCTATGTGATATATATCAAGTAGCCCAAGGATTCAACTACAATTAATTATAGAGCTGGGGTTAATAGGATCTCTTGTTAGATAGATGTAACATGCCCTACTTCTATTTTTCTTTTGGTGATACATAGAAAATGGAAAAAGGATTAATAATTTCTTCATTAACTTAGAAAACTCAACAATTTATCTTTTAACCCAGTTACCATGCAAGATTGTGACAAATTATACCAGGTTTCGAGGTTTATTGTTCAGGAAAGATTTTCCATGTTTGTTATAAAAGCTAGATTCTGAACCAAGAGAAATCTAGAAGACATAAAACAAGATATAACTTATAAGGTGCTAAATTAGATTGAATGAGAAATTTATAAAGACCATCCAAATAAGGTGTAGGAGGCAGACAAAAAATGGAGCCAATACTCACAATAACCCATTTTTTTCTTTGTATCAAAACTTGCTTTTGAGGCTACGCTATTCTTCCATGATGTAATTTTAGTAACTTTATTGAGTGATGAGACTTAGGCCTAGTTGATTTGGTTCAATATTTATACATATGTAAGTTTATTACAATGAGGTCAGTGAAAAATTATCACTCTCCTAACTTTGCTCTTGTATATACCTAATATAATATAGATTGTATAGTTTGATTTTCTCTTTCACTTTCCTTGTGCGATTGTTCTCATTGCTCTTCCAATTCATGCACATATCAATAAGGTTTATTATCTTGTTTCTATTTTAGTATGAGTTTTATTTTGGGTTTAGGTATTATTTTTATTTCTTCTGATAAATTATATTCAGTTTAACTGTCTTGTGTTCAATTCTTTCAGTGGGTGGGTATTGGCTATAGGATCCGCAGACAAAACAATGAAACTTTTTGATCTATGCAAGATAACCAATGCTTTGCATGCTTTTTCTTGTCACAAGTATGTGATTTGTCTGGTTCTAATTCATTTTCTTGTTTATGGAAGTATCATCCTAAATTTCTATGATGTATTTTGAAACATGAAATGTTATATCTCTTTATGTGGAGGTGCTTCGACATTGGAATGCAAATGGATTTCTTAAAATAGAATATAAGGAACTGAATACCCATTTATTCTTCTAAAAATGAATTGTAAATAAGAGAGTTTTCCTCTTAGTATTTTTACCATTTTATTTGGTGGAACACATGGTAGAGAATGATGCACTACTCATTTTCTCATTATGTTTGGAATTTATACGATTGACTAAGTAATTTGTGTAGCTTCATTGTTGTTTGTTTTATATCTATAACTTCATTTCTATTTTATGTAGTTACTAATAGAAATTAAGTTTCATTATACTAATAGAAATTAATCTTCATTATGTAGCTTCATTGTTTGTTTTATACCAATAGCTTCATTTTTGTTTTATATGAATACTTAGTTTTGTGTAGCTTCATTGTTGTACAATGTTGATCATAAGAAAGTATTAATTCCTATGGTTTATTGAAAATATGGATGAGCATTAGGATCTGGAGATATTGGGGCTATTTTTATTTTTGAAACGAATATTTTTTAGGATGTAAATGAATATGAAAGAAGAAAATCAAGTGGGTACATTTGGTTAGATACATTGGAAGGGGGTATAAATGACATAGTTTTAGAAACAATTCCAAAATGCCATTTGTTTGGCATATATGACATTTTTGGTAGGCATGTGGAGATAACATGCAAAAATGATACTATGGAGTACAACTAGTTAATTATGGACTTATTTTTATTTTTTGGACTCACAAAGGAGAGGCAAGGCCAAAATGCAACCAATCAATCATTATGTTAGTAGAAGGTTTGCTTCCTCTAGAACCTGAGGACCATGGCATATTGGAGCATGTTATCCACCCACATGTATGGGTAACCATAGGAGGTTTTTTTTCTTCTATGAAGCAATTTTTAGCTAGCGGTCATACATTATTTATTATATGTTGTCTTTTTCTTTCCATTTACTTTCACAAGATATCTACAACTTGATCTTTTTATATTGTAACTTAGTTGACATGATTGTTATTAAGTTCCCAAGGTGTTCTTTTTCTATGGTGATGTTTTATTTGTTTTGTTTATACAGGTCATCTGGCCACTATCGCCAACTAAAGAAAACTTGTTCGAGTTTTTTGCTTTTCTCGGGAAAAATGGCATTGACATAGCTGATGTTGAGGTATATGTCATATAAATCCTTTGTATGCTACTTTAGTTTATATTCCATTGTTCATCGTATTTCATTTCTTACACTCTACATGATATCTTCTTTGATTTCAGAAGAGGAACTCAGTATTGATGGTCAAAAATAGGAATTGAAGAAAGAGGAGAACAATAACACTGGAGAGACAAATGCAAAGAGATAGAGAGATAAGAGAACCAGTCTAGTGATACCCTTAAAGACAATATCTCACATGAGACACACACATAGAGACTGATGATCAAGTCTTCATAGTTGGTGAATTCACCTACAATGCATTGACAACACAATGATGATGTTTTGAAGTGATGAAATAATATTTCATGTGTAAATTGTAGTCCAACCAATATTAAGTTGGAAACTCGTATTGTAATACTTAACATTTCATATAATATAATTTATGTGGTTGAAGTAATTTATAGTTGCACTCTATATTATTTAGTATTGTAGTTAACATGTATAACTTTACGTTTTCATATTAGATGAACATGCACATTGTATGGCATTTTTTTAATTAAGTTGTAAAATCATACTAATTAATAATGAACACATAAAATTAATCTAAAACTACTAAATTAGTAGTTTATATTGATTAATGATAAACACAAATAAAATGAATATACGACTAAATTAGTTGTTTATAATGATTATTAATGAAAGTAAATGAAATGAATATAAACTATTAAATTAGTTGTTTATATAATGAATATGAAATTACCAAAAAATGATAAATGACTACTACAAATGATAAATTTGTGATTACAAATGATGATTAAATTTTGCATATATACGACTATTAGTAGCTAATTTACAGTATTTTATAACGCAACCAAAATTTAGTCATATTTCATTGGTCATTAATTGGTTTTAAACGATGACTAAAATTTGCATATATATGACTATTAGTAGCTAATTTACAGTATCTTATAACACGACCAACATTTTGGTCATATTTTTTTGGTCATTAATTGGTTTTTTCGGGTGATCATATAGTAATATATTTTGTTGTATATTTGGTCATTAATTGTGTCAATTAATGACTAAATCAATGACTAAATTAATGACCAAATTAATGACTAAATATACTACTAGATGACAAAATTGAGACAACCAATTAATGACTAAGTTAAAAACGACTAAAAGTTGGTCGCGTTATAAGATACTGTAAATTAGCTACTATTGGTCACCGACTGAAAAATGGTCATTTATATGCAAAATTTAGTCGTTTTTTTAGTAACTAATTAACCATTTTGTACTAGTGTATTAAGTCAAATTAACTTAGTTAGCCCATGGGGCTTTGGATTGATGGTGAATGGGTGCATTGTTAAGGCACTTAGTGTGATAGGTCACCGGTTCAAATCCCCTATGGGTCTTACCTACCAAAAAAAAAGTCAAATTAACTTAGTTAACTATTACAAGTTGTCATGAGATGTGGAATTACAATTTTATTCCCAATTTAATTCAAGGACAAAATTAAATTAGAATTTTCGTGTTGCATTTTCAACACTCCCTCTCAACAAGAAAGGCATTATCTTCTACCTTGATCTTGCCTCTGTGAAACTCGAATTTTCATCTTGACAATTCCTTTGTCAAAATATCTGAATCATGCTCCTCTTTAGGAATTCACTCCAGCAACATGATTCTCCTATGTACACAATCTCGTAGATGGTGATACCGGATGTCAATATGCTTGGACCGATCATGAAAAATTGGATTCTCAAAGAGTTTGATACAAGTATAATTTTCACAATAAATCATTGTAGGATCCATCTTCTAACCAAATAACCCAACAAGGATCTTCCTCATCCAGATAGCCTCGCAAGTTGCTTGAATTGCAGCCATGTACTCTGCTTCTACTAAACTGAGTGCAACTGGTCTCTGCTTCCTACTATACCAAGAAATTGTTGTTGACGCAATACTAAAGATTCCCCCTATGTGCTCTTCCTGTGAGATGGATTCCTGTCTCAATCTACATATGTGAAGCCTTGAAGCTTCACTCCCTCTTTCTATTTGTACCAAAGACCAAACTGAGTGGTGCCTCTGAGGTATCTCAAAACATGTTTATCTTCCTTCCAATAGATTTTGGTTGTCTTAACCATTACTTGACTAAATTGGTTAACTGCAAAACATATTTCTGATCGTGTGTTCAACAAATACATAAGTGAACCCACAAGTTGTCTATAAATAGTAGCCTCCACTACTTCACATGAAGTAGCATCTTCCTTCCTCCAATTACCTGTTAGAGGAGTCTCCATGGATTTGTTGTTATCCATGTGGAAATTCTTCAATATCTCGTTGGCATACTTTCCTTGAGAGACAAATAGTTCTCCATCTCCTTGCCATACTTCCATACCAAGAAAGTAATGCATGAGCCCCAGGTCCTTCATCTCGAATTATCTTGCAAGATCCTCTTTGCAAGATTTTATTAGCTTCTCATCACCCGTTAGAATCAAATCATTGACTTATAATACTATAATGAAAGGTTTACCTTCAACCATAATATGGTAAAGGTTCACATCTACTTCACTTTTGGTGGATCCCAACCCAGTGAAATAACTGTCATTCCTGGTGTACCAAGCGCAAGGTGTTTTTTTAGTCCATACAATGCTCACTTGATTATTCACACATGTGATTCTCTACTGAAGGTATCAAATCCTTCTAGCTGATCAATATACACCTCTTCCTCAATCAAACAGTTGAGGAATGTTGTCTTCACATTGATCTGATGTATCTTCCATCCCATTTGTGCTGAAAGTGCTAGAATAGATTTGATTGAAGAGTAACTTACTACTAGAGCAAAGGTATCCTTGTAATCAATTTCCTCCACTTGAGAAAACCCTCTGGCCACAAATTTGGCCTTGTGTTTCTCCACACTCCAATATGTTGCTTGGTTTACCTTGTAAATCCATCTGGAACTCGCCACTTACTTGTCTATGGGTCTTGGGACCAATTCCCAAACATTATTTCTGACAATAGAGTCATACTCCTCAACCATGGCATCAAACCATACTAGTTGATGCACTTTTTCCTCGAATGAGGATGGATCAACCTCTACACTCTCGCTCATTAGAGACATGTAACCAGTGTACCGATCTAATGACCTCCTCTGCCTACGTTGTGATGTGGGTGATCCCACATTCTCTCTAGCATCATCTATCAATCCGTCAGCCTATCTGGTGTGCTTCCTTCCATCTATGGAAGTCTTTGCATGAGTGGGTGCTTCCACTCTCTACTCCTCTGTATGTGGCTACTCCACATCATCCCGAGGTTCCTCCTTTGGAGCTAAAATCTCCTCATTTTCATGTAACTAAAGCTCCCTCTCAATCAAACGTATCATGGCCTTCTCTTCATCCAAATTCACATCTCTATGAACCATTATCATCCTATGAGATGGCAAGTAGACGTGATAGCTATGAGGTGTATCAGTGTACCCCACAAATATTCCCAACTCAATTTTTGGCTCTAGATATTTCCATGCATCCTTGGTAACATGACAGTAGACTGATGAACCAATGATCATGAAGTGTGCTACATCTGGTTTCTTACCTGAAAAATCTTCTTCTGGTGTAATCATCCCAAGAATTTGATGAGGACTTCTATTCTACAATTAAATAGTTATGTTGCATGCTTCAACCCACAAGTGCAATGATAGGCCTTGATCATGTAATATCACCCATGAAATTCCATAATGCTTTTATTCTTCGTTTCAGCCACCCCATTTTTTTGTGGGTTATGGGGTGCTATTAACTCTTGTTCAATGCCTTATGATGCACAAAAGTTCTTGAATTCATTCAAAACATATTCTCCACTATTATCGCTTCTAAGAGCTTTAACTTTACTACTAGTATCTTTCTCGACAAGTTTTTTAAATTAACAAAATTTAGGGAACATCTAATATTTCTTCTCCATGAATTAAATACATCACTTACGAGAAAAATTATCAACAAATATTACATAATACCTATGCTTGGTTGTGCAGGTTGTTGAGAACCGTACACACACATCTGAGTGAACTCTCTTAAGGATTTCTTGTGCTCGGTTTTCTTTATCATGAAAGGAAGCTTTGATGTACTTCCCAATGTACACCCTTTGCATGTGTCTCTCTGCTCTAGGGTACCCTTGGGAAGACTTGTAGAAATTTGTTGCATGACCTTCAAAGATCTATGGTTCAAGTGACCCAATCTTCTATTCCACAACTCACTGATGCCTCGGCTCTACACCTTCTTTGCTTTTGTTCTCAAAACGGCATAGTCTTCTACATCTAATTTTTTGAGGTTCTTCACATGAACACCAATCTGCGTCACCTGTCCTAAGGCTATGTGAAGAAGGAAATACTTTCCCTTGCTAAACATGACATCATAGCCATGGTCCTCCAACAGGGAAACTGAAACCAAATTCTTCTTCAAACCCGAAACATACATGACATCTTTTAATGTGAGAGGAGAACCAGACTCCCTTGGAAAGGTAACAATATAAATTTTAGTCATGCTATACCTCCCATCATATCCCATTTTGATGTGCATATGGAGGTCCTTCTCCTCCAAGTCACTGAATAACTCTTTTTTTCAGTCATATGGAATGAGGCTCCACTATCTAGGTATCACACACTAACCATCACCGATGTCACCATGCAAGGCATGAGGGTGAAATACATCTCGAATTGTAAAGCAAAAGCTTCACTTGCTGCTCCTCCTGAGGGCTTCTTACCATCCTTCTTGTGTGAACACTTCGTGGCATAGTGTCCCAACTCATAATAGTGAAAAGATTTAATCTTCGATGTATCCTTATTCTTTCCACCCATAATGGATCTGATTTCGAATGAGATGACTTCCCATTCCATTTCTTTGCCTTTCCAACTAAGGCATAGTTCTCCTCGTCATCACGCTTGGATGAGGATCCATCTCTAGTGTTCCGTCGAATCTCTTCTTATACCAAGTCAGACCACAAACACTCCAACTCTGGTAGCTTCTCCCTCCCATTAACTGAGTCCTCGTAATTGTGTCAGCTCTTGGGAAGGCCTAGAAGTCCTAGACTCACCAGATCACCTTCAACAACTATAACACCAACACTTCAAATCTCATCCTGACATTGGGTGAACTTGGTCAAGTACTTTGGTATTGTGTCACCCTTCTCCATCTTGATTTTTCTTATCTTTTCCTTCAGTGGTAGCTTCCTGTGATCACTGTTGTTTTGAAACAAGTCTGCTAAGGCCTTCCACATCATAAATGGAGTCTCCTTACTTTGGAGGTTCAAGACAATATGATCTCGAACTCCTTCTAGGATAATCCTTCTCGCCTTTGCAACACATTTTCTTCACTTTGCCAGATCTTAAGCATCAGCTGGCTTAGGAATATCTTTTTCTATGTATTCCTTAAGCATGCTGTCTTCCAAAACTGTCTCCATCTTATCAATCCACTCAATATATTTTGAGATAGCCTCAAGGTCATATTCGAGTCTCAATCTATAGAATGAAACCCTGTTGCCTCTAAAGTATGATACTACAAATTTGATTTCTCTTGCAAAAGACAAACTCGAATTATCCTCTTCTATAGTAATTTCATATCTCATACCATGTAGAAATTCCTTATAGATTCAAACTGCTAATTTTAATATGCTAAAACAATAGACTTGAATCTACTCTACTCATCAACGGACACAATAATTGATCGATGAAATCACGAAGAATATAGCATAAAGAATTAAATCACACATAACACAATGATTTCTTGGGGAAATCCACAACTAAAAACCCTTGCTATTTTTAAATTTCATTAATCAAAAAATATGAGAATATTACAATTCTTTGCTCAAGCCTGAGCAACCTCTTCACTATCTCTATCTATCTCATTTCTTCTTAGACAAGTGCAAACCAATACTTAGCCAATTTCTTTCTTTCCCAAGTCCCTATTTCCTTGTATTGTTCATCAAGGAATTAGCCCCTATTTAATTGTGAAATTCCTCAATTATGAATTGTGCAATCCTAACAGGCCTTACTCGTATTGCATGCACTATTAGTTTAATTTAGATGATTATACAACTGATAGTACATTGTCCCTAAACTAAAATCTCAACCAGTTCTTTCTCTGATGTGACATGCATGTGTTAATTATGAGTGAATATTCAGTTTACTAGTTGATCATTGTAGGCAGCACCACACTACATTTCAAGAAGCACCACACTATAATTCAGGTAGAACCCCATTATACATTAGGAAATGCCACACTGGACTACAAAGAGCACCCCACTAAACTATAGGAAGCACCCCACTGAACTGTAGGCAGCACCCCACTACTATACCTCCCACTAATACCTCCATCAGTTGGAGCTAGTTTAACTGACTTTTACTCAGTTAGACTGAATTAAATCATTACAACTCAAAATAAACTCAACTAATGCTCTTAATTGTAGGAGACACTCTACATGACTCTATTTATACCCTCAACTTAAATTAATTGAGCCAACTAAATCAAATTAACTTAGTTAACTATTACAAGTTGTCATGAGATGTGGAATACAATTTTATTCCCAATTTAATTCAAGGAAAAAAATAAATTAGTATTTTCTTGTTGCATTTTCAACAAGAGGTACCACTAATCAAGCATTATGTTTTTTAGATTCAAACATTTTTCTATAGGGATATGTCGATGTAGACATGGTAGGTGATAGAGATAATAGGAGGAGAACGACAGGGTATGTGTTTACCATAGGTGGAACAACTGTTAGTTGGGTTTCATGAATGCAAAACATTGTTGCACTTTCAACAATGGAAGTGGAGTATGTTGTTGCTACAGAGGCTAGTAAAGAAATGATTTGGTTACAAAGATTTATGGATGAGTTGAGCAAGAAGCAAGAGATTGGTAGATTATACAATGTCAGCCAGAGTACATTCATATTACAAAGAACTCAACATTTCATTCCAAGAAAAAACATATACAACTCAGGTACCATTTCATACGGTCAGTTCTCGAAAATGGACAATTGAAGTTGAAAACAATACGCACTAGCCAAAATCCTGTAGATATGTTGACAAAGGTGGTAATAGGGAAAAACTAATTTTCTGCTCAGTTTCAATTGGTCATCAAGTATGATGGTGAAGATGAGAAACAACCAGGTCTGAGTGGAGGCATTGTCCAACAATTGAAGCAACGATGGAGTTGATATAATTAGTCTATAAGTGGGAGATTATTGGGTGTGGAGCCTGATTATCTTTGTGATTGTCCAAAGGGTTTTTGTTTTAGCCATGGATGGATCACAATCCTTGATAGCGGGGTGTGAGGGGGCTTCACCCCCACTAGTGCCACTGGGGGGTCCTAGTAAATTTGGGTTGTTCATTAGGAAGAATATATGATAGTAGAAGTTATGTAATTTAGGGTTTGTTTCCCTAGAAGGCACCACTTAGTGTATATGATGGAATTGTATTGCTAATTTGTATTATTTTGTATGTGAATAAAAGAGGATAGACAGTGTGAGAGAGAAGAGAAAATTACAACATATTTTTTGTAGCTTGTATCTCTTCATTTTTCTAGATAATATAAAAGGAAGGACTATATGTTTCTTTCTGTATGTAGCTCAAATTTTGTGAACCACATATATTTGTGTCTCTCTTGTTTTATGTTTTTCAGTGTTTATTTTTCTACAATATTTTATTCGTTCCATTGCTCTCTTAATTAATCTCTAATAAGATGAGTCAAATTACAATGGGCCATCAGATCTCCACCCCAAAACAGTGAAGTGGAACCAAGATAGTGGGACCTCCCCCATTTTGATGTCAAAGAAGGGTGGGGAGGGGTATCACTTTAATTGTTATTCTTTGATCTAGTTGTGTGACTTGGGCAGTTAAATGGTGGAGGACCACAAAAAAGGGGTACTATGGAAATTGTATATGAGCGTCGATGGCCAAAGGCCTAAGTGCACCAATATATATATATATATATATATATATATATATATATATATATATATATATATATATATATATATATATATATATATATATATATATATATATATATATATATATATATATATATATATATATATATATATATATATATATATATATATGTAATATATATATATATATATATATATATATATATATATATGATACACCCACATGTAATAGTGGGGAGTGGTTCAAGATGTGTGGTATCAAGGCACACCATGTGAACAAGTGCCACTAGACCCACACAAGTTCGTCACTATGTGGTAGTGTAGTGACATGCCATATGGGCATTATGTGGCAGGAAAAGTGAGGTGCAACATTTGAATTAATAACATTTTAGAAGACCCCAACTTGTAATCCTGGAGTATAATTGTGCCAAACTTATATCACCAGAAGAAAAATAAATAAATAAATAATAAAAATAAAAATAAAAAAATAAAATTTGAGATGAATACAATGATGGCATCCAATTCGAGTTATGGAAAATTGGAAGAAATTAAAAAAAAAATCTACCCCATTTCCCTAACTATACCAAGGAAGTTTCGTTAGCATAGTGAACAAATTCCTAAGGGTAAGATGGGATTGTTTACAATTTCCCCATTTCTAGGTTGTCTTTGAATGAGATTTTCCATCTTTATAAGGCTATTTAAGAGGAAATATGACATGTTTAGAAATTTATCCTTCTTTAAATGTTGTAATAACCTGTCATGATAAAAATACAGGAGATGACACCTTCCTTCACATCTAATATATTTGTGAATTAAGAGAGTCACTTCATCCCAAATTTGTTTCATCCATGTCTTGGGCATACCCATGATCCAATTAGGTTTTGATTTTGATCTTTTCACAAATGGGGTCAATTATCTTTCTTTCAGTTATTTATTTTTGAACCATATTTCCCCAAATTTTGGAAGCCTTATCATTTGTTCTATTATATGCTTAGAGAGACATATAACTAAATTTCCTATAGTGGCATTCTCTCCATCAAAACTATGAGAGAAATATTTACTCATTTCAAGATTATATCCATGAAATATTGAGAAAAAGTATATCCATTCTTCTTCCTGTAAAATCATCATTGTATCAAGATGAAGTTTTTCTTTTTCAAGATGGCTCTATTCTGACTACCATTGAGAACTTTGTGTTAAAACTATATAAACACTATGATTTTATCAACAATCTTTCCCTTTGGAAAATAAACCAAACCATTGTTAAAGAGAAGAACACAATTGATTGAGTAAATTCATGGTTTGTAGTTTTAATTACACACAAGAATCATTTTATGATTTTGTGTTAACACCAACATTGTTAACACAAAATCTTTTTTGCAAGAGTGTTTTAACCATGAGCACCCTGAGCTACCACGAATTGACTTTATATGTAGACTTGAACTATCAATTTTGAGAAACGAATGGCATTCATTTTGTGGACATCATTTCATGTATAATCTTAGAGCTCATAATCACTTTTGAATTTCCAATTAAAAGAATCTCTAAAAACTTGAGACTTAACTTTTGGAATTGTTGAATGTGCTTTGTAACTAGATTTTTTTGTTGAAGTTTTACCAATTGACTAAAGAATTTATTTCTCTTAATATTCCCATAATGTGTTATCAATTCCTCTATAAAAATGGACCAAGCTACACAAAATCCTTTTTCCTTTCACAAATCCATTGATACCCTACATGTTGGTATTGTTTTAAAAACATGGATGCAATATTTACCTTTTGTAAGGATGTGACTTAGTGTAGATGAGAGTATTGCTCCATCTTAAATATCCATGTTACAAGATCATTACCATCAAACCTCCTCATATCAATCTTAATAGTGTAGTAGTTACTTGGTGCTAACTTGAAGCCATAACGAAGTGGATCTTGGATTAAAATTTCATGATTAGGTTCTACAATTTAATATTTGTTATGTCTAATTGTGATAACATACTCTCCATATGATACCATGGCTCGATATAGTTGATGCATATACTAGTTGTAGATCAAGAAGTATGAAAATTTCAAAAGGTAATGAAAGCAAAGAAGTCACACTTTATCATCCTACTAAATCCTTAAGCAAATTAGAACAAATGTATTGGCTTAAAGAAATAGATTCAGAGGAAGAAGTAACTCAACCTCTTTTATCTATTGCTCAAGTTATCAAATTTCATGAAGCAACAAATGAGAATTTACATAGTAATTTCATATCCAACCTAAATATTTTAATACAATTAGAAACAACTCAGTAGATTGCTAAAATAATCTTCTAGAACAAATTCATAAAGAAAATTGTACAATGAATTCCTTGCAATATCTATTTAAAACCAAATTTCCTATGAATTCAATAAAAAATTCTCATAGTATGACCATTGAAATTGGTACTGGGAAGTATTTGAATATCAATGCTAATTTAGAATCATCTCAAGAGGATCAATTAAATCAATTATTAATAAAATATTCTAAAGCATTCACCTTGGACTACACTTACATAGGGATCCACCCAACTACATTCATACATCATATCTATATAGAAGAAAATGTTAGACCTATAAGACAACCACAATGAAGAATGAATCCAAAGCTAAAGGAGATAGTGAGAGAAGAATTATTGGACACCTAATCCTCTATGGGTTGGCGTGTAATATGAACAACCACTTGAGTCCAAGAGACCTTGGAATATGGAATCCAACAGTCATGCCAATGTATTATAAATGTATATCATATCAATAATATATGCAACTCAATGTTTATCATTCATATTCTGACTCTGCAATGTATGTGCCTGACATGGTATCGGAGCATCAGGTTTGCAGATTCCCAGTTTAGCTTGAACTACTCCTTAAATGAGCATTGGTCTGAGCTTCCTACACTCTTGTTGTCTTAGGAGGTGCCTTGCAGTCTCTGCAATTCTCAACCTACCACTCTGCAGCTTACCAAATATGCATCTATTAGCTTGGATGTAGTCCTAAAATTAGTCAGTAATCCGTGGCATATCACTTCTCTGGCCCACATTGGTATGCACATTTTTGTGTTAAAATGATACCAGGAGCCGCTGTGATTGTGTTGTTGCTGGAATTACATGTCTTGCATGAATGGTATGTTATGTTATGTATGGTATTAGTATGACTGATATTACTCCCAGAGGAGAAGTTATTAATAGTGGGATATGTTACATATCTTGAATATGCAGTGTGCCATATGTGAATATAACCTCCAACTCCGTTGTGGTATCCCCTCTCTAGTTATGATGTCCTTATATAACACATATATACTACCTCTTTCCCATACCAGTACACTGCAAGAACATGTCCCACTATGATATATAACACTGCTCTGACTCCACTCCTGACTACGTTGAATGTCATATGATTATGGTTTATAGTTGAAACGTTGAATGGTTTCCTCCCGTATTGTGGAGACCGACTGTAAATGTTGTTCGATGGTCGTTTGAGGTGGCCCGACTCCTCATACCCACCCAACACGCTGAATGGTATTCTGTTGAATTACATATTATAGTCATACATCCATACAACTTCCGACTCACTCTGTTGCGTTGAAAGCCATAGCATTTGTTAATGCCACATTTAACTTGAGTCTCGTTGACTCCCATCGTTGGTTACATACGTTACATACCTCTGCACCTCCAAACCGCTCTCCATCGCCTCCTCTGGTGGTCATATAATACTTTTGGTTAACACCTCTCATATCAATGCTTTATCACTCCGGTATCTACATGCCTACAAACTCACATATCTATGTACGTTAACTGTTGAGTTTCCCTCTCCCATAGAGAATTGATATCAATTCATTTCACAATGAAAGACTAGAGGAGATCGTGATTTTGGCCATGCTTGTGTTTACAATGGATTGCATCAATGGTGGCAACGAGAATTTATTCAAGCTACCAATGGACACAAAGAACAGATTACACGATTCAAGCTATTGTCTTGTCAGAATCCCCATATGAGAATGTTTCATACATCACATGTTTCATGTCCACATTTGCAGCAACACTGCATCTACTAGAGGTATCGGTCATTAAAGGCAATCTTGATTTGACCACGCCCAACGTTGTCTCTTCTGATGCCTACCTGAAGATTTGTAGGTTGAAGGGAATACAAAACAATTTGGCATTGCATTGAATGCTGAGATGGTGAATGAAGCAATGTGTTGAATGGAGTTTATTCGCCTTTGCTAGATGTTGAAATTTAGTCAAAGCATCATTTAAGTAAGGCCAAGATTGGTTTGCATCCGTCTGAACAATCCTACAAGAATCACCATAGTTTGTTAGTACTCATCCATCACCTTGTTGATAACAGAAAAAAGAACCACGCACAAGATAGTGGTTATCTATGAATTCCACCCCAAACAAACCATTTTTATTATAACAGTGCACCATGTACTCGTCTTGTTGTACAAACTAACGCTTCCCAGGGGGTGTTCTCTTGGCTATGGTGCAGGCAATGAACATGATGAATTCCTTGGCATTGGACTGTTGAAAATAACCAAATTGACTTAAATCTGAGGCATTGGTTAGCAGCAGAGCTTCCAATCTAGAAGCATGATTAGGGTTATATTTCATCACAAAACAATGTAAACTTTGAAACAAGAACTGATACAATTACCTGTTTCATTGAGGTAGCAAAAAAGTCAACCGATTTTGAAAAGTGGTGATGCAGAATACACTTTTTTTCGGAGAATATTTTTTACGCTTTAAATTTTCTTATGTATCAAATATAAATATTTGTTTTTAAATGTTAATGATTTTCATGCTGATTTTGAAACGTGTTGATGCAACATCAACCTTTTTCTTTAGAGGGCTTATTTTTGACACTTCAAATTTTTTAATGGATTAAGTGTAGATTTTTTTTTTTAAATGTTACATTTTTCTACACTTTAAAATTTTTTATCTCCAATTTTTTTTAAACCATGATTACTTAACAATTTTTCTTTGTGTCTTATTTTTCTTTTCTAAAATGTTGATTACTTAAAAAAACAAATATAAAAATATATATCAAAAAGACAAAACAAAAACATAAAAGAAATATAAAAACAAGAAAAACAAAATATCTCGTAAACCATTAAAAAATCAAAAACAAAATTGGAAAAAAAAAAAGAAACAAAACAAAACAAAATTTAAGAAAGCTATAAAATTAAGTAAATAAAAATAGTTAAATTGTAAAAAGCATTAACAAAAAACTAAAAAAAATTAAAACAAACTAGATTAAAAAAAAAAAAATAGAAAAGTAACAAAAAAAACCAAAAAGAAATTAAAAAACTACTAAAATTAAGATTAAAAACATTTAGCCCATGGGGTTTTGGATTGACGGTGAATGGGTGCGCTGTTAAGACACTCCTTGCGATAGGTCACCGGTTCAAATCCCCCATGGGTGCTTAGGTTAGTCTTAACTAGAAAAAAAAAAAAAAAATATTAAAAACATTTAAACAAAAAACCTAAAAAAACAAAATATACTCAAAAAAATTATATATATATATTCAAATTAACAAAAAAAAAAAAAAAAAACAACAACAACAACAACCACAATCACTTGGGCATAGAGTATGCCCTAAAACTGCTTCTGCTTGGCTAAGAGCTCGTCTTCCTCAGACGTAAGGAAACAGGTTAACGTCCCAAGACCCAGAGGCATCTGGCAGGAGTGAAACCTGCTCCCTTACAGACCACCAACGAGTTATTCCAGGTGGCGTGGCTTTCCTTGATAACAGTGATGCGTCAACCAACATTCGTGGATAGCAGCCAGAGATGGTTTTCCTCACTGTTGGTTTGACATCTGAGTTTGATAGGGTTTTCCACCTTTGGAAAAAAACAACAACAACCACCAAAAAAAATTTTAAATTTTAAATATATCTATATCTATATCTATATCTATATCTATCTATATATATATATATATATATATATATATATATATATATATATATATATATATATATATATATATATTCGCATAAAAAAAACAATTGAAAATTTTCAAGATATATATATATATTCGATTTAAAAAAGAAAAAAAAATGCACACCACCCATGAGGGTGTGGTCGAACGGGGAGCAATTTTTTTTTTCTAAATAGAATATATATATATATATATATATATATATATATATATATATATATATATATTATTTTATTTTAATATATATAATGATGATGATGGTGATGATGATGATGACGGTTAATGTCCACTCAGAGCAAACTTTGGTCTATCGGACCTAAAGAAACGAATTATTTAGTTTGATTTAAGATTGTATTCCTATGTTCAAAAAGCTTGGAGAGAAGGCTCTCGAGCTCATTGTAATTTTGACAATGTAAAAAGATAAAAAGGTCAGTATTGCTATAAATTTTAATTGTTTTTTGCTTCTTCTTTTTCTAATTTGAGTATATTTTGGTGTTTTTCAATTTTTTTAAATGTTTTTAATATTAATTTTAATAGTTTTTTTTTTTTAGTTTTTTGTTAATGCTTTTTTAAATTTTTCTATTTTTATTATATTTTAGTTTTTTTAATTTTTTTTTTTTTTCCAATTTTTCTATTGTTTACAAGATTAAAAAAAAATATTTTTTTTAAAATATGTTTTTCTTATTATTTATTTCTTTATATTTTTATTTAGTTTTTTTAATTCTTATCTTTTATAGCTTTTTTTTTAACATTTTTATGATTGATTTTTTTTTTGTTATTTTTTTTATGTTTGATTTTTTTTGTCTCTTTTATATATTTGATTTTTTTTTATGTTTTGTTTTTAATATATATTTTTATTTACGTCTTGTTATTTTTTTTAACGTTTTTGTTTTGTTTTTTCTCATTGTTATAATTTTTGTTTTTATTTTTAATATTATGTTTTCATTATTCTTTTGAAATTTTAATGTTTTTTAGAGACATGATAAAATCTTTTACACCATTATTTCAAAACGTTGAAAATTTACGCTAGAAAAAAAAAAAGGGTGTTATTCCAGCGTCAACACCTTTCGTTTTGAGAGTGTTTTTTGCACAAGTTTTGCACAAAAAATTGGTTTTCACTGCCACTTTTAGAACTTATTGAAAATTTACCCTAGAAAAAAATAGTGTTATTCTAGCATCGGCACTTTTCGCTTTTAGCATTGTTTTTCATGTTTTCGAGGGGATTTTTGGCTAGAGTTCTCATTTTGAGTTTATAGTTCCCATTTCAAAGTTTACATTGTTACAAGAAGAGTTATGATCTTTGTGGCCTTTGATTTGGGTTCATGCCTTGTCTTTTGATTTATGGTGGATCAACGAACTCTGGGTCTCAGAGGAACTATCTAATTCGATCCATCACCTGCAGAGGAAATGACAACACAGAGAAGCGGAAAGTTAGGGATTTGTAAGCAAAGAAGTGGTATCTCATATGGTAATTTAATGCCCCTGCTGTAAGTTCAATTTTACAACAAGGTTTTGATCTAGTGATATATTTCAGACGTTATTTTGTGCTTTTTTCTATATAGCTAAAGGCTCTTTATCGATGTTATTTTCTATTTGAGACCAAGGCCTTTTACTAGCACTTATTAAGACCTTTCATAGCCTTTTTGGTACCTTGAGTCTTCTCTTATTTTTTAATGTGCTTAGAGTACAAGTGGGTATTTTTCACTCATCATTTTAGCATTTTTTGAGTTTGATAATGGCCAGACTCGATGATTTTTTAGAGCTATTAAGCACACTAATGGTGTCTATTGTTCATAACACAGTCCAAATAAGCAAAGACAAACTCACTGACATGCAAACATGTCTACAACACACACAGGAAAAGATTGAATTTTTGCAGTTGGAGTCTCAACTTCAGCAAGATGAGTTACACCATAAAAGACATAATTATGAACCTATTTATGTTCAGAATATTGAAACAAACTCCCATCAGCAACAAGTCAATAATGTTGAGGTTGATTCAGATCTAGTGCCCAATGAAGAAGTCGATTTGCAAAAAGAAGAAAAAATTCAACCTGCACTTCCCAAGCCAATCATCAAACATTGGGAAGATATTTTCCATAACAAGAACAGAACTAGTCTCAGATATGACAAGGATGTGCCCTTTCATATTCCAAATTACTCAAAGCCCATCCAGTTTCATAGTGCTAGATTTCTTCATGACAGTTCACCTTCAGTTATTTTAGATTCTAGTCCTCTTCCGCGGCAGCGACAATAGATTGTTAAAGGCCAACATTGTGACAGAGTTGGCCATGTGAAAGATCATTGTTTTGATCTTCATCCATGTAGGTACTATCACAAAACCAATCATTCTTCAAACAGATTCTTCAAAAACATACCTCCTTCAAGAACAAAGATTCACTTTGGATGGATCACTAGCAATGGGCTTCAACAACCAAGAAGATATTTCGCTCATACAATAGGATTTGTTCTCAAATATTGAAAAGTCTTGTAGTTGATATCTCTTCATCTTCTCACCTTGTATCTGACAATGGGGGAATTGATGGTCATATACAAGCTTAAAAGCCACATCAAGTGAGTCTGAGCCACATCCTACCATACCATATTCAAAGTTGTAGCCAGAGACAAAGATGCCCCTGAGCATGCCTTCAGTTGTTGATCAGTGGTAAACCATCTATGCGGAATTGATACATCCTGTCAAATAATTGGGGACACTTCCTCTAGCAATAGACTTCAACTTCTTGCTAGTTTTGGAAGAGTTCCAGGAATTGCATTAAGCATTCCAAAGTTAGTGGTCATCCTTAAAAAATCACAGGTTGAGACCTCCCTTTTCAGGTTGAGTTTTTCCCTTTTTATGTAGGGTGAGGCCTCCATTTCAAGGTTGAAGGCTTCCCTCTTCAAAACATGAGGAGAACTTCCTCTAGCAGAAGACCTCAACTTCATGCTCGATTTGGAAGAGTTCCAGGAACTGCACTAAGTGTTCCAATGTTGGTGGTCATCCTTAAACCACCCCCTTATACCAACATTTCAGAGAGCATATTCAGCCTAGTGTTGCCATGCATTTTTACACATTTTGTATTACAACTCTCTTCTTGGGCTCATACATACCCCTTCGGATTAAGGGGGGGAACGTTGGACACCTAATCCTCTATGAGTTGGTGTGGAATGTGAACAACCACCGGAGTCCAAGAGACCTTGGAATATGGAATCCAACGGTCACTCCAATGTACTATAAATGTATATCATATCAATAATATATGCAAGTGAATGTTTATCATTCATATTCTGTCTCCGCCATATATGTGTCTGAAAAGAACTTCAAAAGTCAATAAAAGTAGATTTTATCTATCCCATCTTTGATAGTTAGTGAGTCTCTCCTATAGTTGTGGTTCCTAATAAAAATGGAAAATGATGAATCTATGTAGACTATAGATAATTAAAGAAAGAAACCTTGAAAGAACATTTCCACCCACCATTTATTGATCAAGTCCTAGATACATTAGTTGGGAAAAATTATTTCTCCTTACTAGATGGATATAGTGACTACAATAAAATCAAGATAATTTCATAATATTGTTTGGCCGCCAAATTGTCACCTTTTTCCCCATTCTAAACAACCATTTTCAGTCATTTTAACGCACTTTTTTTTCCCATCTATTAGCCATCTCAAGATGTTTCTATATGAATGTGCCACATTAAGATTACACATTAAAGTAGTTAATTATTGTCATTTTTTTATTTTTATTTTTGATTAATTAGAAAAGATTATTGTTGGTTTTACTAATGATGGTTTTCCTAGTTTTTATGTGTACATATTTTAGCAAGTAAGTCAAAAAACTACCTTTATATGACTGGTGATGTATATGCTTAACAATAAGAAAAGAGTAGAAAAAGATAGCAAAACCCTACAATCTTTAGCATCAATCCTTAGATCTGCATAAAATTGTTAGAAACCTGCAAAATAAACTGAGGAGATCCAAAGATATGTGTACCAAAGTTGCAGATATAACACCTAATGGAAAGGAAACTTTTTTATTAATAATCTTCACCTGAGGAGAAGAACGTAGACATAGGTCTTTGAAGTTGTCCTCCGTGGGAGGGTTATATTGATATCCCTAAGCTTTAGTTGGTTATCTCTCTCTCTTGATGGAAGAAGAAGACAATGGATGTTGAACTCACAATGGGGAGCTTGAAAGTAAGAAGATCAGAGCGACGATGATGATAATGATCATGTGTCAAAAGTGAGGGAAAAACCTCTCTATTTATAATAAAAAGTTAGGACAGATATAGATCTAGTCAAAAAATGAAATATTATTAGACCAAATCAAGATCTAACCATTATGAGTATTTTATTATATTTAGGAGAGGATAATATTAATGAAATGGTCAAAAATCTTTATTTAGCGAACTAACTCAAAAATCATTTTTAATTGAGTTAATTAAAAAAATTGGCTAAAGCAACTAATAAATAAAAATAATTTATTAATTGCTTTAAGAAGATATGGTCAAGGTAAGTTAGAAATAATTATTAAATAGTGGTTTAATAATTATTTCAAGGGATAGAAGTTAATTGATTAAGGAATAATAAATAAATAATGATTTATTTAATTATTCCTATGGATGGGAGAAAATATTTTTAATTGTTTTCACAAAATGGGTAAATATGAAAATAACATGAAATTAATTAAATGGGTTTTTCGGTTATTTTCAAGTGGATAAACATAAATAATTTAAGAAAAATGATTCTCTAAATTATTTCCTAAGGTGAAAGTGGATGTTAATGTGCAAAACCCATACTACATGGTGTATTTCGATCATCCTAGGGAAAATGGAATAGATGATCATAAATGATAACATATTTCCCCCCCATTGTGTGAGTGTTATGAGCACATCGTATGATCAAAATACATTGTAAGTTCACTTTCACTAGTTGTCGACGAGGGAGTCAATGGAGAGAGAAAGAAAGTCGTTGCAACATAGTTAAGAACTATAATAAGAGGAGGTAAGACCTAATTGTCTAAGAAAATTCTCCTTTATTGTGTGGACATGACCTCAATGAGATGGGGGAGGCATACCCATACCCGTCGAGATAACACAGTACAAAGAATAATGGTGTGCCCAACCATGTGGATCTAAGAAAAGTAGTACATGATTCAATTTTTGATGGTATCAACGGGCCAAAAAGTAATACAATGATATAAAAAAGTCCCATATACATGTGTCTAGAATACAAAGGCTAAGACTAATACAATCAATGTCACTGAACTAAGTACATAGGACTGAATGAACCTAATTTTATGTGAGGGGTAGATTACAACCAAAGAAACCCTTCTGAACAAGAAATGGATCTAAGGATATGAATGAGCCAATTGAAGGACGAGCTCATGCGGTGGGATTTGCAATCGGCTGAAATCGAGCCAGTAAAATCTACTAAACTACATCTAATGCTAGATTAGTAGTTGTTGATGGTCAAGCATGTTGGGGGCTACCTAAAGGGTCAACCCTCATAAGGTTTGAAACATATACACATACCTGGTGAATGCAAATATTATTTTCTAAAGCAATAGACCATCAAACATACGATTATCAATCAAGGGGCTATGATGATTCCCTTTACTTGATCTGAGGCACCTAAAAATGAAGAAACTAGATCCAAGGAACATCGCCCACTAGGCCACTCTCCTAAAATACATGTGCTAAAGTAGACAAGGGAGGTCTCTCCAGAGCTAAGGAAACAAGGAGTCTTCAACAAAGGCGTGAGGAACATAGTCATGTGACTAATAGAGACTAACACCGGGGAGTATGATGGAGAATGAGACAATGGTTGGACTTGCACCTGCCCTTGTTAGATCGTAACATGCAAGGTTGACCTGGGAACGACTGATATGATTCAGGAGGGGATGGTCAATTATTCAAATGGAAGCTTTTTAAAAACAAATTAGGACATATGGAGGTCAGATCTGGAATTCATGAGGAATGTGACACACAAAGAGGATGATAATCTGTATAGGACACAATTGGGTTATGAACAAATTGCATGGGATATAAGGGTGACTCATCTTTTATGTTGTGAACAAGGGGGACTCAATGATACTGCCGCAAGGGATAGGCCCAAAGGGGACCATCAAAGCATGAGAACAAAGTGGTCACTCATGACAAAACTTGACATGTAAGTCGACATGTTCATAGACACAATGGTGCTAGAGTACAAGTGAAAAATATGGATATTCAATTTCAATAGGTGGAAAAGTGATACTTCATGGAAAAATTGGCTTCTGAGTGAATTGTCAAATTACCGAAAATGAAGAGGAGCCCATTAGAGAGCCCGTAGAGATATTTCCAATGGTGTAGATGGTTCATCAAATAGATCCATGGTGAGCTTGTAATGGCCAATGAAAAAACTAGGGTTTTCCTATAAAAGGGTGTTTTATCTTCAATTCAAATTCATTTGTGCATTATGTTAGTGGTGAATTTGGATAGGAGAGAGCCATAAAATTTGGAAAGCTTGTAGCAAACAAAACAACTGGTGGATTTTAGATCTTTGAATTTCAGGTTGGTAGCCATACCCTACTTATTGTTTTCTATGGATTAGTTTTCTAGTTTAGGGATTTATCTTCCTTAGGGAACCCTTGTTCATCTTCATGATTGTAGCACACCTATTTCACCATTTCATGTGTTAGGAAACATAAAAAATGTAGGAAAAGTGTGTTTTCAATGTAGGTTATGGTGGAGAACCTGCGTGGGGCATATGGATTAGAGAGTCCGAAGATGAGTGGGGAATTGGTCCCTTGAGGTGGCCCTAAATATAGAAAGGAGGTTTATACTATGATACTGACAAAAATCGTGGTTTTGTGTAGATATTTCAGAGTGAAAAGTGATATGTAAAGAACTAGACTTTGAGGAGTTGCATTGTCAGGTTCAGGGGAACCAAGCAATGAGTGGGGCTCTTGCACACTATGGGTTACTAAAGTTCTTTGAGAACCCATTGGTGAGGGATGGTGAGACACTATTGTCCTAGATATTTAGTCATTGGAAATTGGATCGAGAGGCTTTTATTATGCAGGAGCATGAGAACGATATCACTATTTAAGACATATACTTTCTGACAAGGTTTCCACTCTTGGGATTAGTTAAAAGGTGCATTCAGTGTTTTCTCAAGGGAGGCATCTAGATGAGTTTGTTGAGTGTCGATGTGTACTCACTACTCGAATAAGGGACTCTACCATCCATAAACATGACTTGGAGAGATTGGAGATATGGGCTACTTCTATAGCGGTGATGTGCATAGTGGTTAGCCATACTTTGCATGAAATCTCTGGAGGGAAGATGATGCTGGTGGAGCGCATACTTGCAGGGACCTATTGTGCATCGGCCTAGATGTTGTTGAGGGTGCTAAAGCACCAATTGAGTTCATGTAGGAGGGATACAATAGGGAAATATTCCTTTTGGATAATATTATGCTCATTCTTCTTTGACAATATCCCCCCTCTTCAACTACATGTCCAAATCCTAGATGGGGGGCCATAGGAGCCTAGGATGTGTCGTTGGGGATAGATACTACGTGAGTAAGAGGAGGGGGAGTTGGAAGAGTATTCCATCCTAATTTTTTCTCCCATTATGATTAGGTCTGTATATACATAAGGATTATCCACACTCTGGTATAAACTTACAGGGATCTCCTGAGCTACCATTTCCACCTGGATGAGCATGGGGCCCTGATGGTATGAGATAGATACTATATGTTGATGAAAATCATAGTTTAGGAAGTATATGTATATGGTACTGACTATGAAACTTACAACATGCATATATAGCACTGATGAGAATAACAGGATATAGGGGACAACCCACCACACCTAGGGCCACAGTCCTGGGGCATCTTTATTTCAGGGGAGACAAGAGATTGATGAGTTTATGAAGGACATCAAATAGAGGTTTGACATAGAATTAATCGTTTCTTTTGAGCAAGTGTGGAATAAGTTGGAGGATTAGTACATGGATGTGTGTGTCAATCTTCCCTCTGATTGGCAAGCTCCTTGAGGCACACTTGCGTGGTCAGTCAGGCTCTAAGGGACCTAAAGAATGTGGTAGTATCCCCACTTTTGTGAGATCCTATAGAGGATTATGAGTAGATGTAGATACATAGGTGCCCCCCCGCTTTTGTATGTAGGATTATATCATGTTATGGACATGCCAGGTGTATTTAAAATAATGGATTTTAAACACTTTATGGATATATTAATACATAATATGATTATGCATTTTGTGGAGTCATCATTTGTTAGGTGTAAACTTTTGAGCAAATGAATAAAAAATCTACTTTTATTCATATGGTGATGTATCCACCTAAAAATAAGAAAAAAGTAGAAAAAGGTGCTAAAACCCTACAATCTTCAACTTCAATCCTTAGAACCACATAAAGCTATTAGAAACTTACAAAATAAGTTGAGGAGATCCAAAGATATATGTACCAAAGTTACAAATATAACACCCAATGGAAAGGAATTTTTCTTATTAATAATGTTCACTTGAGGAGAAAAACATAGACACGAGTCTCTTAAGTCCTCCTTCATGGGAGGGTTCTTTTGATATCGCCATGTTTTAATTGCATATCTCTCTCTCTTAATGGCAGAAGAAGATAATGGATGTTGAACTCACATTGGGGAGCTCAAAAGAAAGAAGATTACAGTGACGACGATGATAATGATCATGTGTCGAGAGTGAGGGAAAAATGTCTCTATTTATAATAAAATGCTAGGATAGATATAGATCTAGCCAAACAATAAAATAATATTAGACCAAATCAAGATCTAATTGTTATGAGTATTTTATTATATTTAAGAGAGGAAAAATTAATTAAATGGTCAAACATCTTTATTTAGTGAACTAACACAAAAAAAAAGATTCATTGAGTTAATTAAGAAAAGTGGTTAAAGTAACTAATAAATAAAAATTATTTATTAATTACTTTAAGAAGATATGGTAAAGCATGTCAGAAATAATTACTAAATAGTGATTTAATAATTATTTCATGGGAAAAGTGTAATTATTAAGGAATAATAAATAAATAATGGTTTATATAATTATTCATGTGTAATGTGGTCAAAATGGGTTAGAAATAGTTAGTAAATAATTGTTATAGATCCATTTGGGCACCTCACTCTCATCATCCAGATCATTGTTTTATGGCTCATCAAACCCTAATTTCAATTGCTACATGCCCTAAACAAGTCAACCTTTTGAATGCCTCCTTCCCTGGTAGTTTCATGGCTTGAAGACATCCTGAAATGACCTCTAGAGGGACCAGCATAGGTAGGCCCATGTAAGGGTATGCTACAAAGCAGTTAAGTCCATGCCAAGGTGCTCTATAGAGCACCTAGGCCCACTTTGACCTACGCTGGGCGAGATTGAGAGAAATTTGCATAGAGTTCTTGGAATATTCCTTGGTTCTTGATCATTCTAAAATGATCCCACCTATTATCACCTCCTATGAGCTCACAATTGGATAGGCTAAGGATCCATTAACCTCCTATCTCTCATCCCTTCCTCCATGGAAACTAACTCTAAGTTTGGAAGGCCATTCAATACCCTCATTTATAACAGAACCTCATCCATCTTCCTATAAATTGACCACTCATCTAAGTGATCAAGGGCTAGACTTTGATGAATTGTAAGTAGATAATGTTAGATTGAGATTTGAGACAATTTTAAGTGTGGTTATGCTTCCAAAATGTCATGCTTATGATGTGATGTGGATGGAACCAAAGCTAGAGGAGTGACTTCGAATCAGACTTGATGGTTGTAGTTCCTTCTTCTATTCAATAAAGTATATGAACCTTTTTCCATATGCTTATATTGTTATATGATGCTTATATGTGTGAATGTATTTGATTCTGTTTACTTGTATTCAGTAGATCTTTTGCTTTGATCGATTCTTTGTCTTCTGTTGATGTTTACAGGTACTTCTCAAGCGTGTTAAGTACGGGAAGGAGTGACAGGATCGATACAAGCGAGACAAGAGGAAAGACGAACTACAAATAGTTATTCTCATCTTCTTTGTCTTTTCTATTGCTTATAGGAAAAGGATAAAGTGCTTTAAACTATTGTTCTAGATATGACTACTTATCTAGGGAATTAGTATTTATCTGTAGATACCAAATTCTCCAAAACAAATTGGCGACTCCGCTGGGGAACGATTCTCATTCCAAGTAGCTTATCCACATCCTAGGACACTCTAGCAGACCTTACTTCCTTTCATTGATTGTATTTCAGCCTTGTTGAAGTGTTATTTGGTCAAAAATTGAGGTTATATGACTCTTGAGTGGCCTCTCAGGAATCAGCATAGGCTTGGTTAGGGGAAAGTGCTCTGTAGAGCACCCTTGAGTGAAAGACAGTGCTCTTCAACGTAGTTAGGCCCTCTTTGACCTGTGCTGATCCACCTTAGGGAAAATTTTCACCTTTGGATTGGGTTTTTTCTCCAAATTTCCTTTTGTTTATGCTTGCTGAAAGATCAATGATTGTAGTATGTTCCTGAAATCAACTTGTATTTCCTCTTTCCAGCCCTACTTTGACTTTATTGATTAATTTTTCTTAAATGATTTCTTTGTCATTATCGATTTATCATCAAAGTTAGATTATAGTTTATTAATATTAGTTTGAAAGAAATGTCATAAAAGTCTTATTTTCCTTCGAAACTGAACTGTCGTAAAGTCTTCGTTCTTATAAAAAGATTGATTGATTGTATGTGCATTAGTTTCCTTTTTGTTCATCATAACATTAAGGGATTCAAAAAGAAAAACATGCATCGTTCATATTGTAGTTTGTGAATGCTTGAAAGGAATAGCTAGGGAAATTGCATTAGATGTGCTCTTTTCTCTTTGTCAAAGACCTGATTGCTCTATCCCTACTAGCTAAGGTTTTCATTGTTCAATTCAATGAAAATAATGCTTATCATATTACTTGCATTTTAGGAATTGGAAACATACATCACTTGGTGAAGCTTGAAAGGAAAATTCTAAAGAAGATCAACTTAAAATTTATCTGAATTTACCTAATGGAGCATTGTCACCTAACGAAAAAATTTAATGGTTCTAGGCTAGAGATGTGTTTTGGCATTGTAAAAGAAAGAAATTGTCGCTAACTTGTCTACAATACATCCTGAGTGGGATACCTCATTCCACGTACGTGAGTATATCGTAGCTCGTCCGCGTACCTTCGAGTATATAGGCCGGTGTTACAGTATGCAAAGTATATGGGAATTCTCTCACTATGTGGTTTTGCATTAGATATCGCCTATACAGATTGGGCCTCCACGTACTTTCGGGTATATATGGGAGGAAAACACTAGGTTTATATCCATCCTTAGGTAACCAACTCGGCCACCTTGTACACTATGATACACCGAACATAGCATTCAGGGATATTTCCTGCCCATACTTCTCGGTTCGTCATGAGGTATTCTACAGTTCACAGTTGCTTGGTAAACTTTTTTCCTAGATTATCCCTCTTTTGTTTTGTTATGTTACTTTGATTAAAATAAATTTAATTGACCACGGATAACATCTCCCATGCTCTCTCCTTAGTTTATCTTAGGTTGAGACATATGGAAACAAATCCGAGTCCACCTATCAAGGAATTCCTTTCGATGGGAATCCTAGTCCTTTTCCTCCTTTTGGAAATATTGGTGCTCCTTATATGGCTACATTATCCCTTCTAGGATTTACCATTGGCTTGCCAGTATGGTTTTTTTCAACCTCCTTGGTTCAAAATGTCGTGATTTCTCTGCAATCAAGTACACCTCCAACTAGACAAAATCAACCTCCAATTGATCCTAAAGTTGACCATTTTCCTTCTTCCTCGGTTGTTTCTTCCTCCCCTTCTTCCTCTTTGCTTGGTGAAAGTATTGGTACTAGTAACCAGGTGACTAAGAAGAAGAAGAAAGGGAAGAAGACTAAGAAGAAGAAGAAAGGGAAGAAGAAGAAGAAGAAGAAGAAGAAAATTCAACATAGGGGCAACCAAACAACCATTGCTTTGAATGAAACATCTGATGATAAATCATCCATCAAGCCTCTCAAATTTCGATATCCATGCAAACTTTGTACGAGAGACCATCTTCTTAAAAATTGTCCTGATATTCCTCAGATCTCAGAAAAATGGTCTTCTCATTCACATCATCCTGTGTCATCAACTTCTGGAGATCATGTTGGTAACACACCATCAACTAGTGGTAGTAAAGTTCATGGAAAGAAGGGCGGAGTTAAGTTTCCCTGTAGGTTATGTGAAGGGAATCACCCCATTCACCTTTGTTCCTATCTGGACGAAGCCAAAAAAGTGTTGGATAATCGTCCTGCTTCTCTGCAGAAACTTCCATCTGGTTACAAAAGACTTTCCATTAATCCTTTACTAGTTGATAAATTGACTGACCAAAATCAACCTTCAGTCGAACCCACTCCCTCTAAAAGTGAATCCTATGAGTCTATACCTAACCCAAATCAACAGGTCGAGGAAACAGTTGACCTAATTTCACCTTAAGTTAATCGTACCTTTCCCGTAGAGAGTGAATATGATACCACTCAGGTTCTTTTCGTTTCTTCATATTCCAATGAGCTTGGGGGCAACCCTCCTATCCCATCAAGGTAGGAGGAAAATCCTCCCATTCTCGTAACTCAAGGGGGTAATTCTCCCCTTCTTACGGTACCCCCTCCAAGTAGTCTAGTCACTTCCTTTGATTGGAATCGACTGTCAGTATTTCGTCTTCCTTCTTATGTGCCTTTCGAGATCATAGTACAATTTTGTAATATGATTGTATCTGGAACTATTTTAGATGAAGGTGCATATGTGAGTATCCTTTCCTCCAATGCTTGGCAAGCGCTCAGTTCACCATCGCTTCTGCTAATTACCCAGAACCTGTTGGCTTTTAATAGAGGAACCAGTCAACCATTAGGGATCCTTCCTTAGTTGCCTATTACTTTGGGAGGAAAAATCATTTATCAGAATGTGATGGTAGTCCCAAGCTCTTTAGATTATAATTTACTTCTTGGGTGCGACTATGTTTATGACATGGGAGCTATTGTTTCAACACTCTTTCGAGTGATTTGTTTCCCACATGAAGGCAGAATTGTCACCATTGACCAGCTTTCATTTCCCAGTCCAAATATGACTTCCAGTCAATCATCTTCCCTAAGTGGTCCTTTTGTACCAATGGTATAATCCCCACCACGAGTTAATTATGTGGCAACCCATTCCATGCCTACATCAACTAACGATCAATTTAGTGTTGTTGTACATTATGTACTGGGGGCATTAGAACCAAATCTCTGTAGTGGATTCCTTGCTACAAATCCCTTCCAGAGCATTGTTCTCCCATCTGATGAGAACCTCTTGGAAGTCATGACCACTTATGAGTCGTGATCAAGGAATATGAGGATAGTTCTTTTACTATGTCAACCTCATTAAAAAATGAAACAACTCCCATGAGGATATTTCCTTGTCTTGTGTCAACCACGTTAATAAATGAAACAAGGAATATGAGCATAGTTCCTTGTCTTGTGTCAAGCTCATTTAAAAAATGAAACACAAAATATGAGCATAGTTCCTTGTCTTGTGTCAAGCTCGTTAAAAAATGAAAGAAGGAATATGAGGATAGTTCCTGGTCTTGTGTCAACCTCATTAAAAAAATGAAACAACTTCCCTGGAGCAAAGTTTCAATTCGAGTCTTTGGTTAGATCTCGTAAAATCCCAATCGCTTCTTTCACTTGATCTCGTAAATGAACCTTCATACCATTCACTTGATAGCCGCGAGTAGTCTACTTAGGTGAATGTAATGAATCTTAGAGGGCATGTACCTAGTGGTAAATTTAAGTTTCCATGTAGGTTATGTGAAGGGAATCACCCCATTCACCTTTGTCCCTATCTGGACGAAGCCAAATAGGTGTTGGATAACGTCCTGCTTCACCGCAACGACTTCCATCTAGTTGTAGGAGACTCTCCCTTTCATCATGTTGGGGGAATGTAAACCAATCTCAAGTGAAGTTCTTCGTTTCAAGCTTGTGTAAAAATGAAACTGAATCCAAGCATAGTTTTTAGTTTCAAGCTTGTGTAAAAATGAAACTGAATCCAAGCATAGTTTGTCATTTCATGCTTGTGTAAACATGAAACTGAATCCAATCATAGTTCCCTATGGTTCAATATTGTGTAAAAATGAACCCATCTCCATTTTAACCCTTTTGATTGCCATTCTATTAGCCTCTTCCATAATTTAGATGAGCCTTGGTTTTTCTCCTTCCATCATCACTATCTACCTGGTCGATCATGCGCTTTCACTTGGTTTTTTTACCCTTTTTGAGGAACAGTTGCAATGAGTGGTCTTATTAGCCAGCCTCTTCACA
The DNA here is from genome assembly GCA_031772625.1 of Pinus tabuliformis. Classification (NCBI taxonomy): domain Eukaryota; kingdom Viridiplantae; phylum Streptophyta; class Pinopsida; order Pinales; family Pinaceae; genus Pinus; species Pinus tabuliformis. Next base: position 22,299,382 of record CM062813.1, read on the forward strand.
TAAATCAACATGTTTTGAGAAGTTTCAACATCATCAAAACCATTTTCTATCCTAGACAACACTCATTCCTCAAAGTGGAGTCCTCTTTAAGTTCTTTTCAGACTCTTGAAACATGAAAAGATTGCCGAGCACTTATCCTTTTTAGCTCATTAATGGATTGGAAATGACATCTACTCAGTGTAAGTTTAACCCTTTTTCGAGCTGAGATAGATTATTTACGAAAAAGGAATATGTTGACTGAACATAGTCAATAGGTTCTCTCTCGTATTATTTTATTCCTTTTCGGGATTGAGAGACAAATCAACGAAAAAGAACTTGTGGATTTTTCTTTTTGTCCCTTTTCAAACTCTCTAAACATGAAAAGGACATCTTTGTCGTTAAAATCATTTAAACATCAAATAGCAACAAACTTGTCCATCTAGACAAGGCGGAGTTTCACCTTCGCTAGACTCGTTAAAACATCAAATAGTGATGGATTCACCCGAAGGTGGAATTATACATCAAGCATATGTTATCCTCCTCAAGCTTGATAAAAATAAAGAGGTACTGGTCAGCAATGACTGGGGAAAATGAAAAAAGGGAAAAACCACTTTATGGTAGTAGGTCACTCTTGAACATGACACTTTCACTTCATCTCCGTGACTATTTGGGTTGGATTATCTGCTTTACAGTTATCATACCTGTGGTCTATCACACCATCAATCACTTTTGGTTTTGGGTCAATGCTGCCAATTCATTTAGACTATTTGGGTTGGGTTATCTACTTGATGGTTATCATACTTATGGTCTATCACACCATCCATTACATTGGTTTTGGGTCAATGTTGCTAATTCATTCAATTTCGCCGATATTTTCAAGAGAAGTCACTCGGTTTAAATTCATCCTTTGCAATACTCATAAACCTTCATTTTCATGACCTTGTGTCATTAGTCAAATTCCATCTCCAAAATCACTACACTTTTTTTGTGTCATCGATGTGGGATACATCAAGGCCCTCCTACGATGAGTCACTTCTTATCAACATCAATACATTATTCAATAAGTTGACTTAGAAACACCCTTCCAGTACCTTGAGGCTTGCATACATCAATGGCAGGTTTCTCGCTTCTTGCGATAGGTTGAAATCAATGGCCTTCAACTGAAAGACTTTGTATAGTGTTCGATGTCAAATCATCCATTCACACCATGCAGAATGTACCGCAGTACCTTGAGGATCATTATCATTATCAGTGATTTCTCTCGCGTCTGTTAACAACTTACATAATTGGCTAGTAATTAGATGGTGTCTTCCCATGTTTGACTTTAGATCACATATTCACATGGTTAGACTCATACTTGAGCGAACGATTGAACGAGATAGAAGACCCCAAATTTAGTTTCATCCATCTGGGCTGCAATTTCAAGAAATGTACCACATCATCTGTACAATGGCTTTACATTGATGGTCATTCTGATTATGGGTCTATATCTGTATATGATTGTCTATCTACTTGTAATGAAAGTTTATATGTTGAGCATGGGTATGCCTTCAATCAGCAATTCATGAAAAAAACTCAAAATATCATGATTTTATGTATTTTAATCGATGTCAGTCACCAACCACTTTGGAACCTCCTCATCACATCGTAAAGCATTTCACTCAACATTACATTTTTCGACTTCATTCTTTAGGGGGTAGTTGTTACAGATCCATTTGGGCACATCACTCCCATCATCTGGATAAGTGTTTTAGGGCTCATCAAACCCTAATTTCAGTTGTTGCATGCCCTAAACAAGTCAACCTTTTAAATGCCTCCTTCCTTGACAGTTTCATTACTTGAAGACATCCTAAAATGACCTCTAGAGGGACCAGCATAGGTAGGCCCAAGTAAGGGTGCCCTGTAGAGTAGTTAAGTCCATGCCAAGGTGCTCTGCAGAGCACTTAGGCCCACTTTGACCTGCATTGGGTGAGATTGAGTGAAATTTACATAGGGTTTTGGGAATATTCCTTGGTTCTAGATATTCTAGAAGGGTCCCACCTCTTATCCCCTCCTATGAGCTTAAAATTGGATAGGATAAGGATCCATTAACCTCCTGTCCTCTCATCCCTTCCTCCATGGAAACTAACTCTAAGTTTGGAAGGACATTCAATACCATCATTTATGACAAAACCTCCTCCATCTTCCTATAAATTGACCACTCATCTAAGTGATCAAGGGCTGGACTTTGATGAATTGTAAGGAGATAATGTTAGTTTGATATTTGAGACTATTTTAAGTGTCATTATGCTGCTAAAATGTCATGCTTATGTTGTGATGTGGATGGAACCAAAGCTGGAGGAGTGACTTAGAATTAGACTTGATGGTTGTAATTCCTTCTTCTATTCAATAAAGTATTTGAACATTTTTCCATATGCTTATCTTGTTATATGACTCTTATATGTGTGAATGTATCTGATTCCATTTACTTGTATTCAATAGATCTTTTGCTTTGATCGGTTCTTTGTCTTTTGTTGATGTTTATAGGTACTTCTCAAGTGTGTTAAGTACGGGAAGGAGCAACAGGATTGATACAAGGGAGACAAGAGGAAAGCATAACTACAAGTAGGTCTTCTCATCTTCTTTGTCTTATCTATTTCTTATAGGAAAAGGCTAAAGTGCTTTAAAATGTTGTTCTAGATATGGCTACTTATCTAGGGAATTAGTATTTATCAGTAGATACCAAATTCTCCAAAACAATAATGGTTTAATAACTATTTCAAGGGAGAGAAGTTAAATGATTAACAAATAATAATTAAATAGTGATTTATTTAGTTATTCATATGGATGGGTAAAAATATTTTTAATTATTTTCACAAAATGGGTAAATATGAAAATAGCATGAAATTAATTAAATGGGTTTTTGGGTCAGTTTCAAGTGGATAAACAAAATTAATTTAGGAAAACTAATTTTCTAAATTATTTACTAAGGTGAAAGTAGGTTTTAATGTGTAAAACCCATACTCCATGGTGTGTTTCAATCATCGTAGTGGAAGATGGCTAGGTGATCATTTTTTAGGTAATAACACTAGTGTTGTTCCTATGGTTGTTATGTAGTTACTCTAGCCAGCCTCCATGGTTGGTATATTTATGCATCTCACGGAAAAATTCTGGAACATGGGTTTTGTTCATAGGGATGCTGACATGGATTTATGCTACCTAATTTATACCCAAGTAAACTCCATTAGGCTCTAGCTCATGATCTAGAGTTCAGACAACTTGTGCTAGGAAGAATCAGATGACTAACTTCAAGTGGATTTGTGGAGAAATGAAGATAAATATTGAAAATATAAGACATGAGTTTTTCTTAGAACATCCCAAATTAGGTCAATCATAAGGGGTTTATCTAAAATTATTTTGTATTGGGAGATATGTGCAATTATTTCAAGCACATCTTTCTCGTTGCAATTGTTGATTAACAATAATCCAAATAGAGCGACCAATTAGCAAATGAAACGGATACAGCCTATTCTCAGATGGTTTCATGATAGATTATTATAATGTAATCAAACCTTGAGTTTTTTTAAAACTAATATCTTCCAAAAATAAGCAAACATAACATATTGTAAATCTGTTCATAAATTTCATGGTCCATATTTTGGGGAATTGGTTCCAATTTGTCTTGCATTTTTGTATAAATTTTATGGACTAAGGGTAGGCTAGAGGGTTCTCTAGAAGGAGGAAGGTGTTGGCACCATCATTTTTGTAACCACGCATCTTGTATTTTTATTCCAGAATCAATACAATCTTTGCAAGTTTGTGGCGTATTTCTCAGTTGCTAGTTTGTGAGTTGTGAATCACCAACCTCCTACTAGGGAGGAAGGGCCCTCCTCTTTATCAGGGATTGGTATTTTGTATAAATAATGTAGTAATACCTTAATTTTTTTTAGCATTGTGTGTACTGATTTATTTTTATGCAAGTGAGGGTTTGATAGTGTGGCTCTTGTGAATTGGTTTCCATTCATGCATGTGTGAAGAATGACAACAAGTGTTGGTTTGATTGAGTGCCAAGTTCTTATAGAATAAATCTTAGCATTAGGAATTAGCCAATGTTAGTTAGTAATTGTTGAATTCATATAGTTTTCATGATAACCTTGAAATAAGTAGACTTACTCTAGTTGATAATTAAACTAACATTTTTGTGTCATTGTTAGGGATTTTATTAAGGGAACAAGGGCATAATTAGCACTGTTTCATTTTTTAAATGAATTATTAAAATATAATGCATTAGAAATGTTGTTGGATTTGTGGTGATAACACGATAAGATGAGAGGTAGGAACTTGTGCAACGCCTCAATAGAATGAAGTTGACTCGACCTCATAAAGGGTTAGCACACATAGGTTGCATTTCTTTAATTAGAATTTGTTCCAACAAATTTCATTTGAAGTAGATTTTTTTTTCTCCATGTATGAATCCATGTGCTAGCAGAATATATCAACAAGTTGAAGAAGCTTGTTCAAGAAAGAAAGAATGATACTTCAACGAAGCTCTCAATGAGGAGTTTAAGAAGATCATAAAGGAGTAGACATTTAGAAGAAGATGTTTTTGTTGAGATACAAAAATCAACCAATGGCGAATTTACAAGGGAAAATATTGGTAATTTGTTTGAAAATTTTAAAATTGATATCATTAGCTCTTTGTCTTCACAAATTGATGTTTTGAAAGAAAAATAGAAGCAAGATGAAGTTGAGGAAACACTATAACATTCTACTCCAATTGTAGGAAGAAGAACCTTCCTAGAATTTGTCCACTTAGCAATGTGAAAGTTTGTGGCATTTGTGAGTAGGATCACTCAACGAATCATTGCCCATGGTTCCCAAGATTAAAAAAAATATTTTCTATAGTCCTATGTAAACCTCTTATTCCTCCTCTAATTCAATACCCCACACTACGGTCGCAGTGGCCCACTCCCTTGAGTTAGATATTTTTGTGGCATCAAACCTCCTTTCCAGGAAAGTTCCTTATGAAAACTCAGTTTCCTATGCAATAACAAGAGTTGCAACTCCCATTAAATGCACCGCCAAGTAATCCCCCTTTGTAGCCCTAACTACATGTGCAACCTAAACTAAATCCAAACAATAAGGTGGCACAACAAGTCGAAGCATCGGTCTTTCCCACTTACTGTATCTTCCATATTGAATGTAATGAGATGCATCTAAGATCATGGAGAGTATTGAATTTAGGAACTTACCCTATTACCACAAAGCATGAAGAACATAATTCACCTTGGGAAGAAGCCTCGATCCAAAGATCGTTAGAGGAACAATACATAATTGAAACTCATGTTGAAATTGTTGTAACAATTGATGTTGTTATTATTATTGAAGTTGTTGAAATTGTTGTAACAATTGATGCTATTGTTACTATTGAAACTACTATAACGAATAGTTTTGTTGTTACTCTTGAAATTTTTTTAACTGTTGTAATAGTTGATGTTGTCGTTACTATTGAAACAATGACCAACTAGATAGGAAAAATGACTATTGTAAGTATTTTGGACAATCTAGTCATAATCATAAATACGTATGCATATCGAGGAAGAGGAGAGAAACATATTCATTAGCAACATCAAAGGGAAGATCAGGAAAGTTTATGAACAATATAAAGGAGAAAACCTAATAATTTTCCTTCATCATCCTGGTGAATATGAAGGAGAGATCAATTATGAATAAATCATCAACAAAGAGTATATATTGGAACCTAATATTGAGGAATTTATTTCATTCCTATCATCATATCCGTTATGTATTCAAGAGGGAAATAAAAAATCTTTGGAAGATATTCTTGGCATGATAGAGGGGGACATACCAATAATTTCTAGTGAACCAAAGAGGTAAGGATGCATAGATTATATTGAAGTTTGGTTCCAAATGATTGTCAGCAGACAATGTTCCTCCATCATCAAACATCTCCTAGCACCAAATTAGCTAGAGTATCTACATCCTCGTATTATCGTATTCATGGCATATCTTCCAAATTTGAATATGAGTTCATTTGCAATTTTTTTATGCACATGGCTTCATTGAGAATATTCCTACACTTGAAAGGAAGCACTTTCAAGTAGAGTATGATTATATATATAGAAAATATAAAAATAAGTCTAACTATGAAAACTGGGACATTGGCATAGTTAGACAAGGGATTTATTTGATAACAAGGTTACTAGCTAGAAAATTCCTCAATAATTTCTACATCATGTTATTGATCCTCTAAAAATTCTTTAAATTTTTATATGTGCTCATCTTAGTTGATGTGGGATGGATTAAGCACCTCTTACTAACGAGTCTTGACCCATCATCTTCAACACATTATCTAGGTTCAAGGCTAGATATTTGTTTTAGTATATTCAAGTTTGCATACATCAATGGAATGTTCTCTGACTAATGACAATGGGAATATATCAATGTCCCCATATTGTTAGATATTTTGGGTGACTGAATTTCAACACCTTTATTTGTACCTATCAAGATGTACTAAGGTACCTTGATGATCATTAACATTAATGGTGAGTTGTATCGCATTAGTTAATGAAATACATTAATGGCTAATAATCTAATAATCTCTTTCCATGTTAGACCTAAGAACATTTATTCTCTATAAAGAGTTGTACCATGGGTCCAATTTTGATGAAGACTTTGTGATGAAATCAACAACATTTGAAACGTTTCATTTTTTCAAATAAGAATAAGTAGACCGATTATTGGACATCCAGATCATTAATAAAATTATCCTTCACCCCCTCAAAAGATTCAACAACTATGTTAACTCTGCAAGTGTTGTTACTTTATCATTTCTAAGTGTTGTTATAGGATGAATAGAAATATGTTTGTTCATATTTTCTCTCCAAAACAAGCTTTATCAATAGCTTTCATCATTTTGGTATCAAATTAAACACAACAATCAATCTCACACAATTATCATTCAATAGTAAAGAAGTTGCCTCACATATTTAGTAGTGATTAATCATTCAATGTTATGTTTTATATCGGCTCAACAAAACCTGGGGTAAAAATGAACTTGAAACTTTTTTATTTTTAAAAATTTAGGGGATAATGATAAGATACTATTGTGAGCATGGAAGTTCATTTTATTTCATCTTGTCTCTATATTTCAAATTTGTTTTAACCCTCATATTCTACCAACCCACTGGTCAGCATCACTTAGTAAACAAGGTTCAAATCTTTCTCAATATTTTCATAAGTCCTAAATACTTACAACTTTTATTTTAGTCCCCAACAAGAATTCCCTATTGTATATTGTGTCCTCTATTTTTTCTTTCCCTACACCTGTTGGGCCCAAAACAATTACCAATAAGCCATTCAAAAATTGTATTGGTATGCAGCTTCCATTTGTAGATCTATTTTTATTCATTTTTCTCCATATTCGTTAGTAATTCATCCTAATTTGTATGGAGCAACTTCATACCAGCTACTTGACTAGCCATATCTTGGAAAGAGAATATTAAAATTTAATATTTTCACCACATATATGTACAAATATGTTTCTTACTTTGACTTGTGCAAAGGATCTTGTGTAAAAATTGATAACAAATACAAAAGAAAGGCCTTGAGTAGAAACTCATAATATTGTAGTATCTTTTGAATGGTTAATCTTTTTAGTTATAAGAACATTCTTTTACACCATCATGAGAAAAAGAAAGAGGCAAAATCAGGTTGGTCAATTCTCATGCTATCTTATTTGCATGAGGACATGCAAAAGTGCAGGAATGGGGGAGAAGGAATGATAGTTGTATTTTCACATGGAATCCCATTTTCTATTATATTAATTCTTATCTGTGCATGAGAATAACACGCTACTAAGGATAAAACAAAGACATTTGGTAATTTCTTATTTATTTATGTTGTTTTTCCATATAAAATGAAAAAATTGATTCATGGATATTTCCCAAACCATGCATTGGATCACTGTGAAATATGGAGGGAAGAACTAAGGTAATATATACAAATCTGCAATGTTTCAAGCAAAATTTATTTATAAGTTTTGAAAATATAAGCACAATAACCTACAACAAATTTTCTTATATCTTGAGATTTGTGCATCAAATGGCTCTGATTTTTGGTGTGGAGAAAATTAAAATAGTAGAAATATACTCACAAATTTTCATCAAAATCAAATTTGTACTTTGTGATAAATGTGTTATAAAAAATATTGTTACACTTATAATAATTTGTTGATACACCTGTAAAAGTTTGTTGAAATTATTGTAACAACTTATTTCTTATATCTCATAATTTTTCAATGGTTTGCTATGGTTTTTTTGTAGGAAAGGACATTAAATGGCGATGAACAAACCAATTGAAAATTTCCTCGATATGAAGTGTTGTTTGCATGAAATGTCAATGTATTTGAATATGCTACAACTCCGTGTACAAATTGTTGCAACTCCACTAGAATTGTTAGAAGGCTACTAATGAAGATAAACCCAAGAAATATATCATAATAGCATGTATGTATACCCAACATACGTAGAAAATTCCCAAGGCAACACAATACCAACACTCCCACACAAGATTTATTGTTGAACATAACATAAAATGAATCAATGTTTCCACACAAGAACCAACATTGTATTGGAAGGGAAAGTTGTTCTACAAGAACCTATTGTGGGCATTAGAGAAATGATCAAGGTCGTCATCATTATTTTGGTGGAAACATTTATGGAAGGACAATGGATAGAAAATAAGAAAATCATTCAAGGTAAAGCTCAATTTTTTGTAGTGGTATAAGGTTGCATAATAGTGGCAGTGTTTGCAATAATCAATAAATTTTGATGCACTCATTCCTAATTGATTGTCCTAAGGAAACATGCACAACAATCTCTACCAAGGGTAGAATGAAAAATGGTGAGAGTATTGTGGGGGATGGTGTTCATGAGACTAAGAAAAATAGGGTGAGGATGGAAAATTGCATTCCATTGCACTTGTTTTCATTCAGATGCCTCATATAGCCATGTAGGTTGGGGGAATTTGGAAATTCAAGTGACCCTTTGTTGTCAACTCTATCTTATTTGCAAGAGGATATGCAAAAGTGCAGGCATGGGGGAGATTTTTGGGGAGATGGAGAAATGAAGACAAATATGGAAAATATGAGACATCGGTATTTCTCAAAACATCCCCAATTAGGTGAAATAGGAGCTATTTCACCAAAACATTTGTGGATTGGGAGATATGCATGGTTCCTTCATCCATCCCTCTCTTTTTGTAGTCGTTGGCTAACCGTAATCCAAATAGAGAGACAAAGTAGAAAATGAAACAACTTCATCCTATTCTCAAATGGTTTCAAGATATATTAATATATATAATTAGATATTGAGTTGTTTTCCAACTACGATCTTCCCAAAAAAAGCAAACGCAATATCTTATAAATATGATCATAACTTTTACAGCCTAGATTTAGGGTAATTGGTTCCAATTTATCCCCTTGTATCTTTGCATAAAGTTTATGGACTGAGGTAGGTTAGAGATTTCTTGAGAAGGAGTAAGGTGTTGGCACCATCATTTTTGTAACAATGCATCTTGTATTTTTATTCCATAATGCAATCTTTGCAAGTTCATGGCTTATCTCTGAGTTGCTAGTTTCTGAGTTGTGAATCACTACCCCATGTTAAGGAGGAAGGGCCCTCCTGTTTATCAAGGATTGTTATGTTGTATAGATAGCATAGTTACCTTAGTTCAATTAATTGCAGGTTCTGATATTGTTATTCTTGTTAAGTTTAACTTATCACTGTTACAATTCTTACTAGTAGATTGTTATTACCATTGGATTATATTGGTTTGTAGAATGGTTTTTATAATCACTCATGTATCAACATAATTTTCTTTATGATTCATCCTTAATAACCAATTATTGCTATCATTAATTAATTTCTTCTATAGATTTATAATCTTTTATTGAAACAATGTATTAGTTGGTTGTTTTTACATCTGTCATAATGTCTTGCAGTTAATGAATGGTTGATTTTGATTATCTTGATGGTTGTGTTTGGTTGTGACTAAATGATTTTGTGAAAGTGAGGATTGATTTCATGGAGTGATATTTTGTTTTCCTTGTAAGATTGATCATAAACTAGATGAGTGCTATTTTATTTTGCAAGTGTGATTTCAGTTTTAACATTGTGTGTAGTGAGCTACTTTTATGCAAGTGAGGGTTTGACAGTGTGGCTTTTGTGAATTGATTTTGATTCCTGCAAGTGTGAAGAGTGAAAACGAATTTTAGTTTGATTAAATTAAAGTTATTGTAGAACCAAGATTAGCATCAGGAATTATCCAACGTTAGTTAGTAATTTTTGCATGCATATGCTTTGTATGGTAACCTTGAAATAAGCAGACTTACCCTGGTTGACAATTTATGTCTTGAGAGAATTGACTTGTTTTATTAAAACAATTAATTTGACCAAAAAATATCAATACAAAACAACTTTCACATGTCCTTGTACTAGATACACTTATAGGGTCTTACCCATTGGTTTGTGGAATGCACCAACTACATTTCGAAGGGAAGTCTTAGCTATATTTGTTGATATGATACATGAATGTATAGAAGAATACGCAGATGACCTTTTGGTATATGGAAATTATTTTGATGAAGCTTTGGTTAACTTAGAAAAATTGTTTATAATAAGCATAAAAATCAACTGAGCTCTTAGTAATGAGACATGTTATATTTTGCTAATGGAAGGGATTGTACTGGGACATCATGCATATTTTGCAGGGATAACAATAGATCCAACTAGAGTCGAATCCATTGTTACAATACCATCAAAACAACAAGATATGAGAATTTTTTTAGGATATGTAGGCTATTATCGTTGATTCATAGAAAATTTTGAAAATAGCTCTGACATTGTTTAAATTACTTGCTAAATATGTTGAAATATATTGGGATGATAATTTCCAAATTTCCTTTGAGAAACTTAAATAAATTTTGTCTACAACACCAATACTTAGAAAGCCTAATTGGGAATTACCATTCCATATATCTACAAATGCATCCCATATTGTAGTAGGACCAATATTAGGTCAAAAAGAGAATCTTAGGACCTATACTATCAATTTCAATAATAAAAATCTATCCCTTGTTGAACTTAATTATATTGACTGAAGAAAAAAAATACGTTGTCACTTATGCATACTATTAATAAATTTTGATATTATATCATTAATTATGAGGCTTTATCCATAGATATAATTATTCCATTAAGTACTTGATGAATATACTTACTACTAATTGTATACTAATAGGATGCTTATTTTTGTGCAAGATTTCACTGTCACTGTCATGGATCGACTTGGAAGGGAAAATCAAGTGGCGTAATTTCTCTCGTGCCTTAATAATCCTAGTGAGATTGTTATAATTTCTAATAATTTTCTAGATGAACATTTATTTTCCATATCAATTAAAATTCCATGTTTTGTGGACACAACAAATTATTCATCTTCTTGAAAAGTTGCCACCATATTTTACACCAAAATAAAAGAAAAATATAAATTAAACAAAGTACTTGATATTCATGGATTAAAATATATATATATATATATATATATATATATATATATATATATATATATATATATATATATATATATATATATATATATATATATATATATATATATATATATATATATATATATATATATAAGTTTGGGTGGTGTGTCATGTTGAAGAAGTAAATAGTGTCGATCTTCACAGTTGTACTTGAGTAATATATTTTTCAAAAGAAATTATTATTATTATTATTATTATTATTATTATTATTATTAAATTGACTTATTATTAAATCATTAAATCATGGATTTTATGCTTGGGCCAATGGTCACAAGTCAAGCCTCCATTGTAGGCTTCTAGGAATTATTTTTTTTTGAAGACAAAGTTTGATGTAAGAAACCCTTCTTGGGAACATGATAGAAAAATATTTGAGTTTCAAATTAAATTCCTACCTCTCCTCCATCAAGTCGGACTTGGTCTCCTTGCAAGTTGGCCTCAAAATCAATCCTTCACACATCATCTCCTTAAATTATTCATGTCGACCTCAACTATAGACATAAACAACTATATATAGCCTAACGAACTCGACCAAATGAAGAAAGAGTCAAGCAACTCGAAGGATTATTGAACAATGAAGAAAATAGCATTACAAACAACAAAGTTTTCGCTAACAATATATTCAGATCATTTATAGGACAAAAAAGGATTGGATAACTATAGGACTGAGGACTAGGCCTTCATATAACTACAAGGTTAAGATGACTACTACTATAGGACTGAAGTATAAGAATGTCAAAGATGAACTAGTTGTCATTATCATATGAAGAAATGGACTAACATATGTGTACTAGGCTGACTTGATGGATGGAAGGATTTCTTGGTCTAGCTGTTAAGAGTCATGGTTGTCTCACTATAATTTGAATCTACTGAAGGAAGAGATCTTGACTAGGTTTTCCCCTACCTAGGGGTTTTTCCCTAGTTGTGTACATATATCTTTTGTTCCCTTTTTATTTTTGATCTTCATGTTTTGACATTAGTCTTAATGATAACAATATAACAAAAAATATCTAATAATATAATGTCAAAATAAAAGAGAAATCAAGATAAAGAAACAAAGTATATGAAGCCCTATATTTATCAACATGGTATCAAAGTGAGGTTCATTTGCATAAGGGCAGGAAGGAGATCACAATGGCTACAAGTCATGACAAAATAAGTCTGATCAACTAATACTGAGCTCCTCAAAAGTTAAATCATAAATTTTGGGTACTATAAAACAACCCTAAACATTGTCTTATGACCGCATAGCGAGACAAGAAAATTGAAGGCATAAAAACAATAATTTTAAAGGATCAAAAGGTTAATTAATCAGCCCAAGGAATGCTAAGCATAATAACAAGGAGAGTGAGGATCTAAGGTGACTTTACAAGGATTGTTTTCCTCATCAAATAATCTGAAAAATTATGTGCAAACTTCAAAATAATATGTGTGGGTTACCGAATTACTTTTCAGAACATATTAATAAGTCTTTGTCAACCAACGACCAAGACCAAGATCGATATCAATATAAGCCTTGTTGTAAGGATTTTCTAAGCATGAGTCTTATTGTAAAAGGACCTTTCTTAAGCCTATATAGTGGCATAGCAACCACAAAAGTAGTGATAGTTTAGTACATATCTATAGTTATATAAAAGATAAGTTTGAAACGATCGACTAGTATTAAACAACAAAAACAATGAGTTGAACTATGGAGCCTCTTAATAGAGAGGAAATAATCCTCTTACAAATAGTAGTGATAAGTCCTTGTCTCAAGAAAATAAGGAGATGATCTCTCACGTAGTATCTCTGATTAAGGTCCTTTAACAAAACCGCTACATATATATTCAAGAATGAGATTATTAGAACAATAAAGAATACCTTCAAGTTGGAGTTCACCTTAAGGAAGATGATAAAGAATTATGAAAACCCAAAGAGCAGACCATTATAACAATCTTATTCCAAGACTGAAAGCATTAAGCATTTTTGCGGTCCTCATCTCCCAAGTAAGTATTGATTTTACTTTTAAGGTTTTAGTTATCTAACATTTTGTCTTTAGTTTGCTAAGAAAGGGGAACAAGATCAATATAATATAAAAATCAAAGGTATGTAATGATGAGGTATGTAAGAATTATACATTTAATAATGATCTAAAATAAATTGTCCTAAGTTTTAATTTTATACTTTCCATTATATTGAAATTTTTTATTGAAAATTTCTAGGTGACACACGAAACCCTAACCCTAGTCTGCACTTCTAGGGTATATAGATGATTCAAGATATATAGTAAACCATAAATATGTTTGATGAGGATGATAATTTGATTTTTAATATATTTAGGGACCATTACATCCTCCATTAATTTATGAAAAACCTTAGATTGTCAAATTGAAATCATGTTTTTGGAATCAAACATTTTGCTTGATTAATAGTACAGGTATAAAAATTATGGCTAAATTTAGAGGGAGCACTTCAAGGAAACCCTACAAGGTTTGTAAAAGAGTAAAGAAAGGTATGTAAAATGGTTTCTTTATTAAAATTATAATTATTTTGAAATGTTTTCCTGGCATTACTAACTCTCTCATGTCTAGGTTTCAAATCATGAATATTCTTTTTAGGGTAATTGATATTTTGATTGAATCTACCATCGTTATATTTTTTATGATTATTTTTAAAACCTAACCTTTAGGGTTTATTATAAAACCCTAACCTAAGGGTATATTAATGAAACCCTAATCTACTTAGGGTTGAAATTCTATCCTTACTTAGGATATGTTAATAATAGTATTGAAACCCTAGTCCTGATAGGGTTTCTAATAAATAACCAATGATGAAAAGTTTATTCTTGTGATATTTAGGGTTTTTCTATTGTTATGGAATATTCATAGCCTTTTAGGGTTTTCTAGTATTGTTCTAGTAATAAAACAAAACCCTAGATCCTTTGATAAGTTAGTTCAAACCCTAGATACTTAGGGTTTGGTGAATTAGGGTTTATAAGAAAGACCCTTGTAATAGTTGAAATGAGGTCCTAGGAATGAAACCCTAGGTATGTATTCTTTTGTATAATCAAAAACCTCTTAGAGATTCTTGTTCTAGGATATGATGATATTGTTTTCGATTGTTTAGATTTTAAGGTAAATCTATAATTTGCAATAAATCATAGTAGAGTTTGTTGTATAACTCTGAAAGTAGCATTGAGGCCATAAATGTATAAGTACTATAATGAGATTGATATATCGATTGGGTTTATTTAAGTCTTGATGATAAAGTTTAGGGTTTGTGACAAAACCGCAACAAGAAGTTGAAGTCCAATATGTAAAATAGGTGTCTCTTATGAACCTATATGGTGTCTAAAGTTTGAATGTTTTAATGCTTTCATTATAGTAATATGATTTAGTTAACTTTATTCTTCCATATGTTTTTTACTTTTTTATACCTGCTATTAAGGTTTTATAGATATATTATCTTCAATAAGCTAAAAAAAATTGTAATTGGATATGAGAATGATAAAGGAAGTTTTAAAAATGATGATGATCAAGATAACCTTACTACCATAAGAAATAATGGAGCTTTAGAAGGCTGAAGTTTCTCAGATGTTATAAAAGAAAGAAGTTATTGATATCCCTAAGTTTAGAGGGAGCCTGGTGTTGTAGCGGCTACAACCACGCTCCAAAATGTTGCCTTAGCCTCATTTTGGAGCCTCCCTTCTAATCTTCACAGCAGCTTTCCTTGCTTTGTTAAGTTCACAATTTTTAGTGTCTTTCTTGCACAAAGTCATCTTGTCGATCACAGCTTGATCCATTCCCCTCACATGTTGTTCACCCGGAGTTGGTCCAGCTGCAGGTTGAGCAGCTTCCCCTTGAAAATTGCGCATTTCTAGAGGGAAACCAGCCTTCCCTCCATAAATTGCGCAATCCTCTCTGGCAGCCTATTGGGCTCCAAGATTACGCAATCCTGCTTGCCAACACTCCCAGCAGGATTTGCGCAAATTTCCCCAATAAGGTTGCTCAGCCCAAAATTTACGCAAATCTGGGAAGCATTTAATTTCTTTGCCCATAAATTGCGAAAATCTCATGGGCAGTCAGCACAACTCCCAGCCAAAAATGTGCATTTCCTTCAAGCAGTCGAACAACCTCTTGCATGTGCAGCTGAGTTGACCGGTTCCCTCCGGGACTGGGTAAGGCAGACTTGCATGCATAGGCTACTTCTCCTAAGGTAGCATGCAAAGGCATCCATTCTCTAAGGGATCTATGTTTAGCAGTTGGAGGTTACATGTAAGGAGCCATTCAGAAACCTCCCACCAAGTGTCTCTTCCCCTAGATTTGTGGCATGTGCATCACAACCTTGATGTTATCAAAACTCATCAATCAGATGTTGCAGAGCTCATTCCTCACATCAACCTTGCAGCTCTGACATCCCACATCACATCTAGGAGCAATCAGCACATTCAGCTCAGTTGTTTTAGGGTAAGCCCACTTCCCATGCCTTGTGCTACATTTCTGTCTCTTTTTGTGTTTTCACTTGTGGGAATATTGTTTTCTTGATTTATTTGAATGATTGCTATCATTTACATGTATACTAGCTTGTCCTAACTCTGTTTCAATTTTCGTTGCTATCTCACTGTTGTCGTATGCATGAAACTTTTTTGCACAGATGTTCACCCAACCGACAAACTGCCTCACCCACATGCATGTTGATTTGTTTGTTGAATCTTTCATTCATGTTTTGCATGCACTGTCAATCACTTATGCTCTCACTTAGTGTCGTCGTGCATTTACTGTCTTAGTTTCTTTCAGTTGCTCGTCGGCGAGTCAGGCCAACCTTGGCTAGGACTCTACCTTCACCAAGGCTACATTGTGCAATCTGGGGAAGGAAGGCTCACCTTCCTCTCCATATTTCCACATTCCTACCTAGCACTGTACTCCAGGACTATTTTGCGCATTTCTAGAGGGTAGTGGCTACTTAGACCAAAAAATTGTGAAAATATGTCCCTAGGCTAGCAGCCCTTCCCAACTGGAATTGTGCATTGTGCGATCCCAACATTGAGCAACCAGAATGGACTGTGAATTATGCAGTTCGAGTAGTCAGTCAGTCTCCCAGCAGCCCAGAATGTGCCTTGTGTAGTCTTGGCAGTCGGTCTCCTAACCTCCCAGCCGAAATTGTGCAACCTTAATGATCAGTCACACAGGTATGTTGCAAATCAGTTCTCAAAGTTCATTTTGGTTTTTGACTAAAAAATTTCTTGCCATGAGTGTTTCCATGTCCCCAGGTATTGCAGGTGCTCTTCTACCTCTTAGAAGTGTAGGTACAATGGTTTCCAAGAGAGCAGAATCAAAGACACCTTTTAGAGCACACCTAGAGATGTAGTCGATCAAGTGTCTCTGAGATTGCCTACTCACGAAAACATCAAGTTGTTTGTAGACAAGGAAATCAATGAACAACATCACAATGAGCAGCATCATGAACAGCAGCTGAAGGAAACATAACGAATGCAGTGAATGCAAGAGGAAGGTTGTTGAGAACACCCAGGCGGAACAAAGTTGCAAAATCAAGAAGATCAACTGATAATGAAAACATCTTTGGAGACTCAGGATATGAGGTGAAAGTGTGATATGAAGGTTGCCTGAAGACAGAGAATGGAATGAAGAAGGAGTTGCATGTGCCAAAGAAGTAACTCAAGGAAAACATGAAGCTGCATAGATAGACGAATGAGTTACAGCAGGATCAGGAATAGCAGTGGGTGCAACGTGCACTCACGGATGAAACTACACCACTACAAGTTAAAGATCCATCCCAACAGCTGACATGAAGCAAACATGGTGGGCAGTGGTGTTTATCGCATGCAAAGGATTCAGTAGCTTGCATGTCAATATGCGCATGCATTCAATCCAATCCATTCAACACACTCACCAAGGCGAAGACAAGAAGCAAGTCCAACTCAAGCTGAACATGTACTTCGACAAGTTGATGTGCATCCACCAACACACACTTGAAGATCAGAATAGACACTATGCATTAATGTGTTTCCGGTTCAGCTGCACCCAAGAAGACCATGTGCTTATTACTAGACAAGTTGGATGAATGAGCCAAACCAATGCACCGGTTGCAACAAAGGCAAGAGTCTACTTTAGCAAGATGTCACTATGAGGTGCATGCACACCATCACGAATGATCAATCTTGGCATCAGCTCGCCACCCTCACCATCACAAGCATGTCAAAGAGTTGGTCTCATCACAATAGATTGAATGTCAGTGATGTCTTGCATGGCTTGCTCAAGCCATGTTGTCTCACATGCATACATGTGCATTGTAATGTTGAGTCATGTCAAGTGTAAGTCAAGTGGCAATAGTTGGATGTAATAGTCATAGAGTAGGTGAAGAGTCATGAGGGTAGTTGAATTGTCACAAAGGGGAATGTCAAGGGTCACCCCACCCTTTGCTATAAATAGTCCCTCATAACTCATTGTACAGGCTTTTGGTCAGCCAAGCTTCCATTAAGACTATCTTGAAGAAAGATTAAACAATATTGTAACGCGCCTTGGCTTCTCCACTATGTGGAGCTATTACATCTCTTTGAAGGAGTAGGTGGCTATGGCTATAATGTTTCACTAATGGGGCTACCAGGTTTATATGGATGTATTGTATGATTGGAACTTACACTTTGTATATAATAAGAGCCAACACATTTTCATGCATATGTTGTTATTGTAGTTGTACTACTCCAGTTGCCTTATTGATATATGTTATTTAACTTACTTATTAGTGTATGAACCGATTCAAATGCAATTATGCGAATTTTGTTGCAAATGTGTTGTATATGTTGTTAATCTTGTCCCGCCCGTGTCGATTTCTTTGTTGGACATCAAATAGAGCTTTCACATGAACCTTGCTGTAACAACTGTTGCACTCGTTCAGACTGATCCGTGAGTGTTGTACGTGTTATCTTACCTTGTATGTTGTGACTACCGCATCTGAGTGGATTGCTCTGCCAAAAGCTATGTATGTCCTTTTACGTTGTGTGTTCCTAGACGAGTTGGGACTAATCCCTTTCAACCTGGAACTCACCTTCACCCTTATCTCCCCCTTTATGTGTTAGAACCTCTCATACACCTTCCTTGATTCACTGTAGCAGTCACACCCTTGCTACTGATAGAGTTATCTTACTTGCCTTTGTGCAACATCATGATCAAGGCATTACCTTACGACCCACTGCTGGGACTCCTACACCAAACTGTATGAGGTCTAATTGGGACTTCTTACCAGGGAGATCCCCTTGACATGTTGGTGAGTCCATCACCATCAACATTTCTGGTGCTTGAAGGAGGGCTTGATGACAAGTTGTGTCCTCTCATCAAGTTTTGAACCTTTGCACATATTTCATGGATTCTTTCACTCTTCTTCCCCTGTAGTTTTTTTTGAATCATGAAGATGTCTCCATCATGGGGAAGCTTTTCAATCTCTTGTACACTCACACATATGATGATGAAGGCAAAGTGGCCTGGCCTGGGAACTTACATAAATTTCTTTCCATTATTCATGAGGAAGATAAGTTTTCTAATGAATAGGTCAGTTTTTTGCTTGCATACACACTTCGTGAATCTCCATTTCGTTGGGTGCTCAGCCTACCGGCTGACACCGTGCACTATTTTGATCACTTATGTGATCTTATTAAAGACACGTTCTATCGTTTTGATCTATACCATCTTGACCGGAAATTGTTACAACAATGGAGGGCTCCGCATGAATCAGTTATTGATTTTTGGCAGTGCTTCCGTGACTTGCAGTTTCAAGCTCAGAGGAGCCAGATGAAATTTCATTATCTTTGGGACCAGTTCGAGTATTGCCTTAACAAATCTACCCGTCCCAAGAGAAAGTTTGAAATTAAGCCTCGCTCAACATTCTTCATTGATGGAGCTGCGCAATCTCATGTGGATGGGATCACAGTCTCAGCTAACTGTCCACCTTCCTCTCATTTAATAGCTCCACCATTTCCCAGTGATGTTGAGGATCATTCTCACACACATGTTCATCCTTCACACTCTCCCAACATCACTTCACTCAATCTTTGCACAGATTTGGTTGTGAATCCTTCAATCTCTCATATGAATTATTTTCCTCGACATCCATCTTTGCACTCGGGTGTTCCTACGAATGATGTTGTCTTGTGTTCATCCATTCGAGACTCTTCACTTGTTATTAATGAGGAACAACCCATTAACGGAGTTAGTGTTGCACAACCAACATGCACTGTCATTCATGAAGAGTATGAGTGGGAGTTTGAACATCAAAACTCCATGAAGGATGACTCCCTTCCGTCCAAGCCCCCTTCATTATTTCCTGACCTCTTTGGTGAACCTGCCACCCATGATTTTGAATGTGTGTCTTCATCCATGGATGCACCCATTGTTGATCACTTGCAGGACTTGCCCAATGTTATTCCATCATTCGACAACGAAGAGCATAAGTTACTCGTTGAAAATCCACTTGATCCTTCATCTGCCTTTTCCAAAAACACAAAGGATGAGTTTGTTCGCTTTTCATCTACCCCTCTATTCGATTCATCTAATCATAAGGATGTCGAAGAATTCATTGATTTTTCTGATCGTGGTGGTCGTGATCCATTTTATTCCATTTCTTTTATCACGGTCATGAATCTATCATAGTTGATCTTTTGAAGCCACCAGTGTATGATGATCTACCTAATGATGAAGTTGAGACACCCAAGACTATCGAGGCACTTCAGCCCAAGCTGATGGTTATGTCAGGCCCTTGCCCTCTTGGGGTTAGTCTCACTTCCGATCATGAAATTGTTCAATCACCCAAGGCTTCTCATCAATCATCTATATGCATTGAAGATCCATCTCACTCATAGATCACACTTCCTCCACTCAAACTGCATGATCCCATTGCTCAAGTATTGGAGGAGTCTTACATTGCAAGCACTCATGCACGACGCAAGTTATCTTTGTTTCTTTCGTTTTCTTACCTGTCATAGTCAAGAATGTGCTTATGCTTCAAAGTTGCACGTAGTGTCACACAACACCATGACAAGTCCATGGACCACCCTTCATGCACTTGCACTCACTTATGTCCCGTGGGCACTTTGAAACACGAAGTGTGGCTGTCTTCATTGTTATATCTTTCTTGTTTGCTGGTTCATACAACTGGGTTGCTCGCGAACCAAGCCTTCACCAGAATGGATTTACCAATGCACTGGTGGCTGCATTGGAAGTATCACTTCACGTGATGATGCACATGCACTGTTAATTTAAATGCACCGATGGCTGCATTGGAAGTATCACTTCACGTGATCAGGCCCATGCACCATTACTGTAGGAGTAGGAGTAGTGTTGGCTTTCAGTTTCTTGCTTGTATGCTTGTTTGCTTACATGCTTTGTTTTCTTGTTTATTTGCTTGCTTGTTTGCCTACATGCCTCTTTTCTTCCACTCTTGCTTTGCTTTTTTGTTTTTTAGTTCATTTGTTTCATTCGTAGGTTAGTTTTTCATGAAACCATGTATGACTCTGAAATGAGCTGGTAAAGTACAAGAGGGCTTGTACAACTATTATTACTTGGTTATCTATCATCTTGCCTCTGTATGATGAGCTTGTTACTTTTAATCCATGATACATCGAAGGAAAATACATACTGTTTGAAGTGAACCTTGGTGAAAACACAACGCTTGCGCGCTAACTAGTGTCACCTTCTCTAGTCGGCTTTTTTTGGGTTAACCCTTGTCAGCTTAGTCAAGTAGAGTAAGGTGAGGGGGAAACCTTAACACACACGTCAGAGATACAATAAACTACTTATCTACTGGAACAACCTCTTCTGCTCTCAATAAGTCAGGATCCCTCTTCCGCCTCTAAAATGAATAAGTGTTATGCACAGTGAAAAAAAAAACATGAAAAGTCAAAAAATTCAAAATTCAAAATGAATAAGGCAAAAGAAGAGAAAGGCTTCCTACACAAGGAGGTGACTCAAGTAACTCTGTCGAGGTACTGACCAGGCTTGTTGGCAACGAAGCCATACTTGTGTTCCTATGTGACTCCACCGAGGCACTGTCCAGGCTTGCTGACAGTGGAGCAACACCAGAGATGAAACTGACTCTGACAACTATACTACTTGTGCACCTATATACCCCTCAACCCCAATCGAAACAAATATGTTGCCTTGGCTTGGTATGTGTGTCAATTTACCAAGGTTTTGGCATTTGCTACATATTTCAATCAAGTTAGTGTGAAACGAAGATGAGTTGAGAACTGAAAAATAGTTCCAGAGGTGTTAGACTTACCTCTCACGAACAAGGTCCATTCAGAGAGCTGGACTTCTACCAGTGTGTCTCCAATTTTTGTAGTAGCTACAACCACCCTCCAAAATTTTTCCTTAGCTTCGTTTTGGAGCCTCCCTTCCAACCTTCATATCAGCTTTCCTTGCTTCATCAAGTTCACAAGTTTCAGTGTCTTTCTTGCACAAAGGCAGCCTCTCAGTCACAGCTTGATCCATTCCCCTCACAGGTTGTTCACCCAGACTTGGTCCAGCTGTAGGTTGAGTAGCTTCACCTTGAAAATTGTGCATTTCTAGAGGGCAACCAGCCTTACCTCCATAAATTGTGTAATCCTCTCTAGCAGCCTGTTGGCTCCAGGATTGTGCAATCCTGCCTGCTAACACTCCCAGCAGGATTTGCAGCAAATTTCCCCAGCAAGGTTGCTCAGCCTAGAATTTGTGCAAATTTTGGCAGCAGTTAGCTGCTCTGCCCATAACTTGTGCAAATCTCCTGGGAAATCAGCCTAACTCTCAGCCAGAAATGTGCATTTCCTTCAAGCGGTCAAAGAACCTCTTACATGTGCAACTGAGTTGAGTAGTTCCCTTTGGGACTAAGCAAAGCAGACTTGCATGCATAGGTTGCTTCTCCTAAGGCATCCCTTGTCTCATGGATCTATGTTTAGCAGTTGGAGGTTACATGCAAGGATCCATTTAGTAACCTCCCACCAAGTGTCACTTCCCCTAGATTTGTGTCATGTGCGTCACAACCTCGATGTTATCAAAACTCATCAATCAGATGCTACAGAGCTCATTCCTCGCATCAACCTTGCCTCTTTGTCATCCCACATCACATCTAGGAGCAGTTGGCACATCCAACTCAACTGTTTTTGGGTAAGCCCACTTCCCATACCTTGTTTTGCATTTCTGTTGGTTTTTGTGTTTTCGCTTGTGGGAGTATTGTTTTCTTGATTTCTTTTAATTCTTGCTATCATTTACATGTATACTAGCTTGTCCTAGCTCTATTTCAGTTTTCGTTGCTATCTCACTATTATCGCATGCATGAAATTGTTTTGCACGGACGTTCACCCAACCAACGAACTGCCTCACCAACATGCATGTTGATCTATTTGTTGAATCTTTCATTCATGTTTTGCATGCATTGTCAATCACTTCTACTATCACTTAGTGTCACCACGCATTTATTGTCTTAGTTGTTCTCAATTGCAAGTCGGCGAGTCAGGCCAACCTTGGCCCAGACTCTGCCTTCACCAAGGCTGTATTGCGAAATCTAGGGAAGGAAGGCTCACCTTCCTCTCCATATTTGTGTATTCCTACCCAGCACTGGTCTCCAGGACTATTTTACACATTTTTGGAGGGCAGTGGCTGCTTGGCCCAAGAAATTGCTCAAGTCTGTCCCTAGGCCAGCAGCCCTTCCCTGCTGGAATTGCGCATTGTGTAATCCTAGCAGTCAGCTACCAGGTTGGACTATGCATCGCACAGCTCCAACAGTGAGTCAGTCTCCCAGAGCCCAGACTCTGCTTTGTGTAGTCTTAGCAGTCAATCTCCTGACCTCCCAGCCAAAATTGCACAACCTTCATGATCTGTCACACGGGTATGTTGCAAATCAATTCTCAAAGTTCATTTTCATTTTCAAATGAAAAATTGCTTGCCATGAGTGTTGCAATGTCCCCTGGTATTGTAGGTGCTCATCTTCCTCTCAGTAGTGCAGGTACAATGGTTTCCAAGGGAGAAAAGTCGAAGACACCATTCAGAGCACACTTGGAGATGCAGTCGAACAAGTGTCTATGAGCTTTCCTACTCATGAAGACATCAAGCTGTTCGTAGACAAGGACATCATAATGAGAAACATCATGAATAGCAGCTGAAGGCAGCATACCGAATGAAGCGAATGCAAGAGGAAGGTTTTTGAAAACAAAGAGGCAGAAAAAAGTTGCAAGATCAAGCAGATCCACTAATAATGAAAGAAACTTTGGAGACTCAGGCTATGAGGTGATGATGTGACATGAAGGTCGTGTGAATATAGAGAATGGAATGAAGAAGGAGTTGCATGTGCCGAAGCAAAAACTCAAGGAAGAACATGAAGTTGCATAGATAGGCAAATGAGTTGTGGAAGGATTAGGAATAGTAGTGGGTGCAACGTGCACTCATGGATGAAACTATGCCCGTACAAGTTAAAGATCCATCCCAACAACTAACACAAAGTAGACATGGTGGGCAGTGTTTTTTATCGCATGCAAGGGATTCAACAGCACTCATGTCATTGTGCGCGCACATGCAATCCAACCCATTCAGCACACTCACCAAGGCAAAGACAAGAAGCAAGTCCAACTCAAGTTGAACATGTACTTTGGCAAGTTGATGTGCATGACCACCAGCACACACTTGATGATCAACATGGACACTATGTATCAATTTTTTCCCGATACAGATGCACCCAAGAATACCATGCGCATGTTAGCAGATGAGTTGGATGAAGGAGCCAAACTAATGCACCGGTTGCAACAGAGGCAAGAGTTCGCTTCAACAAGATGTCACCATGAGGCACATGCACACCATCACGGACGATCAAGCTTGGTATCATCTCACCACCTTCACCATCACAAGCATGTCAAAGAGTTAGTCTCATCACAATGGACCGAGTGCCAGTGATGTCTTGCATGGCTTGCTCAAGCCATGTTGTATCACATGAGTACATGTGCATTGTAATGTTGAGTCATGTCAAGTGTAAGTCAAGTGGAAATAGTTGGATGTAACAGTCATAGAGTAGGTGAAGAGTCATGAGGGTAGTTGAACTGTCACAAAGGGGAATGTCAAGGGTCGCCCCACCCTTTGCTATAAATAGTCCCTCATAACTCATTGTATAGGCTTTTGGTGAGCCAATCTTCTATTAAGACTATCTTGAAGAAAGCTTGGACAATATTGTAATGTGCCCTGGCTTCTCCACTGCACAAAGCTAGTACATCTCTTTGGAGGAGCACGTGGATGTGGCTGTAATGTTTCACTAATGGGGCTAGGAGGTTTACATGGATGTATTGTATGATTGGAACTTACACTTTTTATATAATAAGAGCGAGCACATTTTCATGCATATGTTGTTATTGTAGTTGGACTGCTCCAGTTGCCTTAATGATATATGTTGTTTAACTTACATATTTGTGTATGAACTGATTCACATGAAATTATATGAATCTTGTTGCAAATGTGTTGTATATGTTGTTAATGTTGTCCCATCCGTGTTGACTACTCTGCCAAACACCAAATAGAACTTTCACATGAACCTTGTTGTAACAACTGTTGCACTCATTCAGCCTGATCCATGAGTGTTGTACATGTTATCTTACCTTGTATGTTGTGACTACCACATCCGAGTGGATTGCTCCGCCAGAAGTTGTGTATGTCCTTTTGTGTTGTGTGTTCCTAGCCAAGTTGGGACTGATCCCTTTCAACCTGGAACTCACCTTCACCCTTATCTCCCACCTTCTGTGTTAGAACCTCTCATACGGCTTCCTTAACTCACTGCAATAGTCACACCCTTTCTACTAACAGAGTTATCTTACCTGCCTCTGTGTGACATCGAGATCAAGGCATTACTTACAACCCATTGCTGGGACTCTTACACCAAAAGGTCTGAGGTCTAATTGGGACTTCTTACCGGGGAGATTCCCTTGACATGTTGGTGAGTCCAACAGCGTCAACCCCTGGATAGAAAAGGTACATCTCCCCAATTAAGATGGAGGGCAAAGGAAATACCTTAAAGAGAGAAATAAACCAAAGATTGAATGAAATTACTACATACAGATTTTCAAAGTACTGAGGTTTTATTTGATGTTGCTAAAGAATTACAAGAAGAAAAACTTCTAACAATATGTATATGGATAACTTGATGATGAAAGAAACATAAAAATGATTGAAGACCCATAAAGTTTGCTTTTACTTATATTTTAAAGTTTATTACTGATTGGGGTTTTTGTTTGTTCAAGTAAATCTCCCCACAAGAAGATTTAACACTTTGAAGCATGCTTAGACAAATGGATATATCTATTTTATGGAGAGATGAAGCATCTAATGGTGGATGCTTGGGAGGAAATCTGGTCGGACCATGTGTTGATGTCTAGATCTCGAAGAGGGAAGGTGGTGTTGGTCATGGAGCTCCGACCTTGGATACGCACCTAGATCCTTGGGTTAATGGTTAGCAAGTAAGCCTGATGGTGCATAGACTGGCTGAAACCTTGAGTCCATCTTAGTACCACCCAGATAGAATACCTTGGTCAGGTATCTATTCTACAACACTGAGTGTGCTAGAACTCTTTGTGGAGCTATAAAAAGGGTCTCTTTCACCTCTAATTATCTCACATTAATATATCAATCCGGGAGCGTTTGGTTATTACAAAGAGCGACTCAATCCGAGGCTATTTGTCAGAGTAATTCTAGTAGTACAGCGTTCTACGAAAATACAAGAGTAAACGGATGCTTGCCTATAACTAAGTTACTTCAAATGACTAAAGCACACACTCTTAAATCTAGGCAACTGATCAGTCAAGGGTTCGGTGACGATAACCCATCCCTTTGGAAACTGACAGAAAGGAAATAAAAGCAGGGAAAATCACACATTCAGAAAACCAAGTAACTTACCAGTCAAGGGTTCGGCAGCAATAGCCCATCCCTTTGGAAACTGATGGAAGGGAAATTAGAGCATGGATCATGGGTCTGGGAGCGAGGCAGTGAATGCCGAAGCTCACTACAGCCTTGGATCGTCTCTCACACCAAAATAACAAATGCAAGTAAATGGAACGACAAATAGCAAAATGGAACAGCAAATAAAGAATTGAACGGCAAATCTGAAATGGAACAGCAATAATAAACTGGAACAACAATTGAACAACTAAGTCTCGCGAGTCATAACCAAACTTAATCTATTAACCCAAATGCACTCTTCACAACCAAATATCAATCTCTCACTCTTAAAGCAAATCAAGCAGAATTCACTAATGAAACAGCACTAACAATTGATAAATTGTGGAACAGCACCAATAGATCACACATAACACACTGGAATAGTAATCTGATCAATCTTAATTTAACGGCTTTGTTTCTACATACAACTTCGAATGAATCTATGACGTAAATGTTCAGTACAAGAGCTCTGTAACGAGACAGTAATAATATTCAGCCAAGACTGATAATCATTCAATCAACTCTGAAAGGATCAGTGATGTAATGCAGAGTCAATACACAATTCTATCTGTAAAAACCTTAATGAATTAATCTTAACAAAGCATGTAATGGCGATTCATAAAGCATATCAAATTACCAGATAACAACAATAAGCAAACCACGCAGAAATCAAATTGTAGTGGTACAGAAGCAAGTGTCCTTCGAGGCCGGGCCCTTAGCCTCAAGGGTACACCGCTTTGAATTAATCCAAATGCAGAGATATGGTAATCACCAAGTTTATATTAACACATAAGACAAAAGTACAATGAACCAGTTCTTAACGAGACTCGATGATCAAATTTGATCTTTTACAGAAAATTACATAAAAGTATATCCCCCTTGGTTAACAGTGTTGTCCCCTTATATAAAGGTGACGGCGGATATGTCTAAGTAACAAAATAAATAAAGCAGTGATCCCTCAGGATCAAAGATCCTGAGGGATTCGCCAAACTATCGATCCTTACTCTTTTCTTTTCTTTTTCCGCTGAGCTGGTGTCTTCTCCTCCTTTTCTGGGCCGATTTGCTCTGATCTGCTTAGCCTTGTTTGCATTCGGTTTCCCTTCAAAGGGACAGCAGTTATCTTGTCTTTATCTTTTCCTTCGGAACGGCAACTCTTCGTTTTCACCCTTTCCTGCGCAGAAGAATAACAATTATCAGTGATTAAGTCTTGCATATAATTCACATGTTTTATTATAATTCTTTATTGTTTTCCAGATTCATAATGCAAAAAGGTTTACAAATTCTACTGAAAAGCTATTCAAATGATCATCAAAACATACCTTTTTGGTACTCCACACACCCCCCTGCTTACCCTGTTTCATGCCCTCATGAAAACATTGTAGTTGACATGCAAGGCAGTGAGAGAATAGGCTGGAGAAGGAATCTCATGCGGAGGCCTACAACCATGATGAGTGACTAGATAGTCAAAGAACTGACCTGTTTGACCCGCAGGCATCTCATACAGGGCTTGATATCCGGGTGCAAGGTGCCAAATAATTGGACTGCGGAATCTATATCCTAACCAGGATGGCCCTGCTTTCAAAATGCTCTCGCCATAGAGGTTCAAACGGTTGGCAGCTAATTCAAAATTCTCATACTTAAACGGTTCCCTCGGCTGGATGTTTGGATTAGAGATTCGGTACCGAAATTTAGCTGCATCAATGGCGAGGTCTTTGATGGAAAGAAAATACTCTAAACTTTGTCGAATGAGTGCCTCATGCATAGGTCCTAACGTTTCAATGACACCCAGAGTTCTCATAAGGTTTCTATGTGATTTCCATAGCCGCACTGGGTCCCTAGGTTCAGCCCTTACCCATAAGTCTAGGCCATTTTCCTGCCTCTGGAAAGTGTTATAGGCTTTGAGCCATTTAATCTGATTAACCCCGAATGAGATGAATGCTTGCAACTGAATGTCCCCAACAAAAGGACCAGGGTTCAATTCAGTCTCCTGATCTAGCACAAGGTTATGCAAATAAAATTCACACAACAATCTCTGGACCTTCACCCCATAATGTTTACAACAGTCTATAAAGTCATTGACAGTGTTGAATTGTATAGGGGCGCCTGCTTTAACAGCTTTTATTTTTAATTGTAAATATCGTTTTAGTAAAAACAAAGCATATTTTTTGGCAGGGGCCCTACATGCTAAAACGTCATTGTATAAAGAACACAAGGTATCCATCTGCTTGATAACAGTATCTAGCCTACGGGTTACCTTTGCAGCTTTCTCTTGTTCCTTTTGCCACCCTTCAAAGGCCTGGCTTTCGGATTGATTGACGTTCCTTAGTTGCTGCTGTAACTCTTCATATTTCTCACAGGGGATCGTTCGCTCTCTAAGTTGTTCAGCTTCTTGTTGGGCTTGCTTCATCATCTTATGCAAGGTTCTTGTCTTCGGATCTTTTTTCCATAGGTCAGTGGAGGCCGGGAGTTTTACCTGAACTTTCTTATTACGCTGTTTGGAGTTCAGAACCCTTATTACCCCTGAGGGTGGTGCCTCTGTCTGGATTTCCTTGTTCTCCTTTTCTTTTTTAACACGAATATCAGCTTGCTGCTGTTCCTTTTCGAATGGAACAGCAGTCTGTTCCTCAACATCATTTGGAACAGCAGTCTGTTCTTCAGCAGGGTTTGGAACAGTAGGGTGATCGTTGGTCCTTCGCCTTTTTGCCTTGCGGGATTTTACTGCAATGGCCCTCTTTTTCTTCCCTGCGGTCTTCCTTACCTTCTGGTTTGCTTTCAGAATTCTAATTTGTTGTCGGAGCTGGACTATTGTATTCAATAATTTCTGCCGTTCCTTTCGCAATTTCTTAATTTCCAGCGTTTCATTAGAAGGGACAACAGGCTGTCTACTGCGGTCTGGACTAGTCTCTGAATCTTTCTCCTGGGGTGCTTCCTCGCTGTTCTGCTCTGGCTGTTCTGGGGTAGGAACCTTAGCTGGTCCCGTCTCTTCCTGGACAACTGCTTGTTCTGCTCCTACTCCCTCCGGAATTTCTTCTGGTGACTTGGGAACAGATTGTTCCCGTTCAGTATCTCTTATCTCTGCTTCATCAGGCAGCTTTCCTTCTTCTGCCTCTACTGCATGTGATTTTTCAGATGCATTTTCTTCTTGGGGTTTGTCGTGGAGGTCTGCTGGACTGGAAGGTTGGCCATACTCACCCATATTGGCCAAAACTGCGGCCAATTCGTCTTCTCCCACTGGGTCTTGTGGTGGGCTACCTTCCTGTTGTCCCATTTCCTCCTCCTGCTTGGATTGCTCATTTTCCTCCTCGGAATGCTCAGCTTCTATTTCTGTCTCCGAATGCTCAGCTGCTTCCTCATTTTCTTCTTCGGAGTGCTCGGCTCTCTCTTCAGATTGCTCAGCCTCCTTTTCAGACTGTTCTATCTCTACTTCTAGTTGTGAGGGTTGCTCGTCCTCAATTACCACTGGCTGGCTGGTGCTTTCCTGAAGCTTTTCTAGCCTTCCTCTTATTCGAGCTAACCGGGCTGATTTTCTGGGCCTTTCTGGCTGTTCGGGTGTATCGGTGGCATGCTTACGCTTTGCCGATTTCTGGTGTATTTCTGGTGGTTTAGATGCACTAGCAACATGTTTTTGTTTTACCAATTCTCTGCGTTTTTCCGGACGCTCTGGTGTGCTTGTAGAATGTTTACGTTTTGGGGATGGTGCTGTCACTCCCCCCTCAATCATTGCAATCAGTTCATCCCAGCTGCTCTGCTGCTGGGTAAGACTATGACTCACTAATAATCGAATTAGTCCATGGTGACTGACGACTGACTCTACATGCTGCTTCGTGCAGCATCATGCAGTAATGAATTCAGAAGTGCAGGTAGATTTACAGAGCATTTTTGTTTTAAAACAGCTAAGAGTTTAAGATGTCGTGGCCTTACCACGTCTTTCCTCCCCTCGCAGGTAATGTAACTCTGAACTGTCTTTGCTAATTCGATCCAGGGTTCTCCAAGGGTTGCTGGCAGAACTCCCTTCCACTTGATTGTCAAGCTCTGGCCTTCGTCCTGGAAAATTTCGATGATCTTCTGTAATCTTTCCTTCTTTAGTATCCATACTGGTCCGGTGGCTGGTAGTCCCGAGACTTCTACAATTATATCGTCGGTGACCGCTATCTGCTTCCCCCTTACTGTGGAGTGGTTCTCCTGCAGGTTCTGCAAAAATTCCATCGCTACTGTTTCATTAGACTCCTGCAGGCGACTAAGATAATTCAGCCACCCTGCTTTTTCCAGGATCTCCCGGGCAGCAGCGGAGACTGTCAACTTCTGAGGTTCGCTTCTAATTGCCCTTCCTCCCATGGTTTCACTGTAGATCCTCAATGGAACAGCAACTGCTTGTGCTGTTTGAAACACAGAGAGGGTGCTAATCGCAAGCTTCGGAAAAAAACACAGAGTATGCAACAGAAATGGATTGCGTAAAAATAGAAATGTCATGTCGTTAAGCCATGCCATACCGTCGTACGCTATCTTTCCCGAATAGTGAGCCGACATGTAGTTCAGGGAATAATGAGGTTAACCTCCCCCCCGCAATGTGATAGGTTGTCCCAGCCGTCAAATAAAGGAGCAGCACCCGATCTGCAACCAAGTCATAAAGGAACAGCGTATGAAATTATGCCATGTTTAGAAAGACAATGAATTACCGAAATCGAGGCGGAGAGTTGATCGCATATTACGTAAGAGGCTGTTGTGATATGATATGAGGCTGGGGGATAGGACGTCTGTCGTACTTGCCAAATCTCAAGTGGTCATTGTCACTTCCTTTGCCATGATTGGTGGTAATAAATGTTCATGCGATGTATAAATCGGGAAATAATATATGATTAGTTCCTTAGGATATAAGAAACAAAAGAGTATTAGTACCTTGCCCATTGGAATAACTAATGTGACTTCAATACCATTAACAGTGCTCTGCTGCCGACAGGTGTCCATAACCTTGGCAGAGTTGTTTCTTTCGCCCCTGGAACCATGATCCTTTGTGTATACTTAGGAATGTTGTTATGTCAAAATGTAGACCATTATGCTGGCTTGATGACCAGTTAACCATAATGCCATTCACGAGGGAGGAGTGAAACGTGGACAGGCCGGCTCGTGATGAGACCTCCTGTTCCAAGGTTCGATTTTTTATATACCTTTTGGACCATATCCCTGGTGTGGTGGCCATAGTGGGAATGCCACTTCACTTTCATCCTCATGATCATGGTAGGCTGGCTCTTGATGAGACCCCCTATCCTGCATCTGACATCTCATAAATCATGTTCCCGCACATTTTTTCTTTTTCATAGAGTCTTTTCCCTATTTATACACAAAGGGTGGTTCAACACTCCTTAAGAGTAGGAATGGTGGAAGAAGTCTTATCATCTCAATAGGAAGATATAAGCCCTTTGCTCTTATTCCTAAATAATAATCAAAGAGGGTTAAAGGGATCAGCATGATAAAGATAACCAATCAGAGCAAAATTAGTAAAACCATGACAACAAAAGATAAGAAATAAGTATATCCTTCCTTTTGTCCTCTTACTAATGCAGAGCCTTATAAATATAGCGATTTATGATTTGCAGATTTCGGTATGTTGTGATTTTATATTCATTGCATAAGTGCATAGCTGTATTTTAAAGACTTGAAAGAATATGGGCAAGAAGCATCCTCTTATTGAGATCAGCAAAAGGAGCAAGTTGTTTCACAAGGAGAGCAAAAGTATGCTAGCGGTGTTCCTCTTGGAAAAAGACGAAGAATGCGAATGCAAATGCCGTTCCTTTTAAAAAAAGGAACAGCAAAAATAAAAAATGCTATGAAAAACACTCAAAATGCCGTTCCTTTGAAAAAGGAACAGCAGCGACCAAAAGTGTTGTTCCTTCGGAAAAGGAACAACAAAAGAGGCAAAAATGTCGTTCCTTTGGAAAAGGAACAGCAGAAATCAAAATATGTTGTGCCTTTAGAAAAGGGACAGAAAACACACCGCAGCGCCATTCCTTTTGAAAAAGGAACAGCAAAAATCCAAAATGTTGTTCCTTTAGAAAAGGAACAGCAGAACAAGCAAAGCCGTTCCTTTTAGAAAAGGAACAGCAGAAATCAAAGATGTTGTTCCTTTGGAAAAGGAACAACAGAAAATCAAAAATGTTGTTCCTTTGGAAAAGGAACAGCAGAAAATCAAAAATGTTGTTCCTTTGGAAAAGGAACAGCAGAAAATCAAAGATGTTGTTCCTTTGGAAAAGGAACAGCAGAAAATCAAAGATGTTGTTCCTTTGGAAAAGGAACAACAGAAAATCAAAGGTGTTGTTCCTTTGGAAGAGGAACAGCAGAAAATCAAAGATGTTGTTACTTTGGAAGAGGAACAGCAGAAAATCAAGAATGTTGTTCCTTTGGAAAAGGAACAGCAGAAAATAAAAAATGTTGTTCCTTTGGAAAAGGAACAGCAGAAAATCAAAAATGATGTTCCTTTGGAAAAGGAACAGCAGAAAATCAAAGATGTTGTTCCTTTGAAAGAGGAACAACAGAAAATCAAAAATGTTGTTCCTTTGGAAAAGGAACAGCAGAAAATCAAAAATGTTGTTCCTTTGGAAAAGGAACAGCAGAAAATCAAAAATGTTGTTCCTTTGGAAAAGGAACAACAGAAAATCAAAAATCTTGTTCCTTTGGAAAAGGAACAGCAGAAAATCAAAAATGATGTTCCTTTGGAAAAGGAACAGCAGAAATCAGAAAATCAAGAATGCTGTTCCTTTTGAAAAGGAACAGCAGAAAATCCAGAATGTTGTTCCTTTTGAAAAGGAACAGCAAAACACGCAAACGTCGTTCAAAAATCAAAATTTTGAGAAAGCAAAAATCATTGAGTTCAAACATATATACAAGAACGTCTTGAAAAAAACTTATGTACAAACTGTAAAGAAAAGAATGAATTCCTTAATGAATTACAGGTGAGGAAGATTTCTCTTCCTTTCCTAAAATCTCCATATCAGTGTCTCGACGTAGCTGCTGGCAGAAGGACTCCCGAGTAAGTGGTTTGCGATAGAGACGAACTCGGTGGCCATTCACTTTGAAGGTGTATCCAGAACCGTCAATGGTGATTAACGTGATGGTCCCATTGTCATGCACCTTCTGGATTTCATATGGTCCCAACCAACGAGTCTGGAGTTTCCCAGGGAAGTCCTGAAATCGAGAGTCGTATAACAGAGCCCAGTCTCCCTCGTGAAAGACTTTGTTTTTGATGAGCGCATCATGCCATTTAGCCCGCTGCTGTTGAATTAGTGCTGTATTTTGTAGTGCAGAGAGTCTAATTTCATCCAATTCGTTGATCTGCTGTAGTCGATTAATTTGTGCCTCGCTTAGATCTAGGCCAACTTCCTGTGCGGTTCGTAAGGTCTGGATTTCAAATTCTATGGGAAAAATAGGTTGTTTTCCAAACACTAATTGATAAGGTGAGTAACCAGTGGTGCTTCTCCATGTTGTTTTGTACGCCCACAGTGCTTCGGGTAGTCTAGCAGCCCAATCACGCCTATGTGATGCAATAGTTTTCGTTAGGATTGATTCTATTATCTTATTGCTGCTTTCCACCTGCCCATTCGCCTGTGGGTGATATGGAGTAGTAATTTTATGCTGGACGTGATAATTATTGAGTGTTGCAGCTAATTTATTTCCAACAAATTGTGGTCCTCCATCTGTAATTATTTCCCTTGGAAGGCCATAACGTACAAATAGATGGAACAGGAACTGTATTACAGAATCCTCTGTGGCTCTTGGCAATGCTTCTGCCTCAACCCATTTGGTGACATATTCTGTTGCCACCAAGATATATTTTTTCTGATTTGATGATGGGTTGATGGGGCCAACGAAATGAAGAGCCGATCGCTCGAATGGTTCAATGACTAATTGTGGCTTCAGAGGCATCTCGTCAGCTTGACCAGGTCGTCCTGCTCGCTGGCAGCTGTCACAGGCTTGGACAAATTTCTTTGCATCTTTGAAAATCGTGGGCCAGTAGTATCCTGTCTGCAATACTTTATGTCCAGTTCTACGCTCAGCAAAGTGTCCACCACACGGTCCATCATGACAGGCTTTTAGGATGTCGAAGATTTCATCTTCTCGAACACATCTCCTGATATGCATGTCTGCCCCTGTGTGAAACAAATAGCCCCCAATCCACGAAAATCGAGTACTCTTCTGAACAATCTGCTTGCGCTCATTAGGGGTTAAATGTTTTGGTAGCTTACCTACTGCAAGGTAATTGGCAACATCAGCATACCAGGGTGTTTGAACAACAACAACAAACAGGTGCTCATCTGGAAATTGATCTTCAACTGCTGCTGCATCGATTGGCTTTGGTATTCTTGAGAGAAAATCAGCTACAGGGTTTTCTTTGCCAGGCCGGTCCTTGATTGTGATGTCGAATTCCTGCAATAAGATCAACCATCTAGTTACTCTAGCATTTGTGACAGGCTTATTTGCTAAATATTTGATGGCAGAATGATCTGTATATAAAATAACAGGATAGCCTGTAATATAATGTCTAAACTTATTGACAACATGTATCACAGCTAGGAATTCTTT
Organism: Pinus tabuliformis; assembly: GCA_031772625.1. NCBI lineage: Eukaryota > Viridiplantae > Streptophyta > Pinopsida > Pinales > Pinaceae > Pinus > Pinus tabuliformis. The sequence goes on from CM062813.1 coordinate 22,334,476, forward strand.
TTCAGTAACAGTATAATTTAATTCAGCAGGGGATAAATTTTTGCTGATGTAATAGATGGCATATGGTTTTTTATCCTCTTCCTGCCCAAGGACTGCGCCAATGGCTGTATCTGAGGCATCAGATGATATCTGGAATGGTAAATCCCAGTTTGGTCCTCGAAGGACTGGGGTTGTAGATACGAGCTTCTTTAGATCCTCAAAAGCACGGTCACATTTTTCTGTCCAAAGAAAATCAACGTTACCAGTTAGTGCATATAAAGGTGCAGCAATGTGCGAATAATGTTCTATAAATCGTCTATAATAACCAGAAAATCCAAGAAAGCTGCGTACCTCTGTTTGAGTAGTAGGAGTGGGAATAAGCAAAAGTATTTGAATTTTAGCCGGGTCTACCTGAATGCCATCTGCTGAAACATAGTGTCCTAGGATAAGTCCTTCGGTCATCATCATGTAGCATTTTTCGTGGCTTAAACAAAGCCTGGTAGCAATGCAGCGCTGTAGGACTTTTTCTAGGGTGTCTAGTGCTGGATCAAAATCATCTCCATATGGTGTAAAATCATCCATATATACTTCAAGTCCATCATTTATTAAATCTGCAAAAATGCTAAGGATAGCCCTTTGGAATGTGGCAGGAGCATTACATAGGCCAAAGGGTAGAACTCGATAGGCAAATGTTCCCCAAGGACAAGTAAAAGTAGTTTTGTCCTGGTCTTCAGGGGAAATCTGAATCTGATTGTACCCACTGAAGCCATTCAGGAAAGAAAAGAATTTCTTTCCTGCTAAAGTATCTAATACTTGGTCTATGAATGGGAGAGGAAAATGATCTTTTTGTGTTGATTTATTTAGTTCCCTGTAATCCACACAAATTCTCCATTTTCCGTTCTTTTTTGGTACCACCACAAGAGGAGAGACCCATTTACTATCAGAAATAGGATAGATAAAATTGACATCTAAAAGTTTCTGAAGTTCAGCTTTTACCACATCCTTTAGATGAGGATTAAGTCTTCTTTGCGGCTGACGAACAGGTCTGACATCTTTTTCTATATAAATGTGGTGTGTACATAATTGGGGATCAATTCCTTTCATATCAGGGTAATCCCATGCGAATGCTTCTTGATATTTTGTTAATAGATGGATGAGCTTCGTTTCTTGTTCAGGTGTGAGGTTGGCATTAACATTTAAAGTTTTTCCCGGTTCAATTTCCACAATTTTACTATTTGTAACAGAAGTAACGGGTATCGTTTGGTCATGTGTATCTTTCAGAGGATCTTCTTCTAATTCATTATCAAATGCTGCTTCTATCATGTGACGTTGTGCGTGGGATCTAGATTCAGTTTGACTGATAAAATTATTAATGGCATCATCTTCTGTTTGATCTTTAAAATCAAGTGCCTCTTGTATAGTCAATGGAGATCTAATGTTATCAGTAAGGTATGATACAGGGTGTTTATTAGTTTTGATTACTGTGACACTTGGCTGCGCTGGAGGATATAAAACTAAATTTTTGATATTCGGTCCTCTAGTTATAATCATATTTCCCTGCCGGCAGCCAATGTAAGCATCGGCAGTGGCGAGCCAAGGTCTACCTAGAATTAGCGGGTGTCCATCAAGTCGGGTTTTTGGATTGATTATCAGGAAATCAGTTGGATATTCCCAGGAGTCTACAGAGACCATGACATCATGTAGAGTTCCCTCTGGTCTCACCACAGATCGGTCAGCTAATTCTAACAGAGTAGAAGTGGGTTCTACAGATGTAATGCCAAGCTTTTGGCAAGTAGCGGTTGTTAAAATATTAATTGCAGCTCCTAGATCGACTAAGGCATTAGACAGAGTCTGACCATAAATTTGAACAGTTACAATTGGATTTCCTGGGTCTTCATATTTAATAGGTGTTTCTTTCCCGGACAGTAAATCAGATAAAGTACCGACTACTTGGACCCTTGGATTAGTTGTTATATTCCTCCTCGGTTTCTTGATGCACAATTCTTTGATAGTTTTTGCATATATAGGAATGTCTTGAATGGCTTGGAGGAATGGGATTTTTATGTACAGATTTTGTAATTCTCCCAGAATGTCAAAGTCGGGATATTGTATGGGTCGAGGTATGACTAATCATTCTGGGAATGGAGGAGAGGATGTGGTTACCTGATTATAAGTTTGCTGCTTGTTTACATCCTCTTGTTGTGACTGTTGTTCTCTAGGTAACTGATCTTCAATATGAACTGTTTTATCTCCCTCAGTTCCAATTATATGTCCAGATCTTAACTGAAGATCATTTCACTCCCTCAGGTCGGGTCCTATTTCTGGTGATTCGATGATTTGCAGAAATTGGACCGGTCTGTTATTTGGATTGGGATTGGGTTGAGCTGGGAGTTGCGGTCTTAAATTAGACTGGGGATTTTGTTGTAAGGCTGGCAGAGTAGGTTGAGGGAGCGGAATAGTTCCTGCTGGCTGGTGCATCGGTCTTTGCCAGTTTGTCTGCCAGGGTGAAATTTGTGAAGTAGGGGGAGTCCATTGTGGAGGATATGGGCCATTTGCCAGTATGGTGGAGTGTAAGGAAAATTCGGCCAACCAGATTGGCTTGTCTGATTCAGCCATGCGTTTGAAGAAGGAAACGATTGTGGTGACCAGTTTGAAAATGGGGGTTGAGATTGGTTTTTCCACATACCATATTGTTGAGCATTATACTGTGGAGGCTGAAAAGAAGAGGTTGGGTCTGGAAACATACCATATTGTCTCAGCTGCCACTGGCGATGCTGGTTGATCAAGTACACCGATTCTGGTTCTTCTTCTGCTTCCTTATATACCGCTTTCAATCCAGGGAGTGAGGGGCAGCTCTCTATAAGGTGATCTTTTGTACAGATAGCGCATGTTTGAACTGTATCCAACGGACATTCTTTGTGGCTATGTTTTTTTCTGCATTGGGGAAAGAAGATCGCCAAATTCTGTTCTGCCACCATCTGCTTCTGTCTAGCCTGAACAATATCAATTTGTGTAGTTAGTGTCCCCAGAATATCAGTTTTAAAATTTTCTAATAAATTTCCAATTTCTACACGTGTTACTCCTTCTGTTGATACTTTGTTATCTCTTGCAAACCGATCATATTCTGTCAGTTTTATTCTTGTGCTGCCTCTCGAACTCCTGATACATAAGTCAATGATGTCAGCAAAATTCTCTTGATAAATATCCCCTTTTCCCATGATGTTTAATGTTTCTATCCATTGTTCCTTCATACCTCTTATCAATGCAGTTTTTAATACATTATCAGGTAAAGGTAGTGATGCATAAGGAGATCTTTGTAGATTGTACTGAAAGCGTTCCACATATTCCTCTAATGTCTCATTTTGTTTGGCTGTCATTTGAAATATTTCGTCTTTTAATTCTCTGGACCTACAATAATCCTGATATTTCCTTAGGAAGGATTCTTTCATTTGATCCCAATTGTTGATAACCCCACCACCTAGTCCCATGAACCATCTTAAAGCAGCCCCTTTTAATGTAGAGGGAAATAGTTTCAATTTCTGGGGATCGGTGGTGTAATCATATCCCCTGCATAACACATCGAATTCGAATAAAAATGCATCTGGATCTTCTGATGTGAGACCATGAAAGGTAGGGATATGCTGAAGAGGAATAGCTTTCATGGGCGCATTTGCTGCAGAATCCACTATAGGATATTGTAATGTAGAGGTTTGAGCATTTGGCTGATTCTGAGCCATAGGATCGAATATATGCCAATAACCTTCTGGGATATCTAGGAGGGTGTTCTTAGGTTGAGAGGGAACGGTTTTGACAGGGGTAGTTTTAATAGCACTTCCTTTATCTGGGATAATGAGAATACCTGATGTCTGAGGAGATTGGATTCCTTCAACAATGATTTTTGCAGCACTCCCCTTATCTGGGCTATTTAATGGCTGATTTGTTTCAATAGGAGATTTTGGTTCCTCAGTTTCCCCTGTTTCTCCTTCTCCTTCACAAAAGTTGCTAAAATTCCCTTCCTGCAATAGTTCTGGAGTAGAATTTTCAATTTCTTGAAAGTCCTGTTCTTCAGTTTGACTATGCACCTCAGCAAAGGCTACAGATGGTGATCCTGTGGCCTGAAGGGAACTAGTAGGCTGTTTAGAAATGATTTTCCTAGGGCCTACTGATGGCTGAGATTCTGTTTTCCTATAGATTTCGTCTATGAAGGTCGTCCGGCCAAGGGTCACCGGCCCCTTAGCTTTTTCGGGTTTGGATGGAGGTTTGATATTCTTTTCTATTTTTTTCTGCTTAGTCATGCACTCAAATAAACTACCAGATTCTATTCAAACAAAGCAAAAAAAAACAAATCTGTTAGGAAAGCGGAAAGTGGAGCAGGGCTTTTACATGCTCCGCACGCAGGTTCTTACCTTCCGTTTTTAAAATCCAACTCTTCCCTAGCAGGTTCGTACACTACTCTGAAAAAAACAAATGGCTACACTCTTTCCCCGGCAACGGCGCCAAAATGTGGAGCTATAAAAAGGGTCTCTTTCACCTCTAATTATCTCACATTAATATATCAATCCGGGAGCGTTTGGTTATTACAAAGAGTGACTCAATCCGAGGCTATTTGTCAGAGTAATGCTAGTAGTACAGCGTTCTACGAAAATACAAGAGTAAACGGATGCTTGCCTATAACTAAGTTACTTCAAATGACTAAAGCACACACTCTTAAAGCTAGGCAACTGATCAGTCAAGGGTTCGGTGATGATAACCCATCCCTTTGGAAACTGACAGAAAGGAAATAAAAGCAGGGAAAATCACACATTCAGAAAACCAAGTAACTTACCAGTCAAGGGTTCGGCAACAATAGCCCATCCCTTTGGAAACTGATGGAAGGGAAATTAGAGCATGGATCACGGGTCTGGGAGCGAGGCAGTGAATGCCGAAGCTCACTACAGCCTTGGATCGTCTCTCACACCAAAATAACAAATGCAAGTAAATGGAATGGCAAATAGCAAAATGGAACAGCAAATAAAGAATTGAACGACAAATCTGAAATGGAACAGCAATAATAAACTGGAACAACAATTGAACAACTAAGTCTCGCGAGTCATAACCAAACTTAATCTATTAACCCAAATGCACTCTTCACAACCAAATATCAATCTCTCACTCTTAAAGCAAATCAAGCAGAATTCACTAATGGAACAGCACTAACTATTGATAAATTATGGAACAGCACCAATAGATCACACGTAACACACTGGAATAGTAATCTGATCAATCTTAATTTAACGGCTTTATTTCTACATACAACTTCGAATGAATCTATGACGTAAATGTTCAGTACAAGAGCTCTGTAACGAGACAGTAATAATATTCGGCCAAGACTGATAATCATTCAATCAACTCTGAAAGGATCAGTAATGTAATGCAGAGTCAATACACAATTCTATCTGTAAAAACCTTAATGAATTAATCTTAACAGAGCATGTAATGGCGATTCATAAAGCATATCAGATTACCAGATAACAACAATAAGCAAACCACGCAGAAATCAAATTGTAGTGGTACAGAAGCAAGTGTCCTTCGGGGCCGGGCCCTTAGCCTCAAGGGTACACCGCTTTGAATTAATCCAGATGCAGAGATACGGTAATCACCAAGTTTATATTAACACATAAGACAAAAGTACAATGAACCAGTTCTTAACGAGACTCGATGATCAAAGTTGATCTTTTACAGAAAATTACATAAAAGTATATCCCCCTTGGTTAACAGTGTTGTCCCCTTATATAAAGGTGACGGCGGAGATGTCTAAGTAACAAAATAAATAAAGCAGCGATCCCTCAGGATCAAAGATCCTGAGGGATTCGCCAAACTATCAATCCTTAATCTTTTCTTTTCTTTTTCCGCCGAGCTGGTGTCTTCTCCTCCTTTTCCGGGCCGATTTGCTCTGATCTGCTTAGCCTTGTTTGCATTCGGTTTCCCTTCAAAGGGACAGCAGTTATCTTGTCTTTATCTTTTCCTTCGGAACGGCAACTCTTCGTTTTCACCCTTTCCTGCGCAGAAGAATAACAATTATCAGTGATTAAGTCTTGCATATAATTCACATGTTTTATTATAATTCTTTATTGTTTTCCAGATTCATAATGCAAAAAGGTTTACAAATTCTACTGAAAAGCTATTCAAATGATCATCAAAACATACCTTTTTGGTACTCGACACTCTTCATAGCTAATTTCATTTTTATATCTTCCATAAACATTCATACATATGTAATTATGAATATGCCCTAGTTAAGAGGGAGTTTTGAAGAATGTAACTATTGTCAGTCTTCATAATTGTACTTGAGTCATATATTTGTCAGAAGAAATTATTATTATTATTATTAAATTAACCTATTAAATCATGGATTTCATGCTTGGGTCAATGGTCATAGGTCAAGCCTCCATTATAGGATTCTAAGATATATATTTTTTGAAGTCAAAGTTTGATGTAAGAAACCCTTGTTGGGAACATGATAGAAAATATTTGAGTGTCAAATTCAATTCCTACCACTCCTCCATCAAGTCGGCCTTGGTATCCTTGCAAGTTGGCCTCAAAATTAATCCTCTACAAGTCGACTCCTCAAATTATTCATATCGGCCTCAACTACAAAATAATAACTATATACATATTATTTAACTCAACCAAATGAATAACAAGTCAAGAAAATTGGAGGGTTACAGAATAATGAAGAAAAGAGCATTGTAGATAGTGAAGAATGGGCTAACAATATATTTCATATCATATATAGGATAGCAAAGGATTGGATAACTATGAGACTGAGGACTAAGATTTCATATAACTACAAGGTTATGATGATTATTACTATAGGACCGAAGTATAAGAAAGTCAAATATGAACTACTTGTCATTAGCATATGAATAAATTGACCAACAAATGTGTGATGGGCTAACTTAATGGATGAACGGTTTTCTTGGTCTAGGTGTCAAGAGTGATGGTTGTCTCACTATGATTTGAATCTAATGAAGGAAGAGTTCTTGACTGGGTTTTCACCTACCTAGGGGTTTTTCCATGGTTGTGTGTGTATATCTCGTGTTCCCTTCTTTTGGTGATTTTCATGGTTTGGCATTAGTATTAATGATAAGAATATAGAAAAGAAGATACAATAAGATAATGTCAAAATAAAAGATAAATCAAGTTAAAGAATCAAATTATATGAAGTCCCATATTTCTTAACATGTCATGTTCGAACATGCCAAACTTTCAATCACTTGGATACAGAAGGGATTTCCAACACACTTTTTTCCAATTGTGTTACCACTTGCAGACTAAAGGATATATTTTCTACGCAATGCATAATTTTGTAATTAGAAGATGTGTAAGATAAGATAAAATTTTAGAAATTTTAGATATTTTTCATGATGAACCTTGTGATTGGGAATTTTCTAGATAAGAGAACCTCCTACAAGATACTTCACTAGGGATATTATTGACAATCCCTTTTTAAGAGCTATAAGAATTATTTTTAAATTTGTTATAGTTATTAGTGGATGGATGACTAGTAGCCTTTAATGAAATGACCTTCTAGCCACAAGTCCTCATAGCTCCTTTTGAGAAATGGGCTTTGGATTTCATAGGTCATGCCAACCATACATCAAAAGAAAAAAGGTACATTCTAGTGTGTACTAACTATGTTAGTAAATGGGTAGAAGAAAAAACACTAGCAAGGGCTACAGAACAAGTAGTAGATAAATTTCGTTTTGAAGACATTTTTGTAAGATTTTGGATCCCGGAAGAAATTGTCACTAACCAAGGAGCACAAATTACCTCTACTCTTATGCAATACATAGTGGAAAGGTATAGAAATAAATCATTGGAATTCCACTCCTTATCATTCACGGGCCAATGGTCAAGTGGAAGCAACTGACAAGACCATGGAGGAAACCATGAAAATAACAATCCAACTAGATCAGAAGGATTGGTCAAAAAGGCTTCCAGAGGATTTGTGGGCTTATAGGAAAACCTATAAAAGTATTATTAGCTTTACCCCTTATAATTTGGTATATGGTAACAAAATCTTTCTTCATATTAAATTTCAAGTTCAAAATTTCATAATGGTTGTTGAATTAGGTTTAGAATCATTAGAAGCACAAAAGGAAAATATTATGTAGTTAAATGATTTAGATGAGATCATATAGGAAGTGTTGAAACATAATAATTTAATCAAGCAATAAAGATAAAAATGGCATGATAAATTCATTAAGAAAATTGAATTCGAAGTTGGTGATTGGGATCTTCTCTTTCACTCCAAATTCAAGGATTTCAAAGGAAAATTCACCACTCACTGGGTTGGTCCATATGAAGCGAAAGAAGTTTATGATAATGGATCTATAAGGATAAATACAATTGATGAAGAAGAATTTTTTGCTTATGTTCAATAGACATAGGTTGAAACTTTATATCAAGTCTATCAATCAAGAATATTTATGTCTATACTATTTCAACAAGTCAAGAAACAAGTTGTGGGTACTAGAAAAAATACTCCTATCTCTCTTTAATTTAGAATTATTTTTTTTTCCAAGAAGAATAAAAAAATAAATATAAGAAAATGAAAAGAAAATAATAATAAAAAGTATAGTTGTGAAAATCTAGGTTCCTGACATAACATGGACTTGAATTTTCATTAGAAAACCAAGAAAAATGGATAATGAAAATTTTGAATAAGATCTACCAAGTGGTTCCATTTTTTTCAAATTTGTTAGGTAATCCCTTATGAATATTAATTGATAATATGAGGAGAATACTTATAAATAAAAAAATTTCAAATTTGGTAAACAAGATAGAGGTTATTGTATGAAGATTTATACATACTACTACAATTGAATATTCTATTTTTGTAAGTTTCAGGAAGATCCATTTTTGCTCTAATAAAGAGACACAACTAGCCTATTGTCAACTCCAAAAGCAGCAAGGTTGTTCTCATTCATAAGGAGATCATGAATACAATTTAAAGGAAATCAAACCATTCAAACTTCTAGAGGAGAATAAATACAAGGACTTGTGAAAGAAAAGAAGAGAATTACTACATCATAGGAAACAACATAAAGTCTACAACAATATGGAATCAAAATTTTGGTAAAAAATTTCCAAGTCTTCAAAATTTTGTTAAAAAATTTAAATTTGAAATTTAAGTGATGATAAAGTTTCCTTCAAACTCTCTCAATCTAGCATTTTCTTAAACATTTTGGTGGTTTTACAACCCACATATTTTCAATTTTGATTTATCAATACAATAAAAATCTTGTCCTTAAAAACCTACCTTTGCATTCCTTGTAAAATTTAAGGTCATATTTCAAAAACCTAACTTTATATATATATCTATATATCTATATTATCCTACCTATCCTATCAACCTTATATACCTAATCATTTCCATAACATTATTAAAACATAGCAAGAAAAGTCTTCATTTGACTTGTCCCTTAGTCAAATGGAGAAATTTGATTTTCCACATCAGCAAGATGACTTAGATTGCAGTTAGCTGGATTGACATGGATTTCTCTCCTAGGTAAGTTAGTAATTCGATTTATATGCTAGAAGTAGAGTTGTGCACGGGGTTGATTGCTAAAATTTAATAATATAGTGAAGTTATCATTAGTTAAACTTAGTTAAATGAGCTCTAGTCTTTAGTGGAGTCAATAGGAGTTCATTGGAGTAGTTATAACAGTTGTTAACTCACTGATCCCTCAGTTAACTGATCAATTTACTAAAAATAGACCCAGTCATGCATGGAATTTGAATTGCCTATTTGGAGTGGAGGAAAAGTTACATTGAATACTAGTTGAGTGTACAGTGTTTTTGCATTGAGTAGGTGGTCAATTACTTCAAAATTTGCACAAGGAAATATGGAATTATCCATTTTTTTATGGGCTAATTTCCACTAGGATTGTGCAAGGAAACGGGAGGAAGTTTTAGGCTTGAATTGGCTAAGTGTTGGTCATAGTAGCTCAGTGAGCAGGAGATCATAATTGTAGTGCAGCTTCAAGGTTGAAGCAAGACATTGTAATTGATCCATATTCTCATATGGATTAATGCAAAGCAATGGAGGGGTTTTTCCTAGTTGGTTTCCCCTATAAAATCATTGTATTCCTTTTGTTTTGATGGCTTCATGTTATTGCATATGTTTCTATCATGTGTTTTCCTTTCCGCGGAATAGTAGAAGAAATTTTTGTCTCTTGATTTTAGTTTGATTTCATTAGTAGTAGAAAATTTCTTGAAATTTCTACATGGTATTAGAGCATCAGAAAACTACATAGAATCCTTGTTCCAGATCTTATCTCATATAAATTTCAATTTGCAGAGTTTTTGGTGTAGATTAACTACAGTGCAGGAAAACTTTCTTTCAATAGATTGAGGCTTGAGTATGCATTGGAGGGAACCTAAATTTTTTTTCTTGGAAATACAGGATGGAAGTTGTCATGGATGACAATGGAGTATGGGAATATACACAAATTGATATTCTAAAACTAGTAGCATCAGATGCACAAGCACTTTCTCAGTCGAAGAAAGACACAACAAAGACCAAGAGGATTATTTTGGAGGGTGTCAGAGATAATGTGGTTTCAAACTTGCGTGGAAAGGAGACTCCATTTGATTGTGGAAAACTATCACATGTCTCTTCCAAAGTAGTAGTGATGCCAGGAAATTGGAATTTAGATATAAACTCAGGAGCATTCAAATGCATAAAAATGAAACTATTCCACAATACCTATCCAAATTCACTATGGTTCGAGATGAACTTGGAGGAGTAGGAGAAAATGTGCCATCATACCAACTTGTGAGCTTAGCACTCGTTGGCCTTCTGAAATCCTAGCACAACTATCAGGATTCAGTTAATGGAAGAGACAAGTTACCATATTGGGAGAGATGTTAGGCTGATTTTGTGTAGGAGGAGATCAAAAGAAACATTAGAGATGGTGTCACAACTATATTTGAGGAGGAAGAAAAATTCTCCTTGGAATGAAACGGAAATAAATCCAAGGGCAAGAAGGCCCAAGGAAAACCAAAATCCACCTAGAGAGGTGAAGAAGAAGGACCTCAGAAAAATTAAATGTTTTCACTACCATGAATATGGACATCATGCAACCAAGTGTATGCACAAGTAATCCATGAAGAAGCATGTAGAAGGAGAAGGAGGTGATTCTCTTGCATCACAATTCGAATTGGACTTCACCCTCATTGCATCCATGGAAAGTATTATATGAAGAAATGTATGGTACTTGGAATTTGGAGCCTCATTTCATATCACATGATCTAAGGAGTTATTTAGCGGCCTAGAGGAGAAGGACCTACAATTACACGTAGAACTTGGAGATAATGAGAAGTATAGCACCAAAGGGATTGCTACTATCACCTTAAGAGGGATTCAATATCCCATCTTCACCTGAAAAATCTAATGTACGAGCCTGAGCTGAAGACAAATTTTATTTTTGTAGTTGTATTGGAGGACAAATATTATGATGTGGTTTTCACTAAGGAAAATATTATGTAAAGCATGTTGATATTTGACAAATAAAACAAATTGGTGTTAGAGAGAAAAATATCTACAAGATAGAGGTGGATGTATGTGCTACATTGAGCATCAAAGCATAACATTCTTAGGGTCGAGATTTTGGAGAACTCTGGCATAGGCACGTGGGTCACCTACACCATAGAGCTTTGAAAATAATGCAGAATATACCCACATGACTTCCAAAATGCACGCTTGACCAACATGATGTTTGCAAGGGATTCACTCTTGGAAAATATCTCAAAGCCTCCTTCTAGGGTCAAAATAGCAGAGTTGGAGCCATCTTGGAGCAGTCCACTTAGATGTGTGTGGCCCATTTTCTACAGTCGCAATTGCAAAACACAGGTATTATGTAATTTTCATAGATAAATTTTCCCGTAAATTTTCCCGCAAGTTTTAGATCTATTTTATGAAGAAGAAAGATGAAGTGTTTGAAAAAATTATCGAATACAAAGCATTGGTTGAAAATGAGATTGGTCATAAAATTAAATCCCTGAGAAGCGACAGTGGAGGAGAATTTTTGCCTAATGCTTTCAAAGAATTTTGTGCCAAGGAAGGAAATAGAACAGAATTGATTTCAGCCCACACCCCACAGTAAAATGGGGTGGCAGAGAGGAAAAATAGAATGATTTTAGGTTCTACAAGAACGATGTTGCATGATCAAGGACTTCCACTATATATGTGGGAAGAAGCATGAAATACAACGATTTATTTTCAGAACTAGAGCCCTCACAAAATACTTGGCATGATCACACCTGAAGAAGCTTTCTCTGGGAGCAAGCCAGATGTATCCCATTTTCTTATTTTTGGAGCTACAGTCTATTTTCATGTCTCCAAGGATAGCAACAAAAATTTGTATCCTACAACTAAGATGGGGATATTTGTAGGATACACAAAGACACCTCATAACTATCTGGTGTATTTTCCATCACTCGGGATGAGAGTGATGAGGAGAGATGTCATATTTGATGAGGAGAAGGCTATATGAACCTCTCTAGATCAAGAGCTAAGTATTCCACCAGAGGAGGAGCTTCTATCTCCCAAGGTGTAGCCCCAATCAGAGCCTCGGGATGTTATGGAGAAGCCACATGTGGAGATGTAGAGAGCAGGCAAAGTGGAGTCATCGACTTAACCAAAATATTTCAGAGAGTGGAGGAAGATAACCAGAGAGGTTGACAGGTTGATGCAATATGCATTGGAGCATGTGGAAGTTCCTACATCCTTACATATGTATAGGAGATCACTAGACATGTATAATGGTTATATGGCACTTATGAAAAAACTTATTGATTCTAAGCCTTCTTCGTTTGAGGAGACAGTTTCCCAACTAGTGTGGGTAGATGCCATGGTGGAAGAGTCGACTCCTACATGAAGAACAATGTATGTGAGGTGGTGTTGAGACTAGAGAACATGTCAATAGTTGGTTCCAGATAGATATACAAAGTGAAACATGTAGTTGATGGTAGTATAGAAAAGTACAAGGGTGGATTTATGGCCAAAGGATTCTCTCAAGTAGAGAAAATTAATTATGAGGAGACATTTTCCCCGGTGGAAAGATATTCCTCCATCAAAACCACTCTAACATTATCTTCACCTATGGGGTACTCGAATATCCACCAGATGGATGTGAAGACTACCTTCCTCAATAGAGTGGTTGAGGAAGTGATTTACATAGAGAAACATGAGGGATTTGAGACATTTGACAGTGAGACACATGTGTGTAGACTCAAGAGAGCCCTTTATGGTCTCAAGCCAGCATCCTATGCTTGGTACACTTGGATAGACACATATCTTAGTGGATTGGGCTTCACCAAGAGTGAAGAAGATGTCAATCTATAGTACATTGTGGTAGATGGAAAATTTCTCATTCGAGTCCTGTATGTAGATGACTTGATACTAATAGGGGATGAGAAGTTGATCTAGACTTGCAAGGAGGACCTTGCAAGTGAGTTCATGATGAAGGACATGGGCTTGATGCACCACTTCCTTGGTTTCAAGGTGTGGTAGGGAGATGGAGATTTGTTTATGGGTTAGGGGAAATATACCTCTGAAATACTTTAGATATTCCATATGTAGGAATGAAGGCCTATGGACACTCCTTTAGCTACCAATTGGAGGAAGGAGGATGCTTCTACAGGAGAGGAAGTAGATGCTACCATTTACAGATAGCTAGTGGGGTCCTTGATGCATCTGGTGAACTCAAGCCTTGACATATTTTATGTAGTTAATTAGTTGAGTCAGTTTATGGTGAATCCTACCAAGCTTCACTAGAAATTAGAAAAGCATTTGCTTAGATACCTAAGAGGCACAAAAGATTTTGGGCTATGGTATGGGAGGACTGATGGTGTGAAGCTCCAAGGCATCACTAATGCAGATTGGGAAGAAAGTACATCAAAAATAAAGAGCACTTCAAGGGTTATCTTCAGTATTGAGTCAACAATTATTTCCTAGTATAGCAGAAAACAAAGTTCTATATCATTAAGCTCGAGAGAGGTCAAGTATATGGATGTTGGTCAAGAAACATGTGAGGCCATATGGATGATGAAAATTCTTGTTGGTCTTTTCAATCTTGATATGGATCCTACTATGATTTATTGTGATAATCATAGTTGTATCAAACTCTCTGAAAATATAGTATGTCATGACCGGTCCAAGCACGTTGATATCAGGTACCATCACTTGAGAGATTGTGTGTAAAGGAGAATCATGATGTTGTAGTGCATTCCCACGGAAGAGCAGGATGAAAATATTTTAACAAAGAAATTATCAAGAGGAAAATTGTAGTTCCATAGGTCCAGGATAGGGGTGGTGTAGAACCACCCATTTCTTGTTAAGAGGGAGTGTTAAAATGTAGCAAGAAAAGTCTTCACTTGACTTGTGCCTTAGTCAAATGAAGAAATTTGATTTTCCACATTAGGATTGTAGTTAGCTAGAGTGACATGATTTGTCTCCTAGTTAAGGTAGTAAATTTGAGTTATATGCTAGAAGTAGAGTTATGCATGGATCGATTGATAAAATTTAGCAATCTAGTGGAGTTATTGTGAGTTTAAATTTAGTTAACTAAGCTCTATTCTTTAGTGGAGTCAGTATGAGTTTAGTCAAGTAGTTATAACAATTGTTATCTCACTAATCTCTCAATTAACTAATCAATTTACTAAAAATAGACCCATTCATGCAAGGAATTCGAATTTCCTAGTTGGAGTGGAGGAAAAGAAACATTGTAATTATCAATTGTATACTATTTGAGTGTAATGTGTTTTTGCATTGATCAGGTGATCAATTCCTTCAATAATTTCACAAGTAAATAGGGAATTCTCCTATTTTTATGGGGCTAATTTCCTCCAAGATTGCACAAGGAAATAGGAGGAAGGTTAAGGCTTGAATTTTCTAATTGTTGGTCAGAGCAGGTTAGTGAGGAGGAGATTAGAATTGTATTGTAGGGTGCATTTTAGGATTGAAGCAAGACATTGCAATTGATCCATATTCTCATTTTCCCAGTTGGGTTCCCATGTAAAACCATTGTGTTCCTTGTGTTCTGATGGTTGCATGTTATTGCATGCCTTTCTATCGTGTTTTTTTCTTTTTTCATAATAGTAGACAAAAAAAATTTCTCTTGATTTCAGTTCAATTTCATTAGAAATAACATATTTCTTGCAATTTTTACAAACATATATATCATACCATTCCTAATATACTCTATTATCCATTATTATGGAAAATGACCCCTAATTGGTGACATGAATCCTTCATGCTAAAGGACATGCATACAAAGGTAAAAGACTTATGGTGAAAACACTCTATTTTATGCTCCATATGCAACTTTGTTTTAACGTTGGTTTAAATAAAAATTCATTTTCCACCTTTTGTTGTCACATTTGTGTTGGGTTATTCACTAGTGTTTAACATTAGTTCTCATGAAATTAGAATATGGCAACAAGTATACATGTTTATGGTCATGTGTGAGAGGGAAACACAAGGCGAGGACACAGGGGAATATAAAAAGAACACAAAGAACAAGGCATTATAACACTCCAAATATTTTAATTCATGTACAATAAAAGAGGAAAATGTGTCAAACTTTTAGATATGCTTTGAATTGGAAATTCAAAAATTGTTTTCAGCTCTGAGATTATACATGAAATGAGGTCTACAAAATTAATGGAGTTTGTTGCTCAAAATAGATAGTTCAATTTTAAAGGTAGAGTCAATTTGTCACTAGCTTGGGGCACTCCGGGTATAAACACGCTTGCAAAAATGTTTTTGTGTTAACAATATTTGTGTTAACACAAAATACAAAAATGATTCTTGTATTTAATTGAAACTACAAACCATGGTTTTACTTAGTCGATTATAATATTTTCCTAGTGGTTTGGTTTTTTTTCCTCAGGGAAATATTGTTGACAAAATCATATTTTTTATAGGGTTTTAACACATAGTTCTAAATGGTAGTCAAAATAGAGCCATCTAAGCTTGAAATATAAAATTCCCATCCTGATACAATGATGATTTTACAAGAATAAGGATGGTTATACATTTTCTCAAACTTTCATGGAAATAATCTCAAAATGAGTAGGTCTTTTTCTCATAGTTTGGATGGAGAGAGTGCCACTATAGGAAGCTTAATTATACATATCTATGAGCACATTGTAGCACAAGTGACAATGTTTCTTCAACATGGATGAATATGGTTTAAAAATCAACAATATGAAGAAATGGCATGGACCCCATTCGTGAAAAAATCAAAATCAAAATACAATTGGATTGGGGGTATGCTCAAAACATGGTTGAAACAACATTCGGATGAATTGACTCTCTTAATTTAGAAATATGTTACATGAGAAGGAAGGTATATTCTCGTATAATTTTATCACGTCAAGCTATTACAATATTTGAAGAAGGATATATTTCTAAACATGCCACATTTCCTCCTACATAACTCTATAGAGAGGATAAAACAAATTCAAAGACAACCTAGAAATGAGCCTATACCATCATGGTCTTATAAACATGATCATAGAATGGGAATAAAAAATACATGAATAAACTTGGGAATAATTTCTTAAGGATATTGAATTTGTTGAAGACATTGTTAGTGAAGAAGAAGCAACAATAAAGAAGGAAGGACCAATATAAGAATAAGTACTTGAGATACCTCCACCAAAATCTCAGCCAATAGAAGCATCAAAAAAGAGAGAAAAGGAGGCCATTACATAAAATAGGAGAATGACAAGGGTAATGGAAAAAATAGAGTCAAAGTGATTAGAAAAAGGAATAACCTTTTTATAGTGTAGAAAAAATGCCAAGGAATAAGTTTTGTACACCATCCAACTCTACCTTAGAGGTAGATAAGGACTAACAAGTACAAAAGTGAAAAATTAAGCATGCATACAAAGGAGGAACCTACCTTCATCGAAGAAGAGTTTTAAAACATAGTAAATAGAACTCCTGAACAAGATAAAGGAGAGGGTCCTATGTACATTTTTTAGGATACCTTGGAAAGGAAGAAACAGAAAATCAAACATATGAAAGGACCATGGAAGAGATGAAACTCCTAGAAAGATATATCAAGACTCAAAATAAATTACTTACCAGACATAGTATGACCCTGCAGAGGAGAATGAAAAATTAAAGGAAGAAAATAGAAGGCTTCAAGAAGAGAATTTAATGGTTTCTAAACAAGCATATGAGTGATATACACAAAAGAATGAATTGAAAGCCAAGAACAGAAGCCTCGAAGTAAGGGCATTGATGCATATACCAAGGAAATCAGTACAAAAATACAATGTGGTGGTACTTCTTAAAGAAACCAAAATCCATTTGAATGCCAAGAACACAATTTTTTGCACGAGGACATGCAACAACTTCTTAATGGACATTTCATTCCTCAAATTTGGTGAAAATTTTCCATGTTAATAAAATCCGTTTTAGCCAAAATAAACTCAATTTTTTATCACTTTTGCCTCTTTTTTCTTCTATTTTGACAAGTAAACCCTTCCAAAGTTATTTTATCATTTATGTTTAACTTTTGAAATGAACAATTTTATGCATTGTAATTCACATTTACTTTATTTTTAAAGGAAGTTATATGTTTTTGTAATTCATCATTCATTAATGTATTCTACATGTGAGCTGAGTGAAATTGGGAACATTGGTTTTATTCCTCATGTTCCCTAGATGGTGAGTTTCCCATTATTGAAAAGTGTAACTAGGTTCGGTCTTCATAATGACATGTAATTGTGACTTTTGTAAATGATGAAAATAAGAGAATAAAATTATTTGTGTAATGCCTTGCTCCATGGGTTTCATGAACAAGAGTTTTTATATATAGGTGACTCCCATTGAGAGCATTAGAATTTGTCATTAAAGTCAAAGATTCAATGTCATGTATGAAGAGCCCTTCTTGGGCATGTGTCAAATGTATATAAGTCTATAAAGCCCTCTAATGACAAGCACAAGTCCTCTATTCTTCATGTCGGCCTCAAGACAAAGTACAAAGATCAAGTCGGCTCACCTATATAAAGAAACACCTATTCGATGCTCATGTCAACTTATATATACAAACAGACTACTATATATAGCAACCTCCACTTGTTCAATGGTTAGAGTTTTTTGAACATCTTTCTCTGAGTTTTTCGGTTGATAGTAACATAAGAAAGTTCAGATCTCGGGTGGCCTATTAAAGGATTACAGTTCAGATATACCTATGGACAATGGCAGAATGAAGCTTAGGTATGTCCCTATGTGATTTCGGGTAGACAAGTTCAGTGAGAAGTTCAGATCCTCCTTGAGATTTGGAAGACTTTTTTGGAGAAGAAGTTTCGGTGCCCTAAACAGAGAAACACAGTTCAGAGAGGAAGCTACAGTGAGGTGTGAAGTCTAGGAGCTATGTAATTCGGGTCACAGTGATATGAGTGGCACGTTTGCAATATACAGAGTGATAAAGTATTACCATGGTGCCACAATCTCGGTGGAATCTTAGTAAGGGTCTCGGTGCTATATCTATGCTATCATAGAAGAAAGGTGTCAGCAATATGACAACATGGAGGCCGAAGTGGAACAAGAAGAATGGTAACTGTCAAGAAAACTTTTGTCTTGGTCATGGAGTCGCTAATAGCTCAAGGGCATTGGTCTTATTATACATCAATTGGAATCTCTATAAGAATAATTTGAGTGGGTTTTCCTCTCAAAGAGTGAGAGGATTTGTCCCTTTCTCATAGCCTACATTTTGTGTCTCTTGTCTATTTATGTTCATGCATTGGTTATTGTTTGATGAAGAAGAACACTAATAATCTAAGAACAATAATATTCTAACCTTAAGAAGTAAATGAAATTTACAAGCAGTTACTAATGAAGAGAAATCATCTAATACTAATGCCCTATATTTATCAACATGGTATCAAATCTAGGGTGTCAAAGTCAAGGAAGGGAATCTTATCAATGGGCACTCAAGTATCGAATCTCGAGAAAGGAATTAAAGCAAGTTGAAGGATATCAAATTGAAAGTTAAAATATCTACATTGAAGAATGAAACCCTAGATCAAGGAATAAAGTCTATTTCAAAAGAAGTCTTGGGATCATCAAATAATCAAGGCTAAAGCCTTATTTCTACTCAAGATGAATAGATCTACAAATCAAGGCAACTAGAAGTCTACACCAGCATAAGTTTTGGATCTTATAGTAATCATTAAAAGACCACAAAGACCCTCATCAAGTTGAAGAGATCTATAAATCAAGGTAGCCCAAAGTATAGACATCCAAGAGGAGAACTTTGAGGACGAAGATCACATCATCTTGGAGAAAGTCAAAACCCAAGAAGCATTTCTGATCTACACTCATTCACCACTGAGAAGTCAAAGTATCTTGAAGATAAAAAAGGATATAAGGCCAGTTCCCTCCAATTGAAGCAATTGAAGCAAGTTCCCTATAAGGAAAGTATCCTTAAAGAAGATCATTCGAGGAAACATCAACATATCCTCATTAATCATCATCATCAAAGGAAGCTAGATCAAAGGTGTTGTCATCATAAAAGAGGCAATCTCCTTTTATTGAAGAAGGGATTCCATTTGGAAGAAGGTCATCCAAAAAGGCACTAATATTGGGTACTAGATGTCTTCTTCCCTTCCAAATGAAATCCTCAATATTCTTTGATGGAATCCTCATAAAAGGGTTCACAAATCTAGAGAGGAAGCAAGTGTTTCATCAGGAACTCCAACTTATGGAATTCATGGGATGATGATATGATGACATAAGAGATGAAGCAGATCAAAGGGTTGAAGCTCTTTTTAATCAAGGAAGTTGTTGGAAGAAGCCTAGATGACCTAAAGGTAAATGAGGTATGTATGCTTGTATTCAATATTATAAATTCATGTTGTATGGTTGCAGGTAATATGGATCACTGCTCGATCTTGAGAAGCATGATCAAGGGAAAGGAACCTCCTCCTATAAAATAATGTCGGAAGGCATGGATCTCACTAGATGAAATCAAAATAATATGTCCTCATATGAAATATAAGGTGATTGAAATTAATTGGAAGAAATCTGATTGGAAGTTCCTGGGAATGAAATGTGTGAAGAAAGGAAGAAAGAGATCATAATATATGCAACCATGGTAAAGGAAATCAACTTCTGAAATACCAAGAAGATTTGACTAAGAAATCTCATGTAAATATATGAAGACTCTGATGGAAATATGAAAAAGATGGAGACCCTTGATAATGGATATCATTGGTAGATGTGTCAACATGTATGCAGGATGTTGATACCTACAAGATGTCATGATAAAAGACCATCACAAAGGTAAGTCTAATTTAAGTGTTCATTTCCTATTTTTGAAAAAATATCTGGATGGGATTATGCAAGACTACCAAAGGGAATAACTATGAATGTCTTCCAAGAGAACCACGTAGAAGGATGTAAGACCCTTCCGAAGAGGATAGCATGCAGAAGGCAACATGAAATGAAGCAAGGCAAGATGTAGACTGATGGATCACTTTCTGATGAAAGGAATGATGGCATGACTGAATCATGGATGAAAGTGATGGATGGTTTGTGCCCTATGGAGAAGTCCCAAAATATGAAGACTTTATGACAAATAAATTCATGACGTCATAGGAAGGAGTTCTTCTAGAAGTTGGTTGTCTCATTGTCTCCACCTAAGGAGTTATTGTAGGGCTATTGTAGCGGCTACAACCACCCTCCCAATTTTTTGCTCGCACCCAATTTAGCAGCCTCCTTTGAGGATTTCACTTGATGACTGCACATGCTCGGGTTCACTCCATGAGCTCATGTGGGTCTTCGCATCCACCTTGCTTTTTCACTTCATCCAATTTTTTACATTTTGATGTCAATGTCTTGCTTGCGACCATGTTTTGGTCGTGCTCAAGGTCTTCGCTTCATCTATACATGTTATGTTCGCTATGAAAACATTTGTTGCACTCACACACAGAGTCACATTCATTGTCATGCAAGAATCATCATAGTCAATCAACGATCAATCACGAGTGTCACGCTTGCCGCTTGCACCGTTGATCAGTCATGTTGAACATGTGTGTCTGGTTGGTTTGAGTAGTCATGTCGTCAAGTCATGTGGGTTTGTGTTTGTAAGATCACATTGTCATCTTTCACTCGTTAACACACTTAGTCATTTTGCTAAAGTTGTGATGACCAGACTCCCCTCTACAGCTGAACCATCACCCTGCGATTGACATGATCGACTGTCACCCAGAATAACACAGAAGCACCAAGCAATTCATTTCAAGTTGCGCTGCCCGCAAGAAATTCAATCAACCTTCATGCTAGTAACATGGAAAGTTGGACCTGGCAGCCACCCTGGGACTGACTCCCCTGAAAAATTGCACAGAGGCTTTTGACCTTGCCCGCTTTACTGACTGAAGAAATTGCGTAGACAGCCCAAATAGACACCCAGTGCCCGTCCCTGTCTCCCTCAGAAAATTACGCAATTTTTCCAGCCAGGCCTCCTGATAGTTGACCGGCTGCTCATCCATAAAATTGCGCAGGTTTCATGAGTAGGCCCTTTGTTTCCCAATAGTCTACTCAGCTCAAAAATTGTGCAGAGATGATCAGTAGGATGGCCTCCCAGCCTTAGTGTAGTTTCTCTCACCAGCAGCTCCCAGTAGCAGACTGCAAGTTCCCTCCAGGAATTGCACAGTTTCTGCTTCCAAACTCTAGGCATCTGACTACCTGTTCCCCTTGGGAACTACACAGTTTCTACTACCAGTGACACAATAGCCAGCTGCTAGTTCCCTCCAGGAATTTTGCTGCTTTGGCTGCCAAGATCCCGACCAGTTCCTCCAAAAACTCCGCAAATCATGTCTGCCAGTCCTCCCTATAGCCCAACATGTTCCTCCAAGAAATTGCACAAATTTTGCTGTCAAGCCCCTACTGCCTGCTTGTTCTGGAAAATGCACATATTTTGCCTGCCTTGCCTTCTCACAGCCTGAGCTATCCCTCCCAAAATTTCTACGGTTTTTCCTTCCAGCTGAACCAGACCTCACAGATAGTCACTGTCGTCTTGGATTGTCCATCTTCATCACCCAGTGACCCTTCCACAGTTTTCATCAGCAGTGCATGAAGCCATCATCCTACCCTTCAGCCTTGTTTCCTTTCCCAGTCACCTACATCTAAAATGATCATGTGTCATGGTAGACTATGAGGTTTTTGGATTTGATGTCGTCTCATCATGAATGACTGTAGGTATAGGTACATCAACAAATATGGTGTGACAACGAATGGGATGAACAAATGGAGCACATGCAGAAGGATGGGTTCACTAATGGATGAACGAACGATGCATGTGAATAGATGTGCTTGTGAATGGATAATCACGCAAATATGTGTTCACGGATGGACGGATGAGAAAACATGCAAGATGTGCTCACGGACAAATGAACGGATAAACATGCACCTTTTGTGAACATATCAGCCTGGCAAGCCTTCCACCATACAAGAAAGAAGAAACGTGCCAAAGCAACATGTAAAATTTGTGCTTCCACCATACCAGCACTATCATGTCGAGTCATGTCATGAGTCATGTCATCCACATCTCTACTGTGGGCCATGTTTTCAATCAATGTAATGTAACGTGGAAGTCCAAGAGACCCACTTGTTGTACAAAGAGTCATGTAAAGTCGAAAAGTCATGGAAGTCAAACAGTCATGAGGGTATTCGAACAACCATAAGGGTCAGGTTCACCCTTGGCTATAAATACCCCCTCATTTGTACATGTAAAGGACTTTTCACCTCAGATCCTCCCACATAGCCAAGAGAGTCTGTAATATTTTCTTTAAGGAGTAAGTAGTGGATCCAACGCCCTGCGTATTGGGTTAATGATGTATGTTGTAACGATGTGTCTTGGAACTTTTGCTTAATTCAGAAGCCTTCTAACAGGCCATCACGTTTTCACACATGTATTGTAATTGTTGTAAGACTAATGTTGAACACTTGTAATGCGTGTTTCTTTAACCTATGTTGAATACTTGAACTTATTTCACTTGTTGTAATACATAATATGTTAATGAAACTGTGTTTAATATGCTTTTAACGTTGTCTCACCCATGGTGGCTACCTCCCCAGACACCAGACAAACCTTTCACATAAAACTTGTTGTAACAAATGTTGCACTGGTGTAGACTCATCCATTGAGTGTTGTACCTATTATCTTCCCTTGTGTGTTGTGACTTCTGCATCTGTGTGGACTGCTCACCCAGAAGTTGTACACGTCCTATTGTGTTGTGTGTTCCTAGTAGAGTTGAAGCTTCCTCCCAACCTACTTGGGACTCACTCTCACCCTCCCCCCTCTGCAGTGAAAGAACCATTGACATAAGTAACACTAGCAATCACCAGGCACGCAAAAATCACTTCTCGAAGACAAAGAAAACCACTCTTATGTGCTAACAAGCAAGAGTTGAGGAAAATCCTTAAGACAATGGCAGTTGGGCCATCATACCAGATGGGACTCCCACCAAACGGAGTGAGTTCTAGTTGGGAATTCATATCAGGGTGATCCCCTGAATGTTGGTGGGTCTAGCACCATCAACATTTTTTATGCTAGAAGGAGGGTAGCAGTTGTATATGGCTGAACATCCTCTCACACTCATTCATCAACCATCTGGTCAAGGCATTAACTCACACTCCATCTCACCTACACGCGACTTTATAGTTGGTTACTCCTCAGTGCCCAAGATTGAACATGAGATTCTGTATCAACACCTTTGCTAAATCTGTCCCATCACTCGCCAATTCGCGAAAGAATTCAAACTAATCCAAAGCATACAACATCTTCCATATGCATCAAGAAAGACAAAATCCACTCTTACAAGAGGTGTTGTATCATCGGTGGAAGAGGCAATCCTTGCCACACTTGAAGATCTGGTAGAAGCTATTGAAGATGGAGAGGAACCTCTGGTCTTCCGCAAGGCAAAAGAGACACTCTTGTGATCTTGGGATCGAAATCTGGTATAGGAGGTGGAGGGGAAGGAAGTGGAGGAGGCGGAGGCAGAGACAAAACAATGGACACAGAGCCGAAACCATAGGATTCTAAAAGAGAGGAGGAGGAAGAAGAAGAAGAAGAAGAAGAAGAAATTGCTGAACCAAATATTAAATGGATGACTCATGGACCATTGGCTCTCCCCGTTGTTCTTTAAAAGATTCCAAAGCGAGCAAAGAGAATGAACATCAAGTTCAACCTAATAGCACAGTGAAGGCAGAAGACCACTTAGACAAATTCTACCTACAACTGCAGACCCTTTAGGTATGGTATGATGACGTATCATGTAGATTGTTCCCATGTACCTTGGATGGTCGTGCAGTTGCAATGTATCACATCCTTCCACCAAACTCTATACGGAACTGGGGTGCATTCAAACGCATGTTCCTTGAAAAGTTTGTTGATGACAAGACCCCAGCCATGCTACTCAAAGAATTGGGAAGCCTCAAGATGGAGGGAAAAGAGAAAGTGAAAGACTTCAATCAGAGGTTTACATGCATATTGAACAAGTTTGCAGCGGACACTAAACCTCATGATTCCATCATGGTTGATTACTACACATCTACACTGCCAATCAGCATTGTGTAGTTTGTCAAGCGAGCTATGAAAACGAGACTCTTAGAAAACTGCGAAGAGGCTATTGCTATTGAAAAGGACCTGTGCGGAATTGGAGTCATCAAGGATGATGAATCAACAAAGGTCTCCAAGGATGAGAGCAGGAAGTCCCAAGAAATGGTGAGCAAGGCTAGAGACAAGGAAGCAGTTGATATTGAGACCGTCACTTGCCTTGTTGAGAACTTGACTACAGAAGTTTTCGAGCTCAAACAATGGAAAATAGACACATTTGCAAACAACCATTTGCCCAGACAGAGACAGGTAAGAATTTCATCAAGCAACAACAGGCTCACTCCAAAAACTGCACAGAAGCTTTTTTTCTAGGTTGAACAGTGTGCAGATCCTAACTTTTGTTCTTTCCATGAAGAACAACACCCCAAGAACTCTTGTTCGGACTAGAAGTGAGTCAAAAGCTCTTTATGCAGTCATACACTCGATGCGGAAAGCAATATGCAAGAGCAACCGAAAGACACTGATGATGATGAAGAGGTTGCACCTGATGAGCCATCAAGCTCTGGGCATGTGGAGAATGTGTATCAATACTCGCGAACAATGTCAAAGATGAATACCGAGAAGTAGCCCGAAATGCAAATTGACCTTTATAATCTTAGGAGTAAAGGGGCTGCCCCCACACTTGGGGAAATGCAAGAGAAGATGAGATTGCTAATCAGCAAGGCTGATCCACCTACCACCCCAAAGCAGAAAACAAAAAACAAGTCCGAGAAGACAATGGTGGACAAGAGTACATCCATGAGCAGCAAGCTGCAAAACACTCCACCAGACAACACGAACATCCATCCTACCCGGGACACCTTGGTAAGTCTACCACCTCTGGACTAAAACATTGTTGATGACATGAAGTAAACTCAAGCAAACATCATTTTGTTCAAGTTAGCTAAGCTCCAGAGTTAGCGAGATATCCTATTGCACGAACTGGGATAGACAGTGCAACCTCTACCGATAAGGGAGCAAGCACACCTCTCAGATCACTTTCCACTATGCTCAATACACTCCTGATGGAAGAAGCAAACTGACTTTGCCCTCCATTATTGCTATCTTTTCAAATTTTCAATTGCAATTTCCACCACTGCTTTGTTGATTCCGGCGTGGCAGCCAACATCATGCCGCTCTCCATTTCGAAAAAATCAATGCATAATGGAGTGAGACCTCCACGCAAATCATCCAACTTGATTGAACATCAGTGCCAGCGATTGGTGAACTACGAGATGTGATCATCCGACTCTCTCATGATGGTCAAGTCCACCAATGCATTAACATAGTGGTTGTGGACATACCAAAAGCATACAATCTACTACTCAGCAGAGACTGGTCTAGCAAGCTAGACAGATATTTTTCTATAGACTGGTGTCACATGCGGCTTCCGTACAATGGCAAGTGAAACCAAATCTAGGTGTTGTCTGAGAGGTACATGAAGCATAATTTCACTCCCATTAACAGCAAGAATGAACTATTGGCCTTCGCAAATCTCATGTTTGGCAACTGCCTCCTTGAAACAACATTGGGGTGTTATCCTGCATAGCTAGCTCCAACCCCACCAAACGCGCATTTGGGACTCCTTCCTTTCCCAACTGATGGTAATGAAACTTGTACATTACATTGTACCAATAGTAGTAATAGTAGCAACAATAGTAGTAGAAGTAGTACTAGCACATCAAGCAGTCCGTGTACAGACAAGTTGTGGACCATGTACTTTGACGGATCAAAGACACAGGATGGTTCAGGAGCCAGTGTGTCTTGATTGACCCTTACAACAAGAAGCATTTGGTTTCAAGTCACTTGGAGTTCGATGCATGAATAACATTTCTGAGTATCAAGCACTCGTGCTAGGCTTGTAGAAAGCCATCAACCTCGACGTGGTCGCACTCAAAGTGTTAGGTGATTCAGAGATAGTGGTATGGAAGGTACATAACACCATTCACTATTTATCACCACATCTCAAAAGTTACCAGCAAGAGGGATGGCAACTAATCTCAAACTTCTAAGAATTTAATATCATTTTTGTACCACGTACACGTAATGCAGCTACCAATGCACTAGCAAATGCAGCTTCGAGAATGTCACTGATTAGGGATGGATTTACTATTGAAATTTTGTACAAACCATATATCTCGGACAACATAACTAACTTACGCAGGTTTAATGATGATCAACAAACACTGCATTTCATGGCAAATGCTAACGTCTTCAAAGATGCAGCGATAGACGATGACAAGCACGAGCGCTCTCTGCAAGTTGAAGATGATAACAGGAAAGGCCACCTTATCACAAAGCGTGTGGAAACATTGGAAAAGCTTTATGACTTGCAAGAATGTTTTCAGGGGCCAAGGGACAGCAAGACCCACAGTTCTACCATGAGGCACGAAATTATTAACCTCGGAACATAAAAAGATCTGAGGTTTGTCAATCTTGGCACACGTTGTACACAACAAGAACAGCAAACCTTTATCCTCTTGTTCAAACAGTACCGAGATGTGTTAGCATGGACGTATGATGATCTGAAAAATTATGACACATGGATCATCCAACGCATCATCTCGATCAAAGAAGAGGTCAAGCCATATCAACAAAAGTTGAGGAAAGTACATCCATCGCTTGAACCCCTCATACAAAAAGAGCCTACTAAGTTCTTGGATGCACAAATCATATACAAAGTTCGTCATTCCACATGGGTTTCAAATCTTGTTCTTATACGTAAGAAGTCTGTGGAAATCAAATTGTGTGTCGATTTCCAAAACGTAAACCCTGCCTCAAACAAAGACAACTACCTCGTGCTGTCTATGGACCATATTTTGCAAACAATATCTGGGGTACAGATGTTTTCCCTTCTTTACGATTTCTCAAGATACAATCACGTTCTAGTAGCAGAACTTGACAGACTCAAAACTACTTTTCATTCCAAGTGGGGTACATTCGCTTATAGACAAATGTCATTTGGGCTTGTAAATGCAGGCACAACATTTCATCATGCCATGGACATTGCTTTTCATGGACTCATCGAATAAAGCATAGTGGTATACCTCGATGATGTGACTATGTTCTCAAGAAGATGAGAGGACCACATACACCATTTGAAGAAAAATTTTAAGCGATGTCAAAGATACGGGATTGCCTTGAATCTTAAAAAGAGCATATTCACAGTGTCAAAGGGGAACCTCCTCAGAAACAGTGTTGCCGAAAGTAGGATCAAGGTGGATCTGGGTCAGGTCTAGACTATCACACAGATCCCTTACCTAGCCAATAAGAAATCCATGCAGTCCTCGTTGGGCAAGCTAAACTTCCTCCAGAAGTTCATCTCGGATTATGCGCAGATTGTTAAGCCCATGCAGGACATTATCAAGAAAGATGCAGTCTACAGCTGGGGTAAGAGGGAAAAGTATGCAATCTCCAGGATCAAGTACGCCATTACAGAAGTGCCTACACTCTACAACCTAGACTTCAAAAAGGATTTCTTGCTATACACCTTCGCCTTCGACAATTCACTAGTTGCAGTACTCACTCAAAAGGATGAGATGAATGAGGAACGCCAAATATCCTTCATGTTCGCAAGCATGCAGGGACTAGAACTCAACTACCCCACCATTGAAAAGAAAGATTATGTAGTTTACAAAGAAGTGAAACACTTCAGGCCTACTTGCTGAAGAACCACGACATAGCCTTCGTCCCTCACCCAGTGGTCCACACATTGTTTGTACAACAAGAACTAGGTGAACGATGTGCGAACTGGATGACAAGCTTGCAAGAGTATGATCTCGAAATCAAGCCAGTTCACATGATCAAAGACATGGGCTCTGCAGACTTGCAGTTGTAGCAGCACACGCTCTGGAGAGCGAAGAAGAGCTCATCGACTGGCAGCAGGAAATTGAGATGTATGATATAAGGAGAGCAACACCTGCTGAAGATGAAACCTCTTGGTACACAGATGTGTTCTGGTACCTTGAGAACGACACTATACCCTCTCACTTTTCCATCGGACAGACGAGGAATTGTGCCTCAAAGCCTTAGCATATCAGTCGGTGCATGGAGTGATTTACAGAAAGCACATTAACAGAGTTTTTCTCAGGTGTCTGGAGGCACATGAATCAAAGAACATACTTCAAGATCTCCATGAAGGACCCACTAGGGTTCACTTTTTAGGAACCACCACTATGCACAAAGTTATGTGAGCTAGTTTTTACTGGTCCACATTATTCAAGGATGCACATCCCGGTCTGTCAGCGATGCGCCGATAGAATAAGAAGATCAGCAGCCCCACTGCACCCTGTTGCAATGACAGAACCATTCCAACAGTGGGGCCTGGACATCATTGGGGAAATTTCCCCACATTCATCAAAGCAACATCACTACATCCTAACAGCAACTCACTACTTCACATGGTGGACAGAAGCATTTCCGCTCAAACAAGTGAACGACCAGGAGGTCATCAACTTCCTCCAGCGGAACATCATCTCTCACTTCGACGTTCTGGTATCACTTGCTTTTGATAATGCAACATACTTCTCATATTTGAAACTCTATGATTTTTCATTGCAGAATGGTATTGTGCTAAAACATTCATCTAACTATTACCCGTAAGAAAATAGTCTTGCATAATCCACAAATAAAAACCTCATTCACATAATCAAGAAGACTGTCTTCTCTTAGCAGCATAACTGGCATACTGCCCTGATGATTGCATTATGGCTTGACCATGTAACACCCAAACCCTCTCTGAGTACCTCACCATACTTCCTGGTTTATGGTAAAGAAGCCATCCTTCCACCAAATATATACTTGCCTGCACTTCTGCTTTCCTAAGAATCCCAAGGCAAGCCTTTTCCAGCTAGTACAACGTAGGATGGATGCTCTCCATAAGCTTCAGGAAGAAAGGATGAAAGCAAAAGAAAAATTCACACTCCACCAGAACCATATCAAGAGATGGTTCGATAAGAAGTTTGCAGGTAAGGCTAACTTTGGTGTTGGTGACTTAGTTCTGAAATGGGATAAGCCCCATGAAGACAAAGGAAAACATACGCAGTTCCAGTCCTTGTGGATTCGTCCATACATAGTCCACAAGAAGCTTGGCCCACACACATATCATCTGCAATCACTTAATAGGAGGATTGAAAACCTTCCTATCAAAGGCCAAGATCTCAAGCATTACTTTTAGTAGGTTGGGCCACGGCTATGCCATGTACATAGTCTGCTTGCTTCTTGTTGTTTTCGTCTTGTTTGCTTTGCATATTATCTTTGTTTTCACTTTGTTTCCTATGCTTACTATTTTTGTTTAATTTTGTTTTATTTTCTTGGTATATTACTATTTTTGTTTCCAGAAATAAGTGCTACCAACTACTATGTTCTAGCTTTTAAATAGATTATGTGGCTGAAATTTGAAGAGACTTGTGACATTGTAGCACTTGGCCAGTCTTGTGTACATCTTATTTTTGTTTGGTTATAACCTACAACTGATGAAGTCTTGATAGAAAATATGAACCGTCTGCATGGGAATTTTTTGTCTAACCATGAACTTATGTCCACATTGGGAATCCCCATGCATGTACTCAGCCTTCTGCTCTGTGTGTTCAAGCTCATCCGACTAATACAAACGAAGAAGCAAAAAATCTAAACGAGCAAACCTATGTTAGAGGTCTTACATGCTTCTCTGAAGGAACAACCTCTTCTACTTTCAATAAGTTGGGATCCCTCTTCTACCCCAAAAATAAATAAGTGCCTATGCACAGTCCTCTTGAAAAATACAAAGGTGAAAGAAGAGAAAGGCTTCCTGCATAGAGAGATGAAGCATGCAACTCCACTGGGGTACTGGCTAGGCTCACTAGAAGTGGAAAAATGTGCGTGTTCCTGAGTGACTCCACCAAGATACTATCTAGCCCTGCTGGCAGCAGAGCAACACCAGAGATGAAAACCTATACTTTGAAAATCTTCAACTCATGAGCTAAACTACCCTTCCCGAATTCGAAACACTGCGATCAAGCTGAACTTTTGAGTGTTTGACTGAGTTGTCAAAAGGTGAACCATGTATGTCCATGGGGTAAGTTTGGAAGCCGATGTAACCCACACAGAGATTCAACACTCCCCAAAAGACCAAGGCCCTGATCTATCAATGAACCAAAAGGGAGAAGCTGGATTTCTACTAGTGTGTCACCAAGTGTTGTAGTGGCTACAACCACCCTCCAAAATTTTGGCCTGAACCCAATTTCGGAGCCTCCCTTGAGAATTTCGCTTGATGACTGAACATGCTCGAGTTCGGTAGGTGAGCTCGTGTGAGTCTTCACATCCACCTTGCTTGTTCACTTCATCCAAGTTTTTGCATGTTGATGTCAATGTCTTGCTTGCAACCATGTTTTGGTCGTGCTCAAGGTATTCACTTCATGTGTACATGCTATGTTCACTATGAAAACATCTATCGCACCCACACATAGAGTCACATTCATTATCGCACAAGCATCATCACAGTCGATCAACGATTAATCATGAGTGTCGCACTTGTCACTTGCACCGTCAGTCAATCATGTTGAACATGTGCGTCTGGTTGGTTTGAGTCGTCTTATCATCAATTCATGTGGGCATGTGTTTGTAAGATCACATTTGCATATTTCACACATTCACACATTTAGTAATTTTGTTGAATTTCTAATGACAAGACTCCCCTCTACAGCCGAACGATCACCCCGCCATCGAATCAATCAATTGTCACCTAGAACAACGCAGAAGCACCAAGAAAGTCATTTCAAGTTGTGTTTCCCATAAGCAATTCAATCAACCTTCATGTTGGCCACCCATAGAGTTGGACCAGATAGCCACCCCGAGACTGACTCTCCTAAAAAATTGCACAGAGGCTGCTGACCTTGCACTCTCTCCTGACTGAATAAATTGCATAGAGAGGCAGGATAGACACCTAGTGCCCATCCCTATCTCCCTCAGAAAATTACGCAGTTTTTCCAGCCAGTCCTCCCAACAATCGACTAGCTACTCATCCATAAAATTGCACAGTTTTCATGAGCAGGCCTTCTGCTGCCCAATAGTCCGCTCAGCTCAGAAATTATGCAAAGATGATCAGCAGGTTGGCCTCCCACCCTTAGTGCAGTTTCTCTCACCAACAGCTCCCAGCAGCACACTACCAGTTCCCTCTAAGAATTACGCAGTTTCTACTGCCAAGCTCCCAGTAGCTAACTACTTGTTCCCCTTGGGAATTGCATAGTTTCTACTACCAGTGACCCAGCAGCTAGCTGCCAGTTCCCTCCAGGAATTGTGTAGCTTTGACTGCCAAGATCTCGGCCAATTCCTCCAAAAAAATGTGCAAATATTGTCTGCCTGTCCTCCCTGCAACCCTGCCTATTCCTCCAATAAATTGCACAAATTTTGCTATCAAGCCCCCGCTGTCTGATCGTTCCAGAAAAATGCACAGATTTTGTCTACCTTGCCTTCTCGTAACCCAGGCTGTCCCTCCCAAAATTTGTGAATTTTTTCCTTCCAACCGTGCCAGACCTCATGGATAGTCATTGTCGTCTCGGATTGTCCATCTTCATCACCCAGTGACCCTTGCGCAGTTTTTATCAGCAGTGTCGAGAGCCATCATCCTGCCTTGTAGACGTGTTGCCTCTCCTAGTCATCTGCATCTGAAATGATCATGTTTCATGGTAGACTAGGAGTTTTTTGGATTTGATGTCGTCTCGTCATGAGTGACTGTAGGTACAGGTACACCAACAAACATGGCATGACAATGAATGGGATGAACAAAGGGAGCACATGCAGAAGGACAGATTCACCAACAGACAAATGAACGATGCATGCAAAGATATGTGCTTGCAAACGTGTGATCATGCGAAGATGTGTTCACGAACGAATGGATGAGAAAACATGCAAGATGTGCTAACAGACGGATGGATGAGAAAACATGCAAGATGTGCTCACGAATAGACGAATAGACGAACATGCACCTTTAGCAAATAGATGAGCCTGGAAAGCCTTACACCATACAATAAAGAAGCAACGTGCTAAAGCAACATCAAGCGAACCAGAAACCATCGAAGACTCCGTGCACTTTTCCATGGAGAGGTGAAGCTGAAACACACCATGAAGATATCCATCACCCAGTAGCACTGCAGCTCGACATACACTCTAGTAGCAGCACAAACGTACCAGCACTGTCATGTTGAGTCATGTTGTCCACATCTCTAATGTGGGCCATGTTGTCAATGAATGTAATGTAACATAGAAGTCCAAGAGACCCACTTGTTGTACAAAGAGTCATGTAAAGTCGAAAATTCATGGAAGTCAAACAATCATGAGGGTAGTCGAATAGCCACAAGGGTTAGGTTCACCCTTGGCTATAAATGCCCCTTCATTTGACATGCAAAGGACTTTTCACCTCAGCTCCTCCCACATAGCCAAGAGAGTCTATAATCTTTTCTTTGAGGAGTAAGTAGTGGCTCCAACTCCCTTTGCATGAGGTTAGTGATGTATGGTGTAACGATGTGTCTTGGAACTTTCACTTAATTTAGAAGCCTACTAACAGGCTAGCACGTTTTCACACATGTATTGTAATTGTTGTAAGACTAATCTTGAACACTTGTAATGCATGTTTCTTTAACCTGTGTTGAATACTTGAACTTATCTTACTTGTTCTAATACATAATCTATTAATGAAAATGTGTCGTATATGTTGTTAAGGTTGTCTCACCCATGGTGGCTACCTCCCCAGACACCAGACAAACCTTTCACATAAAACTTGTTGTAACAACCATTGCACTTGTGCGGACTCATCTGATGAGTGTTGTATGTGTTATCTTCCCTTGTGTGTTGTGACTGCCACATCCATGTGGACTACTCCCCCAGAAGGTCTGCACATCCTATTGTGTTGTGTGTTCCTAGTAGAGTTGGAGCTTCCTCCCAACTGACTTGAGACTCACTCTCACCCTCCCCCCTCTACAGTGAAAGAACCATTGACACAAGTAACACTAGAAACCAACAGGAATGGAAACATACCATCTCGAAGACAAAGTAGACCACTCTCATGTGCTGACAAGCGAGAGTTGAGGAAAATCCTTAAGACAATGGGAACTCGACCATCATACGGGATGGGACTCCCACACCAAATGGTGTGAGGTCTAGTTAGGACTTCATATCGGGGTGATCCCCTGAATGTTTGTGGGTCCAACACCGTCAACAAGGTCCCTAATTAAGAGGGAGCTTGGA
The DNA here is from genome assembly GCA_031772625.1 of Pinus tabuliformis. NCBI lineage: Eukaryota > Viridiplantae > Streptophyta > Pinopsida > Pinales > Pinaceae > Pinus > Pinus tabuliformis. The sequence goes on from CM062813.1 coordinate 22,368,342, forward strand.
AACAAGTTTCTTGCTTGGAAGAAACTTGGAAATTCCTAAGCCAAGAAGGAGCTTAGGTACATTCCTTCTGTAGGAAGAAGTACATTCCTTTATAGGAATAGATATTTCCTCCCTAATTGAGAGGGAGAGATAGACACATCATTTTGGTATTCACATGGGAAGACAGAATGAGAGGATTATGTAATCATTTGGCATACGATACTCTTTGAGGATGAGATAGGGCACCCAAGATAAGAGTAGCCATGGAGGAATAATATTATTTGAGGGTTGGGGAGTCCAAGATAAGAATAGTCTTCATGGAACACACCCTAAGAACCCGAGTGGGGTATGTTCTGAGAGAGACAATGATGAGAGTGTCTATAAATCATTGGTCTCACCAGCATTGAGCTTAGATCTTGTGGAGAGATAGAGATGTTAGTCAAGGCCTTACTATGTAACAATGTTAGTTGATATGATGTTATACAAATGAGTTACCAATCCAATTCTTCTTATGTGAAATTATTCAGATCGAGAATGACCAAGTACCATTATGAATACCTCCCTAGTTAAGAGGAAGTGTTGAAAAGTGTAACTAGGTTTGGTATTCATAATGACATTAATTGTGACTTTTGTAAATGATGAAAAGAAGAGAAAAAAATTAGTTTGTTAATGCCTTGCTCCATGGGTTTCATGAGCAAAATTTTTTTATATATAGATGGCTCCCATTGAGAGAATTAGTATTTGTCATTAAAGTCAAATATTCAATGTCATGTATGAAGATCGCTTCTTGGGCATGTGTCAAATGTATATAAGCCTATAAGGCCCTCCAACGACAAGCATAAATCCTCTATTCTTCATGTCGGCCTCAAGATGAAGTAAAAAGATCAAGTTGGCTCATCTACATAAAGACACACCTATTAGATGCTCATGTTGGTTTATATATGGGGAAAAACTATTATATATAGCAACCTCAACCTATTCCACGATTCGAGTTTTTCTGAAATCTTTCTCTGGGTTTTTCAGTTGATAGTAACAGAAGCAGGTCTATATCTTAGGGGGCCTAATAAAGGATTACAGTTCGTATACCTCTATTGACATTGGCAGAATGAAGATTGGTTATGTCCCTCTATGATTTCTAGTACACAAGGACAATGAGAAGTTCAGATCCTCCTTGAGATTTAGATTATTATTTTGGAGAGGAAGTTTTGGTGCCATAAACAGAGAAACACAGTTAGAAGAGGAAGCTATAGTGAGGTTCGAAGTCTAGGAGCTATGTAATTCAGATCAGAGTGATATGAGTGACACGTTTACATTATACACAGTGATAAAGTCTTACCATGGTGCCACAATCTCGTTGGAATCTTAGTAAGGATCTTGGTGCTATATTTGTGCCATCATAGAAGAAAGGTCTCGACAATATGATAGGGTGGAGGTCGAAGTGGAACGAGAAGAATGGTATCTATCAAGATAACTTGTGCCTTGGTATTGGAGTGGCTAATAGCTCAAGGGTCTTGGTCTTGGTATTTGTCAATTGAAATCTCTATAAGAAGAATTTGTGCAGGTTTACCTCTCAAAGAGTGAGAGGTTTTGGCCCTGGCTCATAGCCTACATTATGTGTCTCTTGTTTATTTATGTTCATGCATTGGTTATTGTTTGCTGAAGAAGAACACTAATAATATAAGAATGAGAAGATTCTAATCTTAAGAATTAAATGACATTCACAAGCAGTTACTAATGAAGAGAAATCACCTAATGCTAATTCCCTAGATTTCTCAACACCCACTAGTCGATGAGAAAAAAAGTGCACAACCTCGATTAGCGTGGTTGGTCTCTAGGAAAACATGTAGTTTTTTTGGGAGAAAATATACCCATATTTGAGGTTTTCCATGATTTCAATCATTCTAGAGGCTAAAATCTAAATGAATGCCTAGAATAGCAATTCGTTGACTAAGAAGAAAATTATCAAAAATTAGTTTGGTTTTATTTTGTATAAATTGCAACCTAGTGAAGCTTGAGGGACATTTTTAAATTTTATAACTTTTAATTTCTATTTTGACCTATATTAAAAAAAATATTTATTGAAGCTTCATTTTTATCAATACATGCCTTCTCTTTGAGTTCCTTTAGCTAGTAGTCTTCAATTGTGCAAGATAAGGTGTTATAGGGTCCCCATTGTCTAATATTGTGCACTATTTTCTTCACTCAACATAAATGTGATTTTTTGGTATTTGTTTCTAAGCTATTTTCATTTTTATGTTCATACTTTCATGTAGAAGGAAACCTCTATTTTCATTTTTTATCAATCACCTTGTTTATATACTAATTATTGTGCTTTCCTTGTTCATAATTATTTATTTGAATCACAACTTCTTTACTTCATTGTCATAGTTTAATTTCTATAGTCTTCACAAAAAAGTAGGTTTCCTTTCCATAGAATAACTAGTTCTTTTCAGATACAAGTATAGTATTGAAATATTGGGTAAAATAGTCAAGAAGATAGACTAAAAAATGCATGGATAATCAATCAATTTAAACTTGAATCAAGCTTATTTTTATTTCTGAATATTCCATTTCCTTTTAACACTTAGAATTGACTTTAATTATAAGTGTAAATATTGAGGAATCATAAAAGTACTATTGCAAGGTTTTTGGCCATTTGAGGGAGTAGGCTAAAGACACTACAACTTGATCTTTCACTTGTGAAACACTAGTGAATGCTTTATCAATCAAGTGATTTTAGGTGAGTTGTGTGCCTAGATTTTACTTTCAAGGAGAGCGCTATAATTTCTTATTTAACTAATAACCTAAGTCAATGAACAAATATTCCTTGTGTGATCCTTCCATTTTCATTGTTTAAAGGTATATTTCACCTCACAACCATATATTTTTCCATTGTAAGCTCGAGTAGTCTAGGTTGGTAAGATTGGTTCCTTTCTGTAGTTTGGATTTATAAATTATAATTTTTTTTTATGCTTTCTTTATATTACTAGTTTTAAACATTGTCTAAAAGTTTCCTTCTAGTTAACATTAGCATCCTACTTCTAACTTTCTTTGAATTGATAGCCTAATTGTTTCTCTATTTTTTTAAAGTGACAATGAATCTAAGCCTAATTATTTACATACAATAATATGCTTCAAATTTTATGAACTCCCAATTTGATTAAAATAGTAATGCAGACACATATGCCATGAGCCATCCCTTTTAATAGCCATCACCATTGGGGATGAAAAAACACTATGACTAGGTTGAATGATGTTAGCCTCTAATATTTCTTGAACCATACACTCATTCTCAATATTCTATGAATGTGGATACATGTAAGGACAAATGTTAGGTGGTACTCTTCAAGGTTGCAAACGAATAACATGCTCATAATCTTGAGAAGGTGGAAAATAGTTAGGAATCTCTCCAAATAACTTAGAATATTTTTCGATAACCTTTTGGAGATCCACTAGAGAAAATTATGCAGATGTTTGAACATCTAATGGATACAATTATGCATTTAGATCATGGTGTCCTTTTTGTAGCAATGTTGTCATGTTATATCTACAGCTTATCACTTTGATGGGTTTCCTTTGGATACCTCTAAACTCAATTTCCTTTCTTTCTGAGGTAAATCTTATGAAAATATATTGAAAAATAAGGGTCATTATTCTTAATTATTGTAACCATTAGAACCCAAATACAACATCAACACCATCACTTTGGATCAAAGCTATGGAACTATCTGAAAAAATTACTCCTTCACATTCAACTTCGTTGGAAGAATATTTGTTATTAATTTCAAAGCAAACACCAGATCAAGAAGATAATTAATAGGATTGTAGAGGACTTCAACCCATTTCCAACAAATATTTACTTTCTTCCTAATTATTCCATTGTTACCTCTCAGAACAAGTCATCTTGCATAAACATAAGTCATCCCCCCTTCCAAAATACATGACAATTCAAGCATGTTCAAATTAGTATAAATAAACAACACAACTCCTACATTGTATCATCCAACTCATCCAAGGAGACAATACAAGGAACTTGGACCTAGAGTAGAAAGACAAAGTTCATAGCTCATGAACTTAAAGGCATGTCAAAGCAATCTTTTGTGATTGTTATATGTGTTTTGGATCAAGGTTTTTTGTTCACCTTTTAGAACCATCTTTATATTTCAGCCTCTTTTATGACCCCTTCTGAATAAGTAATCAGATCCCTATACTCTTCCTTCTAGATCAAACCTCTCGGCCTTTAGAACAAACTTCTCATCTTCATCTGGAGCAGAAATTTTGGCCCTCTTGGAACAAACATTTCGGAACTCTTGGAACAAAACTTTGGCCTTTTGATAAGAGATGGACTTAAAGTGATTGTATTTATTGTTCATAGTCTTTTATAATGATAATTTCTTTTGATTATTTAATTCTTTTACGTATTTTTATCCATGATTTCATCATTAAGAAAATTATACAAAAGATATCAACAATATAATATGTAGGATAATAGGATCATAAAGAGACAAACATACAAAAAGAACAAAAGGATTTATTTTGGGAAAACCCATCAATATTTTCAATAGAGAAATGTTTAATTCAAAATAGATACATCTTAGTCAATAACCAGGGCAAACCTAGTCCATCCTCCTACTAAATTTATATAGCTTTCCCAGCAACTTCTGCTTAATTTGATTTGCTAGGGCATAATGTTCATATAATTCTTGGTCCTACTACCTTTCCAGAGTTCTTCTTCATAGATTAGGTCCTTCCAAAAGGTTCCACGTCAACTTCAGTGATTTGTACTTTCAACAAATATATTCAATGTTCCAATATATAGATAATACAAAGATATTCATCCTTCCATCACAAAGACTTTTGTCCTTCTATTACAGAGATATTTGAGCTTCCATCATAGAGATATTAAAAATTCCATCATATAGTTATTCATCCTTCTTGTCCTTATTGAAAAATATTTAAGCTTTGATGTGTGATCCATATTTTCTTTCAACAGAGAGAGAGATGTAAATTTCCTTCAAGATAAAGAGAGACAAATTGCTTTCAAGAAAGATCCAAATTGCCTTCTTAGCTTCTTTGCTAGCCTCAAAGAGATATATCATAGAAGACCTGCATTCATCCATCAGAGGATGTTGAATTCCTCATTATATAGTATTACAATGAGTTGAATGGGTTCCTTCCTTTAACTGGGCCAACTTGACTAGGAGGAGGTTGACTTTAACTTTTTGGAGCCAAAAATTTCAATTTCAAAATTTCAAATTTATTTCCTTTGAAAATAATATTTTTCTTTTTACCTAAGCATGAAGAACATGCTACTAAAGTACATGAAGGAGAAAAATAATAATTATGAAGACTGACCATAGTTAAAAAAATCAATAGAATGCAGATTATAATTTTGACCCTCCTCTATGAACAAACTCAACCTTATTTGATTTGGTTCTAAAATTTGGCCCTCTATGACAGCCTTCTAAGGAAAGAGAAAAAAAATTTCATGAGGAAGGGACATTATTTGGCCTCCTTTAGAACTAATCTTGGCCTATGTTTTGAGAATTTTCTTGGAGGAAACTTTGGATCAATTTTTTAGTAGAATTTATAACAATTAAGAGCAGACTTCAAATCAAAACTTAAGAAGTCTCTAGATCAAATTTTGAGCAAACCTAAGAGCATATTTTTGCCACGTTTAAATCATCCTCCTATAGAATCCTTTTGGAACAGACATGGAGAGTTTTTGAATCCTTTAAGAAGCAACTTTTGGAGCCCATTTTGAAGCCTTTTGGAGCAATTTTTAGATATTCTTAGGGAAACCTATAAAGTATATTTGAATCTGGTTTGAAACTGACCTTGAGCCCTAATCAAAAAAGTATTTTGGATAAATTAAAGGTTGGATCCTTGCTAAAGCATTGAACAACATAGATCCTGATTATTTTGTGATAGAGGTTTGGAGACTTCATTGGTGCCTAGATTTGTTGTGTGGATTGGATTCCTCATTTTGACCAAGTTGGTGCTTGGATTTGTTGAGAGGATTGGATTCCTCATCTTGACCAAGTTCGTGCTTGAATTTGTTCAAGGTTGGAGCCTTGAAGGAGTCAAATATATTTTTGTACAAGTTGGAGCTTGAGGTTTTTTTGTTAAAAGAGGACTGGAGTCCTCACTATTATTATTATTATTATTATTATTTTTTTTTTTTCTTGTGCTCTATTTTAAATTGTGATAAAAACATTAACTAGCACAATATAATAATTAAAAGCAATATTGATTCAGCCACCGCTCTCAAGATTAGCCTAAGAACTGAAAGAATTATTTTTTAATCACAATGGGCAATAAATATGGTAAGTTCCCCCAATTTGATGGAACAAATTTTCCCTTCTAGAATGTCAGAATGGAGTACTACTTAATGTCGCTTGGAGTTGAAGTTTGGAAATTTGTCATAAATGGATACAAGATCCCATCGCCTCTTCCAATAGATCAAGAAGGGAAAAAAGAAAATGTGGAAAATGCAAATTCCTTGAATTCTATAACAAGTGGTATGTCAGATTTAGAATTCACCAAAGTTATGGGTATTAAAATAGCTAAAGATATGTAGGACAAGCTCATCCATATTTATGAAGGAGATGAAAAGGTCAAAAAGGAAAAGCTTCAAACCTATAGAAGGCAGTTTGAAAGTCTCAAGATGAATGATGAAGAAGATATTGTTGCATATTTTATCCAAGTAGATGAGGTAGTCAACTGTATCAAAGGTCTAGGTGAATGTGTGGAGGAAAATATGAGTGTCAAAAAAATCTTGACATCTCTTCCAAATCATATTGATGCCAAGGTTTATGCCATAGAAGAACTAAAACAGTTGGACTCTCTATCAATCGATGAACTTCATGGAATTCTCACAACACATGAGATAAGGTTAGGAAATTCAAATCATAAGGAAGTTGCATTCAAGGCATCCTAGACATCAAGAAAAGGAAATAATTGTGATTGTAGTGGAGATTATTCTAATACTTAAATGACACAATTTGTCAAGAAGATGAAGAAAGGATCCAAACTCAAAGGTAAGGTACTTCTCATTTTCTTTAGATATGGTAAAATAGGACACTATGTAGAAAAATTCCCTTTCAAAGATGACAGTGATGATGAAAATGAACCTAAGAGAAGAACCTTTAAGAGGAAAGGCTTAATCAAAAAGAATTTATTCTCCCAATAAGATAGTAATGACTCTAATGAAGAAGAAGAATATGCAGGAAGTAGTGAAGTATTTTTCATGACATTCACAAATGAAATAGATAGTCCAAAAGAAGAAGAAATTCCATAAGAAGTAGAAGGAAGTCTCATATCTTGGATTTCATTCTCATCTCTCAAATACCACTACATGAAAAATCAGGACTTGGTTATACTGTTGAATACTCTGATTCAAAGGAAGAAACTAATGTTCATTGTGAATAAGAACCTAAAAGTTTTGTTGATGTCCTTAAAGGATATTATCATTCGAAGCTTGCAGGAAACAAAGTTAATCCAAGGAATGAGAATTAGCCCTTTCCTAAAAGGAATATCTCATCAAGGAACTCTTATCCTAATACGTATCAAACGATTTTCATTGGTCATTATTTCTTTTGTAAAAAAATTGGTCATCAAGAAAAACATTGCAAGTCTTATGGGGCTAATCATCAAAATACGATTGTTAATCCAAAGAAGCAAGGCCAAATAACGACTTATAACTCCTTTTCTCCCATTTCAAAGTATAGTCTACAATGTTAAAAATGCAATAATCCATGCCATATATCAAAAAACTCCATGCCATATAGCCTACAAGAAAATTGGAGAACCTACCTCTAATAATTGTAGTCTACCTTTATGCGCTCAAAAAAAAGGAAAATAAATGGTTTGTAGATAGTGGATGTTTTGGCTACATAACATGTGACCAAAAGAATTTCATCTCTATAATCATAGAAAAGGATGAAAATATGACCTTGGAGATAGTGGATTTGCCAAAATTGTTGGGAAAGAGATAGTGAGTCTCATTAATGGCAAGGGGAAAGCACAAAATGCTCTATATGTTGAAGGGATCCAGCATAATATTATAATTTCCATTCAAATATGTGTTGGACAATGTAACTAGGTTTGGTCTCCATAATATACTTGAAGAAGATATTTATTGGTTAAAAGAAATTGATTTTGTAGTATTTTCCATTTGGACTCTTGAAATAAAAACAAATTTGAATTTGTATTTAGCTGTCCAAGTATCCAAATCAACCCTCCTAGATGACAAGTCAGCCCCACTTGAAAATATGTCACTTTTTGCATGGAAAAACCACTATATATTATAATAAGGGCTCCTCCATTTGGCAATGATTTCATGGATCTTCTAAAAAAAATGAATCTTTGTGGTAGAATCTAGGTGTCTTCTGTAATGGATTTTGGACCTCCTATGGCGCACCTTCTACAGTGTCGTTCAATGACATCATGTGAGCCTACTTTGGATCATTTTTGTGATGGCATACAAACCTACTGTGGAGCCTCTCTGTGATAGCATGTGAGCCTACTGTGGAGCCTTAATATGATGGCATACAAGCCTATTGTGGATCCTTTTTGTGATGGCATACGAACCTATTGTGGACCCTTTCTGTGATTATATACAAGCCTACTGTGGAGCCTTACTTTGATGGCATGTGAGTCTATTATGGAGCCTTTCTATGATTAGTATGCAAGATCTTATGATGTATATATTTGGCCTTTGGATATACCTATGAAGGACATTAGACAGACCTATGAAGTACATTGGAAAAACCTACGGATAGACCTATGAATGACATTGGACAAAACTATGGATAGACCTATGTAGGACGTTGTGAAGGCAGATGTTTCCTGGTGGAGGGCCTAGTTAGCACTTGGGATAATGATTGTTTGACTTGGATTTTTCTATGAATTTATAAGGAAAGGATTGTTGGGTTTCCCCCTTGGTTGGGTTTTTCCCTGACCTCTAAACTATCTATGGTGTCTCTTGTTTCTTGTGTTTACTTTCTTGCATTCTAATGGTAATTTCTTGTTGAATAAGATTAATGAAATAAGAATAAACAAAAATAATGTTCAAAAGTAATTATCGTGTTAAAAAATTCCTTTTTACACTGGAATTCCACCATGGCATTGGAGCTAAGGTATAAAGGAAGTCTTGAAGAATTTTATGAGAGATCAAGAAAATTAGAGTTTGTGCAAGAAATCCAAGCCCATGTATCAGTGATATGAACTATCCCTGCACCTTTGAAGCAAAATCAAGAAAGCTGACATACTAATCCTAAGGAAGAATAACCATATATCTATAACATTTTGTATGATATAAATCCTGAGGCAATTAATATGAAAATATTCTCGGGTTGTATAAAGTATTCCTCTCCAAATTAATCCAAGCTTATATGAAACCATGAATTTGATGAATCTGAGTTTATTTTGGATGATAACATGAAAGGCTCATCAATCTAAGCAAGTCCAAATTATATCTTTGAGCTCCTTGCTCAAAATTTGGATGGTAATATGAACTTATCTAAAGTTTCCAATTGATCTAAGGTTTGTAGAGTCTAAACACTCAGGTTATTTATGAAATTGTGTTCAATGTTGTAGCCAGAAGTCAAGACCTAGTCTTGATGTCTTTGAGGCGAATGTTCTTCTGCACATCTTTGTGGGATTTAAATCAATCAAATCTAAGTTTCCATCTAAGTTTGAATTCTCCATAAAAGGATGACAACGGTTTTTCATCACAAATGTAGGAAAAATGATTCTCGTGGGTAGATATCCAAGCTTTACTTGAGATCATAAAGGTTTATAAACTATCCTAAAGTTGATAATTATTTATCTGAGTTAATGGTTGGATATACTAGGTTGAGACCTAGTTCTACTTTCAAAAGATTTATATAGTCATTAATGGAAGGTTTTACTAGGCTTTGACCTAGTGTCTTGCAAAAAAATCTCTTGTTCGCTAGGCTGAGACCTAGTATGGCTGACATCCCTAAAGAAAATACTTTGTGGTTTAAGAACAAGATCCTTGAGGGCTATGTGAGTGTAAAGGACTGAGATCCCAAAAAGAATCCAAGGTTCCAAGAAACCTTGGGAAATTTTTAATTATAACTTTTGTATGTGAAATCTTAGATACATTGTATATCTAAGAACTTGAGGAAGGTTTGTTTCCCTTTATGAAGTTGACCTTTTTACATTGAAGGAAAATCATGTGAGTTTTTGGAAGATTACCTTGTTATGACTATATATGTTCAATCCATGTGAAACAAGAAAAAGAGCATTGCTAGAAAATCGAAGGAATTTTCTTTGGTTCAATGACTAATAGTTTGAGGTGTATCTGGTAGAGAAAGATGATAACATTTGATGAAGATAAGGACTTATGATTAAGGAAACCTTCATTGTTATTGAAACAAGCCTTAGCTCTTGGGAATAGCATATAGTGAAAAGTGATTATGTAGCTCAAGTTTAATAGGGATTTGTTGTTGTTCATAAAACATAAGTGCTCTATCTCTCTTCTTTTACTATTATTGATATTTTTAGTAAATATAATATTTTTCTTTATTTTCATTATTTGATTATAAATATTCTTTTATGATCTCCTTGTAGAGCATTGCAAGTAAATACTAAATATTGTTTGGGCTAGAATAAGTCATAATATCATAACAAAGTTTGTGACTAGTCTTAAGATTGAGAGGGATCTTTGAATCTTGAAAGGGATATGAAAAAATCTTGAATTTAAAAGAAGTTTTGGACTTAGAGGGAGCATTTTAATTCTCAAATTTTGAGGTATGTCTTTAAGTATTATCTTTAAATTAAATTTTATAGCCAAATATTTGATAAGCCTTTGACAAGCTTGTCCTATATGAAGCACTTGCACTTTAGGGACAAGCTTGGACTTATTAAGATAGGTTTTATCGGTAAGAGAATAGATATATTCCCGATATGTAATGTTTGACTAGATTAGGGAATATTGTTCAATAGCGTCATGGACATACATTATACCTTAGGGAGAGTAGTCCAGTATGTGACAATTATTCTACCCTAGGAGAATGGTCTAGTAAAAGATAGTCATTCTTCCTGTATCAAGGAAGAATGGTACTTTAGGCCCAGTTACTCAAAATACTAGGTGCCTTTTTTTGCTATGCAAGACACTCTAGAAGAGTGGGCACCTTTGTTAGGCTCAGATGCTTATTGAGTAAGCCTTCCCATTTCAAAGTTCACATTGTTTTCTAACTTATATCTTATGAAAAGTATCCACATCATTCTAGTATAATCATCTATAAATAAAACAAATTTCATTTCTCCTTATAAAGCTAGAGTTCTGGTTGGAATGCACAAATCTACGTGAATGAGTTCTAGAGGCTTTGATGTTGAACATTCCTTTGATTTGAATTTGGTCCTGGTTTGATTTCCATGTTGACATGGTAAAAAAAAAACATTTTTTAGGTTTAAAATTTTGGGGATATTTCTTACTACTTGAATTTTGCTAATATTCGTGAAGTTATCAACATTGAGGTGCCCCAAACACTTGAGCCTAACAAATCCTGAAGAGCATTCCACATCTCATGGGTATTGTTCTTCTTGGACATATGAGGTAGGTATCAAGTGATATTTGACATCGTCCAGGATGATTAACTTCACCTTCATATCCAACTTCTCATACACTTTCAACTCCATAGGGTATGTTGGTTTCTTAATCTCCTTGTTGGTAAACTCCCAATTCTTGTTCATCAACAAGACCAAATTGATCCTCTCCTTCCAAGGACTATAGCTAGACAACCCATCCAACCTATCTTCATATCTCATACTAATAGCTAGCTTCGCCATTGTTATTAGTCCTTTAATAACAAGGCATCCAACTCCCTCTTGATTTGTATGTCGTGCACACTCTGATTCACTTGTTGCTTCAAAGTAACTTTTATACCATGTTGATTTTTCCTTGGCACTTCAGAATCAGGTCTATGTCTAAAACATGATCACAAACACACTAAAATGCCACAACACTAAGAAATTTTCACAACGAAATATGTACAACAGTGAATCAATGTAGTACACAAGATAATTTTTCAACCCAAAACTTGTTATATTACAAACTTTAATACAACAAAAATAGGGCTCTTGTACCATGGATCATGGCCCTTACAATTAGCCTTGATACAATAATAACTAGTGCTCAATGTCAGCAAATTATGACTATTAATCTACCCTTGAACAAGACACATTTGACTTACTTCCTGAAGGAACATTCACACTATCCTTTTCAGTCCATGTGCCTTGAACACCTGGAAATTCCTTTTCCACCTATTATTCTACTCACAAGTACTTTCTACAACTTAATAATGCTTACATATTTAGCTTACTAAAAGAAATTCTATTAATATTCTAGTTTCTCATAGAATGATTGAACATAGGCTACACTCTAACAAAAACTCTACTCCACCAAAGTGTGTTGCACATAGGGTCTTTAACTTTTTCCATCTTTGCTGCCCCAGAGATTAAAAAACATAGGCCATGCATACTAGCCCTCACAACAACCTCCTTGCTACACCAAGAGAACATACTTAATGCTTATCAAATTCTTTCTACAACAAAATAGTTTTCTACCTCAAAAATTGTTCACAAGATCATCATTTACCTTCCCACACATCAAGGATATTCCATGTGCATTCACTGAAGCTAGGGATTCAACAAACAATCCTCACATAATCCACAATTATAATTGCTTTAGTTATTTATACACAACCCACATAACAATGAATCCCCACTTGGTTCATCGTAACTAGGGCACATGAAATGTTTTCGGAAAACCCTTTAATATAAACCTATCCACACACATGAAAAACTTATTAAACATAAGAAAACCAACTTATCTCCTTAAGAACTCATCTCATCTCTCAAATATCCATGGTCCTAGTCACCTTCTTGACTAAGATTCTTAGCCTTAGTTATAGATCTTTGTGTCCCCTATAGCTAGGGCTAACTCATTCACCATAGAGTCCTTCACACACTGTAACATGCTCCTATATAGGCCTGAAATATTTCGCTACTCTTATAGAATGACTCAACCTTAACTTACCCTACCATTCCAATTCAAGAAATGGTCTCGAACCTCTCTTCAACTGCTGAAGTTAGCTCAACTATCATATCTGAGAATATCATAGGAAATCAAAACATAAATTGTGCCCTGAAATTTCCATGAACAAACCTACCAAACTCAACCATCAAAATTATGAGAGAAAACACCTAAACTCATCCTTCTCTTCCAAAATAGGTTCCTTATAGGTCTGAAGTCTTTTTCTCTTCTTCTTATGATGAAATGCACTTGTTGATGTGTGAGAATGAGCTTGAATTCACTTCTACTTATAGTGATCTTAGGGGAGCATATTAAACCCAAATGGTCATGTCCCAAAGGTCAAGCCATCTTGAACCAAACCACAAAAACCCCACTAACTTTAGAAATAAATTATCTTTCATTTAATATTCACCACTCCATCAAAGCCCTAGGTTCCCCTTAGCCATTCAATGGTGCCCATGATACTTCTAATGAATAAAAAAACAATTTTCTCCTTTCTCTTCTGCCCAAAACTTTGGGTACAAAACCAACCACTTGTGTACAATACCCACAAAAATCCATTATTGTGGGTCAAATCAACACAAATCCAGTACCTAGGGGTTGTGGGAGTACCTCCCATGCTACACATTTCAACATGAAACACCATCTCAAGAAGATAATTATGTATGCTTGTAGAGGACCTTAAACCCTTTCCAATGTATATTTACTTGCCTTCAATATCCTCCTCGTTGAAGAGAATTCAAAACAAGTTAGGAATTCCATTTTTTCCTCTCAAAACAAGTCGACCTAGATAAAAATAAGTCCCCCCCCCCCCCCCCCCCCCTTCTAGAATAAATTATGGTTCAAAAATGGATAAATTAGTATTAATAGAAAACAAGACTCCTCCATTTTCTAATCCAACTTGGCTAAGGCGACAAGAGAAGGAGCTTGGATTTGAAGTAGAAAGAAAAAATCCATAGCTCATGAACTTAGAGGCAAGGAAAAACAAGAATTTGTGATTGTTATCTTTGTTTTGGATCAAGGTTTTTTATTCACTTTTTAGAGCCATCTTTCACTATATTTCAACCTCTTTTGTTGCCTCTTGTGGAGAGGTCTTTAGACCACTATACCCAACCTTTTGTTGCAGAACTCTTAACCTTATGAACAGACTTCTCAACCTTCATATGGAGAAGAACTTTCAGCCCTCTTGGAGCAGAACTTTCAACCCTCTTGGAACATAACTTCAGCCCTATGATAAGAGAAGAACCTGAGGTGATTGCAGACTATAATTTTGTCCCTCCTCTATGGAAAGACTCAACATTATGAGTTCTTATTTGGCTCTGAAATTAGACCCTTTGTGATAGCCTTCAAACCTAATACAAGAGAAAAATTATTCTTGAGGAATGGATAGTATCCAACCTCCTTTAGAACTGATCGTGGTGTGCGTTTTGACCATTTTCTTGCCGACAAATTTGAATCAATTATTAAGTGTAACACCCTCCTTCCACATCTACCCAAGTAACCAGCCAATTGGGGTAAACACAAGACCAAAAGTTACTATGATATGATTCGACCTCCTAAGTTACATTAAGGAAGTGGAACTGACAAAAACACACCATACAGACCTTCAACATCAGCCATAAGACTCCTAGGAACCATCCAAACATTTATGATAACCATCCCCTGAGTCCTACTGAGTTGTTAAGCTATTAAACCTATGGATGCTCCTATTCTATGGGTATACCAAAATCCAGAGAGCTCTAGACGCTCCCACAAGCCTACATGCATGTTTCTAGGGATTATTTCCAATAGACCTATGTCAAAGTCTAGGGAATTTAAGGCACTTTTCAAGCCTAGAATTATGGCCACTGCCCAGAACTTGTTGTAATTTCTAGAATCCATTAAACACATGATGACAAGACTAATAAACCAAAAACTAACTCTAGGACTAGGCTTGACCATCCCCAACCAGGACTAGCATTCTATCAAACACTTGGCATGGATGAAATCTATAGGTTTAAATAACATATCTAAGCATAGGGTCTCATACTTATCTGAGAATTTATTTGAGGCATTGTTTCCTTATCACTTAGCTACAGTTTCATCCATTAGGTCATAGATACATTGTTCATTCACATATAAGTAAAAACATGATGGAATCCATACATAGCCACTGTCATAATACATATTCATAACCTGCATAATTACAATAGAAATACCAAGGATACAATAGCCATAAAATCCACATATAAACCAGTATAATACTCATGAGATAACAAGGAGAAATAAACTCATATTACTAATGAAAAATCCAACCCAGTATGGGACTACCACGTACCACTTGGTTGTAGAATGGATGATCCAAATCTCTCTTCATCCATTCACCCCCATGCCATATTCCAAGCATGAATGTGGTATCTCATAAAACACATAAATCAAAACCATCCACGGCTTCCATAGGCCATCCACCTCAACCCATAAAATAGTGATTCCACCTCATGGTCGGACATCACAAAAGCATCACTAGATTGGTCTCTACCCAAGCCTTCTAGGGCTCCAGAGCGTTTTTTCCAACCTAGCTTCTAGGACTAGTAACTCAACCCATGGCTATTATTGGGGTCTAGATCGTTTTTCCAACCAAGGATCCAGGACTAGTAACTCAACCCATAGCTTATACAGGGCTCTAGAGTGTTTTTCCAACCAAGGCTCCAGGACTAGTAACTCAACCCAAGTTGTTACATGTCTCCAGAGTGTTTTTCCAACCATCTTCAGGACTGATAACTCAACCCAAGTCATTACAGGGCTTCTATAGTGTTTTTCCAACCAAGGCTCCAGGAACTAATAACTCAACCCAAGCTAAAGGAAACATGAGAACCAACCAAAAAAACAAAATAAATGAACCCACAACACCATGGCTATCCATGAAATGGAAAGGTTAGAAAAATTCACTATCAATCCAAGAAATCCTCCATGCAAATGATATATCATAACCAAGAAACCACGTGCATGTGCCATGCATGCCAAAACTAGTGAGAAAAACATACATGGAACTCGATACCTGTAAGCAAAACCCATTGTAGTTGTTGATCCCAATTTCCTCTTACTCTTTCCTGCTTTTCCTTTGCCTTCTTGGTCCAAAACTCCAAGTATGCCACACTCTCCAAGAGTGCTCCAAGAAAACTCTAAGTGTCCAAGAGTATGAGAGAGAGGGGGAATAGAAGAGAACTCCACCAAAACCTATCAAAATCTTGCCAATTGATCCTCATTAGCCTTTTTATTAATGAGGCATCTATTTTCTTCACTTTCCATTATTTTCCTCCTCACATGTAACCTGTGACCTTTCACCTTCCTTTTCTCCTAATTTCCATTAGTTTCATAAATAAAATGCCAATAAATGCCTCATGCCTTTCCAAAGCCTTTGTCATTTCCTTTGCCAATTTCGAAAGCCATGATAACCCTAATGAACACCCACTAGGATATTTTTCCCATCATTCAAATTGGAATACGTGTCCCATGATTGTGTTCGTATATATTTTTACATGGATTTTTAACCAGGGTTGTTATAGAACCCTCCCCCTTGGGGGAACACCATCCTCGATGTTCAATGACACCTATAACAAACAAGACTTCTGAAAGAAAAACATACTGCCCATGGAGCTTTATAACACATCTTGTTGCAATATTTACAATGACGACCTGCTACAACATGACAAACATACCATTTACTGGAGCTTTATAACACAGCTCATTATGGTATTTACAATAATAACCACATATACATACATACACATTTGCTTCACCTAGTAAATAATTATACTGTCTATGGAGCTTTATAAATCCAACTCGATACAGTATTTACAATAATATACACATATGAACATTTTCTTATCCAGTAAATTCAAGGGAATCCAAACGCTCACACTTCCACCCTCAAAGTAATACTAGGATTCGCCTCCTTCCCAGGAAGTCCAAAATTCACTGTCAAAGTCAAATTTGCATCCAATTTCCAACGCAACAATCATGTGCCACTTGTCCTCTCAATGAATAGTTACCAACTCATTGTTCCAAGGAGCACTCCATCTGACAATGTTAATGACCAAAAAAAATCCATCCTTGACCTTACCTTCTCTACTACACAGTGCCTCAGGTAATCTGGTCACCCCCTTCCATGCAGTAACACACCTTCCAAGTTTCATTGGCACCCCCATCCCAAGTAGTCCATCCCTCGGCAAGGTTTCCTCGAATCAAAAGGTCCAAAACCAAGGCATATCCCTCCCTTAAAACCATCATATCGGTCATAGTATGATCATGGAAATCAATGGACACTATTGGGTGCAAGTGTCCCACAATGGCCCTGCTCCTGAATACTTTACTACCATACCAACATATTTTCCAATTACTTTCACTGTTGCTACTAATTCTTGCAGTCAATTTCAACCACCCAATCAGGCATTTCATGTTTTGTTGTACCAAGCACATAATTCCATTAGATTCAAAATAAATTGAAATCAATTCACATCATACCTAATTGGTGGCCCGTCAACAATGTATACTTGCAATTATGTTCACTTCCTATCACAAGTCAAACTAACATCTTTGACCAAATCATCATGTATAAACATATCACATCAGCTTAGCACAAAACATAACCACCATGAATTAAAATCATGAATCACATGAAATCATCATAAACTAGAATCATAGACCACATGTAATCATCATAGACCATAATCATAAATCACATGCATAATGAAACTAAAATAAAATATTGATACTTATCCTTTAATCAATCCTTAGCTTCTACCTTTGTCCTTATTCTATACACACAGCAGATCGGTTGCCACACCCAAAATTTACCCAGTGCCTTCTCCTCAACCATGTGCACATACACATAGTGTGAATTACACACGTACAACCACACATAGCATAAAAAACCATGCAATACATGCACCTACACCTGACATACAACACATACACCTACACCCAGTGTACAATCACCACACAATACATACACCTACACTCGATATACAACACAATACATACATCTATACCTGATGTACAACACCACACAATACATGTACTACACAGAGTGCAACACAATGAGTACACATGTCACGATACCACAACTACACAATGCACATGCATAGTACCGCATGCCCACAACACAACATGTATGACATGCACACAATACCACATGTACACCAATACCATATATACAACATGTACATAGTACCACCTGTACAAAGCACCACCTGCATAACATGTAGATAGCATCACATGTACATGGCACCACCTCCATAAGGCCACATGTACATCGTACCTCTTGTACAATGTGTACACAATGCCAGACATACACAACGCCACGAGCACGACATGTACATGACACCACATGTACAAAACACCATATGCACAACATGTACATAGCACCACCTGCACACAGCACCATATGTACAACATGTACATGGCACCACATTCTCACAGCACCACTTTTACAATCATGCACACAACACCATATGTACATAGCACCACATGTACAAAATGCACGCAACACCACATGTACATAGGGTCATCTGTACACATCACTGCATATGAAATATTAAGACAACACTATCTATACCACCTTGTACATAACATTGCATAAACAACATGTACAACACTATATATACACAACACTGCATGCGCAAAACATCACAAATGCAACATGTACAACATATATAACATATGCACAACAGTAGTACCACCATCCAAAACCACACTATATCTATGAAGTAACCTTGTTTCCAGTGTCTTATCCATGCTTGTCCCAGTATCCCGCATACCAAATTACTTTCATTTAACTGATGTATCCCTCAGAGTTACCTGTCATAACATAAGCGACGATATGGTACAAGCATATAATATCAATTAATATCCACATGATACTAACCTCATATATATGTCATGACTACTCTTCCCACTTGATTCCTAATGAACCAGGAACCTGTTCATGTCATTCACCTACTTAAGCAATATTTCCTCCACATTAAATACTAGCATTAAATAATTTTTCAAACAATGACATACATATATATATATACATTCATACAAATATTATCATTAATAATCATGATCCATGATTACCCTATCAGACATGACATACAAACATACATACATGTATACATATAAACATCAACATAAAGCAATCATGATCCCTGATAACCCTATCAGATAGCAACATACATACACACATATATGCATATAAACATTAACATAAGCATGATCACAACATAATTATCAAATATCATAAGGTCAAGGTTAAGACAACTCCCTTTATGCATGAACAACATGCACAACATTACAAACAATCGTCCCCAACATAGACAAGGAATCAAATTCCTCAAATCTATTTAATTTATCTTTCCTGATTACTTTTCTCTGATTGTCCTACCATAGTCCATTTACACCAATGGACCCAACCAATCTAGCTGGTTGTCATTCTCTTTCCTTCAACTACCCTTATACATGCATCCACTTCATCTAACTCTTACATTTCCTAATGTATTTCATTCAGCTCTCTCCAAGCTCCACTAACTTTCCTCTTTCCCAAAAAATTCCCAAGACTCAAAAATTAAATAAAAGCACAAGAAACAAGCAAGAATAAAACCATGAAAACCAATAACAATACGACACCACAAACAAAGTGGCATGATCATGCACTAGACATAACTAAACTACAAATCAAGTGTAAGAAAATCACAAAAGACCAAAAACACAAGACTGGAAAGAAACACTGTGACTCAATCCCCATGGTTCCTAGTGCTTCCAAAGGAAAGCTCAACCTGAGCCTTCTTCAAGATTACATGGCAGTCTCTTCGCCATGCAATCCCTTGCATCATATTTCCATGAACGTATAATTGTTAGTGAATAAATAAACATAACAATATACTAGTTACCTTACCTTGTTGTGACAAGCACATTTCCTTGTAACTGAACATGTCTATACCATCTCTCAAGGGGCTCTAATTCCCTTGGAAAATCCATCCATAACTCAAAACTAGCTAATATACCTGTCAAATACATGTTCATGACTATAGCACATATCCACATAATTTCAGACAAAATCAAGGTTAAGAAGATTTCCTATATGCAAAGAACTCATTCGTTTGGAATTAGGGTTTCCAAACGTAGCCAAAGGAATTCTCACCCAATTCCTTTCTTTTACTTTTTTACCTTGTTGCAATCGAGTCTTACTATGTACTATCATGTCACCCAATTGATAGTTTTATAAACAAATCAACTATTACCTTGTCATACTAATTCCAAGCATGTTACCCTGAAACTGCTCACACATTTCAACCACATGTTCCAAATATCAAGACAATCACATCTATCAATTTTAAATCAACCTTTACCAAGACTAATGATCATGTCATAATCCATAGTCAACTCATAATCATTAGACATAATGCTACAACTCTCACCTATTACACTCAAGTATATATCAACTATCTCAACACATATGTGTGAGTAAAGCCATCTTAAAACAAGATCATTTCTTCAAGAAATATTACATACACATAGTCATATTATGAAATTCATCAAACATTCAACCAACTTGCAAACATACCATGTTAAATAAATTAACTAGACAACATAATCAATCATTAAAGAACAAAGTATACAACATAAGAAAGTTCATACCTTAACGTATCTCAGGCGAGGTTATCTTTTGTACATATTCAATCCATATTAGCATGATATAACTTCACGACATATCAACTTAAACATAAATAAGGTCATGGTACCGATAATAGTCAGTAACTAACATGTGCACGTCATAAGCTCATAAAAAATTTCCATTCATGCATAACAATCATGTATGTACGATCAGTCTAGATTAGTACGACATAATATCGCAACATATTAAATCATACCTGAATGTCATAATCCTAACCATTTTCATAGACCAGTCCAAATTAACATGATACATATAACGTCAAGATATTAATGTAACAACCCTAATCATCAAGTTACTAGCATATAAAAACAACAAATTATATATCATGCTCATAAACAACATATAACCTAATCATCAAATTATATAACATAAAACAACAATAGCAATGCATACAACCACAGGTTACAATCATTCATGAGCATCTGACACATGTGCATATGACTACACTAATCAACTAGCATCTATCATGTATGTAACCATAATATCAATATAATGAAAGGAATATGCATAACCATAATGCATACAACAATCCTTAACCTACATACCTGCATGCCCAACATACAAACCTGTATGGCGACATGCTCTTGCCTCAAGATGTTGGCATTATGATTCAAGTGTTGTCCTTGATGGCAACTCACTCAGAGGTTGGTACAGGTGTTCAGAGGTTGGTACAGGTGATGGCAACTTAATCAGAAGACAGATCTTAGTACAGCATGCCAAGGAAGTTCATATACGCAGGTTCGTTAAGCTCAAGTCGCGTGTACACGCCAGTTGGATTCAGAAAAAGCGCGTGTATGTGGAAAAGTACCTTTTGGTCCATGGTGGTTAGTCCTTGGAAGTTGTGCCTATGATTTCGGACCATTGTGTCTCGACGGGCGTGTCGATCCCTAGTTTTGAAGTTGATGGTATTGTGTTACTATGGTTTTGGCTCTTGGTATTGAGCAAGGCCTAAGGCTATATAAGGAGAAGAAGATCATTAGGCAAATACATCTTTCGACAAGGCTTGAATATCTAAGAGAGAAAGAGATCTGATATGCAGGTGCTGGGTTGCTTGATCTAAGCCAAGGAGAGATCACATCGGTTGATGGAAGACTAGATCTAAGGATAGATCGGGATCTAATGGTTTGAAATGCACTATCATGATATGGGTGATTATGCGTATTTCTAGATCTGCATATTGTCGCAATGTTATGTTCTGGGTCTAACTGATGTCTGGTACAGCTGCAAATTGAGAAAATTTATTTTTAGATCTGTACGCAGGTTGGCTTCGGCAAAAGCGCGTGTATACGCGGGTTTTGCTCATTGAAGTAGCGTATATCTTTTGAAGCTTGATTTTGGGTTTACAGTGGGGTCTGACTGTTATTGCAGAGTTCTGTAGTCTGCTCTGTGTTCTGGTAACTGGTGATTGACAGGGTTCAGTGGTTCAGTGATTCAAAGTTTGGTTGTTTTATGCTTCAATGATCTGTTGTGAAAATTGAATGAATTGGGGTCTACAGATTGTAATGTTGTGCTTCAGGAATATCCAGTCTGAAAATGTATGAAAGGTGGTACCTGAAGGAAAGAAGATTGTAGGTCAGCACCTACGTACTAGTATCTTGGCTAGTACAAGAGCAAAGGGGGTTGGAGCTCCCTTCCAAGGAAGTTTGGAGAACGAGAGAAGGTTGTAGCCTTCTGCAGGTTGTAGCCTGCGTACTGGTATAAGGCTGCACCAGTACAAAAGATTGTAAACTGAAGTTTCATATTAAAGAAAGATAGAGACAACTTGCAGCAGGTGGTTTTCACCCACATTGGGTTTCCACCTTACATCTTGGTGTTCATGTGTGTGGCTTTTGATCTATTCTGTTATACTGCACCTGTTTACTATTAATGTGATGAATAATGTCCTGATGAACTTAACTGAAGAATAAGCTAACTAAATTATGAGTTTTCTTCTTATACGCTGTTTTGTTTAGTCATAGTAGCGTGTACACGCTGGTTCACCTAACTGAAGTAGCGTATATGTTTCTGAGCATTGAAAAAGTTTGATTGATCTGATAATACTAATTCACCCCCCCTCTCAGTATTATTTCCAACAATTGGTATCAGAGCAGGTCCTTCAGAGAAGCTTGATCGCTTGAAGGTAGATCATTCATCATGAGCAACTACGAGAAAGAAGCATCAATCAGGCCACCGATTTTTGATGGGACAAATTTCAATTATTGGAAGGTAAGAGTTACTGCATATCTTCAATCTCTTGGTACAGAAGTTTGGAATATTGTAGAAACAGGCTATGCTTTTCCTTCAGCTACTCCTACAGATCCAGCTGAGAAAAAGCAGTATGAAACAAATGCAAAAGCAGTCAGTACTCTATTAGGAAGTATATCCCAAACAGAATTCATGAAGGTCATGCACTTCAAATCAGCAAAAGAGATATGGGACAAAATGATCACTAGCTATGAAGGAGATGAACAGGTAAAGCAAGCTAAACTTCAAACTCTCAGGATTCAATATGAGACTCTCAAGATGTATAATGATGAAAGTGTGGCTAATTATTTTCTTCGGGTAGATGAGATTGTTAATTGCATGAAAAATTTGGGTGAAGAAATAAAAGAGACTATAGTAGTTCAAAAGATTCTAAGATCATTATCCCCCAAGTTTGAATCTAAAGTATCTGCAATAGAAGAAAAAGAAAATCTCCGTGTTCTCACTATGTCTCAGCTACATGGAATTCTAACTGCTTATGAAATGAGAAAGGGAGGTCCATCTGACAGAAGGGAAGCTGCTTTTAAGGCATCAGGAAAAGAAGATTACTATGAAGCAAGCCATGTTCCAGAAGAAGAGGAAGAAGAATCAAATTTTGTCAGAAATCTTCAAAGGGGTTCTGGAAGGTTCAGAGGTAAGCTACCTTTCAAATGCTTTGCTTGTGGAAGAGTAGGTCATTATGCTGCAAAATGTCCTTATAAGGATAAAGGAAAAGAACCTGCTAGATGGAACAAGAAACAAAGTGCAAATAAGAAAAGCTACTACACCCATGAAGATAGTGATGGCTTATCAAACAGTGATGAAGATGAACAAGGTAATAAATATAAGCTGTTAATGGCATTTGAAGATGATGATTATGAGGATGCTGTAGATGTGGATAATCTCTATAATGAAATTACTAGACTCAAGAGATGCATAGAAGAAAAGAGTGTGATCATTGATACTTTGCAATTTCAAATTGATGAAAAGGAAAAACATCTTGAAAAACTAGAAGGTGAAATTGTTGGTCTCAGAAAAGAAATTGAGAAAACAAAAACTATTAATCTTAAGTTTGTCAAAGGATCTGAAACTTTGGATGAGATTATCAATGTGCAGCGGTCTCCTCTAAACAAGACAGGTTTGGGCTATAATGGAGAAACCTCTCAAGCATCCACCTCAAAAAGTTATCTTGATGCAGCAAGAAGAAATGAGCAGAAGAACAATGAAGATAATCAGGTAAAGCAGGGACGAATTACAAACAGAAACTATCAGGGACAATCCTTCTTAAGGGTGAACAAAAGCTACAACCAACCACAGGTAAAATCCTCTCAGTTTGGCTCAAGAATAGATGAAAATAGAAATTACAATCAGTTGGCTGGTAGATTCAATAACCGCAGAAGCTTCTTCAATGGACAATGCTTTTCTTGCCATAACTTTGGTCACAAAGCAGCTCAGTGTGTTGCATATAAAACAATCATGACTAGGGAAGCTCAAAAACAAAGAAGTATGACAGGGATTACAAAGAGGACCTATAACAACTTTTCGGTTCTTGAAAATGAAGTTGAATGTTCTATTTGCAATAATTTTGGTCATAAAGACTCTGAATGCAGGAGCAGGTTTCAGGAGAAAAAGGAACAAGCCACGAGCACCAAAAAATGGAGAATAAAGGAACCTCAGACAGAAAGATGTGGGATAGCTTTTTATGCAGAAGGACAGGAAAATCTATGGTACATTGACAGTGGATGTTCGAAACATATGACAGGTGATAAAGAAAAACTTGAATCTTATTCTACTTTAGAAAAGGGAAAGAAAGTATCTTTTGGAAATGATACTCCTGCAACTATAAAAGGAAAAGGTATTGCTCCTTTGAAAGAAAAGGTCAAGGCTGGAAATGTTTTGTATGTTGATGGATTGAAGCATAATCTACTAAGTGTCAGCCAGATGTGTGATCAAAAAACCGAGGTTATTTTCAGATCGAATGGATGTCTTGTTCGTGATCTTGATACAGGTAAAACAGTTCTCAAAGGCAAAAGAACTCCAAATAATCTGTACATATTTGAAGAAGGACAACAACAATGCTATCTTAGCAAGGATGAAGAGCACTGGTTATGGCATCGAAGGTTGGGACATCTAAGCTTCTCACAAATAAGGAAAGCATGCAAATATCAGGCAGTTCGCGATCTTCCAGATATCAAAATTCCAGACAACACCATATGCAAATCTTGTCAGTTTGGAAAGCAAACCAGAACTAACTTTCCAGAGAAGGAAGGATCAGCTAGCTTGCCTCTTGAGCTAGTCCATACAGATGTATGTGGTCCATTTAGGAAAAGGACACCTCGAGGAGAAGAATATCTGATATTATTCATTGATGATTTCTCAAGGTTTGTTTGGTTAGGGCTTATGAAGCACAAAGATGAAGCATTCGAAAAATTCAAATCCTTCAAAGCATTGGCTGAAAATGAATCAGGACACAAAATTAAGTGCCTCAGATCTGACAGAGGTGGGGAGTTCACATCAAATGAATTTTTCGATTTCTGCGATGAACATGGGATAAGAAGAGAATTCTCTACAGCTAGAACTCCTCAGCAAAATGGGGTTGTGGAAAGAATGAACAGAACTATCCAACAAATGGCTCGTGCTATGCTCGATGAATCAGGTACTCCTGCAACCTTCTGGGGTGAAGCTGCACATGCTGCTGTTATTATTCTTAACAAAACAAATGTCCGAGTAAACAGCACTCAAACACCTCATGAGCTTTGGAGTGGTAAAACTCCTTCCGTGAAGCATTTCAAAATCTTTGGGAGCAAATGTTATATTAAGAATACTGATGAGCAACTTGGCAAACTTGAACCTAGAGCAGATGAGGGCATTCTTCTTGGTTATTCTCCACATAGCAAAGCATACAAGTGCTACAATAAAAGACTTGGCAGAATTGTTGACAGTATTGATATAGTGGTTGATGAGAAGGGATATATTCCTAGGCAAGTTCATCATGAAGACATTGAAGAAGATGAAGGTTACTCTCAAAGGCGAAATGATGTAGAAGAAGAACCTCAAGAAGAAGAAGAATCTCAAGAAGAACCAGAGGAGCAGACAAGAATAGAAGAGAAGACTCCATCCAGATATGTCCAAAAGAATCATCCAGAAACTCAGATTGTGGGGCAAAAAGAAGCAGGAGTACAAACAAGAAGAACACTTGCAGAAGCTTCAAGCTACTTGGCACTACTCTCCTCCACTGAACCACAAAATGTGAAAGAGGCATGCAAAGATGAATGTTGGGTCAAAGCAATGGATGAAGAACTTGAGCAAATCGAAAAGAACAACACTTGGGAATTAGTTCCTAGACCAAAAGATAAGAATGTAATAGGAACAAAATGGGTCTTCAAGAATAAATTAAATGAAAATGGAGAAGTAATTAGAAACAAGGCCAGACTTGTTTGTAAAGGGTATGCACAGCAAGAAGGAATAGATTTTGAAGAGACCTTTGCTCCTGTGGCAAGACTAGAGGCCATCCGAATGTTCCTTGCTCTCTCAAGCTTTCAAAACTTCAAGGTATTTCAAATGGACGTGAAATCAGCCTTCCTGAATGGAGACTTAGAAGAAGAAGTATATATTGAGCAGCCAGATGGCTTCATTCTTGGGAATGATCCAAACCTTGTATGCAGATTGAAAAAGGCACTCTATGGACTCAAACAAGCTCCAAGGGCTTGGTATTATCGGTTGGACAAATATCTTCACCAACAAGGCTTTTCAAAAGGATCAGCAGATAGCAATCTCTATATAAAAGTTGAAAATAACAAATTGCTAATTCTTGTTGTTTATGTAGATGATATTATTTTTGGCAGCAATGAAGAGACTATGAGTCAAAACTTTGCCTTGGTTATGCAGAAAGAATTCGAAATGTCACTTCTTGGAGAATTGACATATTTTCTTGGATTGCAAATCCAACAAAATGAAGGAGGTATCTTCTTGTCTCAAACCAAATACCTCAAACAGATCTTGAAGAAGTATGGCATGGAAGAGTCAAAGCCAGTTTGTACACCCATGGTTACAGGATGCAGCCTCAGTGCTAATGATGAATCAGCAGCAGTTCACCAACCCACTTATAGATCCATGATTGGGAGTTTGCTTTATTTGACAGGTACTCGACCAGATATTACACATGCTGTAGGAATGGTTGGAAGATTTCAAGCCAACCCAAAGGAAACTCATCTTCAGGCAGTCAAAAGAATCTTCAAATATCTTCAAGGGACCCAAAACTATGGCTTATGGTATCCTAGAAATACAGATCTCACTCTTCATGCTTACACAGATGCAGATTGGGCTGGAAGTGTGGATGATAGGAAAAGCACAAGTGGTGGTGCTTTCTTCATGGGTTCCAGATTAGTATCTTGGTTCAGCAAGAAACAGAGTTCGATTGCCTTATCTACAGCTGAAGCAGAATATGTGGCTGCGGCATCTTGTTGCACACAACTTCTTTGGATGATGCAGACCTTGCAGGACTTTCAAATCACTTGCACTCCACCAGTTTCTATCTTATGTGATAATACTAGTGCAATCAGCATTTCAAAGAATCCAGTCATGCACTCAAAGACCAAGCACATACCAATCAAGTACCATTTTCTCCGGGAACAAGTGCTTGAGCAGAAGGTCAAGTTGGAGTATGTTCCTTCTAAGGAACAAGTTGCTGATATTCTCACAAAACCACTGCCCAGGGAAACTTTTGAACATCTCAGACAAAAGCTGGGAGTAGTTGATGCTTCATCCTGCTGTTGAAGCTTGTCTGTTCTACAAAAAAGTTGGTATACGCAAGTTACGTAAGGTATATACGCGTATACACGCGGATTTATGCTGGGAAAGTCGCGTGTAAGGTGTACGCTTGTTGCAGGATTATATCCGCGTACATACGCTGTTTCATGCAGGAGAAATCGCGTATATGAAGTTCTGAACAGCAAGGGCAAACTCTGGAGTTCTGAACAGCAATGGGTATGTCAGAATTCTTCAGGCACGGTTTCAAGGGGTGCAGCAGGCACAGGTTCAGGGGGAGCAGCTTAAAAGTCTCATAAAGCATTGTTGGCATTCAGATGTTTTGGTTGTTGATTTCAGGAAAAGGAGCTCAGAAAGAAATCCTGGTTGCTGATCTAAAAAGATGTTTATCATATGCTGCTGGTGACTTTCATAAGTCTTGGTCTAGATCTGTTGTCTCTATGTCATGTATCTCTCTTGCGATGTCTCTTTTTGGTGTCAAGGTCATGTAACGGCCTATGTTGGTTTCCCCACTATGCCTGGGATGAATGCTGTAATATAATTGGTTGTTTCTGTTATGTCCCCTCTTGGTAGGGAGTCTGGATGTATATATTGAGTCTTTTGGTGATAGGAAGGTCCCTTATGGTGTATAAGTCTTGGTTCTTGTTGAAGAACATCTTTTGCAGATCTGGCCTACTTTCAGGGGGAGCATGAGTCAGCCAAGCAGAGGTATCAGCATGTCCTCAGGGGGAGCACAGCCCTTTGCCCTTGATGTCAAAGGGGGAGAGTGACTTGGTGTGGTGGTTGCCATCAAGTCCAAAGGGGGAGATTGTTGGCATTATGATTCAAGTGTTGTCCTTGATGGCAACTCACTCAGAGGTTGGTACAGGTGATGGCAACTTAATCAGAAGACAGATCTTAGTACAGCATGCCAAGGAAGTTCATATACGCAGGTTCGTTAAGCTCAAGTCGCGTGTACACGCCAGTTGGATTCAGAAAAAGCGCGTGTATGTGGAAAAGTACCTTTTGGTCCATGGTGGTTAGTCCTTGGAAGTTGTGCCTATGATTTCGGACCATTGTGTCTCGACGGGCGTGTCGATCCCTAGTTTTGAAGTTGATGGTATTGTGTTACTATGGTTTTGGCTCTTGGTATTGAGCAAGGCCTAAGGCTATATAAGGAGAAGAAGATCATTAGGCAAATACATCTTTCGACAAGGCTTGAATATCTAAGAGAGAAAGAGATCTGATATGCAGGTGCTGGGTTGCTTGATCTAAGCCAAGGAGAGATCACATCGGTTGATGGAAGACTAGATCTAAGGATAGATCGGGATCTAATGGTTTGAAATGCACTATCATGATATGGGTGATTATGCGTATTTCTAGATCTGCATATTGTCGCAATGTTATGTTCTGGGTCTAACTGATGTCTGGTACAGCTGCAAATTGAGAAAATTTATTTTTAGATCTGTACGCAGGTTGGCTTCGGCAAAAGCGCGTGTATACGCGGGTTTTGCTCATTGAAGTAGCGTATATCTTTTGAAGCTTGATTTTGGGTTTACAGTGGGGTCTGACTGTTATTGCAGAGTTCTGTAGTCTGCTCTGTGTTCTGGTAACTGGTGATTGACAGGGTTCAGTGGTTCAGTGATTCAAAGTTTGGTTGTTTTATGCTTCAATGATCTGTTGTGAAAATTGAATGAATTGGGGTCTACAGATTGTAATGTTGTGCTTCAGGAATATCCAGTCTGAAAATGTATGAAAGGTGGTACCTGAAGGAAAGAAGATTGTAGGTCAGCACCTACGTACTAGTATCTTGGCTAGTACAAGAGCAAAGGGGGTTGGAGCTCCCTTCCAAGGAAGTTTGGAGAACGAGAGAAGGTTGTAGCCTTCTGCAGGTTGTAGCCTGCGTACTGGTATAAGGCTGCACCAGTACAAAAGATTGTAAACTGAAGTTTCATATTAAAGAAAGATAGAGACAACTTGCAGCAGGTGGTTTTCACCCACATTGGGTTTCCACCTTACATCTTGGTGTTCATGTGTGTGGCTTTTGATCTATTCTGTTATACTGCACCTGTTTACTATTAATGTGATGAATAATGTCCTGATGAACTTAACTGAAGAATAAGCTAACTAAATTATGAGTTTTCTTCTTATACGCTGTTTTGTTTAGTCATAGTAGCGTGTACACGCTGGTTCACCTAACTGAAGTAGCGTATATGTTTCTGAGCATTGAAAAAGTTTGATTGATCTGATAATACTGATTCACCCCCCCTCTCAGTATTATTTCCAACACAAGATCCAATGCTGCAACTTCACTTTGATGATTTGTATCTCCTACTCTATCTCAGCCAACACATTAGCATCATAACAATAATGGCCTCACAATGTATGGTTGACCTACTATACATGCATAACCATAACCATGACAATGCATGCATATAGACACTAACATGGATAACAATGCATATACAACCATACACTCATGATGACACATCCCACAACAACACCATCAACCTTCACATGGAGACATCACTACAACCATGATCAATACCATGAAAATGAAACAAGAACATGGACTACAAGCATAAGAAACACATATGCAATCAACATGAATGCATGACCAACACACTGCTCATCCAGTCCGAGGGGTGAACCATGCTCTAATACCACTCTATAACACCCTCCTCCCCCATCTACCCAAGTAACCATCCAACAAAGGTAGAAATGTGATGAGAAGTTACCATGATATGATTCTACCTCCTAAGTTATGTTAAGGAAGTGGAACCGACAGAAACACAACATACATGCCTTCAACATTAGCCATAGGACTCCTAGGAACCATCCCAACATTTCTGTTAACCAGTCCCTGAGTCCTACTAAGTTTTTAAGCTATTAAACCTCTAGACACTCCCATGCTATGGGCATGCCATCGTCCAGAGGGATCTATATGTGCCCACAAGATGGCATGCCTACATCTAGGGACTATTTCTAGCAAACCTATGCCAGAGTCTGGTGAATTTAAGGTACTTTTCAAGCCTAAAATTCAGGCCATTGTCGAGAACTTGTTGTAACTTCTGGAATCCATTAAACACATGATGACAAGATCACTAATAAACCAAAAACTAACTCTAGGACTAGGCCTGACCATCCCCAACCGAGATTGAGATTCTGTCAAACTCTTGGCATGAACGAAATCTATAGGTTTAAATAAGAAATCTAAGCATAGGGGTCTCATACTTATCTAAGAATCACTATGAGGCATTGTTTCCTTATCACTTTAGCTAAAGTTTCATCCATCAATTCATCGATAAATTTTTCATCCATAAACAAGTAAAAACATGATGAGAGCCATACATAGACACTGTCATAATACATATTCATAACCAACATAATAAAAATAGAAATACCAAGGATACAATAGTCATAGAATCCACATATAATACAATATAATACTAATGAGATAACAAGGAGAAATAACCTCATATATTGATGCAAAATCAAACCTGGTATGGGACTACCACGTTCCACCTGACTGTAGAATGGTTGAGCCAAATCTCTCTTCAGCCATTCACCCTCGTGACATATTCCAAGCATGAATGTGGGATCTCATAAAACACATCAATCAAAACCATCTAGGGCTGCCAGAGGCCATCCACCTCAATCCATCAAACATTGATTCCACCTCATGGCCAGACATCACAAAACCATCACTAGATTGGTCTCTATCCTACCCTTAGAGGGCTCTAAAACGTTTGTTCCAACCCGGATTCTAGGACTAGTAACTCAACCCACGACCATTGTTGAGCTCTAGAGCATTTTTCCAACCAAGGCTCCAGGACTAGTAAATCAACCCGCCAAGGGCTCCTAAGCATTTTTCCAACCAAGGCTCTAGGACTAGTAACTCAAACCAAGTTGTTACGAGGCTACAAAGTGTTTTTCCAACCAAGGCTCCAAGACTAATAACTTAACCCAAGTCATTACAGGGATTCTAGAGCATCTGTCCAACCAAGGCTCCAAGAAGTAATAACTCAACGCAAGCTAAAGGAAACATAAGCACCAACCAGAAAAACAAAGAAATGAACCGACAACACCATGGCTATCTAGGAAATGGAAAGGATAGACAAATCCACTGTCAATCCAAGCAATCCTCCATGCCAATGACAGATCATAACCAAGAAACAACATGCATGCGTCATGCATGATGAAACTAGTGAGGAAAACATACATGCAACTCGGTACCTGCAAGAAAAACTCGTTGTAGTTTCTGATCCTAATGTCCTCTTATGCTTTCCTGCTCTTCCTTTCCTTCTTGCTCCAAAACTCCAAGTATGCCACACTCTCCAAGAGTGTTCCAAGAAAACTCTAAGTGTCCAAGAGTATGAGATAGAGATAGAATAGAAGAGAGCTCCACCAAAACCTGTCAAAAGCTTGCCAATTGATCCTCAGAAGCCTTTTTATTAATGAGGCCTCTATTTTATTCATTTTCCATTATTTTTCTTCATTTTCCTCCTCACATGCAACATGTGACCTTTCACCTTCCTTTTCTCCTAATTTCCATTATTTTCATAAATAAAATGCCAATAAATGCATCATGCCTTTCCAGAGCCTTTGTCATTGTCTTTTCCAATTTCCATAGCCATAATAAACCGAACGAACACCCACTAGTATGTTTTTCCCACCATTGAGCTTGGAATATGTGTCCCATTATCGTCGTCTTGTATATTTTTACATGGATTTTTAACCAAGGTCGTTACATTAACCATACTTTATGATAATTAAGAGCAGACTTTGGATCAACAATTAAGTAGTCCCTGTATCAAATTTTGAGAAGGCCTGAGAGAAAATTTTGGAGAATTTTAAAGCATCCTATTATAGTAGCCTTTTGGAACATAGTTGGATATTTTTTTAAGCCTTTAAGAAGCAACTTCTAGAGCCCTTTTTGAAGTATTTTTGAGTAGTTTTCATATATTTTTGGAGCATCCTATAAAGTTTATTACAATCAGATTTGAAACTGAACTTGAGCCATTATCAAAAAAAAAAGTTGGAGTAGTTAAAGGTTTGAGCATTGTTGAAGCATTGAAAAAGTTGGAGCATGCTTTTTTTATTATAGAGAATTAGAGACCTCATTGGTGCTTGGATTTGTTGTGTGGACTAGAGTCCTCATTTTGACTAAGTTGGTGCTTGGACTTGTTGAGAGGATTGGAGTCCTCATTTTGACCAAGTTGGTTCTTGTATTTTTTGAGAGGATTGGGGTCCTAATTTTGACCAAGTTGGTGCTTGGATTTGTTTAAGGTTGGAGCCTTGAAGGAGTCTAGGATTTTGTTGTACAAGTTGGAGATTGAGTGTTTTTTTAAAAGAGGATTGGATTCCTCACTATATTCGTCAATAAAATTATTTTTTATTTTATTTCTTGTGTTCTAATTTAACTTGTGGTAAAAAGATTAATTGGAAGAATATAACAATTGAAATAAATGTTGATTCACCCCCCTCTCAATATTTCCAACAAGCTTAATATTATGAAACTTTCCTAAACAATCTATCTTACCTCCATATACAATCATTATGTGAAATTATGGTGTTGGGTATACAAATCAATTAATAATTTCTTATAATTTGTAATTAATGAAGTTATGGATACTACCTGAATCAATTATATTTTTACCATTTTCCTTTTTATATACACTTTTGTAAATTGTTTGTAGAGTATTAATTCTGGCCAATGCATGCCAAGAGATTGTTGTAGTAGTCTCTTCTAGATCTAGACATTGTGACAATTCTGCTTCTTGATCTTCATATTCTATGTAGAATAATTTCTTCTCACTACATTTATGCCCCTTACTATACTTGTTGTCACAGTTGAAACATAGTTCCTTTGCTCTTCTTTCATCCCATTTCTAAGGATTCAACATTTTTGGGTTAAGAGATGGGGCTTGCTTTTCTCTATAATATTACTGACGAATTTTCTAGTGGGCATATCTTTAATTTCAACTTTTCTTTATAGAATAAAATCATTCTCTAGATATTTATGTTAGAAAAATATATATTACAGAGCAACAGAACACATAAAATATATTGCAGAAATACAAACACAGAAAACACATAAAACAAGAGAGACATAGACATATGTGGTTCTCCCAATTTGGGCTACATCCATGGAGAAATAGCCAGTCCTTCCTTTTATATTATCCAGCAAACTGAAGAGATACAACCTACAACAGATCCACTATAATTCCCTCTTCGCTCTCAAACAATCTCCTTTCTCTTTCTCACTCAGAATAGCGATCTACATAGACGCAATACAATTCTCTCATATATAGAGAGGGCATGCCTTATAGGGAAAAAAAAACCCTAAATTAAACATAACATCTACCATCAGATCTCTTCCTAATGAACGGCCCATATTGACTACGAAATTACAACATTTTACAGGGAAATTTTACATCTATTTTTAGCTTCGAGGGCACTGCCCCTGATCCCCTCGCCAAGGGAGGGCTCCCAAAGGTTGCAACTGCCCCCCTGGACCCCCCGTAGCAAATATTTGACGAGTGGCATTGCCACCACATTATGAATTGCGGTCCAATGTGGCGATACCTCTAAATAAATAATATAATCAGGCTCCAGACCCAACAATTTAGGTTCAAAGAGACACACCTCATGTTAGTGCTTTCCTTTATATTTCCATAAATAGGTCTAACAAATTATCAACCGAAATATTCCTTACCTTGGGAATTAACTTTTGGAATTGTTGAATGTGTTATGTAACTGGTTGTCAAGTATATTCTAATTGACTAAAGAATGCATTTCTCTTAATATCCAAAAAAGTGCTATCAATTAATCTGTAAAAATGGACCAAGATATAATATAATCATTTTTCCTATTGCTACCATAAATGTTGGTATTTTTCTAAAAACATGGATGCAATATTTGCCCTTCATAAGGCTTCCATTTGGTGTATATCAAAGTTCTAGCTCAAATATCTATGTTCTAGATCATTGCCATCAAACTTTCTTATATCAATATTCAAAAAAGAGAATTTCCTCAGTGTTGACTTGAAGCCTTGATGATGCAAATATTGGTATGAAAAATCATTATTATTATCATATGATTCAAGATTTGTGCTCTCCAATTGTGATATAATATTTCCCATCGGTGATTGAGTTCTAGCACAATGGTTCTCCTTTTTTCATGATTTCCTTAGATCTCAATATCCTTTTTAGGAAGCCTCCCCAAGAGAATGTTTTCCATGGAATTCATATTATTTTCCATTTCATCCTTAATATCTCTTTTTAATTTTTCTTGAGAATCTAATAAGTTTATCTTTGTCA
Organism: Pinus tabuliformis; assembly: GCA_031772625.1. Taxonomy (NCBI): domain Eukaryota; kingdom Viridiplantae; phylum Streptophyta; class Pinopsida; order Pinales; family Pinaceae; genus Pinus; species Pinus tabuliformis. The sequence goes on from CM062813.1 coordinate 22,403,371, forward strand.
ACATGTTACCGTCGATTTCATTAAAGTTCTTTTCTAACTCGAAGAATCTAAATTATAATTCTTCACTTTCTTCATGAGTCTAGGATGATCCTTTAGGAGGATTGATTGGTGTAGTAGATTCATTTGGAGGCTTGTGGAAAATAATAATGGTAGTCCTATTTATTGCAACTTTCAATCACTACAAAATTAGATCTTCTAATTAATAATTAGGTCACTAGTAACACTTATGTACCTTTAAAACCTTAATTTGGAGAATATCATAATGGTTGAAATTTTTCTTTGTATATCTCTAATATATTTTTTTTGCAAGTCGAAGTTTTTTCATTACTCAAGAGGTATGTACAGAGATGTCAAAATGCATGTGGCCTCACCCCGACTAGGTTTGTTGACCAATGTTATTACCATGCTACAAACAAAAATCAAAATACCCGACTAAGAGGTCCACACCCTTATAGGTTTTACACACCAAAAAAATAAAAAGAACTGACAAAACACTAGTTACCATAATCATTCATCAGAAGTGATAGAAGTAGGATTGTATGGCCCTATTCGTAGAGGAGGTTGGCGGTATATAAAGTGGACATGTTGCTCAAACTAAGCAAGCCAAGTTTCTAGCTTCTCCAGCTTCTTTTTCGATAAATTTTGGTCACACCATAAAACCACAATTCATTCATGAACGTCGCATTGAAAGTAATGGATTTTCTCTAGCTTAGCCACGAATGCCTCATGTTCTTCCCTTTGTACCCTATCATTATATTCGAGCATGTCCATGATGGATTAGAGCATCTCATGTTGTGTTGAAGTTCTCCTGTTATGACCAACAGCTACACGTCTAATGAAACTTGTGTTTCCTGTCCTACCACTCCACCCCCGTGAGCTAAAACCTCGTGCATGGTTTGTGCCTCTGCTCCTATTTCCTACTCCATGGTCACCTTGTGCTAGGATCCTACAGCCCCCGCGTCCCACAAGATTGACCAATGGTATTCTCCCACCGCAAACTCCATGGCCCCCACGAGCTTTTCCTCGCATTATTCCCATGTCATCACTATTGTTATCATCACCAACTTCCACACCTCCACTCGGGGCACAATCAAGCGCAGTTTTCCACTCTCCCAACCAAGAAAATACTAACTTTTCCAGCATAGTATCTCGCGAGGAATGTGGAACCATCTTCATCCTAGTAGCCCTACCGAAACCCAGAGTCCTATAATGAAGCCAAATTGATGCCAACATCCACCTAGTCAACCCCTGAACCATGCCACCAATAACTACACACCCTACCGGCCAACCAACCGCCACTTGAGATCCTTCACTCCATGCCATGGCCAGAATAGGCGAAATTTCCTAGCCCCGCTAGTTTCCACTATCTAAATTCTCCATGAATATATTAAATACCCAGACTAACACTACCAAACGACCCCTCACTTGGAGGGTCCAAAGGAAAACCGCCCAGCTAAACACAGAGAAGGAAAAACACCCAGACTCCCAGAAACTTGACCGATGCCAGAGCCACTGGGCTTCCCCGAAAGGAATTATTTGTCCAGTAGCACTAGGAAAGAAAAACTAGACAATGCCAATCACAGAGAACCAATATATAACCTGCTCCAAAGCCTCAACCCAAGCAAAATCACCACCACCAGAAACCCTGACACCACTGGAAAAAGCGCCAACCACAAAGCACCACCACCTGAAATACCAACGCTAGAATCTACCTAGGCCCGAGACACCTACACCCAATACCAGCCACTTCTCCAACCAGCATACCCTTCGACCAAGGAATGAAAAGGAAATTTCCACCTAGAATGGCAAGGAGAGAGTTGTTATTTTAATTATCCCACAGAAAGAGTGATGGTGGGAGGTCCTCCACCATAGACACATGACTTGAAGAAAGGGAAACACATACAAATTTTGATCTTGTAGAGAGCCTCCTACCATCAAGATTGTTGCATGTTCGATGCTACTTAACCACCTTATTGCAGATGCCATGAATCCCTGAGACTGTCTTACTCCCTCTTGCGCAATAGAGGGTTGGTGTTTCACATTTTCTGAGGCAGAGTCACTAACCACAACATATTTGGAGGATATATTTCCAACCCTCCTCCAACCATGCCAAATGTCATATGTCATACTTCGCACGTCAATGAGTTCCAAGTTTCCACCACCCCCATCAGGGATATATCTCTCACATTTTATTATAAATCTTTGTTTTGAAATACTTTAATATGCACTCTCTAAAAATCCATCGGTTTGACCATAATTTGATGTGTTAGGTGAAAGTTATGGAAGTTTTCCCAAAAGTTGCTAATATTTGACCTCTCCCCATGATAAAACTTGTATAATAAGCTACATGTTCAATTATTCAAATATAATTATGAAATTTGTACCCGATGTACTTCTGCATGTCTCCTATGACCCAATACTGGCCACTTCACCAACTAGCAGACCCTTCGACCAAAGAATGAAAAGGAAATTTTCACCCAGAATGGCAAGGAGAGAGTTGTTATCTTAATAATCCCACAGAAAGAGCGATGGTGGGAGCTCCTCCACCATAGCCACATGACTCAAAGAAAGGGAAACGTAAAAAAATTTGGATCTTGTAGAGAGCCTACTACCATCGAGATTGTTGAATGTTCAATGCTACTTAACCACCTTATTGCAAATGCCATGAATCCCTAAGACTTTCCTACTCCCTCTCGCGTAAGAGAGGGATGATGTTTCACACGTTTTGAGGTAGAGTCATTAACAACAACATACTGGGAGGGTAGATTTCCTACCCTCCTCCAACCATGCCAAATGTCGTATGTCATACTTTGCACGTCAATGAGTTCCAAGTTTCCACCACCCCCATCAGGGATATATCTCTCATATTTGATTATAAATCTTTGGCTTGTATTATTTTAATATATATTCTCTACAAATCAATTGGTTTGACCATAATTAGATGTGTTAGGTGAAAGTTATGGAAGTTTTCCAAAAAGTTGCTAATATTCGACCTCTCACCATGAGAAAACTTGTATAATATGATACATGTTCAATTATTCAAATGTAATTATGAAATCTATAACTGAGGTACTTCTACATGTCTCCTATGACCCCTGAAGATTTCACAATCTGAAAACTCCCATAAAAGAAGTTATAGTAAAAATACCAAGTTTTCCTATCTAAAACTTATTTGAGGTTCCTTAACAAATTCTAACTTCCATGGAGTATATCTCCGAAATTATAGCAAACAAAACTCTAAAAAATAAATTCTCCTTAATATTTTTCCTCGGTGTGGTCCAAGTTTCACAGTCTAAAACCTTCTAGGAAAAACTTTATTATGAAATATCAAATTGATTCATTTGAAATCGATTTCATGGGCATTCAAGAACCCTAGGTTCCTTAGCGCATATCTCTGAAAGTGTATGGAGATAAGATCTAAATTTTGAACTAGATGTTCCTTGGTATCCACTCAACATGGTATGATTTTCACCATCTGAAACATCACAAAAATAACTTTATAGTGAAAATTACAAATCGACTTGTCTGAAACTTATTTAAGGAGAATTTAGGAACCCTTATTCTCTTTGAACATATATTCAAAATTAGAGTGATAAAAGGTTTAAAATTTGTAACAAGTGTTTCCCATTATTTCCCCTCAATACAATCTAATTTTCACCATCTAAAACCTCCAAGATGACCTATTTGAAGCAGAAAAACTCTAGGATCATGAGAACTGATACAAATTGTTATGAACGTTGCACCTTAAAATTGATAAGAAACAAATAATTCTAGTCCCCTTCAGGGGTGAAACCTCCTTTTATAATGAATGCAATGTACAAGGCAAGATTTGATGATCTTAAGACTAGGACTCCTTTGTGTATGTGTGTGTGTGTAGGAGACCAAAAGTACAATTATAATAAAATGAGAACATTAAAGGTTCTAGCCTACATTAGAATATAAAAATAAAATGTAATCACTCAATATCTAGGGATTAATAAGGAGTTTTAGGGTTTAGATGGGGCTGATATAGAAATTTACACAAAATAATACAGATTAACTATTACCTTCTCTTATTTTAGTATGATAATAAAATTTGGAGCAAAAAATGTGATAAGAACTATATCACCATTTACTGAACTAAATGATAGATTCATTTTTTCCAATAATATTCAAGAATGGCTAAGAACCTTGCACATGAATTGATTTCACTTGTGTTAAATTGAGTATCATGATGGTAAACATTGTAACCAATAATTTTAATTTAAATGCTTATTATTGATCTACCATCAAGGCCATTGCATTGTGGGACAATTACTAACATTGTTTAATTTTGTCCTGGAATACATACATTTTTATTTTTATTTTTTTCTTCTGGAATGTTGAACAGCCATGGGATGATTTGAACCTTGATTCTCACAATTTACATATTACTTCATAACACAATGATAGCCAATTGAGCCACACCCCATTGGCTAACATTGTCTATTTTTGTTCTGTAATACAAACATTTGTTTATTCTTATATAGGAATATTTTTATTCTCAAATAATTCAGACAAATTATTTTCTAGCTCCTTACTCAACATAGCTTTCAGTTTAGCTAGTTATTTTCATCTTGATAATGACATCAATATCTCTTTGATTAACATTTTTCTTGTTTCATTTCTTATTATTTTCCTTCAATCTTCCTATTCAAATTATCATAACCATAAGTTGATGAGTCATACTCATCTATTATAGGAATGTGATTCTTATTAGAAAAGGATTTCTTTGGTGTAGAAACAATGGTTCTTCCTTTTTAGGAGCAAACTTGGATTTAGAAAAAAAAAAAAATACCCTTTTGTTTAGGTTCTATTTCCAATTACTTATCTATGGGGTAGTAAGACTCCAACTTCAACACACTTGGTGCCATGAGGAAATAATATGTATCATGAAGAGAAGTCAATTGTGATTTAAGTTTGCGGTGAAGCCTACAATCACTAGTATCCAAATTAGTTATTCCTCATTTTAATGTGGAAATTTGTTGTGCAAATTGTGTTGGAGAAGGATCAAAGTGAACCATTCTTGACAAAAAGAAAAAATAAAAAATAAATATTGTTATGAAAAGATGAATTAATAGCCAAATCTATAGAAGGATCCAATTTAATTTTATTTACAAAGGAAGAATAGAAATGGGGAGAGCTATGTGATTAATCATTTTTTGGGCTACAATTAGAGGATTTTGTTATACTTATATAATTATCACTTGAATGAGGCAAAATCATTGGATCCCATTTTGTAGGATTATAAACATGAGTAAAAACATCAAGAATTTTTTGTTAATGTTTTGTTTTACCTTACAAAGGACACTGATTAGCCCAGTGGCCAAGCTTGTGACATATATAGCAACTATTTTTCATAGCAAGAGACATCCTTTTCTTGAAGTACGTGTTTTTTGGAGGGCGACAATGAAATGACTTAGGAATTTTATAAGTTTGATATCTTGGTTGATTATGGGGATATTTATAGCATTTACATGAAAAATTCTTACCACATTGTTTCTTGAATTTCCACTATTTTGGATTATAGTCAAAATGGTAGTTTCAACATAAATATCATAAACTTTATTGTTAAATCCTAGTTTGTTTCAGAAAAAGCGTGTACATACATGGATTAGATTCTGAGTAGTAGCGTATTGATTTTGCAGTATGGAAAGATCTGCACATGAGTATCAAATATGAAAGGCACGTAAATATGTGGAATTGTTTTGTAAGGGTTACATACATATGCTAGGGTTTTGTTGAATATGATGTTTGATCAACTTAATCAGTCTTAATGTGTTTGTTGTTGTCTGTCAATAAAATATTTCATGATGATTTGGGTTTAACAATGATGTTTGGGATTGAATGATTTGTGGAATGATTTTTTGAATAGTAATGATGTTGTTATCTGTATGTGGTTCAGAGATTTGTGATTGGTTTTGTAAGTGATTCAGTGAATATTTCAGTATGATAGTTATTTAGTTTTAGGGTTCAATGTTTTTAGATCCATAGGCAGGTATGCTTCATGGAAATCACGTATATATGTAGATATGCTTAAGAACAATATCATATATATTTTGATATATGTTTGATTAGGTTTTGTAGTGATAGAATCTAGTTTATATGATGAACAATATGTGGGTTAGTATTCTGGTAAATGGATTTACAGTGATCTAACTACTTTTGTTGTTTGAGATTGATTTGGGTCTCAATTGGTACAATGATTAAATGATTTGATATGATTATTGATTTTAGTTTTATTATTTGATATTGAGCTTAAAAGATGGTAGTGGGTCCAGTTTGAAAATTTGATGAAACATGGCCTACAGATTTGATGTTTTGTTTTAGGTGGATCCAATACCAAATATTATGAAACGTGTTCCATGGAGGTGTTGAGGGTTGGAGCCTTCAGTGAGGTAGTCAAAGATTCCTTCCAGTGGTAGCTGGTAAATTTGTTCATGGGGTTGGAGATCTCTTCCAGTGGGTGCTGGTAAAAGAGATCAGGGGGTTGTAGCTCCCTTCCAATGGGTGCTCGAGAACGAGAGAAGGTTGTAACCTTCTACAGGTACATTCCTGTGTGATGGTATGAGTCTGCGCTAGTACAATATTTTAAGAATATTTTCATTATAATAAAATATGAAGACAGAGATGATAACAACAGTGGTTTTTTCGCACATTGGGTTTCCACCTAAAAATCTTGGTGTTCACATGTGTTGATGTGTTTCTTGTGTGTGATGATTTATTTTGTTTTTTTTTTTTTGCTGAAGCAAGAGTCGTACCTTTATAATCATTAAAACAGAAAAGTATTTACATAGAATACAACCATCCACATGGTAACATGGATTTTAAACAAACCCTACTTTCTAGAAAACCTAGGGTCACGAGTTAAGTGTTAAAACTCCGACCCTAATCCACAAAACTACACCACCCAAAAAGGCAACAAGTACGAAGGCCACATAAGCAACCCGACCAATCTGAAAAAGGAGGAGAAAGCCTGATACATTTCGCCTTCAGAACACCTAGCTTCCACCAACTGCAGCGGAGTACCTCGCAGAGCCAAGGCTCCCGCCAAAAAACCGTTTGGAAGCACCATTGAACGCGACAAATTCCTGACCGTCGATCCCCCCGAATTGATCCAACGGTGGAGGTGAATATCGCGCCACCTAGAAGTCCGCCCTTTAACCATGAGGCCCCACAGACAAGCTCGATAGATCACAGCCGTAGATCCGCCGGACTTGATCCTACGGTAGAGGATCATATCGCACCAAGCAAAGGAGTTGTTGTTTAACGTGTGATAAGGGTGGAGAACAAAACCGCCCCACAGCCACGTGTCACCCGAGGAGTGTGATCACACCCAAATTTTGAAAACCACTTCCCACCCGAGAGGCCCCCGATATACCGGAAACCACTCCGCTAGCGGAAATGCAATGTTTGACAGCGTATTAGGAATATTCATTTTGTCGTTGGAATCCAGGTTCCGGCAGCTACCACTTTCACTTTTGTCGTCGTATGTGAGCCTGAGCATCAAACTACCCCTTCCCTCCAAACAACTACTCTGGTAGCAGACTCCTCCTGGCAACATAAGAATAAACGAGAAAGGTAAAACTTGCACCTCATAAATCAACCAAATTATTGGACAGAGCTTCCATTGTTTTGGTGCGGTACACCATCATATCCTCGACTGCTTGGGTGTCACACTGATCCATGAAATTATCCTGAGGCAACCTATGCCCGCTCATCGTAACCCTATACCTGGTACATTTCACACCTTGATTAGCCAGTAGATCAGCAAGTTTATTGGCCTGCCTTCGCACATGGTTAAAATTGACCGTGCGTAGGCCTCTGAGGTGGATCTGGATCCTTTGGAAGACCTGGATCAGCCTCCAGTGTTTTGAAACCTTCTCCAGCTCCGAGCCCCAACTAATTTTTTTGACTGTGTTAATAATAATCTCAGAGTCAGCTTCGATAATAACATTCTACTGGTTATCCTGCACTAGGAGATCTAAGCACTGCTCCATAGCCATGGCTTCTGCCATGTTGTTTGTAGCTCTACCTAAATGTCCATGGAAGATGGAAAGGATGTTACCAGTATTGTCTCTTAACACCCCTCCAAATCCCACACTGCTCGGGTTGCCTTTAGAAGCCCCATCTATGTTATATTTCAGAAAGCCCAAAGGGGAGGATGCCAGAATTCCTGCTTAGAAACCATAGCCAAAACCCTTCTATTCAGGCCCTGCGACATAAGCCCCTGCATACCCAACAGTCCCAGAATCTTCAAGTCAGCATCTGAGGGTTGATTTTTAGGGGTGTTTCGCACTATGGTACCCACCATCTCTTTAAGTTGAGTCAAAGTCTGCTTCAAAAGACACTGAAGGGATCTTTTTCCATTTTTGAAAATTCTCTTATTCCTTTCTTTCCAGACATTCCAAATAATGAAGCTAGGGGTAAGAGCCCATGCAGTACCAAGAATTTCATTATCTGAGTAATTATTTCTCCACCTGGTTAGGGTGTTGAAGATGCACCCTCTGTCCCTGTCGCTCCTTTGGAAGATGTTAGCAAAATAATCCCACAAACTAGAGGTAAAGATACAATTATTGAGGAGGTGTTCCATTGTTTCTTCTTGGGCTTCATAGAGCTGGCATCTGGAAGGCCCTAGCACACCCCTTTTTCTTATGTTATCCCAAGTCAGAATTCTCTTATGATAAACAAGCCACATGAAGAGTTTAATCTTCATCCAGCCTTGATGCCTCCATAGATTCTGCCATATTCTATCCGGAGCAAGAGAGTCCATCTCGAGGATTTTGCACTTAGCTTCCTTAAGATTAAAGGTACCCTCATTGTTGTTGCCCCACCTCAATTGGTCATGCCCCCCAGTCACTAAGATCTTCCTTTGTTCCAGTATCCGCATGAGAGCCTCAGCTTTAGTTTTCAAGGGGTTATCTTCCTCGTAAATCATATTTCTCCACCTTCTCCATTTACTTTCATTATTATTTTGGTCCCAAAAATATTTGACCTGTGATAACCCCTTGATATATGTCTCTCTTTTGAGGTCCAAAAATTTCTCATTTAGCAGTATTGGTTCTTGTTTCCATTTATCTTCCCAAAAAAGTGCAAAATCCCCCTCTCTGATTTCCCAAAAGCTATTCTTTTGAACTAAGCCTCTGTTCTCCCAGGCCTTATTCTAGATGTGTGAGCCCTTTATATTGCCAGACATCCTTATATGATCGTTGTTGTCCCAAGTACTGGCATATTTTTTTGTCCAGATAGTAGCCCACTGGGCCTTTGGTTCTTTGACCCATCTCCACCATAACTTAGCTCCTAAAGCCCTGCTTAGAACTTCTGGATCAGCCAGACCCAGACCTCCTTGAATTTTGGGTTTGCAAATCTTTTCCCAAGCAACTAAGGCCTGTTTATTTTTTTTCTCCCCTTTTCCCCAGAGAAAGTCTCTTTGAATAGTTATGAATTGTTGTAATACTCCTTTTGGTACAGGGAGTGATGAAAGCATAAAAACTGGGATAGATTGTAGAATAGCCTTTGTAAGCACCAACCTGCCTACCAAGTTTAAAGATCTGATGGTCCAATTCCTGATTTTATCCTACATCTTATTAATCACTAGTTCCCAGATACTCTTATGAATAGGTTTAGCAGTAAGGGGGACTCCCAAATATTTCAAAGGAAGAGAATCTCTTTGAAAGCCTAGAATTCTGGAGATATTCCTTTGTATAGCAATATCAGTATTAAAGAAAAAGATTTTAGATTTAAAAATATTAACCTCCATACCTGTGGCCAAACCAAATTCATTTAGAATTTTTTTGTATGCCAAAGCTTCGTTGACTGTAGGAACTCCCTGCAACATGGTATCATCCACAAATTGTTGATGAGTCAAAGTTTGTCCATTCTCAGAAAGTTGAAGACCCTTGATTTTGCCTTCTGCTTTTGCTTGCTTAATCGATCTACCAAGACCTTCCATCATGAGTATAAAGAGAAAGGGAGAGAGTGGATCTCCCTACCTAAGGCCTCTTGAGGGAATAAAAATCTCTGAGGGAGAGCCATTTACCAAAATTGAAAAGCTAGAAGAAGTTACCAAAGCCATGACCCATCTAACCCAATTATGATCAAACCCAAAAGCAATAAGAACCCTCTTGATATAGGTCCAGTTCAACTTATCATAGGCTTTAGCTATGTCCAGCTGCATGATCATTCCAGCCTTCCTGTTGCTAGTCAGTGAGTGCACCACCTCCTATGCTTGAATGATGTTGTTGAGAATTTGTCTACCTTCCACATAGCCAGATTGCTCCCAAAAACTAGGGTGGGGAGAAGAGGTTTGAGTCTATTAGCTACAACCTTGGATATAATCTTGTAAACCACATTGCACAATGCTATGGGTCGAAACTTATCAGGAGTAAGAGCATTATCTTGTTTAGGGATCAGTGAAATGAAGGAGGTGTTGAGGGCCTTCAGGATCGTTCTATTCCCCCTGGAATCTTCTACCACATTCAGAATATCTTGTTTAACAATATTCCAGCATGCTTTAAAGAAGTCCACATTAAAACCATCAGGACCCGGTGCTTTACCATTCTGCATTTCCTTGATGACTTCACTGATTTCCTCTTCAGTTACTGGCTTGTTGAGGTTAAGATTATCCTCTCTGGACACTAGTCTTGGTATATGTCTTATAATATCCTTAATGAAAGGCTCTCTGTTTGGAATGCTTTCCTGTGCAATCCCCCTAAAGTGTTGAACTAAAACAACTTCAATTTCTTCATGGGTACTGACTAGTTGCCCTTCCTCATCCTTAATCGAGGAAATTCTATTATGAGCCCGGTTTGCCAAGGTTGACCTGTGGAAAAATCTGGTATTTCTTTCCCCTTCCTTTAACCATTGCACTCTAGATTTTTGTCTCCAGAATATTTCCTCTTGTTTGCATAAGTTCTCCCACTCGTGCTGAAGAATGGTGGCTCTATCATTGCTGATTTTATCAAAGCCAACCTTGATAAGGGATTGGTTGAGTATCTGCAGTTTGCTTTCAACAGCTTTTTTCCCTTCAAAAATATTGCCAAACTCTTTCTTGTTCCATTCTTTAAGCTTGAGCTTTATATGTTTTAGTCTTTTGTGAAGAAGGAACATATTTGTACCTTGAATATGCAGATCTTTAGACCACCAACTTGAAATATTGTTGATAAAATCTAGATGGGTGAGCCAAATATTCTCAAATCTGAAAGGTCTATTCCTGGGAGTACCAATGCCCCTGATCTCTAGTTGAATTGGCCAGTGATCAGAGCCGCCAAAGGGAAAAATCCTTGCCTTGCTTCCATTCCAGTGTCATTGAGTATAAGGTCCTCTGATATGATGAATCTATCTAACTTTGAGGCCACCAGAGACCCTCCTCCTCTCCTATTGTTCCAAGTAAAGTGACCATTACTTGTATCAATGTCAACCAGTTTCATAGTGTCCAAGAAAGATTGAAAAGCTAAGGCATCTTTGGTGAGAGCTCTGGTGCCCCCCTTTTTCTCCGATAGTGATTTGATCATGTTGAAGTCCCCACCCAAAATCCATGGAATCCCAGCATATCTCTCTCTGAGATCCATGAGGGAATCAAGGAGTCTCAATTTGTCATCCATTTTCTGAGGGCCATAAACATTCGTTACCAGATAGATCTCCCTATCCCCATAGGTTGCATTACCAATGATAGATAATTTCTAGAGGCTACAGCATCTATTATACCAATCTTTAGGGGATTCCAAAGAGTAAGAATGCCACCTGCTGTATTTTCTACCTTTACTTCTAGAAATTCAAAACGACTGAGCCATTTACTATGAATTTCTTTAATTTTTTTGTATAGAACATTTAGTTTCCTAGATAAATATAATATCTGAAGCTTCTTGTTTCATTCTGTTACTAAGTAATCTTTGCTTCTGTTTACTACCTAGACCCCTGATGTTCCAAGAAGTAAACTTCATCATTAAAGATTAGTGAAAGAGTAATTGTTTAGAACTTTCATCTTACCCGAATCTATCATTAGCTTTCCACACTCCATCAACAGCTCATTCTTCTTTTTTCTGCCTCTTTTCTTTCCTGGGCCTCAAGGTGCTAATCCTGGTGTGATTTTTATATATTTCACACCTTCGTTGCCATGTTTTGTCGTGTTGCTTGGCCTTTCCACCCCACTAGCCTGGGTTTTCCATAAGTATAGATGTTGTACTCTAGAGAACTCTTCTTGAGGTAATGAATCTAACCCTCCCACGGTTCCCTATTTCAATAACCCTTCCAAATCTAGGTGCTCTCTATCTAAAATCTTTTGTAGCTCTTGATCCTCCATTTCCATTTCACTCTGGGTCATTTCCTGGTCCATATCCAGTTCTACATCGCTCACCATGGCCTCTTTCTGTATGTTGTTGTACTTTGGTTGGTCTTTGTCCTCCTCTGCCTCCCTATCCTCTGGATTTACCTCTATGCCCTGATCTAGTTTTATTGCCTCTTCTCTCTCCTCGAGAACCTAGAACCTATTCTACGTAACTTGAGGCCCTTCGGCTTGATGTTGCCTAAGACCCCTTTTTCCGCCTTTTCCCATATGGCTCACTTTTTGAAAGCTCTATGAATCTTTCATAGTGGAAGATCTGCTCTTATTCTCGTTTTTACTGAGAGGGCAATCTCTGAACAGGTGTCCATGCTCATGACATCTGTGACATCTAAATGGAATATGTTCATAATCTACTGTTTGCACCCATTCTTCATCCAAAACTTCCAAGATCAACTCATCTGGTAGAGCTCCGAAGAGATCCATTTCCACATAGATTCGTGCAAAGGAAGTATATTTTCCTCTTCTAGTGGCTTCTGAGGCCTTGACAAAACGTCCTAATTTATTACCTATAGCTGTTAACGATTCTATTTGCTAGTAGTCAAGAGGAAGGGAGTAAAGTCTTACCCAAATCGGAATAAATGTGAAAGTCTCCTGCTCCGGGACAAAGTTCATCATCCACGGCCTCATATAGAGGCCAACAGCTACATAGAAGTAGGGCCCTCCTTCAAACACTCTATCTTTATCCTCAATATTAGTGAAGACCACTGTAAAGAATCCTTTTGACCCTAGATGTAGGTCAATGCTCCCTTTTGGTTTCCAATGGTATTTAATCCATGTCTGTAAATCTTTTTCAGTGGGCCATAATCCCATGAATTTACAAATGATAGCATAAGTTCACATGTGGTCCCTGTGTGCCTGCAGCGCAGGATCATTTAGGACCACCCTTGGTGTAACCTCAGATTTGGGCTTACAGGGTCCTTTCTGTGCCTTGGTTTTTGCTTCCTTTCCTTGTCATTTTCTTCCTTTTCTTTTGTGCTTTTATTCTCACAATGTTTGTCTCCATCCTTGTCTTCTTCCTTGCTCTCTTTCCCTTGTCGTCTCTTCTGACTTCTTCCATTGGCTTCTTACCATGGTTGGTAACTGCTTGCTTGTAGGAGGGAGTAGAGCTCCCTCCTCCTCTCCCTACCATGGAGACCAGTACCTGCAACCTTCCAACCCTAGCTGTTCTTCACTCTAGAGCTCCCCGTCAATATTTTCCACCACTACCGCATACCACCATTTATTTTGTTCTTACTACACATGGTTACTATTTAATTAATGCCTATTGAAGTATTGATACACTTGTCCAAGTTAAACAGATAATGAATTAATTGAAAAGTAATTTAACTAGATATACGCTAGTTATCTACATAACAATCACGTACATATGTAGGTTTACTTCAGTATAGTCACATATAGAAATATTATTAAGAAAAGAAAAGTTTAAGTGATTTTTAAAATACAGATTCACCCCTCCCCCCCTCATTATTTTTCCCAACAATTGGTATCAAAGCAGGTCCTTCAGAAGAAGCTTCATTGCTTGAAATAGATTCGTCAAGATGAGTATTCAAGAAGGTGTATTTTCTATCAGATCACATTTATTTAATGGGACTAACTTCGTATTTTTGAAATTTTGGATGAGAGCTTACTTGCAGGCATTGGGAGCTAATGTATGGGAAACTCGTTGAAAATCAATATCAATATCCAGCCTCTATCCCCACAGATATTGCAGGAAAGAAGCAATATGAAATCAATGCAAGGTTGTGAATTCCATCTTGGGAAGTCTGGCCGAGTCTGATTTCGTGAAATTAGTGCAGCTGAAAATAGCAAAGGTAATGTGGGTGTTTGGTCCCAACTTACCAAGGAAAGCTAAGCTCTTAATTCTTTTATCAACCCAGGAAAGTACACTTAGAGGTGCTTACCTAAAATATATAGATCTAGAAGGCTCTAAGATTCTAATGGCTACCTAGTGGACTAAATTAATAGTGCTTTCTACAAAAGATCCTTAATTATCACTCAAACATCAATCTAAATGAAACAAATATTTATGAAATTCTGGTTGCAAAAATAACAAAAGCAGAGTGTTGATGATTGATTGTAATCCTACATTCCCTTACAAGAATATTGCTTCAAAGAATTTTTACAATCACAACAATCCAAAGTATTTTCAAATCACACAGTGAGTAAGATGAGCAGTGTTATAAACCAATATCAGTTAGATCTTTTACAAGAATCATTTACCAAACTGAAAATTGAATTTTAAAACTCCAATCTTAAATCACTTTGGAAATAAAACTAGAACTATCCTTCAAAACTAAAGCTAGCAAACAAATCTGGAAATTGTATGACAGCAGCATATAAATATCAATTTCAAGATCAAGATTAGTTGAGTCCTCTTACAAGGCTCTCTCTTCACAACAAATTCAAGTTCTCTTAACTGATAATTCTACTAACATAACTTTTAACTCTGAACATGGAATGACTAATTGCTAAATTCGAATTTGCAGCTAGTAAGAAAAACAGAGTAAAGATAAAGTGTACCAGCAAAGTGGTGAGGGCCCTTCAACACTCCACAAACACACTATGAAATGATTCAAAAGAGTGTAGCTGCTAAATCTTGAAACATAAAATTGCTGAAGAAATTTGTATTAAGTCTGGAATCAAAGATACACAAGTTGTCTTCTCATACGTTCATAAAACTATTCTAAAACATAGTTTTCACATATGGGTTATTTATCGTGAATCCTCTAACAAAAGCAACTTGTTTCTCCATCTAATACTAACAATATTATATTAATTACATCCCAAGGAGGTCGAATTTAGGTCTGTTCCTCCATTTATGAAAAAATTCTAAAACTGGAAAATATCTTGTGCACAAAAATCAGGAAAAAGTGATGAAGTGGTTGGGTTTGACCAGCTCTGACTGGACACTTGTTTTCTCCAAAATAAAATTGAATAGTTGTTTCACCATCCTTGTACATTTTACTTTATGCCCATAATCTTCGAATTTTCCCACCTGTGCTGCAACATGTCAAACAATAAAGCAATCACAGGTTGTTATAACTTACTGTGATTTTTCTGAAAAGTGTCATTTAAATATAAAAATTTCAAATATTAATCCCAAGCTCAAAATAACAAAAATGACAACATATGACTTAGTTTCTAAGGATTATTATTGAATAAGAAAGGTTAAATGGCCAAGAATGATAGTTAAAATATGAATTTGGAGTGGAATGGAAAGTCAAATTTAGATACCAACATCCTCCCAAACCTAAGAATTTGCATGTCCTCATGCAACCAAGTCCTAACCTGTCAAGTGCTATCTTCTGTTGTTGCCTCTACCTTTGTTGCTTCAAGTAGAGCATTTATCTTCATTTGTGCTTAATATTCTGTTTTTAGGATTTGATACTTGGTATTAATTTCTTTCTTCTGTTTGTAAAATTTGTAGGCCTTCCTACAAATTTGTATTTTATAGGTTGAGAGTTTCTTAACTTTCTTCTTCAGTTTTTCATTCTCTGCTTGAAGCTTTTTTCTTTGTATTTTAAGTGTCTCATTTTCTGCTCTTATTAATCTTTCTAACACTTCTCATTCCTTAAGCTCTTGTTGTAACTTCTCAGCCTTTTTCTCCAATCTTCTTTTCTTTTTACCTGAAATCTGTTGTTTCTGTTGCTCTTTTTCTTTGTCTTTATCTTCCAATCCCTATACATAGTCATATTGTGCTTGTTGTAGGACATCATCCTCCTCCAAAACTTTCCTTTGTTGGCCAAATTTTCTTTTCCTGGATTTCCTTGTGTAAGCAGTAAAAATTTTGTCTTGGTTGGCTTTTTCAGCATCTTCCCTCATCATCCTTCTTGTCCTGACACTGCTGGTGGATGGAATAGAATTGCTTTGTCTAAATTCTGAAAAATTTTCCTCTATGGCATCTACATCAATCACTAGTTCTACATGTTGTTGCTCCTGTAAATTCTATTGTCCCTCTTGTGACTCTTTCTGTTCCTCATCAGTGACAAATTCATTAGTTATCAAGAATTTTTCCCATGTTATACCTATCTTTTGTAATTCAGCTTCAATCAGAATTTTTATCAAGCCAAAATGATGTAAACTTGTATCCTTATTCTTCCTTTGCTTCTGCATAGTCTTAGACATTTTTGTCAGGCTTTGTAAAAGAAAATAGGGCAGACTTATAGTACAATCTCCTCTCAGATGCATCAATAACTTAATATGATAGAGGAATACAACACAAAATCTACCTTCACAAGTTATAAATTTTTGAATTATATAAACCATCTCATCCCATGGATGGATTAACAAGCTTCTAGGGATCCCTGATTTCCAATCAACTGCTGATAATCTTGACCTGGATATAAAAGGTGCCCATGTTTTCTCCTTAAATTGTTTGGTTTTAAAGTATTTTTCTCCTTCTGGGCTTATACCAATTGCTTGAGCAATGGTGTCCTCCGAGACCCTAAATGACAGGTTGCCTACAATTGCCCTCTCCCCATTAAATGAAGAAGCAAATTCTTTTGTTGTTTGCTTGTTATGCCCACTGTGTTTTTCTAAAAATGACAGCCAACGTTTTTCCCTAAGTATCTCTACACAGTCTTTATGATATCTGGAAGGGTCAAACTGTAATGGTTCTGCCCGATTTGCCATAAGAGGAAAGGAAAAACTATGTCCTGTTATCCTGTATTTGAAAGGAATTTACAGTTTGTAAAGAATTCTACCATACTGTAAGAAAAAATTACTGCAGTCCTTCTTGCTGTAAAACAAAAAAAAAAATTACCAGAGTTTATGGTAAGTCAACTACCTGGGCCTGATTTGTATGCGTAACTCTTGGAGGACGCTGCCAATAAAGCCGAAATCTCCCTCAATTTAATTCTGGTGGATGTCGTGCCTTCTTACTCGTATGTTGACAGTGTTATTGTCAACATATGCATAAAACGCTATTTGCTTATAAAACCAACTTTTAACTTTCAGGACAAGCGTTTTCTACAGGGAATGCGTTTTCTTTCTTCATTCATGGCCTGTTTATGTATTAAATCCCCAATTTCTCCACGCAGCCTGTCTCAAGGGTTTTTAATGATATCTTCGGAATCCTAGCAGCGGGTGAAATGACTTGCACGTAGGTGTTTATGATGTTTCCAAAGTCCTGGCAGTGTAAATTGCTATGATGGGTATGGAGTTCTGACAACATAAATGGCTATGATAGCTATGGAGTCCTGGCAGCGTAAGTTGCTATGATGTCTATGGAGTCCTGGCAGCGTAAATGGCTATAATGGCTCATATTCAAATGTTAATGATAACCTTTGGTGTCCTATTTTACGGTCGATTATATAGCCTTCAGATTATAAGAGTATTAATTATGATGACTTGCTGATTGGACCGTTAAACTTTTGATCACTTACCCTTAGTCATTTCGTGCTTCAAAAACGAAATTTGTAGGTTGAAAACCATACAAATTTCGTAAATTCTTCATGACCTGCGTTGTGGCTGATAAATCCTCTGTTTTATGACTTGAGCCCTTTGAAAATTCAATCCTTAAGTATGCAATCAGTCTTAGTTTGGATAGGTCTGTTGGTATCCATGACTATGGGTCGATTAGAATTGTTTATACAGGATTAAGGAATATATACAAGGTAAAATAGGGATATATACAAATAGGGATATATGTTCAGAAATAGGAAATGGTTATAGTTACAAGGTATAGGCAAAAGGGTAGGACTTAGGATGAAAGAATGAATGATATAGGATAGGCTAGGTATTTAGAAACTAAAATCAATAATTATCACAATTCATCATCAAAAATTTGAAATTAATAAAAGAAATTAAATACTTAAAATGACAATTCTTACAGCCCTTCAATATTTCTTTGTGTTGGAGCTGGTTGTTGTTGCTTGATATATGTAGGCAGAATCATCTTTATGTTCCAGTCTTTAATCTTCTTCATCTTGAATGTAAGCTTTCTTATTGCTGATGTAGTTTTCCTTTGAACAGATCCCATTGTAAAAATGTACTCAAAACAGATCCTTTACCAAATGTCCTCTAAGCAGATCCTTTACCTTAAAATGATAACAAGTTTCTTCTGAACAGGTCCTTGCTGAGAAGTTATGATTACAGGTCCCTTGCTGAGAAATGATTGATAACAGGTCCCTTCTGAAAAATAAATGATAACAGGTCCCTTCTGACAGATGAATGATAACAGGTCCCTACTGAAAAATGAATGATACAGGTCCCTTTTGAGAAATGAATGATAACAGGTCCCTTCTAAGAAATGAATGATAAGCTTTTTCTTAAGACTTGCTAAAAATGAAGACAAACCTTTTTCTCTGCTAGAGATAAATCAACTTTGTAGGAAAATAGGAAAGCATGAACAAGTTCAAACTTCCTTCTCCCCAGCCGATGGTTTGACTTGTCCTCAAGTCATGGTCCTTTGCTCTTAAGATTTAAATTGACTTTTCCTTTTTTATTCTTGTACTCAAAATTTAAAAACTAAGAATTCTTGCAAGCCAATTTCTTGGTTTTCTCACAAGAATTCGTGTTTAGACTATGCCTTATCTAGTTTCATAGCTAAACATTATTATTTTTGTTGTTTTTTTTGTATATTTTTTCTGTGTTTCTATTTTTTTTATTTTTTTTTGCTAAACTCAAAACAAATTAAGGTTTGGATATTACAGCTGACTGTTGTAGCATCTATACCTCCTTTTCTTGTGAAACAATCTTCATAAAATCTTCTCTGTTAACAGGCTTATGGTAGATTCGTAGCCTGTGTCCATTGACAAGATATGTATGTCCTTCTTGGTCTATTGAAGTTACTTTGACTGATCCATTCTCGAAGATTTCAAGGATCTCATAAGGCCCCATCCAGTGAGTAGTGAATTTAGCCTTATGATCATTGAATTTGGAGTCGAAGAGCAATGCCCAGTCGCCAATTTGAAATTCCTTCTTCTTTATCATCTTGTCATGCCATTGTCTTCTTTGTTGTTGAATCATTGTTGTCCTTTGCACAACCTCTTGTCTCATTTCATCAAGTTGGTTTAATTGCATGATCCTTTCTTGTTGAGCTTCTGAAAGGTCCATCCCTAGGTCTGCTGCCAATTTATATGTATGTATTTGGAATTTTATTGGCAGCATGACCTCTTTACCATACACTAGCTGGTAGGGTGAGAACCCTGTTGTATTTTTCCAGGTAATTCTATATGCCCAAAGTGCTTCATTGAACTTGTCCACCCAGTTCTTCCTATTGGTGGCCACTGTTTTTATCATGTTGCCTTCCAATGTTTTGTTTGTAGACTCTACTTGACTGTTGGCCTGTGGATGATAGGGCGTACTTCTTCTACGCTTGATTTGGTACTTCTCTATTATTTCTTGAACTAGTCTTGATGTGAATTGAGTCCCTTGTTCTGTGACTATCTCTCTAAGCACTTCATAGCTAAGAAAAATTTCTTCAAATAGGAAATTGACTACTGTTTGTGCTATTGCCCCTACAAGTGCCTTTGCTTCAGCCCATTTAGTGACATAGTCAGTACATACAAGGATGTACTTCTTACCTTTGGATGGTGGATTGATGGGTCCGATAAAATCAAGAGCCCATTTTTCAAATGGCTCTAGATGCACTTCCAGCTGGAGTGGCATTTCATCAGTTATAGTTGGTCGTTCCATGCGTTGGCAGCTGTCACAACTTCTTACATACTTCTTTCTTATCTTTAAAATTTGATGGCCAATAATAGCCAAGGCTAAGAATTTGTGCGTTATCCCTTTTTCTGCAAAATGGCCACCACAAATTTGATCATGGCAAGAGGTTAGTACATCAATTATTTCATCCTCTCTAATGCATCTCCTAATAATCATGTCATAACCAGTGTAAAATAATTGCCATTAATCCATGAGTATCTTGCGCTTTGTTTGATCAGCCTTTTATTTTCCTTTGAGCTGAATGATGGTGGCACTTTTCTGTGGACATGTAGTTAGCTAAATCAGCATACCATGGTGTTAAAACTGAAATTGCAAACAAGTGGTTCATCAGGGAATGAATCTTCAACTTGAACAGCTTCACCTAGATTTGAAGTCTATTTAAAAGTAGTCTGCTACTGATTTTCCTTTCCCGGGTTCTATCCAGTATGGTGATATTGAATTCCTGCAATAAAAG